>OY743226.1:66417875-67739125 GCA_963555765.1 Orthonevra nobilis | reverse complement strand
ATCAGTAAGATAGAGATCCGATGCGAAACATTTCCGCAGATCGGAAGGAAGAGATGGTGGAAATCCCTTGACTGAAACTACGTATTTTTTAACTTAAATGACGTAAAGATAATCACGCTTTGATAATCCGAGTACGACAAGTGCATCGTACAAGGTCGTAGAAATAGTTTCGAAAAAAACATTGAACAAGGAGTTGACATAAGCGGTTTTTGACAATGATAATGTGTAGGTGACGCTTCGGTGATAGCTCAGCACAAGTTATTTCTGCATATTATTTCTTAATTCTTAATTAAGATTAAGAAACAGGAAAGAGGTTCGAAAATTCGACCAACAGACAAAATAATTATATCAGGTTTACAGACCCTAAATCAAAGCCTGCAAAGTTAAAAATGGAAACATCATAGTGGAATTGCAATCAATGCTGAGGGCATGGAAGAACCACTTCTGCAGACTGTATTACGGCAACCAAGAATAAAATTCGATGAAGACCACCCAGGCCAACAGCGTCTACCCGACCTAGACCAAGTAAAGATAGCAATAATATATACAAGCTTAAGTCTAACAAAGCCACTTTAGCTGTCGAACTTTTCAATGCGGCGGAAATGAAGCAATAAAGCATAAAATATGAAGGGAATCTCAGTATTTTGCCCAATCTTGAAGAGAGAAATTAAGCTGTGCCAATTATAGAGGTATCAATCTTTTCAACATTGCCTATAACACCTTTCCCGTCATATTATGTGAATGTTTGATCGTTCGTCCATATCAATGTGACTTTCGACCAGAAAAGTCCACCATAGACAAAAACATTGACATATCGGCAGATCTTGAAAAAACGCCCGCACCAGCTTTTTCATGAACTTCAAGGTTGGTTTTGATTTCTGTTTCGAGATGTATGAAGCCATGTCTAGGTTTGGCATACCATCCAAGCTCTTTATTTAGTGCAGGATGAGGGTGGAGAACTCAAGCTCTTCAAACTTATAAAAAGTAATTAATATTATATTAGCAAATCTTTTTTTAAATGATTAAAAGCTAAAAAAAATAAGTATTTATTTATTGCAATGCATTTTTCTAGACAATGAATGATGTTTTCATATCCCAAATGGTATTTGATGATGGCGGCAAATAAAATAAAAGCCTACACTATTTTAGCTTCCCATCAGGAAGTTCTTGTAATCGGTCCGATTTTCGAAATTCAAAATTTTTACATTTCTCCACGTTTCGCGGTCCCAGTAGTCGGATTCCATTGTTTTTAGAAAGATGTCTGTGTACGTGGTGCGTACGTACGTTTGTTGCGGATGCTTTCGTATAGCCTAACTCGAGAACAAATCAAGCTATCGAAGCCAAATTGGTTTCATTCGAAGCGTGTGTGCATAGAGATCACCTGAAAAGCTTTTTGGGTTTCACAGGGTGGTTTGAATTTTATGACGAAAAAACTGTCAAAAAAAGGGACATTTTCACTTTTTCAATTAACACCAATTTAGTTTTCCAATAAAAAAAGTTCAAAATCAATTGAATTTATAGTTTACAGCTACCTTATCAGATAAAAAATATGCATAAATATATACACTGCCGTTCATAAGTTTCCGGACAAATTCATAGAAAAAATTTTTTTTTGTTCAATTTGAATGCCAAAAGTTTCATCAATATTATATTTATTTAGTCAATTGACTACTAACTATAGAGACTACCAAAAAGACTAACACAGTATTTAGTTGAGGCCATTTCATACATTGATGTGCCCCTTTCTCTATTTCCTGATCCAAATTTTCACTGAAGTTCTTGGAAAATTGTTCAGAAATGTGAATCCTGTAAGTCTTTTCCATTTTTTATGACTCAGAATGACGTCTGCAATACTGACACGTGAAAACATCCTTAGAAAGTTGTGGAGCCACCAGCCAAACCTGCTCGGCTGTAGCTTGACGCTTTTTTATCGTTATAATATATTAGCAAAACGAAGCTCATGGCGCAACTTACATGAGTCAATTGAATTCAAAGAAAAAGCATCGAGAGAAAGCTAAATGACAAAGTTAAATCAAATGGATAGAATTGCATTACTCGTATATTATAGAGCGTTGCAAGGAGGATCATAACATCCGATTTAGTTTGTTTTCCACTGTTGTGGTTTCTTATTATGAACCCAATCCTAGAGGTCTTTCCAGAAAATGATACAGAGATAAACGATCTCTAGAAATCGGCCTTTGAAACAACTATCAAAATTTGCAAAGAAAACAGGACCAGAAGAAAAAGATCCTATGCTGAGCAGTTCCCAGCTCGTAAAGAAGAAGCGGTCGAAATCTATTCAGAGCAATGGTAAATATCTTCCAAAGGAAAGCAATCTAACAAACTTGATCAATTAATAATAATTTCGGAAATACATGAAGTTGAGATAAGCGGCCTTTCACAATGTTTACATCGACAAAATTTAAATTCTGCAAACAAAACAAAAGCAAAGCCTGGTTACAAAATTCCCTTTGCTCATTTCAAAAGAACTTTTTAAAATTCTTTTTCCTATAATAGCATTAGTAATAGTAATGACAAATCGTGATGTTTCAGTAATAACTCAGCACAAGTTTTAATAAAAAGTTTTCTCAGAAAGGGAAAGTTTGCAAAGCAATTGCAGAATTCAACCAAATCAGACAAATTTTCATGCTCGAAATTTAGTTTGTGTCTTTAACTTTTAAAATAATAAAATGTAATACTTTTGAAACTAAGCTATGTAATATTTGATAATGCTGGCTGTCCGATTTATAACACTATATTGAAGAAGTTTAAAAACAACTGCCAAAAGCGAATAAAAATTCAACTTCCAATGTTAAAGTTGTTGTAATTTTTATATTTATGTTTATTGTACCGAAAATATTTACTTAAATATATTGCACATTAGAGATTTGGTATATATGACCTTACTACAAACAGCTTTTCAATGTTTTACTAAATATATCACAATATTTATGAATAGATTGTAATGAAATCGATTTTCGCAACTCTAAATTTGAAACATCTTATCTTCACCTTGAGTTGGATACTCTTAGAGGGATGGCCGTGTGCTACAATGTGCCTACAAGAGAATGGCTAAGATTTTGGGTCGTTGGTACTATATTTTCGTTTTTAACAGCAGGAAATGTTTTCATTAAGTCCTGTAATGTACTCCAGGAATTATATGATTTTAATAATATCATACACACAAGAAAACACTTTGTTTAATTTTTGTTTGTTTAAAATACTTTATTTTCTTAATAATTTTTCTATTACATGGAAGAAACCTGCGGGTTTGATGGATGACCAAAGACTGACGCTGACTTAATAACAATACTTGGTTGGTTTTACAAAAACAATATAACACATAAGAGCTCTAGCCCAAGCCGCGAGAGCAACGGGACATCTTCAGCTTGATCCCCAAGCGTTGTGTTGTTGCCGGGCAAAATACATAGCTTGTACATTTGATGGGCGAAAAATAAGTGTGGTGCGAAATTGGGGAGGATATGGAAGCATATTTTAATGATATAACATCTCCCCCATCAAGTTATTTTTGGTCCCCAAAAACATTAATTTTAAAAAACTTAAATATATTGCATCCATATCTTAAGTATTTTATCCTAAGCTTTCCATCGTTACAAATCGTTTTACAAACAAATTTTTTTTTTTAACAGTTATTTGCCTGAGAATTTACTATAATTAACAAATTTTCCTTAACTAAATTTAAATGGAAAAAAATATATTTATTTTATATAGTAACAATATAATTCTTTTTTTTTGTTTTTGTTTTTAGGTAACGAATGCTTCTATTCATATATGTAGTTGTGGAGTCAGACACATCTGTCTTTAATTTACAAGTTATATAAACGACAAAAACTGAACATTATTAAAACTTACTCAAACTTAATTTCATACAATTATATGTGTTTATCTTCTATTTAACATATCAATACATATCTTTTATAACATTTGATTTAATTGAATAAATAATTCATTTTACATTAGTGATTTGTTTCATTTTCTTTCTTCTTTTATTTATTTGATTTTTTTTTTTTTAAGGGAAATAAATAAATTCCTAAATATATGTACATGAAATACTAATCAACATAATTATTTAACATGAATTATTCTTTCATGTACATTTGATACAATGTTATTAAAGAGGCAAAAAATTAAAAGTTTTCTTCAAATTTACACAAAAGGTAAATTGTATACTATACAATTGTATTAGTTTGAGTTTCTTAGTCGTTTTTAATATTTTTCCTCTTAGAGTAATCTCGACCTGTCAGTTTACGATCAAACTTAATATCTTTGATTGATCCCTGATATTTTTATTTTCTTTTTACGACCTGCCTATCACGCTTAAAACCACTTTGATCCTTAAAATGTGTCTTACTCTTGTGGTGAACATCTTTGATTATGTAACGTGGGAGATGTTTGATGTTGTGAAACCATAGGTTTTCAACTAATTCTCTGTTATGAAAATCTGAAGGAGTGGTTCTTGTTTTGTTTAGCTTATTAGTTCGCTTTTCTTTTTCTAACTGAACACGTTTCCTCAGATTTTCCCATTCTAAAGCATCAAGGGTAGAGTGTAAGAGATCGATTGGTTTGTATTTTGTGATGGAGTGGACAGAGTTATTATACATTTCAACAGCCTTAAAAACAAGTATTTTGTCATCGATATCTTTATTATCTTTGTTAAGTTTTAATAACCTTATATGCTCATTTAATGTTGAATGAAAACGTTCTATAACTGAATTGCCACTATGAGTGTTAGGAGAAGTGAAATGATATAGTATGTTCTCTTGATTTAAAAATTGTTTAATGAAGGCGGTATTTAATTCATTGTCTGCAACTATTTGGTGTGGTTTTCCTAAGGTTGCAAATCTTTGCATTAGAATATCTACTATTGATATGGAATTTCTGTCTGTAATAGTATAAATCGATACATGTTTCGTTAGGTTGTCAATGCAGGTAAGGAACATATTGTTCTTATTAAGAAACCAAATATCTGTATGCACAATTTCATTTGGCTGTTTTGGGGTCTCAGAAATCATAAATTTTGGTTTGATCGGATGTCGATTGTATTTGCACATATTACAAATAATGCAATTGTTTATATATTTATGGACTTCTAGTCTGAGATTCGGGAAATAGAACTTATCTTTTAGCTCTAAATATGTTTCGTCGATACCTCGATGGTTTTTAAAGAGATGCGGCTTTTCAATTAATTCTAATAGTACGAATTTGATTTAGATTTTTCCAATACTATTTGATGTTTGTATATATTTATGGGAGTTTCGGTGATGTAAATGTGATCATCGAGATTTTCTCTTCCACTGTGTATAGTAGCTAAGTCCGATCTGATGTCTTCCACATCATTATGATTAATTTCCAAACGAATAAGGAAGTCAGCAACTTTGTTTCCTCTTCCTTTGATGTAATCTATATCGAAATTAAATTCGTTAAGTTTGATTTTCCATCGTTGGAGCTTGCTATTGGGTTGCTTGAGTGAATTTAGCCAAACTAATGGTCGATGATCGGTTTGGACTTTAAATTTGCGTCCAAATAAATACGGTCTGAAATATTTTGTGGCCCATACTATACAGAGAAGTTCTTTTTCTACCGTACTGTAATTAATTTCGTGACGATTAAGAGTTCTAGAGGAAAAAGCTACTGGATGGCCATTTTGCGAGAGTACTGCTCCTAAAGCCGCGTTGCTCGCATCTGTTGTCAGAGTAAACGTCTTTGTAAAATCTGGGTACGCAAGGACAGGGCAAGTACATATAAGATCTTTAAGTTTCCTAAAAGACTCAATGTACTCTCTTTCATTTATGTTAATTTTTATACCCTTTTTAAGATATCTTATCATAGGATAAGCTACTTTTGAATAGTCCCTGATGAACTTTCTGTAAAATCCGGTGACTCCAAGAAAGGATTTTATTTGTTTTAAATTTTTTGGGAGTTTTATATTTTTAATGGGCTCAATTTTATTGGGATTGGGCCTTATACCATTCCCTGAAATAATATGACCGAGAAACTCCGTTTCGCGTTTGTAGTCAGTAAGTCTGCTAAATATTTTATTCAGAGAATCAATGTGCTCTTGGAGGGAGGTGGAAAAAACTAATATATCATCGAGATATACTATGCATATTTTATTAATGAAATCGGACAGGACTTCATTCATCATCCTTTGAAAAGACGCTGGTGCATTTTTTAGGCCGAATGGCATACGTGTAAATTCATAATGCCCGCTGGATGTTGAAAATGCGGTCTTATGCCTGTCCTCTCGACATAGTGGTATTTGGTGAAATCCTTTCGCAAGATCTAGAACTGAAAAGTACTGAGCATTTCCTAACTTTTATAAAATATCGTCAATGATTGGGATAGGAAACTTTTCTTCTGTGGTTGCCTCATTCAGCTTCCTATAATCTATGACGATGCGCCATTTTTGCTGTCCTGTATTGTCCATTTTTTTGGAACAATCCAAATAGGTGCATTATAAGGACTGGTCGAATTTACAATAATACCAGATTTAAGCATGCTCGAAATCTGTTCGCTAACCTCATTTTGTAGTGCCTCTGGATACCTATATCCCTTCGAATATATGGGGATTTCATGTTTAGTAGGAATTTTATGGCTGTAATTAACAACGGAAGAAAGATTATCACCCTCAACGTAAAACACATTTTTGTATTTCCTCAATGTATCGACCAATGATTTCGTTTCTTCTTTGTTTAAATTGTCTAGTTGAAGTCTTTGTATTATTTTACTAAAATCTGGTTTCTCGAATTTGATATCATCTATGGTTTTATTTAATTGATTGATTTCAGTTTTAATTAATTGGTATGAAGAATCGTCAAATATCAGGGGCAAGGTAGCTTTTTTGGTCTTAAGCTCTAAATTTTCGAGATCAATCTGTGCTTGCAAAGGCTTTAAAACATTGCAACCAAGGATGCCGTCAAAGTTTCCAGTCAAATTTGTTTCAAGCATTTCAAATGTGGTAAATGGTCTTTTGAATTCATCAAACAAATGTAATTTAATTTTCGAGTTGACAGTAACATCTGAATTTATAGACTTGAGAGCTATGGGCTTTACAAGATCTGATTTAAAGGAACTATGAAATAAACCCTTCTTGATTAAAGACGTACTTGCTCCGGAATCTATTAATAGTTTTAAAGGACGAGAGATAGTATTGACGACTATGCAGGGAAGTGCTCGAAGGTGCTTTATGGAAAATTTTGATACCTAGAATCATCATGATTTTGTGTAAGACTAGAATCAGGTAAAGTTGGGACCTGAAAGTGATCAATTTCCATTGATTGTTGATTTGTTTGAGCGGAACCTAAGCCAGAAATTACCTTGTCTAATATTGTTTGTAGAATTTTGACTAAACCGACCTGAGTTATTAAATTTCTGATTTCGACTTGTGTTTGGATAGCTTGTATTTGAATTTCGAAAGTTGTTGTTTTGGAATTGCTGTGAATTATTACTCAAAAAATTTGAAAATCGTGGGCTCTCAAAATTACCAGCAGTTCTAATATTGTATGCATTCTGTCGGGGATTCCTATTATTTCTTTGAAAAGGTAAACTTTGAACCGAAGATGTTCTGAAACTGCTTTGATTATAACTGGAATACGTCTGATGAAAATTGGCAGTTTCTACTAAAATGTCTTTTGCTTCTCTAAACCCTGATGGATTCCTTGCCTGAAGAATCAATTTGGGTTCACTTGGCAATTTATTGATGAACAGTTTGAGAACCATTTTTTCATTATCCTTGCTATTAAACCAGTTTGGATTATCATCTGTGGAACCTGCTTTAATATTAAGCTTGTTGAGTAAACTAAGAGAAGTGTCAAATAAATGTTCAACAGAACCTTCAAATTTTAAAATTTTGATATGATTAACTATTGACTCAAAGCTTTCCGTCATTGAACAGTTTGCTTGTAAAATAGACTTAACTTCAGTCCAAGAAGATGGATTATTATTATTTAATAAAATAATATTAGCTTTGCCTTTAATTTTTTGCCTTATTTTAAAATCCATAAGTGTTCTTGACACTTCATCTAAACTTCTACAAAATCCATATATAAAATCTACATGTCTGATAAACAAACCCAATTCTTCCGGTAATCCAGAAAACTCGGGTAAATCTTTGATTTCATCTAAAAGTGATGGGGAATTCGCCATACCTGGATTCTTGTTTTCTGTTATTGTTTCTCCTTATATTTGAGCGATGTCTTCTTCGGATGATCCGGTTCTATTTCTTTGTTTTGTTGCTCTGCTCAATACAAATTATTAACGGTCCAACGTTTTTTTTTTTTTTGTTGGGAGTATACTTTTAAATTCAATTCTATTTTAACGAATTTTATTCGGACACTGGCGTTTACGTAATTTTTCTTTGTTTTAATTTTAGTTGTTTCTTATTCAACGAATAACACACACTTTTGTGATTGCATGAAAAATTATGTTCCAGTTTTTTTTTCTAACTTCACATACTATACTCTTGTCCTCGTAATTTTGTTTTGAGAAAATTTCGTTTATTTTTTTTTCCACTTTTATTTTTACTTACGACTGCGCCAATTATATGATTTTAATAATATCATACACACAAGAAAACACTTTGTTTAATTTTTGTTTGTTTAAAATACTTTATTTTCTTAATAATTTTTCTATTACTTGGAAGAAACCTGCGGGTTTGATGGATGACCAAAGACTGACGCTGACTTTAGCTAACAATACTTGGTTGGTTTTACAAAAACAATATAACACATTAGAGCTCTAGCCGAAGCCGCGAGAGCAACGGGACATCTTCAGCTTGATCCCCAAGCGTTGTGTTGTTGCCGGGCAAAATACATAGCTTGTACATTTGATGGGCGAAAAATAAGTGTGGAAGCATATTTTAATGATATAACACAGGGACAGCCAGCCAGCTTCAACATGAAGAGAAACAGAGAAAACTATTATCTCAAGGTTACACACCCCAAACCGAAGCCTGCAAAATTCGAAATGGAAACATCATAGTAGAATTGCAGTCAATGCTGCGGACATGGAAGAACCAACAATGCCATCTACCTGACCTAGACGAAGTATAGATATCAAGATAGAACTTCTCAAAGCGGCGGCGATGACTTAGTTGGGAGTATGCACCAACTTATCTGCAAAACATGGTCATGATGAATGGAATCTCAGTACTGGTTGCCCAATCCTGAAGGAAGGAAACCAATTATAGAGGTATCAATCTACTTAAAATTGCCTATAATATCTTTTCTGCCGTAAGATGAGAACGTCTGAAGCCGTTCGTCAGCAACCTGATAGGTCCGTATCAATGTGGGTTTCGACCAGAAAAGTCCACCATAGACCAAATATTAACATTACGGCAGATCTAGGAAAAAACCCACGAGCTCCAAGTCGGTACGCACCATCTTTTCATCAATTTCAAGGTTGGTTTTGGTTTCTGTTTCGTCCACAGAGACCAGATATATGAAGCCATTTCTAGGTTTGGCATCCCTGCAAAGCTCGTCCTTTTGTGCGATGGAGGTCACCGCCATCCTGCACAGACGTCACCTGCACAGACGACACTTTCAAAAGCAGATGAAGGCCCCTTAGGTTGTTTCTTTTATCTTTTGTCCTATCTTCATTGACGGTGAGTGGAGGAGAAGATTCAACAACGAACTGTTTGCTACGAGTTGTACAGCGACATCGACTTAGCCAAAAGGATAAAATGCGACGCGGACTGTAACGCCAAATTAAGTTAATAATTAAATGATTAATGACAAAAAAAAGTCCAACCAGCTATCATGTTTAAAAAAACGGTAAAAATGATTTATAAATTATATTAAGTTATTTCTGCAGTAAAACTAAAAATCTTATTTTCTTTTAGTAGAAACGTAACTCAATCAGAAAAAAGGCAAATAAAATAGCAACTATTTCTTTTGTATATTGAGATAGGAAGTTCATGGTATGGGCAGGCCTACTCGCACCCAAACCAATTTTTTTATCTTGAGATAAAAAGTTTAGACGGTATGTTAGTGGTATGGGGAGGTCTAATACATTTTTAATATATACATATGTATATAATATATATATAATATATATATATTTTTTTTTTATTCGTATATTTTGATGACTGTGACGAAATGGGTACTACTGTGTGAGTAACAGTATCTTGCAATGCTTGTTTAATAAGCAGCACCGATTGCGTTACAAAATATGAAACTTTGAGGAACCATCAAATTACAGAGGAATCTGTTTTTTTTTAATACTTCGGCTTAGTTATATGACGCGTTCCTGTAAAAAAGGATCTCTTGAAGAATTCATGAGCTTCATAACGGAGAAACTAGCCCATGTCTATGATGGAGAGCTGATATCAGATGATCTCGAAACTACAATAGGGCTTAAATAGGGTTGCATCCCCAATGCGCTTCTCTTCATTATATGTTTTCATTAATAAGGTAAAGGGCATAGTACGAGGTGGAATAGAGATCGGATCAGAAATGAATCCGGGCCTTTTATAAGCTTATGACATATTGTTTTTGTAGAACAATTACACATGGTAATAAGCAATCTTTCGTTGTGAATCTTGAAAGAAATTATATTATGATTCACAGAAATTGTGGCTGCAGATATTCCTAAAGTGAAAAGTAGTGCTATCATGCAGAGAACTTAAAAATCGTACACGAGTACAGATATCTGGGAGTTCTGAGTTCAAGAGACTGGAATATGGTATGAAGAAGCAGCTTACGATTTAACTTTTAGAAACCAAGCGTGCAATCTGTTCAGTCTAGAATCGCTACATGAAAAACAAGCATATACTTGTACGTACTTCTTTTTATTTATGCGATTGTAAACACGCCACATTTATGTCTTATTAATTATTTATTTACTTTATTTTAAACGAAAATCAAAGATGACAGGAGATGTCCGAAAGACGTTCTTGCAAGAACTCTTCGATAAAAATTAGCTTACGAGGCCTGAGACTTAAGATCTCTCCACCTATGTCTTCTGGAAGTGTGAGTGTAACTCACACTTGATTTTTGCTTTTCAAACGACAAGTGTTGTGAAGTTATTAGTCGAACTAGCTTGGTGCGTTTGGGAAAAGCAATTAAGGGTAAAACATAGGCACATACCATACTAAAACAGTTTATTATGTTCCAATTTATAAAAATGACACGTTTCAGTACTGCACTTTCAAACTTTTTTTTGTTTACTATATAACCGTTAAGACAAATAACATTATAACCAATTTATAAAAGTTGATAACTAGTATACTGTCTCAATTTTCAAATATTTTACAGTTTTATAATCTTAAAATGAAAGTACTATCATAGAAGTAAAGGTAAAAATATTTTCGAGATGAGTTTAATTCCGAAATTTCGTTAAAGAAATTACACAATAGTTCATAATCGTATACGCCAAAATTAACATTTTTAACAGTTTAGTGTCATTTCCTTATATGTAATTTTTTTCAAATTTACAAATTCATTTTTTTAACAATAATTTTAATTTTTTTATTCTTAATTTATTTATTTTTAATATGTTTTGTTTCATTTACCATTTACGGATTTAATTTTTTTTTAACTCATTGAACAAGTTTTTCCTTACTTTTATTTCTTTTATGCATTTTTGCTTAATCTTTTATAATTAAAAGATAATAAAATAATCTTATTTTGTAGAATTAAACGTATTTCCATTAGCA
The DNA here is from genome assembly GCA_963555765.1 of Orthonevra nobilis. NCBI lineage: Eukaryota > Metazoa > Arthropoda > Insecta > Diptera > Syrphidae > Orthonevra > Orthonevra nobilis. Next base: position 67,727,451 of record OY743226.1, on the reverse strand, counting down.
AACATTCAAAAAGGTAGAACAGCATAATATGCCATAGCCTGAATTTTGAGTATCTCAAATCCTCAAATAAATGCAAGCAATACTACACACAATTATTATGTTATTGGTTAGTGTTAGTACTCCCTATAACTCTGAAAAGCAACCAATGAACAAGGGAAAACGGCCCTCTCGTAAACAGAACTCAAAGTGTCATAAACGACATATCTGTATTCATTGATCTTTGTTTGTATCCATTGATCTATTACGATCGGCAGTTGGAACGGAAAAAGAGAAAAACAAACAAGATTTTTATTGAAATGTGAAATATAATTATTGAAATTAAAAAGTTAAAAAGAGCGAATAAAGCAAACTAAGATACGGACCGAAAAGGATAAAGGCGAAGAATAAAATATGATAATATATTTTGTTATGTAATTTGAAATTTCCATTTTCTTTTTAATTGTTTTTTGTGGAATTTAAGAAAACGTTTATTTGATTTATCGAGTTGTTATAACTTGATTATCAAAGTTGTTAAGTTTTTTGTATTTCGGTCCAGATTTTTCTACAGCTCGGTTTATAACTATGTCTGCACATTTGCTGAATGGAGCTCTTGTTGATTTGTTTTCGTTTTTAATTCGTGTTTTCTTTTCCACTATTTTTTCAAAATGAATTCCATTGGTTTCAATTTATTTGTAAAGTGAATTGTAGAATTATAATCGTTACAATTTTGAATAATTTTTCTTCTAGGTCAGAACTATCTTTGCTCGTGTTCATAATTCTTAGATGCTCATTGAAGGTGCCATGAAGTCTTTCGACATCAGCATTGCTGGTTTTAAGATATGCTGTGGTCTTGTGAAAAAGGATGTTGTTTTCTTTAAGAAATTGATCTACAGCTGAGTGCAATATACAGGTATCGCCGTCGGAAATTATTTTGTTCGGTTTTCCAAGGAACTGAATTCTCTGTTTAATTGCACTTAGTATCGAGATCCAATTTCTATCTTCTAATAAGTGGATGCTAGCATATTTCGAAAATTTTTCAATCGTGGTTAGATACGTTATTCCACGTTCGGGGAAGCAAAGATCCATGTCTAAGAAGTCATAAAAATGCTAAAGAAAAAGGGGGTCTGTCGTGTTTTGAAACATTATAAATTTCGCAATTATTCGCGAATTTTCGTTTATGCCGCGGTGGTTTTTACTAGGGCGCTTGTTTTGTATTATTGTTACAAATTCGTTTCTACCTGTGATATCTGTTAATTTATATCTTAATTTCAATAGTTCAGGTATTTATTTTGAGTCTTAGTCTTAGAATTGAAGGTAAAGTAATAAAAGGTCGTCATATACACTCAACATTCCTCTTGAATTAAGAAGTCTGCGCATAATTTTAAGAAAACCACTATTTTTTTATCGACGTGAACTATATTTTGATTTTTTTTATGGATAATTTTAAATGCAACTTTTTCGTGGGCATTATATAGTATGAAAGATAGATTTGATGTAAATATTTTGAAAAGACTTATTGGTTTTTGGATGATGTAAATATATCGAGTTTCATCTTCTTAGGCACTATGAAACGTAACATAACTTCTTCGTTTTTGTCTGCGGAGGCTTCGGCTTCTTCACAGCCGTCACGTTCATTAATGAAGTTGTCGACAAAAACTTATTATCTGAATCATTCTTTGGTTACATTTTTATCAATATACCTACCAAATCCATTTTCAACGTTGCTCTCTTCCCACTTTAGGTACTCGATGTCAAAACCATACTCGTTAAGAATCATCTTCCAACGTTCTAGTTTAATGTTCGGTTCTTTGATGCTATTAAGCCAAATGAGAGCCTTATGATCCGTTCAAACAACGAATTTCCGTGCTTATATGGTATACTGCTAATAACTCCTTTTCAATTACAAAGTAGTAAGTTCGTGCTTGATAAGTGTACGTGATGCATAGCAAATATGGTGGTTATTCTGGCTGAGCACGGCTCCTATTGCGTAGCCGGATGCGTCTGTGGAGAGTGTAAACTGTTTTCAAATATTTAATCATTGGATATGCCACTTTAGCAAAATCCCTGATAAATTTGCGGTTATGACCGGTAATTCTTAAAAATACTTTAATTCCTTTTATAGTTGATGGTTTCATTAATGGCTTTAGTTTTTATTAATGGCTTTAGTTTTTATGACGTCAGATAGTTTGTAGATATATCAGCAAAAAGAAATTTTTTATCTTGGATTTTAAGTTAAAAATTAGTTTTTAAAAAATCTTTTTGAGGATGTTCTTCAAAACTGGTTGAGAACGCGAGAATATTGTCCAAGTAGACGACGCAGATCTTATTTATAAAATAAAAAGGCATTCGCAAAAACCCATAACGACAAGTTTAAATAGAGAAAACCGTCTTTGCACGCATGGATCGCACGGAACCAACTCAATTATGGCGGAATCCTTTCATCAGGTCTAGTGTCGAAAAGTAATAACACTTACCGAGCTTGCCAAATAATTCATCCAGGTTGGGCAATCGATCAAAAATCAGTTTTCAAAAGTTTCACTGTTCAGTTTTCGATAGTTAATGACAATTCTCCACTATTTTTTACCACTCCTGTCAGCCTTTTTAGGAACAACCCAAATTGGAGAATTGTGTGGACTACTACTTGGAATTAAGAATTCTAAATTTTATGAATGAATGAATAAATTTTATAAGAAATTTGTCAGTCAAATTCATTCGAATGTATCTCAGTATTACGTCTAGTATTAATGGGGACTATAGTTTTTTGTTATTTGTTTATGTTTAATTTGATGGTAAAAGATAATGGTTCACCTTCTTCGTAAAAAATACTTTGATAAGGATTTAAAAATGATTTCAGTTTTGAAATATCTCTTTGATTCACATGATCTGTAGAGATTTTTCGGAACTTAAGTGATGAAACTTTCAGTACAGAAAACGTTCAAAACATTTTCGGTTTGATAAATAAGATTTTCATCCATTTCTGCTTCTTCGTCGAAATATATCTTAATCTTTGTGTTTTCTGTTATAAGAAGTCTAGTCTGGTAATAAATTATCGGATTAGATTGTTTTGCAATTAATCCATCAAAACGATCATGAAATTGTTATTCCAGGAAATTAACATAAAATTAACTTCCCTCATTAAATTCTTTAAAAATTGGGATTCTACACACGAACTTATCTTTCTATCAAGGGCTTTCAGAATACGATTTCTGGACGAGACTTGCCATTTTGAATTACATAAGTTTTGATTTATTTTACTGTGCCTTGCATCACATTCGATACTAAATCTAAGTTTTCGAACGTGATTTTCGATCATTATATAAGGTAGTCGATTTGACGACTTCTCTGAAAATTTAAACGATTTAAGTCTGAGTTTGACTTTTAGATATTTCTTGTTTCGTTTAGGCTTAAATCCACTGGTTCAGAGTTTGAGAAACGAGAGGCTTACCCATTTGGTCTTCTCGATTGACCAGTTTGTGTGTTACTATAGTTACGCATATTACTACTACTTCTATTGTTTCTAAAAGTTTGGTTATTGTTATTTTGGTAGTTGTTTTTCTGATTTTGTCTTGATTGAATATTGTAATAGGAAAAATTATTTAAATCATTAAAATTTCTAGGGTAAGAATTATTGCAATTTATGTAATTTAAAACTGAATTATTATTTTTTTGTATATCATTTCATTTAATAACATTTTATTGTAGCGAAATATTAACATAACAATTTTAGATCTTACAGGTTACCTTATTGTTTGATTATAACTATATTTATACAATTATTATCACAATAAAGAAAAAAATAAAACAAAATATTTATGTTTTACTCTATGACTTTTGATCTGAGGGAAGGGGGTGAAGTTGCATGTAAAAACAAAGTAAATATTCCAAATATGGAAGGCAAATGTTTATAAATTATAAATGTTTAACGATAAAAATTAAGTTATAAATAATAAATAAATATTTATAAATACTAAAAATAAATAATGAATAATAAAATATAAATAAATAATAATTCTTGTATATCATGAAAACCAAAAAACCGATTCGAGTGTCTGGAATTTTGAGAAAAACCGTTAAAACCAAAGAATTGTGATTGAATTCGAGAATAATTTTGTAGGCTTTATTTAAAGATATTGAGTGTCTACTCAAAATAATTGACTTAGTTGTTTCAAGAAGATTGTTGTTTCAAGAAGCGTTAAGCGCAATTCTCTTGTTTGAATCAATAACCAACCAACACGACCATAATTATTTTGCTAAGTATAATAATCTTTGATCTTTGTTTTCACTCTGATGGTTTTTATTTCATCTATCACCGATACAGAAGAAAGTTTTTCGCTTAATGAATTTTTTAAAATTGTTTTTACTTTTTGCCATCTACTTTGTCTTAAACAAAAAATTCTTAAACAATTGGCGTTTTCATTAAATTCTGGAAGCTTAGTGATTAAATTCTAGAATACGAAGAGGACATCCATCTCGGTTTATTTATTGATTGGTGTTTCTACTCACTGGACTGAATGTTTTGCAGAGATAGATATCTTTATTTCGAAACTAATTTACAAAATTGGGGTAAGCACACATTGTACAGTAGAGAGATTCGATATTAAGCTATCTTGCTACTAAAACATTTATTTATATTGATGAAATTGAGTTTTGATATTAACAGAGTATATCACGAAGGAAAATTCGAAAAAAAACCTTTACTGAATAGTTGTTAAAAATAAAATATATATATATATAATACAGGTATAATGACTAGATACAGGAATGATATGAATAACAAAAATATTAAACAATTATTAACATCGATAGTATAATACATTGATTATATAAATAAATAAATAAATAGAAAATAAAATTAATAAATAAAAAAAAATAAGAAAGTATAATTATAAAGAAACAAACAAACATTTATATGAATTTATGAACAAATTAATAGTATCTTTGGTAAAAATATAGCGGTAATAGTATATAATAAACGAATAAATAAGTAATATGAGTGACTAAATACATAAAGAATTAATTAATTAATTAAAAAACAACTTTGAAGAATATTGAAGAAAAAATTGTTTAAGAGCACAAATTCGATATAAGAGTATTTTCTACAAAATCACATTTAATTATGAATCTTTCTTTTAATTTTTGTATTCTAACAAATATCATATCAGCATTCGCGCTATTATGCAGGCTTAACGTGGAGTGATGCCTGGGAAATTTAAGCATCATTTTAAGTAGTTTGTTTTGTGACACTCGTAATTTTTTTGATGTGACAATGTGCACAAATACCACATACATGGTAACCGTAAAAAGTTTTGATAATATCTTTACGTTTCCCGGCGGGTCACACAGATAATTTTTTTATTTTGGTAGATTTTATTTTATTCGTATTTAATAGTCCTCACTTTTTTTATTTGTTTTCTTTTTTTATGATAGCTTCAGAAATGTGAAATAGTTTTTAATTTGGAATTAAATTTTATTTTATGACTAAGGTCTTATTTTTCTGTTTACTTTTTGAGTGTTTTTATTTTGTATTAGAATTATTTAGAAATATTGTTTTGAATTTTTATTGATTGATGCTTTCAAAATTATGTTTGATTAAAGAAAGAATAAAATTGGTTTGATCACATAACATATAAATTGTTTCAAGAAAACTGTTTTTTTTAGGCTTGATAGATATTGTTTTTAAAAACACGTCACATTTATGTTTTATTGATTATTCATCCACTTTATTTTCGAAACAGAACAAATATTGCAGGAGTTGTCCGAAATACTTCCATGCAAGAATTCTTCGGAAAAAAACTAGCTTACGAGACCAATTAGGGTTACACATAGGCAGAGTCTATTCTATGAGAATATGGAGGCTCAGCATTCAATTTGAAGGACCCACTTTTCCAACAACAGGATAGAACTTACTTCTTCATTTCAAACTCAACTGAGAAGATATGTTCTATTTTCCCAAAAGGAGACATTATATGCCTCATTGGTTAGACCTTCCAGTTCTATGCGATATCCGAAGCTTAAGGAGAGAAGATGTGCTCCATATCCTTGCACTTGATGTCATACCATCGGTCCGCTATAAGCGAGGCCTTAGTCAGCAACCGAACTTCGTGCAAACAAATAAATGCATAATTTACACCACGACACTGGCGGAGCTCCATTCACCTAGTAGTTCTACTTAAAATCTTCACATAAGTGGTGTTTGTGGGTGGCTCTCCACATTCTCTTTCATGACAACTTATTCGTATAAACTGTTTTAATTAAAATTTTCTTCGATTTTAATCTCGGAATTGCAACCGTCGCTGATGCAGCAAAATCGGTGCGTCACTTTAAAGAACTTGAAACGTTGGGAAAAAATAGGGAAACACTTTTGATAACATCTACACCAACACGTTGGTCTTTAAATATTCAGCACAAAACATTTCTTTGGCACTTTTTGCGATACACGGATGTTTCCCCTTGCTCAAGTTGAAGAATTCCATTCGCGCATTAAGTCTGGTAAATGGTTGTGGACAACGCCTACTTGCCTTGCTTGTTGACTTTGGTTTTTTTTTTAATTTTAGTTGTGCAATAAAAACAGCACTGCAAAAGGTTACTTTAGTAAAAACATCAACAAAATTCTTCAAGAATTTTTTGCTGATTTATTTCATGTATCTGTGAAATTATTTTAAGATGTTGTGAATTATTTAGAGTGCATGAAATGCAAGCATTCATTCAATTTCTGGCGCAATTTAGTCCAGTTAAATCATTCGCTTTGGCTTATCTTGAAATCTTAACCAATCTTTCTTGATATTTTTAAATCATGTTTATATCGCCTTTAATACCTTTAATACCTTTAAAATAATCTACAATACTAAGAAATTCTATGGGTGGCTTTGAAGCCGATATACAAAAATTGTTCATTATTGCACATTAAAAATTCGGATTGCGTTCACCTCATCGTTTAGCATTGACACATTTAATTTACAAAATTGTTTATTTAATTTACAAAATTGTTGATATTACAGATATGTAGCTGTATAATATTTTTTACAAAAATAATTAAAATTATTTTGCAAAACCATCGAAAGTAAATAAAAAGTGTCACGAGATTTGTTATCAGAAAAGTTACGTGGAGCTTAAACGAAGGAATTATACTATACTTATTAATATTGTTTCGTTTGGGTTCCCCATGATTCATATGAGAATATTAATTTTTTCCGCGCATATCAATGATACCAAACGCAATTAAAGTACAATTAATAAATCACTAGACCAAACACTAAAAGTATGTGGACTAGATTTAGAAAATTCATATTTTTGAGATGGGCAGGTATTTGTTGCATGTTTTGAAAATGACCTACCAGAAAAAAATTAACAAACTTGAACTCTTTCTAATACTTTCTAATGAAATTACATTTTATTTAAGACCACAGACCTATTTGTGACGTCCAAAAAAGCTGTTTATTAAAAATTTTTTTTTTGGGTGCACCTTAAAATAATATATGACAAATGTTTTTTTCACATGAGAGATTACATAAATTGATGAAAATATTGTAAATTACTCAAGACTTAATATTGAGAAATATGTGACATACTACTGTGTCCAAAAAATAAGGTGACATATGAATTTAAACTGCGCGCGTCGAAGGATTTGGAAATTTTTCATTCCTTTTAGGTTGGTAGTACTGTCAGTGACATCTATGTGAAATTTCATGTGAAAATATATTCATAGTGTTTGAGATACGCGTCGTTTTGTGAGCTGCTAAAAGTGAGTTTTTCGTTTTTTGCGATGTCGAAATTTATTGAGCAAAGAATTTGCATTAAATTTTGTTTGCGGAATCAATTTTCTTCTGCGGATACGTTGAGGATGGTGCAGAAAGCCTTTGATGATGAGGCTATGTCTAAAAAAAATGTTTACAAGTGGTATAGTGATTTCCAAGCCGGCCGTGAACGTGTCGAAGACGAAGAGCGTTCTGGGCGACCATCAACCTCAACCGATGAAGCTCACGTCCAACAAATCAAAGATTTGTTGTTGAAAAGCCATCGATTAATGATTAGAGACCTTGCTGATGAAGTTGACTTATCGAAAGGCTTAGTCAATACCATTTTGAAGGATGCTTTGGGCCTCAAGCGCGTCAAATCTCGACTGGTAGCGAAAACATTTAATTTTTTTGGTTAAAAGGCAAACGCATTATAACCGAAACAACCGATCAATCGAGCGAATATCGTGCCAAAGGAGAGCCGAGACCAAAAAAAGCGCGCCAAAGTCGCTCAAAAATCAAGGTCATGTTGACTATTTTCTTCGATTATCGTGGTGTTGTGCTTTATGAATTCCTTCCAACCGGCCAAACAGTCAACAAGGAATATTATTTGAACGTTATGCGTCGTTTGCGTAACGCCATCCGCCTAAAAAGGCCGGAATTGTGGAGAGACAATTCTTGGTTTTTACACCACGATAATGCACCATCCCATACCGCACTCGTAATTCGTGATCATTTCGCCAAAAACTCAACCCATATCGTTCCGCAACCACCGTATTCACCTGATCTGGCGCCGTGCGACTTCTGGCTGTTCAACAAGCTCAAAAGACCGCTCCGGGGACACCGTTTTGATACGATAGAGGAGATTCAGGCCGCAGCGAAGACGGAACTGAAGGCAATCCCGGAAAGTGACTACAACCAGTGTATCAAAGATTGGAAAATCCGTTGGCATAAGTGCATTGCATGGGGAGGGGATTACTTTGAAGGGGATGAAATTGATTTGGAAGAATAAATAAAGAATTTTCAAAATAAATACAATGTCACCTTATTTTTTGGACACAGGCAATTTCATGTTTGCGGTGGTAGATATTGAGTCGGGTGGCAAACTCAAACAAATGCACCGGTGGATTATCCCACAGATTGGGTGAATAAATTGGGTTTGGGTTACAAATTTTGGAAAAAGCAAATGGCTCTCAGAGATTGTTCTTGGACCAAAAGTCTTTAAATGAATGTATCCGGCGGCCACCTTTTTTATTCCAACAGCGGAGGCTCTTATTGGATCTAAAGAATGGGTTCTGGCAGTAACCGCTATTTTTTTCAGAAGATTCACAGAAACTTTTAAATGTTTAACAATTTTTCCAAGCGATTTTAAATCTTCTAAGCACTTTTCACACATGAAATGGATATCTGCCCTTTCGTTTATTACATCGTGATTATATTGCTTCAATTTAAGGCATTTTTAAATGATGCAATGCACCACAATATCCACTGCACATTAGCCACATATCGTCCGTTTTTGCAGGTCGACTGCAGTCGACGCAGTGCGAATTCATTTTCCTTTTTCTGGACAAACGAACACTTTAAACGGATTTACTTTAATTTATTTATTGTTCTGTATCTTCACTTTCACTATTATAAAAGTTTCATTTATTAATTTAAATAAAATCAATTAAAATTTGAATTATATTTATGTTATCAACAAACAGTCTTCAAAAATATCTTGAGGCCATCGCCAGCATGCCCTTACCCGAGCATGCTCGGTTTCGAGTTGAAATACTTAAGTTAGTATTTGCCAAATTTATCTCAGCAACGGCAAAATTACGTGAACTTACACGATTGGATGTTGAATGGCGGTGGGGCAATGAGCAAGAGGCAGAAGTGATTGCCTTAAAAAAGACCTGACTAAAGGACCTGTATTGAGAATCTTTGACCCAGCGCTACCGAAAGTGATACAAACCGACGCATCCAAAGATGGATTAGTATCAGTGCTATTGCAGAAGGATTACCCAGTTGCATATGCATCTCGGAGCCCCGCGAGCAGCGAAGAGAGGCGGGCGCAGATAGAAAAAGAATTGTTGGCAGTGTTTTGTAACATACCACAGATCTGGAGTATTTTTTTTAACCGTTTCATATCTTATTGAAAGACATTACGTGGAATTCAAGGATAACAATTTTATACGTACTGACAGAACGAATACGATAGGATGTGGTACGGCGATTCTCTTCAAGAAACCACTTAAATTCGCAACAATTGATATTGGTGAAATTAGAAGCTTTAGTCTTCTTAAGACAACTTTTATTTGTCTTCCATTGAGAGGTAATAGTTGTCTGTATTTAATATCGGCATTTATCCTGCGAGCCAACGCAAGCGAATTTGACATCAAAATCGAAAGACTGTTCGAAACAAAAAGACTTAATACTTTTAATAACTATTTCGTCCTAGCGGGGGATCTAAACGCGACGCAACCGCATTCGGTAAAGGCTATTTTAAGACGAAAACCAAGTGGAGTATAAAATGAAATTGTGTAGCCCGTTTATACCAACTACTACAAACCGACTACAAGAACTTCCTGAGTTCCTTTTTTTGCATTTTCTAAAAGTAGAATATTTCAAAAGTGTTCTAGGAAATTTTAAGATAAATTATACTATAATTTATAGAGAAGCATTTCTTTGAAGGAAGCCGACTCTAATGCATAAAAGTAGACAAAAAACGGCAGATGTGCGCTCGGTTACCTGGGGGACTATACGGCCTTTTATTTTACCTTAATTTTATTATATTATATGTTTATTATTATCATTACAATCGTTTTACAATTACTAAAGCGAAAAAAGGGACATTATATGGTCCTGGAATAGACAATTCAGTGTAAGTTCGGAATAAATTATCTTAACTGCATGCACTCGTTTTTCTCGAAACCATATTTTCGAAGCCGGTGAGCACTGTAACTTGAGAACAGCTTTACGATTAGTTAGAAAATTCTTTTCACGTTTTTTTTAAATATATTTTGTCTTTTGACTACTATATTTTTTTATAGCCGATAATATAAATGAAATTTTTGTCGAATAAACAAGTTTGAATTGCAACAACCGCCAAATTTGGCTTTTTTCTAATCCCTTCGTCTACCCGGACTCATTTATTCCCTTATTGCGAGCTGCAGTGATCACGGCAATATCCTCCTTCTTGTCTGGACCCCTCGCAAATTTGTTGTACTACTGTGTCCAAAAAATAAGGTGACATTGTATTTATTTTGAAAATTCTTTATTTATTCTTCCAAATCAATTTCATCCCCTTCAAAGTAATCCCCTCCCGATGCAATGCACTTATGCCAACGGATTTTCCAATCTTTGAAACACTGGTTGTAGTCACTTTCCGGGATGGCCTTCAGTTCCGTCTTCGCTGCGGCTTGAATCTCCTCTATTGTATCAAAACGGTGTCCCCGGAGCGGTCTTTTGAGCTTGTTGAACAGCCAAAAGTCGCATGGCGCCAGATCAGGTGAATACGGTGGTTGCGGAACGATATGGGTTGAGTTTTTGGCGAAATGATCACGAATTACGAGTGCGATATGGGATGGTGCATTATCGTGGTGTAAAAACCAAGAATTGTCTCTCCACAATTCCGGCCTTTTTAGGCGGATGGCGTTACGCAAACGACGCATAACGTTCAAATAATATTCCTTGTTGACTGTTTGGCCGGTTGGAAGGAATTCATAAAGCACAACACCACGATAATCGAAGAAAACAGTCAACATGACCTTGATTTTTGAGCGACTTTGGTGCGCTTTTTTTGGTCTCGGCTCTCCTTTGGCACGATATTCGCTCGATTGATCGGTTGTTTCGGGGTCGTAAGCATAGATCCAAGTCTCATCGCCAGTTATAATGCGTTTGCCTTTTTCCAAAAAATTCAATGTTTTCGCTACCAGTCAAGATTTGACGCGCTTGAGGCCCAAAGCGTCCTTCAAAATGGTATTGACTGAGCCTTTCGATAAGCCAACTTCATCAGCAAGGTCTCTAATCGTTAATCGATGGTTTTTCAACACCAAATCTTTGATTTGTTGGACGTGAGCTTCATCGGTTGAGGTTGATGGTCGCCCAGAACGCTTTTCGTCTTCGACACGTTCACGGCCGGCTTGGAAATCACTATACCACTTGTAAACATTTTTTTTAGACATAGCCTCATCATCAAAAGCTTTCTGCACCATCCTCAACGTATCCGCAGCAGAAAATTGATTCCGCAAACAAAATTTAATGCAAATTCTTTGCTCAATAAATTTCGACATCGCAAAAAACGAAAAACTCACTTTTAGCAGCTCACAAAACGACGCGTATCTCAAACACTATGAATATATTTTGACATGAAATTTCACATAGATGTCACTGACAGTACTACCAACCTAAAAAGAAAGAAAAATTTCCAAAACCTTCGACGCGCGCAGTTTAAATTCATATGTCACCTTATATTTTGGACACAGTAGTATGTTTACTTTCTTGAGCCAAATCAAAACAAAGGCAACATTATTTTACCTAATGCAATGATTCACCATTATTAAAGGTGAGTAACTGTATTGTTGAACTACAAAGTAAATGATTCTTCATGAGACTTCATTTTCTTGATAAAGTACAAAGAAAAACAATTAGCATCCGCCCCCGTGTTCAGCTTGAAATTGACCCTTGCACCGCAAAAAGCGACATTGTGAAAGCATGCCTTCCCTAAGCTGTTAATAGAAGCTACTTTACTAATTGCTAAACTACAATTCCTATGCAGCCAATTTGAAATTTCGTATTACATTGGTCAAAATATCCCGTTTTGCATTGCAAAACTTTGACTTGTTGAACATAGGTGACATTTATAGCACTTCGCTCCTTCTTTTGAAGTTGAACAAAACTTCTCATGGCTACCGGCCGCATTGCCACTACAACGTTGACACTGTTTCTCAAACACAGCTTTCTTCATGGCCAGGCGTTTTTCTTTATTATGCACTACGTCCACTTTCTTTTGCGGTACATCCCGCAACTGCTTATTTTCTGCTCCAGTTTGTCGTCACGGTTCTCTAACAATTTTGCTTGCAGTCGCTTATCAGCTACACAGCAGAATGCGATCACAAAGGATGCGTTCTGCATACGATAGTTGACATCCAGTGAATGTGAATGACAGTGACGCATCTGTAGTCTCAGCTCAGTTTCAAACTCAGTAAAATTTGAAAGCTTCCTTCACCGTGTTTTTCTCGGCAAACAAAATTGTTCAAATCGACGTAAAACTTCCTCTAATGTTACTGCTGGGACGCCCTCCTCCGCCGGTTCACCGTTGAACGCTTCATCAAATAATGTGTTGCATACTTCAATACCCTTTTCTCCGATTAAGTGAAGCAAAACTGCAATTTTCACGTTTATTGTTTCTTCCAGCAGCAAACATGTAAATGTTGAATTTCTGTTTTCACAGAGGCCATTCTTTTACAGCCTCCTCGAAGTTCATTGGCAAGTTCCCTTGCAAATTTGTCGGTGTCGCCATGCTTTATGATCGCAGCTTAGACGAACATCAATGTACGAAACAATTATTACAGGTGACACCGTTTGTTACACTTTTCGCCTTGGAAAATAACGAGGAGTCCTCTCGCGTACTTCAGTTTTGTTGTTCGGCGGTCAAAGAATTTGTTTGCTTTTGCACTTTTATTTTGCTTATGTGTTTCACACCTGACACCCTGAGAAATGTTTTATTCCTTCTTGAAATAAAACAATTTGGTTTAGACAATTATTGACCTTTATTTTTTGTTTGTTCCTTAATTGTGCATGTTCCACTGTGAAGCAGTAAATAGCATGTCTGTCTTTACTTTATCGTTAAATAATAATATTTTCGACTTATAGTACATATTTTGATAGTGTCCTTAAGCTTTATAAGTATTTACATAAGGCAACTTTTGCCTCGCCGTCGTCTGCTGCTGTTACTGCTGCTGTGTTTACTGTTGTGTCTGCTGCTCTTGTTTTTGCAACTGCTTAGGCAGCTTTTGTTTTTGCTGCTGCTTAGCTGGCTTTTGTTGTTGGACGATGGCTTGATTTTTCGTTTGCTAGTTTTTTTCAACACTTCCTCTTCTAGCACATTTTTTTTTGAACTTTCTCTTGCTCTTTTTCACGCCGAGTTATTTGCTTTGCTTTCACGGCCCTAAGCATTGCCTCCAGTTGGCAAATTTTATTATATTCGTCATCCGTTCAAGAAGGCGCAAAAGAGATGAAGCTATTATTGTTTCCTTTGCATTTTTTATTATTTTTGCAGCTATTATTGCTGCTAACATAGCTGCTGCCGCTTTCGCCGTAGCCGACGTTCCTGTTAGCGACCGATCCCCGGTTCCCTCCGCCAGCTTTTCTGATGGAACCGAAAGTGACGAACGCTTAACTAGATTGAGAGTTGACTTGAGAACGCTCTTCCTTCGCTTCCCTGTCTTCGAAGCTGACGAAAACAGTGGTGCCTTGTGGGTTGCCTTCCCCGTTACACCTCTGTTATGTACTCAGGTTAATGAAAGACGAAGGCTTCACAATACTGTCCATTCATATCAAACAGTGTTGCCAGACCCATTATAACTTCCGATGGTGAATACCAAAGGCTTATTATTGGTGTAGTCCTGTACTCCAGATGAGCGGTGTCAATATCGACATTTTGCTCAAAAGCTTTTCGAAGTACTTTTTTTGCAATGTGGACTCCTTTTTCTGCTAGTCCATTGGAGCGAGCATAACGGGGATTTGAAAAGCTGAACTTGAAATTCCCTTCTCTTGCAAAATTAGACACTTCGTAAGAATTGAATTGATGATTGTCTGATACCACAGTTTCGGGAATTCCATGAGTGGTGAAATCTTCTTGAAGGACTTTGATGATACTACTTCCGGTTTAGTTAGATATTGGTTTTATTTCCACCCACTTGAATAAGTAGTCAACTAATACCAAATATGACCTCCCACCAAAATCAAATAGGTCTCAACCGACCTTTTGAAATGGGAAGCTTGGAGTGGGATGAGGAATTAAGGTGTGATGTCGATTATTTGCTCTGAATTTTTCACAAATTCCGCATTTAAAAACGATATTCTCAATGTCGCGATTCATTAGAGGCCAATCAAAAAACATTTTTGCGCAAGCTTTGGTCGTACTTATTCCAAAATGAGACTCATGTAGGAGACCAAGCACATTTTGTACAAATGTTTGAGGATCAAAGATTCTGTTCTCGAAAAAGAAAAGACCATCTTCAAAAAACAAACGATCTTTAATATTCCAATAGAATTTTAAATTATCCGATAGGGGATGCTTTGATTTTGGTAACCCGTTCTTGTTTAATTGTATAATCGATTGCATAACGGCATCGCATTTAAAAGCTTCTTGAAACATAGCTTTTTTAGAGTCGCTTAGGTTAACTGAATGAACGACATCCGTCAGTGAACTATCCGTTGCAACTTTTTTGTCTTCCGAGGAGTTTCTTGATCAAAGGTCTGCTACGTGAAGTAATTTTCCTGACACATATTGTACATCCAAATTATATTTTAAAAGCTTTATTTTCATACGTTATAATCTGTTAGAATAAATTTGGCTTAGCTCTTTTTTCATTATGCCCACTAAGGGCTTGTGTTATTTTGCGACCATAAATGTATGTATGAAATTTTTCACAGACATAAACTATACCTAGAAACTCCTTTTCTATCTGATGCATCTGTCTGAAGAACAATTGGAACTTCAGGAGAAAAGCTGTGCAAAATTGTTGCGTTGGCTAACTTTTCCTTTATTGATTGTAACATCCCGGAATTTCTCTTAGTCCACACAAACTCTACGTTTTTCCGCAGAAGATCATAGGTGCATTTATTTCAGCGAAATTAGGATTAAAAGACCTTAAGAAATTGCAAGTTCCAAATATTTTCCTTAAGTCATTTTTGTTTTCAGGATCTATAATCGCCTTTATGGCTTCAGGCGAAAGGCGGTCTTTAGAGAACACATGTCCCAAATACCTTACCTGTCGTACATTGTATTGGAGCTTCTTCGGGTTAAATTTAACATTTATTCCTTGCCCGTTTCAAAACCCTATCTATATTCTCATCATGTTCTTGTTTTGTCCTGCCTCCAACTAAAATGTCATCAATGTACACAAAAACACCTGGAAGACCACCAAAATACTTTGCATTGACCTTTTGAAACTGTTCAGGTGCTATTTTTAAGATGAAAGGTAGAATATTAAATTTGTATTCCCCAAATGGAGTACTGAACACAGTTAAGATTGAAGATTTTTCATCCAACTCAAGCTGCCAAAAACCTTCCTTGAGATCAAGAACAAAAAATTATTCCATTTCTCTCTCATTACATAACAAAACTCTTCCATTTTGAGTATAAGAAAATGATCTTCGTTAAGATTAAGATTTAACATGTGAGGGTCAAGACAGATACGCAAAGTGCCATCAGGTTTCTCAACAATCACAAGGTTGTGACACCATCCGGTAGGCTTATCAACTTTGGTAATTATCTGTTTTCTTTCCATAGACTCTAAAGTCTCTATCAATTTGCCTCTTAGGCTAAGCGGAACTCTACGCGGCGGTCTATTGCATGGAACTGCACTAAACATTAACTCGATAAACCATTTATCAGGAAAACAACCTTTTCCCATAAAAAGATATCGATTATTTGTTATGAACTTCTGTCTGTCATTATGAATTACCTTTGGCGCACTAACTCTGTTTATGAGATTAAAATCGAGACACGACCTGAGGCCTTATTTTGGTTTAGAATTTATTTTAGCTACAACAACTCGTTTATCCAAACACTTCTCTTTAATAGCAGTCGGTAAAATCACTTCACCCACTGTCGTAAGCTTAACGCCACCATATGCTTCAAGATTAATCTTAGATGGTTTCAAATCGGTTTTCATATTTTTAAATACATTTTAAGGGAGCACATTTACATCCGAACCGCTATCTAATTTAAAATCAATAAAATCACAACCAACTTTCAAAGTCTTTACCCAAATCGGTTCAGGGCTATTAATTTCTTAAGCTGTGTCTATATAAAAATCCATTTCGTAACTGTCACCAGTATCCGCTAAATCCCTTACTTTTGCTCTTTTTGCACAAACCAATTGAAAATGACCTAACTGACGGCATGCCAAACATTTTCTGTTATAAGCTGGACAATTACCAAATTTATGTTTTTTTATAAAATTTTTTGCATCTAGTGTACATATTATTTGTTTCACTACTTTTCTTATTTCTATAACAGTTTTTATAATTTATACTTTTATCTACTTCACCTGGCTTGTTTTTTGAGTTACCATCTTCCTCGTTTCTTGTACCCCCTCTGAACCTCCTGGGACTGATGTCATCAATGCTGCTCTGCTGTTTCTGCATTTCCAGTGCTTGACTCGCCGTAATGTCCGCAACACGACAAAATTCTTTAGCCTTCGTTAAATCCAAGTTATTGATTTTCAATAGCTGCGATTGGACATTATGATCAGCAATACCAATCACCACACGATCCCTTAAAATGGTTTCTTTCTGCGCTACAAATTCACAACTTTCGACAAGTTTAGCGATGTCATTCATAAAATGATCGAACAGTTCTCCTTCCCGTTGACTTCTTGTGTAAAAAAAACGTAACGTTCATACACCACGTTACTTCTTGAATAACAGTAAGCTTCATCAGCATCCATGACTGGAACAATTCTCTGTGCATCTTCTTCAGCAATAGACAGGGTTGCTAAATGTCACACTTTTTTGTTACTAATACATTTGCACGTAAAAAGGCGTATAAATGTGTATAAAATTGTATTAAAATGTATAAAACTGCGTTTAAATGTATAAAAGTGTCTAAAAGTGTATACAATGTTACAAGTACCTACAGTAACGTGTACAGAAATTGCAAAACGAAAACACCCACAACTTTGTCAATGAAAAATAAACACAGGGAACCAATAAGTCTTTTCTAATAATTGGCTTCCAACTTGTACCCAATAAAACTGGACATAGAAATATTTTCTGCAGGTACAGAAACCCAGCAAATTGGGATTTGCATTAATTTGTAAAAAAGGTACAACATTTCCTTTGCAATAGGTAGTACCCCTTTTCAGAATTTAATCAGTGTTTAAGGGCATAAAACATGAATAAAACAATAGGTCCTAATTCACTTCCAGGGTACCTAACCAAATCGTAAAGTATCGCATTTTTACTGGAAAAACTTATTTTTTGCGGTTCGTGTTCGCTCATGTTTGATTTAGCTGTTTCAATTCCATCTTTGCACATTCTGTAGTCAGGTCATCATCACCAAACCAGTCAGGGACGCAGTTCACGCAGCACGCGAAATTTATTTGTTTTGAACTATTTGAATCGACATCCGCTTGTAGTTCAGCTAAACCTTCTCAAGGCCGACCAACAAATTCAGATCCAGACTCAGATGTGGATATGGTTTTGAACACTAAATCCGTTGAGATCTCCAGATCTGTTCCTAGATTGGATCTAACGCAATACATTGATTTCGAGGTTGACACAACAGAAATCTCTGAGGTCGACTTAGGCCATGCAACAAGCTCTGGTTCTGGATGTATGTATGCACTGCTGGAACATACAACTAAATAACTTAACCGTTTAAGTCAAATTCGCCTGTTTGTTAACACGCCGGCTTTTGGAAAACGTGGTTGGAAACTCGAGTCGTCCTTCGCGTTTTTTTTTCGGTTGCTGTCTTTTTAAATGTTTTTTTTTTTAATTTTTAATTCATTGTTGTTTTTTTTTATTTTTATATCATTGTTGTTTTTTTGGGTGGGTGATTATCCTCAATCTTTTGTAAATTTTGTTTTTTATTGCTTTTTTGTTTTGGTAAATCAAGGAAAACTTGGAACTACTTTTAAAGACAAATCGTTGCTGTGATGGAGGTAAATTGGTTGAATTCAGAGGAATTAAGGTATGAGCTAGAAGTTAGAGGACTCACAGGGGCCGATGTAGATGAGATGAGGAAGGTATTACGGTATTACGAACTGCACTGCGATCATTGCCAAATAAGAGGAGATAAGGAAGTTGACTGATGAGTTTAACGGGGACGAGCATTCCAAAGAATTCAAAAAGATAAACGCTAAGTCGGAATGGGTACTGAGGCGAATATGTAGGTCACCAGGTAGTAATGCGGAGGAGAAAGCTTTCCTTACTTATGAAAGGCAGCAAATCGTTGTGCTTCTCACTAGTTTAGATGGTAAAGCTAGGGTCGAAGGATTGGTACAGGGGGAAGGTCATATTCCGGTCGGAAATAAGCCAAATTTGCCGCCAATGGACGTAGCAAGTAACAGCCATGAAGCAGTCCTTTCCCAACCGATGGCCACTTCTTCTCCTTTCTTCCCAGTAGAAAAAAGAGTACCCATTATGAAATGGGGGGTCGAATTCAGCGGGGACCATTCTCTATCTCTCCGTTGCTTCCTAGAAAAAGTAGAGGAGTTGAGAGAAGCTCGGGGCTATTCGAAGGCAGAGCTCTTTCAAGCGGCATACGAATTTTTGGTGGGAAGGCGGCGGTATGGTTCAGAGCAAACAAGCCGTTCATCAAAAGTTGGGGCAACTCGTTGACAAGTTGAAAGAGGAGCTTTTACCGCCTGGTTACGATGATAGGCTTTGGGAGGAGATAAGAGGCAGGACACAGGGGCGATCAGAGTCTTTAGGTATCTACGTAAGCGTCATGTTAGGTCTTTTCTCGAGGTTGAATGAACCCTGTACGGATGAGACAAAATTAAAATGGATCCGCTGAAACATTTCACCCTTTTACCAGACACAGATTGTGAAGGAACCATACCTTGCTAGAGCCCGATCTAGCATACGTAGATGCTGGTGAAGGTATGGGCGAAGAGGTACAAGCAGTAATATCTACAGCTCGCCGCCCAAACGAAAAGCTTCTTTGTTTCCGATGTAAGCAGCCTGGTCACATTGCCGCTCAATGCCGGCAGCCGGTCAGTTGTTACGCATGCAACGCGGTTGGGATCATGCGTAGTCGGTGCCCGCGTTTTACACCCCATTTAACGGTGGCGGGAAACCAATCCTCGGCTCAAGGCCAGGCGGGGCATTGAGTCGGATGGAGGAAGCCGCAACGCAAGAGGGACGAGTAGTTGGGGAGGCGAGAGAGTGTAACATCGCTCTAGACTTTATTTTAAAAAAAAAGGGGTTGGATTGTTGACCATACCTGAATGTGGAAATCTTTGGGGTGGAATTATTGGGACTGCTAGACTCGGGGGCATCCTATACGATCCTACGGGTGGGAATTGATAGAACATTTAAATTGTCGTTTAGAGGAAGTAGGGGTGAAATCAGTGAAGGTTGCAAATGGGGATGGTGTAGAAGTGGTTGGGGCCTTCAACATTCCGATTAGAGTGGAGAATACGGTAAAAGTAATGGAAGTTCTTCTGATTCCAAAGCTCCCACAATGTTTAATTCTATGGTCCAATTTTTGGGAAATTTTTTTGATAAAGAAAAAGGAAGGGACATACCGGTTCTGCGAAGACTTCCGAAAGTTCAACCAAGTGACCGAGCGTGACACGTACCCAATTCCCTATGTTTCCGCTACGCTTGACAAACTCCGAAATGCCAAATTTATATCGTCCTTGGACATAAAATCAGCGTACTGGCAGATCCCAATGGCTGAGTCATCGAAGGAGTACACAGCATTCACTGTTGCTGGGAAAGGGCTGTACCAATTTCGCCGCATGCCTTTTGGTCTATATAACGCGCCAGCGACCTAGCAGCATTTTATTGATGCAGTCATTGGAGCCGACCTGGAACTGAACGTTTTTGTGTACCTAGATGACATTATTGTAGTTTCGGTGCTTTCGAACAGCATTTGGAGGTTTTGAGGGAAGTGTTGGGCGCATCAGGAATGCCGGACTTGTGTTGAGTCGGGAAAACTGCGAATTCTGCAAACCAGAACTAAGATACTTAGGGTACGTGGTGAACGGGAAGGGCCTTCTGGTAGATCCAGGGAAAGTTAAGTGCATGGTCGAGTATCCGCGACCGAAAACGGTATCTGGTGTTCGGCGGTTCGTAGGAATGGTGTCGTGGTACCGACGTTTCGTCCCCAATTTCTCGGATCTGATCGCTCCAATTACAGGTCTGTTGAAGAAGAAGGCTCGATTCGAATGGGGTGAAAAATTTGAGGAAGCTTTTTGCGCGTTAAAGGAAAGGTTAATTTCTGCACCGATTCTGTCGTTTCCTGATTTCATGGTACCATTCACGGTACACGCAGATCCTTCAGGCTATGGGATAGGTGCTGTTCTTACTCAAGAACAACCGAGTAAGGGTGAAAAGGTTATCAGTTACCTAAGTCGAACCTTAACCCGAACTGAGAGGAATTTTTCCACAACGGAGCGTCGTCGGAGGAAGTCGTTTTACTGTGGTTGCTGATCACCACTCCCTAGTATGGCTAAATAATTTGAAGGACCCACAGGGTAAGTTGGCTCGGTGGGCTGTAAAACTGCAGCAATACGACTTCGATATAATACACCGCAAGGGCAAAGACCACCTAGTGCCAGATGCTCTATCCGATGTAACCAAAGATGCTTGGTACCACAGAAAGGTAGAAAATATCCAACGAGATCCGGGGAAGTACTCACATTGGAAAATTAACGAGGGCGTTTTATTTAAATATGTACCTGTGAAATACCCGAAGTTGGCGGACGAGGGTGGGCAGTGGAAGCGAGTGGTTCCAAAAGAGGGTGGCGACAATGCCACGATGATATTTTGAGTGGTCACGAGGGTATTCAGAAAACATTTGATAAGGTAGCTAGGGCTTATTATTGGCCGAAGATGAAGACCAGCATTGCCCGATATGTCCGGACTTGCACAGTTTGTCAGACGGTGAAACCCGACTAGACCATTTTGTTACGTATTGACGGTAGTTGACTACTTTTCAAAATTTTCCCTTTTCTTCCCTATGAGGACAGCCACTGCTAGATCCGTTCGAACCATCCTCGAAGAGCAGATCTTTTTGGTGTTCGGTGTTCCTAAATGGGTGGTGTGTGACAATGGAGTACAGTTCAGGAGTAAGGAGATCACCGAATTAGCCAAATCGTATGGCGTTACCCTGAACTTTACCGCATTTTACCACCCCCAAGCGAACCCGGCGGAACGATTTAACCAGACTCTGAAAACAAAACTACGTGCATACGTGTCGGAAAATCACCGAAAGTGGGATGAGCTACTACCCAAAGTCGCATGTGCGATTCGAAACTCAACGCACGAAGTTCTTAAGGCCACCCCCTATTTTTTCTTCAGTCAAGGGTGACGGATCGCTACTTCCTGATGAGGGGTTCGAGGCGGACAGGAACTTTGATGTTCCTGGTCGAGGGCACTAGGCGAAATGGTGAAAGACGTTAGAAGTAAAATCCAGGCATCAGCAAAGAAAGCCGCAGGAAAAATTTCGTCCTATCAGATGCCGCCAAATTCTTTACGGCGAAACTTGCTCCGAGGTATGTAGGTCCCTTCGAAGTGGTAAGGCGAGTTTCTCCTTGGTAAAGGTAAAGATGATCTATTTTAGCAGGTTCATTCTTCGGACGGGTGACGAAAACCTTCTTTTAGGAAGGGGGTAAATGTTATGGTTTTGTTTTATGGAAGGTTTTCGTCTGTGATTTCGTTCTTGCTTTTGTTTTCCTTTTCGTCCCCATGCCCATGCTTGCTCATCATTTATCATTAGTGCCTGATGTATGTATGCACTGCTGGACATAGTCCCCAAATGTGGGGCTTGGCCAAGGTGGAGCGTCCACCGCTCAGAAGTGGGGTACTAAGGTTCAAGCCCGGTCGGTGGTGGGGTAGTTCTTTTTTTTACCAGTTTGATCTAGCGGAGTGAGAGAGGATATGGAGAGGAGAGAAACACCTGCTGTTATGGTTTTGTTTTATGGAAGGTTTTCGTCTGTGATTTCGTTCTTGCTTTTGTTTTCTTTTTCGTCCCCATGCCCATGCTTGCTCCTCATTTATCATAAGTGTCTGATGTATGTATGCACTGCTGGAACATAGTCTCCAAATGTGGGGCTTGGCCAAGGTGGGGCGTCCAACGCTCAGAAGTGGGGTACTAAGGTTCAAGCCTGGTTCTGCAGTAGCTAATGATGTAAGATTTGATCAAGTGTTGTTTTCTTTAACTTTAACCCTTTTAAGATTGTGAAGGAAAAACTTGAAACCCCGTGCCGATCAGACTATCAACATAAAAAAAAAGCAAAGTCCACTACATCTATAAGTTCAACTAATCCTTCTGATGCTTGCCCTCCTTCAACGTCAGCAGCAGCAGCAGATAGAGCCTTGGCGACGAGCTCCCTAGCCAATATAGCATCTATCTTTAAAACGCCGCCAAGTAAAATTAAAAAGACGGAAAAAGATTTGATAAGCAGATATATGGACAAGATAACTCCTATGGAGAAGGAAGAAATTGATATTTCGTTTTCAAAGTTCTTTTTTGGTTGCAATATTCCATTCTCTGTTGTAGAATCCGACCATTTTGAAGGGTGCTTGAAGAAAATGCGACTATCCTACACTCCTCCCTGCCGCTCAACTCTATCAACAACATTACTTGCTTAGGTGCACAAAAAAATTATTGCTGAGGATGCAAAAGACGTTGGATCAGGTGGGCATTCGGTGTTGCTAATTGGCGGTTGGAAAAATTCATCTGCCAATATAAAGAATGTCGTCACGATGCCTCACGCAGCTAGTGCACCCGGTCACAGTTCTATATATTCCTAGAAAGTTTTGACTTTTCGGAAATTAAAGAAACTGGCGAAGAATTGCGTACGGTTTGTGAGAAATCGGCTGAAATATCAAAGCAACGATATAATGTTGACGTTTTCCCGGTTGTCAGCGACAACGCTGGTAACATGATCCGGATGGGGAGATCTTTAAACATCATTCACACAACCTGCAATAGCTACATCGGCAGTCTTCTCTTTAAAGATTTTTTGGCTGAGGAACCGCAAAAATTAAGAGTTCACCAAGTTGGAGCAAAAGCTCATAAAAAAAGGAGGAACAAAGGTAGTGCTTCCAAATGAGACAAGATGGACGACACAATGGAGTGCAATCGAACGCTTTTTAAAAAACTTACCCATAATGAAGCAGATAGTTGCAGAACCTTTGAACAGCGATGTCGTTACTGAGGTCTTGGTCAGTGCTTCATCTGCTGAACTTCTTTTTAAAGAAGAATTTGTCAAAGACTTAAAAAAAGCTCCACACCGATTTAGACCCCATATGCAAACTAATCAACAAAGCATAGGCCAGCGAATTTTCAACAGCAGATGCAGTGGAGGAATGGAAAACAATTTTAAACAACGCCTTGCAGAATGGACATGAACGATGTCACAAAAAAATTTTGGACGGACAGTCAAATATAACGTTTTCAATGTGCATTCAATATCAGCAAATTATTTGCACCCCAAATATAGAGGGCAGCTTTTGTCCTCTGAAGAAAGGCTTCTAGTGGATGAAAACCTTATTTCAATACTGAGTTCAAAGGCCATGGATTCAATATTTGCTTACGATAACAAAGCAGGTATATTCTCCTTACTGGGTGTAAAGCTCGAGGACGGCAACTACAAAGTAGCCACATACTGGCATTTTGCTAAAAGGCACCATATGGAACTTGCTGAATACGCCCAAAAACCTTAAGCATACCAGCTTCTTCGGCACAATTGG
Organism: Orthonevra nobilis; assembly: GCA_963555765.1. Lineage (NCBI taxonomy): Eukaryota > Metazoa > Arthropoda > Insecta > Diptera > Syrphidae > Orthonevra > Orthonevra nobilis. The sequence continues at coordinate 67,703,092 of OY743226.1, read as the reverse complement.
AAAGGGTGTTTTCCAATTGGTCTATGATCCATAGTGATTTGAGAAATGGTTTGAATTTCAATAAGTCCAAAATGTTACTTATTTTGTTTCTCAAACTTTGACTTTTATACATTTTTTCAGTTTTATACCTATTCCTTGCTTATATAAACTTTTATACACCAGCAATATTTTTCAGATGTATAATACACACTTTTATACACGTAAAAAGTGTGTATAATACGCCAACTATTATACGTCTAGAACCTTGGCAATAGATAAGGTTTTCAACACCTTTTCAATTGCCTCTTCTCCGGCACAACTTAGGAATCGCGCAACTTGAGGTAGCCACTGAATACATTTGATACCGTTGCTTGAACTTAGCCCAGTTTTCTTTCAGGTTTCCATTCAGTATTAATGGTTTAGGTTTAGCATAATCCATTTTCAATTATTTAAGTGCCACTTTAAATTTTATTTAAACTTTTTTATTTTCTTTTAAGAAAAGAAAAGTGGAAAAGTACATAACAACCACGTTGCTCGCATGGGGACCATTGTCGCCCACTCATCTTTTAATAATTGTTTTTCTTTATTAACTATTTTAATTGTCTTTAGAAAAATAAATTTTTGTTTTTCCCTCCTGGGATTCAAACTCCAAGAAGCCCGCGGCACAACCACTGCACCAGCTTACTTTTTATCGGTCGAGTGGCAAAACGAACAGTTGAAATAATACTTGGTATTATTTTCGCTAAAAAGGTCGAAACACATGTGACTCCACTGTAGGTCTGTGAACGACTGAAGCAGACGCACTTACCACTGAGCCAAGGTACGACGGCTATTACACACTGCATGTTTTGCAAGATTCAAATGAGTGCGAAAGAGAGGGAAAGTGAAACAGCGATAACCTAGCCTTGACATGCACGGGTAGGATTTTCCATGCATGTTTTTTCCTTGGACGGCTATTACACACAGCATAGTTGCGCTGTGCAATTCTCGGTGATTTTCTTTTGAAATCTCATTCCGAGCTGCGCACGTTATTACACGAAGATTTTTTGATGCACTAGAGCTGCGCGTTATTTTGACAGTTATCTTTTATTTTTTAATCGCGGTACGCAGATGAAGAACTTTTTCATGAAATTTTCTATATTTATAATTATGCTTTTGAGACAGGGAATGAAAAGAAAAAACAAAGATTAGGATAAAATCATCGACATGTCATCATTCAATTCATTATCATTCAATTTCATTAAAAATTCACTGATATCTGATGTGTATCCTAAGAATTAGAAGTAAAAATAAAGCAAACTCGAAAAATATAGGAGAAGGAGATAAGGAAACGTCAAAAGCATGCTAGGTTATCGCTGTTTCACCTTCCCTCTCTTTTGCACTCATTTGAATCTTGCAAAACAGGCAGTGTGTAATAGCGGTCATAGCGGTCTTATCTCTTTCTTCTTTATTTTTCGAATTTGCTTTATTTCTTCTTCCCGCTCGTAGGATACACAGCAGATTTGATTTGCCTACGTACCAAAAAAATATGTTAATTTTGAATTTGGCGTAAAACTAAATAAATAAAAAAAAGTTGATGGTTAAAGTAAACACTGAGAATTTCTGAAAGATAGTTTATCATTGGCCCCGTTCCAGCACGCCGTAGCGCAGATCCGCTACGCGAAAAATGTACTGAGATGACAGTTCTTCCCGTAGCGGAAGGTAGCGAAGGGTAGCGAGTCGCTACGGGGAAATTTAAGGGATATTTGAGGGAAATTTAGCAAAGATTTCTTCGCTACCCAAGGAAAGCTGTCAAACCCCATTTGATTTGCTGGTGAACGTGACGTCATATTTTCTGTTGCTCCAAATGCGTTCCAGAGGAATTTCCCCGTAGCGGAGCAGTATACCAGTTTAGCAAAGGAGTGCTGGAATGGGGCCATTCACTTTCAATGAAAGTGAATGACCTAAATATAGTCATAAAGAACATCATTCATCATCCTTTGGCAGGAGTTTTATTTAGCTTGAACGGCATGCAGGTGAACTCATTATGTCGATTCGTTGTTGAAAACACCGTCGGCCTGGCTTCTTTGCATGTAAGAATTTGTTGGAATCCTTTTCGGAGGTCAAGTAACGAAAAAAATTTAATAGAATATCATCTTTAATTGTAATAGGAATTAGGAAACTTGTCTTCAATAGTTATATATTTTAACAAGCCGCCATTATTGATTTCCAGAGTCGTCAATTTTTTTTTTGGGTACTATTAAAATTGGGTCGTTGAATGGACTTAACAATACCTGACTTCAGCATTTCTAGGATCCGTTCATCAACCTCATCTTTATATGCCTCTGGGTATCTGTATACTTTGGAGTAGATATTTATTTTTCAGAACTGCAGAGAGGCTATCTCCGTTCAAATAGAAAACATCTTTGTACTTTCGGAGGTTTTCGATTAAAGACTTTACTCCTTCTTTATTAAAATTGTCTATTTTGAATTTGTCTGTGATTCTATGTATGTTTAAGTTTTGAAAATTAACATCCACAAAATTTTTGGTCAGTATATCTTCGTCCTTCTGATCTAACTGATTTGAAAAGTTATTAAAAACTAAGGATAGGGAAGCATCTTTTGTAATAAGAAGTGAGTTCTCAAAGCCTATTTTAGCCTATAAAGGTTCAAGTAGGTTACAGAAGAGTATACCATCAAAATCTCTACTTCACCAAGACTCTTTCAGATTCCTGAAATAACGGAATTTTTATATTTGAATTAACCGAGATATTTGAGTCCATATATATTAGTTAAAGGAGGTCTGATTTGTCATTCATATCATTTGAATTAAAGAAGTACCCCCCCCCCCCCCCCTGAATCCATGAGCAACTTCAAGGGACGTAAATAGTTTGAAGGTTGTACAGCTATACAGGGAAGAGGTTGGAAAATTTTCCAAATGTTGTGTTTCTGTTCAAATGGACTATTTCCATCATTTCGTTCTGAAGGTTTCTTCGCGAGTTAAGCGAATTTTGAACATTTTGCCTCACATTCCTGGAATAATCCGCATTTCTAAAACCACGGCCTAGAAACTATAATTTTGGCGAACATTTCCTGAATTTTTTGTGCTATTTTGCCTGTAACCGTTTGCGCTGTACCGTTATTTTCCGGAAGTTTCTTTGACTATTTCCAATTGCTTGCCTCTCTGACCTCTTTTGTTGTGTGAATTGGCAAATTTTATCTATATAAAAAGGTTCAGGTATTAAATAATTTGATAAGAGAATCTTATCCATTTCCGGCCAATTCGTCGGGTTATTATTATTAATTAAAGCTATATTTGCCGTTCCTTTAATTTTTTGCCTGATTTTAAACTGAAATATATTTCTAGGAATTTCACCAATATTGACACTCAATTCAATTATTAAATTCAGTTCTGCCATACCTGTGGTCATCCGTTGATGAGTCGATGAATGTTACAGCAAGCAATGATCCTATGATATTGTTTTTTTTTAATTGTGAGTTTAGTTAGAACTCCAAAGTCTCGAATTTATTTAGAACTCCAAAAAACTTTTTACTTATTTACTTGTTCAACAAGTCGTTTTTTATTCGTTTAGTTTAGTTTTTATTATTTTATTTTCACCTCTGATAAAAAAAAATGCGTTTATTTTAAATTTTGTTTCTTTTAATTGTTTTATATGTGGCAACAAGTCGTGGTCTCAAGAAGAAAAACAGAGATTTAATGCTAGGTCAACTTTATTGTTTGACTTCCATAATAAGAGTGATCTGAAACTAACTAGAACAAAATAATTAGAAAACAAAAAACATTAAAAAAACAGGGAGTGGTGGCTTGTTTACATTCTTTGAAGTTAAGCTGAATACAGTCTACACAAAGCATTAACAGTAGTATATGCTTAATTTTGAAAACATGTTGTGTGTTGAAATACATTTAGTGGTTATACTCAGTACAGTCGTTGTGATCAACAAATAGTTGGTTGCATGCATGTAACTCAAAGGATGGGGGACCAGACTTAAAGTATTATACATCGAAACACAAGGTAAGTGTTGACCCTGCAAAATAGCATAGATTTCTATCTAATAAAAAAATTCAGTGCAGACTTGACAGTGACCATGCTACATCCCCTTTAACGAACACAAACAATTAGTTGCGTGAACCTAATCTCAAAACGTAGGATCATAGAAAGTAGGAGAGAGGTCTTGGATATAACTCCAACTGAAGCTTTGTGACTTTTAAAGAACAAACCAAGAAGTAGACTGGGAAACCTACAAGGCAAGCATACGAAAATTCAAAAATTTAACTTCAACAGCCGAAAGGAAAAATCAATCGGAGACGTAGAATCCTAAGAGTGACCGACCGCAGCCATCGAAACGATTCTAAACATTACACCAGTACAACTGGAAGTGAAAAGACAAGTTGGACTCTCGGCTAAAGACTCAGGGCTGAGCCACTTTGAATACAGGAAAAGCACCGGGCATAGGCAAATTGTGAACATTGTAAGGGCGATGACACCACTACTTGACCGGCAAAGCGACCTTGTAGAGAAAACTGTTACCTTAAAAAACAACTTCAAGACAATTTTTCCAGTCGACAAGAAACCCCGGCGATATCACTATACATACGGAAGGCTCTGACATAACGTCTGAATCGGGGGCAGGGATCTACTGCGCAAGCCCATCGATCGAAACTCTAGCCATCTTGAACCTTTCGTCACGGTCTTTCAAGCTGAAGTTTTCACAGTACTTACTAGATCAGAAATGCTAGTCGACCTCAACATATGGGAGAAGCAATTATTAATCTGCTCCGACAGTACTGTAGCAATCAAAGTTTTTACAAACCCTTGATCAGTACCGACACTGGTAGATATGTAAACAAAAACTAAATAAACTAGCAAGACTAAACGACGAAAGCTTAACGTGGGTACCTTGACTAGAAGGTGTAACGGGTAACGAAAAAGCCTCTGCGACAAAATCTGATACCAGACCTTTCACACTTTAAAGGACTACGGACCGGTGAAATAATGGATTTAGATTAGGATTTCGCAAGATGAACGGAAAGATTTTCCGACCATGCAAAGCAAGTTATTTGACCCCCCTTTACACACTTAACCAAACTCTTCCATACCTATGCGAAAAGGAAATAAGCAACACGTTGGTATAAACTTATTATTTATTTGAATAATATATATAATAATGACAAAAACATTGTGCTTCAACCTTTATTTATTTTATTTGACTTGTGAGCACTTCCGTCAAAGTGTCGTGATGACATTTGGGCGAGCAATTGAATCAGCGCTGCCGAAAGTACTCCCATATTACCGTCCGTCTAATTTTACTCCCCTAAAATTTGTTAATGCTTACAAATTTATAAATATATTTATTATAATGCAACGGTTATGATGCGAAACAAAAACTGGGTAAAAGCGTTATGACATCAGATAATACCGAACATCTAAGTCATCGGATGCACTTGCATTTCGTTGCACTCGCAATTGCTGCTTCGAAAAAGTTGCCGGAGATAATAAGGGTACTAGCAAGGAATATTCAATTTTGCTTTTCGAATAGTTGCAAATGACAAAAAGATTTTAAAAAATTTCAAGAATTATTCAATGTTCAAGAAATTTTATTTCAAAAACTTCCCCCATCAGACGGCTTTCACTACAGCAAGTAGTTAATAGAATACAATTGGTGCAGTGGAATGTTTTATTTCATTATTTTATATCTTTTCAGTTAGACAAAAATGCAGGTATAGCCCATGAGATTTCTTGGATGTGAATATAAAAAACCAATATTATTTTCACTTTCTTTTCGACATTGTAAAAATAGTAAATAAAATGAACTAAGAGTTTCAGTCAGATGTATTATAAAACTTTTTTACAATTTTTTTTAAAAACTTCCTTTATCAGATCTCAATTATGTTGACACTGACTTCTTAAGTGAAGTGATTTACCTTAATAAATCCTACGCAAGACTTTTGTAAACAGAATTGTAACTTTCACCTGATGATATAAAAGAACACTGTGTAGAATTATTTAAGGAAATAAGCCCAAGGAAAGATTTTAATGACGAAGCCCTAAAAGCATTTAATTTTTTGGACTAAAAAACCAAACATACTATACTTCTCTTCTCCAAAACAAATGTGCATTACAATTATAAACGTAACATATGTTAAAAAATAAATAAATACTTTTTTTATATATTTTTGTTTTAATTGAACTAACAATCAACAATAAATGTGAAAAAATATATACTACTGTGTCCAAAAAATAAGGTGACATATGAATTTAAACTGCGCGCGTCGAAGGATTTGGAATTTTTTCTTTCTTTTTAGGTTGGTAGTACTGTCAGTGACATCTATGTGAAATTTCATGTCAAAATATATTCATAGTGTTTGAGATACGCGTCGTTTTGTGAGCTGCTTAAAGTGAGTTTTTCGATTTTTGCGATGTCGAAATTTATTGAGCAAAAAATTTGCATTAAATTTCGTTTGCGGAATCAATTTTCTGCTGCGGATACGTTGAGGATGGTGCAGAAAGCCTTTGATGATGAGGCTATGTCTTAAAAAAAAAATTTACAAGTGGTATAGTGATTTCCAAGTCGGCCGTGAACGTGTCGAAGACGAAGAGCGTTCTGGGCGACCATCAACCTCAACCGATGAAGCTCACGTCAAACAAATCAAAGATTTGGTGTTGAAAAACCATCGATTAACGATTAGAGACCTTGCTGATGAAGTTGGCTTATCGAAAGGCTCAGTCAATACCATTTTGAAGGATGCTTTGGGCCTCAAGTGCGTCAAATCTCGACTGGTACCGAAAACATTGAATTTTTTGGAAAAAAGGCGTCGCGTTGAAGTGTGTGAAACAATGCCTTCCGACTACCAGGATGTCATGAAAAGCATTATAACTGGCGATGAGACTTGGATCTATGCTTACGACCCCGAAACAACCGATCAATCGAGCGAATATCGTGCCAAAGGAGAGCCGAGACCAAAAAAACCGGCCCAAAGTCGCTCAAAAATCAAGGTCATGTTGACTGTTTTCTTCGATTATCGTGGTGTTGTGCTTTATGAATTCCTTCCAACCGGCCAAACAGTCAACAAGGAATATTATTTGAACGTTATGCGTCATTTTCGTAACGCTATCCGCCTAAAAAGGCCGGAATTGTGGAAAGACAATTCTTGGTTTTTACACCACGATAATGCACCTTCCCATACCGCACTCGTAATTCGTGATCATTTCGCCAAAAACTCAACCCATATCGTTCCGCAACCACCGTATGCACCTGATCTGGCGCCGTGCGACTTCTGGCTGTTCAACAAGCTCAAAAGACCGCTCCGGGGACACCGTTTTGATACGATAGAGGAGATTCAAGCCGCAGCGAAGACGGTACTGAAGGCCATCCCGGAAAGTGACTACAACCAGTGTTTCAAAGATTGGAAAATCCGTTGGCATAAGTGCATTGTATGGGGAGGGGATTACTTTGAAGGGGATGAAATTGATTTGGAAGAATAAATAAAGAATTTTCAAAATAAATACAATGTCACCTTATTTTTTGGACACAGTAGTATATATTATATTATATTTTTTAATTGCTTGCTTCCAAGCTTCCAATCCAAACGTCATTTTGCAGAGTCCGAGCGGAGTGACGGTGCCCATCTTCGGTTTGTCGCTTTCCTCTACAGGGCAGAAAAAAATGTCTAATCACTGAAGAAGAACGTGAAATAAAGGACGCCAGTCTCCATAGCCCTTGGGGACAATGTGCCAGTGGGCTGGCCCATTTACTTTTGGGTGGCCGACACATTTTTCGGTCGAGCAAAAAAGAAATCATGCTAGCAAAACTACCACAGGCTGTGTCGATCAGGCATTTGTTTCAAAGATCCACAACTATTTGAAAGTAGCGGAGAAAGTCCGCTTAGTCAGTGACTACTAATGGGAACGGGATTTACTGCGAAGAGAGTGTGCGATACTCGAGAGGGAGCGACAACTATTGCTGCGTGAAAGAGAACCGTGTTTAAGTGCGTCTACATCGGATATGCCCGTGCGAGACATAATTAGCACAATTCCAGATTTTAATCCTGCTGACAAGGCAGCTCTTACAGCTGAGCAATGAGTTGTTCACGTAGAGCGGCTTCGTGGTGTTATCAAATGGTCGGATCAAATAATTCTTTGTGCTGCGTTGTCCAAATTCAAGGGCTTGGCTAAATATTGGTTAGAGGCTGAGCAGTTTGAAATAACCAACTGTGAAATTTTCAAAACGAAAATCCAACAAGCATTTCCGTCTGTCGTAAACGAAGCTCAAATTCATGCGAGTTTGTTGGCAAGACATCGGAAACCGAAGGAACCGATAGAAGATTATTTCTTTGAGATGAGGATGCTAGCGAGAAGGGGAAATTTCTCGGAGGCGGCAATCATCCAGTATGTCATATCTGGTTTATGTGACAACGACATGATGACTTGGCTCTCAGCACAAAAGTTTGCAAATTCGTTGGAGGTACTTGAAAGAATCAAGTTCATAGAGGGAGTCAGGGAACAAGGGGTAGCTTGTCAATTGAAGTCTACAGTTAAGCCAACAATGACCAGCGACGTAAGGCAAGCTACTAGAGAGGTGGACAGTCAAAAGAGCATTCAGTGGCTGTTGTCAAAGCAGGTTACGTGCTTCAAGTGCAAGCTGAAAGGTCATTATGCGCGGGAGTGCCCTGCGAAGAGGAACGTAAGTTGCTTGTAAAAAGTGCGTACTGCAAGTGAGTGTTGATATTATCCAACAGTGGAGATTGATGGAGTGCAGTTCCAGGCGTTTGTCGATTTGGGAAGTAGCTGTGTGACACTGCGAGAAACTGATGCTAATGCTAGAAGGATCCAGTATAAACCGTACAGTTAGGAGCTTGTGGGATTTGTAGCTATTGCGGGCATCACTGGCGTCGTGGAAGTTTTGGTGGTACCTGATGAGTCTCAAGCGTATGAAGTAATGGTGGGTCGATCCTTGTTGGACCAGAAGCAGTTCATGGTACGAATTACTGCTGGTAAACTTAAGATCCTGGAAAATCAATTCGTGTCTGAGCTGAACACATCTGATGCTGAAGAGTTGCTGGTGGTTTCGACCAAGTCGGTCCAAGGATCCTCTATCGAACTGGACGATGTTACTGTCGATGATGCAGTACCTCGCGAGGTAAAAGACGTGTTGCTGAAATTGATCAATACTTTCCGCGATACATTTGCTACGTGTGTCGAAGAGTTAGGTAATGCAAAGCATGGTGAAATTTCCATAAAGTTAAACTCCACGGAGCCTACTGGGGAAAGAAGCTACCGAATACCTCTCGCACAAAGGAAAATTATCGACGACGCCGTAGAGGAGCTGTTGAAATGTGGCATTGTAAGAGAATCAAGCTCGGGGTTTTCGTCTCCCATTGTGATGGTGCCAAAGAAGGATGGGACTCTTCGAATGTGCATTGATTTCCGTCGTCTCAATGAAATTACTGCCAAAGAGAAATATCCCACGCCAGTTGTAGAGGAGCAGTTAAATCGCCTCAGTGGATCAAAATACTTCACGATTCTGGACATGAATTCGGGATATTTCCAGATTAACGTGGCTGAAGTAAGCAGGCATCTGACCGCGTTCCAAACACACAATCGTCAGTTGGAGTTTTGTCGAATGCCGTTTGGGCTGGTGAATGCGCGAGCTGTGTTCCAGCGTTTAATGGACAAGATCGTCAGCAAACTCGACATCGAAGGCGTGTTGGTTTTCCTGGACGATGTGATCATATATGGTAAATCGTATGATGAGAGCTTAAAAAGACTTCATCGTTTTTTTCGAGGTGTTGGAGGAGGCGGGACTCACACTAAAATTGGCAAAGTGTGAATTTCTGCGGACGGAAGTTAAGTACATGGGTCATCGGGTGTCAGAATCGGGAATAAAACCTGGTGTAAGAAAAACTGACGCTATTTCTTCTTTTCCAGTACCAGCAACGCCAACACAAGTCAGACAGTTCTTGGGGCTCTCGGGCTACTTCCGAAAGTTCGTGCCAAAATAAGCAGATGTCGCTCGACCGTTATGTCAACTGACTAAGAAGGATGTCTTCACTGCGATACGAGTTCTGTTGGCCTTGGTGGAATTCTTCTCCAACGAGAGGCAGATTGGACTCTTAGAGCTGTAAGTTACTACAGCAGGCGAACGACAGCTGTGGAGTCCAGGTACCACCTCTATGAGTTGGAAGATCTGGCGGTGGTTGAGAGCATCGCCAGATTTCGCATCTATTTGTTGGGCTAACCGTTCTTGGTGATGACAGATTGCCATGCAGTGACTTCGCTTCGCACGCAAACGCAGCCTTCGCCAAGGGTGTCCAGATTGCTATACAAGCTGCTTGAGTTTGACATCACATGGAATCAGGAGATCTGAAAGGTATTGGAAGCTGCTCCGAAAACGTCGGATGAGAGACAGATTCACACGGACTATGCTGTCAAGGGTGGACGACTTTTCCGAAAAGTGGACAAGGCCTTAAAATGGTACGTACCCGACTCTTTAAAGTACCGTCTAGTAAGAAGCTGCCATGGAGATGTTGGACATTTCGGGGTAGATAAGACAGTGGAAATAGTACAGCGGCATTTTTGATTTGCCCAACTGAAGGATTTTGTCAAGAAATACGTCGCCTCATGTATCGAATGTGCATATGCTAAGGGTGCTTACGGAAAGAAAGCTTCATCCTATCCCTAGGGAGCCAGTGCCATTTCAGATTGTTCACCTGGATCATGTAGGCCCATTTGTGAAAACTAGACTTGGGAACATTCACGTGTTGGTCATGGTTGATGGGTTTTCCAAATATGTCCGAATGAAAGCTGTAAAGACAACTGAAGCTAGATATGTCGTTCGATTCTTGCAGAGGTCAGCAGTCATTTTGGATGTCCGACTAAAATTGTGACTGATCGAGGACCTTCATTTACCTCCAAGTCGTTCAATAAATTTTGCGCTGAAAACAACATCGAACATATAACAAATGCGACGGCAACACCAAGAGCCAATGGTCAGGTGGAGCGGTACAATCGTACGATAGTTGAAGCTTTGCGAGCAATGAAGAAGCGAGAAGACTGCAGAGATTGGGATCACCATTTGGGTACCATCCAGTGGACGTTGAACTCGACAATGAATGCTACTACCAAGAAGACACCACATGAGCTGCTGTTCGGTTTTACCCCTAAGTCACCAGTGAAGAACAAGGTTATTCAGGCGCTACATGATTGGGATGCTGGAAGCGAGGGACCATCATTGCAGGAACGTCGAGAAGAGGCTGCGATGAACATTGTTGAATCGCAAATAAAACAGAAAGCTAGATTCGATCGAAGAAGGAAGCAACCAACGCATTATTCCTGTGGGGACACTGTTCTGGTCCTCAACGATTTACGAGCGACTGGTACTTCTCGAAAGCTGGATGCTCGTTGGAGGGGTCCGTGCATTGTCACCGGGTCATTAATGACCGTTACCTAATAGAGGACATTCCTGGGAGTCAGCGATCCCAAAAGAAGTTTCATTCAGTTTTTTCATCCGACCACATGAAAATGTGGCCAAGTCTTCCATATGACGGTGCAGACAGCTGTTGGCGACGCGATACTAAGGAAGCTGATAGTAGAGCGGGACCGGCAGGGAGAACTACCGGTGTCGGGACATCACCGAAGCAGGATGGTCGAGTTGTTATACGACATGTGGTATCACCCTATCACCCTTAAAGGGAGATACATTCGTTAGTGAGACCTAGAGGGCACCGCGTGCGAAAATTAAAGAAGCGCTGATGGGTTGGAAGAGGCGTTATGTTTTGGAGATTGTCGGCCGTGCCCTTCGAGGAAAGGAATACGTTTTTGTTTTTTTGGTTTTGTTCATAAGTAAAAGTTTTTGTTATAGAAAAATCTTTGTATTACGAGACACATTAAAGAAAAGATGATTATAACAGGTACACCAAGCACTAGTTTTAAAACCATGCAAATTGAGACTGTACGACCTCTGCGCATATCGAACGGATATAGATATATACTAAAGATGCAACGTGAGTTTACGAAATACATAATTACAAACCCCATCGAGAGTAAAGACGCAAAGACAATAGCCAAAACTTTAGTTATCAAATCTATTAACGGAACAGAACTTTAAAACGAATGAATAAAAAACATATGCGAAATGCTTAAAATCAAGCCCATTTACTCAGCACCTTTTCATCATCAGAGCATACAGCAATACAGTTTGACACTAACTACTCACCGTTTGAGCTTATATTTGGAAAACTTTCATACCTACCAAGTGACGTAACTAAGGAAAACACATAAACTTATAATCTTCATATAATGTTAAGCACTAAAGAAAATATAAAATATACAAATTGTACAATCTTTAAAATAGGAGACTTAGTTTGTGTGAAATTAATAAGTAAGAAAAAACTATAAAATCCTTACGATGGACCATATAAAATAATCAAAACTTTCAATGTAAATGTTGAAATGCCACAGAAAAACAACCGAACAGTTCGAGTGAACAAAAGGAACTCAGACATTTATTTGGTTAAAGTTATTACATTGCTATGAAGTTGTCAAAAAAAGTAATTGCGCAAAAGAGATAGATATAAAATTAACATTGTGATAAACTGCCTTTCTCAACACTCCCACTTTTATCAATGTTAAACGAAACTTAGAATCATTACTAAAAAAAAATTGCAAATTAAAACATAATTCATTGAAAAGTAAATCATAATCGAAAATTCATTAATTAATTCCTTATTAATTCAGCATGGATATTCCCATCAATGATCGGAATCGCATGAATTTTTCTTTCGCCCACGGTTTTGTGAGAATATCGCTGATTTGATCCGGCGATGAAACATATTCCAGGTCAAAATCACCGCCTTCGAACCTCTCACGGATAAAATGGTACCTCACATCGATATGCTTGGTACGTTTGTGGAACTCAGGGTTCTTGATCAATCTAATAGCTCCTTGATTGTCAAGATAGAGAACTGGCTTAATTTCTTGTCCCGGCAAAAGGTCCTTTAGCAACTGATTTAGCCATATGACCTCTTTTACTGCTTGACACGCAGCAACATATTCCGACTCGGTTGTCGACAAGGCCACACACTTTTGCCTCTGCGATGCCCATGCAATGCATGATGTATTCATCATGAATACAAAACCACTGGTTGAACGACGAGTTTGAATGTCACCAGCATAATCTGCATCGCTATAACAAGATAAAGTAAATTTAGCTTTAGAAGGGAAAAGTATACCATATTCCTTTGTGCCTCTGATGTATTTGAGGATTCTTTTAACCATCTTGATGTGAATTTCCCTCGGATCCTCAAGATGTCGACTCGCACAACTAACTGCAAATGATATATCTGGTCTTGTAGCGATCATCAGATACATCAAGCTTCCGACTTCCTGTCGGTAAGGAAATCGAGAACCTTTCGAAGCATCCAACATTTGTTCTCCCTCAAAAGTGGAACTCAAGGATGAGTCCGCTGGTATAGCCACAGGAAACGCATCCGCCATGTTAAATTTTTTCAGAACCCTTTCGGCATACTTGGATTGGTTCATATGAATTGACCCATCGGCGAGCTGATTTATCTCAATTCCCAAAAAATGTTTGGCTGGAAAAACTTTAATTTCGAATTTCTCCTTTAAATATTGAAGAAACTTCGAAATATCACTCTCATCCATCGCTGCTACCAAACCATCATCGATGTAAATTGCCAAAATTAGTTTGTTTCTATTTCGCTGACTAACAAACACACAAGGATCAGCACTACTTTCTCGAAATTGGAAGTCTTTCAGCAATTTTGTAAAAGTTAGGTTCCAGCAACGAGAAGCCTGTTTAAGTCCATATAGGCTTTTGAGAAGCTTGCATACACGTCCAGTCCCATCATCGAACCCCTTCGGCTGCCTCATATAGATTTCTTCGCTAATACTTCCATAAAGAAAAGCGGTTTTCACATCAAACTGCATGAGTTGAAGCTGTTCCTGTGCTGCAATGCTAAGTATCGCTCGAATGGATGTAAACTTTGCTACTGGGCTGAATGTTTCAAAATAATCCATTCCAAATTGTTGACTAAACCCACGTGCAACCAGCCGAGCCTTAAAGCGCTGACCTTCATTTCCTGTTGCTTGCTTAATTTGATACACCCACTTGCAATCTATAACTTTTCTATCATCAGGCAAACTCACCAGATCCCATGTTTTATTTCGATATAAAGACTCCATTTCCTCATTCATGGCTTGCTTCCAATTAGTCGAATCATCAGAATTGATCGCAGATTCATAGCTCACAGGAGTTAGGGACTCGGTTACATAAGCAAACCCTTCAAGGGTGCAGTGATTGACCACTCCTTGGTTCCTGTTCCGGCTTCTCAACCTGTCCTTTATATTAGGTTCCTGATTTTTTTTGCTTCCGCTTGATTCTTCAAAGTCTTCGAAGGCTTCCTTAAAAACTTCATTCACGTCGTCCGCATCGTTGTTTGGTATATCCTCACTCAAATCGACGGTGGCTTCGATTATGTCGGTGTCCTCAGTGTGCACTTCATCCTCATGATTAGGAGATGAATGCAGATTAATATTTGTCATAAGATTTGACTTTTGGCTGCTCGGAGAAAACACTACACTGCGGGCCACTTCGATCTTGTTGGTAGATGGAATGTAAGCACGATATCCCTTAACTCCTTCTTCGTACCCAACGAAGTAACCTCGTGTAGATTTCTGGTCCCACTTTTGACGTTTTTGTTTTGGAACGTGCACGAATACCTCAGACCCAAACACTTGGAGCCCACCAATCTCAGTCTTCTGCTTCTTCCCAAACCAAAGCTTAAACGGACTTTTACCCTTTACTGGACTCGGTCCCGTATTATTCAAAATATAAACCGCAGTGCTGACCGCTTCCGCCCAGAACTTCAGATCCAAATTTTTCCCGTGAATCATCGTTCTTGCCGCTTCCACAATAGTACGCATCTCACGCTCAGCGCTTCCATTTTGTTCTGGCGCGTATGGGACTGTCTTCTGATGCAATACCAATTGCTGCTGCAGCACCTTCTGGACTTCTTCACAAGTGAACTCAAGGCCATTATCGGATCTCAGAACCTTCACCTTCTGACCAGTTTCTGCTTCAACCCTTTTGAGGTATTTCTCTAAGAAAACTCGAACTTCAGATTTTTGCTTCAGAAAGAAAACGGTTCTGTAATGGGAAAAATCGTCTTTAAAAAGCAAAAAATATCTAGAAAAACCAAGGGACTTCTCTTGCATAGGGCCACACACGTCCGTGTGTACTAGTTCAGCAACCTTGCTTGATTTGTTCAGACTGTGGCTGAATGTAAGACGATGCTGCTTGCCGATTATACACGCCTCACAAAAGAAGTTTTTGTCATCAACGAAAGGAATTTCACGATCGTTTAGAATCCGTTTCACTTGTATTATATTTTGGTGACCAAGCCTTTCGTGCCATATTCGAAGTGGAAGTTTCTTCACCTCCGCTACGTTTGCAAACATCTTCCCGTCAGCGTATGAATAACAAGCGCAAATTAACATTTTGAGTAATTTTGATTCTCTGACTCCCACTGCAACCGTAGTTCCATTTTTCAGCAATTTACAACGTAAATTATCTGACACTAGCTTGAGACCTTTATCCAGAGCACTGCTTGATGAAAACAAATTGACCCTTATATCAGGCACGTAAAGCACAGCTGAGAGATGATTCTCCACCCAGGTTTCATCATTAAATGACATAATGTTGATGTCACCTCTTCCGTAAGCGCTGATGGTATCTCCATTTCCAATCCGGATAAGTGCAGGAATGACAAATTCTTCTTGTTGTCGTCTTGCTCTAACTTGCGATGCTTTAACATAGGGCAGTCTCTTTTCCAATGGCCAGACTTTTTACACAAAAAACATTTTCCTGGTCTCTGCTGCTTTCCTTTGTTGAATGGCCTTTTTTGCTTGTTGAACATGCTTCGCAACAAGAGCAATATTGGTACCTGTTTCGCTCGCACGCTGTTGTGAGTTAATACGTGTTTCCTCCATGACGAGCCGCGATGTCAAATTTTCCAAAGTTTGCAAATCCGATGCTGTGGATTCCCAAGCGCTGTAAAAATGGCTAAAACTAGCAGGTAGTGTCATCAAGATTTTTGTAATCACCATGGACTTTGACACATCCTCACCAACATCTGCGAGTTGCTGCACAAGTGCCTGCAGCTTAGATATGTGCATGGCAATGTCGTCTTCTGGATTTTTCGCAAAACTATAGAACCTCTGCTGAAGTAAGTGGATGCTTGCTTTAGATTTTACTTCGTAGACATTTTGCAACTTTATCCACATTTCTCGTGCTGATTCACAATTCAATTTTATGTGTAAAAGCGGCTGATGTCCGACAGTTGTAGCGATAATTTTTTGTGCCTTGCTATCTCCCTTTTTCCATTCACAAGTCTTTTTGTCGATGCCCTCCTCTTTGGCAGTTGGATATGGAAATTCCCCCGAAACAAATTTGTACAGATCAGCAGCTTTCAGCAGTATTTTCACCTGGAATTTCCACATGTTCCAGTGCTCACCGTTTACAAGAGTTTCAATTTTCACTTGATCGCCTTCCATTATCGTTACCGATTTTGCCGTTTTGCCCTTTTTTTTTTTTTTTTGTGGCGTGATGTATTAAGATTATTTAATTATTCCGATATTCCGAATACCGTAACGCGTGAAAATTACCGGTTTACCCGAAACAAAACTGTTCTAAACCTTTTCACCGATATTTCCTTTTTTTTTTTGATAACCCTCAAAAAAATTGTTCCCCCAGAATAATCCTTGAAATAACTTTTAAACAAAGAAGTTTAATCAACCTCTAAACTGACCCGTCACTCTTACTATTCGTTTTTTTGTTTTACAAATATTTAAGAAAATATACTCGTTATGACTGGGCCCATAACCTGTTGAAATGCCACAGAAAAACAACCGAACAGTTCGAGTGAACAAAAGGAACTCAGACATTTATTTGGTTAAAGTTATTACATTGCTATGAAGTTGTCAAAAAAAGTAATTGCGCAAAAGAGATAGATATAAAATTAACATTGTGATAAACTGCCTTTCTCAACAGTAAATACAGTAATAGATGTACATAGTGAACATACAAAGTATCACAACAATAGCCTTAAGAAATACAATTACGAGCCTAGATTAAGCTACAAGTAAAAAAAGAATAAATGAATGTAAATTTCAAAATATCAAAAAATTAAAGAACAATGTCATTTGAGAACTAAGATAAACCCTATGTTAAGAATTTCCAATCCGCCGGCCGGATATAATTTCTTGGAAAATTATTCTTCAAATAATTATTTGAAGAATAATTTTCTTCTTAAGGATGAGGGTGTAGTGTATCTACATATCACCAAACACATTACGTAACAATGTCAATGACGGCACACGCCGCAAACAATCACCAACCCGAATGCGAAGGCGCCACACAAAAGACATATCAGACATTGTACGACTTAATGACGGTGCATTGCACTAACGAATATGCTTGATTTGTTTTGTATACAAATATCGGATCCACGGTGCAAGTGTCGTGCAAGTGCAAGTGCCATCAATCCCAATTGTCAGATGTTCCGTGCATTCGTTTGACGATTTAATAGGACTATTGTCCTATATTATTGTGAAATTGAAAACAATTATACCAATGGATGATTTCCCTGAACTCCCAAAAAAGCCCAAAACCCATGTTTCATCGTCATACCACACACAACAACTCAAGTCAGAAAGCACATAATAAGCCCGGAATATGAGCACATTTCTCGACTTAGAGATGGTAAAATTTTAATACTAACCAAAAATCAAAAAGTTGCAGACAAATTCGTTTAAAAAAAATCGTTCGGGGTTATGTCCGGTGTCAATCACTCTGCATAATCAGCTTAACGCCTCAAAAGGCATAGTTTACGCACCTTGTCTCATTAATGTCCCCGTATCAGAAATTGTTTCGGAAATGAAATCACAAAACGTCACGGATCTCAAAGACCTTTGACTCAAATCCAAAATCGGCAGGACTAATGTTCTTTACTTTTGATGCGTTCCAGCCTCCAGACACGGTTGTAATAGGGTGTACAAAGATAGTACAAGACGAAAGTATCTGAGTACTTCCCTACCCGATGGGCTGTCGAAATTGTCATAAAAAAATGAACAGAACATCCATGCACTTATGCAACTTACCACCCCACGCTGATTCTACTTGTAAACGACAAATGTGTGCTCGGCCCTCACCCATTTGACTACAAAGACTGTCCAAAATATGTCCAAATGAAAGAAATATTAACAATAAAAACGAAAAAAGTGTACTATGGCTGACGTCAAACGTTTCTACAAAGAACAAAACCCTACACAATCAAATGTCGTTCAAATCTCATTTGCAAATGAAGCTTACCCCTACCTCAATTAATCAGCACCTGTAAGCACACATCCACCCCAAACTTCAGAATAGTACTGTACTGTAGCCACAACCTCTAATATATTCAATTCAACCCCATCACAGTCAAGATCAGATTCAGCTTCATCAATATCACTTACTTCGACTGCAGTCAATATTGTTACCCTCCCACAGTCAAAGCCGGTAGAAAATGATTTTCAAAAAAATGCGCATTCAAATCTTTCCTGTTGAATAGGAAAATATCTGTTAAAGTCAATAACTGTTTTTCATCTGCTTATCCACTGTACAACGACATACCACAAAAATAACCTTTGTCGATAGTGTTATTTTTATTTGCTTTTAACGACAAAAGCACTATTATAGGGAAATACAATCTTCTTGACCATTGCTTTTACGCTGATGACGTTTTCACCTTATGTAAACTCAATGATTTAGAAAAAACAAAAAATACCTTTTCAAAAGTTATAAAAGATATTTTAGACTGGTGGTATAACTCTGGTGCTGAGCTTTCCCTCAACAAATGCAAGCTGTTTTACATATGTCGTTAATTATCCTGTCCTAAACTCAATTTAACCATAATGTTCATATTTTAAGTTAAATTTAAAACCCCATTGCATTATCCTTAAAAAGAGCTTAGCTGCAAGAAACAACATTAAAAGCTTATTATCTTAAATAAAACTTGACGTTCATATTAACACCTTATATTCGTTAGTTCTTAGTTAAATATTATGAATTTTATATTTATGGTAAATGCCCGAAAAAAGCTTTAAATAAAACTAAGAACTACATATCACTACTATCAGCAAGGAGTATTAACGCCTACCGCACTACCCGTATCGACAACATCATGGTGGAAGCTTGACATCCAACTCTAAAGGAGCGGCCATATGAAAGTTAACTGAAAATCATCGCCTTACTTCTTTTCTCTAAAAACTCCATCATTGAGAGAGACTAACGAGCAACGCAAAAATTAAAAAGCGTTTTTCTATGTTTTAATATCAAAGTGAACACCAATAGTAGGATTAACTCCTCTTCTTTTCACGAAATTATTGTAAATCTAAAACAAGAAGGTTGGATTTCTTTATTTACCGATGGGTCGAAATCCTTCTATAACACCTCATTTGCTGTAACCGAAGAAAATTGTACTTTTCTGTGGACAGGTATTCTTTGTGAATATTCATCAATTTTTACTGCTGCAGAAGCGTACGCCATTCACGAAGCTGAAATGATCCTACAATTTAGATCAAAACTAGTAATGCGCACGGACAGTCTTGCAGTTCTTCGTACCACCTCCAACAGTAATCACAACAGGTTAATAAAAAACATACGCGACCTTTAATAAGGTACCCCAATATGTGGGTGCCTAGCCATATTGGGATCTTAGAAAATACGTTGTTATTTTCAGATCCTCCAAATCTAATCCATTTATGGCCACCTCAGGTGTCGCTCAAGGGATCCACGTTGGTCCTATTATTTTCATCCTATCTTTTAATGATGTCGACCTTATTATCCGCAACTCCTACATATCTATATACGCCGACGACATAAAATTATATTCGCCCATTTCGTCTGCCGCCGACCACCTCCTTCTTCAAGATGATCTGAGCAAGTTTTCAATTTGGCGCCAAAAACAACTTTCTAGTTCTCAACACCAGCAAATGGCAAGCCATAACATACACATGTAAGCATCTTCCACTGCCCTCCAGGACCTACTTCGTCTTCTTAAACAACCTGTTCCACTAGTCTCTTCTCTCCTCGATTTGGGTATTATCTGCGATAAAGAACTCAATTTTCGCACACACATGGACTCAATCATTAGTCGAGCTAACTCCGCCCTTGGCTTCGTTAAGCGATTATCCAAAGAATTCTAAAACCCTTATGTCACCAAAGCCCTTTACATTACATTTGTTAGGCTTTTCAGCGCCGTTTTCTACATCGTTTGCAACTCATCAATCTCCAGTCCCTGGAGCAACGCCGTGACATTGTCGACATTCTTTTCATTCACCAGCTCTTATCCGGTATCATTGACTGTCCTACGTTGCTTCAATCGATCTCTTTATTTACAAACCCCCGTAACCTCAGATCAGTTCATCTTTTCCGCTTAGGCCAATGCCACGCAGGACATCACATTAATTTCCACCTAAACAGATCCACCCTTAAAAACATCCTCTCGTCTCACCTCCCTCATCCACCAAATCCCTAGTTATAAGTTAGAATTTAAGTACTGCTTGTAGATATTTAGTTAAGTCCGGGGTATACCCCGGGCATCAAATAAATAAATAAATTGGCGATGAACACGCCGACAAAGCCGAAAATGCAATAAATCACATTCAAAACCTCTCTACGTATCAAAAACAGCAGTTTCAAACTTCATTGACTTCGGTTCAGTCATACTACCTAAACACGTCAGCACATCCTAAGAAAAGAGAATCCACCAGTGTCCAGCGTGTAACAACATTCTTGGTATTTCAATCCTACTTGGTCTTTCAACATGCAGTACTTCTCAAAAAATCAATTCATCCTTGCCTAATAATTAAAATATCTTTGCATTTTTAAAAACTGTTACTAAAGAAAATATATTAAAGATCGAAAATTTCCTCAATACCAACAAATTAGTTATCTAACTACACACATTAACTTTATTTTGGGTGAAAGCTTTGGCTGCTAGTGCTCTTGATTACAAGCATGTAATTTTTTAATTTTTGGTTATTAAATAATAATAGTAATAATAATATTAATATCCTAAGATTGTCACCCGAGTGGCTACACTAGCCGTACTTTGAATAATCACGAGATCAACTATTCAGCCGTTGAAAACAAGATACCCGCGAATGTATGGGCTATTAAGTATTTCAGGCCGTACTTAGATGGTAGAAAATTCACTAGTTTGGTTGAGTTCACTAGAGGAAGCAAAATAAAACTTGAGGAGTTCAATTTGGTAATAGAGCATGTAAAAGACCAAGCAAACCAGATGGCGGATAGCCCATCCAGAATTTACCTCAATGAAAACACAAAAAAACAAGGAAATGAAAACATAATAAATATGGTCGCTCAATAGATAATCGCAACAATTTACAGTGCAAACAAAGACAGCAGTAAGCATCTTCATAATTGACTACCGACAAACTAAAAGAAGAAGAATTGAAGTAGAGTTAAAGGACTTCAGGGAGGATTTTTTTCTAGATATAATGAAGAAATTTCTGGCCACAAAGGTGCAGTTGGCATTTATTTCAACCAATTTCGAATTGCGAAAATTCAAGATCTGTATCTTAAACACTGCAGCAATAATAAACTCTCAAGAGGAATAATAGGTTATATAGACGACGAAGAAAAGTTAGCATAGGTTGAAATGAGAACCCACAAGTTACTTAATCATAGAAACATAAACGAAACGTAGGAAGAAATCAAAGATGTCTTCTTTGCTTCTCAGCTTAAAGAGAGCATTCAAAACTGTATAAACAATTGTGAAGTCTGTAATAAGTCAAAATATGACAGACAACCATGCAAGCTTCCAATGAAATTGAGGAGACACCAACAAAACCTAACCAAATCATACATATCGGTATGCCAATATAAACCTTATGTGTGTCAGAATGATTCAAAAATTTACCAAACATGTCATGGTCCAGGAAATCAGGCGTAGAACATCAGGGGTAGAACTACGAAAAACGTTAAAACTTAGGTTTGCAACACTAGGTATCCCACAGAAAATCGTCACAGACGAAGAGAGTGGATTCTCCGCAATCTAAATCAAAGAATATTTAAATGAAAATAATGTCGAGCTACATATAACCACTCCGTGCGGTAGACAGGCAATACGGACATCAAAAGGTTCCATTCGACTCTGAACGAGCACATAAGGATATTTACAGCTAACGGAAGTAAGCTTTTAAGGCAGTTACTATGTACAATAAAACGATTCATTTTGCCACACATAAAATACCAATGAACTTTACTAATGGAGAAATAAAAGAAACCCTGAAATAATAGACAATGACCACTTTAGAGACGAAAAAAGAAGCAAATTTTGTAAGACACAAGTAAAACGCAAGTTCAAATATGACAACACGTTAAAGTTCAGATACTTATTCTACTGATATAACGATAATGGAGATACAAGGACAAAAATGGACATACTAAGCCTAGATAACGAACAAGGATACGTCACGATAAGAGACCAACAACTTCAGGTTATAGTGAATTGCACAAGAACGAATACCCAACCATGATAAATAGCTTCACCATATTAGGTCAAGAAATAGAAATTAAACTACAAAACAGCATTACAAAGCAAAAAGACGGCTAGTTAACATCGTAGGAAAGAGTATAAAATATCTTATTGCAGTTATGGACTATGGACGAGCAAGAAATCATGCAAAGTTAAGAAGCAGACAGGAATAACAACCAAAACGTAATCGACGGAATAAACGAACAAATCCAAATAAATCACCATTTTGATGAAAATTATATACAACAGCAATTGGAAATAAAACACAATTGCAATGCATAGGAATGCAATAAACAGGGAGTTTTCAGAAATAGCTCACATGCTGCAGGCATATCAAATAAAAACAACATACAGCTACTAGGAGAATAAGTTAGGAAAGTCAAAGGAAATTCAAAGAAAGGCTCCGAGCTGGATTGCCATATATCCAGCTCGGAGCCTTGGGAAGGGTTTTTCTGACACCAAGAGAAGAAATGTTCAATATTACTATAAATGAATTGCCAAATATAAAAAGTTGTGCAATGAGTAACGATGTTCAAATACTTTTTGTACTGATGCTACCAACTTACTTCGATGTTAAACATCTCAGGATTTCGATTGAACATAAACCAAAATGAATCAACCTAAGGATTAATGCGATAAAGAATTTATAAGCGATGGAAAATAAAACTATGCTACTGTAAATGGGACAATTAAAATTAAAGATTATAAACAAATTAAAGATGCATTTTTAAAAATTCTTATATGTTACTTTAAGAATACTACAAATATTATAACTAAGCAGCTACCGTTACCAGTAAAAATGAAGATTTGAGAATTCTAAAATAAATGTAAATGATTTGAAAGAAGAAAATTTTGTAATATACGATAACTCTTTAATAATGTGACTATAAGGAAAATCGAAATAAACTTTTCTGCAGAAGAAATCAATCCACATAGAAAATCGGAAATTGATAGCAGAACTATTTCTAATCATTGTTTTCCATAATCACCATTTACGCTGTACGCGAGTGCAAAAGTGTAGACAAGAAGACACATTTCTTTCCCTTGGGTAAATCTGCACGCCGGAAGAGCTGTTTCAACATTTTTCGAAGTATAAATCCAAGCAGTTGGATTCATTTCCAAGTACAGAAGCGCATTGTGTATGTAGCGGAATAGACCAAATTGGTAAAGAGAAAAATTGACGTGTTTAAATATAAATAAAAGAAAAAAATAACAACGTTTTTTTCCATGCAAGCTGCGGGTTTGTTTACTAAAGTAAATCAACATGAATTTTTATTTTCGAATTCAAACTTTTATAATGAATCGGCGGATTTGAATACATCTTCTGTTTGATTCACTTAGCTTTTTGATGTACATCGACTGTAAATGTTAATAATTAAAAAAAAATGAACTTCAAACCAAACATGTCGTGCACAAAGATTTAGACCTCACATTCATCTAAAAATATTTATTTTGCATTAAACAATATAATCAGTAATATAAACTTCTTAAGCTTAATTTATTCAGATTTTCTTCTTGTGTTAAAATTCAAAAATATTTTTATTCTTCTGGTTTGATTTCGCTATAGAATCCCAGACCCATGGAAATTGGTTTCTGCATCTGACCAAAATACGAGGATCCGTCATCTGATCTTGGTTCAGATTTATTCAATTCATGTATTTTGAGATGCATTTGCAGTGCTTCTAATTTTGAAAAACTTATATTACATTGGTTGCAGTTGTATTGCTCAGCGTGATGGAGTTCCTCATGGCGAAACAATTTATCCTTTCGATTAAAATTTTTTCCACATGCTTGACATTTGTATAGACTGTCTAAATGAAGTGCTTGATGACGCTGGAATTCCCTTTTTCTCGTAAACGTCCTTGAGCATATGTGGCAGATTTGCACTTTAACATTTGACTTGGTCACAATTTTGTGTTCGATGCGATTCATTTGCATAGCAGCTTGTGGTTTCTGTAGTTGTGCCGCTAAGAGGCTGTTCCCGAAATTTGCCGATCCTTTCGGTGAGCACGTATCTACCACTGGATGCCGAGGTTTCTCATGATTCTGATACACATTTCCCTGTTGATTCATTCCAACAAATGGGTGAAGTGGAACAATAATGTTCTCTGTTGAACAGTTTTGATTTTCTCTTTCTAGTGATATTGAGTCGGTTTCCTTTTTCAAATGCGTAAGATAATGTTTTTGTAATTTATCTTTGCGGACAAAAGATGCTTCACATTTATAACACTTGTGCGGTTTTACATCCATATGTGTACGTTGATGGCGCAAGAGATCTGCAGAGGTTATAAATGATCTTGGACACTTTTGGCAGACATGTGGTTTCACACCACTGTGGATTCGCATATGTTTGGTAAGATTTGTGTTGCGGGAGAAACTCTTAGAACAAACGGGACACGAGAATGGTCGAACACCGGTATGCACAATTGTGTGTTTTTTTAAGTCCGAACGACGACAGAAACCCTTGTTGCACAAGGCACATACATATGGCCTTTCATTATCGTGCGACTCCTTTATATGGTGAATTAGCACTTGCCTATTCACTGTACGATATGGGCAAAAATTACATGTAAATGGATTTGCTGCGTCGTGACGTGATTCATGTTCATCACAGCCCATTTGTGATGTGAATGCCATGTCGCAGTATTGGCATAGAAACGTATTTTTTTGCTCGCAGAGTATATCACTTACATTCTGTTGAAGCGTTTGGCAAATGCTTTCAGTCTTTACTAGGTTCTCATTTGATACAACTTCGGGCCTCAAAATCAATCCATTAAGGCATTTGTTGGTTGCATATTCATTATCTGAATCTTCCATAGAAAAACAGTCATCAGAACTTTCATACTCTTGATTAGGATCGACCACGGTTATTTCACAATTTTCATCTGGAACGAATCCGCGAAAACCATTCAACCCTTCGTAACGGTTATCACCATTATCAGGCCTTATGGGATCGGCTTCCAATTGGCAGTCTTTTGCTTTCATTGTCTCATAGTGCCCCTGCAACTGAGCTTGACACAGCTTAACCTTTTGTTTAAAAGCAGAAAATGATTCGGTTAGATACAAGCATCGATGACAGATATTATCCGGCAGTCCCTTTTGCTTATCAACCTGAAAACAAAAAAAAACATACAATTTAACGACAAAGTAAAATAATGCTTGTAAAATTTATAGGAAGTATTGACTCTCTTGGAGAACAGCTGTTCTAATATAAAGACGACAACAACAGTGTCATGGCTGTAAAAGAATGTATTATTCTGAGATTAATATTAACGAAGTTGACGTTTTTTGCATACTTCTTTCATATGAAATGAAAAGATTTCAACTATTAGTATTAATTTTGAAGTCATTGATTTCCGAAAGAAATACAGCTTTCCAAACGTTTTACGTCGAAAGAATGCAATATTGGATTCTTCGAAGTCTATAGATATAATTTTAATTTATTTAAGAAGTAATCAATCTATAATGTATCAAATGAAGCAAAATTCTACATAAAGCTTTGAACGTGCAAGTGGAAAATTTTAACAATTCTTAAGTTAAAGTATATACTGGTAAAAAATCATTTTCCATTTACGTAAAAATTAAAATATAAGTCTGCTAGTTCAGATTGACGACAAGTATACCCGTGATACTAAAAAGCCCACATAATCTGAACACAACGTTCTTATGCCAATGAAAACTGCAAAAGTAAACATTGATTCACGTCCTTTAGCTATAAGTTCATCTCTAATAATTATATGTCGAAATATTCTGTGGTAAGTCAAGGCCATTTTTTTAGTTCTTCTCTATTTTATAAATTTTATTTTGTTTTCGATATTCCCCATAAACCTGATTTAAATCTTGCTTCAATTGATAATTCGTTATTATTTTTACATTATATTAACACAATTAAAAACTTACATGTTAATATATTTGAGCGCTAGCTGCTGCGGCTTCTGACTTTAACGTTAAAATTATTCATTTATATTATTTTTAGTATAAAGATAATATTTAAATTTGAAAATTATGTGATTTAATGAAAGAGTTTATATTTTTTATGTTCTCTGGGTCTAAGTTACTTAGGATTTCTGCTGCTGAGGATGAAGAGGTGTTGTTCCTAGGATGTGTTTAATGTCAATTAGCGATTGACAGTGAGCGCAAGTTGGAGGACTTTCTTTTTTTGGAGATGTTGCTGCGTAAGAGACCGAATTCAACTATTTAGATATGGTGGTGGGGTAAAAAGGTTTGGATCGTAAATAGCTTTCAAACAGTTCGGACGTGTGTTTTCTTCGCTCCCCGAATTTTTCTTTACCCAATTTCTGCAAATTTCGCGAATCGTTCAGTCGTAGTTAAAATAAACGCCAATCTATATTACAATTTCCCGCTGACTCATCAACGACCAACGCCCTTAGTGACCCAGTTTCGGTGTCATTTATATCTCTTTCCGTGCAATAGCCTCTGTGAATACAATAAATAAAAAAAAAAAGAACGCAAATTTGCTAATTCTCAAATCTCCCTCTGCGTAAACGTAAACATAAAACATGGAAATTTGCGGTAACCCAAATTGCACCGAAAACTCCAACGCTGACTGGATTCTCTGCAACGGTCTTTGTGGCAAATCTTTCCACGCCCCCTGCACTGGATTAGGCAGGAGAGCCGTGACTTGCCTAAGGGAATTCGCAGCCAACAATCTTTTCTTTTGTGATGCCTGTAAAGTACTCTCGCTCTCAGATGTGCTGAAAGCGATTAAGTTACTAGGCGAAGCAACCAATCATGCACTAGCTGAAAATAAACTCCTCTTAAAAAAATTTGGTGACAAAACTTCTAAGTTCGAAGACTTAATAAAGGCTGTCGACGATCTTAGCACCTCTATCGAATCGAGCAATAACTTCAACAACTCTAGATTCCGGAATATCGAAAAACACCTCCTTACTCTCACCCAACCACTAAGCACTCCCGTAAATTTGATAAGAAATGACTGCGAAGAACTTAAACGCGACATTAAATCGACCATTAAATCGAACATCAAACATTCCTTTAAATCACACAGTCCACATTTAATTCAACAATCTCTGGATTCCTTGCGGTCTGACCTCGATATTTACTTTCAAACCTCCTCCAAACAAGTGCACCTCCCCCACCGGCCTGAATCTGACCGACTGTTAATAGAACTCTCACATAAAGTCGGGGTGATTAGTGAAGAACTTATCTCGTCCCACACAGATACCGCCGAAGTTTTCGATGAATTAAAAAACATTACACAGAAATTGGAGTGTATGAATCTTCAACCGCACTGAACACATAACTCCTACAACACATCAATCCTCGCCGAATTAACCGCAGCCAATTCTCCTCCATGTGCCGATTCACCTACTATCCTGGCGACTTCCTCTTCGACAGCTAACACCTCAACTGCGTCTGGTTATCATCCCCCGAACCTCATCGAGCGCTTCAACACCCACTGGACGGTCTCCGAATGGAATGAGCGTCTCGCCAAATTAGAGTCGGTCAACAAGCGTGCCAATGATGAAAAGGTAATAACGCTGATTATCAAAGGCACCCCTCGTCTTGCAGATGCCTCTTGGATCAGGAATTTCTTTCGCCGTAACTACGCTATCCATTGCCAGAAGATTTCGCGGAACGTAATTAAAGACACCATCTCCTTCAACGTTAACATACCTTCTAGATATGGATGGCTGTTCACCAATGCCAATAACGACATCTTACGTGTGGGCAACTTAACAATTGCCATATCGATGAATAAAAAACAAAAAACCGCCACTAAACCGAAAACCAATAAATCTAATAATAATCTTAAGCTTCCCACTAACCAGAGACATCTTTTAAATCCCAAGTTAATTCAGCCCTCACGTGAAACGCCCTCCCCCGCCCAGCCCAACTCTGAACCGAACTGGAGTTTCAAAGTAGGTATCTTCCCGAATTTCACTCCATCTACTTTACGAAACGTACGCCATCCTACCAAACGTCTACCGATTCTTTCAAAACCACCTGCTAAAGGTGTTAACCCAAGTCATAGCTTGCCCAACCAGCATACCCATTCCAATCCTCCTAAATCCACTTCATGTCCCTCGAAGTCCCCAAACAATCGAGTATCATTCAAGCTAACCCCCGACGTGTGCTGTACTCCTCTTTCGATTGACTACCCAAACTTCGTTCAATCGCACACTCTCAACCCTGATGCTCCCAAAGTTTCTGATGTTAATACACCCTCGTTTTTAGATCCTCTACTCCCCCCTACGGCCAAGCTAACTAAACAATCTGCTCTTCTCAACGATGATGGCCGTTACATTTTGTCACGCCTTCGGGACCACAGAATATACGAAAATGTGCGTCTCTACCTTGCCTATCTTCATAATCAGTCTGAATCCTGTATTGATGGTAAAACCAGAACTAACGTCATGGTCCATTCAGCAAGAAGGCCTCCCTACTGACCCAATAGATCTAAGGAAAATTTGTTTGCGCTACCACGAGAACTTCAACATCTCACCCAATGTCGTCGAGAAAGATCTGTCCACATATGCATCCCATATCTCTTCTAAACGAATTTCACACCTCCAAAGAACGCGTTCCCATATTTAAAACTACTTTCGATAACTTACGTGGTCGTGGCGTCCCTTTGGCAATACACAATCGCTTACACTCGAGTCGCTTCAAATCCTCAGACACCGCCGACTTTGAATATATTTGTGTCAAAATAACACTCCCTAAGCACAACATCTACTTTCTTTGCTGCTATATTCGCCCATCTCAACCAATCGAGGGATACCAACTAGCGGTAGACGCAATCGACTCTGTCTTTGAGACCACAGATCCCTGCGATGAAGTAATAGTAATGGGAGACTTCAATCTACCACATCTTCAATGGACCAAATCCGATGATGACACTCACTTTAACGCATCTAATGCAACATCAGAGAAGGAGATCCTGTTTACTGACTCTCTCTCGAACGCTGGTCTTTTCCAAATCAGTAGTGTAACTAATAATCTTAATAGACTCGACCTTATTTTCACCTCTGATCCCTTCAACTGCGCAACATCTAAGTCAACTCATCTCTTGTCCACACTCGATTCTTTTCATCCGCCTCTTTCACTCACTTTTTCTTACGAGAACAGAATTAATACTAACGATCACGAATATCTGTACGATTTTGACTTCCGTAAGACAGATTTCGACAAACTGAACAGCCTTCTTAGAGTCGTCAACTTCAGCTTTCTTAACAGCCCCAACCATCATATGTCTATCGGCGAAGCTCTTACTATTTTCTATAACGAAATCATCGAATGCTTCATTCACTCAGTCCCCTACTTGCCCCAAAAAAACCCATCCTCGTCTCCTCCTTGGTACACCAAAGAGCTTCGTTCACTTCGAAATAAAAGAAAAAAACTATGGAAGTCTTATATTAAAACTCGATCTAACTCCATCTATATGCTCTATCAAAACGCATACGCCGAATTCTCCTACCTCTGCAACTCTCTTTACCTGGACTACGTGCACCATATGGAATCGAGCTTAATATCTGACCCCAAGCGATTTTACCAATTCATCAAAGTAAAAAGTCTATCACAAGATCAACTACGTTATTGGGAGAAGTTAATTTACTTACAAGATTTTCAAAAACGGTTGGGTTTCTTGCTCGCATTGCAAAAAGATCAACCGATAGTTCCCAAATTAGAATCCTAGTGTTTATCTTGAATTTTGTTGAATCTTGTTGGATCTTGTAAACTCAGCATTTCCCTTTGACATCAAATTAACGACTCTAGCACTGGATTGGTCGACCAGTGACAGTAGTCTGGGCTCTCATCACACAACTTTTTAGAGACACTATCGTGTCGTCCCGACGATTGGACGCTGCCGAGCACTCCGTCTCTGATGTTTGCAACAACAATTTCGATAATTTTCACTTGTTTTGTTTTTGTGTGCTGTAATCATCCCTCTAAAACTTCGAGAGTAGCCGCAGAGTCCAATATTTATATTAATTTATTATATCTCAGAATTCCTCTCTGTGGGCTATGGTGCAAATCAGATCGACAAGACGATAATAAACGAAGATTTTTGCGTTACGTGAAGCAAAGAAAGTATCGTCACATTTATGTCGTGCACACGATAATTCGTGTCTTACGTGATGAGAGACCTGACGAGGTAGGTGGCTTTGCTAAAGTGGTTACTGTTTCGGTTGCTGCAAATCTTAGTTCGTTTTATCTAAAGTAATGGTTTGTGTAGATGATCTGTTTCATTATTAATAACTCACATTTCAACGCTATTATCTGTTCTATATTACCACCTAAAAACTTGAACTAATTGTAACGGATAGCTATATACACTGTTAAATAATAATATTTCATCATGTCGCTGTTCCACGTTTCATGGATTTCTTTTAATGGGCAAATCACAACGTGGCTCTCGCGCGTACGACAGACTTTCTCCCAACTCACCAGAAACTCTGTCACAACGCATAGGTAACTTCATTTCGGTCGCGACTTGAGAAGTTAGGAATATGAACCAAAATGTTCTGTTCCCTCAAATTCGTAGGGCACGAAAAATAATAAGAGAAGTTAGAGCAGTAATAATAAAAGTAAAAATGTTCTCTTTTAAGTTTGTTAGTAAGATAAGGAAACGGTGTTGATTATTCGCCCCATTCCAGAACGCCTTTGCTGAACTGGTGTACTGCTCCGCTGCGGGGAAATTCCTCTGGAAAGCATTTGGAGCAACAGAAAATATGACGTCACGTTTACCAGCAAATCAAATGGGGTTTGACAGCTTTCCTTGCGTAGCGAAGAAATCTTTGCTAAATTTCCCTCAAATATCCCTTAAATTCCCCCGTAGCGACTCGCAACTCTACGCTTACTACGGGAAGAACTGTCATCTCAGTACATTTTTCGCGTAGCGGATCTGCGCTACGGCGTAGTGGAACGGGGCCATTGTTTCTACACAATCCGTCAAATTTCGATCGGGAAATCGCCACATTGTGTTTTTACTTTTAAGGACTACTCTAAATTGCCTATATCAGCCGAAATGCATGCTTTATTTGCGGTAACCCGCGCCGCAGCGTATAATTTTCTCTGTATACAACATGTCGCAACCAGCGTTCTCACTTACACTTCAATTGAAGTGTTTCACTACACTTTTTCTACATATCAACATTATTAACACGCTACGATATGAGAAAACATATATCAAATAATGCAATAATTCAAGTATAATGTTTTAACCATTCAATTTTTCTCACTGAATCTCTTCATAGAGATTTGAATGCAACCATTTCACGATGACATTCAGCTATATTTCGATTTACACTTCAGTGGAAAATTTTGTAAGCTGCAAACAACTCAAATATGTACACAACATACAAATTACGGTTGTCATTGTTATTATCATGGAATGCAGCATATAGTTCAAGCGGTGGGCAGAGTTTGAGGAGTTTCAAAAATATTTCAAAATTTCAGAGCTAGAATTTTAAATGTATGCGCGATTCGATGGCTTTCACTTCTTTCAACTGTAGACTATAATAATAACAATAAATATTATTTGTACTTGTTGCCACACACACTTCTACAAAAAAACAAAATGAAAAAAATATTTCAATCAGAAAAAACACTCATCCAACTAATTCCGGCAATTTTAAACAGCCACTTTTGTGCATAATGGGTTAGTTCAACCTGTCATAATAATAATGCGATTTTTGAGATGCTGGCTTTCATCTTCCGCTGAAGTCCAAGATTTTTGTTCAAGAATTTTTATTCGACACAGTAGTCAAAACTCATTTTGGCTATTTTGTGAAACCTTATTTCAGAAACTATTACATAAGCTTAAAAAATAAAACAACGTTTTGACTTAATTTAGCAATTTTGCAGCATAACAGTGCAGCACCCGAGAGATAATTAATAATTAATTAATAAACAATTGAAATCTTAAAACAATCTTTTTTTCTCTGAAGATTTACTTTATGAAAATAAGAGTAAGTTTGACCCACCACCAAAATAAATATGTTTTTTAAGCCAATACGGATTTTTTGATAGCAAATTTGTTAACAACAAGACGCTGATCACTTTAATATACTATGAGCACTACAGTTTTTGGGAGCTATTCACTACATTTTCGAAAAAAATAAGTGGGAACGCTGGTCGATCTGTCATCCATAAAAGTGTTCGAAGAAAATTTGAAACGAAAGGGGTCATAACAATGTGCCAAAGTAAACACAAAATTTTTTATCGACACATTTCCATAACTATTTAAATTGTTGTTCAGATCGTAGAAACCTGAATTTATTACATTAATTTGTTTAAACTTTCGCTTTAAGTTTCCAAATGAAAATTAATTTGTCTCGCTCTACGGACAAATCACAGCTGTCATTTTCGCGCATGTTTGTTTTTAGTCGTTCAAAACCAATATGGCGCGTCTTTTTCAACATCACGTTTGAATTAAATTAATATTTTTAATCGCATGTTAGAAAACTTAAATACTCACTTTTATTTGGTACAAATCTAAAATTTTATCTGACAAAGGCGCTGCATTAGAATTTGTGTCAAGTTTTTGAAAAATATCTACCACAAAATCATCGTTTTTTAAGCACAGCCTGCACAAAGTGGGCAGGGCGTCCGTGGACAGATTAATATCTTCCATAATGCTAAAATAATTTTTCGTTCTCCCGTAAGTATTGTTAAATCGTATTGTTTAAACAAATTTTGTTTTTTTTTCCCGAGATCTAAGGCGCAAACAGTTTAAGCAAATCGATTTAAGGAATTTGTTAGCTTCCATTCACATGAGTACCGCAACGAGAACTACCACCGCTGATGACACACACACTTTGACTGGGGGCTTCTTATATTGTCATGACCGTTTGCTAAATTCTGTGAACTGACGCTGCTTTTTTTTTGTTGGTATCTCGTCAAATCACACTGTTGCTGAACACCAATGCCTGGCGCTCTTCGTAACAGACTGCTTTAGTGTGTAGAGCTCATGGAAAATAGTAATTTGGTGGGTTGCTTTGTGTATTGATTTCAGGATGTGAGGTTGCAAAATGTCTGATGTTTGCTGGTTATACTTTAATGAAATTTGATTTAAGCAAGTAAATTTATAAAACATTCTTAAGTACCGATGGTCTCCGCAGCTGGACTAATTAAGCTAAATATTACATTGTAGATTTAATAACTTGTTAATAGAAGATAGTAATAATAAATTAAATTTGGTTTTTAGATTTATATAATTTTTTATAAGATGCAGTCGAAGTGCATGTGGACTTGCTTGCTTTACTTGTTGATTAATAAATGATGGCCTAGTGCAATAAATACTGGCCCAAATGAATAAACGTAATTATGTTGGCTTGTCATATGGAAAATGTTTTGAAGACGAAGAGGGAAAAAAATAAATGCTCTTAAGAGGCGATAAAATGTCGCTGATTAAACTGAAACGTTTCGTTCTGCATGACTCTGCATGTTATCATAAAGATTGCAATAGAAAACTTAATAAATTAAACATTTCCAGAAAATACCAATTGATTCATCTTATAAAACCGATGGAAAGAAACTAACATGTTGGTTATCCTTTATGTACTTCTGACTAACATATTTAACTCAGGTTAGGTTCCGTTTATGCGTTTGACTTTTTTCCAATTAACTTTTGTATAGCTTTGATATTTTAAATTTTTTTTTTCAAATACACTGGCAATAGTCAAATTTTGAAGTGATATTTACTTTAATTCAAATCCTCAGATGAGCGTGTCTATTTAATCAGTTCGATCTTCCTTTTACGCAATGTTTTAATCTGAAAATATGGTATACTAACTAATACTGTCTTCGTTGAAGGGAATAAATCACTGGTCTTGCTGCATTGGATTTGTCAAATTATTCTGCGATCGTATTGGAATATTGGTTGACTTTTGCTTTTGACGGGACTTCATTGGATCTCTCCTCTGAATATACCAGCACCAATTGCACACTTTCCTTGGTGCAGAATGGGATCATCATCCATACTTCTGGAGAAAAAAATATCATGAGACACATGGATACGATGTCTCGCGTCTCTTTTTTCAAACCGAGCGAACATAGTCGTCAACCTGAAGAATTAAGCCCTGTTCTTGGGCAAATATATCTTCTGGGTTTTTTTTCTTTTGAAGATAGTTGTGCATGTGCAATGTTTTTGTCGCAATTTCGGAAAGCCTGGATCGCGAAGCATCAGCTGAACAGTTAAGTGCACAAGAAGTCATCGTGTTGAACTCGGTGCAAGATTACTTCGTTGATCTAATTTCGGTTCAAATTGTAACTGGAATTTATAAAACAAATAAACTTATGGAAATGAGGATTATGCTTCTTCTTAAGGACACTAAAGGACTATTCATTGCATAAACATTTTTAATTGATAATTGATGTTGGATACAGTTCGACAAAAGTTGTAACTATCAAATGGCCATCATTGCAAATAATGATCATTTGATAGTTTTCTACATGAGAAAGTTTTGGAACCAGATATAGATCTAGATAGTTCCAATGGAGCTGTAATAAAGTTTATTAGAGTAAAGATAGATGGATAAATAGATATATTCTTTAATTATTTAGCTTATTTCCTGCAATTTTGAACGTTTG
Organism: Orthonevra nobilis; assembly: GCA_963555765.1. Classification (NCBI taxonomy): domain Eukaryota; kingdom Metazoa; phylum Arthropoda; class Insecta; order Diptera; family Syrphidae; genus Orthonevra; species Orthonevra nobilis. Next base: position 67,667,916 of record OY743226.1, on the reverse strand, counting down.
CAACTTACAGTTATAAATAACAAGTTGATTTAAAATGTTTTTCTTTCAAATTCAATTATACATCTTTTGAAATTTATAACATTTGTTTCCTTTATTTCGTACTACTACGAGCATTGTACCATTTTCTGGGACAGATGAATAGAAAGAAACATATTTTTTTAAGCCACCAGCAAATAACACAAAGTCCAAATAATGAAAAAAATGAGAAAAATTGAAGTAAAGTCGAAATACCAAAAAGAAAAAAAATAATTTATTTCACTACTCCCAGTGGATCTTGATCTTTTAAGTTTGGAGCGCTTAAATATTAGACAAAAATGACAAACGAAATCTGCCTCCGTGCAGCAAAGACAAAATGAGTTGTTTTTCTTCAAGAAGAAGAGTCGCTTCTCAGTCTAGCTTAATGTGCGAGCAAGCATCAATCATCACATTTAATACTAGAAGCGTCTTAAATTGCAACAAGAAATCACTGTAAATACGTTATAACAACTCTGGTTGTAAATAATATCGGTTATGATAAATATAAAAATGTTGGTTGTTGTTGTTGCTGGTCACAGAAATAAACAATGAAACAACCAAGTCAATATTTAAAACATATAAACTTTATTATCGATGTTTTGTTGTACTTTTTATGGTTTCTCGAATACCAATAAGAAAAATGAAAATTTTGCAACTTGTGGAACGAATGTTGCTGAGATAGGTCATATCGCACCAACAACAGCGAGCCACATCTAGACGACAAAGTTATTCATTTACCTCATTATTTTATTTTTTTTACCTCATTAGTTTATTTTGTCATACATCTGCTGAAATCCTGCGCCTTCAGGCAAATGTGAGAAAGGAGCTTATAGCTTGTCGGACAACGTAATTGTTTGCATTCCGCAGCGAGCTCTAAGAGTGTACGGTTGTGACAAAGTGATTCCGCCAAAAAAAAAATAAATAAAAAAGAACAATATACAGAAGAATAAACAATTAAAAAGTTAAGTGTTGAATCACTTGGATACAGTCCAAGTGATTCAACACTTAACTTTTTAATTGTTTATTCTTCTGTATATTGTTCTTTTTTATTTATTTTTTTTTCCTGAAAAAAATAAAAAATAAATAAATATAAACAAAACTGTGAAGCGGGGTCTTGGTTATAACACCAATGTCTCCCGCGGGAGTAAAGCCCGTACCCGATCACGAGGTAATTCCCCGTGAAATGTATTTAACCGCAATCGAGACAATAAAAAAGTTAGAAACAATGGTGATAGAGCTAAGGAAAAAGTCTGCGGGATAAAAAAGAACAATATACAGAAGAATAAACAATTAAAAAGTGAAGTGTTGAATCACTTGGACTGTATTTCCTGCAAATAAAAAAATAAAAACAAAACTGTGAAGCGGGGTCTTGGTTATAACACCAATGTCTCCCGCGGGAGTAAAGTCCGTACCCGATCACGAGGTAATTCCCCGTGAAATGTATTTAACCGCAATCGAGACAATAAAAAAGTTAGAAACAATGGTGATAGAGCTAAGGAAAAAGTCTGCGGGACGGACAGCGACAGCTCTCTCACCCAAGTATCTAAACGGCGACGAGTCCCCAAAGAAAGAAAAATGGAAAAAAAACCCAGAATACAATTCGAGCAGCAATTCTTTCTCGCTGCTCGACAATGAAGAGGATGGCAATGAACAGCCGATGGTCGATTCAAGTCAAGGAACCTGAGAAGTTGTCAACAACAACCACATGCACTATGCTCGCTCAATTAAAGGCAAAGAATGAGGAGCAAAGGGAACTAAAAAAAAAAACAAAAGCAAACTGGAGATCTTACGGAAAATTAAATTCCTAGATCACCAAGTTGTAAAATGGGAAACATCAAACAGGCGCGGAGACACCCTTCAGTGTGTCCGTTGCCAAAGGCTCGGTCACGTCTCGTCGAACTGTCAAATGCAGCCTCGATGTGTCAAGTGCAGTAAGATCCACAAGGCAGAAGAGTGTCCGCTAGGCAGAGATAAAATAAATGATAAGGATCAACTTAAGTGCGTTCTTTGCAATAACTTTGGGCATACCGCAAACTATGGAGGATGTTCACAGTACCAGTTCTGGCCCGACAGAAGAAGGTCGAAATAAGTAGTTCACCCGTCCGGTTTCAAACTCCAGCCGTCAGTCCTCACTTAACCTATGCCCAAATGGCTTCAGGTCGAGGTACGATGGTACAGCAACAACCTAAGGTTGCTCCACAGGCACAAGTGCCGAATGCACCACAGGCTGATGTCATGACTGTCTTGCTTGCTATCCAAGCACAGATGAGTCATATGCAGCATCAATTACAAGAACAGGCTGCACGAGTGAATCATATCATTGCAGTTAATGTTAACTCATTGATGTTAATGTTAACTCATTAAACTGAGGCACAGTAATTACAATATTTTAAGGAGAGACCGTCCCAATTCACAAGGAGGCGGTGTCGCTATATTCATAAGAAAAGATTTACGTTATAAAGAAGTGTACAGTGGTGAATTGCGGAGATTCCGAGAATTGGAAGCAAGCGTAGTGTGCATTCCTCTTCGTAGTGGGAAGATGATATACTTGACTGCACTATATGCTGCTGAAACTCCTCATTCTTCTTCTTTTATATCAGAGCTCGAGACACTTTTTCGTTGTCTACGGCTGGAGCCAGAAGAAAACTATTCACCCCAATTCCCACTGTCGTTTGTCGAAAATGACTATAGTCGTCTGTCGGGTCGTGTCGTTTTTTAATCGGTATTCCACAACTCTTTCGACACGACTGACTTGTAGTAGAACCGCAAACGACGGAATTGTAATAAAGTCTGTAAATGAAATTGGAAGCACTAACATATTTCATGTGTCAAATAATATTCATTTAAAATTTTTAAATTTCCCGGTCATAGAAGTTATAAAATAAATAAAATAACGTAATGGACAGTATTGCAATATTTTTTTCTTCATCTTCTGATGATGAACATCATGAATGTGAAAAAAAAATTGATTATTGCAAGGAAAAGAATAAGACATCAGTCAAATCCGTTCGATTTGCCGAATGAAAAGTAAGTGGACAAGCTGAAGTTACAATTCTCTGTTAAAATATGCAGATGTTTTTGTTCTAGATTTATAAAATACTTTCGGTTGTCTAAAGAAGCATTTCGAAGCGTGCTGGATGTGATAAGTAACAAGCTTCCTGAAAGCAAGCGATCATCGTCAGTACCACCTATACTCAAGCTAGCGGCAACTTTGCGGATTCTCGCTGAAGGTGGTTATCAAAGTGGCGCAAATGGCAAATGTAATTAAACTCAATTTTTTCAAAAAAAAACAGGCTTTCCTGGTATAATAAGGTGTGTTGACGGCACCCACATAAGAATATTGCCTCCTAAAAAGGAAGAACAACATCTATATTTTAATAGAAAAGGATTTTATAGCCTTAATACTATTAATACTATGATTGTAAGTAAGTAGTACTTTCTCTTAAGGTCTACGATCATAAAGAAAAACTAATAACTTCCATTCATTTTTGAAATTTATTTTATTGATTCCCTTGCTAAATCCCCTAGCAAGGGAAGTTTTCTCTTGGAGAATTGACACTAAAAGCTCGAATTGTTTACTGTTTGTAATTTTCATCCTTAAATATAAAAGTCAAATATGCACGTTGATAAAATACACAAAAAAAAACTACTATACTTACATCTTGGAAGCCATTTCTCATCCCGTCGTCAACTAAATGGTGAACGACGAAAATCATCGTTTTTTGTGACGTATGTCGCGACGTTTTTATTTAGAGAATACCAAATACTGCGCAGAATGATAATCTACTACACAAACGACGCTCAACATTTCTGAACGAAATCTTCTCTTTCGTTTCGTTAACAAACGACAAAAGGAATGCCGATTTAGTCGTGTCGTTTCTTTTAGAGTCGAAAACGACAACGGAAATAGGGGGGTTTCGTTTTGGCTGGATACTTAAATGCCAAACACAGAAATTTGGGAAATAACTCACCTAACACCAGAAGGAACTCACTACTCAATTGGTGTGTTGAACACAATGTCGAGTATAAAGTTGATCTTAAAGCTAAAGATAGTCCCTCATACCCTAGCAGTGGCTTTTATCTAGATCTCATGCTGTTCGACATTAGACTACAACTGGCTAGTACGGACCGACGAACTATTAACTGCCTACGGACTTTGCGCCGATGTGACGATTCCTAATGAAGTTGCGGAGTTAGACGAGTTCGTCCAAACGTACTCCTACGATTACAGTAAGATGCACTGGACACGTTTCTCCAGAGTTATGACAAGAACCCTCTCCACCAGCTCACTTAACCCACCCTCAAATAGGAATTTTTCAAATGAAGAGATTGACAATTTCCTAGAACAAATGACGCGACTATTAAACGTACTATGGACATAACGATACCAAAGTACCCACAGACTGATAACGCTTATATATACCGCAACCCAACTACCGACGCACTGCACAAGCAAAAGAGTAAACTTCTCTCACGACTAAAACTTTTGTACAGACGGTTTACCCATACCCAAGGTACCGAGATTAAGACACTGAAGTCTTTGTTAAAAAATATTCAAAAACTTATCAAGGATAATTACAGAAAATCTGTTCATTTGTATTGGAACAACAAAATTCGCGGGATTAAGTCCAACAACCCGAGTATGTTCCCTCAAATTAATAAAATATTCCGAAGAAATAATCATAACGAACTTCTGAATCTTAAGATCCCACGGACGACAGACAACGAACGTATACTATTGACAGCAGGCTTAGATCCGATAAACACCGCTGATGATGAAAACTTTTTCGTGATTGAAGAAAAGTTGAGGTTATAGGAGCGACTTTTCAGGAAGTCCATAAGGCAAATGCTTGCATTGGCCCGAACCGTGACTTGGAAAATCGTATCCTTTTCCACAACTTCTACCTACGAAATGATATGCAACAATGGCGATCAGAGAACCGAGGTTTCACCGAGTTCAATGACGATAATTTGGCATATAATGCCGTCGCTGTTGAGAGGGAGAATCCTCCGTTCATTTCCATTTCAAACGATCTTCGAAACACTGAAAAAGAAAAAGTCTACGGGAATCAATGGGATACCCAATATTGTGCTTCGACATCTTCCCCTGGAAGCTATAAACATTTTCACTATACTGTTTAATAATGCGTTGAATAATGCACATTATCCGGAGCTATGGAAAACAGCAATAGTACAGCCCATTCCCAAATCCGGCAAAGATAACTCCAATCCGGCAAATCTGCGGTCAATAAGTCTCCTTCCGACATACCTTATTCGAAAAAGGAGTCAATAGAGCCCTGACCAAGTGGGTAGAGGACAAAAATAAAATCTCTTATAATCAATTCGGTTTTAGGGTGGGGCATGATTGCATACATGCCGCGTCTAAACTGGTATCAGATGTACAATGGAATAAATCTAAAAAACAGTGCACGGGTGCTTGTCTAGTTGACTTGGAAAAGGCCTTCGATACCGTATGGTTAGAAGCGCTCTTTTACAAGTTAGACAGGCTTGGAGTAGGCAAACCACTTCTGTACATACCAATAGAAAGTTCGTTGTGAAGAATGGCAATGTTACTTCTTTTGGTATTTTCGAATTATTAAGAGGTCTACAACAAGGTGCAGTTATTTCACCGATACTTTTCAGCATTTTCACGACTGATCTTTTAGTGTCTCTTTCCCATGCCATAGCGTACGCAGACGACTTGATTGCGTACAGATCGGGACCGAAGATTGAAGATATCAGATTGAACTTGCAGTGTGACTTTGATAAGATTAAGCATTATTGTGATGACTGAAAGTTGAAGATCAACTTCCAAAAATCGGAGACTATTTTTTTCAGGACTCCATTGTGTAGGGCTTCTTGGGATACTAGGAAGAATTGAAGAAAATTCTTAATCGTTGGACAACATGGGCAACCATTGGAGAACAGAAGTTTAGTCAGGTACCTAGGGATCTGGCTAGACCAATATCTATATTTTAACAAACATATAGATGTAGTTCTAGCCAGAGCCAAAGCGACTTTTGCCAGGACAAAGAGACTGTTTTATAGTAGCCAACTCGATGCCAGGGGGAAAGTCATCTGCTACATGGCTCTTGTCAGACCAATGCTTACTTATGTCTGTCCAGTGTGGTTCAACGTGACAGCAAGTTCGATGGAAAAGATTCGGGTTTTTGAAAGACAATGTCTCAGGGCTTGTCTTCGTTTATATAAAACTCCAGAGTCCCAATACAAAAAATTCTATCGCAATGAGGTCTTTTACAATGGAGCAAACCTGGTAAGGGTGGATAATTTCCTAATAAAAGTTATCCGAAGGCACATTGCAAGAGCAATGATTTTGATCCACAACCTGATCTCTGGGGCTTTTTACCACCACTTGTTGTACCACGAGAGTGTGCGCCTTAACGGTTCTATCCCTCCAGAGGCGTTTCTCTACCTCGATTCTAAAGGTTTGATCCAAAGTAGCCTGGCGGTGCCGCTAATCTACCTCGTCGCCCGTTCCAGTGTAGACAGGCGACTCACCTACGATCGAAACATCGCACAAAATTCCGAAGAGTCTCTCCGTTTCAGCAGCGCGGTATCAACCCGCGATAAGGCAGATTCGCAAAAGCAGCACCATCAGTTTTGGTGGCTGTTAGAAAATGGGTAGAGATCTCTGTTATTAATATCCTTCGAAGCCAGGTCTCCTTACGGGGAAAAGTTGGCCTCTTTTTGTTTAGAAAAGCCTTGCCGACCTACATAGATTAAGTTTTTCTTAAGCTTAAGTAGGATTAGTCGGGGGAAATATATACAATGATATTATATGTATAGTATATATGGGTATACATATATTTATTGTGTATATATTTTCGTGAGTTAAAGGGTATATATAATAGGTTTATATATATACGTAGGCTTAAGTTAAATTTAAGTTTATATTTATAAGTTATTTTAACATAGATTTAAGCTTTATATCTTAAAAAAAAAAGTATTTTCACTAAGTTTTTGCCAAAATTTTCTTAGTTTATAATTGTTATCTTTAAGACACATATAAAATAATAACTTTAAGTCGAAAGACGTAAAATAAGTACTAGGTTTAGCTTAGAGCGTCTGCACAGGACCAGTAAGCTAGTTAAGTTCAATCATCACATTTAATACTAGAAGCGTCTTAAATTGCAACAAGAAATCACTGTAAATACGTTATAACAACTCTGGTTGTAAATAATATCGGTTATGATAAATATAAAAATGTTGGTTGTTGTTGTTGCTGGTCACAGAAATAAACAATGAAACAACCAAGTCAATATTTAAAACATATAAACTTTATTATCGATGTTTTGTTGTACTTTTTATGGTTTCTCGAATACCAATAAGAAAAATGAAAATTTTGCAACTTGTGGAACGAATGTTGCTGAGATAGGTCATATCGCACCAACAACAGCGAGCCACATCTAGACGACAAAGTTATTCATTTACCTCATTATTTTATTTTTTTTACCTCATTAGTTTATTTTGTCATACATCTGCTGAAATCCTGCGCCTTCAGGCAAATGTGAGAAAGGAGCTTATAGCTTGTCGGACAACGTAATTGTTTGCATTCCGCAGCGAGCTCTAAGAGTGTACGGTTGTGACAAAGTGATTCCGCCAAAAAAAAAATAAATAAAAAAGAACAATATACAGAAGAATAAACAATTAAAAAGTTAAGTGTTGAATCACTTGGATACAGTCCAAGTGATTCAACACTTAACTTTTTAATTGTTTATTCTTCTGTATATTGTTCTTTTTTATTTATTTTTTTTTCCTGAAAAAAATAAAAAATAAATAAATATAAACAAAACTGTGAAGCGGGGTCTTGGTTATAACACCAATGTCTCCCGCGGGAGTAAAGCCCGTACCCGATCACGAGGTAATTCCCCGTGAAATGTATTTAACCGCAATCGAGACAATAAAAAAGTTAGAAACAATGGTGATAGAGCTAAGGAAAAAGTCTGCGGGATAAAAAAGAACAATATACAGAAGAATAAACAATTAAAAAGTGAAGTGTTGAATCACTTGGACTGTATTTCCTGCAAATAAAAAAATAAAAACAAAACTGTGAAGCGGGGTCTTGGTTATAACACCAATGTCTCCCGCGGGAGTAAAGTCCGTACCCGATCACGAGGTAATTCCCCGTGAAATGTATTTAACCGCAATCGAGACAATAAAAAAGTTAGAAACAATGGTGATAGAGCTAAGGAAAAAGTCTGCGGGACGGACAGCGACAGCTCTCTCACCCAAGTATCTAAACGGCGACGAGTCCCCAAAGAAAGAAAAATGGAAAAAAAACCCAGAATACAATTCGAGCAGCAATTCTTTCTCGCTGCTCGACAATGAAGAGGATGGCAATGAACAGCCGATGGTCGATTCAAGTCAAGGAACCTGAGAAGTTGTCAACAACAACCACATGCACTATGCTCGCTCAATTAAAGGCAAAGAATGAGGAGCAAAGGGAACTAAAAAAAAAAACAAAAGCAAACTGGAGATCTTACGGAAAATTAAATTCCTAGATCACCAAGTTGTAAAATGGGAAACATCAAACAGGCGCGGAGACACCCTTCAGTGTGTCCGTTGCCAAAGGCTCGGTCACGTCTCGTCGAACTGTCAAATGCAGCCTCGATGTGTCAAGTGCAGTAAGATCCACAAGGCAGAAGAGTGTCCGCTAGGCAGAGATAAAATAAATGATAAGGATCAACTTAAGTGCGTTCTTTGCAATAACTTTGGGCATACCGCAAACTATGGAGGATGTTCACAGTACCAGTTCTGGCCCGACAGAAGAAGGTCGAAATAAGTAGTTCACCCGTCCGGTTTCAAACTCCAGCCGTCAGTCCTCACTTAACCTATGCCCAAATGGCTTCAGGTCGAGGTACGATGGTACAGCAACAACCTAAGGTTGCTCCACAGGCACAAGTGCCGAATGCACCACAGGCTGATGTCATGACTGTCTTGCTTGCTATCCAAGCACAGATGAGTCATATGCAGCATCAATTACAAGAACAGGCTGCACGAGTGAATCATATCATTGCAGTTAATGTTAACTCATTGATGTTAATGTTAACTCATTAAACTGAGGCACAGTAATTACAATATTTTAAGGAGAGACCGTCCCAATTCACAAGGAGGCGGTGTCGCTATATTCATAAGAAAAGATTTACGTTATAAAGAAGTGTACAGTGGTGAATTGCGGAGATTCCGAGAATTGGAAGCAAGCGTAGTGTGCATTCCTCTTCGTAGTGGGAAGATGATATACTTGACTGCACTATATGCTGCTGAAACTCCTCATTCTTCTTCTTTTATATCAGAGCTCGAGACACTTTTTCGTTGTCTACGGCTGGAGCCAGAAGAAAACTATTCACCCCAATTCCCATTGTCGTTTGTCGAAAATGACTATAGTCGTCTGTCGGGTCGTGTCGTTTTTTAATCGGTATTCCACAACTCTTTCGACACGACTGACTTGTAGTAGAACCGCAAACGACGGAATTGTAATAAAGTCTGTAAATGAAATTGGAAGCACTAACATATTTCATGTGTCAAATAATATTCATTTAAAATTTTTAAATTTCCCGGTCATAGAAGTTATAAAATAAATAAAATAACGTAATGGACAGTATTGCAATATTTTTTTCTTCATCTTCTGATGATGAACATCATGAATGTGAAAAAAAAATTGATTATTGCAAGGAAAAGAATAAGACATCAGTCAAATCCGTTCGATTTGCCGAATGAAAAGTAAGTGGACAAGCTGAAGTTACAATTCTCTGTTAAAATATGCAGATGTTTTTGTTCTAGATTTATAAAATACTTTCGGTTGTCTAAAGAAGCATTTCGAAGCGTGCTGGATGTGATAAGTAACAAGCTTCCTGAAAGCAAGCGATCATCGTCAGTACCACCTATACTCAAGCTAGCGGCAACTTTGCGGATTCTCGCTGAAGGTGGTTATCAAAGTGGCGCAAATGGCAAATGTAATTAAACTCAATTTTTTCAAAAAAAAAACAGGCTTTCCTGGTATAATAAGGTGTGTTGACGGCACCCACATAAGAATATTGCCTCCTAAAAAGGAAGAACAACATCTATATTTTAATAGAAAAGGATTTTATAGCCTTAATACTATTAATACTATGATTGTAAGTAAGTAGTACTTTCTCTTAAGGTCTACGATCATAAAGAAAAACTAATAACTTCCATTCATTTTTGAAATTTATTTTATTGATTCCCTTGCTAAATCCCCTAGCAAGGGAAGTTTTCTCTTGGAGAATTGACACTAAAAGCTCGAATTGTTTACTGTTTGTAATTTTCATCCTTAAATATAAAAGTCAAATATGCACGTTGATAAAATACACAAAAAAAAAACTACTATACTTACATCTTGGAAGCCATTTCTCATCCCGTCGTCAACTAAATGGTGAACGACGAAAATCATCGTTTTTTGTGACGTATGTCGCGACGTTTTTATTTAAAGAATACCAAATACTGCGCAGAATGATAATCTACTACACAAACGACGCTCAACATTTCTGAACGAAATCTTCTCTTTCGTTTCGTTAACAAACGACAAAAGGAATGCCGATTTAGTCGTGTCGTTTCTTTTAGAGTCGAAAACGACAACGGAAATAGGGGGGTTTTGTTTTGGCTGGATACTTAAATGCCAAACACAGAAATTTGGGAAATAACTCACCTAACACCAGAAGGAACTCACTACTCAATTGGTGTGTTGAACACAATGTCGAGTATAAAGTTGATCTTAAAGCTAAAGATAGTCCCTCATACCCTAGCAGTGGCTTTTATCTAGATCTCATGCTGTTCGACATTAGACTACAACTGGCTAGTACGGACCGACGAACTATTAACTGCCTACGGACTTTGCGCCGATGTGACGATTCCTAATGAAGTTGCGGAGTTAGACGAGTTCGTCCAAACGTACTCCTACGATTACAGTAAGATGCACTGGACACGTTTCTCCAGAGTTATGACAAGAACCCTCTCCACCAGCTCACTTAACCCACCCTCAAATAGGAATTTTTCAAATGAAGAGATTGACAATTTCCTAGAACAAATGACGCGACTATTAAACGTACTATGGACATAACGATACCAAAGTACCCACAGACTGATAACGCTTATATATACCGCAACCCAACTACCGACGCACTGCACAAGCAAAAGAGTAAACTTCTCTCACGACTAAAACTTTTGTACAGACGGTTTACCCATACCCAAGGTACCGAGATTAAGACACTGAAGTCTTTGTTAAAAAATATTCAAAAACTTATCAAGGATAATTACAGAAAATCTGTTCATTTGTATTGGAACAACAAAATTCGCGGGATTAAGTCCAACAACCCGAGTATGTTCCCTCAAATTAATAAAATATTCCGAAGAAATAATCATAACGAACTTCTGAATCTTAAGATCCCACGGACGACAGACAACGAACGTATACTATTGACAGCAGGCTTAGATCCGATAAACACCGCTGATGATGAAAACTTTTTCGTGATTGAAGAAAAGTTGAGGTTATAGGAGCGACTTTTCAGGAAGTCCATAAGGCAAATGCTTGCATTGGCCCGAACCGTGACTTGGAAAATCGTATCCTTTTCCACAACTTCTACCTACGAAATGATATGCAACAATGGCGATCAGAGAACCGAGGTTTCACCGAGTTCAATGACGATAATTTGGCATATAATGCCGTCGCTGTTGAGAGGGAGAATCCTCCGTTCATTTCCATTTCAAACGATCTTCGAAACACTGAAAAAGAAAAAGTCTACGGGAATCAATGGGATACCCAATATTGTGCTTCGACATCTTCCCCTGGAAGCTATAAACATTTTCACTATACTGTTTAATAATGCGTTGAATAATGCACATTATCCGGAGCTATGGAAAACAGCAATAGTACAGCCCATTCCCAAATCCGGCAAAGATAACTCCAATCCGGCAAATCTGCGGTCAATAAGTCTCCTTCCGACATACCTTATTCGAAAAAGGAGTCAATAGAGCCCTGACCAAGTGGGTAGAGGACAAAAATAAAATCTCTTATAATCAATTCGGTTTTAGGGTGGGGCATGATTGCATACATGCCGCGTCTAAACTGGTATCAGATGTACAATGGAATAAATCTAAAAAACAGTGCACGGGTGCTTGTCTAGTTGACTTGGAAAAGGCCTTCGATACCGTATGGTTAGAAGCGCTCTTTTACAAGTTAGACAGGCTTGGAGTAGGCAAACCACTTCTGTACATACCAATAGAAAGTTCGTTGTGAAGAATGGCAATGTTACTTCTTTTGGTATTTTCGAATTATTAAGAGGTCTACAACAAGGTGCAGTTATTTCACCGATACTTTTCAGCATTTTCACGACTGATCTTTTAGTGTCTCTTTCCCATGCCATAGCGTACGCAGACGACTTGATTGCGTACAGATCGGGACCGAAGATTGAAGATATCAGATTGAACTTGCAGTGTGACTTTGATAAGATTAAGCATTATTGTGATGACTGAAAGTTGAAGATCAACTTCCAAAAATCGGAGACTATTTTTTTCAGGACTCCATTGTGTAGGGCTTCTTGGGATACTAGGAAGAATTGAAGAAAATTCTTAATCGTTGGACAACATGGGCAACCATTGGAGAACAGAAGTTTAGTCAGGTACCTAGGGATCTGGCTAGACCAATATCTATATTTTAACAAACATATAGATGTAGTTCTAGCCAGAGCCAAAGCGACTTTTGCCAGGACAAAGAGACTGTTTTATAGTAGCCAACTCGATGCCAGGGGGAAAGTCATCTGCTACATGGCTCTTGTCAGACCAATGCTTACTTATGTCTGTCCAGTGTGGTTCAACGTGACAGCAAGTTCGATGGAAAAGATTCGGGTTTTTGAAAGACAATGTCTCAGGGCTTGTCTTCGTTTATATAAAACTCCAGAGTCCCAATACAAAAAATTCTATCGCAATGAGGTCTTTTACAATGGAGCAAACCTGGTAAGGGTGGATAATTTCCTAATAAAAGTTATCCGAAGGCACATTGCAAGAGCAATGATTTTGATCCACAACCTGATCTCTGGGGCTTTTTACCACCACTTGTTGTACCACGAGAGTGTGCGCCTTAACGGTTCTATCCCTCCAGAGGCGTTTCTCTACCTCGATTCTAAAGGTTTGATCCAAAGTAGCCTGGCGGTGCCGCTAATCTACCTCGTCGCCCGTTCCAGTGTAGACAGGCGACTCACCTACGATCGAAACATCGCACAAAATTCCGAAGAGTCTCTCCGTTTCAGCAGCGCGGTATCAACCCGCGATAAGGCAGATTCGCAAAAGCAGCACCATCAGTTTTGGTGGCTGTTAGAAAATGGGTAGAGATCTCTGTTATTAATATCCTTCGAAGCCAGGTCTCCTTACGGGGAAAAGTTGGCCTCTTTTTGTTTAGAAAAGCCTTGCCGACCTACATAGATTAAGTTTTTCTTAAGCTTAAGTAGGATTAGTCGGGGGAAATATATACAATGATATTATATGTATAGTATATATGGGTATACATATATTTATTGTGTATATATTTTCGTGAGTTAAAGGGTATATATAATAGGTTTATATATATACGTAGGCTTAAGTTAAATTTAAGTTTATATTTATAAGTTATTTTAACATAGATTTAAGCTTTATATCTTAAAAAAAAAAGTATTTTCACTAAGTTTTTGCCAAAATTTTCTTAGTTTATAATTGTTATCTTTAAGACACATATAAAATAATAACTTTAAGTCGAAAGACGTAAAATAAGTACTAGGTTTAGCTTAGAGCGTCTGCACAGGACCAGTAAGCTAGTTAAGTTATGTAAAATTAAGGTACATATATAAGCTAGTTTAAGCGTTTTTGTCTAGTGTCTATGTAGGCCTTTGAAATAAATAAAAATGCATTAAAAAAAAAATAAAAAACACACTTATTTAAACTATTTTCAAACAAATAGACACAGTAGTCAGACGGTCCACGCTGCGTTGGGGTGCTGTTCGTTGCCGACTACCGAGTAGCATAAGTTTTATCTAAAATTGTTGAAATATATAGTATGTAAATAGTGTAGAAGTAGGTATTTATTTTTTGGGGGATTATTCAATAAGGTGAGCTCTAGAACTAATTATACGTTATTGATGAAATTGTTATGCGGAGACAATAAGGATCCCGAGGAAGTACATAGACTAAGATTACCTCCATTTTCTTTGGAGGAAAAAGTCTCTGTCCCACGGGAACGAGTTCTATCACAAAATAAGACATTTCACAAATATTCTTCTGCTATATCAGTGTTATCTAAATTTCTCGACCTAACTTCCCGTGCGTTTTGGTCGTCCCATCTCAATAGCGTTATACTGAAATTATATTGTTATTGATTTATTTATAGAAATGTTTAAACTCACAGTATGTGTTGCAGATTACTACTTCATTGATTAGTACGAAATGACTGAGTATGTTGATCCTATAAAAATATAGAAAAAGCAAAGCAGAAAGAGAAAAGGAATTTCAATAAGCAAAAAAATTAAGAAATATATCACAACAAAAAAAAAAAAACAAGACCTATATGCGGCATCTACATCACATTGAGCCTCTATCCGACACGTCAGATCAGATTCTAGTTCAAGAGATTGAGGACGAAGTTTTCCAAAGTGAGGAAACAAGTTATGCAACAATTACAAATCCTGCTCAGGATGACTCCTTTGGTGATGTTCAACAAATACAAATTCTAGATGACTGTAGAACTGTTGTCCCGAATAAATCGGAAACAACTTATGGCTTAGAGCAAAATCACATTGATAATTGTCCGAAGAATGATAATGAAATGATAATTTCACTAATTCTCATTTCACATAAAAAAAACTTGCAAATACTGAAATAATTCAGCGTCGTTGGTTAATGTATTCCCTTTTTTAAGGATCGGGTTAACCATATTGTTTTTGTTGTCGTTTTTTAATCTAATAACTGGAAACACTTATCTGATATGTTAAAAGTTCATGAGAATAGCACTTCTTATAAAAAAATTTACATTTCGTGGATTAACTACGATTAAAAAACGGAAAAAATAGATTGCCAAAAGCAAAATTTGATTAAAAAGCAACCTACGAGATGAAATAATGTTTTGTCCAGATTGATGTACATATGCTACAGGATAAAATATCAGGTAACGATTGTGCATTTGTAAGTTGCTACATAGCGCAACGAACTCCCCCTCCCATCCATGTAACGCATCGTAACTTTTAATAAACCCCCCTCCCCCTACACTGCGTTACGTAATACTCGAACGCCCCCTTAGTCATCTATAAAATCAGTCACTTTGTTTTGGGTACTTAAGAGATTGTTCACGATGTTTTCAGCTCTAATTCTTACCGATCACTTGAGATGATATACTTCAAAAAAGCTAAGTGACACACGTTGGGAAGCAAGAATAAGCAGTATTAAAGCAGTCCGTTTTCAAATGAAGGCCATCTATGACGCTTTAATTCCTTTGGCTTTTATAACTCAGAAAATTGATGTCCAAGTCTCGCATGAGGCTGCTATTCTAGCTGAACAGTTAAAGGATTGCAGCTTCATGGTTTGGTTTGTTCCACAGAAATGTTGAAACAATTACACAATTTCTATGAAGAATATAGAAATAGGAACAGACTTTAAAAGAGCCATTTTAACTGCGAAAAAATTAGCGAAGAGCTAGATATTGAACCTTTATTTAGAGACACAACAAGAATTCGACGCATTAAGTAAATTAAAGATTGCTTTTTTCAATGGTCTTTTGGACACTATTAATTTCCGTCATTGAAAGATTTGAATAGTTAAATGAGTTATCGGAATCTTGGTCTTTTTGAAACAATATAAAACAGATTACCGAAAAAGCTCTATGGTGATCTCGATTTGAAATTAACTGTTGAATCTAGATCAAATAAACATGATTGTATGCTGTGTTACAAGAACTATATGCAAATGTATGCATAGCATAGCGAATATTATTGACTAAAAATGTAACGGTTGCTAGTGGGTAGAGCATTTTTCTAAGCTTAACCCTCTAACGGATAAGGCTGCCCTGACGCAGCCATTACAAAAACTTCATTAAATTTGAATCGCAAAACATTTCGCGCCCAATCAATATTTACAGCTTTTTGAAAAATATGTAATTTCATAATTTCACCGGTTTGAAAGTTTCATGCTGATGGTTTGGCAGCAAAAGTGCATTCTGTGTGACAAGTCAGTTAGTGAAGGCAGAGAAATTATTGATCAATTTGTGTGAAATTCAAAATTGAAAAAAATATATTTCTAACATACAGATTTTTTTGGTAAGTACTAAGAACATGTTTTTTAATGAAGTTTTTTTATTTAGTGTGAATTAAATATAAAAATTTGATTAAGCAACAAAAATCCAAAGGCGGCCTCAGGGCCGCCTTGCCCGTTTAAGCGTAAAAATGTGTCCCTACATGTGATTATTCTTCGTTGATGACAGAATATTTGTGAACAAATTATGTTTTTAATTTTTTTGTAGAAATGGAAAGAAATTATAGTGAATTAAAAAAAAAATTAATTTATCCATAATGTCTGATGAAGAGGTTCAAAACTTCATGGATTCGGTTCAATTAGATTCAGACGAAAATGATATACTACAAGTGATGATGAACTCGAAGATCCAGATTATATTCCAGAGGAAATATCACATGAAGATGACCAGTTTATAATGAAATGTATAGGTGAAATGGTATTAATTTGTCTGTCTGTATTATCTAATCGGCCGTCAACTTCAGCAGAAGCAACTTGCACAATTGCAACTGTAGAAGAAGCAACAGGAACAATAACAGAAAAAGAGGCAGAGGGAATTATACAGCAATCAAAAGCATTCATCATCCAGCCAGAAAAAAGAAAACGATCGCCATTACCCGTTGTCGAAAAAACTGGTCCGGTATGTCATTATTTTTTTTCCTTATGGAACGAGTGAATTAATAGATTAATACTGCTGTACAACTGTTTCAAATTATTAATGAACA
Source organism: Orthonevra nobilis (assembly GCA_963555765.1). Classification (NCBI taxonomy): domain Eukaryota; kingdom Metazoa; phylum Arthropoda; class Insecta; order Diptera; family Syrphidae; genus Orthonevra; species Orthonevra nobilis. The sequence continues at coordinate 67,650,892 of OY743226.1, read as the reverse complement.
ACGATTTTCTCATTTTCATTTTCAGCGTTGCATGATATCAGCAAGGACTCTAAGGAATTCTCCAATATTGCGTGGCGAAAAAAATCAATGCAATTACATGTAAACGAGGTTGCATTTCGAGGAAAAAGTAAACTGCCACCTTCAGTCAAAAATCTCAAAACTCCAATGGAGATTTTTACATATTTTTTTGCGCATGAAATTAGTAATATGATTTCCGAAGAAACAAATCGAGCTGCTCATTCCGAAAATATTAACACGCAATTTAAAACTAGCGTTGAGGACATTTATAAATATATTGGTATCTTACTAAACATGTCGGTTTACCGTTACCCTAATTTGGAAAGCTACTGGGGAAAAAACGCATTCCAGCCAATAAATTAGTGCTTATTTCGTGAATGGTAACACTTAGCTCATGTCTGATTTGACAGATAATTAGTTTTATCCTTCCGCTGAACGAATATGGTTGTGTATTCGCTTGAACAACGCCGGGAAATATTGCGACATTACTTTGAAAATCACGGTAATGTTGCAGAATGTGTGCGAAAACTGCGTACGGATTTTGGAAGAAGAGAAGCACCGCCAGCTCCGTATGTTCGTTATCTTGTGAAAAAAGTGAAAGAAACTGGCATCCTCATCGATAAACCAAAACGTGAAAAGCCAAAAACAGTGCGTATACCCGAGAATATTGCTGCTGGGGCAGAAAGTGTGCGTGAAGCGCCATCAACATCAATTCACCGTCGTTCTCAACAATTGAACATTTCGGAGACATCATTGAGACGAATTTTGCATAAAGACCTTGGTATGACGCCATACAAAGTCCAATTGGTTCAGGAGTTGAAGCCAACTGACCATCCAATGCGTTTTCTCTTCGCTATGTGGGCCTGCGATCGACTTACAGAAGATGCCGATTCTCATTCTTTTCAGATGAAGCTCATTTTGATCTTGGCGGGTATGTAAACAGGCAAAATTGTCGCATTTGGGGCACAGAAAAACCGCACGCATACATTGAAAAGCCGATGCACCCAAAACGAGTCACTGTTTGGTGCGGATTTTGGTCCAGAGGCATAATTGGGCCATTTTTCTTCGAAAAGGAGCAAGGAGTGGCCGTTACAGTCAATGGCGACCGTTATCGGGCCATGTTGAACGAATTTTTGTTCACAAAAATTGAAGAGGAGGATATTGGCAACATTTGGATTCAGCAGGACGGCGCTACGTGCCACACAGCCGAAGCTACACTCGATGTTTTGAGCCCTGTTTTTAAAGATCGCATTATCAGCCGCAGAGCTGATGTCGTTTGCCCACCTCGGAGCTGCGATTTGACATCGTTGGACTATTATTTGTGGGGTGCTCTCAAAGATAAGTGTTACGCCGACAAACCAGAGACAATTGACTCTTTAAAGGACAATATTCGTGAAGCCATTGGTGAAATACAGCTGCACACAATCGATAATGTGCTTAAAAATTGGACCGATTGTGTAGGCTACTGCATGGCCAGACGCGGCAGCTATTTGAATGATTAGGATTGTACTTTCAAATAAAAAAAGAAATTTGAGAAAATATTCAGCAGTTTTTTTTATAGCATTTTCAAAAAAAAAGTTATTTGGCGGACCCTTTATTTGCGTGGAAGAGGTATTTATGCTTTAGGAACAATCAGGGCCAACAGAATTCCTGACTGTAAGCTTCCTATGGATAAAGATGCCAAAGAAGATAGAGGATATTCAATTGAATATGTTGGTAATGCATATGGCATCGACATCAGTACTGTTTTGTGGAGAGACAATAAAAATGTCCGATTAGCATCAACATATGTTGGAATTAAGCCATTTTCAAGAGTGTACCCATCCAATCATCCAAATAAAGCATCGCGTTACGATCGAAAAAAAGAAGTACGTTGAAGTTGACTGCCCATTTATCGTACGCGAATATAATAGTCACATGGGTGGAGTCGATCTTATGGATGGTCTAATGGGTCGATATCATATTCGACTCAAGACTAGAAACCCAATGATAAGAGTCTTTTATCATTTGATTGACATGGCTGCTACCAATTCATACATTTTATATCGTCGTATCGAAACTGAAAAATCTGTTGAGGATTCAAATTATACGGAGGAAAAGTTGCTGAAGTTACCTGAATTTCGCGAAGCAATAGCTGCAGGTCTTGTTTCGTATAAGGAAATACGTTCAGCTGGTCGGCCTTCAACACAAGAAAACGAGCCCAGCACTAATTCTGGCATCGGTCAGAGGGCAAAACATCCTGTTCCTGACATAAGGTATGATAATATTGACCACTTTCCATTATAGCTTGGCAAAGATGGCGTTAAAAAAAAAATGTAAACTTTGCAAAATATCGCAAACACAATGCATTTGCTCGAAATGTGATCTCCATTTGTACTGTTCTAACGCCAAAAATTGTTTTTTTGAGTACCATAAAAGAAAGTAATTTTATGTGATTTTTTTCAATAAATAAAACACTTTTTTTTCCTACAATTTTATTATTTTTTTTTTTTTGGCTTTAACGGACAAGGCTGCCCTGAGGCCGCCTGGTGGGTAAATTAATTTATTTTTTTTACCTCGTCACTAAATTCGTGCTTCTTACACCCATATCTCACCTAAACAAAAATTCAGCTTTACTTTCCGTCGTTATTTTATCTTTGCCTGTTAGAGGGTTAAGCTGATAAAAACCTTTCTGCGATCGAAAACTGACTTACTTGGAAACTTCGTCAACCGAAAACTAAATTGCCGAAAACATCGACTTTGAATACCTCATAAAAGAGTTCGCTGATAGAAAGGCTAGAAAAGTAAAACTTATTTAGTTTTCTTAATAACTGTTGTTTTTTAATGGTAATTTCATTATATTCTTTGCCTTTTTTCGTTATGGGCGCCGTAGAAGGTAGTGCTATAACCGGCACTGACAACTAGTGCCACCTGCAGAGAATTTATCTTCTTATTTTATTTATCCATAACGCTGACGGCATGGTGAGGAACCGATCTTCCAAACTTACATCACCTAATATTAAATAAATTCCTGCAAACGTGGCAAAAGCTAATAAGTTGATATAAAATCTGCGTCTCAATACGGTTATGTAAAGCCTTAATAATATTAATTGAAATCAAGACCTGAGTCTTAAACAACAACACAGTGTTTCCATTCTTCTTCTAAGACTTCTGCTCGTTCTGTGCAACATACATTATAAAAGTAGCCATACCCTCTTGAAAGCGAGCAAATTATAAAAAAAAAATTCTTAAAACTATGTTATATAAAAGTTATTTGGTGGATTTTCCTACGTTGATATGCAGATAGTGTTGTGTTCACAACAACTGTGTCATCAAAGTAAGTGCAATTGAGTTGTGCACAAACAATTTGTTCCAAGCGTCTCAAGTGGCTCAAGAGTACGAGCAGCGTACTCGAATTTATGAAATCTGTAAAATAAGAACTTTTAGGGTATATAAGTTAGTCGTTAAAAAATAAATAGTTAAGTTGCTTATAAAACTTCAATTGAAAACATTGTTTTTTTTCCTACCAGCGGTAAGAAAATACTCAAGTTTACATTGGTCTTGCTAAAGTGAATAAACCACCGGCCATCTTAAGCATATAGCATAACCGAGGCTACAAACATTGGTAAAATATAGTTATAAGCAGAATAAAAATTAGTGTCAAACGGTGCCAGGCCTAATTTCATAACTTGTCTTACCAAGGTAATCAAAACATAATGTATAAAATATATGAAGGAGTTCTTAATCTTCGACATATGGTTGAGCTTTTATAGTACTTTATTCTTTATTCCAACTCTAACGAAAAGTTCAGTAGCACTTACTCAAAAATAGCTTGGAAAATAATCGCACATACTCTCCAACTCTGTCTTATCAAGAAGAGAAATTCGGAGAGATATAATGGCGTTGGCGAAACTCCATTGCATGCTTGATGTTTAATGCCCAAACATCGAGTATAACAGCTCTTAGGAAAGGTTGGAGTTGCGTTTAGGTTACAAGTTTTTTTGTTTATTTAAAACAAAATCCCTGCCCAAGTGACGGACACTGCGGTCTGAAGGAATAGACCTGTTATATCTTGGGAAGTTAATTAAGGCTAACAATGCTAAAAGCATTGGATAGTCTAATGGCCAATGGGGAGCATATCTCTTTGAGGATGATGCGCCTTCTTAAACAAATTAGAGCTGGACATTTACAAAGAATGTGTACAGCAGTTTCGTCGTCCTCTGAACAGAGCTGTTTCGGTTAGATGTCACGCGGAAATGGCCTGAGAGAGCTCACAAAAGAAAAGGGATAAGTAATTTAGATTGTCTGAGTCCTGGAAGATTTCTTCAGTGGGCTATGCGTAGCTTGCTTTCCCACTTCTTGGCCGGCTGTAGTCCGGCTAAGGCCACAGAAAGGTTTCGCACCATTGAACGGGGTTTTTGAACCAGCCTGGCCAGTTCGTCTGCAATTTCATTACCTTTGATTTGATGATGACCTGCAACTCATCCTATTTGCCATTTTTGAGCCGTCAGTCTACCAGATTAATTTTCTGGGGTCGGGGGCAGGTGTGTTGCTCGACCAATGATAATGGTTATGAATTTCTGCCGCAAACAGACGCCCAAAACCGTATGTTGCCTTCATGTTGCTAAATCATCTTGGGTTTGAGAGCCCAAGTCGTACTGTAGAACCGCTTACAGGTCCACATGGCCTCGCTGGCGCGTTCTGTGATGGACTTGATATGTGAAGTCCAGCTCAGTTTCTTGTGGAAGATAAACCCGAGATACTTATCTGAGTATTCCAGGGAGGTTCCTTCAATTACAATTGGAGGCAGAGTCAATTGTCTGCTCATTGTGAAAGGGACCAGAAGGTTTTGCTAGGATTCACAGAGAGTCCTGCACACTTGCACGCTAATAAGAGTTTTATTAATGCTGAATGTAAAACGCAGATGATTGAAGTGTAATATTTACCTCTTATGACAATAGCCAGATCATCAGCTTAGCCTACTGTGATTTTAGGCTTACAAAGAGGTTGTCTATAATCAATGACTAGAGGAGAGGCGACAGACCACCTCCCTGAGGACTACCTCTCGTTACAGTGACTGACTTTGACACGCGTTCTAAGCGATGAACTTATGACACGATTTTCTTGCATGGATCTTATCCATATGTTAGTCGAGTCGTCAAAAACTTTACTCCGATTTGCGTTCGTATCAATATCAAGGAAGGCGCAGAGAATAAATTCCATAGATTAAAATCCAAGATTAAGGCAACGAGGTCCTCCATTTAAAACTCTGCAATTATAAGAAAGTTAATATCTTTGTTGAAAAGAGGGGTTGCCCTAGGGGTCCGACTAGTGTGTTTTTATATAACATTCATTCCAGGGTTATTTAGGCCTCTGATAAGTCCGCCGTTAACCCAGGATTCCTGGGTGAAGCGGATGGTTAAGTTTTCTTCGGCGAATCGCTTGCTAAGGGCGGCAGACGAAGTCGGTAAGCTTTTCGACCCAAAATGTTGGGGTTTTCAGATGACCTCCTCGAGTGCAGTTGGGGTACAGAGTCCGGGCCTTTTGCCCTTGTCCGTATATCTAAGGATCAGTTTGACCTTACCGAAGCGGTACGAGAATTTACCTTACGTGCTTGAAAACTTTGTCAGGGGGCTGCCATTAACAGCAAGTACAAGATACTAGGGTGCCCTCTTTCGACCTTTGTATTACCCTCCAGGACTTCGCCTTCAGGTCATCATGAGCATCTAGAGTTGCCAGAATTTTATCATTTGTCAGCTCTAGCAGATGGGGGAGGAAACATGGAACAACATGTGGATTAGGGAAAGATCCTTCCTCTTCAAGTGTAATGTCTAACACACTCCACTCAGCAATGTGGATGCGTCACAATCTGAGGATGCTATATCATCCTTAGATGGTATATTACCTCTTACAGTTTTTTTTTTTGGGGGAATGGGGGTATCTATCTCTACCCGTAAAGGAGATTTCTGAAAAATATAGTTATAATGAAAAAAGAATTATTAAAACCCAACGACAATACCTATAACAAAGTACTATGCCGGAGTTGAAAGTCAGATACCTGTTCTTTAATCCTTAATTTAAACTTATTTATTTATGTTAGAAATATTGAACTAGTATTTGAATAATTTAGGTTGGGAATACTGGCTCTCACTGGAAATTTAAACATGTACTCTATACTTAATGTAATAAATTGCAGTCTCCTTTTTAACTTCCCAGAAGTCGGTTGCTTTTTTTTAAATTGTCCAACAGGTTATGGACCCAGAGCACGTGGAAATTTAAACAAGTTCGAATTCGCAATTAACTTTTATAAATTTGAGGTTCAAATCGTGCGCGTAAGATTCAGCCTAGAAAATGGATTCTGAAATTTTATAAGTAGAAAAATTACAAAACTCAGATCAATATGCCGTCTGGAAGTTTCAAGTAAGCATTTTACTAAAAGCCTCAGGCTTGTTTAATGGCGTGAGTGAACGACCAGTAAAAACGGAAAGTGAAAATCAAGCGGCATATGACACTCGCTTAATAACTTGGATGCAAACCGACAGTAAGGCTCAGCGAATAATCGCTACAAGTGTAGGTTCAACACCGCTTCGCCATATCGTTAACTGTGGCAGTGCAAAAGAGATGTGGACGAAGCTAAAGGCGGTATATGAACAAACCTCTAGTGCAAATGTTCACCTGTTGCTACAACGCTTTTATGGTTTCGAGAAGGAGCTTGATGATGATGTTGCAACCCATATCTCAAAGCTGGAAAATATAGTACGGCAACTCAGAGATATCGGGGAGGAAATTTCAGACAGCATGGTAATTACTAAGATCTTAATGACACTTCCAGAAAGCTTTCAGCATTTTTTTGCGCATGGGAGTCCACAGCTAAAGATCAGCAGACATTGGAGAATCTGACGTCACGACTAGTGATGGAGGAGACACGTGTGCTTTCACATTCGTCAGTTTCGGGTGGTACCAACACGGCTTGGCTCCGAAAGCACAAACCTCGAAAACAGCAACAAACAAAGGTCTCCAAACCCGGAAAATGTTTCATATGCAATGAGTTTGGTCATTGGAAGAGAGAGTGCCCAAAAAAGTTTGCCGATCATAGGAAGACTGGAAACCGAAGTGGAGCACAAAGGGGAGAGAGTGCAATGTGACTAAGCTTTCTGATAGATCATGGACTGGAAGTAAAGGTGAGGTTGCAACGGGGGCGAATCATCCAGCTGTTGGTGATCGATTGAGGACTGGAAGTGGAAATGAGGAGAAAGCGGAGAAGATGTCTTTGGCAGGTTACAATCGACAGAGGACTGGAAATGGAAGTGAGGCAAAAGCGGAGAAAAAATTCTATGGCTGATAATGAAAATCGATGGTCTGGCAGTGGAAGACAGGAAATAAATGCGAATGTTCGGGCATGCAATGCATTAGTCAATGATGCGAAAATGGAAGATAATTGGTACCTTGACTCAGGAGCCAGCGAGCACATGACGTGGAGAAAAGATTGGCTTGTGCGGTATGAAAATTTTACGGAGCCAATTGATATCAAAATTGGAAGTGGAGAAAAAATTTTAGCGTTGGGAATCGGTGATATAAATATCTTGGCATTTAATGGAAAAAGGTGGTGTGTAAAGCATCTATCCAATGTTTTGTATGTTCCGAAAATTTCTGTGCATCTTTTTTCTCAAAGTCGGGTCTTAGATAAAGGATTGAAATTCATTTCTGACAGATTACAGTGCGAGTTTGCAACGGAGGATGGAGCGGTTGTTGCAGTGGGAGAGCGGCAGCAACAATTGTTCAAGATGTGTTTTAATGTGCAGGTTCCAATGGGCCAAATGGGAAACTTACCGATTACTTAAGCATTGTCATTGAAAACATGGCATGAAAGAATTGGTCATCAAATCATTGCACATGTTCGTGCCCAGTTGCGAAGGGCAGGTATTCGGTTCATATACGCTCAAAATTTTTCTTATGATGCTTGCATGTATGGGAAACAGCATAGATTACCATTTCCAAGGAGCACGTTCCAAGCAAGTCAGCCAGGTGAGCTTGTTCATGCGGACGTATGCGGGCCCATGGAAGAAACTTCGGTCGGTGGGTCCAGGTATTTTCTTTTCACGCCTTAAAGTGGTGAATTTTTTAAAGAATAAGACAGAGGTTTGCTCTTCACATTTATTTGCTCGTGCTAAGTGTGAGAGTCAGCATTCAGTCAAAACATTGCGTACAGACAATGGATTAGAGTTCGTCAATGCAGATGTAAAGTTACTTCTTAACAATCACTCTATCCGTCATGAAACCATCGTACCATATTCTCCCGAGCAGAATGGCAGTGTTGAGCGGGAAAACCGCACAGTCGTTGAGGCAGCTCTGACCATGTTGCATTTGAGGAATTTAACTAAGAAATTTTGGGTTGAAGCTATAAATACTGCGGTTTATGTCTTGAACCAGACTGGTGTTAGCACCTTGGAAGGTAAATCTCCATACGAGATGTGGTGTGGCAAAAAACCGAACATTAAAGACGAAAGGTGGAAATTGTAAGGGATGTTACATTCAAAGAAATTGAGCAACAGATTGAGCATCAGAATGTTATGGAAACTGCAGGAACAACTTATTTTCAACTCATAACAAGTAATGAACCGCCGAGCGAAATCATAAATGAAGGTGAAGATAACGAACTAGCAAGAAATGGTTTTCAGGCAGCCGACGAAAAAATAGAAGCATTTGAAGAAATGGAAGACGGACTAACGGAGGCTGCTAGCAATGAGGATGATGGTGAGTCTTTACATATTCCACTGAAACACTGTTTACGTAGTAGGAAAAATAAAGCTGTTTCTGGGACTTGCAATTTCATGGAGAAGCATGCCTTTATAATGATAGGAGAGCCAAAGACTTACAAAGAAGCACTTTCGAGTAAGAGCACAGAGGAGATGAACAGTCTTAATCAAAACCACACCTGGGAATTGATGCGGTGTCCACTGAACAGGAAGCCCATAAGTAACAAGTGGGTATTTAAGATAAAAAACGTAGATGCACATGGGCGGCAGAGGTACAAGGCCAGACTTGTGATTCGGGGCTTTAATCAAGAACGAAGTATAGATTATGATGAAACATTCAGTCCAGTGGCAAAATTTACATCTTTACGTTGCATTTTTGCAATTGTGGCAAATGAGGGACTTCATCTCACTCAATTTGATGTAAAAACGGCCTTTTTGAACGGCGACCTAAGTGAAGAAATTTACATGCAGCAGCCTCAAGGTTTTGATGACGGTTCTAGGCGAGTTTGTAAGCTTCAAAAAAGCCTTTACGGTTTAAAGCAGGCGTCTCGATGCTGGAACAAGAAGTTCACTTCAGTTCTAAAGGAGTTTAATTTAAGACCCAGCCTAATGGATCCGTGTGTTTTTATCTCTAAGGATATTAAAAGGCGTATGATATTCGCAATATGTATCGACAATGGATTGATTGCTGCACGGGATAAATGGGACGCCTTAAGCTTATTCAGGTTTTTAAAGATACAGTTCGAGATAACAACATTGCATGCTGAATGGTTCCTGGGCATGGAGATTTATAGAAATGACAATGGTGGAATTCACATCAGTCAATCGGGGTATTTGGAGAGTGTCTTAAGTAGGTTTAATATGGATAGCTGCAAACCAGTTTCAACTCCAGCTGAAACCTGCTCATATGCAGAATCATTGTATTCAGAAGACATCAGGTTTCCCTACAGGGAGGCTGTTGGCTGTCTAATGTACTTGACAGTTGCTACTCGTCCAGACATAGCATATGCTGTGGGAATAGCTTCTCGGTATTTGGATGCACCCACTGAAGTTCAAGTCAATGGAGTCAAAAGACTACTAAAATACCTCTCCGGCACCAGAAAAATGGGTATATTTTTTAAAAAATCTAAATACGTTTCTTTAGTTTGTTACAGTGACGCTGACTACGCGGGCGATCCAATAAGTAGACGTTCTACCACTGGTTTCATTTTTAAACTTGGAAATGGACCAGTGTCTTGGTCATCACAGATGCAAAAGTGTGTTTCTTTGTCTAATACCGAATCGGAGTATGTAGCGGCTTCCCAAGCAGTCAAAGAAATGGTATGACTTCGAGAGCTGCTCTTGGCGAATTCGCTTACAAACTCAGAAAAAAATGGAAAAAAGTTTTAATCCATTTTTTTTTATATTGTGAAAAGAAGTGCTAATGTTGGTTGTTGTGGTCAAGTTTATATCAATTCTTAATCAAACACAAAAGACCAAATGGTTTTCACTTCAAAAGTCCCCAATATTTTGCTTAATGTAAACTCAATAGTTTGCTAAATGTAAACTTTTGAGGACCTCAAGATGTTATTAGCATTTTTTTCTTCTCATAATGAAGTTCCTTGCCTAGGTCTTGCGAGATGAAGCCATTTAGATTTTTCGTAAGTGTAGAAAGATACACCTGCATTCATTGCATTCCGAATTTTAAACATTATACTTACATGCATTTGTTAATAGAAATGGGATACCGACGAGCATACTCGGGCACAATGCTGATATGTAATAGATTTGCCCATGTTCGGTGATAACTTCGTGAGCGTAAAATAAAAAACGATTTTGGCATCGAAGAACACATCTTGAATGGATGTTTCTCAGATTTTTTACGAATACTTTTATGTGTACAAGTTCTGTGCAAATCATCGTGGTTTTTACTATATCATGAAAATAATCATGCTGAATCAATAATCGGCACAATGTTAGATTTTGAATGTAAAAGTTAACTGACTTCATTCGAAGGGACATGGACTCCTAGCAGCCCTCCTCCAGTTGGTAAATAAAATAAACAATTGATTTACTTGAACAAAATGAAAAAGCGAATCGATATTCCATTTATCCTGTTCCATTTCCTTATATTATTTTCATTAAGGCTTATTTATCGCCAGATTTTTAAAAAAACATATTGAAGTTGTGCAGGAACTTCGGGAGTTCATTATGGCTTCTTCACTCTGTGAAACTCAAACCTTTGTGCTTTTGCATTTTATTCTCCCACACACGACATAACCTTCATAAAAGGTCTTCAATCATTCCTGTTTTTCTATACCTCAAAAGAAGCCGTCGGGCATATTGATAGGCTTTCATTACCTCAATTTAGTAGAATTTGGAAGAATTTATTTTGCTCCAGTCACAAAAAGGGGAGATGTTTTCTCGTGCGCCAACCACCGAGGTATATCGGTGCAATGTTGCCTACAAAATCCTTTCCAGCGTGTTGCACCGCACTAATCGTTCCAGTAGTGAGCACCTTAACTTAATTTCGACAAGAAGATGCGCTGTCGTGTGACTTCTGGTTCTCGAACAGATAGTGCCGAAAGGTAAGGACAAACACGCTATCTTTCATACGCAGATGGTACCGACATGTCGATTGAAGAACGAGTGAAGCAAGCTGGTCTGAGAGTCAACGAGGAAAAAACAAATTATATAATGTCAAGCAGAGACCGATCCATCACCCAACACCTAGATCAAAATTTTCATTTGATAGTTACAATTTCGAGATAGTTAAAAAGTTTGTCTACAAGCCCCGAATTCGTGAACTCCACAAAATGACACCACAGTGTGTATTTGGCGCACTAACAAATGACAACCATTGCAGTCGGTGTGTCGTAACCACTTGGGTCTAAGCTCCTCACTCGAAGGACTTAAATCATGCTCTACAAAACCTGGCTCTGCTAGTCGTGCCTTATGGAGCCGTAAGCTGGACGTTTATAAGAACTACTTCTTAGCTCATTCGAAAGAAAAATCATCCGTCAAATAGTCGATCCTGTCAGCGAGAAAGACGAATGCAGGAGAAGATATAACTGCGATCACTATGAGCTATACAACGATGTGGAGAAGACCGAACATCAGGTATAAAGACCTAGTAACCGCGTGTGCAAGACGACTGGGACAGACCCTCCGTGGTTCACTAGTCTGAGATTTATGTATGAATGAATTAAGTAGAATATCCAATTTATGTCTTCTTCTTCACGAATTACTTACCAACGATGCCTGGTAGAGTACTCCATAAAGAAGAAGTATTATACCTGCTCATACTTATAATTGATTGGGTAAAAAATTGATTGGGTAAAAAATACGAATAACAAAACCAATAACAACCAGGTTTCTTCTTTATTTACCGGCTGAAAAGTCTTCGGGTGTAGCCCCTATTAAGTAGTATGAGATTAATACACTTCATTTTAAGAATTGGTTCTCGATTAATAACGAGATTTGTTAGTTTACTAATTGCAATACCCAATGGCTAAATGTACACTCCAATTAATCGGTTCCGTGCGACTGTTCGGGCCCGTTCAGTTCTTACTATTGATATCAAACAGTCTTTTATTGCCTCTGGCGACCGCAAAGGATTCATAAGTTATCCACAGCGTAAAGCACTTATTCTTCCGACTACTTCCAATGCCTTGTTCTTTAGACTTCGACTAAGATCGCATGTTATTTGTATGCAGCTGATGTTCGACGTCCGTCGCTGTTGTAAACTAGTTGACCAGGATAAATCCTTGTCGAGTTCCAGGCGAAAAAATATTTGTGTGTTTTTATCCAATGCGATCCTTGTACCGTTTATTTACTGATCGTATTGAATCTATTGTTGCCTTAGCCGATTACGTCTTTGATTTTTGTCACATGGACGTAATACTTGACAGACCTCTTTCACTCAACATAAATGCGGCTTCATTTCCATTAAATGAAGTCAGCCGTTCCTGTTGCTGGAGTTTGCAAATAGTTGCAAAATATGACTTATTTAAACAGAATATCAGAGAAAGTACCAATGAAATGATGACGAGGCTCTTACTGCAGCCAATTCATTTGAGAAATAGTAAAGCACCACGACTCCATTATATCCTAAATAAGAATAGAGGCAAACAGAAATTGGCTCCTTTTCGGAACATTCTCAGAAATATAAAAAAAATAAATATTTGATTTAATTTCTAAATTATGGAGAGCCAGGCTCTAGCACGATATGATAGTCTGTAAGGACTCTGTAAAGCGTTTGTATGCCGTAGTTACCGAAAGTCCTAATGGCCTCAGTAAAATAGCTCCATCATTAACGTCATTCAAGAAATTATAAAGAAAGCCACTTAAAGCTCTCAGGGAGTGAAAATATTGTGCGATTGTAAAGCTGGATTTCAGAAAGTACTTTAACATTTCGAGGTAGAAATATAAGTAGAGGCCAAAGAAACCACAATGTTTTTCATTTTTGAAACAATACACTTTTGCTGTTTTTGTTTCTTGACATACTTTGCGTACAAAGGAAACACAAAGTTATATTAACGAACGAAGGTGGGTAAAACCCTACTCCGAATGCTTTTGCGGCTCTCTTTAGCTTTAAAACTAAGCGTACATTCGCTTTCCCTTTGAACTTCTTATTAAACAATAACATAGATTTCATTAAAAGCTTCTTAGCTAACTTTCATGTTTTGATCTAAAATAAAGCTACTTATCGTAAACCAAATTGCAGCATTTAACTCCTAGAACTCTTTTGCACCTTAATTTCACTACTCAACCATAAGCAAATAAAACTCCAACATCAAAAAGTGTTTCAGTATATCCGTAGAGCTTTTCTTCCCCATGGCCGCTTGTTTGATTTGAATGCTCTGCTATCATTTCATATTCATAGTTGAGTTCTAAGCGGCAGCATCTGTCCGTCATTATACAGTCCCTCGACTTCCGAAAGGTTTATGTTTTTTTTTTCTTATAATTTGTATTTGATTTGTTCACATGAAGTGATTGTGCCAGTGATGTTTTTGAACGCAATTACAGCTCACAAATTGTGCACATAATTAAAATCGAATCGGTATGTAGATATTTGTCCATAACTGGTGTAATGTATTTAATTCAAAACCCAAATCAAACCTGAAAATTCAATGTTATTTATGTGTGAATAAACAAAACAAGAATAAATCGACATACACTGTAAAGAAAGAACATTATTCTGCGGACATACCACTAACTTTTCTTCCATTTCGGCTTCTTCACTGAGGAAAGGACTTATTGGATTTCCAATAATCGTACTTAAACACTCATTCGGAAAATTAATACAGAGACATTTCTACATACTTTTTCTTGGTTGCGTGATAACTGATATATCGCTGGGGTAAAGGTTCTACACGTAGAAAATACTTCACGTATATGCAGTGGTAATCAATTGATACGTACAAAGGTACAATTGATTGACCTTAGAAAAATGTTAGTGTTGTGAAACAAATTCAGTTTGTATTAACGTTCGGGCTTAACAACGTTGTAAAGGAAGCATTACTGCAGGTGAATTTGAAAATTGATTTTTTCATTAAATATATCAAAGTTCATATCAGTAAAATTAATTGAAGTAATCATAGTAATTGCTATGCCTTCTTCACATTTACTACAAATCAAAATCATATGATTAGCCTGTTTTGTCCTTAGGGGATGTCTTCATAAACAGTCGCAATAGGACATTATTTCTGAAGAAGTAGTTAAGTGAATTTATTTTTTTATTTGTAATAACGAAAAATATCAAACTATTCTTTGTCTTCTATAAATTAAACATTTTAATCGACTGCCTGATTTGGATTAAATCGGACGAAGTTAATGGACATAGCTTAAGGATCTTAAAAGCTTACACATAAATAAACGTTGAGTTTAATGGTTTAATAAATAATAGGTATGTTTGGGAATGGTCAATAGAATATATCATTCATTTAAAAAAATCTCCTCTTAACTTGAATTTTGTCCATGTACATTATAAATAAGTGCAATTCTTTCTTATTGTTCTATCATTGCTCGTGACTTGATCGGCATTGTATGACATAATGTCACAAACGAAAAAAATATTATTAAAAAATTGAGCATGCGTTCCCATGGGCAATCGTATGATTTTTCACTGCATCAGAGGTTGTTTTTGATTGTAGTCTATGTCAGAGTTGCAAAGTTCATTTGGTGATTGAATTTCGAATATACAACCAAGTGGTTTTCACTCGCTTCTAGATACATGTGGAAGTAATTGACCGTGACAAATGACGATTTACTTCGAACTAGATGCTCTTTCTTATCTCTCATTAAAATAATTATAAACTAATTAGTATTTTTTGTTTGTAAATATAATTGTTGATTACTTGTTTTAAAAACACTCGCATTTATTTCTCGTAGACTGGTTAATATTTACAAGGGCCAGTAGCAATGTAAATATAGGGTAACCATTTTAAATGTTAAGTGGGGACATTTTTTTTAAATTTAAAGTACAGATATATTCTGTAAACATACTATCAGAAAAAAACTTTCGTTCATTTTTCTGTTTGTGGATGAAAATTGGAGATACGCCGATAGGGTATTACTTATATGACGAATACTTATAATATATAAGCTGAATCCCTTGAACACCTTAACCCCAAATAAACCAATTGAAGAACTGCTATGATCGCAGGGATCTAGAGGTCATACATTCGAACATTTCAGGCCAGCGACCCATTAAGGTTCTGAGCCTGTGCTAAGGACGCTTTCTTTCCTTGACGATTCAGTGCGCGAATTAAACAATAACTGATTTCAAGCGATAAAATAAAAAAAACAATACTTCTTTAAGGGCAATTTGTTTATTAAAAAAACGAATGTTACATGACTATCACAACCGGAATACTCCCTCGAGTTCGTATTCTTTTTCTCAACTTATAGTATATAAGCTGAATCCCTTAAACACCTTAGCCCCAAATAAACCAATTGAAGAACTGCTATGATCGCAGGGATCTAAAGGTCATACATACGAACATTTCAGGCCAGCGACACATTAAGGTTCTGAGCCTGTGCTAAGGATGCTTTCTTTCTTTGACGGTTCAGTGCGCGACTTAAACAACTACTGATCAAGCGATAAAATAAAAAAATAATACTTCTTCAAAGGCAATTTATTTATTAAAAAAACGAATTTTACATGACTATCACAACCGGAATACCGCCTCGAGTACGTATTCTTTTTCTCTACTTATAGGATACATATTTCATGTCTTTTAATTGTAGACATAGTGTCAGCGATTTTACAATTTATTTAGATTAAAAGCTTATTCTAAGAATAACAAAACAATAATTGTTTGTTCAGCCCATCAGTTAATGACCGGATAAACGTGTCATATTGATCATTTGGTGTTTGGTGTTTTAACCTTTGCTGGCGCTGGCATATACAAAACTTCTCTCTCCTTATGAGTAGAATTCTCCTGAATTTGATTACTAAATTAAATTTGTATCCTCTTTTGTTATATACAAATACATGATAATATTGCAAACATAATAAGAATTATTATAACACAAATTATATTTAAATTGTAGTGTACATCTTTCTTAAATTTTATTTCTTGTATTTCGTTAATATTTTCAACGGTTTTTAAAATAATTTTGTCAAATTTTATTGTTTCCGTGAAATTTAATTTTTCTTTATAGTTTGGATAATAAAATCTTTGTTTTTGTATATTTTAATTCATTAGAATATTTTTGGCCTAAGAAATATAGAGTACAATTATTAAAATTGATCAGATAACTTCCAGTGAGCTTAATGTCTCTATCGTCACAAGTGTGATTCAATTTTATATTCAATTTTTTTTTTATAAAAAGTGTTTCATCGTCTAACGGTACGATTTCAGTTTGTTCGTTTTTTGTTTAATTTACAACTTTGTTTTATTACACAATGTTTGCTTTCAATTAGTTCATTAAAATTTTTATTTTGTTCGTATTTATAAATTTTATTCCCATATTCCAAAATGAATTCTTTTTCCGCATCGATCTCTTGATAATTTTTATTAGGAACTGGGGTTAAAGTTATATAATTTTTGGGAATTTTAATGGCAAAAACAAGCATGTTTTCTTTGTATTTTGTAACTCCTAATCTTATTTGATTTAAATTAAAGAAATCTATTTTATACGTTTCTATTTCACTGCTTGTCAGGATGTTAGGATGTAAAATGTTACTTTTTGCTGATACAATATTATCTTGGATGTGTTCTATTTTTGACTCTATGTATTTAAGTTTAAAAAACTGATCAAGGTATATTTGCTTCATGACTAATTCTCTCTCTACCTTATGTATAGCATTAATCTGGTTTGAAATTGTTTCTCTGTCACTATTAATTGTTCCCTTAAATATTTTAAAAGTATTGTTGAAAAATTCATTAATTTTAATTTGTTTATTCACTGCTACTATCGAGTTATGACTATTCTTTGCTACGTTATCTAAGTGTTCTTCAATTGTCTGTCGGTCTTCCTCGTCCATGGTACCAAATAACCATTTTTTGTAGTCCCTACTATATTGAATAGTCCACGTCTTTGTCTGTGCTGTAACGGTACTAGTGTCATAATTTTATGTACGATGTCCGAAATTGCTTCATTCAACAATTGTCTTTGTTCAGGTTGTAGTGGAGCTAAATTGAATGATATGTTTTTTACTAATGCAATGATTTCAGCTGGGTCTATTATGTGCAGTATAATATCTGTCTCGTTTACAATGCTTATGTCAGTCAATTGGAGTTTCACATATCCGTTTTGTTCGTTTATTGTTTGTACGTCAAGAAGTTGTTGACAATTAGTCTGTGTAATTAGCGTCAGAAATACTATCCATGTTATAGTCTGAAAATTTTAACGGTCGTTTAATGTTAGTTGAGTGAATATTTTTTAAGTAAGCTTTTTTATATTTCGGTTTATGTTTGTGTCTAACTGCCCTATAGTTCTTAATAAATCCTTAAGACCTTTTTTCTTCATAATCTTCTCTAGTCTCATTTAACCCTTTTAGTTTCTTTCCTTTCGTTTCCTCTATATTCTGTTGAATTCTTTGTAAATCAATCTTATGGGTGTGTGCATCTATAGGATTGCATTTAATAGTGGAATGGAATCTATGATTGTAATTTCTTACTGCTTTTTGAATGAGTCTTTTTACTGAATATTTTTGTTTATTAAATGAAAGGATTCTAAATTTGTATGCTATTGTGTTATGGAATTGTTCGATATCGGCATTGCCGGTGTGTCAATTTGGTTTTGTAAGATGTAGGGAAATTCCTTCTTCTTCTAATAACTCATTTATCTGAACTGCTTTAAATTCGTTATCTGCAATAATTTTATTTGGTTTTCCTAATTTTGTAAGATGTTAGAAGTGCTCTATTATTGTTAAGTAATTTCTATCTGCTAGATGATAGACTGATCCGAACTTAGAGAACTTGTCTATTATAGTTAAGAAACTAACCTTTCTTACTACGTATGTATCGATATGAATGATTTGATTGATTTCTGTATGATAGAATTTTGCTTTTAAAGGGTTGCGGTCATATTTAACGGCTTGACAGATATCACATTGATTAATAACAATATTTATAAATTCCATTAATTTTGGATAATATATTTTGTTTTTTATTTGATTATATGTTTCTTGGATTCCAGAATGCTGGCTTTCTTGTACATGATAAAAAGATATTTGTTTTACGAGTTCTACCTCCGTTTCGATGTCTTGTGCCGTAAATGAACACTTGACGAACTTAACTGATTTATCGTTTGAAAACATTTCTCTTATTTTATTTTGAAGAACATTATATATGCTGTCCTCAAGTTTTGAAAATATTGCTATTTTTCCCTTTTTTATAAATCTTCTTAGTATATCTCCTACTCTTTCGAAATCATGTTCTGCTATGTAAATAATTCGTTTACCATGTAAAATCTCAATGTCTTTTTTTTGTTATTTGTCAGAATAAGTTGCGTCTTATATTTATTTACGATGTCTTCTATAATGGGTATATGATCCATTAGTTCTTCGTCTGCTGAATGTACAGTCTCATTAGTCTCATCTTCTTCTACGTTTAATACAAATTCTGATATTGAATCACTTACGTTAACTTTAAGCGAAAAATTTTTTGTTTGAGTGGGGTTTTCTCCCTCCTTTGGTTTAACGTCCTCGTTAATTTCTATTCTGCTTAAGAAATCTGCCACTCTTTCATAAGCACGTGTCCTAAAAACTCAGTTTCTTTTCTCATAAAGTTACATTTGTCAATTTGAATTTTGAGTTTCTTGGACTCTAGAACTTTGAATATATCAGTTATGGCTTTGACATGTTCTGGTAATGTCGTACTAAAAATTAAGATATCGTCCAGGTAAGCTATATATGTTTTATTTATATAATCCCTTAGAAGATCATTCATGAGCCGTTGGAATGTCGCTGGGGCATTCTTCAGACCGAATGGCATTCTTACGAATTCATACAATCCATGTGGTGTTACGAAGGGCGTCTTCTTGCGGTCTTCTTCTTTTATCAAAATTTGATGATAGCCTTCTGCAAGGTCTATCGTGGTAAAGTACTGTGCTTTCCCGAGTTTGTCCAGGATTGAGTCTATATTAGGCAATGGAAACTTTTCGTCAACGGTGACGTCATTAAGCTTTCTATAATCAAGAACGATCCTAAATTTTTTCTTTCCTGAGTTATCTTTGTTTTAAGGAACCACAATTAAAGGACTTGAATATTTTGAATTACTTTTCTTAATGATTTCCTGGTGCTTTTTCATAAATTGCTTGCATTTAACATTTGTTAACTTCTTATTTCTTTTACTTTTCTTGAACACACTAATCTTTGTCGATTTTCTGTATGTTTTTGCAATTTTATTTTATTGAACATACTAATCTTTGTCGATTTTATTGTATGTTTTGTTTTCTTTTCGGGTACGTGTTTATTAATTTAAATGTTTAATTTAGAAACTTATTAATTTATTAATTTAGAAACTTAATTTAGTTTGTTCCACAGGACTCTTTAAATTAAACCATCAAAACCGGTTTTCCTCCGAATAAAGTCATCTTCATAGATTACTTGTAAATGGTTGAGATAAACTTTTCAGATGTTAAACAGCACCACCTACGATATTATTTTGAGTATCAACTACGAGTATACAGAACGACTAATCTCTCCGTTACTCAAATACGTTAATAATTTGTCTTTTAGTTCATTACATAACGTGAGATCCGGCTTATATTAAATTTAAAACCTTTATTTTAAGTAAGACGTATAGCAAATAGTTCTTGAATGATTTAAATGATGACGATGACAGACAGACTGATTAAAATTCTAAAACTATTGTTTTGGTTTCTATTGCTCTAATGACGACCCCCTTTTTGTTTTTTTGTGCTATAATGTACAGATATCGGCCTGTTAAAAGTTTATTTTGTGTATAGGTAAAAAACTAAGAATCGTTTTCGGTTAATTATTCTATTCATAAAACCTTAACAGTGGGCGATCAGATTACAAAAAAATCAAACTTTCGCTCAAGTCTCTGATTCGTTGAAAGAATATGTTCAAATAATCTGATGATTTGGCTGATTTTTGCATCAAGAATCCCCTCAAAATGCATTGTCGCAATTCAATTGAATAACTTTATATAAAAATACATATGTATATACATATGGAATCAACCCGCGGTCAAAATAAAAAGGTCTGCTTTAACTTGTTGAGATATTTATTTCAAGAATTGTGCAATTCAAAATGACTTTGATGAAACAAAACTACTCAGCTAACTCGTGCACTTGGTTTCGCCACCGTCGCTAATCCTCGTCTCTTTCAAAGTCACACCACCTTCCTTCTTCTTTCTTCTTTTTCCGTCTTCATCGTCTTCTTCTTTTGTGGTGTGGTGAGTTTGGCACAGGGTGATCCTACAATCTCGACCATCCTGCAGTCTTTCGTCGTCCTCGAGAAATGTTCTTGCTTCCTTATCAATCAATCAATCGTCTTTTTTCCGCTTGTAAAGTCTTCTGGCTGTTTCGTCTTATTCGTCTTTTCGTTGCGCTATCATTCATCTTTTTGTGAGGTTTCGAGCAAGTATAGTCATGGTTGATATTGATACCGTTGCGAGTTATTTTAGGCCTCATCGTCTTGACCATTTTCATCGTTCTCATCCTGCCATGTTTTCGTGCTGTTGGAACTATGTATCAATCTCATTGTCCTGGATTGCCTCATCGTCTTCATCGTCAGAAAAGTCGCTACCGTTGCCTTGCCAAAGTTTCATGTTATCTGCACTAGTGGTCGCCACGCGAGGACCCTCTTGGCTACCTACTTTGCACACTTCATATCGATCGTTGGGAGAGATTTTGGTTATTCTATACGGGCCTAGTAATTTGGGATGGAGCTTAAGAAGAGATCCGAACTGGGTACGTTTTATGGCAACCAGTACGTTTATTTTGTACTTAGTTGCAGTTTTTCTTTTCTTATTGTACAACGTTAGGTTCTCTCTGGATTGTCGTGGGGTGCGCATCTTAGATATTTAGAACTTTACTTAGTATTCTTTTTAAATAGCAAAATGAATTGCTCTATTTGTTCGCAAAAAAACGATCGCAACTGCTTTACAAAAATAACTTGTAACGACTGCTCGCATTTCTTTCATATTTCGTGTGTTAATATCACTGTAGAAGATGTTGATTATATGAAAACAAGTGGATATGCATTTCGCTGTGACAAATGTGCAGTGCTTAGACGCCGCTCTATTCATCAGCCGCTATCGACTTCACCAATGCCAAACAACAACAGTGCTTTAGTGGCTATTAACAACAAAAAAAAAACAAGTGCAAAGCGCCTCCGCAAAAACAACAGCGGCTCGGTCTACACAGTTCGAAGGCAGCGAGAGTGAATGCACTCTTCAAATGATTTACCAGAAGCTCTCTAACTTGGAGGAGGCTAACCATCGCTTTCTACAACAGCTAACTATGATTCAATCAGAGAATACGGAGCTTAAGAAGAAAGTTGAAGCTTTGGAGAGTAAATTGAATTGGCAGCAACAACAACTTCTCAGCAACTGCGTTGACATTGTCGGAATGTCAGACGTGAACGACAATAATGCAATGACCAAGGCACAACAGCTTTTCAAAAATGCCCTCTCCATCGATGTTCCTGATAGTAAAATTGAAAAATGCTATGTCAAAAAAGTGCAAGCCAAAAACAACAGCGATGCCGGCTCCTCTATTACTAAACCAATCATCTGTGTGAGATTTTCTGATGCACAAACGAAACAAGGAATAATGAACGCAAAAAAGACGTACAAAAATAATTTGAACTCTCAATTGAATGGGATCGACAGTGAAAGGTGCAGCGGCAGCATCAGTACGAAGAACAACACCAAGAGACCCGGTATTTATATCAATGATTCTCTCACTAAGTACACGCAAGCTCTGCTCATGAAGGCGAAAGAAACACTAAAGCAGAAAGGAGTGAAATGTACCTGGTTTAAAGATAATAAAATTCTTGTCAGAAGGGTTGAGGGAGGAAAAGTCATCTCAATTAGATCTTTTGGTGATCTTGCACATATTTAGTGCTTTTTTATTCTTTTTGTAATTAAATGTTTGATACAAATGATTTATTCGATGACTTTTCTTGCGCCGAACTCTATAATTCCAACTGTACTAATGTTTTTACAGAAAGTTCCTTTTGTAATAACAAATTCTTTATTGTTCACCAGAACGTCAGAAGCCTAAGAGAAAATTTTGCAGCCCTTGTCACTCATGTTGATTCTTTTCTATGTATTCCAGATATTATTGTTGTTTCCGAAATCTGGATATACGAGTTTGAGAAAAACGATTATTTTATACCGGGCGTAATGAAAATTACGCTGCAGGTGGTGTTGGTTGTTTTATTAAAGAGAAAGAGGAATACTTAATTCGTGAAGTCCTTTGTGTTGACTGTTTAAGTGCTGATGTATTAAGGGTTTCCATTGAAATTAACCGTGAGATTTATGTATTTTTGTGTGTCTATAGATTGCATATGTTTAATGTTTCGACGTTTATAGATGAATTTTCCTGTCTGATAGAAAACGAAAAATCAAAAAATGTCATTGTGTTAGGTGATTTTAATATTAACTTTTTGGAAAAAAGTGAAATAGTTCTGAGCTATTTGGATTTGTTGGCAACGCATGGCCTAGTAAGTTTCGTCAATGAACCTACTAGAGTTTTATCAGGTACATGTTTGGACCATATTTATGGGCGCTTAAAAATAGATTCGTGCAGTAACTGTGAGAAATGCGTTCTTGATCTAATGATCACTGATCATTCTATGACTGGTTTTTTGTTTAACATCTCAGGAAATCTGAGAAATTTTAGCTCTGATTCAGTTAGCAGTGCATTGAAAATAGATTATAGAAAGCTTAAATACAATCTTACATATGAGTTGTGGAATGATGTCTATTCTTGTTCTGATGCTTCTACTTCATATTCAATGTTTATTGACTCATTTGAGAAGCATATTCTCAGCTGTTCCTCTACATTGCGCCCTAAATGTTCTTCAAAAAGGCTTAAACCGTGGATTTCCACGTACTTATTGAACAAAGTTAAAGCGAAAAACAAACTTAGAGCTAAATGCTATAAGTGTCCCGGTAATCTGAGTCTAAAAAGCAACTACAAGAAACTATGTACTGAACTCAAGAAGGAAATTCCGATTTGCCGAGATAATTATAACCGTTCTAAATTCAATTCTGCTAGAGGTAATTTAAAAAATGAATGGCAAATAGTTAACAATATCTTAAATAAAAACTCGGATATAAAAAAACCATCTGCTATTCGTATCAATGACAGTGTTGCATCTGACAAATTTGACATTGCAGATGCTTTTAATTACTATTTTTCGAATATAGCTACCAGCCTGCGACCATGTCCTGTCCAATATTCGTGTCCGGTCTGTTTGTCAACTGGTTGCTTTGCTGAACCAAATTTTTGTAATAGTTTTTTATTTGAACCGATAACTCCACTTGAAGTCTTCAAAGTTATCGGTACCCTAAAAAATACTAATTCACGTGGTCCTGACGGAATCTCTAATAAATTGCTCAAAAGTGTTGCTTGTTTTGTAATGGATGTACTGTCCCACATTTTTAATCGGTGCATTTTTGGAGGGGTTTTCCCTGAAGAGCTCAAGTGTGCTGATGTAGTTCCTTTATTTAAAAAGGGTTCTGCTGTTGATATGTGCAATTATAGGCCTATCTCACTTCTCCCAGTAATAAGTAAAG
Organism: Orthonevra nobilis; assembly: GCA_963555765.1. NCBI lineage: Eukaryota > Metazoa > Arthropoda > Insecta > Diptera > Syrphidae > Orthonevra > Orthonevra nobilis. The sequence continues at coordinate 67,626,930 of OY743226.1, read as the reverse complement.
TGTTTGAAAAATTAGTTAAAAATAGTTTAGTTAAATACCTCACAAAAAATCAATTTTTTAATACAGCGCAGTTTGGCTTTCAAAAGGGTAAATCAACCGAAGATGCACTTTTACAATTCTGTGGCAAAATAATGTCTAACCTTGATGATAAAAAGTGTACTGCAGGTTTATTTATTGATATCACCAAAGCGTTTGATATGGTTGATCACCACATTTTACTGGAAAAACTTGAAAAGGCAGGTATTCGTGGCTTCATGTTAGACTGGTTTAGATCTTACCTTAAAAATAGGTCTCAAATAGTGAAGATTGATGACATAAGGAGCGGTCGTACGGTCATCAACTTAGGGGTACCACAAGGTTCAGTCCTAGGACTCTCTTTCTTATCTATATAAATTCGCTTCTTACGCTTAACTTTAAAGGTGTTCCAATTGCTTTTGCAGATGATGTAGGTTTCGCACATGGTTCGGCCATCCGCCTTGATCTGGTTTCTGATATAAACAGGGACCTCAGTCTTTTGAGAAATTGGTTCTCTAAACACAACTTGGTTTTAAGCCCCAAGACTAAAATTATGAATTTTAGTTTGTCGTCTCTTCCTGTTTTTGACGTTAACGTGTATTTTCATGCGTCTCAGTGCCAAAAATTCAAACTAGAACATTGCAACTGTCGGTCTGATACTTCTTCTCCTAATTTTTATGGTAACCTGAACTGTAGTGATTATTTTTTCCTGATCGAAAACGTTAGAGAATTCAAATACCTGGGCCTCACCATAGATTCAAGATTGTGTTTCTCGAATCATGTTGAAGCATTAAGGAAATATTTTCGTTGCACGCTTAGGCTTTTTTTCTATTTACGCAATATCTGTTCTAATACGTTGCTTAAAATTATATACTACGGTATTGTTCATTCTAAACTACAATATGGCATTACTTGCTGGGGTGGTGCTTATAAGAATAAAATTCAACCACTCTTGATAATACAGAAATATATCCTAAGAAACTTATGCCGCAAATCTGGTAGACATCCTACTCACTCTTTGTTCTGTGACTTAAAAATTCTTCCTGTGCGTCATTTGTATTGTTTTAAAGTCTTGAAGACCTTCTTAATGAAGTCTGGTAATCGCAACTTCCGTCTAATCTCTAACTATAATTTACGTGGAAACTTTTCTTACTCTGTATCTCTTCCTCACTTTTACACCACTGCTTATCGTAATTTCTATTATATTTCATCAATCCGTCTTTTCAACAAACTACCTCAGTCATTCAGGTCGATCTCTACACCTGGTATGTATCTCAAACTCGTAAAAAATTGGCTTCTTAATTTCGATTTCGATGGCTTAGAATCTGTTCTTTTTGACTATCTGGTTTAACATATGAATTCATTTTTCTCTAGTTGCTTTTGTTGTGCTAAACGGATTTGTTCTTTTATGAGACTTCTTATATTCTATTATTTAATAAATAAGTAATATTGTGTTTTTTTTTTTGTTACAAGGGTCACCCCACCCACAATAATCAATTTTGAAATATACGTAATATACAGTTTTACTGGCATTCAACTCTATTTTTATTACTTAGGTATAGAAAATACAGAATGCCAATTGAATTTCTTTTAATAAAATAAATAAAATAAACGTACTATTCTCCTTTTGGATCTTTTCGATGTTTTGCCTAGCTTCTTCCCTAATGCAGTCTCTTTCTTCTTCGGACGCCTTTCTTAACTCGTCGTTTAATGCTTTCTGCTAATAGGATATCCTGCTTTTTCTTCATTCTGACCCCTAACAAAACCTCAAAAGGACTTCTTTTTATACTGCGTTGAAATGTCGAATTAAGCAGCATCTGGAGCCTGTGGACATAGCGGAACCATTTATTCGGGTCATCGATCGAGAGTTTCGTCAGCACTGAGATAATCACTCTATTGATGCGCTCGGCTTGGCCTTTGGCTCGTGGGACTCCGGTGGTGATTAACAGATGTTGAATGCCCTCAGTTTCACAATACTCCCTAAAATTCGTCGATGCAAAAGCGGAACCACGATCTGAGATAATTCTCCTTGGGTTTCCAAACACTGATTTCTTTATTTCAAGTTTGTTAATAACTTCCGACGCCGAAGTAGATTTACAGGGGTAGATCCAAACAAATTTTGAGAATCCATCCACCACGCAGAAAACTTATGAGTACTTCTTATTTGTTGGGGACAAAGGCCCAAGGTGATCGATATGGTATGTTCATTTTTAGGAATAGAGTGGAGATATCCTTCTTGTTTTCCAGACTTTCTGTCACTTAAAATGCATGGAATGCAATTTCTTCTCACTTGTTTCGGTTTTTGTTCTTAGCTTTGGAATATAATAATCTCTGGACAGTTCTTCGAGTTTTTTCATCCCGAAATGACCCTCGTCGTGTGCCGCCCTAATAACTTCCTTGGCCATAAGGCTCGGAATGCATAACAGTTTATTGCCTTTGCCGTCATTCTTGTAGAGAAGGTCGTGTTCGACAAAGTAATCTTCATTAGGTTCTGTCTGCAAAATCTTAGCTATAAGCCTCAGGTGTTCGTCGCTACTTTGTGCGGTTTTTACTCGATGCAACAGTTCGCTTGAAATGGTCATGATGAATGGATTACGGCTCAGGGCATCTACATGCCTCATGCGAACTCCAGGTCGATGTTCCAGTGTATAGTCATAATCTTGCAGAACTAGTGCCCATCCAGCAACTCTCGGCAAATTTTTTTTTTCCATAGTTGCCTTAAACGCAGCACAATCAGTTATGATCCTTATCTTTAGTCCCAATAGGTATACTCTCAGTTTCTTAAGCGCGGAAACAATTGCGAGAACCTCAAGCTCATAGCTACAGTACCTTTCTTCTGCGGTGCTAGACTTCTTGCTATAAAAATAGACCGGATGGAATTTGCCGTCATCAGACCTTTGCAACAAGACCGCCCCATAGCCCCACTTTGACGCATCTGTGTGTAGCTCGGTTTCGGCTTCTGGATCATAGAGCTTCAACACAGGTTTTGAGACCAAGCAGCTCTTTAGTTTTTCGAAAGCTAACTTTTGGGTCGCTCCAAATATAAAAGGCTCACCTTTCCTAAGGAGCTGAGTGAGTGGTCGCGCTAACACCGAATAATCCTTAGTGAATTTTCGAAAATACCCAGTAAGGCCAAGGAAACTTTGTAACTTCTTGATAGAGTTAGACTCAGGAAATTTTTGTATGGCTAAGGTCTTTTGTTCGGATGGTCTTACTGTTCCATTTGAAATACAGAACCCCAAATACTCAATTGAACGATGAAGGAACTGGCACTTGTTCCATTTTATGTTTAACCCATAACTCTGGGCTAACGACAGCGTTTTTTCAGTCGTTTACAGCATTCCTCGTCATCATTCCCAAGAACTACCAGATCATCCATGTAAATAAGGAGATACTTTTTATCGACTAGGGGCCTAAAGATATTATTGATAAATTTCTGAAAGATGGTTGGCGATGTACAAAGTCCGAACGGAACTCGTAAAAATTCCCACTGACCTGATGGTGTAACGAAGGAGGTATATTTTATGCTCTCTTCAGCTACGCGAACGTGGAAAACCCCATTTTCCAAGTCCAACGTGCAAAAAACTTCCGCTTTACTGAGAGAATCGATTTGGTCTTCGATTAGGGGCAAAGGATAGTGGTCCCGAACTATCTGTTTATTAAGACGTCTATAGTCAACGCATAAACGCTTAGTGCCATCTTTTTTATTGGCTAAAACCACAGGACTAGCGTATTCCGAAAAACTTGGCGTTATAATTCCGTCTGCGAGCCACTCGGGCACTTGTTGATCGACAATAGTTTTCTCCAGGGGTGCCAGCCTTCTTGGTGGCTGTGAAAGAGGGACGTCCGATTTTAAGATCAGTTTCATTTCGACATTAGAAGACCTGTCTTCCCTGGGTTTGTAACTTTTTACTAAACTGTCAATGTCGTCCTGGAATCTGGGGTTTCCTATGTTCAGTGTCGGTTTGGTACAGCTAGCGGTGAAATTCTAAAAAAATTGACTAAAGGTTTTATCTGTAGTCGACACTTCTATGCCTCCTGACGTTAGCTTTATATTTTTGTCAGTCAATATGTCTCTTCCTATAATGAGAGGCATCTTCATTACTGAATCGGACATAACAAAAATATTCGTGCTGCTATAACAGTCGTCAACCTTGACCTGAGCTAAGAAATATCCTATTGTCTCAACTGATTCTGTTGAGAGACCTCGCACTGACATTGATGTTTTCGTAATCGGTGGAGCACCCATTTTAATAAACACATCGCTTCGCAGGAGCGTAATATCACTTCCTGTGTCAATGAGTCCCTCTACTTCGAAGCCGTTAACTGAAACTAATTTCAGTGCATTTGAACTGGATATCCTAACCGGGTTGGAGTTACCCTCACGTGATGTCTTTTTTGGGCAATTCAAAGCTTTGTGACCAAACTCGTTGCAACCGAAACATTTGGGTCCATTGCCAGTGCATGAACTAATCTTATGTCCTCTTCGCCCGCAATTGAAACAACGTCCTTGCGTCGGGGTTCCTAGGGTTGATTGGCCCTCCCTCGATTGAGTAGATCTTCCAAGGCTCTCTTTAAATCGTTGGTAAATAAGTATTTTGCTTTTAAATTGTTTCATGTCTGTGGCTCCGTAAAGAATAACTTTATTCTGAGGCGAATCACTGATACCATCAATGACATGCGCTATGACTGACAAATTGTCTAACCGTCTCTTGGCCCCTAACCATCTCATTGTAATTAAATAGCTGTCTATTGTTTCACCCTTTTGTTGTTTTCTCTGTTCCATTTTCTTGTGAATGTCTACAAGTGTCATCCTATCCGCAAATTCTTCTATCAGGAATTCCTTCAGATCACTCCACTTCGCGAGATTTGATTTTGCCCTAATCGCTGACTTTGCTGAACCCGTCAGCAGTCTCTTGGCGAACAAAACTCGTTGAACATCTGACCATTGCATGCTTTCGGATGCGCTTTCAACATCTTCTACTCAACTTTGGACGTCGTATTCATTACCACCACTGAACTCCGGCACTACATCGGCAACATCTTCAAACGAAACATTGTTTGTTCTGCCCCTAAGTCTCATTATTTCCTCTTCCAAAGTTGTTCTAAGAATCGACAATTCCATCCTCAACGCAATTTCTTTTTCTTTCTCCCTAACCTCACTCTCCCTACGAATTAAGTCTATTTCTTTTTGTTTTTCTTTTTCAAAGAGCTCTTTTTCTCGCAGTAGGCTTTCAGCATCAAAAGAGTCCTGTCTTTGCAAAACCTCTGAAAAATTGATGGACGAGTTTCCAATACGGGTACTATTTTTCTTTCCTTTTTTTGGCATTTTTTTTTCTTGACTAACTTGAGATTGAAACTATGATATCTAGGAAAAAGTGGCAGATAACTCACTGACAATTGACAATTCGATTTTTTTTTTTGGTGTCACAATTGAATGAAAGCAACGATAAGTTAAAGATCTAGGAATCGTCCACTAGATGGCAGCACAAACGGGAGAAAGTATTAAAATATTCTTTTTACCTTTTTCGATCCTCGTACCTTCGTTCCTTTTTTCCCACTTTTTCACAATTTGGGTTTTTCCTCTATTTACAAACCGCTGATGGCAAATGGTTATCTTGAATTTTGATGCTGACGCTTGATGCCAATACTTTTTCCTCTGTTGAATGAATTGCAGTTGATGATTGATTGATCGCTGCTACCTTTCCTTAGGGATGACCACAAGGCGGATCCCGGTTGAGCCCCCAGTTTACTTATGGAATCAACCCGCGGTCAAAATAAAAAGTTCTGCTTTAACATGTTGAGATATTTATTTCAAAAATTGTGCATTTCAAAATGACTTTGATGAAACAAAACTACTCAGCTAACTCGTGCACTTGGTTTCGCCACCGTCGCTAATCCTCGTCTCTTTCAAAGTCACGCCACCTTCCTTCTTCTTTCTTCTTGTTCCGTCTTCATCGTCTTCTTCTTTTGTGGTGTGGTGAGTTTGGCACAGGGTGATCCTACATACATAATTTTATTAAGTTATGATTATGGGAATCATGGTCAAATGTAAAAATACCATGAGAAATCCCCTTCAAATAAATTAATTCGCTGAAAAAAATAGTCCAAATAATTTTTACATAATTTATTCCGACCACAATCGATGCGACTCGTTAATTTTACATTCGATTAAAACACTTATCCGAAAATCGCGAAGACAATGCCGATCTTTTGCTTATCAAACCACGCAATCAATGAAGAATGCAGGTGAATGTAGATAGAAAAATAATATTATATGCTTTTTAGCCCACCCACGCTTTGCTTTGATTTTCATACATTCAACAGATCTCCCTTCTAAATAGATATAATTTCACAAAACAGAAACCATCCCTCCTTCGCATCTACCCAGACATATTCTGTAAATTTGCATGTAAATATCCTTTTTTTTTTTTTTAAATGCATTTTTTTAATCGAATTCATATTAACTTACATGCTAGATACAAAAATGCTTAAACTAGCCTAAATAACCATATACATTTTACTTACTGGCCCTTTGCGGGCGCTCTAAGCTAAGCCTAATGCTTTACCTATGTCTTTCGACGATTTGAACAAAAATTAAATTTCGTTTAAGTATTCTTCAACTAATATTACATTACGAACTAATTACCAAGAAAATTTTGATACAAAAAGAAAAAACTTGATATACGTACATTGCTTTTTTTAAAGTCTATAAATAATTACAACTAACTTAAAATAAACTTAAAAACTTAAAAAACTTAAAAATAAATTAACCTAGATACATAACAGATATGTACAACTTTTTTTTTGTGTTTTTGTGCTGTGCTAAAGTTTTATTATTTTTTTTTGGTTTTTTTTTTTTGTCTTAAAGCTTACCTTATAATTAACCTTAACCTATTCTTATAATCAATGTAAGCCGGCTAGGCATTTAAGAACAATTTAACAGCTATAGTATTAGATCAATGACCAAGACGACAACTACGGAGCATCCTCTGCCTCATTTAACCACCAAAACTGTTGGTGCTGTCTTTTAACATCCTTTTTGTCACGGACTGATACCGGCCTACTGAACCGGAGATTCTCCTCTGAGCTGCGAGCGACATCTCCATTGTAGGCAATTCGCCTGTCCACACTCTTTCGGACAACATGGAAGATTAATGGAACCGCAGTACTATCCTGAATCAGGCCGTTAGTGTCAAAATAGACGAAAGCTTCTGGTGGTGTAAAGCCGTTAAGGCGCACTGTCTCGTGGTACATGAAGTTAGGGTAGTAAGCCCCGGAGATCAGGTTATTGCTCGAGGTCATTGCTCTTGCCACGTGCCTCCGAATGAGTTTAATAATAAAGTTATCCACTCGGATTAGGTTGGCCCCGTTGTACAGGACCTCATTGGAATAGAATTTCTTGTACTGAGACTCTGGAGTTTTATATTTAAAGGAGACAAGCCCTAAGACATCGTCTCTCGAAAACCCGAATCTTTTCCATCAAGCTTGCTCCCACGTTGAACCACACGGGACATCCATATGCAAGCACAGGCCGAATGAGGGCCGTGTAGCAGATCACTTTTACCTTGGCATCGAGTTGGCTGCTGTGAAACAGTCTCTTTGTCATGGCATAGGCTGCTTTGGCTCTGACTACAGCAGCATCTATATGTTTGTGAAAATATAGATACTGATCAAGGTAGACCCCAAGATACCTGACTACACTCCGACTCGCCAGTGGCTGCCCGTTTTGTCCGACGATAGAGAACTTTCGCCAATTCTTTCTGGTATCCCAATTGGCTCCAGACAGCGTCCTAAACAAAATGGATTCGCACTTTTGGAAGTTGATCTTCAATTTCCAATCGTCGCAATATCGCTTAATCTCATCGAAGTCACGCTGTAAAAGACTTACAATTCCCTCAATCTTTTGGCCTGATCTGTACGCAATCAAGTCATCAAGCGTATGCTATAGCGTGGTGAAGAGAGCCTACAAGATCGTTCGTGAAAAAAGTGAATAAAATCGGTGAATTAACCACACCCTGTTGTAGACCGTTGTTAATTTCAAAAGTTCCAGCAGACGTCTCACTGCCATTTTTCACAATAAACTATCTGCTGGTGAGCATATCTATGATTATGTACAGCAGCGGTTTGCTTATGCCGAGCTGGTCAAGCTTGAAAAAGAGCCCTTGAACCATACAGTGTCAAAGGCCTTCTCCAAGTAAATCAACAAGGCACCCGTGCATTGTTTCTTACCTTTGTTCCATTGGATATCCGATACCAGTTTAGACGCGGCATGTATGCAATCATGCCCCGCTCTGAAACCGAATTGGTTTTCCGGAATAACATTTTGTTCTCAGCCCACTTTGCCAGGGCTCTATTGATCACCTTTTCAAATACCTTACTGATGTTCGGAAGGAGACTTATTGACCGGAGATTTGCCGGATTGGATGTGTCCTTATTCCGTTTAGGAATTGGTTGTACTGCCGCTGTCTTCCAATGAGCTGGATAATGTGCATTATTCAGCAAATTGTTAAACAGGATAGTGTAAATGTTTACCGCTTCTAAAGGGAGGTGTCTGAGAACAATGTTCGATATACCGTCGATTCCTACGGATTTCTTACTTCTAAGTGAACCGAAGATAACCAGAAGATCTTCCTTTGATATAAAAGGAGGATGTGCCCCTTCGTCGGCGACGACATCATTTGCCAAATAATCATCATTGAACCTGGTAAAACCAGTGTTCTCCGATCGCCAGTTTACAATATCATTTAGAAGGTCGGAGTTGTGTACGAGGACGCGATCTTCCAAGACATGGTTCGGTTGAGTGCTAACATTCACCTTATATACATCTTGAAAGGTCACGCCTATTACTTCAACTTTCTCCTGGGGATCTTCAATCACAAAAAAGTCGTCATCTTCAATTGCTTCTACTGGATCAATGCCTGCAGTTATAAGTATTTGTTCGTTATTGGTAGTTCGGGGGAGCTTAAGACAGGGAAGTTCATTCTGATTTTTCATGCTAGGGTTGCTAGCTTTAACAGCCCGAATTTTGGTATTCCAGTGCGAATTAATTGGAGCTCGGTAGTTTTGCTTGATTAACTGCTGAAGGTTTTTAAGCTCGGACTTCAGTGTCTTAATTTCCGCGTCTTGTGGGTCAGTGAAGCGTCTGTACAGTAGTTTAAGTCTCGTCAGTAGCCTACTTTTTTGTCGATGCAGTGCGTCTATCGTTGCATTGCGGTAAATGTTAACATTGTCAGTTAGTTCGTACTTAGGAATTGTCCTGTCCATTGTTTGTTTTATGGTGTCGTCCATCATTTTCAGGTAATCATCGATCTCCTCGTTCGACAGATTTCTATTAGATGGTGGATTGAGCAAGTTCGAGGAGAGTGCTCTGGTTAATAATCGAGAGAAGTGCGTCCAACGCGTCCTACTATAGTTGTAAGAAAACGTTTGAACATACTCCTCCAACTCCGCAATCTCGTTAGGAATAGTAACTTCGGCACTAAATCCGCAATGGTCACTGTCACACACAAATGTTTTTAGACAGTTTATCGTTTGTCGGTCCACGTCAGTTAGTCGTAACCGTTCGTCGAAAAGCATAAGATCCAGGTAGGAACCTGTTCTTGGATAAGACGGGCTATCAGTTGCCTTCAAATCTAACCTATACTCAACATTGTTCTGACCCCACCAATTGAACAGTAGGTTCCCTCTAGTGTTTGGTGAATGATTTCTCCAATTGCTATGCCCGGCGTTCAAATCTCCGGCCATGAGGAAATAATTCTCCTCCAAATCCAGCCGTAAGTATTGAAAGAGTGTTTCGAGCTCTGAAATAAAAGCAGATTGGTGAGTAGCTTCAGTTGCATAGACTGCGACCATATACATACTCTTCCCACTACGGAGGGGGATGCATATGATTCATGCCTCAAGCACCTGGAACCTACGCACTTCACCACTGTACATAACCTTAAAACGCAGATTTTTATTAATAAAAATAGCGACCCCACCTGCTCGATCTGATTTAGATCGGTCTCTTCTTATAATATTATATTTACTGTGCCTCAGTTTGTGCTTTTGAGAAAGCTTGGTTTCGCTAACCAAAAGAACATCAGGGCTTCGGTCTTCTAACAACTTGAAGAGTGCGTCTCTTCGTTCGATTTTTATTAGTGAATTCACATTCACCGAAAGGATCTTTAAGGGTCTCCCCGCCAGCGTACGCATTACGACTGGATGCGCGTTAGGCTCGGCAAAAGCGAGTAGATACGATCCACCCGTGTCGCCTGTCCTTGTATCTGCTGTTGTAGCTGACTAATTTGTCCCTGGATCGAGAGCGAAATAGCCAGCAAATCAGCTTCCGCCTCAGGTGCTCGAGGCGCTGGTGCCTTTGGAACAGCCTTTGGCAATTGCTGTACCGTATTCCCTTGCCCTTTTGCCATTTGGGCGTAGGTCACATGGGGAGTCACGGCTGGAGTTTGAATACGAACGGATGGGCGTTTCACCTCGACCTTTTGCTGACGATCCATGTTAATTTTTTTTATGTATTGATACCGAAGGTCGCCTGGACAACCCCGATAATTTGCGGTGTGTCCAGAATTTCCACAAAAAATGCACTTTAGATCGCTTCTATTAGAATCATCCCTAACAAGAGGACATTCCTCCGCTTTGTGGTCATTTGCGCACTTCACACACCGATGCTGCATTTCGCAGTTCGACGCGGCGTGCCCGAACCTTTGGCATCGAACACATTGTAAAATGTTATATATGCCTTTTTACTTTTTCCCATTTCACGCACTGATAATCTAGGACATTGATGCTCCTAAGACTATCTAATTGCTACTGGGAGACAATTAAACTAGGAAGAACGGTAATTTCCGATTCTCCCTTTTGGCCTTCGGTGTGGTGTATGGCTTGACTGCCACGAACTGGAGATCGTCACAAGCCTTTGCTTTGAGCTCTCGTAAGATCTCCTATGGGTCTGTAGAGGGTTCCAGCCCTCTAAGGAGCATGGTTTGCAATCTTTCCCCCTTTGGGGTATAGGAGAAGAACTCCGTAGTTGTTTCCTTTAACAAATCCCTAACAATATTATACTGCTCCAGAGTGGTGCAGTTTATAGAGTGCCTATTTTCATTAAAACGTTTAATAGTAAAATTATTACCAATAGCCGACTTAAATAGTGAAATGGTTTCTTTAAGCTCCATTTTGTAGGTGTTTATGGGTGGTGCTTTCGTCTTTGATGTTCTCTGTTGCTGTAATTGCGGCTTCTCTCTTGGCTGTTGTTGCTGTTTTTTAATACTATCTTTGTTCTGCTGTTGTGTAGGCAGATGTGGTTTTTGCGTCTGCTGAATGTGTGACATTGGCTTTTGCACACGTTGCTTGGGGAACTGTTGTTGTCGTTCTTACTGTTGCGGAAGATCTTTCGGAAGCTGTTAATCAGAACACAGCTGTTGTTGTTCCTTCTGCTGCTGGCATAGTTTTGCTTCTTCGCGCTTTCGTTTTCGGCGCGCCATCTGCATGGCCTTGATTGCTCGCAACATATCTTGTAGCTGAATTATGTTGCTGTTTAGGGTTTCAATTTCCTCGTCTTCGTCGTCCAGCTCAGAGGCTGCTAGCGAGATGAACGAGTTACTTTCACCGGTGTAGCGCCCGTCTCCACCATCGGAGACGTACGGATAGTCCTCACCGTCGACAGGGGCATAACTTTTGTTGCGTACTGTGGCTTCTGCTACTGGTTTTGCTGCTGCTGTTGTTTTGGCCTTCGTTTCCGCGATAGACGTTTGTAGTGACGTTGTTGCCCGGTCACCAACTTCAATTGGCAGCTTTTCAGTTGAAGCGGTCAGAGACGGGCGTTTCACCATGTCTGGGGTTGGTCTTGGTTTTCTCCTTCTTTTAGTGGATTTTACAACCGATGTTAAATGATCCGATGTTTGGCCCGTTGTTTTAACATCCGTTTCGGCGCAGTTGTCCATTGCCACCACCTATTGGTGAACGGACCGTTGCTTTTCACTTAACGCCGGCTTACCGGCTTCTATTTTTTTTTGTTTTTATTTTATTTGGAAAATAAAAATTTTTGACGACTCCTAGTGGGGATTGAACCCGAATGCGTAGGGTGACAGGTCGCGTGTACTTCCACTTACCCACGCTTCGACTTAACAAACCGAATGCCAAATGGGTAAAGAAAGATTATAAACTTAACTTGGTCACTTGAAAATAAACTTAAGCCGCACTGTGTGTTCACTTGACAAAGGTCGGAATCCCTAATCCAAGGCGGAACCGCATACACCGACGGATGCATGGCTAAGAGGGTGCTCAGTTGCTAGTATGCGGGCTCCGAATGCCAGGCGACCTTCGGTTTCAATCTAGCCTTCCCAAACTGGGCTCTGTGTCCAGGTGACCTTTACCCCTCTCATGTACTCGTGGGTTTAAATTATCAAACCTAACGAAATACACAGAGTCAAGTCCCACCGATGTCTTCAATGTGTTGTCGCTGATGAGCGAACAACCAGCCATGTAACATCACAGTTACCGACAGCCGAATTATGTGTGGCAACTGTGCACGCCTCGGACTCCTTCCATCAGTCCGCAGGGAAGATGCAGAACCCGGCTAGTAGGAACGGCACCAAATGGGTACATTCTACACCCGTCAGGTGTAATAGAGCACCCGAGGATGACAAATCATCATCATATTCTGACGCATACACGCTAGTGGATACATGCAGCATCAGGTTTGAGGAATTTGGCTGCTCATCCATTAAGATGACTCTTGATAAAATGCGCAGTAATACTAGCGTTTTCTTCAAGTTCTACTCCGCGGAACGCAGGCGTTTCAAAAATGCCATGCGTAGAGGGCTATTACGGCCGCAAAGTACACCCCACTACCCAAAGCCGACTTCAGGAGAGGTAGATCTGAAGATCAGTATCCACCTATCCCGGCTACCCAAAAGACTAGGAATCCTACATCAACGGCTTCCACCTACAGTTCAGTGGTTGATTCAGTCAGGCTAGAAATTTTGCATACTGACCTCGCAAATAAGCCCTTGTCTAACGAGAAAAAACATGCCTCCAAGAAGCAGTCATTGACACCATGATTGAGCAGAGCGATGGTAGCATGGGGCCCAAATTCACTGGCTCTCATATCAAAACCGGATTGCAAATACCAACGAATTCATTGCCGAGTGGATGCGCACTTATTTTAGCAAGATTAAGAGACGGAGTAGATGGTACACTTGTATAATAAGGATCTTTCCCTAAGCCACATCTTTTTTGGGGTTTCTTCCTTCAGAGTATAGAGTTAACTAGAGTTAAGAGTCTACAGGCTCAGAGCGATGACCTGAAGAGGAAGTCCTGGAGGGTAATAGAAACGTCGAAAGAGGGCATTTTAGTTCACCTTGTACTTGCTATTGATGGTGTTATGCATACGCATGCACGCCGTTCATCGCTCATACTGGAATGAATTATATAAGCGAATCATAAAATGCAAACAGGGCTTTTTGGGGACATGAGCTATCGTGTGTATGGCTTATCGCCCTTTGGATTGGAAAGCAAAAATATCTTGAGACAGTTGCTTAGAGATCACAAACAATAAAAGAACAACAAACGTATTCTTTTACTAACAAGTGAAGTTTTATTATAATCCACAACCGGGCGCATAACAATGGTACCTCCCTAGCTAAGCTGTCTACTACGCAAGGCAAAGCTTCGTACTGCTTCGGTCAGGTCAAACTGATCCTGCGAGATTCGGACAAGGGCAATAGGTCCGGCCTTTGCACATCAATTTCACCTAAGGCGGTTAATATTAAATCAAAAAAGATTGGAGTAGCAATCGGTTATTCAAACGAAGAAGTTATCATCTAAGTTGTGTAGTATCAAAAAAAAATAAAAAATAATAACAAAAATTCCTAAGAGAGACCGGTCCCCTAGTGGTCAAGACGACATGTCTTCAATTTCAAAAAATCGGAAAACGAACTCTTAGGAGTATAATAATTCCACAGCTCACTCTTTCGCGCCGCTCCAATGTTTGCCAGACTCGGACAACGAAATCGATTGCTATGAAATTGTCCAACAACCTAGTCCTAAAACTACCAGAAAAATCCCAACAATGTGCATAAACTTATGCGAGACGCTAAAATGAATGACTTTTGTGTAAAAAAAATGTCTATTGGAATAAAGAATGGGAAGTAGTAAACTGTATTATCAATCGGAAAACTAACAACCAAAATGAATCGGTGATGCTCAATATAGATAATGTGAGCGTTAAAGATCCTATAGATGTTGCGAATGAGTTTAACGAGGACTATGCCTCAGTAGCACAGCCATCTTGTGACAAATCTATGTTTTGTAGGAGCGGCTCATCGTCAGAGCTGTTAAGTAGCGCAGTTTCTAACAACAGCTTCGTATTCAATCCCATTTCAGGTTTTGAACTACTGAAAATTATGAATTCGCTAAGGAATTCGAATTCTTGTGGTGACGATGATATTTCCAATCGTATTCTAATGATAATCGCTCTGAACGTGGTTGATATCTTAGCTCACCTTTTCAATTTAAGCATTTCCTCGGGAACCTTTCCTGAATTACTGAAACGAGCGAATGTGATTCCTATTTTCAAGAAGGGTAATAGAAAAGATAAAACGAATTATAGACCGATTTCCCTGCTCTCTACAATATCTAAAAATTTTGAGAAAGCCATTTAATGAAGAGTTCTGAGCTTTCTTAATAAAGTTAACTTTTTAAGCGAAAACCAATTTGGTGTCAGAGTTAACCATTCAACCGAAGATGCCCTTCAAGATTTTTGTCAGTCTATTTATCAATATATTGGCGTTCCACAAGGCTCAGTTCTTGGTCCATTGTTGTTCTTAATTTATGTAAACTCAATTTTTAGTGTTCCTTTTAAAGGTAGGCTGCAAGCTTTTGCTGATGACTTCGCGTTAGCGCATAGCTAAAGTACTCTCGTTAACCTTGTTGTTGATATCAACCATGATGTGCATCTGTTAAGACTCTGCTTTGCTAGGCTAAAGTTAATTGTAAGCAGCAGGACGAAGGTCATGTATTACAGCCTAATCGCTAAGGAATCTCCGGCAGTTAATATTTTGTTTCATTCTGCTACCTGTCAAAGATTTAGCTTGCTTAATTGTGGTCGCAGTATTTCTTATAGTGAAAACGTCGGCTGCTATATCAATTGTTTTTCTATTGATGTAGTTAAGAACTATAAGTACTTAAGTGTGATAATCAATCAAAACCTTAGTTGGAGTGATCATATTTCTATTTTAAAACAATATTTGCATACCACATTGAGAAGTTTCTATCGGCTAAGAAAGTATTGCTCCACAAGCATTTTGAAAATATTTACTTCGCGATCTTCCATTCCAAACAGCAGTATGGTATATGCTGCTGGGGTGGTACTCAATTGAACAAAATCCAACAACTTACTGTATTACAAAAGTATGAGAAAAATATGCTCCTCATCCCGCTTAGCTAGCACAATTTTCCTGATATTTGTATTATTTTAAAGTTCTAATATAAAAATCTTTTTTATTAGAGGTGGGTACTTACAAAGTCCTAAAAATGACACCCATAACCTTCGAAGCAATTATAGTTCCCAAGTAAGCATTCCAAATTTTCGCACTTCTACCTTAAGATGTTTCTACTCCATTGTATCTTGCAAACTTTATAATAAACTTCCCGTAGATCTTCGAACCATAAGAACATTGAATAGCTTCTTACATAAAGTAAAACTTTGGCTTTTGTATATTAACTACAATGATATCGAGATTTTGTGGCACAAGAAAGATTCAAACTTTATCTTATCTTATCTTTGGGTTAGGCGAATATCCAATTGAATAGGTTAAATGTGAACTTATTCTTCTTAAACTAAAATGTATTGACATTAAAATAATTTAAAAGAAATATAACAATTTCATCGATATTCTATATCTTTTTCACTTAGAGTGTGAACAAGATTAAGTAATCTGAAACTCATTGTGAGATCAAAATAAACACAATGTTTCAACTGGCAGATGATGGAGAAAAAAATTGTCACATCAAGACATACTGTGCAATATGTTCAGAAATCACGAGACAAAGAACTGCAATTCCAACGACTGCTCCAGCTGCATAAGCAGACAGAAATTTTGGAGCGTAAGAATACGTCTTTATAGTAGAAAGCGAGGACTACCATTGAAGAGCGCTATGGCTCCAACATTTAAAGCTAATCCCACTGATTTCTCGCCGCTCACAACACAGCAGTGCAATTCTACTTCGACAGCACTACCAATCAGAGGAACAACAACAAACTCCCTCAACAGCAACGCTTGGAGCAACAACAACGACTACAGACCTCGGTGTGCAGCAAACCAGCTCTTTACATTCGAAGCTTTAACAGTTGAGATGCTAACTTTCTTAAGCAGTTGCGACACTTCAGCCGAAGAATTTTGTGCTGTCACGAATTTGGCTATTAAGTATGTACAATATATAGTCACTTTTATAAATTAATGCAAGTTGAAAGATAACATGTTGGAATGCTAGAAGCAGTGGAGATAAGTCTATCGAAATTTTTGCTTTTCTGAGAAGATGTACAGTAGACATAGAATTTTTATCTGAAACTTGGTTGAATTGTTCCGATAATTTTTCAAAATCTCCCATTTATGAACGGCCAGTGTATCAGCATATATACAGCATAGTAATGTTCGTAATGACATACGGAAATAAATTAGCTTAAACAAACCCTTTCTCATAAGATGTGATCTAAATTGTCGACGCCGGTACTGGGGTTGTCTTAGAGCAAGCACTTGGGTAAACATTCTTTTGGACATGATCTCGAGGTACCCTTTTGAAATTGTATACCCTTCCCACCCTACTTATTTTCCAACGAACTCTCGGTCAAATCCTTCAACCCTAGATTTCTACATAACTAACGCCCCTCAACTGATTTCGAATCCTGAATCATCAAATGAGCTCAGCTCGGATCATTTGCCTATGATGTGTAATATTGTGTCAACTCCAAAAACCAACAAATATAGTTTTTGATTTTTAAAATGCGAATTGGGAACAGTTTAAAAGCTCTATGCAAATTAAGTTAAGTTTTAACAATTCAGCCACTCCGGAAGCTGTAAGCAAACAACTCGTTGACAATAAAGTCCAATTGTTTACAGCAGCAGTGAAAGACAGCATTGACCAAGCCATGCCAAAAAAGGTCACACAGAATTTTAGTGATAACAAACTTCCATCTTACATTATAACTTTAATCAAACAAAGAAGCAAATTCAGAAGCTTATGGACAAGGACTAGAAGCCAAGAATTTCGTTATATGTTTTGAACATAGTACTTGACTTTTTCTGTAAAAAATCTTGTACATGAGTTAAGGAATCGTCAATGGAACTTTAAATTACAAAGACTAGATAAAGGCTCTAGACCCTTCTGGAATATGGTTAAGGTGATAAGAAAGAAGAAAGCGCATATACCGGCACTTATACTAGGGAATGCTGTTGCGTCCACAAATTAAGAGAAGGCCTACACATTTGCTTGTGCGTATAACCATATGGCAACAAACAATCTCAAGAGTAACAATATCATCGAATACACAGTTGCAAGCTCACTGGAGTTAATTAATTCATTGACGACCGATAATGACAATGCATTTGAAACAGTTGATGACGTTTTATTTATGATTTAGTCTCTTAAGCAGTTTAAGTCTGCAGGTGTAGGTGGAATTCTATCGCCAACTTTATACAACATTTATAAACTTGACTTTCCTCATCTGAATAATTGTCATCATGCAATATTTGCCGACGATACATGTTTATTTTCTTCAGTTGCGACTGCTTTCAATATTGAAACCAATCTGAAATCTGCTTTGAATACGACTGTATCGTACTTCAGTGACTGGAAGTCATTTTTTTTTAACAAAAAAATGAAAAGCCTATTTCTAAACAAGCAATAGATTATTATCTATTAATGGCACGCAGATTGAGTGGAAGTCAAATGGTAAATCCCTTTGGGTGCACCTCGATAAACTTCTGACATTTGAACACCATGTGCAGGAAATTTTAAATAAAGTGAACCTTACATTAAGAAGTCGATATCCTTTCTAAAACCGTAAATCGAAAATGAGGAATGAAAAAGACTCCATATATTTTTGCTTTTCACACTATTATATTTTACGACTGTCCAGTTTTGGGACCTTGTGCAAAAAGTCACATCCTTATATTTTAGCGGATTCAAAACGGGGTTCTAAAACTGATACTGAGCCTTCCATGGCACTTTTCGACACACGAGATCCATTCTCTGTCGAAGAGAGAGAAAGTCGTTCCTATTTAGAAACACTATTTATTGTTCAACCAAAAATATTTATATATACATACGTATACATATTTATTTATTTATTTGCTATTAAGTTTTTATTGATTTATACACATATTTATTCACCATTATTTTTTTATTATTTATTTTTATATTTCGTATTTATTTATTTATTTTTATATTTATTTGTTTATACATTTACTTATTTTATTTTGTTACCTTTAGTTCTATATTATCTATTTACTTATATATCTATTTATTTTTTCTTTATGTATTTATTATTCTATACATTAAGTATATTTTGGTTGAAAACAACATTTTTCTTGATATTTAGTTAAATGTTTCATTTGTATAAAGTAGATTGATGGATTGATAAATGTTTACTTATTTATTTATTGATTATATTTTTTCCTTTATATTTTTAGTTTATACTTAAACCACGTTTTTTCTGTTTTTTTATATAAATTGTTAAAATATTGGAAAATTTTTATCAAATCAAATAAAAAAAACGATGTAAATATTTTTGCTACACTAAACAAAAAAACAAAAAATTGGTTTGGGTGCGAGTAGGCCTGCCCATACCATGAACTTCCCATCTCAAGACACAAAAGAAATAGGTGCTATTTTATTTGCCTACACCAAATTCGATTAGCATTATGAAAACTTCATTCATCCCTAATCAAATGCAACAAAAAGATCAGATACATATAGTATATCTTTAGCTGCCTTTGAGGAATACTATATACAAGTATATGTTTTCGTATTTTTGAATCATTTAAAATACGAATTGCGTATTTAACATTGATATAATAACATATTTCAATTTGGAAATACTTTTTTTCTGACTGAGTTACATTTCTACTAAAAGAAAATTAGATTTTTAGTTTTACTGCATCAACAACTTAAAATAATTTAAAATAATTTTTACCGTTTTTTTTTAAATGATAGCTGGTTGGACTTTTTTGTCATTAATCATTTAATTACTAACTTGAGTTGGCGTTACAGTCCGCATGGCATGGTATTTTATTCTTTTGGCTAAGTCGATGTCGCTGTACAACTCCTAGCAAACAGTTCGTTGTTGAATCTTCTCATCCACTCACAGTCAATCCAGATGGGACAAAAGATTACACTTTTCTCTCGGAACAACCTAAAGGGCCTTCATCCGCTTTCAAAAGTGTACATGCTTCTGCACCATATAGTAGAACGGGGATGATATGGACCTTATAGAGCGATGCTTCAGTTCTTGGAAAGAGGGCTTAGCTTTCTTAACCTGAGGTATTCTTCGTTTGATCTCAGCGCTGGTGCTATTATCTGTTTTTACAGCGGAGCCAAGATAGACAAAAGTGGGTCGGTGACGTCTTTGCCGATCTCAATTTGTGCAGGACGGCGGTGACCTCCATCGCATCCTGCACAAAAGTACGAGCTTGGCAGGGAACTTGGCGCTCCTGGGTTTTTTTCAAGATCTGCCGTTATGTTAATATTTGGTTTATGGTAGACTTTTCTGGTCGAAAACCGCATTAACACGGACCTATCAGGTTGTTGACGAACTACTTCAGACGATCACATCATACGGCGGAAAAGATGTTAAAGGCAATTTTGAGGAGATTGATACCTCTATAATTGGCTTCCTTTCTTCAGGATGAGACAACCAATACTGAGATTCCATTCATCTCGCATGCTTTCTTCTGACCATGTGTTGCAGATAAGTTGGTGCATACTCCCAACTAAGTCATCGCCGCCGCTTTAAGAAGCTCTTTCTTGCTATCTGTACTTCGTGTAGGTCAGGTAAATGGCATTATTGGTTCTTCCATGTCCTCAGCATTGACTGCAATTCTACTATGATATTTACATTTCAAATTTTGCAGGCTTCGGTTTGGGGTGTGTAATCTTGAGATAATTATTTTTGCTGGCTGGATGTCCATGGCTTGCAATAAACGACTCATTGAAAGCATTTTCGACTGTAATATAGGACCAACGACCCAAAATCTTAGCCAGTCATCTCTCTAAGAGTATCCAACTCAACGTGAAGATAGGATATTTTAAATTAAGAGTTGCGAAAAACGATTTCATAACAACTTTACATTGGTAGTTGAATTTGTATTTGCTTTTGGCAGTTGTTTTTCAACTTCTTCAAAAAAGTGTTATAAATCAGATAGCTTAGTTTGAAAAATATTACATTTTGTAAGAACTCTGTTTATAAGGATTCATATTTTAAATGTTTGAGGACTTTTGGAATTATTTTTAATCAATCAAATTTGTTTGATTACTTTTCTTTGGAAGATATTAACCACTGCTCGGAATATTAAGGCGTGATTGACTTTATGTATTTTTTGAAAGGGTTCAAAAGTACATAGTTTCAATCCAGAGATTTCCACAACCTCTTCCTTCCGAGCTGGTAACTGTTAAGCAAAGTATCTTTTTCTGTCTGGTATATATATGGCTTAAAGAGGATCACATTCAGTCCAGTTTTCTTTGCATATTTTGATAGGATTTTCCACGCCAATTCCGAGACATTTTTTCATCTCTGTGTCATTTTCTGGAAAGACCTCTAGGATTGGGTTCATGATTTAAAACCACAACAGTGGAAAACAAACTAAATCGGATGTTATGGTCTTCCTTGCAATATACGAGTAATGCAGTTTTATCCATGTATTTTAACTTTCTCATTTAGGTTTCTCTCGATGCTTTTACTTTAAATTCAATTGCCTCATGTAATTTGGGCCATGAGCTTCTTATTGCTAATATATCATAACTATAAAAAATCATCAAGCTACAGCCGAGCTGCTGTCTCCATAATTTTCTAAGGATGTTTTCATGTGTCAGTGTTGCAGACGTCACTTTGAGTCTTGAAAAATGGGAAAGACTTACAGGATTCACATTTCTGAAATAATTTTCAAAGAACTTCCGTGGAAATTTGGATTAGGAAATAGAGAAAGGTCAACTAAATACTGCTTTAGTCTATTTGGAAGTCTCTATAGTTAGTAACTTACTAAGTTTAGTCAATTGGCTAAATGAACATAATATTGATGAAACTTTTGGCATTAAAATTGAACAAAAAAAAATTTTTGTATGAATTTGTCCGGAAACTTATGAACGGCAGTGTATATATTTATGCATATTTTTTTATCTGATAGGGTAGCTGTAAACTATAAATTTAATTAATTTTGAACTATTTCTATTGGAAAACTAAATTGATTTTAATTGAAGAAGTCAAATTGTCCCTTTTTTTGACAGTTTTTTCGTCATAAAATTCAAACCACCCTGTGAAATTTAACCAAAAGCTTTTCAGGTGATCTTTATGCACACACGCTTCGAACGAAACCAATTTGGCTTCGATAGCTCGGTCTGTTCTCGAGTCAGGCTGTTCGAAAGAATCCGCACAAACGTACGTACGTACGTACGTAAGTACACACACACACAGACATCTTTCTAAAAATGATGGAATCCGACTCCTGGGACCGCCAAACGTGGAGAAATGTAAAAATTTCGAAAATCGGACCGATTACAAGAACTTCCTGATGGAAAGTTAAAAATATTGGTGAAGTGTCGAGGAGCTTACCGACTCCGGCTGCCTCGACCAGCGACGGCGCCATACGGTACTTCTAAAAAGCTAGAAAAAGTCCAACGTATAGTTTGTTTAGGCATCGCTGGTGCTATGAGCACCTGCCCTTCGGCAGCACTGGATGCTATCATTGCACTGTCTCCTTTTGACATTGTCATTAGACATAAAGCCCCTAGAAATGGCCTAAAAATGCAACTGGGAAGGTGACCAAACCAGACACTCGAGGATAATCAATTTCATCCCGGATAAAATTTTTTTTTGCTCGATCCTCAATAGTAATAAGGCAACATACTGTTTTGGGTGCTGTAGACATTTGATGTAGACATTCATAATCGAGGCCATTGGTCGAGCAGCATACCTGCCCGGACCCCAGAAATTTACTCTGATATACTAATGGCACAAAAATGGCAAATGGAGTAGGTGCCGGTGTCTATCTACCCAACATACCTATGGGAAAACATCCAAGTGTTTTCCAAGTTGAGCTTCAACCCATCGAATCCTTCCCAAAAGTTAACCTTGCAAAAGGCCAAAAAGGGGCCTGAATTTTTACAGCCCAGCAGCGCTAAAGGCGTTGTTATCCAATCAAATGGAATCCAAATCTGTTAGAAGCCCACTGGAGAAATTTATTGGGGCTTAGACAATCAAAATTATTGATCAGTCCCTTCTCTTACAGAGAAATCCTTAAACTTAAAAAGGAGAACATTAGAAAGTTCGTGAGCTTCCTCTCAGGTCATTGCCACTTGAGATCACATCCAATCAAATGAGGACTCAGCACAACCACCGAATGCTGACAGTGTTTAGATGACGACGAAATGGCTGTACACATTCTTTGTGAATGTCCAGCTCTTATTTGGTTATGAATGCGTATTTTCCCATTAGTAAATGAGATAATTCGATGCTGATGACATTCTGATCTTTATGAGAAGGATGGAATGTCTGTTATCTTTAACTAACTCCCCAGGATACAAAAGGTCTATTATTTCAGATTGCAGTTCAGTGCATTTGTAATGAAATTGAATGATCTCTGACCATGTTGATGTTCTCTCTGTGATTTTATCCTTGTTTTTGAAGTGAAAACTTCTAAAGCTTCGTTGTGATTTGAAAGTCGATGAAACGAAAAAGCGACAATAAAAAATGACAGACACATAAATTCGTAAAATTTAACGTAGGAGAAAATGAGAAAGGACGCATTATACAGTGTAAGGAACACTGCTCGTGGTTCTCTAAACCACATGTCGTCCAAGCCCATATCTTCCAATTCCAATTTGGCACGAACAGTTCATGAGTACCAAGAAAAATGCATGAAACATGTTGCGTTCACCCGAAGAGGTCTTTCCCTCATCGCGGCAATTTCGCGACTTTCGGTGGATTGTGCAATCATTGCAATCAACCTTTCTCTTCCAACTCACTAAGAAGCTACCTGTTTCACGCGACATGCCTCTCAATCCCATTATCGTGTTGCCACGCACTTAGAAAGAGCAGTGTAAAATGAACTCTCGAACTGCTAACCTTAATCTGTTGTTATTGTCAGAGAAGAACCAAAAAAACCCGAATCTTTTCCATTAAGCTTGTTCCCACATTGAACCACACGAGACAACCAACAGATCACCTTTACCTTGGCATTGAGTTGACTGCTGTCAAGGCAAAGGCCACTTTGGCTCTGGCCAGAGCGCAGCAGGTTGGAATTAAGCAACAAAAACATTCCGGAAAGTGAAAGTATTACTTAAAAGCCAGTACAATGAAAATAGGACGATGGTGGAAGCGGTCATAGTGCCAGAAGTAAGTTCCGGATAGTTCCAGTCATCTGTTTCGAAAGTTGCAGTTGGCCGATCAAGTGGTTACCGATGTGGAAGCGGTGGACGGTCTGAGCTTGCTTATTGGCTCCAATTTTTATTGGAAGGTAGTCTGTGGCAAACAACGCAGCATATCACCTCGCTTGAGAGCTGTCAAGGCCATTTTTGAATGGGCGGTTCAAGGACTTCATTCATCGGCGGATGACGTCAACAAAGTTGTCTATGTACATTCCTCCATTGTAACGAATGTGTTCAGTTTCCCGAGTAATGTTGGTCTGTCAGCGATGTTGTCGTTAGAATTTTTCGGTATCCGCAGAGAAGGAATGGAGAAGACCCATGTGACTGAGAAAATGCCTACGAGGTGATTGATGAAAGTTGGAGCTCTGTATGAAGCTAAGATGCCTTGGAAGGATCCACAACTGGTGTTTGAGAACAATAGAGAACTTGCGGTTAGTCTTTTGAATCATTTGACGAAACGCTTATCTAGGGATCCGGGCAAGCTAAAAGAGTATATTCAGGCAGTTCGACAAATGATCGACGATGGCCGAACTAGTGAAACACACGGGAGAAGAGGCTCCAAGTAGAGTAATTCACCTTCCCTATCGACCAGTCTACAAGAAAACGAGTACTACAACAAAGCTACTTATAGTGTTTGATTCTTTCAACCATACTGAAAACATTCCATCATTGAACGAACAACTTCTCACGTGAACCAATCTATTGCCAGATGTTTCAGTATCCTCCTAAATTTTCGTCTTGGTTAGGTTGGGGTTATAGCGGATATCGAAAAGGCATTTCTACAAATTATCCTGAATGAGGCTGATAGAGATGCGCACCGAATTCTGTAGTATTCGACTCTGACAGAAGCAGACCAACATTGTTATATAAGGATTTTCGCATGACCAGAAAAATTTTGGCGTTAACTGTAGTCCTTTTCCTCTCTAATAATGCTGCTGTACGAGAAGCGGCTGGTATACAGGAGTTTGCGCTTGCCCAAAAAGTTTTGGTTTTGAATTATTCGGTGTTCAGCGAAGAATTGTCAGTGCCATTGGATTCTGTGCATCGTTTTATTTCCAGAGAGACAAAACGGAATGTATTGCAAGCCATTTCAAGAGTCTACGACCCTCTAGGAATCGTTTGTCCATATTATGCCATATATTCGCTGACGCCAGCATCAAAACATATCGAGCGGCAGCTT
Source organism: Orthonevra nobilis (assembly GCA_963555765.1). Taxonomy (NCBI): domain Eukaryota; kingdom Metazoa; phylum Arthropoda; class Insecta; order Diptera; family Syrphidae; genus Orthonevra; species Orthonevra nobilis. Next base: position 67,602,095 of record OY743226.1, on the reverse strand, counting down.
ACGTTCGAGTAGTGGATAACAACGGAGTAGATACAACATCATTTCTATGCGCTAAATGTCAAGTTGCAACACTAAAGGACAATCTAGATGAACTTGCCTAAGCTGAAACTAACGGCCGCTTTAGTTGCGGTCAGGTTATGTTCGTATTTCAAAGGTACTTGGCGAATTCCCATACGCAGATACTTTTTAGGGACGGATTCGAAAATCACCCTTAATTGGATATATGGTCAAATGTAGGAAAACGTACATTCAAAATCGCATTATGGAGATACGTCGTCATACGACCACATCGGAATGGAGCCATTGTTCTGGAAAAACCAACCCTGCTGACTTCATAACACGTGGAATTTCCGGAGAGAAACTTAAAACGTCACTACTGTGGGAACGAGGTCCTGATTGGTTGAATGATATTTCTACGGGCGAACCACAACTGAACGAGGCGTTTGAACTCAACACAACACTGTTGGTAGAAACAAATGAACCACTACATCAAGAAAGAGAACCAATTTTATGCTGCGAAAGATTCAACACGTGGACAAAGCTGTTGCGGGTAACATGCTGGGTTCTACGATTCATCCACCACTGTTGGTATAAAGAGAAACTACCTGAGCGATGTTTAGCTGCACCTGAACTTGAAGTTGCAGAACTTTCTTGGCTCAAGTATGTACAATTAACAAATGTAACTAATGATTAATGATATTTGCAGAAGAAGAAAGTGCTGAAGACCCAAGCATCCCATCATACTACCGGCCGGTCATCATATCACTTCCCTTATCATTGACGACCGTCATCTAATGACCTGTCATGGAGAGGTTAGTCTCATCCTAACCAAACTGAGAGCACGTTTTTGAATTGCGGAGCTGCGTTGGAAGAAGCTTTCGGACAACCATCTACCCAGCCGTTCGCGCCCCTTCCGATTCAAAGAATCACCTTAACCAGACCTTTTGACAACGCTGGTATCTATTTCGCTGGACCACTTTATTATATGCCCCAAGAGGTTAATACGCCGCTCAAGTCTTATATTTTGATATGCACATATGTTGCTATTTCGAACTCACCACAGGTTTGTCAACCGATTCCTGTTTGATGGCTATCAGGCGTTCTATAGTAAGGCGGGGATCTCCAACAGCCATATTTTCGGATAAAGCAAAAACATTCAGAAGGACAGCTTTGGAGCTAAGTAAGACTCCAAATATATTGAATAATGAGGTAGTCTTTGGTTTTTTTGTCAAGCAAAGGATTAAAGTGGAGCTTTATTCTGGAGAGGGCGCACTGGTGGGGAGACTTCTGGGAGAGGCTCATACGAACCATCAAAAACACGCTTAAAGTCATCATCGGGAAAGCAAGACTAGATTTTGAACAGCTGCGTACTATACTTAGCGAAGCAGAGGCTGTCACATTAACGTATGTGTCCAATGACCCCTTGGACCCGGAGTCGCTTACACCAGCCAAATTTCTCTTAGGTTGGTCAATGTCAAATCATTATTCTCCGGAACAGGCTATCAACGATTCGAGTATAAAAGAGCTTTGGATACACCGAATGAAGCACAGCGAAAATTGCTAAAAGGTGGCGAGCAGAATACTTGCAGCTTCTACGATCATTTCACCCAAGTGAATCCAAAACATCGGAGCCCATTAATAAAGGTGATGTCGTTCTGATGTTTGATCCTTCGTTGCCTCGGATTCAGTTGAAGATGGTTATAGAAGATCAAATTTTCCCAGGTAGAGATGGAAGGACTCGAGCCTGTGGAGTACGGTGTGCTGATGGAAGTAAACTTTGAAGACCAGTTCAGCTCCTATATCCGCTGTCTATTTCGCCCCGGGCCGAGGATGTTGAAAAAATCATTGCGTAATTTTTTCATTCTTCGTTCATATAAACATTGTCATACGATTCTTTATATACTATTTGTTACATATACTATAAATTCATCATACGATCCTTAAATTGTAACGCTTTTCTTTCTAATAGTTTCATATGTATGAAGACATCATACGATCCATAAATACATGGTCACGCGATCCTTTGTTTAGTAGTTTCCTTTTCATTAATTTCCTACATATTTTATATTCTTTTATAATTTTTAGTTTTTGCACGAAAGTCATTAAGTTCGGGCGTGTCAGCCAAATAAAGCTATTCAACTTAGAGTTGTTTTTTTTTTCGGAATACTTTTTGTTTACAACCCCCACATTGGCTATGACATCATTTCCCCTATTATCGTCATTGAACATGGAAAAACGTGTGTTCTCCGATCGCCAGTGCTCAATGTCATATCGGAGGTACAAGTTGTGCAAAAGAACACGATTTTCCAAGATATAATTCGGGCGAGTATTGACATTCAGCTTATAAACATTTGGAAACGACCCACATATTACTTCAACCTTCTCCTAAGGATTTTCGATCACAAAAATATTGTCATCTTCGATCGCTTCTACCAGATCTATACCTGCTGTCAGAAGTAGCTGTAGTTCGGGGGAGCTTAAGACACGGAAGATCATTCTGATTTTTTTTTACGAAAAAGTTTATTTATTGTCTAGGAGTGTCCTAAAGCCAAATTTTGTGAGTCAGTAAAACGTCTGGACAGAAGTTTGAGCCTTGTCAGTAGCCTTCTCTTTTGCCGGTGAATAGCGTCGATCGTGGCTTTGCGGTATATATTGACATTGTCAGTCAGTTCGTACTTCCGAATCTTTCTGTCCATTGTTTGTTTGATGGTATCGTCCATCTGTTTGAGTTAAGTGCCGATCTCCTCATTCGACAAATTTCTATTGGATGGTGGGTTAAGCGAGTTCGAGGAGAGTGCTCTTGTCATTGTTCGGGAGAAGCGTGTCCATCCCGTCCTTCTGTAATTGTAAGAGTGCGTTTGGAGGAGTATGCATATGATGCAAGCCTCTAGCACCTGGAATATTTGCACTTTACCACTGTACATAACCTTACAACGCAACATTTTTTCTAACAATGATATCGAAACCACCACCTCCGTTGGAGTAGGGTCTTTCTCTTCTTATAATATTATGCTGACTGTGCCTCAACTTGTGCCTCTGAGAAAGCTTGGTTTCGCTTACAAAAAGAATATCTTGGCTTCGGTCTTCTAACAACTTGAAGAGTCCAGTTCTTCGTTCGATATTAATAAGCGAATTTATATTCACTAAAAGTATCTTTGAGGGTTTCTCCTACCAGCGAACACATTACGACTGGAGGCACGTTAGACTCGACAGCAGAGTGTAGATACGATCTATGCGTGTCGCCTGCTCCAGTTTTTGCTATTGCAGATGAATTATTTCCCCTGAATAAAAAGCGAAATAGCCAGCAGGTCAGAATCACCACTTGGTGCTCCAGATCGTGAGGCTAAATGAACAGCCTTTGGTGCTTGTTGTAACGTTCTCCTCAGTCCAGCCATCATTTGGACGTCGGTCACATTGGGAGTAACGGCTGGAGTTTTAGGAACAGATGGGCGCTTCACCTCCACCTTCCGCTGACGAGCCAGGTCTACTTTCCTTAGAAAATGGTACCAAGAACAACCACGACAGCTTGCAGTGTGTCCCGAGTTACCACATAGAATGCACTTAAGAGTCATGCTATCAACAATCCTATCTTTACCTATCGGACATTCCTCCGCTGTCAAACTGCATTTGACAATTTGAAGCGGCGTGCCCGAATATCTGACAACGAACACATTGTAAGATGTTATCGCTGCCTATAAACCTAAAATCGTCACATTCTTTTGCTTGAAGCTTCTGAAGGAGCTTCTCGGCATCGGTGGACGTTTTCTTTTATAATTGTTTTACTTGGTGTGATGCTCCACTGTGAAGCAGTGGAAAGCATGTCTGAATTTACTAGGTCTTTTAACAATAAAATTATCGCCTATGGCCGACTTGTTTCTGTTGCTGTTATTTTTGCTGCTGCTGCTTCTGCTGTTGCTGCTTTGGCAGCTTTGCTTGTTGCTGCTGTTTGGGCAGCTGTAGTTGTAGTTGTTTATTAGTTGGTGTCGACTTTTGGTTATTTTCTACCAGCGGTTGTTGTTGCTCCATATTTTTTTGCAAGCTTGCTATTACTGCCTGCCGCTCCAGTTCGCGTCGAGCCGTGTTCGTTTGGCTTTTCCGACTTTTTACAACGACTCAAGTTGGCCGATCTCTTCGTCATCCGTTTCGGATGCCGCCAGAGTCACGAACGAGTAACTGTCCCCGGTATAGCGTCCCTCCTCGCCGTCGGAGACATTTGGAAACTCGTAACGATCAGCCTCAGTTGATGGTTTTACTCTTTTCGACTTTTACTACACCATGGCACCCAATTATTTTGCGTAGTTTTTTCCGTTGATATTCGGTATAGGTGACATACATACATACATAACGCCTGACAGAAAATACCAGAAGTTAGAATCATATTAGAGACTTAAAGTACTCTGAAGGGCTAGTAGATGCGGTGGTATAAATCTGCATAGCTCCGAACACAAATATCCACTGCATTCCCCAAAATCCTATTTTCTATTCGACAAAATTCATTTGTTTCAATCTTATCACTTCTCCCGTCTTTGATCAGACAACGCGGTCAGACGTGTTCTTTGTTGAGTAAAGAATTAAAGCAAAATGATAAAAGCATTTTCAGTCCTTTTACAGCTAAAGCGTAGCAACGACAGTAGGGTATTGAGCTATACTTTCCAAACTTTAAAATTTTATCAAAACGAATGTCCCTCGAACTAAGCGAAAGCTAATAAGTCGACAGCAAATCCTCCATCCCATTTCGAACTCCACTTACAGAATTGAATTGATAACAACATTTTTCTTCCCAATTTGGAAAAATGTCCATTTAAAACTATACTTTCGTTTGTATTATAACAAAAGGATATAAATGTAACTTTTTATAATATTTTATTTTTTAGAAATGGCTTGCATATGCGAAATGATAGGAATAGCGTGTTTCGTGGCGGTGTTGTTGAGTCTATCTTCCAAAGCACCATATCATCTAAAAATGGCAATATACTGTACAGGATGTGGTGCGATTGTACTGATATCAATGCCTTTTATGTTACTGCGTCCCAAAGACTACAGGAATGCTTTGTAAGTTTTATTTTTCTATATTTATTTTTATAATTGGCTCAGTGCTTGTTAGCCTCAATTTTTTTTAAATTTCAATTATTGTTATTTAGAATACCAGCAAAAGCGTGTGTATACTTATGCAGAGCGCTGGGAGTTGAAATGGAAGTTCGTGGCCTTGAAAATATACGTGTGGAACATGGAAGTGTGATAATTATGAATCATCAAAGTGCCTTAGATCTCCTTGGTAAACTTTCTACAATCTTGGGCAAAAGTATGAGCCACGCTAAAGCATCGCTTTCAAAGAGAAGAAAAAAAATAGAATGCAGTTCCGTTATGAAAGTTTTTTTTGTTTTATCCAATGTACATACGAGTATATCTCACCCTCATTATGATTGTCATGCAGTAAATAAAAAAAATAAAAAATTGCAAGCAGTATTGAAAAAATGGAGCGAAAATTCATACTTTTGGCCAAGGCTGTATTTTTGCATAAGTCTTACACGTATGAAATTTTTATTTCGTAATCATTGTTACATTTTTCTTTTAAGTTTTAGCTTATCTCTGGCCCGTTATAGGCAGAGCAACTGTAGTGGCTAAAAGGGAAATCCTTTACCTTCCCTTTTTTGGAGTAGGTGCCTGGCTATGGGGCACACTTTTTATCAATAGATCAAGCAAAAATAATTCTATCAACTCTCTTATAAAAGAATCAAGGGCCATCAACGAGAGAAACTGTAAGCTACTCATTTTTCCAGAAGGGACAAGAAATAGTAGCGACACCCTGTTGCCTTTTAAAAAGGGGTCCTTTCATATTGCTTTAAACAGCAATTGTCCAATTCAACCAGTCGTTATATCTAAATATTGGTTTCTCAATAGTGAAAGAAAAATATTTCGGTCTGGACGTGCATTTATTCATATTTTGCCAGAGATTTCAACTGAAGGAATGACAAGAGACAATATTGATGAGCTGATAAACAAGTGCAGGTATACCATGCAAAAGGAATTTATCGCAATAAGTCAGGAAGCTAAATACCACAATACTAAGAAACAGTCGTAGTATTATGTTAATTTTTCTACACAGGGGTAATTTAAGATCTTTTTTGAATAATTGTATAGACAAAGTACAAGCCTTAATATACTCGTAAAAGAGTGAAATTTAAATGGACTTTGTATTCTTAATAAAATAGGGATACAATTAGGCTTTGTTAGAAAACTTGTTTGGACTTATAATAAGTAAAATCACTTAAAAATATACCAAAGGTAAGATGGCACGGGCAAGTGTTTTCTAATTATATTTTCTACTTTAAAATAAAATATGAAAAGTAATAAAGAATAACGGAATAAGCCTTTCTATTTTATTTCTAAGAATTTTATATCACCGAGACTTTTATAAAACATCGTAAAAGAGCGGGGCATAGAGAGACCAAAATAATCGCATACCTCCCTTAGGATAGAAACTTTAGGGTTTGCAGATACTATATAAAATAAATTCGGAACATCTGCATTGTGTACTGAAACAGGATAACGATATAAGAGCTGATCAAACATTTTAAACTATTCAAACGTGGTGATTACTATGGTGGATAGGATAGGTTATATGTAATAGGAAAAAATACTACCCATATATATTGAAGCTGTTACAAAAGATTATACATATAAGGATGGGATTACATAGCCGGCAAATAGCTGAGAACCAATGTCATCAGTTCTAAGCCAACAAACGATAGCGTTGCTGTAATCCTCATCGAGTTTCCCGCGATGTTTCTTGGATTGTTTTTCAACAATGTCAGTTTATTAGCAAGTGGACTTAGAATTCGACTGACCAACGCGAGAAAGAAGCACTAGCAACAATGAAGAGGTTCAACATTGGACGCCTCAGCTAACCAGAACGTACAGCGGCTATACGGGGACAGTAATTCGTTTATGTCTCTGGTAGCATCCGAAACGGATGACGAAGACCAGGAGATCTGCTTACGTGTGGCGTTGTTAAGGGCCGTAAAAGCAAAACAAACAGCTCGATGAGAATGAGAGCGGTAGGCAGCAATGCTAAGCACCTAACAGAATGTGCAGCCATTACATGTAGCATACATAAGGAACAAGCAACGCTGGCCAAGCAGCAACAACAAACAAAGTTTCGTATACAGCAGCAAAACCAGAGGAACCTAAGCAGCAACAACCAAAGCAACCTGTAGTAGCAAAAACAACAGCAGCAGCAGATGACATCGAGGCCAAAGTTACCTTTAATCAACAGCTAATATACAAGCTGGAGCTTAAGGACACCATCCGAATATGTATGTCGGCAATGGATAATTTCATTGTAAAACGATTAAGCAAGTACAGGCATACTTCACAGTGGGAACCAGGCGATACGTATGGATTGCATCCGCACGCTGCTGCCGAGCATAACGCGCCTCCAGACGTAACGTTTTTTTAACGATGGAGAAACTCTTAAAAATCCTTTCAGTGAAGGTAAAACGAAAAGCTGTACTCTTCAAGTTGCTCCCAGACCGAAGCTCCGATGTTCTTCTTGTTAGCGAAACCAAGGTTTCTCAGAGGCACAAGTTGATGCACAGTCAGTTCAATATAATCAGAAGAGACCGATTTATTTTTTAGAAAAAAAAATCTGCATTAGAATTTCATGTACAGTGGTGAAGAGCATAGATTCCAGGTGCTAGTATGCATCATAGGCATCCCTCCGTAGTAAGTGGTCGCAGTCTATGCGACTGAAGCTACTCAACAAACCAGTTTTATATTAGAGCTCGAGAAACACTTTCGTCTAGGTAATAGAAGAGATTCTTAACCTCATGGCCGGAGATCTATAAGTGAAACATAGTAATTGGAGAAATCATTCACAAAATGTTCAATTGGTGGGGTAAGAATAGTGTCGAGTATAGACTTGATTTAAAAGTGGCGGATAGTCCGTCTTATCTCAGATCAGGCTCCTACAAAGATATAATGCTGTTTGACGAACGGATACATTTGACTAACATGGACCGATGAATTACAAACTGTCTCCCAACACTTTCGTATATTACAGCGACCATAGCGGTTTCAGTGTCGTAATAACGACTCCCAACAAGATTGCGGAGTTGGAGTATGTTCAAATGCACTTCTTCAATGGAGAACTTTCCATTTAATTGTCTGAAGAATCATTAAAATATCTCTAGAAATGATAAATTTAAGGGACTTTTAAGTACTTTATTGTTCCTATGTGCCAAATCAAGATAGTTCAAAACCCAATTGAAGTAATATTCGTATACGGAATGAGTTGAAATAAAAGGAAAAGTGGTGCAAACTTAGGAATTGTGATTTAGTTGAACTTAAAGCACTAGATATGAGTGTGATGATCATTTGCATGTTCCTATGTGCCCATTGATACTACCTGCCTTTTTCGGGTTGATAATCCTATTGGGCCTGCACACCCAATATGAATTCATCCCGGGTAAAACCGTCAGTAATTTGACAGAAATGGAGAAAAATAGAAAAACCACGAAAAGTGAGAAGGAGAAACGTCAAGGAAAATTCTACCCATGACTCTCGGGGAGGCTTGTCTTCTATTTCATCTTATTTAACTTGTCTTCTCTCCTTCACTTGTGTAAGTCTATACTTACGAGTCGACGTGTAATACTTGACTTAGCGTGTTAACGATGTTCAAAAATAATGGGTTATCCGTGCGATTGTAGATCAATTCATTTCCCCCTATATCTAACCTCGTTCCAGCATGCTGTAGCGCTTTGCTTGCAGCGACTCGCTACCCTTCACTGACTTTCTCTTCGCGAAGTGTCAACTGTCGACTCAGTACATCTTTCGCGTAGCGGGTTTGTTCTCATTCGTGCTGGAACGCGGCATTCTACTTTTCTTTTGACATAAGTCACTTCCGACATTTCCAGCTGTTATCGCTTGCGGATTATGAGGCGAGCAGCGAAAGCAAATAGTATATCCTTCATTTGTTGTGAAATGTTAGATGGAACAATATCAAGAAATTAAAATTGGTTGATAATTAATTAACCATTTGTTATATTGACAAAAACAGGAAAATATAAGAAAATATGGGAGTAACCGGTCTATGGAAGTTGATCGAGCCTTGCGGGCAACCATTGCCCGTGGAAATGCTTCAAAATAAAGTTCTCGCTGTAGGCAAGTAAATAATTTTTTAGATTGTACATGGTCACATATTATAAATGCTTATTACTGTGCAAAGATATATCCATATGGCTGCATCAAGCCGTGAAAGGATTTCAAGACCACAAAGGATCAGCTTTGGACAATGCGCATCTACTTGGTTTATTCCATCGCCTATGTAAACTGATGTATTATCGCATTAAGCCGGTCTTTGTGTTTGATGGAAAGGTTCCACAGTTAAAGAAGGAAACAATTGTAAGTATTCGTAATGAAAAGAAATCGAGTTAAATCAATGGTTTTTTAGGCAAAACGTAGCCAAAGTCGAAACAAATTGATGAATGAAGCAGATAGAATTCAAACTTTATTACTTCAGTCGTTGGCTAAGGAAAAGGTAGTACAGCAAGCGCTTGGAACACAGGCTGCGGCTGAGTTGTTAAAAATATCGCCATTAAAGAATAAAACTGTGCGAAACCGTCCAAATTGTGACGAAATGTTCAAATTGCCGGAATTGCCGCGAATCGACGAAAGCTGTGATAAAATTGAGCAAAACACTTCAGTAGAATCAACCTGTAGTTCAGACACTGAAAGTTCATTTGAAGCAATCCTGCCACGCATGCACTTCGATCAGAATTTGCAGGCAATCGACGTTAAAAGCAAACATTTTCTAAATCTGCCCGCAGAAATCAGGCATGAAATTTTAGTTGATATAAAGGAAACAAGAAAACAATCGTCTTGGGGAAAATTACATGAACTGCCATCCAAAAGCAATGACTTCAGCTTATTTCAAATGAAAAGATTGCTGAAAAGACGGCAAGTACAGGAGAGCTTAGAAGAAGTTGAAAAAGAAATGGATGGTGTAAGAACTTTTACCATGAGCGAGTTGGAACACATTTTCAGCGAGGAAGGAATAATTGAAACATCCACGTTGCCTAACGCCAAACATATTTCTTCAGATTCAAATTCTCGGTATTTGTTAGTGCAAGACCTGAAGAAAACCCTAGCAATGGCTGGACAAGAAAATAAGAAAATCTATACTGAAGACTGCTCACATCCACAAAAACTAAACAAGGAAGACGAAGAGGAGTTTAAGGAGCAAACAGAACTCGGCGCCGATTTCGAGGAGGATTTACAAAAAGCTATTCAAATGTCTTTAGAGGATTCGGCGCCCTATGATGAAAAGGATTATGAGTATGATGGAAAACTCAAACTTAACAAGGATCAGCGAAAACATTTAAAAAATACTGCAGTCGGTTTAGCAAGGGCTTATATGATAGAACACGCCGGTATGAACGACGAAGATGTACAAGGACTATTAGAAAATACACAAACTTATTCCGATGACGAAAATGTATCTTTTCAATTAAGGTAAGCATATCAACGGATGGTGGAAGGTTAAATTGCAAGAACCTATAAAAACCTTTTTACTAAGAGTATTTTTCAATGAAAAAATATCCAACAACTTTCCTAAAACTTTATTGCAATGAGAACTTATGATTTCGGACAAGCGAGGTGTTCGGTCAATCAATGATTATTTGTGTTAGTTACCAATAGCGAGTTAATCAGCAGATTCGAAATTCTATGAAATGCTTGTCGATTTACTTTTTGACTCCGGTTGGAGCATGGCAGCAAGACTCTTCATTCTCGTAGCTATTAGTTGCAGCTTGTAAGCGGTGACTCACGTTTTTTGATCAATAATTTCAAATTGTAAAGCGATGCCAAATGACGCAAGCTTAGATCGAATGCGTTTCTTTCATTATATCTATACAAAAATACTTACTTAAGTCAGCTTACTTAACAAATCTGTAACAAATCGAGATAACCCGGTTGCATTTTAAAATAAATAATCAAAGTTCAAAGTTACAACATTATACCATGTTTAATTTATATGGTCTTTGATTCACATAATCTTTTTAACAACATAACTGTTGCTAGAAATACAGAGATTGTATTCAATATTAATAAGCATGTAGATTGTTTCGTTTTCTATGACTTGGCTTATTACTACTTAGGTCTATAAGATAAATATAAATATTTTCACTAGTAACATTCACAATCTACCGTCTGTATAAAGTCTCACTCAAGAGGCACTTCCTCACTTTATAAATTTGATAATTATTATATACGTATTATTTATCAAGCAAATTAACCAGTCAAACACTGATCACTTTGATATGCAGTCTGACTTATTACTATTACTTACGAAATCGCTTCGGCGCCTTTAATGCAGTTCAGGCTACGGGGTACCTGTGGAACCACTTAGGCTCAAAACCTTCTACTCTGTAAATTGATTTAAATTAGAATGCCTTCATCTACTTTTCGAATGCTCGTTTGGGATCTCTTAATTGAGTTCCACATAATGTCAAAGTAACTTTGCGAAATTCTGTCCGATGTTCTTGCATCATACGGAAGCATATTGACTCGACAAAATTCTTCGTGTTAATAAGAACCCTTTCCTTTTTTATACAATACACTGAAAGTGAAAGAACAATATGTTTACGCTTCCCGCATTGAACACTGCTTCTGGGCGAATGAACCGGTTTCCGTGTTTTTTTCTTCAGTCAATGAATCGTGAGGTCTAAAAGAATAATTACTGGTGTGTCACTCAATCTAACTAACGAAAAAAGTGATCGAAACCTAGATTGACAAACAAGCCTACATCAGACCAATGTGGGGAACTTGGAATCATTCCACTGCAAACTTTTCTTGGAAGTATTAGTTAAAATACTTTGGGTGTAGAAGGCATCCAAGTGGAACACATTAATATCCCACCCCAACCCTTGATCCTCAACCACATAACATGCTGTGGTTCTTTGCCAAGCCAAAGATATTTCAGTTCCAGAATGGGAAGGATTCATGATTAACAAAACGCAGGGGTGTTACAGCGAAAAAACTAAAGTACCCCCCTTCCATTCATTAATGCCCCTCCTTCTGATGAGAGCACAGTGTACACTGTACATAACAAGTTGCTTGCAAACTTTCTTCCGAAAGCAAACAGAGTTGCGTGGTTGTCACCTTCCTCTAACCTCTCTGTTGGCAAGCAATCTGACTTAATGTTTTTAAAGAGTGTGATTCGTCTTGGCGGATCCATTAATGAGCACCGTCTATGCTCCAAACACAGTTGATAAGATGTTACAAGGTCATGTTTTTGCCAAATCAGTCCGTAGTCACTTATTGGTATATCGTACCCATCACAGACTTCATGAATGAGACTCCGTAGCTAGATGCGTTGCCTCCAAGTTTGCAAATGAACTGACAAAGCTTTTTGGTCAGGCCCTGACATCGAAACTCTGGGTTAAGTATTTCCAGATGGTCATTTTAATGAAAGAATATATCAATGCTGAGAGATCAGGCAATTGGCATGCTCACCTTAATAGTGTCAGGAGAAGGTTTCCATATTTCCTCGCAGCCGGTCATTTGCCCTATGCCAAGTCTTGTCAACTGTTTGTTCAGGATATTATGAATCTTTCATACAAAATGACAACTGATGAATACAATAAATTTGGGGTTTTCACAATGCCACGATCTGATCGATTCTGGTCCGTAATTTTATCCGAAATGATCATTGAAACCACACTAATGGGAGACTTTTAAACCAACGCTGGCATAACCCGTGGATGGGACACAACTGATAATAAGCAAGTGGGCCGGAGGGAAATGTGTTACAAAAGACGTATGCTCATTACTTGAACAATTCTTAGAACTGTATTTCAGCAGAATAGCACGTTGATTCTGGATCTGCTTTTTAAATAAGGAATGCATTAGACGTAACCAAAATCAATGCATAGTTGGATTACAAAAATCATTTCCCAGTTATCGATGGTATCATGTTATTTTCCTATGGACTAATGGAAGATTCTTCCATCAATTGCTACGACGCAGTTCGGCTTACATGTGATGCAAAAAATCGAAGACACCTCATTCGCAAAAGTCAAACAATCTCTTCAGAATCAGGCTCAACCTTTCTCGTTAGTGAATTCATCCATTACAATCAGCGCGTCCCAGTAGACCCCCTTCTAATAATTCTATCAGCAAGAAGACGAATGCCGACTTAAGAAAATAATTAAGAATATGCCCATTCCCTTTAGCCCTCTTCAACGAACACGGAATGAGGAAAACCTAGAATCAGACCTCTATTCTATGTTTGTTACAATCAACAAGCCTTGTGACATTGTAATTGATTGAAGATTCCTCATTCATAAAGTGATTTAGCTGAAAGAAGGCACAGTGGCCGCTTTTTGTGAGATCTTCATAAAATTTATGAAACTTAACTCCCCAGGCAGGATATGTACTGTTATATTCTATGGATACACCAACTCTGCAAACAGCAAAAATACAGCTGAACAAGTCCGTAGGCATCGACTTTAGCAGTCTGCAGATATAAATCTCAACTGAGAAACGAGCTCCAGACGATGCTGACTTGATGGTGATCTCTACTGCCATTGAAAAATTAATGGATCCTCTATTTGACTAGGCAGATTGGATCATGGCAAGGACTCTGCCTAATCACGATATGATATTCATCTAACCTAGCAGGGGCAAAGTTTCTACCATCTATTCAAGAAGGAGTTATTTCTCTACGCCCTCTATCTGTGACACCACTTCTGCTGTAAACTCTGCTTAAAAATTTTGGAACCCGTCAAGATGATGAAAAATCTCATCGCATGCTGACAAAACAGAAAATTATGCTTTTTAAGGGGGTATGGAGCGAAACAGAATAACTTAATAACTATTGGTGCTGGCATTTCCTCCAGTCGGTAGATACTTACTTCCGTACTTACCACAAGTTCCAGGCTTGCCTTGCATATGGTGTTTCCCCTGAACTATGGAGATGGATACGGAAGGAAAGCTAAATCTCGGTTCCTTTCAAAACCAAAAATCCAGCTGACGAAATTTGTTAAAATTTAACTCTCTACAAGTTTTTGTGTTATTTATTTTTTAGATGAACTTTTTCTTATGACGCATCGTTTTCGAGAATATAAATTAAAAATACAATCCAAATTCTTAGTTTCGAACCCATTTGTAACGATTGTAATAATGATCCTCTAGATGTTGGATATTTAATTTTCTTTTGTTTGCCTATATACATACTATCTTGACATTAACATTTTGAAAAAAATGAAATCCTCTGTTATTTTGTTTTACACAATATGACGATTTTCTTTTCTCTTCAAAGCTTAAACCACGAAGATGAATCTACAAAAAAAGAATTGCAATCACCTCTCAAGAAAGAAAAAACAGAAACTTGCCACGAGAAAAGTCAAAATCAGCTTATATCTGCTCCCTCCCTTAACGAAGAATTCAAGCACCTTGAAAAAGTTGAACTTAACAGTTTGCACAACGAAGGCGTTGGAATTATTTCAGGTTCAAGCAGTGATTCAGAATTCGAAGAAGTAACTAATAGCAATAGTGCGTCAAATTCAATATTTCAAGAAGACAAATTAAACGCTCCATCTAAGAGCAGTTTTGAAATACATATCGATCCTAGGAAATCAGTTGGGACAGAAGATGATCTTTTTGCTGATGTATTTTGTCTTCGCCCGAAAAATAAGACAGATCTCAAACCATCTGCATCGAATGTGGAAGATATTCTTTTAGATTTAAAGAAACAGGCAGCAGAAACTACAAAAGTTAATTTGAACGATATCAAACTTGAGCCATCTGTTATACAAATTTCAGATGACGAAGATTTTCAATTGAGCCAGTATTTAGTTAAAAATAATAAAATAACTCATGGCGATATCGCAAGCAAAACAACAGATAAGTTAACTGGCGAGAGTATACGATCTAGTTCCTCAACCACACATCAATACGATCTTAAGAATCTTGATCACAAGTTTCCAGAAGCAGAAGATGTTAAGAGTGATGTTATTGAAATCGTACATGACAACCCGCCGTCTTATGGAACTCCATCAAAACATAAATCTATAAATGAGTTTTTTGAAACAAAATATATTATTAAAAGAACACCTGACAAGCCAACTGAAGACAATGAATCCACTCCTAAGGTGAAGTCTCCATTTTTCGTTAAGAGAACACCTAAATCAAGCAATGGCAAAAGCAAAGGAAAAAGAAACGTAAGCGATGAAGAAGTTTCACCTCTTAAAAAGGAAAATAAGGTCGCAAAAATGTTGTTTGAAAACTCTTATGATGATGGTGCCGCAATTGAGCCAATCAAAGAGAAAACGAATGAACTGAACCCATTGGAAATGACAGCTAATGCACTCAGGGAGAATAAAACTCAGGATGAACTAAAAGACTTAGCATCCAGTTTAGCAAAAGAAAAGCTTGATTTAGAAAAAGAAAGAAACCGTCAAGAGAGAATGGGAATGTCTATATCTGAGCGAATGCATTCCGAGTGTATGGAACTATTAGGTTTGTTTGGTATACCGTACATTGTTGCTCCTATGGAAGCTGAGGCACAGTGCGCCTTTCTAGATGCTGTACAGCTTACGAATGGAACTATCACCGACGACAGTGATATATGGCTTTTTGGTGGACGAACGGTTTACAAAAACTTCTTTGCGCAAAATAAACATGTTCTGGAGTTTAAATCTGAGAAAATCGAGAGCTCCTTTAATATGGATCGAAGAAAGCTTATTCAGTTAGCATTATTAGTCGGCAGTGATTACACTACAGGTTAGTATATAAATACCTACTTGACACAGATTTACATGATTTAGTTCAGGTATCAATGGAATTGGTGCCGTGACTGCTTTGGAAATACTGGCGACGTTCTCGGAAAATACATGCAAAGATAAAATTACTGACCAGCAAACAGCTGCCGTCTTAACAACCCTACAGCAATTTCGAGATTGGTGGCTAAGTGCAAAAGCGAGCATGTCTGTTGGCAGTTCAATTCGACATCGGCTTCGCAACAAATTGAAAAATATCGAATTAATTGAAGGATTTCCTAACCCTTTGGTAAGAATATTTAAGACTGCATTTTAAGTATACATAAACCTATGAACTTTATTTACTACAGGTTGTTGAAGCTTACCTCATGCCTACTGTTGACAACAACCAAGAAACATTCAGCTGGGGCAAACCGGACGTAGAATCAATAAGAGAATTTGCCAAAATGAAGTTTGGTTGGACCAGACTCAAAACGGATGATATTCTGCGACCTGTTCTAAAACAACTCAATGAAAAAAACTCCCAGTCAACTATTACTAATTATTTTGCAATGAAAATCGGGCATTCTTTGAAACAAATGCCTGTAAGCAAACGTGTACAGAGTGCAATAACTAAAATGTCCGCGGATTACAAGTCGGACGAAGATAAGCCTGCTACTGCTATAAAACAAAGGAAACGAAAACAAAACCCAGCTTCTACAAACAAAAATGAGTCCAATGATGACCCACCAAAAAAAGCCGTACGACCAAGAAAAAATATAATAAAAGTATCGACATCAGATATGATTCCACAGCGAGAGAAAAATCTGGAAGAAAACGAACACAAAAAACAAATGGCAGCAGCACTACTAAAAAAACGAAAACCTACACAGCTAAAAAAATAATAAATGCATTTTTTGCTTTACATAAAGTTTTATTGTTCAACATGTAGCTCCAAGCCAACAACATTATTGTTCCGGCAACCAACGAACACCATGTTTCTTATTATACAAGGTGAAGAGAAAATTTCATTGCCCAAGTTCATTGTGAAAAGAATTAACCCACTAATAAAATCCAAAATGTAAATATTACCTTTTGTAGAGCACGATAGCACAGCCAGGATATCTGTGTGCATAGAAAAAATTTGTGGCGTTGAGTAGACTGCGGAATCCACCTGACACTTCCATTCAATGCTAGGATTTTGAAACACTTCTGCTGATTTTAAGCAATATATGTTGTGGTCGTGATTACCAAAGATTATGAATTTTGTATCAGATTTATCACACACTTTAAGGCTTGAAAAAATGTTGCCATCGGTCCGGAAGCTCCAAATCTGTAATGAATTTAATTCCATGTTTTATAAATCATAATTTGCTTGAATAAATCATCATTGCATGAAATCAAAAAATGTAAACTGCACATTGAATTTCTAGTTTAATAGTTAATAGCGAAAATGAGTGAAATCTGTACAGACAATATTATTGTTTCGCTAAAATAAAAACTAATGATTTGAGTAATTTATCGTTAAGCGTTCTGTCAAATATTGAAGAATTGTTAGGGTTGTGTTATTTACGGCAAACATCCCTTTTCCAAATTTGAAATTTAAAATATGCGCCAACGAAGCGTTTTGGAAGACCGGGAAACTGGTGGTTACGACCAGAGATTGGCATGCGATCATAATATTACGAGTTAAAATCTACTTACAAAAAAAAACAGAACAAGTGTGTACGCTCTCCGCAAACAAGCGATCATTTTATTTACCATACATTTTAGAATTAAGTCAATTGGGTATGTTTCTGTTTTAAACTCGAATGGTATGTTTTTGAGTCATTGTATCCTGTATTACCGCATGTTCATATTGAATTTTGGTAAGCGTTAGTATGTTTGATAGCTTATGAAAACAAAAACACCGCATACACCGCGATTTAATTCCAGAGAATTGCACATGTTCATATATTTGTGCCTTTAAATTCAATCGCAAGGAAAGCGATACAAGTGTGTGCGGCACCGCAAACAAAATCAGTTCAACTGAAAACGAGATAACGTCGTCTGTCTGGAATGAGTTTGGTAAAGTATTCAAAATTCCTACTTGATGCGAAAAGACGTGAGAAGCAAAATCTAAAATTCATTCAGTAGTGCTAACAAAAATAATTTTATCAGTTAATTTGCTAAAATGTCGGATAACCAAGCTATTGTTGCTGAGAAAATTGCTAGTGGCATTTACACCTTGTCACAACGACGAAAGGGTAGAAGTTTCATTTGGAATGTACTGTCCGAAATCTTAAAAGAAGACGAAACCATATTGGAAGGATTGGTATATAGCCGCAACCGCCGTAAGTTACTTAAGTACTTCGGACATCAGACATCAAACCTTAATCGGCATAAGTGCTGCCAAGCACTTAAGCAACCACATGTGTTAAAAACCGTGGCAGCAGGTGACAAAAAGGAGACCATAGACATGTGCACAGCTTGGGTTACTGAAGATTGCAGGCCATTTTCGGCTATCGCTGGTTCGGGATTCGTAAAGCTAGTGAAGTTTTTAATTCAGATAGGTGCAACCTATGGAGAAGATGTAGACGTTAAAGATTTACTTCCTGATCCCACAACAATTTCGCGAAAGGTGCAGAAATCAGCAGACGAAAAAAAAAAACAATTCAGTAGCGAAATAGAAGAAATTGTGAATAGCGGTGGTGCATCTGCTACAATTGATATGTGGTCGGATAAGTATGTGAAACGAAACTTTTTAGGCGTTACATTGCACTATGAGAAAGGCTTTAAATTATTTGATATCGTTTTGGGAATGAAATCAATGAATTTTGAGAGGTCAACTGGTGATAATATTTTAAGAAAGTTGAAGACACATTCATTTGTGAGTTTGGTGTCCAAAATATTGAAAATATATTTCAAAAAAGCAAATTTGCAGCATAGGTTACGAACTTCTCTGAAGAACCAATGCCCCACACGATGGAATTCTAATTACGCAATGATCAAATCAATCGTAGATAATTGGTTCGATATCAATGAAGTACTAACTGAGAACGAGGGAGGCCAACGGCTACTGCATATAAATATTGCAACACTTAAAATTCTGGTTGAAATATGTAAGGACATTGAAATCATTTTTAAGAAAATGCAACTTTGAAGCTCTCCATATTTGTGTTTCGTTTTACCTTCAATCCATAAAATTAAAATTCTTTGTGCACCTAACAATGCAGACATAACTATCATTTCGGTTTTGAAGGAAAAAATTATTGGGAATATTGATTACATTTGGTTAAAGAATTTGAGTTTATGGCATAAGACTGCATTCTTTTTGTACCCACCCGCTGCAAGTTTGCAACCAAACGACCTCAACGATATTAAAAAGCTTTTGCATTTCTCTTATTCACAAATTAGAATACGCTCCAACAGCGTCGACTTCACAGTCAATTATTTCAGTTAATCTACCCGATATTGCTTCTTCACCAATAACTTCTGATACAGCAAGTCTTGCCACACATTCATTTGTATCCGTTACGCGAAATGTATTCACTCTATCTGAATCTGTAGACAACCAATCTACTTCTATGTCATCACCCAAAGAAGATATTCAATTCTTTTTCTCGGATTTATTAAGAGAATCTGAACAGGCCACCCCAGAAACTCCTCAAGAAGAAGTAGACAAATATAGAAGAGAGCAAGTAAAAATAACTGAAGATTTTGATTTGATTGAATGGTGGAGGATCAATGCGAAAAACTACCCTCGCTTATCAAAAGTGGCACTGCAAATTCATTCAATTCCTGCAAGCAGTACAGCAGCAGAACGAGCATTTTCATTAGCATGTAACATAATAACGGAGAAGAGAAACAGACTGGGAACCAAGACAGTCGATAGCGTATTGTTTTTACATTCACATTACAAAAATTTCAACACATAGTTATAAATGTTTATCTATAGCCTATTAAATTTTGTACCTTTTTTTAAGTTTAAACAGAAAGAGAAAAAAATGTATTAATAAAGAAAAATTTTGAAATTTTTTTTATCTTTGAGTCATCTGAACGCATGAACATAGTTGCGGTGTTTTTGTTATTCATAGGCGGTCGCACATACTAACGCCTAGGCCAAATAGGTATGAGGAAGCGCTAGTACAGGACATAATGAATCCAAATCGTTACACTCGGGCTTACTTTAAATACATATGTATACAGAACTATCGCGAAAATTGCGTTGCTGGTATACACTCGCACCACTTTTTTCTCACTCTGCTATGATCTTAGGAAGAATTATCATATTTTTTTTTTTTTTTTTAAATAGTGCTCGAGTGCTCAAGGGATTTGAAGTACCCTTAAAGTGTTTTTTACACAGCACGAGCAGAAGCGGAAGGGAGAGAAAGGAGGTACCAGTGCACATTGGTTTTAAATTGTTGTAGGTTGCAGTGCAAAGGAAAAATAGAGCGAGGTAACGCATTCCACATGCGCATTGTGCGGCTTATAAAAGAATTTCTAAATTTCACAGTGTGCCCGAAAGTAGGCTTTAGGGTAAACTGATGAGCATTCAATGATGTACGGGTGTTGCGAGTGAATTTCTGGAGGGGCGGAATGCAATTAGCTATTTCGACGGAGCATTGGTGGTAGAAATAGCGATAAAACAAAGTCAAGCAAGACACATTTCGACGGTGTTCCAGCGAGTGAATTGTTTTCGATATGTTGTCATCGTCTATGAGTTTTATCGCTCGCTTTTGAATCCTATCTAGGAGTTGCAAGGTGGTCTTGGGTGCACCTGCCCAGATGTGAGCGTTGTACTCCATTTTAGGCCGAATAAAAGCCTTATAAATTATGGCTAAATCAGAAAGGGTAAAAAACTTTTTGCACCGGTTTAGGAAACCTAAGCATTTCGCTGCGTTCTTGGCTATATCGAATATGTGGTCATTCCAACAAGGCTAGAATTGACGCACATACCGAGCATTGAAAGCTTTTCGGTTTCATCGACGCAAATGCCATTCATGGACAATGGCTGGGTGTTAGGGTTTCGCTTTAATGACATAAGACAGCATTGGGTTTTGGAAGCATTAAATTCTACTCTATTGGCTTGTCCCCATTTGGTTATGCTGTCAATATCAGAATTTAATGAGTTAAGCATACGTTGTCGTTCGATGTCCACGTCCGAAGAGCAGGGGCGTGAATCATTAAACACATATGAGAAACTGAGGGTACTGTCATCTGCGAAGGAATAAATTGGATTAGATGTGATAGACAAGAGATCGTTAATGAAAATTAAAAAGAGAGTCGGAGACAAAACTGAGCCTTGTGGAACACCAGCATTTATATGGTGAGTTTCAGACTTGAAACCGTCCAATACAACTTGTATTGTACGATTCGAAAGGTAGTTTCTAATCCATCGAAGAAGAGACTCACCGAACCCATATGCACGCATTTTCGACAAAAGAACCGGATGCCAGACTCTGTCAAATGCCTTTGAAATATCGAGTGCAACTATGTTTGTTTCACCGAAATTATGTATAGATTGGTTCCACTTTTCAGTGAGACAAGTCATCAAATCACCAGTGGACCTGTTGCTACGAAAACCGTACTGCCGGTCATTAAGAAGTTTTCGTGATTCAAGATATTTCATAAGCTGACGATTAATCAGCGTTTCCATGACCTTAGAAAGAAGGGACGTAAGTGCTATGGGTCTGTAATTGGAGGGAGAAGAAGAAACGCCTTTTTTAGGGACAGGCTGAACAAATGCAGTTTTCCATCTGCTCGGAAAGAGACCTGAGGAGTAGGAAAGATGAAAAAGCTTACGCAGTGGTTTTGCCAGCGTGGAAGAACACCTCTTCAGAACTATAGGGGAAATACCATCTGGACCAGCGGATTTGTGTATGTCTAAATCTTTCAGTACTCTTGCGACTGTGCGAGTGCGAAAATATAATTGTCCCATAGAATGTTCAACGCCCTCGAGCACAGGTGGTGGTAAAGTACAATCTGGAAGAGCGTCGGAATCGATGACGAAGTAGAGTTCTTAATATTTTTGACGAAGGACCAAAATTGTTTACTACCACTGGGACAACGTAGTATTTTTTGCCTTAATTTTTGTCCATGGGAGAACTTCGTACGTCGTAGAAGAGCATTACAGTCATTACGGACTCGTCGAAACTTTTTCCGGTTTTCCTCTGTAGGGTTGGCTTTATAAGACCGAAAACTCAGCTCTCTCAACCTGACAGCCTCTTTACAGCTCAAGTCGAACCATGAATTCTCTTGTGGCCTAATTGTCTTCACCTTGTTCGGGATGAAGTCATTCATGCCTTGGAGAATAATATTTGTGACCATATCAGCGGCGGCGTCCACGTCACTATCGAGGAAACATAGTGACCAGTTAAAACTCCTAAAAAAGTTATTGAGGCCGCCCCAATCGGCTTTTTCATATTGCCAAAGAAGTCTTTTAGGAGTTTTTTCCTTAACTGGGTGGTTTGAAGAAGCGAAGTTGGCTGATATGACACAATGGTCTGACGAACCTAGGGGCGCCAATACATCAATGGAGTATTTGTCAGGGTGAGAGATGAGGAACAAGTCCAAAGTGTTGGCTTTGTGACATGCAATGTCTGGGATTCTTGTTTGCTCATTTACTAGCTGGGTTAAATTGTTTAACTCAGCGAAGATTTCAACATACCTTCCTTCGGGTGTTGTCTGACCAGAATGTCGAAGCCAGTTAGAATTGTATATATTGAAATCGCCCGCAACGACAATTTCAGTATGAGGATATAGGGATACAATTCTTAAAATGGAGTTGGACAGCTCATCAAACTCGTTAAAAGTAGATGAACTGTTCAGGTTTGGACTTCTATAAATGAAACAGTAATGAATTGTTTGCTTATGGACGTAGAATTTGAACCACATGAAATTAAATTCCGGATTGGAACATTGACCGTATTGTGGTTGAAGTTGATAAGCAATATCATTACGTATATATACGGCGATACCACGATGTGAGAAGAATAATGGCACTAAGCTATATCCAGGTAGGTCAAAACCAGAGTTTTCACAAACCTGTGTTTCGCAAAGTGCCAAAACAGCTGGTCTAAATTGATGTATGTGGGCGTACACAGCAAAGAAATTCTTTTTGAGCCCGCGAATATTGCAAATGTCGACTCTAAAATTCCTACACATTGCAACCATCAGCAGCTCAAAACTCAATTCTCTCTAAGCAGAGTTGTAACGTAAACATCCAATTCCGACTTTCCAAAACATCCACCACAGGTGTTATGCCCATGTGATGGAGCGAATCAGTTACCCGGCTTGGTGTTTACTTACAAAACCGCTATACGCGAGATGTTTTCTATTCTCAGTCGTTGCCAAGCCGAATGTTGACATACGGCAACGGCAACGACCAAGAGCACACGCAGGCGAAGGGGTAAAAAATAGGAAATGGAAAGAACGGGATGTGGGAGGCTCGCGTGTGACTTTGTTTTTGTTTGCACTGCACGTTCACTGCACTGACACTGCGCTTTGATTTAATTTATTAGTGCTTTTTTTTTTTTTTTTTTCTTTCGCATAGTACCTGAATAAATATGACTGGTTGAATGCAACTTCATACGTGTTTGCAGCCAATGCGATGCGGATATATATTTCATATGGGATCGATGAGTTGAAGTCGTAGAAAAAACAAATATACAGGCATTGTACCAATAATTGCGGTATATCGCTGCAGATCCTTGGTTACGACCGAAATACATTTATGTTTCCGAACAAACCATTTTCTTCACAATTGAACAATTACTGGGTTACAGGATAATTTTGAATCTTCTTTTCAAAACGATTGAAGATTTACCAGAAAAAGGAACGAAACGATTGGATAAACCTATACAGAGAACAATAAAACAAAGATGCAAACGTTATTTGAGTTTTTCTATAAAAAGTTGCTTCAAAAACGTGGTTGCAGTGGCTCAGTGGTTAGTGAGTCTGCTCTTGCGTGTGAAGACCATCTGTCATTTTTGCATGGCCCAACTCTTTGGGATGACTTACAATCACTCCGATGGTACTCCAACCCCCACCATTTGCGAAGACGCACACACAAATGGTCAAGATAGGCCGTGACCCTAAAAAGGGCTACCAATTTACATTTACATGTCTTTTTCTAACTAAGAATATAAGAGGGTTCAAATTCTTGAATGGAGAAAGGTATGCTGTGGATGCCACAGCAGATAAGCTTAAAATATCGAAGCTGACAGTGCACGAGCCGGAAGACAAGTAAAAGACCCAAATTAACATGAAAACAGGAGGAACAGATTATAAAATTAACAACCAATGGGAAATTTCTCAGAAATGAGCTGCAAAATTGTTTTGAGAAGCAGCAGGAAAATCGTTTTATTATTTCTTTTATTATTTTAATTTTATAAGCTCACGAGGGCTATCGGCGTAAGACAGTTGAATTATATATATGACAATATCTTTACAATAGACTGATATTTGTTTTTCTTCTTACAATTTTTTTTCAATTTTGATAATTGCTATTAGTTTAGAAATACTACTGTGTCCAAAAATAAGGTGACATATTAATTTAAACTGCGCGCGTCGAAGGATTTGGAAATTTTTCTTTCTTTTTAGGTTGGTAGTACTGTCAGTGACATCTATGTGAAATTTCATGTCAAAATATATTCATAGTGTTTGAGATACGCGTCGTCTTGTTAGCTGCTAAAAGTGAGTTTTTCGTTTTTTGCGATGTCGAAATTTATTGAGCAAAAAATTTGCATTAAATTTTGTTTGCGGAATCAATTTTCTGCTGCGGATACGTTGAGGATGGTGCAGAAGGCCTTTGATGATGAGGCTATGTCTAAAAAAAATGTTTACAAGTGGTATAGTGATTTCCAAGCCGGTCGTGAACGTGTCGAAGACGAAGAGCGTCAACCATCAACTTCAACCGATGAAGCTCACGTCCAACAAATCAAAGATTTGGTGTTGAAAAACCATCGATTAACGATTAGAGACCTTGCTGATGAAGTTGGCTTATCGAAAGGCTCAGTCAATACCATTTTGAAGGATGCTTTGGGCCTCAAGTGCGTCAAATCTCGACTGGTACCGAAAACATTGAATTTTTTTGGAAAAAAGGCGTCGCGTTGAAGTGTGTGAAACAATGCTTTCCGACTACCAGGATGTCATGAAACGCATAATAACTGGCGATGAGGCTTGGATCTATGCTTACGACCCCGAAACAACCGATCAATCGAGCGAATATCGTGCCAAAGGAGAGCCGAGACCAAAAAACCGCGCCAAAGTCGCTCAAAAATCAAGGTCATGTTGACTGTTTTCTTCGATTATTGTGGTGTTGTGCTTTATGAATTCCTTCCGACCGGCCAAACAGTCAGCAAGGAATATTATTTGAACGTTATGCGTCGTTTGCGTAACGCTATCCGCCTAAAAAGGCCGGAATTATGGAAAGACAATTCTTGGTTTTTACACCACGATAATGCACCATTCCATACCGCACTCGTAATTCGTGATCATTTCGCCAAAAACTCAACCCATATCGTTCCGCAACCACCGTATTCACCTGATCTGGCGCCGTGCGACTTCTGGCTGTTCAACAAGCTCAAAAGACCGCTCCGGGGACACCGTTTTGATACGATAGAGGAGATTCAAGCCGCAGCGAAGACGGAACTGAAGGCCATCCCGGAAAGTGACTACAACCAGTGTTTCAAAGATTGGAAAATCCGTTGGCATAAGTGCATTGCATGGGGAGGGGATTACTTTGAAGGGGATGAAATTGATTTGGAAGAATAAATAAAGAATTTTCAAAATAAATACAATGTCACCTTATTTTTTGGACACAGTAGTATGATACCCGGATCAAGAAGAATATAAGGGAGCACTGAATATATGAAATAGCTCTAACTTTCTGTGTTGAGAATACATCCTCCTCAAACATATGAACAACAAAAAAAACTGCACCAACACTAATTAATTTTGATCTGTTAATAGCTTTAAAAATCATTTTATCTTTGGCGAAACACGAAATACGTCATATTAGTGAGAAAACATGCATCCAAACGTTATTTTCTTTAAGTTCAATAATAAGAAAAAGAAACAACATAGTTAAAATAAATTCAATTCAATTCAAATTCAATTATCAATTAATAACAACGTAATAGAGCTTCTATAAAAGATCAAAAAATAGGTCCTGTTTATAAGCGACCTGTCTTATGTCAATTAGGTTGTTTTTTTACAATGTAATCCCCTAGCGATCATTTTCTCTATTGTTTTTGCAGTGCAGGAGAAGAGGGATATGGGTCGAAATCCGTAAGCTTCCGTGGACTGTTTATTTGGATTTGGTATGGCTACTACCATTGCTATTTCCCAGTCTTAGGAGAATTCTCCTGAGTCAAGGATTTGAATTTTTCAGGTTTATTGGGAAGCTATTAAACATGGGGTACGTGATTCGGTCGAAGCCAGGTGTTTTAATTTTGCTTGTCCTGAGGAAACTTTCCAGTTCAATTAGTTTTATAGGAAGTTCGATTAACTAGGCTGAGGGCGGAATATGGTAGCTCACTATTAAATAGGGTCTGTTTAGCGTTTGTAAACTCAATAGCAAAATTTATCTCTTTAGAATAACTGGACAAGTTTGCAGCAAAGTGATTCGCGACTTGTATGGGACAGGAAAGATTGTTGGAGTCAGTTGTAATAGAGTTTCATGAATGGTGGATGTAGTTTCCAGTGAGCGACTTTACGTCGGCCCACAATTTTTTGACGGAGCTTTTGGGCCACAATTTTTTGACGGAGCTTTTGGGTTGATATTGGAAGTAAATCTTTCAAAACATTGCTTTGGATGAAATTGCGTTGGATTTGCGATAGGTTATTAGATTTTTATCGGTTGGGTGCGTTAAGGTGTTGTGCTTAGAAAAATGCGTGGGACTTCCGTCGTTTAATACATCCAGGTTTGAGTGACTCAAAAATTGCTCAACGATTTTGCCTTTTGTATTTGCGCAACTCGAACCCCATAGGGGGCTCCATGCGTTGAAGTCGCCAGTAATGAATAGCGGGGTGTTGATACCATTAATTTTGTCGTCGATATCCGTTGTGCAGTAGGTTATATTGGGAGGAATATACTATAAATAGAGACTATTTTTATTTTTTTGTTGAAGTTCAATTTCAACACCAACTGACGATAAACATGAATTAATTTGAATAAATATATGAGGGATGGATATATGGACGAGAGGTTTTGTTTCCTGTTTGGATGTTGTGTTCGATGGGAGGTTGTGGAACATTTTTTTGGGTGAGTTGGGTGTTTGTTTCTTGTGATGAGATCATTGATGGATTTACTTCATTTATCAACAAATGTAGCAGGAAGTTATTATAATAACCTTTAGATTCCATTGGAGAATCTTTATCATCATATTAGCATTTCTTGACATCAATATATTTTACTATATTGGACAAAGAGGTGGCTGCAATCCAAATTTTCAGCACCATGTCTTCTTCGGTGGTCCAATCAGAAAAATCATCGAACGAGCATTGGTAAAATAACAGCACAAAAGAGATATCCGGAACAAAAACCAAACCAAGAAGACTTGAGGGCGTATAAGGGGCAAATCGAGTGGGCTCAGAGTTAACTATACTAAGTCCTAGAGTTACATTGCAAAAAATTGCGAAAAAAAAACCAAAAAAAAAATGGAACCATAGAAAATCTTCGGACAGGATTTTAAACAAGACAGTTAAGACTTTACCAATTATCAAAAATTCAAGGACTTTGTGGGATCAAGGGCATCGAACTCGCCGACGAAGCTGCTACATACGTTAACAAAGTTCAAGTCTATGCATTCGAGGTTTTTAATAAACAAGACGTACTCAATCATATAAAAGTTATCCTTAGACGACAACAAGAGGAAAAATGGAACGCATACAACCACCACTACAAAAAATTAAACGTCGATAGATCGCTTCCAATTTACGCATTGGACATATCAAAATGTAAAATTACCGCCTTCGTTCATCTGCGATTGGGACACACAGAAGTCACACCTCTACATCTCCTAAAAAACGACAATATCCCGCTTTGCCCCAAAAGCAACAACATCCAACATATTCTTGAACATATTTAAAGAAGTTTCCATCTAATTATAAAATAATTATCTAATTTTGTTAACTTAGAGCAGAAAGCACTTGCAGCTATAGCTCTTTAAACTTAATATTAGCCTGTAATTTAGAATTGATTGTTAATAAATAATAATTATATTAATAATAATAATAGTTGAGAAAAAAAGCTGATATGATAAATTTAAAAATTAGAATAAAAGAATAAATAATTAAATAGAGTCGATAATTGAGAAAAAGTTTAAGAAATACTGGAGATTAACAGAGACATCTAATGTTGCTACCGTCTTCGTTTCGATTTCTTTATTTCCTTTACCGTTTGAGTCATTTATGGTGTAAATAACAACAGCTATATCATTTGGACAGCGTCTGATGTGTTTCCTCGAATTGTAAACATTGCTGCAATATTTTTTTGCTGTTTTAGTTTAACACATTTTATCACAAGCAGTGCAGTGCGAATTAGCCAGGTACATTCCTCTCCCTTATCACTTTCATCGTCACACCCCCCTCGCAGAAATCAGTTAACCGTTAAGCCGAACTTCGGTCGTACAGTCAAGCAGAGATTCGTTTTTTCACTCGAACAACACGAATTTGGAACGCTCGTCCATGCTCGGTATTTCCTACTGAAAACGAGAAAGCGAACAGAGCTGTCGAAGTGACAAGTCGTTTTTTTCCGCTCTTTTATTTTCTGATTTTTTTTTTCTTTTTTTCTTTAAAAACTTTTGTTTTTACAGTGTAGTATTTTTTTTTATAATTAAAAACATAAAACACATAAAACATCAAACTTTACATTCATTCAGGTAAGTCTTGCTTTGACTTACATATAAATATACATATACCATCCATAGACCATTGGTTAGTGCTCCTGCGTACAAAGAGTTAGACTTTGTACCCTTCAGCAAATTTAACCAAAAACTCAAAATAATAATAAGTAGAAGTGTATAAACTGTGATCTAGTGAAGGCTACAACCACATGCTTGTGGTGCAGGACACTCGTCTAAGTGCCCAACAGAGCACGACGAAAAAGCGGAGGTCGGCCAGCAACCGCAAGAAAAGTGCATACCAGAGAGCCATCTTCATCCTGGGCAAGATTGCTAAGAATAAGGAGGCAGGGACGCCTTCCTTGAGGGATGTGGCTGACAAGGTAAAGTACCAACGAGTAGTTGAAGAGTACATCAAGTCCCGTGACGTGCCGAAACCAACCGCTGAACAACCTTTATCTTCAAAACGCAACCGCTCCCTAGAGGAAGTCCTTCCAGGAACGAAAAGAAGTAAGGTTGCCTCCACATCCACCTCAGCGTGCCCTTCAGCTGCTCCTGCTATGCGCTCTCTAAGTGAGGTCGTCAGAGATGACCTCCAGATGGCTCTTATAGACGAGCTATCCAATTGTGGCAAAAAAGTTGCTGAGATCTGGGGGGCTATTGAGGCTAAACTGTCTGAGATGGTCAACAACAATACTGGGCCGCTCCCCTGTTACGACTCCGCCGAGGTTATCAGGGGCTGTCGGGTAATCAAATGCGAGGACTGGTTCTCCAAGGATTTCCTTTGCGGATGCGTTCACAAGATTCGTGACGCATGGAATGGCTTGAGACTCAAGCTCATTCTGGCAAGAGACATCCCAAGAAGACCGCGTATTCGCATTTGGCTGCCCCACATGGCCCTCGAAAACGATAAGATGCTTCGCTGTCTAAGGCTCCATAACCCTTCAGTTCCAATGGATGACTGGAAAGTCATCAAAGCAGAGGAACCGCATAAAAACACCCTTACGTTCCTCCTCCAGATCAGTGAAGACAGCGCCCGCACTCTGGAGAAGATAGATTGCAAGTTACGCTTTGGCATCAGGCATGCCAAAGTAAAAATTTTCAGATCGTCCAATCCAGCCGACGACTTAGACGAAGTCGACGATGCCAACAAACTGCATGGGGGCATGTGCCTTGAGCCGGAACAACCTCCCCCCGATTTAACCCCCTCGTCCTCCTCTCAAACATGTTGAAGATCATTCAGATCAATCTGCAGCACTCGATTAGTGCTACAGATAACCTAGTGATCTTCCTCAATGAGGAGGACATCGACATCGGCATTGTCCAAGAACCGTGGGTCAACGGCTCCAAAGTTAAAGGACTCGCCGTCAAAAACTACAACCTTTTCTACAGCCAGAACAACAACAACCATGGTAAGCCGAGAACCTGCATTCTAGCTAAAAAAACATATCAAAGCTTTTATATGTCCCAATTTAAGTTCTCCTGACTTAATAGTGATTAGGATCGAGAGTGCAGATATCGCCGACCTTCTCATCGCATCAGTTTACATGGCACACAATCGCCCAGCTCCGCCGGAAGAAGTCCATGAACTGATAGCAAACATCTCAAGTAGAAAAACTAACCTGCTGATGGGCTGCGACGCAAACGCACGACACGCGTTATGGGGCAGCTCAGAGATCAACGAACGGAGTGAGTATCTTTTTGACTTCATAATCAAAAACAACCTCGTTCTATGGAACAAGGGCAATAACCCGACCTTCACTTTTCCGAGCACGAATAGCTTTAACGGATGGGAGGATGTTTTAGACATCACTCTCTCTACAAACAATATCACTCTTAGAGTAGAAAACTGGAGAGTATCCGACTTAAGATCATTCTCCGACCATAAGTGGATACTTTACGATATGGCTCTCAAGACCGAGAAACCCATTCCCTTCAGAAACCCTAAGAGAATCGACTGGGAAAAGTTCAGCCAGGTTGTCAAATCAAAACTGCATATAACTCCCAATCCAAAAATAATCTCTATTGCGGAACTCGACACAAATGTTAGTACTTTTGTAAAAGCTTTTAAAACAGCTTACAAAGTCTCGTGTCCAGTTAACTTTAGCAAGAAATCCTATCCTCCCTGGTGGAACGTAAATCTTTCTAATCTCAGAAAGCTTACCAGAGAGACGTTCAACATTTGTTACAAATGTAAATACTGGCAACCATATAAATCTTGCCTGAAAATATACAAACTTGCGATCAGAGAGGCTAAAAAGCAATCCTGGGTAGATTACTGCCAAAATATTGAAACCCTGAAAGATTCTGCCAGGCTAAGTAAAATCCTGTCAAAAGAACACTCCAATCCGTGTTTCATGAAGAAATCAGACGGAGTATGGACAGGATCAGCTTCAGAATCTTTAGAACTCCTAATGAATACCCACTTCCCCGGATGTCGAGACAACATAGCTGAGGTCACCGACTCACTTTGTCCTCAACCGGGTTCTTGGGAAAATATAACATCCCTCATTACTTATGAAAAAATTTCATGGGCCATTAAAAGCTTCGCTCCTTATAAATCCGCAGGCCTGGACGGCATACTACCCATTATGCTGCTAAAATTGCAAGATTTAGCAATTCCCTGGCTTCTGCCGATCTATAGAAGCTGTATCCTTAACAACCACGTCCCCGATTCGTGGCGGCAAGTTCGAGTAGTCTTCATCCCTAAGATGGGTAGACGAGGGCATGAAAACGCAAAAGATTTCAGGCCAATTAGTCTGACATCATTCATTTTGAAGGTTCTCGAACGAATCCTGGACAACCACATACGGGTCTCAATAGTAGATACATCCCTATCCAAATCTCAACACGCATACCTGAAAGGGAGATCCACAGAATCGGCTCTTCATGAAGTAGTGCGAACAATTGAGAAATCGCTTAAATATAAAGAGTACGCACTAGCTACCTTCTTAGACATAGAAGGGGCTTTCAATAACGTTCATACGGAAGCGATACTTGAATCCTTAACCGAACTTGGAATCGAATACTTTCTATGTCAATGGATTGTTACCATGCTAAGCACTCGGTGCATTCAAGCAACGCTAGGTAATAGTCTTATAATCAAATTCGCTAGCAGAGGTACACCACAGGGCGGTGTCATCTCTCCTCTTCTCTGGCTAATTGTCATGAACAACATTCTATCAAAACTAGACAGAGATGGGGTAAAGGTAGTAGGCTACGCGGATGACATGGTGATCTTGGTATCAGGAAGGTTTCCGGCTGTGATCAGTGAGATCATGGAGGGCGCTTTGGGGAAAGTTTGTACCTGGGCTTCGAAATGCGGCCTTGGTATCAACTCAAGCAAAACAGAACTGATGCTCTTCACCACTAAAACCAAGATACCCAGTTTCCCACTCCCCCGTCTGAATGAACAACCGCTTTCTCTGTCTACCAGCGCCAAGTTCCTAGGCGTTACCTTAGACCCTAAACTCAGCTGGAAGCTAAACGTTGATCAGCGAGTTAAAAAGGCGTGCATAGCTTTTTACGCCTGCAGTAGAACCTTTGGTAAAAAATGGGGTCTCCAATCAAAGCTGATCCTATGGATGTATACGGCGGTGGTTCGCCCGATACTAACATACGGATCACTAGTATGGTGGCCGGCTCTCATGAAGAAATTCAATGTCATCAAACTAAACAAGGTACAGAGAACTGCATGCATAGGCACCACAGGCGCTCTACGATCGACTCCGTCGGATGCTCTGACGGTAATGCTGCATCTCCTACCTTTGGACCTGCACATTAAAAACACTACTGCTCACAGCGCCATTAGGCTCAGAGAGTCTGGATGCTGGACGTCAAAACCCTATGGTCATAGCGCTATACTCGATCTTATACCAAGGGATCTGGTATCTTCACCTACGGACTATACGGTCCCTAGAATTTATACATCAAATAACTTTGACACTCTAATCCCAGAAAGAGCGGAATGGAATAGTGGTCAGATATGTAAGGACTTTAACTGGACAATCTACACTGACGGCTCTAAGATGGGCGGCGGAGTCGGT
This sequence comes from Orthonevra nobilis, assembly GCA_963555765.1. Lineage (NCBI taxonomy): Eukaryota > Metazoa > Arthropoda > Insecta > Diptera > Syrphidae > Orthonevra > Orthonevra nobilis. Next base: position 67,569,464 of record OY743226.1, on the reverse strand, counting down.
GCGGGTGTGTTCTCAGGATCTCTGAACATCTGTAAAGCCTATAGACTGCCCGACAATTCCAGTGTTTTCCAAGCCGAACTATTTGCAATCCGGGAAGCATGTCGTCAAATCAAATTACATCCAAACATCCTGCCAAGCCAGAAGGTTGCCATATGCATTGATAGTCAAGCAGCCATCAAAGCTATTGCCTCCTTTACTTCACATTCAAAATTAGTACAGGAATGCCGAGCTGAAATAGCGTCTTTAGAAGGTAAGCTCATTTCCCTTATATGGGTTCCCGGCCACAGTGCCATCCCAGGCAATGAGAAGGCCGATGAACTTGCTAGAAAGGGATCTGCCCTTCAGCGCTCGCTTGCAGGTGAGGTTTTCATCTCACTACAAGCAGTTAAGACTAATATATCCTCATACTTCCTTGAAGTAGCAAATCTAAGATGGGTCAGACTTACGAACTGTTGGCCGGAATACAAACAATCAAAAACAAAAGATCTCCTTCGACGAGCCCGTCATGATATTGCTAGATTAGTGGCGGTCTGCACAGGACACTGGCCGATTGGAGATCATGCCATTAAGCTAGGTATCCCACACAACGCACATTGTCGCAGCTGCAAAAACACAGCTGAGAGGGAGACCCTAACACACTTCTTTTGCGACTGTCCGGCTCTTACTAGAGCCAGACAACGGGCGCTTGGTAGACCCTTCTTCAACTCAATTAATGAGATTTCTGCTAAGGATATTAAGGAACTTATGTCCTTCTTAAATACCTCGGGCTGGATTTAGAGATATCTCAAATACACCAAAATAACATCATAAATAAGGTAACAGAGCTGTGGTATTAAAACGGCACTTAGTGCTAATTAGGTTCTCACTGAACCACCATTTTTACCCACCCCACCCCACCTACTGAAAACAATCTGCAGGAATTAAAAACAAAGTGATCCCTGATCCCTTCCTTATACGTACGCGTTATATAATAGAAAGGAAAGATGATTGGAAAATTTCTTTATTTGCACTTGACAAACTTTTATTGAAATAAATAAAATTATACCATTCAAATCCAACGTGTTTTTTGTTTCTTTTTCGATAATTTGATGCTGCTTTAAATGTGATGTTATGTTCATATTTTTGATGATCGGTCCTTTAAAGTCAATTGAGTGACACAGGAGAATCCCCAATAATACTGAATCTGATGAATTGTCGTTCACTTGATTGCTTAGTTTGATTGTCAAAGATCAGTGCCCTATACGAACACATTACCATATGTGGAGATCTTAACATCGATATGATAAAATATATTAGCAGAACGCTTTTAATAAATGAACTCGTATTGTCATTGGGACTTCAAATAATTAATAGAAATTCAGCACAATTCGCCACGAACTCTACTCCTAGCCTTCTAGACTTGAATATTGTCTCTAAACCTTCTTTGGTTTTACTCTTTGATTAGCTTTCTTTTGATTTTTCCGATCACGATTTACTTGTCATCGCCCACGTCATTAAGTTTCAAGGATTTTAATTCTGTTGAGTTGGTAGTCTTAAAAGGAGCTGTCGCTTCAATTCCTTGGGAAAACTGCAGATTAAGCGCAGATCCCAATTTTAAATGTTTCTGTCTGATTTGTATGGTCGTTGTGTGCCCATAAGGACTATCAGAATTCAGAATCAAAGTTGCCATTGGTTCACAACGGAAGTTCTTGGAGCATTTAAAACTAGAAAAAGATTATTCAGCAAGTGAAAGCGCACTGCTTCTTCCACCTGTTGGAATAACTATAAGGTAGCGCTGAACTTGTCAACCGTTACTACACGTAATGCCAAAAAGAACTACTTCGCATCGAAACTAAATACCTCCTCACCATCCAAACAACTTTGGAATCACATACGGCGAATAGGGATTGCTGGTGGTAAAACATCTTTCAATGTGTGTGGATTACAACCGGACGAACTTAATGAACATTTTCTTGAGGTCGGAACCGAACCTGAACGTTTTAATTTTTCATCTTCACAAACTTCTGAACCATCAAGTTTAAATAGTTTTAACGTGGTAACTGAAATTGATGTATTTGAAAGTGTGGCGGCAATCAAATCTAATGCTATTGGTGAAGACGAAGTACCAATTCGTTTTATCAAACTCATACTGCCATCTATTATCTCACACTTAACCTGCATCGCAACTTCAACCTTTCCGGATTACTTGAAAATTGCCAGAGTTATTCCAATTGCTTAGAAGCCTAATGCGGCATCTCTTAATGACTTCAGGCGTGTCAAAGGTCTTTACAAAAATATTAGCACAACAGATCCAGAACCATATACGCATAATTAAATTACAAAGCTCTTTTCAGTATGGTTTTAGGCCCAAACGTAGTTGTTCGACAGCTATGGTAAACATCATTGAGGACATAAGACGGGACTACGACAAAGGATATATAACACCTCTTTGCTTCCTCGATTTTTCAAAGGCGTTTGACAAAGTCAACCATAAGGTGCTTTGCTGGAAGCTCGAACACTTTTTTGGTTTTGGTGGTAGTGCACAAAAACTATTGAGGAATTATATGTCGAATAGATCTCAGAGTCGTGAAGTCTCTGTACTGAAGCTTATCACGCAGGGTGTGCCACAGGGTCTATTTTGGTACCTCTCCTTTTCTGCATATTTATTAATGACTTAATTTCAACATGCTGAAACTGTTCCATCAATCTTTATGCAGATAACGCTCAGTTGTACTAAGCTCGACCTATGGGAATGATCAAGGAACTTGTTTCACTGATAAACGATGATTAAGCTAAATTCATCACTGGACTCAAGTGAATGGATTGCTGATAAATCCTGTCAAATAAAAGTTTTATCCATTGGCCATCAATCTCAGCATCTTACCCGACGTGTGTCTTTCTGATGATAAACTGGACTATGTAGAATCCGCAAAAATCCTTGTATGTATTTTAAATCATAATCTTTCCGGTTACAATCGCAATTATAATGTCGTCGGCAGGCTTTATGGATGTCTCAGGAGATTGTGGCTGATAGCCAACTTCACTCCAACGGCAACAAGGAGCAAACTTGTAAAATCTCTTGTTCTTTCCATTGTTACTGTTTACGATTACAACGCTCCGACCCAGGTATGAACCAACGACCAGTGGTCCTTCGGGTAAAAAAGTAATAACAATTGCTAAGCCTTTTTTATTTCCTAGTGTGAGGCTGGACTGGGGTGGTTATATACTATCGTGCTTAAAGTAATAGTTTACTTTACTTTACTAAAAAATTATGTGGCAATAGTTTACCTGGAGAAAAAAAATATATAAATAAATAACTCAATTATGAATAATCTTGAACGAGTTATCGATAACTTTCAAGATGTAATCGCACAGCTGGAAGATGTTAGGGGTAACCTAACCAAGCTGGGATAAGATAAGCGTACCCCAGAAACGGTTGCAAGGCAATAAAGCTTTGGGCTTCCATCAAGGCTAATAACGCCACCATGATGGACTTAAGCGAACAAACCGTGAATGTCTTTCTGCCGAAGTTACACAAACAACCCACCATAGCAGCCGCAGCCGCCGCAGAATGCTCAAAACCAACCGAAGCACTTTTGCACGCTATAGCGAAACTCACGCTAGATCGAGAGCACGCATCTCTGGGCATTGGGTCGGCATATAATGGTATCAAAATCCCGGAAGTTAGCCTTCGTGAGTTTAGTGGCGACATCACTAAAAATCGCGAATTTAAGGAGGAGTTTGACTCGATAGTGGTGAGAATTCGAACCTCAAACATCGATCGTTTCACGTTGCTCAAATTCAAGCTGTTTGGGAAAGCTTTTGACGCAATTAGTGATATTGAACTGACTAAAGATGACTACCGTATAGCCTGGTCACTTTTGGATCGAATGTTCGATAACCCAAGGCACCTTGCAAAAGTAGAATTAGAGACTTTGTTAGCTCTACCTCAACGCCCAATGGTCCCTGGAGATGCTAAATTACGGCTTTCCAACCCGAGAAAAAAAGGTGACTGAAGAACAGATCACGGCCTACCTCATTCTTCGTGGTTTAGACCCAATTACCCGAGGAAGATTAGAAGATTCTGTCAACTTTAAAACTAGACTTCCCACCTTCGAAGAAATCGAAGAGTTTTTGAACAGGGAATATCAGCACCATCTAAACCAAGAAGATAACCGAAAACTTATGCCACCAAATCAAAAGGTGCAAAAGAAGGATTCCTGTATTCTGCACTCTAAAGTACTTGCCACCGTCCAATCACGGCAAACTTGCAAGTGTTTTATCTGCACTGAGCAACATCAAGTTCCAGATTGTCCAAAGATCTTAAGTTCCTAAAATCGGAAAGCATTGTTGCGCGATCATAAAATTTACATATATTGTGCAAGGCATCGCTTTAACTAGAACTCTTCATGCAAATCAAGGCAGTTTTAAAGATGTAAAATCTGCCAAGATTCTCATATTACTCGCATGTTTCCTTAACCAATTTCGAACCGGGCTGAACAGTCAACAGCAAGCGTTACTTACTAATGTCAAAATGAGTCTGAAGCATCCTCTAACGTGATCTTGCCAACGGCTACTGTAACACTCCTTTTGATCAACGAAAACATCCCTTTTCGCTGCTTACTAAATCAGAGCAGCCAAGCCAATTACATTTCCGAGGATTTGGTGCACAAATAACGTCTGCCGAAAAAACGAGTGCCGAAAGCACGAGTCAAAAAATATAGTATATCCGGAGTTGTCCCATATGCACTCGATGGAAGGCCCAAACTGTTCAGCCGATTATGAGGGATCTACCCTTGGAACGAATCACTCCAGCACTAGCATTCAGCAAAATCGGTGTCAATTTGTGCGGCCCTTTTCACATTAAAGCAAGCTCAATAAGGTTTGTTTGTCTGTTTGTCGCCCCGGGGGTCAACCCCGGACATCTTTATTAACTTACATCAAATTACTTAAAAACTAGGAGTTTAGTTAGGGAGAGGGAAGGGAGACATTTGTTGAAACTAAGTGGTTTTATTATGGAGGGAGGAGATATTATTATCACTTAATAATATCTCTTTCAAGGAAGATTTGGAAAGATGGAAATCTAGAGATTGATTTGCGTACGAAGCATCCTGGACATTGGGTCGAAATAACCGTAATTTGTGCGATGATTGGAGAGACGAAAAAGAGGCGCTGATCTAAGGTTATGGGGGTTAGTGTTGAGGTGGATCATTTGTAGGAGAGAAGAAGAGTCAATTGTACCGGAGAGAAGTTGTTGAACAAATAATGCATCGGCAGCAGCCCGACGTGATTTGAGGGTTTGAAGGTTAATCAGTTTAATTCGGTCCTGGTAGGGTGGCAAGTTATAATTGTCAGTCCATTGAAGACCGCGAAGTGCGAAACGAATGAACCTACGTTGGACTGCTTTAATTCTAAGGGAATGGGTTTCGTAAAAGGAGGACCAAACTTGATAAGCGTACTCAAGAATTGGTCTGACAAGCGTTATATAAAGTGACTTTGTAACATATGGATTTGAGAATTCTTTCGACCACCTTTTAAGAAAGCCCAGGATAGAAAAAGCTTTATGTAAGATTGAATCGATGTGAGAACGAAAATTGAGTTCTTTATCACAAAGAACTCCCAGGTCACACATCGAGTCAACAGAGGGAATAAGTTCGCCGTAAAAAAAGTAAGAACGAGGGGGTGGAGGAATACGTTTCCGAGAATAAGTGATGGTCTTACACTTAGCAACATTCAGCTCTAAGTGGTTTTTATTGCATGTATAAGCTATTTATTTTTATGTATAAGCTATTCAGATCGTAATGCAGCTCAAGAGGATTGGAAGGGGATGATATAGTATGTTTGCTGATTCTCATATCATCGGCATAGATGGACAGATCGGAGTGAGTTAAGGGGGGAAATCACATTAAAATTTTCAATTTTTCGGAAAAAGAAATTCTCGCTTAAAAGGTACTTTAGGGTCTTAAAAATGATATATAACGCGTTTTTCACGAAACCACTTTTTTTGAGCTCGCCGAAGACATAACTCGAGCAAATCTTTACCGATCGACTTGAAATTAGTAGTAGCTTCGAAATATCTTTCTCCAAGGAGCAACGTAGGACTTTTTATTTTATATGGCTTAATTTTTGTTTATCGACGATTTTATGGCGTTTTTTTTGTTGAAAATTTAACTTTATTTTCAAACATGCACCATTTTGTAAAAATCAATATATCGAAAAAATCCTACGTAGCTCGCTAGCTGTTGTTATATGAAAACTAAAAAATGCTGGTGTTTTCTTCCACGTCAAAAATTAAGGAGTCTACGTATTCGGCCATGGATACGCTTTCAAAAATAGGCGCCTAGGGGCATATGCTGCGCAGCTGCCAGTTTTAAATATTTTTTATTGAAAAAATTACATTTTGTACTTTTTTAGTATTGCTATAAAACCTATTTTACAGAATTTCGATTGATACTTTTATTCAGCCAAAATTAATTCCCGAGAATATGCCTATTTTTTTGTGTGTTAATATAAGTGCCTAAGCCTAAGTGACTGCCTTTGGGAACACCTGAGGTAGCAGAGAAAGGAATGAATAGTGACGAGCGGAAAAGGACCCTATATTGCCGATATTGTAGGTAGGTAGGTAGAGGGCCTTGAATTTCAGATAGATGATTCGTTGGGAGATTTTATCGAAAGCTTTACTAATGTCGGTTGTAATGGCATCGACTTCTTTCCCTTCATGCATAGCTTGCAGTGCTTTGGATGTAAATTCGATAAGGTTTGTGGTAGTGGATCTTTCCTTTATTAATCCGTGTTGCTTTGTGGGGAGAATGAATTTACAGTGAAAGTATACTGAATCATAGACAATACTTTCAAAGAGCTTGGGGATGGATGAGAGTTTAGCAATGGGGCGATAATTTGATATATTCTCTTTCCGTCCTTTCTTGTGAACGGGGATATTATGCGTGTCCTTCCATGCTTTCGGGAAAACGGATTGTGCGAGAGAAAGTTCGAAAAGAGTGGTAAGGGCTTAGATATTGCGATTACACATTTTTTCAATACAATTTGGGGGATACCACCAGGCCCAGGGGAAAAGTCGTCCTTCAGGCTGTTGATTTTTTCAATGACATCGTTAATTGATATATCCAGAGATGTGAGGGATGTTTGTGGGTAATTATACAGGTAGAATAAATAGATCATGATTGGCGAAAGAGTGACTAAAAAAATTTTCGAAGAGGGTTGCAACTATTTTAGGGTCTGAGGAAGAAGTGTCCGAAAATTTGAGTGCAGAAGGGAAGCCGTCAGATCTTCTTTTAGTGTTAATAAATTTGTAGAAGCGTTTGGGGTCGGAACATAAGTTGGCCTGCATTCGGGTGATATAACGATGGTAGAGTGATTCGCAAAGTTCGGAAAAACGGATATAAATCTGATGATAATTGTTAAAATCTTGCATGGATTTAGTTCGCAGGTAAATGAGCCACAATTTATTTCTGCGATTGCGCAGTGAACGTAGCTCTCTATTGTACCAAGGCGGCGACGACAGACAGTTTTTAATAGGTAAGTAAGGAACCGAGAGTGTTAGGCGTTTAAATATTTCTGTGTAAAAGAACTCAGTTGCTTTGTCAATTGTTGCATTTTTATTGTTTTTTAAGAAAGTGTCAATGTCAAGTTTACTAAGAAGGCTATTGAGCTTTGAAAAGTTTGCCTTACGGAAATTAAAGTGATAGGCAGTCTCTGAAATTTTGGGTGTGCGACCAGAGACAAAAGCGAAGTTAAGATGAAGAGGGGGATGGTATTGATCTAAAGCTGAAAGGAGATAGGAACTCGCAGTTACTATTGAGTTTTCAGGATCAGAAGAAAATATGAGATCCAATTGCCGGTTGAGATTATTTAAGACGAGGTTGATCTGAAACAGACCAGAGTCAGAGAAACGGTCAGTTATAAGGATTTCTTTTTCAGAGCTGGCGTTGGTTGCATGGAGACATGTATAATCAGCTAAAAGATTGCATTGGAGATGCGGTAAATTAGAGTCGAACATAACAATGAATTCATCGTTGGAATCGGCCGCGTTGAAAAAAGAGTCTACAGTTTCAACCGCATGTTGATAGGCAATAACTGGCTGGGAATAACGGATATAACAACAAATGATGAAGATGAAGCGCGAAGGAAGTTTAATCTTAACGCAAACGAATTCAAAAAAGGAGTTGTCGGTATTTTTAACCCCGGTTGCGTCGTAACTGTTACAAGAATTGTTACCACATAGATAACCATCGGCGCGGAAAACGTTGAAGTTAGGACGAAATAACTCTTGGTTATATATACTACGGGTTAGGTTAGTTTCAGTAAGAGCAAATATGTCATATGGTAACTTCTGGGAGTTAAGAAGAACGTTTGATGTTTTTGATCGAAGACCTCTGACATTTTGGTAGTAAAGGGAAATCAGTTTGGGGGAAGAAAGTGACCAGATTTAGGGACGAAAATAGTTCTTGAGTTGAGACCGAGTTCGTTGGAGATGAGAAAGCCGTTTAGAAGTAATGTGAGAGGCGTACGTTGTAAGATCATTTTCAACATCGTTCGGTGAGATATTGAAATTTTCATGATAACGCACAAAAATTTTATTCAATTCACCGGGTTCGGGACAATGACATTGGTTCTGGTAGTCATGCAAATAGGCAAGGTATAGTCCAACATTTTCGTAATTCCTACGAGAGGCAGACTACAAGGCCGGCAATCAATGTGGATAAGATTTCTTTTCTACAGAAAAGCCAACGTGTTGGCCAACCGATGTAAATAAAATTCCTGTTGTCGTGGACTTCTTTATCGCAAAGGGAATCCCTCGATACTTCAAGAATTTTTGAGAATGCTATGATGTCTGCTCAGATCAATCGGCAATAATTTTGAAGTTGGATAGAAGCCTGGCGAAAAAAAATAGAGCGCTTAAATTTACTTATAATAACACCACGGCTTTAGAAAAGACTGCAAGGAAAACGTTCCCCTAAATGTATCTCTAAAAACACCGCTAGAAATAGCAGACGAACTCGACAAACTCGTTACGGAGAGCCGTTAGGTCCATTAAAAAACCCGTAATGCACTCGGCGCCAATAAAGAAAACTAATGGCGAATTAGCAAAAGAAGATTTAGAGAAAGCGGATCTCTTTGCAAAGCAGTTAGAAGACACGTTCAAACACTTTGATGGTTGGCCGAAGATCCCAACGCATATGCGGGATCGGACAACTTTGAAGTAAAAACGGTATCACTGCCCGAAAGAAGCTGCCTAAAAAAGCATAAGTCAGGCTTATGTATATTATAAATGCTTGCTTGAGAATTTTATACGTCCCAAGGAAATAAAAAGTCGAAGAAGTCATTATGGCTCCGAAACCGGGAAAAAGCCCAAACAACAAAAAGCATATACACGTTTTTCGCTCCTGCCGATAATATTCAAGGTCTTTGAAAAACTTTTGCTTTAACGATTGCACAGCATTCCACAATCGATCAGGTCTGTCGAATACCAAACGTAATAGAAAAAGCCCTGGAAGGGAAAAAAAATTCTCTAGTGCATTTCTCGACGTGTCAAGCCTTTGACAAGGTATGACATTATGTGCTTAAGTATAAACTAAGGCTTATTTTACCGGAGTAATTGTTGAAAATACTATAAAGTTACCTTGAAAACAGACTTTTCCATGTAAGGAACGGGACTAAATAGATGATACAGTGGAGTCGCCAACGCGAAAACTCCAGCGAGTTTTAAACAAAATATGTGAGTTGACGAAGATTTGGTGAATCGTTTTACATGAGACCAAATCAACACATTAATTATACGTACAGAAACGTATACAATATACCTCTATTTCTAAACTCGGTTCAAATCCCGTATGCAAACGAGGAGAAATATTTAGGAATGACTTTAGATGAGAAACTAAAGAGAAAATTGCACGTTAAAAACCGTGATAAACCTAATGGGACGTATGTTACACAACTATTGGAACGAGTACGACAACTTGGGCGCCAAAAATTTATAACGGTTTTTTGTAGAGACAAAAACAAGAATTTTTTACTATGGGAGGGGGGGGTCTATCTCGCACGGTTTAGGAGGTAGGGGCAGTTAAAAAAAATGACTTAAAATGAAAAAAAAATTTCTCAAAAACTAGAAGACATAAAACGATTCGGTTTTTTGTGTTCTATTCATAATTAATACAAGCATTGACTACAAAAAGCAAATTTAGCACTTCTTAAATTTTTTTATTAAAATTTTGAGTTTGCATGCGAATTTTTCAAAAACTACTAGTTTAAGTTTAAGTTTATTTAACAAAAGAATTCTTACAATGTAAGATTATACAATCTTATAAATTATGTAAGTCAGTAAAGTTTACTATTTAATTTAAATCCAGGATTAAAGAACATGTTTCTGGCTTTCAAAGCCGGTATAGTACTTTATTGTAAGTATTGCCGTTATTGTTGTTTTTATGTTTTTTCATTTTAAGTAATTTTTTTTTAAATTGCCCCTACCTCCCAAACGGTGCGAGAAAGACCCCCCCCCTCCCATAGTCAAAACTGCTTGTTTTTGACCCCTCTACAAAAAAGCGTTATCGATTTTTGGCGCCCAAGTTATCGTACTCTCCCCCAACTATTTATAAGGTTGTACTAAAGCAATCAATATTTTCTTAATAGAGAAATTTCAAAACAAAACATTAAGAGCAATCGTGAATGTTCCATGGTATATAAGAAAAGCGACATTCAGAGAGATTTGGGAGTCGCTACAATGTCTGACGAAGTAACTAACTTTGCTCAAAAGCTTCATTCTCGTCTCCACGATCACTGCTATAACGAAACTATACTAACTATAGCATAATACTATGAGACTAACTTTGTTCGCCGACTTCAACGAACAGACCGTTAGATCTAGCGCCTTCAGTAAAAACTGCATGTAATGGCAGAGCTAGTAGGTGCCTTCACTGAAAAGCTACCTACAAAACGCGATGACCTACAGAAAATAAAACTACCTGTTAAGGAAACTTAATCGTAGTCTGGAAGACATGGGAGGTTTTTAAGTGGGTAAGAATCTCACACTTTTATGTACGTTGTTAATATAGATGACAGGCCGGAAGTGCCTGTATATATATGTATGTTCCTTGTCTCCTTCCATATTGTTGCTGGCGTCGTATACAATGAGGTTTTTGCACATCCTACAGTTTTTAAATTAAAGGTGGCTTTAAGTTCTTCCAGCTTTTGATTCTCTGAGGTGGCCGCTATCATAGATCTGTATCTACACAGGTGATAAATTGTTCTTGTTTCCCGCCAGAAAAAAAAGTAAGATTATGGAGGGCAAACACAAAACACTTTTATTTATTTTGACACGATTCTCTATTTTTTTTTCTCGGAGCGGGTTTCGAAATTGACTGCGCGAGTTATAAATTCCTTTTTTTCCGAAATAGAAAAAAAAAAAACAAAAACTAAAATGTTCCTGTCGCAGTCGGTAGGTAATAAAATAGATTATATTGTAAAAGAAACACATGAATATGCATTGTTTGAAACAAATAAGCTTGAAATTATTTACTCTGTGAAACAATTTGTTATAGCTAAAGTAAAAGAATTAACCCTAGGCAACTTTCCAGATAAAAAAGAAATAATTTTGACTTTGACGATTTTATCGATTCTACGCACATACTATATATCCCAGATTTCGAATGGAAAAATAAAAAAAATAATAAGAGTAGTTAGGACCCAAGGCGCTTGTAACAAGAACAGTAGGTCATTTCAAAATAGATATTCAGGTCAGAAAAGGCAGCCTGTCAGTAGGTACAAGGACAATACAAGTCAAGAAACATATGACAGGAATAGATCAGGACAAACAATATATACAAATAACAATAGGCCACGTCAAGCTAGACAAAACTATTCTAAGGTTTTTGATCCATCTGGTTAGGCTAGAAATAATTATCAAAATCCACAACCTATGGAAGTAAATATTTTAAATAGTTATGATGAAGCTTCAGGTTCGAGGATGGGTCTTGAGGAAATAAATAGTATTGAGCCATCGGATTTTCGGAATCGCACCTCGGGATTAAATTATTTTGCAACTTATCGATAAATAGAAAACAATAAAAGCTTTAATAGACACTGGTTCAACAGTCAGTTTAATAAACTCATCAACCGTTGATTGCAGTCATTTTCCTGTTTTTGAGGAAAAATCTGTGTTGTTGAATATCGTAAATAATAGATCTAAGGAACGCGTTCAAATTGTTATAACTGATGTACCCAAAGAATTTCGGATGAGGAACCAGTTCAAATTAAAATGGTATAAAATGACTTAAAACAATAAAAACTATGACCTTCTCATTGGAATGGATATAATTAGGAAAAACGTTACAGAAATTAACACGAGTAAAAAAATAATTAAATTAATAAATACTGCACAGATAAATATGTACTCTGATGAATCACCAGAAATTGAATATAAGGAGATTAATAGTGAAAATGCCGGAAAAGTGTATCGTTCTCATCAGAACCCCCTAAGAAAAAGAAGAAATACGCAAAATTTCAAAGCATTACAAAAGTTTAATTTTTAAAGAAGGTGACGGAATAGATCAGGACAAACAATATATACAAATAACAATAGGCCACGTCAAGCTAGACAAAACTATTCTAAGGTTTTTGATCCATCTGGTTAGGCTAGAAATAATTATCAAAATCCACAACCTATGGAAGTAAATATTTTAAATAGTTATGATGAAGCTTCAGGTTCGAGGATGGGTCTTGAGGAAATAAATAGTATTGAGCCATCGGATTTTCGGAATCGCACCTCGGGATTAAATTATTTTGCAACTTATCGATAAATAGAAAACAATAAAAGCTTTAATAGACACTGGTTCAACAGTCAGTTTAATAAACTCATCAACCGTTGATTGCAGTCATTTTCCTGTTTTTGAGGAAAAATCTGTGTTGTTGAATATCGTAAATAATAGATCTAAGGAACGCGTTCAAATTGTTATAACTGATGTACCCAAAGAATTTCGGATGAGGAACCAGTTCAAATTAAAATGGTATAAAATGACTTAAAACAATAAAAACTATGACCTTCTCATTGGAATGGATATAATTAGGAAAAACGTTACAGAAATTAACACGAGTAAAAAAATAATTAAATTAATAAATACTGCACAGATAAATATGTACTCTGATGAATCACCAGAAATTGAATATAAGGAGATTAATAGTGAAAATGCCGGAAAAGTGTATCGTTCTCATCAGAACCCCCTAAGAAAAAGAAGAAATACGCAAAATTTCAAAGCATTACAAAAGTTTAATTTTTAAAGAAGGTGAAGAGTACAGATCCTATCATGCCCGAGATTAGCACAATAACTGAACAGAAAGTTAACTCTAGGCTTTATAGGTTCTCTCCAAAGCACAAAGAGCAAGTTGGGAGACAAGTACATAAAATGGAAAAAATGGTATTGTTCGAAAATCAAACATTAGATATTCCTCGCCCATAGTTTTTGTGCCCGTTACACTGGCTAAACATACTCTTAAGGTCCAGTTTGACAAATGCTACTTCCTCCAGAAAGACACGGAATTTTTAGGCCACATATTGACTGGTTAAGGCATGAAACCTAATCCAGATAAGGTCAAATGTATTAGGAATTGCAAACATCTCTCATCAGAAAAAGAGTTAAAACCTTTTCTTGGTCTGACAGGATTGTATCGGAAATTAGTAAAAAATAACTCTAAAACAACGTATCCCGTAATAAAATTCCTAAAGAAGAATTAAAAAATAAATACAAAAGACCCAAAATTTATACAAGCTTTTGAAACTCTAAGATTTCCTTATTTTGAAAAACCATTTAATTTGTTTACCGATGCTTCCAACTTCGCCATTGGCGCGGTGCTTACTCAAGAAAGTCAGCCAGTCTTTGACTGACCATGAAAAGAAATATTCACCTACTGACAAAGAGTTTCTCGCTATTGTCTGGTCAGTGACATTTTTAACTTCCCATCAGGAAGTTCTTGTAATCGGTCCGATTTTCGAAATTCAAAATTTTTACATTTCTCCACGTTTGGCGGTCCTAGTAGTCGGATTCCATCATTTTTAGAAAGATGTCTGTGTGTGTGTGTGTGTACGTACGTACGTACGTACGTACGTTTGTGCGGATTCTTTCGTACAGCCTAACTCGAGAACAAATCAAGCTATCGAAGCCAAATTAGTTTCATTCGAAGCGTGTGTGCATAAAGATCACCTGAAAAGCTTTTGGTTAAATTTCACCGGGTGGTTTGACTTTTATAACGAAAAAAATGTCAAAAAAAGGGACAATTTGACTTCTTCAATTAAAATCAATTTAGTTTTCCAATAAAAAAAGTTCAAAATTGATTAGATTTATAGTTTACAGCTACCTTATCAGATAAAAAAATATGCATAAATATATACACTGCCGTTCATAAGTTTCCGGACAAATTCATATAAAAATTTTTTTTTGTTCAATTTTGATACCAAAAGTTTCATCAATATTATGTTAATTTAGTCAATTGACTAAACTTAGTAAGTAACTATTTTTAGAGACTACCAAAAAGACTAAAACAGTATTTAGTTGAGGCAATTTCATACACTGATGTGCCCCTTTCTCTATTTCCTGATCCAAATTTCGACGGAAGTTCTTTGAAAATTGTTTCAGAAATGTGAACCCTGTAAGTCTTTCCCATTTTTCAAGACTCAGAGTGACGTCTGCCACACTGACACATGAAAACATCCTTAGAAATTTATGGAGCCACCAGTTTTTTTGTTCAAAACCTGCTCGGCTGTAGCTTGACGCTTTTTTATAGTTATAATATATTGGCAAAAATAAGCTCATGGCGCAAATTACATGAGGCAATTGAATTAAAAGCAAAAGCATCGAGAGAAACCTAAATGACAAAGTTAAACCACATGGATAAAACTGCATTTATCGTATATTGCAAGGAAGACCATAACATCCGATTTAGTTTGCTTTCCACTGTTGTGGTTTCTTATCACGAACCCAATCCTAGAGGTCTTTCCAGAGATAAAAAAATCTCTCGGAATCGGCGTGGAAAATCCTATCAAAATCTGCAAAGAAAACTGGACTGAATGTGATCCTCTTTAAGCCATATATTTACCAGACAGAAAAAGATCCTTTGCTGAGCAGCTACCAGCTCGGAAGGAAGAGGTAGTGGAAGTCTCTGGATTAAAACTATGTACTTTTGAACCCTTTCAAAAAGGTCATAAAGTTAATCACGCCTTAATATTCCGAGTAGTGGTTAATATCTTCCAAAGAAAAGCAAATTTGATTGATTAAAAACAATGCCAAAAATACATGAAGTTGAGATAAGCTGTTGGTCCTCAAACTTTTAAAATATCAATCCCTATAAACAGAGTTCTTACAAAATGTAATACTTTTGAAACTAAGCTATATAATATTTGATAATTCTGGCCGTCTGATTTATAACACTTTATTGAAGAAGTTGAAAAACAACTGCCAAAAGCAAATACAAATTCAACTTCCATTGTTAAAGTTGTTGTTATGAAATCGATTTTCGCAACTCTAAATTTAAAAATATCTTATCTTCACGTTGAGTTGGATACTTTTAGAGGGATGACTGGCTAAGATTTTGGGTCGTTGGTCCTATATTACAATCGAAAATGCTTTTATTGAGTCGTTTAATGCAAGCCATGAACAGCCCGCCAGCAAAAACAATTATCTCAAGGTTACACAACCCAAACCGAAGCCGGCAAAATGGAAATATCATAGTAGAATTGCAGTCAATGCTGAGGACATGGAACACCAACAATGGCATCTACCTGACGTAGACGAAGTACAGATAGCAATATAGAACTTCTAAAAGCGGCGGCGATGACGTAGGTGGGAGTCTGCACCAACTCATCTTCAACACGTGGACAGAAAAAAAAGAATGCGAGATGAATGGAATCTCAGTATTGGTTGCCCAATCCTGAAGGAAGGAAGCCAATTATAGAGGTATCAAGCTCCTCAAAATTGCCTTTAATATCTTTTCCGCCATATGATGTGAACGTCTGAAGCAGTTCGTCAACATCCTGATAGGTCCGTATTAATGTGGTTTTCGACCAGAAAAGTCCACCATAAACCAAATATTAACATAACGGCAGATATTGGAAAAAACCCCAGGAGCGCCGTCAATACGCACCACCTTTTCATCAATTTCAAGGTTGATTTTGTTGCCTGCTTCGTCCACAGAGACGAGATTTATAAAGACATGTCTAGGTTTGGCATCCCTGCCAAGCTCGTAGTTTTGTGCAGGGTGGCGATGGAGGTCGCCGCCATCCTGCCCAAATTGAGGTCAGCAAAGACGTCACCGACCCACTTAATGTCAAACAACGTTTTAGACAAAGTGATGCACTGTCATGCGATTTCTTCAACATCATGCTTGGGACAAAAGTGGAAGAGAAACTTGTCAACAAAAGGTGGCAAAGAGAAGCATATGCTGCCATCAAGAAAAACCAAATCCGACGTCTGGTTCAGAACGTTACCATAGACAGCTATAACTTTGAGGTAGTTAGGGCTTTGTCTATCTTGGCTCCGCTGTAAAAACAGATAATAACACCAGCGCTGAGATCAAATGAAGACTACCACTGGTTAAGAAAGCTAAGCCTACCCTCCTACTTTATGGTGCAGGAGCATGTACACTTTCAAAAGCGGATGAAGGCCCCTTAGGTTATTCCGAGAGAAAAGTGTAATCTTTTGTCCCATCTGCATTGACTGTGAGTGGAGGAGAAGATTCAACAACGAACTGTATGCTAGGAGTTGTACAGCGACATCGACTTAGCCAAAAGGATAAAATACCAATGCCACGCGGACTGTAACGCCACCTCAAGTTAGTAATTAAATGATTAATGACAAAAAAAGTCCAACCAACTATCATTGAAAAAAAAACGGTAAAAATTATTTTAAGTTATATTAAGTTATTTCTGCAGTCAAACTAAAAATCTAATTTTCTTTTAGTAGAAATGTAACTCAGTCAGAAAAAAAGTATTTCCAAATTGAAATATGTAAATATAGTATATCAATGTTAAATACGCAATTCGTGTTTTACACGATCAAAAAATATGAAAACTTATACGAGTATATGGCATTCCTCAAAGGCAGCTAAAACTATAAGTATCTTATCTTTTTGTTTGCAATGCATTTGATTAGGGAATGAATGATGTTTTCATAATCCGAATTGAATTTCATGGTGTAGGCAAATAAAATAGCACCTATTCATTTGTATCTTGAGATGGGAAGTTCATGGTATGGGCAGGCCTACTCGCACCCAAACCAATTTTTTACACCGTACCTCTGGTGAAATAAATTCAAAATAATCACAGACCATCAACCCATAAAATATCTTAACAAAAAGTACGACGGAAAGGAATTTTCCGCAAGAAACCAGAGATCCGAATTCAATTATAATATAGAGTAAACAAGGGGTAAAGACAATAAAGTTGAAGAATTCTTGAGCCGCATGAAGGATGTTGTTCAGATGGACGATGAGTCATCAAATTTGGCAACAATCCATTCAGCACGAGAACAACAGTAAGATCATTTTCAATTACAGAAGAGATAGTTAACAAATATAAAACACAAATAATTCTTTCTCAGAAGTTGAGGTCAAGTATATAACCTAACAAGCAAAACATACAGGGAACTCTGAAATTGGACGATTTATTCAACACTTCTGAAATATTAATATGACAATTGTTCATTACGCCTTTCATTGAAAGACGAATCCGAATCAGTGAGCACGACACCGTTTTGAACTTTTGGTGTGGTGGATGACACATTTGAAGGAAGGCATATGAGAACCCTTTGCTATTTTTCGGATCGATTTTGGTGTATTCGCAAAAATCAAAAATTACGGAATCAAAAATTGATAATTGACACAACTGAGCTTGATGTAAAGTGATTATTTGAAATAAAATGCTCACAAATTAGGCAAAAATATCTGCAAATACAAAAAAAGAGGCTGCAATAATCCATAAATCTATTCGCGTTGGAGCAAGCTTGGCTATTCCCCAATCTCGCAAACAATATGGCTGGAAAGTCTTTAAAAAACACCCTTTTGACGTCAACCTAATCGCCTTTCGAAAAGCAAACTCACTATTCCGGAAAGCTGCTAAATCTGCCAAAAAAGACTGTTTTGAAAAATTTAGGTCAACATGAACCCTAACGCTTCTTCCAAGAAACGTAGGGCAGATATAAAAACGCTTGCGTCAACGTTCATCCGAACGTAGAATAACTCCTTTCGCTTAGAAGCGAAATTCCTTCATACAGAATCTCACAAGCGGCAAATTCAATAGATTTGTCAATTATTTTAGCTGAACTGGAAAGCTGCCTATGCACAGTAAAAGGAAAAACTCCTGGTTTTGATCAAACACTCTCCTTTAATTTTAAAACTGCGTATTCTCAACCTGTATAACAGCATCCTCTCAACAGGAAATATTCTGCCAATGTGGTCCCGACTCCTAAACCAAACCAAAATGCAACAGAAATTGACGGATCCCGTCCAATATCGCGGCACCCTTGCACGGGAAAGGCTTGGAAAAAATAATATCCAAAAGATTATTCTGGTTCTTAGAAAAAGACAATCGCACAGACATCAACCAAATAGCTTTCAAACATGGTCGCGGTACAATCGAGTCACTCCTCCATATAGACTACCTCATTTCATCTGCACTATCCACAAAAAAGTTTCGTATAAAACTAAGAGGCTCAACACTAAAATATTACAAAAACGGTATTCCAAAAGGATCCCCATTCTCTATTGTGCTTTTTATCAAAGCCTTCAACGAATTAAGCGAAATAATTCGCAAATATAAATCGGTTGGTCACTCCGTCTATGCAGATGATCTGTTTGTTCTTTCTAGACAGTAAAACTACAATAACTCTGCTCAATGCACTACCTTAGTCTTCAACTATCACAGAGTCTTATAAACAAATGTTTAAAGAAATCAAAGATAATCATAAATGAAAAAACTGACAACTTTTTTTATATCTGTAACCTGGTAGCTAGTGCTTATATGAGAATGGAACTGCATTTGCAGTTGTCGACGAAAACTACAAGATACTCGTAAAAGGGTTGTTACCACAGTTTTCTTTTGTGCTATCTGCTGGAGCGATAAGAATACTACAAGCCACACAATTTGCTGTCAAGAAAAAAACGCTTATATACCCAGATAGCCTCTTCCATTGCTGCAGCCAAAAACATAAACAACAAGACTCCTGTCATAGAAGTAATACGAGATAGACTAATTAAAAGCAACGTTAGAATAAAACTTATGTGGATACCTGAACAAATCGGTATTAAGGGCAACGAAGGTGCTGATAGTGCAGCTAAGACTACAGCAAAAGAGCCGCTCATCACCTTCAATACACAATGCGAAGGACTTAAACATGGCGCTAAAAAAATGGCCACACAAGAGAGCAGATTCCTGGAAAAAGTATATTCACCACTACTCCACAATTAACACCAACGCAGACAAGACAATATTTCCAACAAACTGCCCAAATAATATGATAAAATGCTTCATACGACTTCGTCTGGGACATACAAACAGTCATTACAAACAGTTCAAAACCGAACCAACTTCCTGTCACCTATGCAGCACAAACGAAATCTCATCCATTAAACACATATTAGTTTATTGCACAAAGATAAAAACAATGGTTTCACAACTTTTCGGCACAACAACATTAGCAGGCTTACTGAGCACCTATTCCGAAGACAATATAAAAAAGTATTTAAATTATTAACAATAGTTAGACTTAAGGATTGCATTTAGCAACAAACTCAAACAAAAAAATATTAACCACAAACTTTCAGAATAATTTTTTTTTATTTTTCTTCTCTTTTTAAAAGAACACAATTTACTAATTATGCTGATATTAATTGTAGCCGATAGCCCTGGTAGCTATCTTATATACATTATTATATACATTATACCTTCGTGTATATACAAAATTATTTTGTAAATTTATTAACACTGTAATAAAGTTATACTATACTATACATAAAACATAACATAACATTACATAAAAATAAATCACGACTATAGAAAAGCAGGTCCATTCACTCTTACTTTTACCTCCCTTCTTCCATGCAGTCAGGTAGCCTTTTAATATTGGTGCTTCAACATGGATCCATTTCTTCATATTGAGTGCTTTATTGCTCCTCCCTGAGCGAGTAAAAATCATATTTCAATTCTATCAATTGATAAGCATTTGACATAATTGGAATACAAAAAGGGTTTTTCAATAAGAGCGCTACAAAAGTTTTTTTTAAATGAAACAAAAACGGTTTTGGATATCAATGAAATTCTTTAATCCTGTGAAAGGACGTTCTATACCATTATCGATTCAACTCGATTTCTTTTGCATGGCCACCACGGGTACGCTTGCAGAAGTTCAGACGCTGAACCCAATTTTCGACGGCTTTCAAGCATAAATCGGCTGATACTGCTGCAATTTCACGTTCGATATTCGTACGAAGTTCATCAATCGTCGCTGGCTTGTTGGCATAAACCATAGACTTGACGTAGCCCCACAGAAAATAGTCTAACGGCGTCAAATCGCACGACCGAGGCGGCCAAGCGACTGGATCATTTCGTGAGATAACACGTTCTCCAAACTTTGTTTCCAATAAATTGATTGTGACATTCGCTGTGTGGCTTGTGGCGCCGTCCTGTTGGAACCACATGCCCTCCAAGTCCATATCATCCTATTGGGGCCAAAAATATTCGGTTATCATTGAACGGTAGCGATACCCATTCACAGTAACGTGCTGGTCTTGATCATCACGGAAGAAGTACGGCTCAATGACGACGCCGGCCCATAAACCACACCGAACCGTAATTTTACGGGATGCAATGATGACTCATGCAGTACGTGTAGATTGCTGCCTGACCAATACCGCATATTTTGTTTATTGACGGAGCCATTCAGCAGAAATGAGCCTCATCGCTGAAGATGATTTTTCGATGAAAATCCAAATCATTTTCAAGTTGTTGCTCAGCCCAATTCACGAATATACGACGTTTCTGGTGGTCAAGCGGCTTCAGTTTTTGCGTCAATTTGATCTTGTAAGAATGTAGGCCAAGATCTTTTCGCAAAATTCGCCACAACGACGTCAAAGAGATGTTCAACGCTTGAGAACGACATGTGAGAGACACATTTGGGCTTTCTGCAACTGAAGCATCAGCGGCAGCAATATTCTCGACATTACGGGAACTTCTTTGTCTCACTGGCACGGGAACATTTTGTACTGTGCCTGTGGGTTCAAATTTTTCCACTAGACGCTCAATTGTTGATCTGCTAGGACGATTATGAAGACCATAAATTGGACGTAGCGCTCTTAATGTTGAGGCCACTGACTCCGAGTTTCGGTAGTAAATTTTAATAATTTCGGCTCGTTGTTGGCTCGTATATCTTTCCATCATGAAATGGAAAACCTTACTGAAGAGAAATGTCAAAAGAGCGGCAAGAAATATGGCGTCATTTGCTGTCCCTGTCGCTCTACTTTTGTAGCGTCCCTGTTGAAAAAAAATAATCCTCAACAAATTGCTGCAATGGAAAATTAGCCCCCGATTTATTGTATTTTATAGCCTTTCGAATCACAATTCAGAGTAAAACTCAATTATTACTATCAATTGTCAAGATACTTGAGGATGGTATACAGACTTTCGGTTATCTTTTCATTATTGCATTTGATGGACTTAGCGAGCTCATTCTTAGAGCCTTACAAATCCATTCTCTACCCACATTTTCTAAATTAGTGATGGGTGCATTCGAATGATATGATCGATTATAATCGATTCTTGCAATACCTATACATGTCTCGAGATTCTGTCTGAAATCATTCGAATGATCTTCTATATACATATCTCTTTCAGTCGAAGCAGCGAGAACCAAGGATGAGATGAGTAAAAGAGTACAAAAATATATTCGAGTCTCGTAAAGGGTTAATTTGAATCAATAATGATTTTACTCTGCCTGTGTTTGCTGTTTCTCATAAGACGGCTATTACCCACTGCGTGTTTTGCAAGATTCAAATGAGTGCAAAAGAGATGGAAGGGGAAACAGCGATAACCTAGCGCGGACATGCACGGGTACGATTTTCCTTGCATGTTTTTGACGTTTCATTATCTCCTTCTTCTTTATTTCTTCCTCTCACTCTTAGGATACACATCAGATTTCCTTTGCCTACGTGCCAAAGAATAGATGTTTATTTTGAATTTGGCGTAAGACTAAATAAATGAATAAAGTTGATGGTTAAAGTAAACACTGACAATTTCTGAAAGATAGTTTAGTTTTGACTTTCAGTGCATTTGTAATGAAATTGAATGATTCCTGGACATGTCGATGTTTCCTCTATGATTTTATCCTAGATCTTTTTTTTTTCTTTTCATTCCCTGTCTCAAAATCATCATTATAAATATATAAAATTTCACCAACAAGTTCTTCATCTGCGAACAGCGATTAAAAAATAAAAAATAATTGTCAAAATAATGCGCAACTCTAGCGCATCTTCGTATAATAACATGCGCAGCTCGGAATGAGATTTCGGAGTCAGTGTCAGTCAGTCAGTGTGGTCAGTCATACAAACATACAGACAGTGAAGGCGAAATAAGACAAAATACGGATTATTTTTTCAATTTTTTCTGTTTTTTTTTTTTCAAAACATAAAAAATAATCTAACTTAATTAATAATAATTTTCTAGACAACACAGCAAGTAAATTTTTTTTTGAAAATATTACTTGCTGAATATTTTTAGTTTCAAACAAAGATGGCCAAGAATTTTAATGCCCACGCCACTGTTGAAGCACTAGCCCAACTGCTGCGGGAAATTAAAACCAATCTGGGTCCATCATTTCAAGCCATCGTCCGAGAGGTCCTTAAGGGTGTCTCCACTGAAACCAAGCAACAGCAAAAAAACGTAAGTTTCTCCAGCGATGAGGAATTCCTCAGCGACATGGAGAAGGCTGAGAAGGACAACAACGCCGGTTCTGAAGACAGCAGCAGCTCGGTTCAAGCCCAAGGAGGGAAGCGAGCCAAGAAGACTCAGAAGAAAATCCAGAAGAGGACAAAGACAGCGGAAGCACCCACCGCCGCAGCACCTAGTCAACCAAGACCAGCTGCAATACCGGAACCTTCAATGCCCGGCCCGCACCAACCACGTGGACGAAAGTTGCTAAGCCCGAAAAGCAGCAAGCCTCAAAAACAACAACAGAACCGCCAACCTCAAGCCCATCAAAAACTGGAATGCCTCCAATTATCTGCTTCTCAGCTAACGTCGCTGAGATAAGCAGATTCGCCAGAGGGATGAACATCCAGTTCACCCTTCAGAACACCAGCACAACCAAAACAACAATCCACACCAAAACAAAGGACGGCTTCGAGTCAATAAAAGAATTCCTGAAGACCAGGAAAATTGAATGCCACACCTACACGCCAAAGGAAGACAGGAAAAATCTCCTACTCCTGAAAGGAGTGCACTTCTCGTACACCTTTGTGGTAGAAGCAGCCAAGGACGCTGAAATTGCGACGATCTATCAGCATAAGTTGCTGCTGAAACAAAAGGTGCACTGGGAGAAACTAAAACCGAAACAAATAGCCCAATGCAAAAACTGCCAGAAATTCGGACACGTGACAACAAATTGCAGGAGAATGCCAAAGGAAGGACTCCTCAGGTCCGGATGTGTACTGCGCCAGCTGCAAGACAACAGGACACTCCGCAAGCTACAAGGGATGCCCTAAGTACAAGGAGAAGCTGGCGGAAAAAGAAAAAAGCGCCACCTTCAAAAAAGCACAGCGAGAGTTTGCCACGCATTCAGCCTGCAAACTCACGAAGCCGAGCATGAGCTTTGCCTCTATTGCCGGCAAGCTGTGCCTCTCCCCTTACCAGCCCCGACCAGGCCAGCCCCAATCAAGAAGATCGAGGGCAAGAAGACTGCCCCCCAGGAACAGCAACAGCAGCATGAGGATGTTAACCTATTCGGTGAAATCAACCGGGTATTTAAGAGCGACGTACTGTCTGTGATGGCTAAAGCTCGGCAAGCAGTCCCGTCCAACTACTCGCAACTTAGCGAGGAAAATAAAGCCGTAGCTCTGGCCGCATTCATCTTTCAACTATGCCTAGTCTAAATAGACTTCGCATTATAGCATACAACGTCAACTCGTTGTACAGCATCCCCAAAAGGACAGCATTTGATCTGTTCCTTAAAAAAAACAGACCTGATATTGCTCTTGTTAGTGAGACTTTACTAACACAACGCAATTCCATCTATTTCAGGAATTTTCAAACATTCAGGACGGACAAGACCGATGGAAAGAGAGGAACAACAGCATTTGTTAGAGAAAACATCAGCACCTACAACAGGTGCAACGCCAGCTACGCTGTCATGAAAGCAGACCTCAACAAGCTGAACAGCGCGCTTCAGCAACACACATACGTGCTGATGGGAGGAGACTTCAATGCCAGACACCCACTCTGGGGAGATGCCGCTACCACTCTTCAAGGGAACGCCATTGTAGATTGGCTCGAGGAGACATCATCACAGCAGTCACTGGGCATCATCTCGCAACTAAGGCCAACATTTACAAGTTCATTCCTATCTGGACTTCTTTGTAGCGACGACCAACCTTGTCCATGTTCTCCCCGAACTGCAGAACTACACATGCAAGATTATCCCCAGCGACTCAGACCACGAAGCGGTGCAGCTCACAATTAAAGTTAGCCAGCCGATCTTCACCCAGCAGCGCCCCGAAGGACACTACATCAATCTCAACCACCTTGACGTCGAGCGATTCCAGAGGGACACCGAAGGATAACTAATCCCATGTGCAAGGACACGGAACTTGACGAACATGGAAATAGACGCTGCCATTGATGACTTCGAATCTGCAATCAACACAGCGCTAAACAACCAAAAGCGACCACAATAATCGAAGGACAGGTTCGCTAACTTACCTGTCTACATCCAGAATGTTTACCACCATAGGCAGTGGATCAGGAAGCGGCTCCAGCGAGTTCTCCGCCGGGAATGGAACACAGAAAACGCGGAATACCAAAGTCTGCGCAGCGAACTAAACTGCACGAATATAATGTTCCGCAACGCCGTGAAGCATTACAACAACACCAAACTCAAGATCAAACTTCAAGCCATCAAGCCAGGACCCGATACATTCAGGAACATCAACAAAATTATATGGAAGGGAGTGAAGATGCCCCAAATAATTAGCACTCAACAAGGCGAGGCATCAACACCTGCTGAAAAGGCCTTTGCAAGCTACTTTGAAGGAAACTTCAAACCACACCACCCCAACGACACAGCGTTCATCGAAGAGGTTCAACGGTCGGTAGCGAAGGCAGAAGAATCAACAACAATAACAATCTTCAACGAGACCAACCCAACGGAAGACCCCACCAGCAACACGGAAGAATTCAGCACGCCCGGAGAAATCGAGGAGATCATCATGAGCGGTCACTCCAAAAAATCGACCGGAGCCGACAAAATCCCCAGCTTCGTCCTTAAAAAGCTACCTCAGGCAATGTTCACACTCCTAACGGTGTTGCTGAACAATTGCATCAATAATAGCTATTTTCCCTCGAAATGGAAAGTAGCTAAAATTGTTGCAATCCCCAAGAAAGAAAGCAGAGGAAATGTGGACGGGTATCGACCGATTTCCCTCCTTTCTTCAATAAGCAAAGTGCTGGAAGAACTTATCGTTCGAAAGCTCAATCGCTTCTGCACCGCCAACAGGACGATCCCGGACATCCAATATGGATTCCGGGAAAAACATTCAACCCTGCATTCTCTCATGATGTGACGAGAGCCTTGAACAACCACCAAGTCACTGTGGCATGCTTCCTGGATATACAGAAAGCATTCGACACAGTTTGGATTCAAGGACTTGTTCACAAACTAACAACAATCAACTTTCCTACGTCACTAATCAAAATCATTTACTGCTTTCTCATCCACAGGAAATTCTACGTACAAGTGAACCAGGAGCGGCCCAGCCTAAAAAGAATGGAAGCCAGCGTAGCCCAAGGATCCAAAGTTGGCCCGAATCTGTTCAACATTATGACATGCGACCAACCACCGCTGGACAATACCACCAAATGCTGTTTGTATGCCGATGACTGGCTGACATACGCCAGCTCGATGTCACCAACGATCGCCGCAAGGAGAGTAGTGTAGTAATTACACTACATGTCATCCCATTTTCTCTCTTATGCCGATCATCACTCCCACATCACCAATGCGCAAGATATTTAAATATCCACATTTATGCATCCATTCTGTTTGTCATGCACTACTGTACGTCATCACGATACAATTACTTCGGCGCCACCCGGCGATCGTGAATGCAATATGACACCACGACAACAGATACACATATTCGAATACTCGATATGCAAAGTCAAGGGCAAGCGCAGCTGCCTGTAAAGTGGGTCAGTGCAATGAACGGTTCGAATGACCAGAGGTGCGCTGTACTGTATCTAGAGCGATTGACAAATATTCGAAATGCTGACAGACGGAGGTACACTGCACCATAATTAGGGCAGTTCAATATATGGTGCATCAATGTGACGAAATATGGAAATGAACTTGCCTATTCGCGTAAAATGCGTGGTGGGGACGAGGATTGGCTTCGGATTTGAGGTTTCGTGAAATTAAGAAAGAGGGTTAAAGACCAGAGAATAACTGACGGTTGGACGGAACGGTCCTCTTAATAAAAATCAAGAAATAATTGAAATTTTGTGTTTTATTACCGTCGACTCTCCGCTTTGCACTCTTCTCTCAATTATAAATGAGAAAGCACGGTGCCGAAGCGTAACAATTTTGGTGGCAGCGGTGGGATCCACGTTAACAAACGGTCCCCACTACCAAATACAAGATTTATATCTTGAGGCGTTACCGGGGCTACACACCGGTAAAGTAGAAAAAAAAATTATAGAAAAAGTGTTGTGAAAAAAAAGTCTCATAAAAATAAGACCTGGCGAACTCCTGAAATACGGACGCGGAGGCAAAACTTGAGCAGTGGCAAAGACCAGGCTGTAACCACAACTGTAGGGCGCGAGCGAAGCCTGCCTTGGCAATCAGAAAGAAAAATCCAATGGAAGACAACTGAAGAGAAGCGGCTCCATCGGTACCAGAAGAAAAATATAAAGTAAATAAAGATTTAGATTTAATTAAGATTTAAAGAATTTAAATAAAAAAAAAAAAAACTTTCTTAAATTTATATTGTTTGTACACTATTATTATATTACTATTTATACACTTAACCGTTTTTACACAATACCAACATTTTAACCCGACGCAACGTCCAGACTTTAGAGCTCTTAAAAGCCCTACCTTTTTTCTCTTCAACCGACCCCAACCAAATTTTACTACAATCCATTATGGATATAAAAATTTTCCTAAACGATATCAATAGTATCGTTCCCACGTTCGACGGTAAGCCCGACGAACTCTCTAAATTTATTTCCAGTGGCAACACACTCTTTTGTTACGTTAAAGACGAAACACAACACAAATTATTCCTCAGCATAGTCAAGACCCGACTTCAAGGTCCAGCCTTTGATCTGATCCAGCACAAAGACCTGGCTACATGGACGGATCTAGTAACGGAGCTAAAATCCCAGTTCAAAGAATATATGTACCGAACTTCGGCACAGAACCAGCTTCTGGCAGCCAAACAAAATACTAGGGAAACCATTAAAGAATATGGTGACAAGCTCTCACAATTACTCCTGGCCCTTGATTCGGCTACGTACGATAATTCCAATGAGAAAGCCGTTCAAGATTTTCTTATCCTAGAAAATCACAAACTCGCTCTGCAAACATTTGAGGATGGAATTAAGAATTCCAGTTTAAGATTATTGGTTAAAGCACACCATGCTAGTAAATTAAAAGAGGCCATATCCTACGCCATTGATCAGTCACTTCGTATAGACCATGACCACTCTAATCCTTCATCCTCTGCGAGGAATAATACACCTCGACCAATCTGCCAAACCTGCAATAAGGTAGGCCACATCGGCAACGTGATATCGAAACACGAATTCGCCTAACTTTATCCCCCATCCAATAAAGCGTGAATCACAATGCAACCTGCAAATAGTCAGGTGTAGTTACTGCGACAAACGCTATCACACGGAAAATGAGTGTCGGCTCAAGATGTCTCACTTAAGACAAAACCAACAGGCGGCTCAATACCGAAATAACCACCAACCCCCATCTAAAATCGTAATAATCACCTACCAAATAACCAAAGCCGACAAGTTAACTTGCACCATGAGCAACAGCACCCAAATCCACAGCACACTAATATGGGAAACGACCTACGTCGGGAGGAAGTAGATGGCAAATCCCCCCGACTGACAATTCAAGCCGATGCTCACCGTCAGTAACCTTTTCTAAACATATACCCATCGTACCCAATAACCAATAAGTAACCTTTTCTAAACATATACCCATCGTACCCAATAATAATTTATCAATGATTCGCGTCCCTTTCAAAGATGGAAAATACAGAGATCTTGTCGTAGATACTGGAGCTGAAATCAGCATCATACGAAGCCCCACTGCTTCACCTTTGCTAAATAAAGACATGATTATCTCCACTGTGAGTGGCGAAAAGGTGATAAGTTCCAACATGACTACTGATACCTTGCTTTTCGAAATGGAGGGAGATTGAATCATGATACCGCACCCATTTCACGTCTTGGACCATCAGGCCCAACAAAATTTTGACGGTGTTATTGGGAACGACTTCCTAAAACTCTACGAATGTCATATCAATTATCAAAACAAACACCTAAAAATAAATCCCCTTACACAAAACTCCACGGCTATTAGTCACGGGTTAGGAAAAGTATTTAATAAGTATCCACCTCCCCAAAAATTCACAAAAACATCTGAAACAAAAACCTCTGATACCAACATAGTTATAAACAAAAAAAACCTTCAAGAAGTTTCACCTTCCGGGGTGTTACCTACGGTTAGTGCTGGAAAAAGAAGTAGTATGAAACGGCCCGACATAAGCCGACGAAACACTAACTCAATTACCGGTGAGCAACAACCTGTAATCGACGGGATCAAACAGATTGATTTCTTTTCTTCTACTACCAATACTGTATGCTCTACGGACACCAGAGTAGAAGAGAAATCACGTTGGGAACCAACATCTGATTCCGCAACTCAAAACGGATCAGTAGTTCCACAAAGATACCCCGATCAAGCCAGGAGCAAACCGATTTCCAGTAAACTTCAACATTTGACGGATAATCTAGACAAGATAATTCTGGTATCATCAGAGAAAATTGACTTTGACGATCCCGCCAACCGTAAGACTAAGTCAACTAAGAACTTAGCGGAAAATAAGACTAAAGTTATTTACTCTCCGGCAGACGAAAAGACTAAGACGAAAGAAGCCTTAGCAGAGCATAAGACCGAGAGCGAGAAATATATTATATTAAAACAAAGAACCCAACAGGTAGTCGAAATTCCTTTTAAACAAGTAACCCCCCCAGACATAGTGATACGAAAACAAAAAATTATTCCAGGGGTTTACTTAGGCGAGACGTTAGTCAAACCTAACAATGCAAAAATTAAACTACTTCTGATGAATACAGGAAGGGTTAAAAAACTGGAGGGTAGTAGTCGATTTAAGGAAACGGAATGAACTAACCCTTGGAGATGCCTACCCGCTACCTAACATAACTGATATTCTCGATCAGCTTGGTAAGTCAAAGTACTTTAGTACACTTGACCTGGCACAAGGCTTCCACCAAATTCTGATGGATGAAGATGATAAAGGCAAAACGGCATTCAGTACTTCGTTTGGACACTACGAGTACAATCGCATGTATTAGTACAGTACGAGTACAATTAATGTATTAATGGGACTGCAAGGCATCGAATGTTTTGTCTATGTAGACGACATAGTCATCTATGGTTACGATCTACACGATCACAACACACGACTTATCAAGGTTCTCAAACGTCTTCGAGAACACCACCTAAAATTACAACCTGACAAGTGTCATTTCATACGAAGAGAACTCACCTACCTAGGACACGTTATTTCTGAAAAAGGAATTAGACCGGACCCTGAGAAAATCAAGGCAGTAAAAACCTTCCCGGTACCAAAAAAACCAAGGGACATAAAATCATTCCTCGGTTTCCAAGGATACTACAGAAAATTTATACCTAATTTCGCAGAGCTGGCCACACCCCTAACAAAACTACTGAGGAAAAACGTTGATTACAAATGGGATGCTTTTTGTGACGAGTCGTTCAGGAAACTAAAAGAAAAAATCAAAACCGCCTATTCTCGCTAATCCGGATTTCAGTCAAGAGTTTATCGTCACCACTGACGCAAGTGACATAGCATTAGGAGCAGTTCTCTCCCAAGGTCCAATAGGAGAAGACAAACCGATTTCCTTCTCCAGCCGAACCCTAAACGACAAGGAAACTAGGTATACAACTTCTGAAAAGGAGTAACTTGCCATCACTTATGCCCTACACCAATTTCGGCCGTACATCTTCGGAAGAAAATTCACAATTTGCACTGATCATAATAATCTATTATGGTTAATAGGACAGAAGAATCCTACCTCAAGACTCTTACGTTGGCGTATCCTCATGGAGGAATACGAATTCAAAATTGTGCACAAGCCAGGAAAAAGCAACGTCGTCGCCGACGCTCTCAGTCGCATACAATTAAAAAATTAAGAAAATAATAAAGTATTAATAACCACGAGACGTCAACAACAGATGCTTAACGCAAAAAACAAAGCTAATGAAATACGCACAGACCCAACACACACCCAACCTACTTCAAGCTTGCAGGTTATCGAAAAAAACGATTCTATTTTTTTTAACAACAAAGTTCCATTTAATATTATACTCCTCCCTATCATAAAATCCCATGACGAAGAACTCTTACAAAAACAATTTCGACACTTTGTAAAACCTGACATAGGTCAAACCTTAACAATTTCACAAACGAAACCCAATTGCTATTATAATATAGTCACCTTGCCGATTCCGTTGAGAGGTGCCTCTGATCGACATAGTATAACAAATTGTTTACAAAACATCCTTAGAGAATGCAAAGAAAAGAAACTGAATTTATAAGCGTTTTCCCTTCCAAATATTGGTAACGACCAAGAAGTCATCAAAATCATGATGAAGGAAATTTTCAACAAAGAACACATAACCATCTACATTTATACGGACAAAAAGCTAATACTAGATAATGCGACGACATAACACGAGTGCTGTACGAAAATCATGAGTCTCCTTTTGGAGGACATCAAGGAGTTAATCGGACCATTAAACGAATAAAACGGAGTTACTACTGGCCGACTATAACTTAAGACACAACAGAATACATACGCAAATGCGAATCATGCCAAAAGAATAAACCATCCAAAAACCCTAAAATACCCTTAAAAATAACAACCACTAGTAGAACCCCTTTCGAACGAGTAGCATTGGACATTGTGGGTCACCTACCTATCAGTCACGACAACAACAAGTTCATACTAACTTTCCAGGACGACCTAACAAAATTTAGCGACGCAATCGCAATACTCAATGCAGAAGCCAACACAATGGCCCTAATGCTAATAGAGCGAATTGTCTGTCGATTCGGAATTCCGGATTCAATACTAACAGACCAAGGTACGAACTTTCTCAGTGCACTCTTCAAAGAGGTATGCAAGGTCCTAAAAACAAAGAAGCTACAAACCACCCCGTACCATCCTCAGACTAATGGCGCACTCGAAAGGAATCACAAGACCTTAGCAGAATACTTGAGACACTACGTGAATCAAGACCCACTTACTTGGGACACATGGCTTCCATACTCCATGTTCGTCTACAATACGACTCCAAACACAAGCACGACGTTTAGCCCACATGAACTACTCTATGGCTACGCCGCGAGAATACAAACCCACAGATATCGTACAACTATGACAACTACGCTAACGAACTTAAAGCTCGATTGCAGCACGGCTATAAGATCGCCAGAGAACAACTACATGAGAAGAAAGAAAAGACCAAACTACAATACGACAGAAAGAGCAAAACAAAAAGATTTAATGTTGGCGACAAAGTGCTCATAAGAAACCAGACACGACGGAACAAACTTTCTACCCTATGGGAAGGACCATATGAAGTAACGAAAATCCTCTCCGATGAGAACACAGTAGTCCAGATAAGAAGAAAATCAAAGCTACTCCATAACAACAATATACAACACTTACAAGATTAACCTACTAACCCGAAAAGAAAAAGAGAAGGAAGAATATATTCATATACTTACATATTTCGGAAACTCTTTCTCTTCTTACTGCTAAACACGAACTAATACAAATACACACACACAAAAACTCGAACTTTCAAGACAAAAGGGTAATTACAACCATGCGTTATCACTTTTCAGATGATGTTTCGTATCTTGACGCTTGCACTACTCACGACATTCGTCCAAGGTGACCTAAAGATCGAACCTATAGACCCCCAACCGGGCATATATTTCGAGGAGATAGGAAGCGCAGAGCTTTATTATCAAGAATGGGAGCTTGTTGTGTACTATGACCTTGAGCAGCTTGCAAAGGCTTAAGCACACGCTACTAGATATGTAGTCGAAATCAACAGTTTTTGCGGACAACTCAGGGGACACGCAGACTTCGGATTAATATGCGATGGAGCAGTTGCTGAAATGACCCATCTGATGACCGATATACAAATAAAGTACAAAATGCTAAATCCTTACAATAGGAATAAAAGAGCTTTACTTAATGTCATAGGTACAATTAGTAAATCTCTATTCGGAACATTGGACGAAGACGACGCCAGATTTTACAACAAACAAATTGAACTTTCCAAAACTAACGAAGAACACTTACTATCCCTCATACAAAAACAAACGGTGCTATTAGAAACTACTAAAAACATACATATTTAGTAAATCCGAGCAAGCTATAGAAAACCAGATGATAGCGATCAACTCGAAAATAGAAAATGCAAAACAAATAATAGACATCTTGGTGAACTCAACTCAAGATCAGAAGGTGTTTCAGGAAATAGAATCTTTAACCTCCCTGGTCACTTTAATCATCATAAGATACCAAAATACTCTTAATGACATATTAGACTTGGTAACCGATGTCAAACATGGCAAACCCCATCCAGCAATAATATCCCCAGACCAAATTAAATCCGCTCTAACAAAAATCAAGCAAGAAATCCCAAGCGGTATGAGACTACCATTCGTAGTTAACGACAATAAATTCCTCCATTTGTATCAAACTTGTACCACCAGCGTAGCTATGCTTACAGGAAAAATCATCTATGAAATTAAGATACCTCTCCCATTACTAGATAACTTTCGTATCTAGAAAGTTATACCACTACCAACCCGCTATAAAAACCAATTTTTATTTATACAACCTTCAACCCAATATCTGATTATCAATTATAGGAAAGATCGTTATTCAAATTTAAACAAGGATGACTTAGCAAATTGCAAATCCTTCAACGAAAAGTTTCTTTGCCCTCTTACACACCCCTTATTCAACGTTGATACTAATGACCGACAATGCAAGGTTCAATTATTGAAGGGAAATTCAATCCTCCTAAATACATGCGAGATAAAACACTCAAAACCCACGACAATATGGATCCAACTCTCCCAACCAAATAAATGGTTATTTTCGTCTCTCGAAAAATACACAGTCGACATAATATGTGGAGAAAACTCAACCAGACATACGTTGATAAGCACCTTAAAAATTGAACTACCAAGAAATTGCTATATAAAATCAAAAGAAATCACAATACAGGCAGTAAGCGAGATTTCCTCAACTATCACCAATTCTTACGTTCCCCCTTTAAACATCTCACATATTATCTCCAATAACTTAGCCAACTTTAAATCCAACATAACAGTCGTAAAATTCTCGAGCCAAAATGACTTGAAACTGATCTCACAAAGTATAAATGCTTTAAAGAACGAAGAGTCCGAACCTATGCTGACACTAGACAATCATAACCTACACCATTACACATTGATTTATGCGATAGTAGCACTAATACTAGTTTTATTTTGCCATAAACGCTATCAAATCTATAAGGTCACTAAAAAAAGAATAACATATTTACAACTGAAACTGAAAAGACTTCAAAAACAGACAAGAAAACTGAAAGCCCCGAATTCAGACTTAGCATTTCAACAGACGGTTAGGTGTGTAAATAAGTCAAAAAAAAAAAAAATATATATATATATATATACATAATTTATAATAATAAATATTTCTTGCCAACTAAATAAACCACAAGTTGGTTTAGTCTAGTTCCAAATGTAATCAAATTCTTTCACTTAGCCCTTACACATGATTAAGAATACTATTGTAAATTTAAAACTATCTATTGTTAGCTTAAAATAAGAAAATAAGACCAAATTCTTTTTCCGAATTTTATACTAAATTTAAGATTGTTTCACCTTAAAATAAGCATTTTCATGAAGTTTCACCTTTTTTTTTTGTAAATTAGAAATAAGGAAAAAATCGTTGCATACATTCACCTTAACAAAAAAAATTGTTTCACCCTAAAATAATAATTTTTGTAGACTAAATATTAATACCAAACTTTATCCAATCTGAAAATTGTAAACTCTTCTCCTCGACCCTTCCACTTTCGTCAAAAATTTAACCTCTTTAAGGTGAAATTTCCTCACTTTAAGGAGAGCGGGATGTAGTAATTACACTACATGTTATCCCATTTCCTCTCCTACGCCGATCATCGTTCCCACATCACCAATGCGCAAGATATACTATATAAATATCCACATTTATGCGATACAATTACTTCGGCGCCACCCTGCGATCGTGAATGCAATATGACACCACGACAACAGATACACATATTCGGATATTCGATATGCAAAGTCAAGGGCAAGCGCGGCTGCCTGTAAAGTGGGTCAGTGCAATGAACGGTTCGAATGACCAGAGGTGCGCTGTACTGTATCTAGAGCGATTGACAAATATTCGAAATGCTGACAGACGGAGGTACACTGCACCATAATTAGGGCAGCTCAATATATGGTGCATCAATGTGACGAAATATGGAAATGAACTTGCCTATTCGCGTAAAATGCGTGGTGGGGACGAGGATTGGCTTCGGATTTGAGGTTTCGTGAAATTAAGAAAGAGGGTTGAAGACCAGAGAATAACTGACGGTTGGACGGAACGGTCCTCTTAATAAAAATCAAGAAATAAGTGAAATTTTGTGTTTTATTACCGTCGACTCTCCGCTTGGCACTCTTCTCTCAATTATAAATGAGAAAGCACGGTGCCGAAGCGTAACAGTAGAGACACACATCCACCGTCTCTACGAGTATTACAAGAAGTGGGGTATTCAAATAAACCCCAGCAAAAGTGAGCTGCTCTGCACCAGGAGGCCGATAGCAACAGCCAGACGAGCAACAAGACGATCAGCCGCCAACTGTCGAGGCATCAAAATTTGACTCCAGAATGGCACCATCATAAAGAAGTCCCTGAATGCCCGCTATCTTTGAATACTATTCCATGAGCGGATGAAATTTAACGGACACGTCAAGTCCATTTTGAAGAAAGCCAATTTTGCATTCCACCGGATCCATCCACTAATGCGGAAACAAAAAGGGCTCAGCCAACGGACCAAGCTACTGCTGTACAAGCAACTCATCCGACCCGTAATCACATACGGGTCCCCGGTATGGTTCACCGCATCGAAAACATACATGCTGAAGCTGGAAACATTCGAACGAAAGATTCTCCGTGTATGCACCGGACTGCACCTGGACAGAGACGCCATGAGACATATGAAGAACAGCGAGCTGTATGCGGCTGCCCGAATAACTCCGCTCAGCGTTTACATGCCGCGGGTCTTCAAGAAATTTCTCGAGGCAGCAAGGACCCACGACAACAACAACATCAGCAGCATGGCCAATGATGAAATACCAGAAGAGCACAAATACCTCAATGCAATGGCGATATTGCAAGAGCCCCTCTTCCCTCTCGACGTCGAAGAAGGACCAGCAGCATTCTACGATGAAGTAGACACTACCCACCACGGCGGATGAGGCCGCATAACAACACGCAACAAATTAACATCACCCGGATTTGAACAACCCGAGGTTCAACCAACAACAATTTTTTATTTTTTTTCTCAAATGTATTTATTTTTAAGAAAAGCCAATGTATTTCGCTGGGCCCCTTTTGTTGAGCCAGCACTATTTCAGAAAAACATTGTAAATTAGGTTTAAGAACAATTGTATATGTTCAATAAAAATATTATTATAAACAAACAGAGAATGAGATTTCAAAAGAAAATCACCGAAAATTGTGCAGCGCAACTATGCTGCGTGTAATAGCAGTCTAAGCAACACATAATAGTTTTGTTCATTGACGAAGATCTAGAGCAGAAATTCTCATATTCGAGCAAAATGTCAGATTAACGTCAGAGCAGAAAAGAGCAACCCATATGTACATACATACCGCACTTATCAATCACCAACGAATTAGTGAAATTTAAAATTCAAATAAATATACCCACAGCTGATTTAACAGTCTGCTCTACTTCTGCTCTACCCCAAAAGTAGGAGCAAGAAATCTTGCTCTTTTCTGCTCTGACAGGTCTCAATGAACACAAAAAGAGCAGTTTCGAGCAGAAATTTTTGTCAATGAACACTAAATCTTGCTCTTTTCTGCTCTTTTCTGCTCGGAGCAGAGTCAGTGAACAAAACTAATTCTACGTGTGCAATATGTATATTTCTCATATAGCCAAAAGCCATATCTCGAATGATGAATGATGATACGAGTGGCGCCGAGAACCGAGAACTCAGCACTGAAAACTTTATTTGTTGTGTGTTCAACTACTTGAGGAATGTGTTCTCATATGCATAATGTATATGATCTCGGTTCTCGAGTACTTATACCGTTGATGGGGTTGAATTTGAATCGACAACTATGCGACTTTATTGGTGTTATAGTTAACTGAAATGTGTTAATTGTTAACTTTTAAATTTGCCGTGCATTCGCATTATAAATTGCATTGCAATTACTGTGTGTGTTGGAGTTGGACAGTAGAGAATTTTTTGTTGATCGGTTTTTTGTAAATTTTATTTCCATATAAGGATTTAAAATGAAACCTGGCGGGAAGGTATCGGTTGTGTAGAATTTTTTTTTTCCAAAAGATGCGGGCACATATTTTCTAAACTGCACGATCTGTAAAAAAAACCAATAAAATTTTTCGGAAACAATAAAATTTAAAACAGCACCTTGTGCGAGTACATCCACTGCAGTTTAGAAGTGAAACATGTGCTGAAGTTGTTGCAAGCAATGATGTTGAATTTTGTCCCTTCAACTTCAACAGGTGGAGCTGTGACTAGAATGATTCCCTAGGGAAAAATCCGGCTGCAGATGAGAAAGAAAGATCACTGGTAAGTCCGAAAAAAGGTTAACAAAAGTGGCTTTATGGAGCGAAAGAAAATAATTTACACGGAACAATAAAGAAAAAATAAACAACTGCCTTCTGTAAATGATAGCCACTGATTATCAATCCCTGGCAATTGTAGAAAATTCTGGATTTTTTAAATATTCAAATATGCTTCATCGACCTTTTTTCCGAATTTGTATAATAAAGTAAAGGCAAAATTAAGATCAATTTTATCGTCAGTAGATAACGTGGTGGTCACAACTGGTATGTGGAGTTCAGATAGCAATAAATCCTACTACACTTAACCTGTCATTTCAATTATAATGATCAACTGAATGCGTGATTCAATTACAGGAGCCAATATTGCTAACGTTTTATCAAATATTTTTCTTGAATGAGACATAGATGGAAAATTGTAACTGTAGTTTCTGATCATACCTTAAACATTAAAAATGCAAATATTGAACATCTGAAGCACACACCACCATCCATGCGTGGCTCTTACTTTAAACTTTAGCTTTAATGAAGCGGTTAGTAACAACACTGGATTCTCTGATTTGCTTAGGAAATGTAGGATTTCGGTTGGGCATGGGAAAAATTGAAGAAAGTGCAAGAAAATAAAAATATAAAAAATGTATTATGCTTGAAAGATTAATAGAGATAAAAGATCCACTGAGTTGTAAAAGCAGATTTTCCATGATCTCTCGGATTTCTGGGAATACATACACGATTGCATTCCACTTTTGAAACCATTTGACAAACTGACTAGAGAACTTTCAAGTGAAAATAGTCCAACCATGTCACTGGTAGTTCCCTTTATAAGAGGTTTCCAAAAAAAATTTAAGTTTACAAGCCCACAATTCGAATTAGGGATTAGCTTCAGTGTTATTTAATGCCTTTAATCGTAAGAATTTGCGGTGCGTTCAAATACAATAAAATGGGCTCAAAGACAACACATTTGGATCCAAGACTTAAAACAGCGTCTTTCGGACAAGAAGACAACGAGAACAATGCACATAAACGCCCCATGTGCCGATATCAACAATTCTACTTTAATTTTGGAATAAATTTAACGTAAAAAAATTAGGCATACCCGCCACATCCGAACCATCAGAGAGAGTTTTCTCCAAGGCAGGTCAGCTGACAAACGACCGTCTGCTGGGTACAAATTTGAACAAACTTTCTCAACAAATTGTGAACAATTTTAGTTACGCTTTTGAAATGTCCTGGTGATATTTGTGTAAATTGTTTGTTTTTAAATTATTTATTTTTGCTTGGATAATATATTTTTAATACAAAAATATTTATTTTTGTTTTTGCATTTTTTTTCCTAGTCCCACCCCAACATATCCTGATCTCAAAAAACAAAATTTGTTGATCACATGTATTTTGAAATTCGCTTTGATGCGAGTAAGTCGATAACGAATTAAATTCATTTCTAGTTTCAAACATTTAGAAAGTTAATTTATAGATTTCGTTCTAATGTGAAAATATAAAAAATTCAATCGTATGAAGTGATCTATCCTTTCGCCATGATATATTTGCTATTCATTTGAATCTCAAAGTAAGCGTGACTATCATCAATGCAACAAAAAACTTAGAAGTGGGAACAAAAAAACCTTTGCTCCCTATGTTTTCACGGAATACTACAACCTAATGCGTAGTCCATGTAAATTGAGAAAAAAAATTGCATTGAATAAAATTATAAAATATGCAACAAATCGAACAAATTAAAGTTGCATTAACTTTCAAAGTTTTGGTAAAACATGAAAATTTATTCATTCGACGGCTAACCTTCACAGCGTGCATATCGTTTTAAAAGCTGATCTCTTCGTTGACGATTTTCTCTGTAAATCCATTAGCTTTCTCCAGTTGTGTTTTCATTTAGATTCATTTACCGGTCGTGAGCAAAAACAAAAAAGAAATTTAAAAAAAAAATTTCTTTGATAAGTGAATGCTAGTGCTTGCTTTGACATGGCCCCAAAGCCACGTCCCCAACCTGTTAAAAAAGTTTGGGAACTCTTTGATCCTCCTGATCCGCCGGATCGGTCCAAAAAAAGACCCAAAACATCTTCTATTATTTT
Organism: Orthonevra nobilis; assembly: GCA_963555765.1. Lineage (NCBI taxonomy): Eukaryota > Metazoa > Arthropoda > Insecta > Diptera > Syrphidae > Orthonevra > Orthonevra nobilis. Next base: position 67,529,905 of record OY743226.1, on the reverse strand, counting down.
CAATGACTATCCCGACCTTCCAACTAAATCAAACTAGAAAAACCGCACTTTGTCCTCATATCGTCAAACCACATGGAAAAACCCCTAACCTCTGATAGCATTTTTCTACTTAAAAAAGCAACCGATTCAATCAGCAAAAAATATGAAAAGATATCACAATTAAAAGACGGCTCAATTCTTATACTGGTAAAAGACCAACATATAGCCGATCAATTTATTCGCTGCAAAAGCCTTAACAATGTGTGCCCAGTGACAATTAAACTCCACCCTAACCTCAATTTAAAAAAAAGCATTGCATTCGCTCCGTGTCTCATCAATGTTCCAGAGGCAGAAATCGTTTCTGAGATGAAGGCTCGACATATAACTGATGTCTACAAATTTACTCGCATGGATTAGGGGACGAGAAGACCAACTGGTCTCATGCTCTTCTCCTTTGATCTATTTGAACTCCCAAGTAGTATTGAAATAGGTTGGTACAAAACAAAAGTGTCCCAGTATATCCCTTATCAGACAGTGTCAACTCCTCGGCCATACATTCAAATGGTGTAAACGGTCTGCCACGTGTGTAAACTGCAACCTCCCACCTAATGCCGACGTAGAATGTTCTCACACATTATGTGCCAATTGTTAAGGGCCCCACACTGCTTCCTTCAGTTCCTGCCCCAGGTATGTGAAAAGCAAAGAAATCCTAGCTATAAAAACCAAACTAAAATGTTCTTTAGCCGAAGCAAGACATATTTACAAAGAAAAATAACCCCTCAAACCAGTTTCTCTAATATCCTTTACTCAGAAAAACTTAAGCTACCCTCCGACAAAGTACATGTACCCAAACCTCAAGCTCAGAAAATAACAATACCTCACAGTTTATAAACAACTCCAACAAAAATTCTACAACCAACACAAATTTTTCATCAACCAACCTATATAACAAAACAACGAAAACAATGGCCAATTTAATTAACTTTCCGAAAGAAATAGCCCCATTAAATGATAATGTGATCTCTCCAGAAAAAACAATACCAGCAACTCTCTCACCCATTCCCTCACTTACTTCCCTCCTTTAATAGTGCTCGGCAATTCTAATGCGTGGAATCCACTTTGGGGATCCCCGTCTTCTAACACGAGAGCAATTTCTAAATTTCTGCAACCTTACTGTACTAAATGACAGCACACCAACCCATTTCTTTGCCCACAAAACCTTCACACATGTCGACTAATCGCTCATCTCTCCCCAACTCTACCCAAATACCAACTGGGAAGTCGCACCTGACTTACATGGTAGTGACCACTTGCCCATAGTCATTCGGATCCTTTAAGTTAATAACTCAAAAATCAAATCAAATGCTTTTTCAAGACAAAGTTTCCGATTACCTACGCACCAGACCTAGAACCCCAAATGTCAACAAGGAGACAGCAATCCTAACTAAAGCTATCCGATATGGTGCCAATTCTTCCTTTCCACAATCTGTTAAAAATCTATTGTTCCTTGGTGGAATTCGGATCTTGGGAAGTAACGGCACCAAAAACAAATGGTCTGGAAGTCCTTTAAAAATAACCCAACTGACCTTAACCTTATCAAATATCGGAAACTTAATGCCCTTTTCCGAAAAAACGCAAAAATAGAAAAGAGGAAAAGCTTTGAACAATTCACATCCGCAATTAACCCTAACTCGTTACCAAAAAAATTTGGGGCGATATACTATAAAAACAATCAACGGTCACTACTCCCCACTCTATACAAGAACCATCACAACAGGCCCCCTAATTTTAACTTGTACGTTCCAAATCACCGAACATTTTGCCAAAAATTGGTCCGCTTACTCAGAGGACTCCAACTTTCACAGAAAATTCACAAAGTGGAAAGCAACGGTTACCCAAACAATATCTCTTAATCCTTGCCCTTCTGCTTCACTTATTGAACTCCCTATTAACACACTAGAACTCGAAACCTGACTTCATTCAGTAAAAGGTAAAATCCCAGGCTTTGACAGAATCGACTGCCGGATGTTAATAAATAGCCAAAAAATGTTCAAAAACCGATTACTTTTTCTATTTAATGAAATATTTAGCTCCGGTACAATCCAACAAGCATGGAAATTAGAACAGTTATTCCCATACCCAAACCAAAAAAACTAACTCAACCAAGTTAACGGTAACCTCCTACCATGCCAAGGTAAAATTTTGGAAGAAATCACCTCAAAACGGCTTTATGTTTTTTTGAAAGGGATAATTTGATAAGCGAGGAACAGTTTTTCAAAGAGATCGGTTGTGTTTTGACTTGCTCTGAGTTTAAATTGTAAGAAAAAAGCCAATAGTGTGAAAATAATTCATCTAAACTTGGTGACGGCGGAATGCAACAGGAGCAAAAAAAAATATAATATTTCAGTCGATGTGATGGATGGTTTTTGTGGTAAATGCGAAAGACAATTCAGCCGCAATGATGTCTATATAGTCCCATGTAGCGGGTTCTGTAAGAGGATCTTTCATCGGGCCTGCTGCGAAGGCAAAATTACGGAATATGATGTGGGACGGCTTCAAGCGAATCGAAATCTGGGATACTATTGCGTGGATTGATTTGGAACTCCGGGAAAAATTCTTTAATTCTACGAAGTTTTGCTGGATTCACAAAAAACTAAATATGAAAACATAATTGAGGAACTAAAAAATAAAACAAAAGCATTACCGGATCAAATTACCGAAATGACAAATACATTTAAAAACACATTATGTAAACAAAACGAACAAAGAGTGAAAAATGATGTGCGGTTAAGTGAAGAAGTACAGCTCATTTCTGCATCAATTTCTGAGTTGAAAGAAAAATAATTGTTGAAAACAAAAGAATGTGTGAGTGAAAAAGACGTTTGTATTTGTATTTGTATTAGTATTTGTATTTGTATTTGTATTTGTGCATAGTTAGGGAATTTTATAACTTAACAAGGTGTTATAAGTGTCAAGGCTATAAACACAAAGCAAACGACTGTAGGAACAAATTAGCCTGTATTAAGTGCAGTGGTGAACGTAATACAAAAGAGTGCACAAATAATGTAGTAAAATGTATTAATTGTTCAAAAATAAATGAAAATCTAGGAATGAGCTATAATTGTGACCACGAATCCAATGATAAGTCTTGTCCAGTGTTTATAAAAAAATTTATAGTATTTAAGGAGAAAATACAGTATTAGCAATTGAAATGCTGGTAGTTTAATGCCCAAGGTTTCTTAAATTACTTCAACCAAATTGAAGCTATATTAAAGGATCACAGTTTTGAAATTATTGCTGTGTCCAAAACCCATTTAATTGATGATATTGAGGATATTGAAATTGAATTGCAAGGGTATAAGTCAATTAGATGTGATAACACTAGTAGTCATACTGGTGGGGTTGTACTATTTATTAAAAAGAAATCTGAATTTTGAAATAGTAAATAAAATTCATATTCCAATGAAAATCTGGTGTGCATGTATAAAAATTACAACTATAAATATGCTAACCCAAAATACATACTCGAAAAAAATAAATGAAATTTTAGTTAATAACAACTGCGTTCAAGTATTAAAAAAACCAACAAGAATAACTACATCTTCGCAAACACTAATTGATTTTGCTATTGCTAGATTCAACATTAGTGAGCATGAATCAATAATTGTGAGAATTCCTTTGAAGAATAATTTGGGTAAACAAAGAAAGCAATACAAAAACATATTTAAGTATAACAAAATAAAATTTAAGGCCATAATGCAAAGAAAATTGAACAATATACATAATTTAAATAATTTAAACGAACTATCTACGAATCTTCAAAATTCCCTAGTTGAAAGTGTGAATGAATTAACTACTAAGAAATGTTTCCATCAGTGCAGTAACAAATGGTTCACAAGTGAATTAAAAGATCTTAAAAAAGTAAAAGTACGACATTATGAGAAAGCTTCTTCATCTAACCTTTCAGAAGACTGGTTTGAATATAAAAGAGTTAGGAATCTCTATATTAATAAGTTTCACTTAGCTAAAAAAATTTTACGTGCAATAAAATAAATAACTGTTCTAGTCAAAAAGAAAAGTGGGAAGTTTTAAAAACACTTGTATTGAGAAAACAAAAAGAAGAAATTAAAGAAGTGCAATTCCAGAACAACATTGAAAGCAATCAGTTAAATATAGCGAATAATTTTAATTCACATTCTATAGAAAGCATAAATAATATAAGTAACTCGATTAATACAATCACTTTTAGAGACAGTGATTTAACAAAATTACCAACAACTTTTAAATTTAAAAACATATCTTTAAATGAACTTTGGCTGGTGTGCAAATCAATAAACAAAAAAAGGACTATTAAAAGCTAAGTATTAAAGTAATAAAAGACTGTTTTGACATAATTGGCCCGTTAATGTTAAAAATTATAAATAATTCATTTAATACAGGAGTGTTTCCAAAAAACTTAAAAGAATCGTTAGTTATTCCCATACCCAAAGAAAGTAATGCAATAAAGTGTGATAAGTTTAGGCCCATAAATATGGTTCCAATTGTTGAAAAGATTATTGAAAAAGTCGCATATGATCAACTATATAAATATATTTCACAAAATAACATCTTAGTGGAAAACCAGTCTGGGTTCAGGCCAGGCCTCTCATGTGAAACGTCCTTAAATTACCTAATAGTGTCATTAAAAGAAGAAAGACATGCAAACAGCTGGGTGGCGGAGTTGGTAGAGCGCCTGCCTTTCAATTGATTCAATTGATAGGTCCCAGGTTCGATTCCTAGAGTAGTGGTCTAGTTTTTCGAATCTGGTCCAGTCACCATTTGCCATTGGGATCAAGTTAATGGCACTATCACTGGATTGGTCGACCAGTGATAGAAGTCTGACTAATGGGTGGCTTTGTTGTTGTGGTTGTTGTATCGGCTTAGTTCCTAATTCGTGTTTTCAAAATAGCTCTGTTTGTGTAGATTGTGTGTAGATGGCTCTGCTGTGAAGGCATAACACTGACAGCGGGGGTCAGTTTCCAAACTTTCAAAGTTGTGAAGTGAGTTGAAACCAATTACACCTGAGTTTCTCAAACCACTACACATTCTTCTCCTAATTCTTCCGCTCGCTCTGTGCTACACGCATTATAAGAGTCCTAATATCCTCTTGAAGAGCGAGCAAATAATTAAAAAAAAAACAACAAAATTATCGCCCTGTTCTTATACTTTCAACGAGCTTTGGAAACCATAGATAGAAACATACTCGTTAAAAAACTGCAGAAATATGGTATAAAAGATTCGGAACTAAGTTGGTTTAATAACTCAAAGAACAAATATAAACGATGTTCTATCAGAAGTCGGGAAAACAGTTTTCGGTGTTCCGCAGGGTACAATGCTCGGACCGTTGCTATTTTTACTATACATAAGCGATATAAGTAAAGTCTTAAAACCTAGCAAAATATCATTATTTGCAGACGATGCCTTGTTATTTGTTTGCGGTAAAGACATAGAATTAATTCATGAACATATGAAAAGTGATCTAATCGAACTTTGCAAACGGTTGGAGATAAATAAGTTAAAAATAAATGTGGGCAAATCAAAATGTATGGTAATCAATAGTGAATTTGTTCCACTCTTTAAGATAAATAACGAGAAAATTGAACAAGTAAAATCAATAAAATATCTCGGTATTATATTAGACAACAAACTTAATTTCAATGATCATTTATCATATGTTGCAAAAAAGATTTCGAAAAGAATCGGATTCCTCAAAAGAATTCGGAAAAACATTAATACGACGTGTGCAATCAACATTTATAATACGATAATTAAACCTCACTTTGAATTCTGTTCAACCATTCTATTTATTGGTAATAGTACGGACATAAATCGTCTTCAAATTCTCCAGAACAAGGCAACGAGAACGATTCTAAAATGCAGTTTTTACACATCAACTCGATGGATGCTATCCTCTCTTCAGTGGCTAAACATCAAGCAAAGAATAACATACAACGCTTTAATTTTTGTTTTTAAAATGAAATATAAAATGGTGCCAGATTATCTTTCTTCGAAATTAACTTATATTCAAGATACTGAACCATATCAATTAAGATCAAATTCCGACTTTCGATTAAATTTTTTTAAGGATCTTAGAACAGAAAACACTATTATGTATAGAGGTTTAAAACTTTTTAACGAACTACCAACCAACATTAAAAATGAACCAGTTTTTCGTACTTTTAAAACGCTCCTTGTAAATCACATACGATCTTGTATTTGAATATTTAAAACAAAGATTTGTTTAACAGTAAAATTAGTTTTTGTAATTAATAGTTCATTATACTAAATAAACACACACATACAAGTAGCTTTTAAAAAAGGTCGGAGCATCAGCGATGCATTTCTGCTGCTTTATCCAGTAAAAATCACGTCTCAATACTCTCCATTGATTTTGAGAAAGCATTTGATCGCATTGGAGTCCATATCGTTCTTAAAAATTGAATTAAATGGAAAGTCGGTAAAAGATTATTCAAATATATTAAATCCATTTTGACCAATAGGAAATTCCGAATAAGAGGTTCTCCGCTCTCTGTTATATTATTCATGGAAGCCTTAAATGTCATTCATCTCATTTTATCCAGATACCGCTTAAAAGTATCCACAACATTCTCTAACTTCATGGCAGATCTTGAAGCCTGGTGCGAGCTGCACCAAGCATATAAATCTTAGCTTAAACTCCATAAATATCTGCAATGTAAGCTACCTTAATGTACTTGGTATAACGTTCGCTTGTAAATATAGCTTTAAAGAACATTGTCTTTACCTGAGTTCGCTTTAAATTGCTAAAACCGCAGTATCCCGAAAAATCCCCATATTAAATGACATAAACAAGATATTAACAAGGAAGAACATTGTTAAAAGCACGTCAGCCCTCTCCAACGACATTAAATTCTCAAAGGATTATGATGTCCCAATCAAAGACTTAAACAACCGTTTTCTAACTCAACCACCCTGGCTATTACCAAACGAGTCCATCAACGTAGACCTAGCCAAGAGCTCGAATGCTTTAAACAAAGGTATTAAATGTGTTTTCAGGCAAATGTTTGAAGAAATACGGCGAAAACATTAAAACTGGCCTTTCATGTTCACCGATGGTTCTAAAAGCATTAGTAGTAGATAATTTGCAGTGGTCGATTAGAATGAGTAAGGGGCTTTTACAAGATCACTGCTCAATTCTATCTGCGGAATCTCTGGCTAAAATTAAATTACTGTGGATACTAGGTCACATCGGTATAAGAGGGAATGAAAATGCAGATCAAGCAGCAAAACTAGCAGTTAAGGATCCTCTTATCGCTTTCCCCAACATAAATAAAGTAGATATTGAAAGAAGAATTCAAAGCTTTGGTCCGTAAAGATTAAAATGTGTGGAGTAACTATAACCACGTCTGCTGCTCTTTCAACCCAAGTGGAACACATGATACATATCCACCAAGTGTAAGCCCCCATATGGCAAAGTGTTACACTCGATTGCGCCTCGGACACACAAACCTCAACCACTCTTATCTAATCAAAAAAAACCTCTCAGCTGAACTGTTACATCTGCCACTTTCAACCAAACATCTAGTCTTCGATTGTCACAAAATAAAATAAATATCTAAAAAGTTTTTTAATAATAGTAGTTTTCACGAATCACTCTCTCATCCTACTGAAAATAACATAGAGACATTTTGAATTTCTTACTGCTTTAACTTTAATAAACTATATATAGAATCTTTATTTAAACAAACCGAAAGCTCTTCTTACTCTTTTAATAAATAACAATCAAAATTTATTTTTTATTTATTTTTTTTAATGCATTTTTTTTAATCGAATTCATATTAACTTACATGCTAGACATAAAAATGCTTAAACTAGCCTAAATAACCATTAACATTTTACTTACTGGCCCTATGCGGACGCTCTAAGCTAAACCTAATGCTTAACCTATGCCTTTCGACGACTTTAACTAAAATTAAATATTTATAATATACTTCAATTAATATTACCTTACGATCTAATTATCAAGAAAATTTGTATATAAAAGAAAAACTTGATATATGAACATTGTTTTTTTTTTTTAAGTCTATATCTAATTACAACTAATTTAAAAATAATTTAAAAGTAGCTTTACCTAGATACATAATAAATATGTATGATATTTTTTTTTTGTGTTTTTGTGCTGTGCTAAAGCTTTTTAATTTTTTTTTTGTTTTTTTTTTTGGCTCTTAAATCTTACCTTAAAATAAACCTAAACCTATCCTTAAATTCTATGTAAGCCGGCTAGGCATTTAAGAAAATTTTTTTTTAACAGTTATAGTGTAAGATCAATGACCAAGACGACAACTACGAAGTATCCTCTCCGTCATTTAACCACCAAAATTGTTGGTGCTGTCTTATAACGTCCTCTTTGTCACGGACTGATACCGCCCTACTGAACCGGAGATTCTCCTCTGAGCTGCGAGCGACATCTCCATTGTAGGCAAGTCGCCTGTCCACACTCTTTCGGGCAACATGGAAGATCAATGGAACTGCATTTCTATCCTGAATCAAGCCGTTAATATCAAAATAGAGGAAAGCCTCTGGTGGAGAAAAGCCGTTAAGGCGCACTGTCTCGTGGTACATGAAGTTAGGGTAGTAAGCCCCGAAGATCAGGTTATTGCTCGAAGTCATTGCTCTTGCAACGTGTCTCCGAATGAGTTTAATGAGAAAGTTATCCACTCTGATTAGGTTGGCCCCGTTGTACAGGACCTCATTAGAATAGAATTTTTTGTACTCAGACTCTGGAGTTCTATATAAATGGAGACAAGCCCCTAGACATCGTCTCTCGAAAACCCGAATCTTTTCCATCAAGCTTGCTCCCACGTTGAACCCCCCGGGACATCCATATGCAAGCACAGGCCGAATGAGGGTCATGTAGCAGATCACCTTTAACATGGCATCGAGTTGGCTGCTGTGAAACAGTCTCTTTGTCATGGCATAGGCCGCTTTAGCTCTGGCTAGAGCAGCATCTATATGTTTGTTCAAATATAGATGCTGATCAAGCCAGACCCCAAGATATCTGACTACACTCCGACTCGCCAGTGGCTGCCCGTTTTGTCCAACGATAGAGAACTTTCGCCAATTCATTCTGGTATCCCAAGAGGACCCAGACAGCGGCGTCCTAAACAAAATGGATTCGCACTTTTGGAAATTGATCTTCAACTTCCAATCGTCGCAATATCGCTTAATCTCATCGAAGTCACTCTGCAAAAGACTTACAATTCCCTCAATCTTTGGACCTGACCTGTACGCGATCAAGTCATCTGCGTATGCTATAGCATGGTGAAGAGAGCCTACAAGATCGCTCGGGAAAATAGTGAACAAAATCGGCGAATTATTTACGCCCTGTTGTAGACCGTTGTTAATTTTAAAAGTTCCAGCAGACGTTACACTGTCATTTTTCACAATAAACTGTCTACTGGTGAGCATATTAAAGATTATGTACAGCAGCGGTTTGCTTATGCCGAGCTGGTCTAACTTGAAAAAGAGCCCCTGCAACCATACAGGGTCAAAGGCCTTTTCCAAGTCAACCAGCAAAGCACCCGTGCATTGTTTCTTACCCTTGTTCCATTGGATATCCGATACTAGTTTAGACGCGGCATGTATGCAATCATGCCCCGCTCTGAAACCGAACTGATTATCCGGAATAATATTTTTGTCCTCAACCCACTCTGTCAGGGCTCTATTGATAATTTTTTCAAAAACCTTGCTGATGTTCGGCAAGAGACTTATCGACCGGAGATTTGCCGGATTGGATGTGTCTTTATTCCGTTTAGAAATTGGTTGCACCACCGCTGTCTTCCAATGAGCTGGATAATGTGCATTATTCAGCAAATTATTAAACAGAGTAGTGTAAATGTTTACCGCTTCTAAAGGGAGGTGTCTGAGAACGATGTTTGATATACCGTCGATTCCTACGGATTTCTTACTTCTAAGTGAACCGAAGATAACCAAGAGATCTTCCTTTGATATAAAAGGAGGATGTGCCCCTTCATCGGCGACGACATCATTTGCCAAATTATCATCACTGAACATGGTAAAACCAGTGTTCTCCGATCGCCAGTTCTCAATATCATTTTGAAGGTCGGAGTTGTGTACGAGGACGCGATCTTCCAAGACATGGTTCGGGTGAGTGATAACATTCACTTTATAAACATCTTGAAAGGTCGCGCCTAATACTTCAACTTTCTCCTGAGGATCTTCGATAACAAAAAAGTTGTCATCTTCAATCGCTTCTACTGGATCAATGCCTGCTGTAAGAAGTATTTGTTCATTGTTCGTAGTTCGGGGGAGCTTAAGACACGGAAGTTCGTTCTGATTTTTCCTTCGAAAAAATTTATTGATTTTCGGGAACATACTAGGGTTGCTAGCTTTAATAGCCCGAATTTTGGTATTCCAGTGCGAGTTAATTGAAGCTCCATAGTTTTGCTTGATTATCTGCTGTAGGTTTCTAAGCTCGGACTTCAGTGTCCTAACTTCCGAGTCTTGTGGGTCAGTGAAGCGTCTGTATGATAGTTTAAGTCTCGTCAGTAGCCGACTTTTTTGTCGGTGTAGCGAGTCATTGTCAGTTTGTTCGTTTTTCGGAATTGTTCTGTCCATCGTTTGTTTCATGGTATCGTCCATCTTTTTCAGGTAATCGTCGATCTCCTCGTTCGACAGATTTCCATTAGATGGTGTGTTAAGCAAGTTCGAGGAAAGTGCTCTGGTTAATAATCGAGAGAAGTGCGTCCAACGCGTCCTACTATAGTTGTAAGAATACGTTTGAACATACTCCTCCCACTCCGCAATCTCGTTAGGAATAGTAATTTCGGCACTAAATCCGCAATGGTCACTGTCATACACAAATGTTTTTAAACAGTTTGTCGTTTGTCGGTCCACGTCAGTCAGTTCTAACCGTTCGTCGAAAAGCAAAAGATCCAAGTAGGAGCCTGTTCTTGGATAAGACGGGCTATCAGTTGCCTTCAAATCTAACCTATACTCAACATTGTTCTGACCCCACCAATTGATTATTAGGTTCCCTCTAGTGTTTGGTGAATGATTTCTCCAATTGCTATGTTTGGCGTTTAGATCTCCGGCCATGAGGTAATAATTCTCCTCCGAACCCAGACGTAAGTATTGAAAAAGTGTCTCGAGCTCTGAGATAAAACAGGATTGTTGAGTAGCTTCAGTTGCATAGACTGCGACCATATACATCCTCTTTCCACTACGGAGAGCGATGCATATAATACATGCCTCAAGAACCTGGAACCTACGCACTTCACCACTGTACATAACCTTATAACGCAAGTTTTTATTAATAAAAATAGCCACACCACCTGCTCGATTTGAGTTAGGTCGGTCTCATCTTGTAATATTATATTTACTGTGCCTCAGTTTGTGTTTTTGAGAAAGCTTGGTCTCGCTAACCAAAAGAACATCGGGGCTTCGGTCTTCTAATAACTTGAAGAGTACGCCTCTTCGCTCGATTTTTATTAGTGAATTCACATTCACTGAAAGGATCTTTAAAGGTCTCCCCGCCAGCGTACACATCACGACTGGAGGCGCGTTAGGCTCGGCAAAAGCGAGTAGATACGATCCACCCGTGTCGCCTGTTCTTGTATCTGCTGCTGTAGCTGGCTAATTTGTCCCTGGATCGAGAGCAAAATCGCCAGCAGATCAGCTTCAGCCTCAGGTGCCCGAGGCGTTGGGGCCTTTGGAACAGCCTTTGGTAATTGCTGTACCGTATTCCCTTGACCTGCCGCCATTTGCGCGTAGGTTACATGGGGAGAAACGGCTTTTGTTTGTATACGAACGGGCGGGCGTTTCAGCTCGACCTTTTGCTGTCGAGCCATGTTAATCTTTTTTATATATTGAAATTTAGGACAACCCCGATAGTTTGCGGTGTGTCCAGAATTTCCACATAAAATGCACTTGAGATCAGTTTTATTCTCCCTACCAAGCGGACATTCCTCCGCTTTGTGGTCCTTTGCGCACTTCACACACCGATGCTGCATTTCACAGTTCGACGCAGCGTGCCCGAACCTTTGGCATCGAACACATTGTAAAATGTTATCACGTCTTTTTACTTTTTCCCATTTAACGCACTGATAATCTAGGACATTGATACTCCTAAGACTATCTAACTTGCTACTGGGAGACAATTGAACTAGGAAGAACGGTAATTTCCGATTCTCCCTTTTAGCCTGCGGTGTGGTAAATGGCTTGACTGCCACGAACTGGAGATCGTCACAAGCCTTTGCTTTAAGCTCTCGTAAGATCTCCTGTGGATCTGTAGTGGGTTCCAGCCCTCTAAGGAGCATGGTTTGCAATCTTTCCCCCTTTGGGGTGTAGGAAAAGAACTCTGTAGTTGTCTCCTTTAACAAATTTTTAACTACAGCATATTGCTCTAAAGTAGAGCAATGAATTGAGTGCTTGTTATGATTTATTCGTTTAATATAAAAATTATTACCAATAGCCGACTTACATAATTCGATTGTTTCCTTTAATTCCATTTTAAAGGTGTTAATTGGAGGCACCTTGGTCCGTGCTGTCTTTTGCTGCTGCTGTTGTTGCTGCGACTGTTGTGGTTTTTGTTGTTGTTGCGTTTGTTGCTGATTAAATGGCAACTGCTGTTGAACACGCTGCTGTGTTGGCTGTTGTTTTTGCTGCTTTTTCCTGTGTTGTTGTTGCTCTGGCTGCTGTTGCTGTGTTTGTTGTTGTTGCAGAACGTTTTGTGTAATCATTTGCCGTTCCTTCTCTCGACGTGCAATTTGTTTCGCTTTTATTGCCAGAACTCTGTTTTGCATTTGACTAATGCTCGTTTTCAGCTCCAGTATCTCGTCTTCCTCATCATCTGATTCGGATTGAGCCAATGACGCAAAGCTGTTACTGTACCGCCGTCTGATACATAGGGGAACTCTTCGCCGCCTTGCGCATTGCTGTAAGCGTCAGACCTTCGAGTTGATGTTGCTGCTTCTGGTTCCTTCGCCGCATGTGAACCTGTTGCCGTCATCGTTGGGGCCAGATCCCCCTCTTGAACCGGCAACTTTTCAATTGAAGAGGAGAGAGACAGGCGCTTTTGCATGTTGGGACTTGTTGTCGTCTTCACCTTCCTACGTCTTTTTATTCTTTGGGGACCGATGTGGAAGTCCCCGTTTGTTCATCACGGGTTATTTTTTTGTCCGCTACTCCTTTTTGTTGGAATGCGGACATCTGCCGTGCATCCATGCCGGATCACCGGCTACAGTCAGATTCGTTCACGAACCTCCATGGGAAGAACAAGTGTTATTTCAACAGTGAAAGCAAGTCAACAGTTTATTTTCAAGTGGTCATTTTGCTACTGCGCTGATAACTAACCAGCCGGTGCAGTGGTTGTGTGTCGGACTCTTGATCCGCACGTTAGGTGATCGAATCCCAGCCGGGGCAATAAATTAATTCTTTCATTTCTCAATTTATACAATTGAAATTAAAAACACACAATAAAATCAAATTAAAATGAGTGAGCGGCAGCCGTCGCCTCACCAACTTGGAGGAGGAGCGGGGAAGGCATTGCCGGACCCACAGCCACCACCACCATTGGCTTCATCAGCTACCGGGAAGAGGAGGAGGAGGGTGCGACCGACTCCAAACCTCGTAAAGCGCCCGTCCCTGTCGGCTTCAGCTGAAAAGCTGCCGACTGGAGCCGGGGAACGGGCGCCAACAACAACAGCAGCAGCAGTAACAACAACAACAGCTGCAGCAACAACATCAGCAGCAGCACTTAAAGTCGCAGCGGAACAGCAGGCGACAATAGACGATTTCCCGTACGTCTCCGACGGTGGCGAAGGCCGCTACACTGGAAACAGTAACAGTTTCATGTCTCTGGCGGCCTCGGAGACTGATGATGAAGACGACGAAATTAGCCAACTAGAGGCATTGCTAAAGGCCGTGAAGGCAAAACAATTGGCACGGCGCGCCAAAGAACGCCAAGAAAAACAACAGCAGCTGGCAAATATCGGTCAAAGTACGGGACCAGCTCAGCAGCAACAAGCAAAGCAACAACAACAACCAAAACTGCCAACGCAGCAGCAGCACCAACAAGAGTTGCCAAAGCAGCAGCAACTATCAGGGTTGCCAAAGCAGCAAAATCAGCAGCAGCAAAAACAGCAGCAGCAAAAACAACAGCAGCAGCAAAAACAGCAGCAGCAGCAGAAACAACAACAACAACAGAAACAACAGCAGCAGAAACAACAGCAGCAGCAGACGACAGTGAGGCCAAAGGTGCCTCCAATAAATACATATAAGATGGAGCTGAAGGAGACGATTAAAATATGTAAGTCGGCCATTGGCGAAAATTTTATAATAAAAAGATTGAGTAAAGACAGGCATGCTATCCACTGCTTCAGAGTGGAGCATCATAAATTAGTTAAGCAATTACTTGAAAAAACAACGACTGAGTTCTTCTCATTCACCCCCAAAGGAGAGCGTTTGCAGACAATGCTCCTTCGAGGTTTAGATTCGTCCACCGATCCCGAGGAGCTCCTTCAGGATCTTCAAGCGAAGGAATGTGACGATCTTAAGTTCGTCAGTGTTAAGCCTTTCACTACAGCAAAGGCCCGAAGGGAGAATCGGAAATTACCGTTCTTCCTGGTCCAGCTGACTCCCAACAGCAAAATAGATAGTCTGAGGAAGATTAAAGTCCTAGACTATCAATGCATTAGTTGGGAAAAATTAAATCGCAGCGATAACATTTTACAATGTGTTCGCTGTCAGAGGTTCGGGCACGCCGCTGCGAACTGTCAAATGCAGTTTCGGTGCGTTAAGTGTGCATTGAACCACAGTGCAGAGGAATGTCCTCTAGGTAAGGATAGGGTTGATGATACCACGTCTCTGAAGTGTATTCTTTGTGGTAACTCGGGACACACCGCTAACTATCGGGGTTGTTCCAGTTACCAATATGTTAGGAAATTAAACCTGGCTCGTCAACAGAAGGTGGAGGTGAAGCGCCCACCTGTTCCTAAAACTCCAGCCGTAACTCCCAATGTGACCTATGCCCAAATGGCGGCCGGTCAGAGGAGTACGGTACAACAAGCACCAAAGGTTGCTCCTCAGGCCTCACGACCTGGAGCACCTAGTGGTGATGCTGATCTGCTGGCTATTTTGCTTTCTATTCAGGGGCAAATTAGTCAGCTGCAACAGCAAATTCAGGAACAGGCGACACGCGTAGATCGTATCTACACTTTGTTGCCGAGTCTAACGCGCCTCCAGTCGTAATGTGTTCGCTGGTGGAGAAACCCTTAAAGATCCTTTCAGTGAATGTAAATTCGCTAATAAATATCGAACGAAGAGCTGTACTCTTCAAGTTGTTAGAAGACCAAAGTCCCGATGTTCTTCTGGTTAGCGAAACTAAGCTCTCTCAGAGGCACAAGTTGAGGCACAGTCAGTATCATATCATAAGAAGAGACAGACCCAACTCCAATGGAGCTGGTGGCGTCGCTATCTTTGTTAGAAAAAATCTGCGTTTTAAGGTTGTGTACAGCGGTGAAGTGCGTAGATTCCAGGTGCTAGAGGCTTGCATCATATGCATCCCCCTCCGTAGTGGGAAGAGGCTGCATATGATCGCAGCCTATGCAACTGAAGCTACTCAACAAACCTGTTTTATCTCAGAGCTCGAGACACTTTTTCAATACTTACGTCTGGGTTCGGAGGAGAATTATTACCTCATGGCCGGAGATCTAAACGCCAAACATAGTAATTGGAGAAATCAATCACCAAATACTAGAGGAAACCTACTATTCAATTGGTGGGGTCAGAATAGTGTCGAGTATCGACTCGATTTAAAAGCGACGGATAGTCCGTCTTATCCCAGATCAGGCTCCTATATAGATCTTATGCTGTTTGACGAACGGATACAGCTAACTAACATGGACCGACAAACAATAAACTGTCTTCACACATTCGTGTACGACAGTGACCATTGCGGATTTAGTGCCGTAGTAACAATTCCCAACGAAATTGCGGAACTGGAGGAGTATGTTCAAACGCATTCTTACAATTACAGTAGGACGCGGTGGACACGCTTCTCCCGAACAATGACAAGAGCACTCTCTTCGAACTTGCTCAACCCACCATCCAATAGGAATTTGTCGACCGAAGAGATCGACACTTACCTTAAAAGGATGGACGACACAATAAAACAAACAATGGACAGAACAATTCCCAAGTACGAACTGACTGACAATGTCAATATATACCGCAATGCTACGATTGACGCTCTACACCGACAAAAGAGTAGGCTACTGACGAGACTTAAACTCCTGTACAGACGTTTCACCGACCCACAAAACTCGGAGGTTAGGACACTGAAATCACAGTTAAAAAACCTACAGCAATTAATTCAGCAAAATTACCGTGCTGCAATCAATTCGCATTGGAATAACAAAATCCGGGCTGTTAAAGCTAGCAATCCTAGTATGTTCCCGGAAATTAATAAAATCTTTAGAAGAAAAAACCAAAATGAGCTTCCGTGTCTTAAGCTCCCCCGAACTACAGACAACGAACAAGTACTTGTGACAGCAGGAATAGATCCAATAGAAGCGATCGAAGATGACAACTTTTTTGTGATCGAAGATCCTCAGGAGAAAGTTGAAGTCATAGGTGCGGCGTTTCAAGATGTGTATAAGGTGAATGTTAGCACTCGCCCGAACCATATCTTGGAAAATCGTGTCCTATTGCACAACTTCTACTTGCGATATGACATTGAGCACTGGCGATCGGAGAGCACTGGTTTCACCAGGTTCAATGACGATAATTTGGCAAATGATGTCCTCGCCAATGAAGGGATTCACCCTCCATTCATATCAAAGGAAGATCTCCTGGTCATTTTCGGTTCACTGAGAAGTAAGAAATCTGTGGGAATCGACGAAATACCGAACATTGTTCTTAAACACCTTCCTCTAGAAGCGGTAAACATTTACACTACCCTGTTCAACAATTTGCTGAATAATGCACATTATCCAGCTCATTGGAAGACAGCGGTGGTGCAACCAATTCCTAAACGGAACAAAGACACATCCAACCCGGCAAATCTCCGGTCGATAAGTCTCCTTCCCAACATCAGCAAAGTGTTTGAAAAGGTAATCAATAGAGCCCTGACCGAGTGGGTTGAGGACAAAAATATTATTCCGGATAACCAATTCGGTTTCAGAGCGGGGCATGATTGTATACATGCCGCGTCTAAACTGGTATCGGATATCCAATGGAACAAAGGTAAGAAACAATGCACGGGTGCCTTGTTGATTGACTTGGAAAAGGCCTTTGACACTGTATAGTTGCAGGGGCTCTTTTACAAGCTTGACCAGCTCGGCATAAGCAAACCGCTGTTGTACATAATTTTAGATATGCTCACCAGCAGACAGTTTATTGTGAAAAATGGCAGTGTGGTGTCTGCTGGGTCTTTTGAAATTAAAAACGGTCTACAACAGGGTGTAGTTATTTCGCCGATTTTATTTACGATCTTCACAAGTGATCTTGTAGGATCTCTCCGCCAATCCATAGCGTACGCAGATGACTTGATCGCGTACAGGTCAAGTCCGAAGATCGAAGTCATTGTAAGTCTTTTGCAGCGTGACTTCGAAAAAGTTCAGGGATATTGCGATGATTGGAAGTTGAAAATCAATTTTCAAAAGTGCGAGACCATTCTGTTTAGGACTCCGTTGTCTGGGGCTTCTAGAAATACTAGAAAGAAGTGGCGAATGTTCGCAATTGTTGGACAAAACGGACAGCCATTAGCGAATCGAAGTGTTGTCAGATACCTTGGGATCTGGCTAGATCAATATCTATATTTTAACAAACATATAGATGCTGCTCTGGCCAGAGCCAAAGCGGCCTTTGCCTTGACAAAGAGGCTGTTTCACAGCAGTCAACTCAATGCCAAGGTGAAGGTGATCTGCTACACGGCCCTTATTCGGCCTGTCCTTGCCTATGGCTGTCCCGTTTGGTTTAACGTGGGAACAAGCTTAATGGAAAAGATACGGGTTTTCGAGAGACGATGTCTTAGGGCTTGTCTCCATTTATATAGAACTCCAGAGTCTGAGTACAAAAAATTCTATATTAACGAGGTCCTGTACAACGGGGCCAACCTGATCAGAGTGGACAACTTTCTGATAAAACTTATTCGAAGTCACATTGCAAGAGCAATGACTTCGACCAACAACTTGATCTCCGGGGCTTTTTACCCCAATGATATGCACCATGAGACAGTGCACCTTAACGGCCTTATTCCCCCTGAAGCTTTTCTCTATTTGGATAGAAAAGGTCTGGTCCAGGATAGATTAGCGGTACCGTTAATCTTCCACGTTGGTCGAAAAGCTGTGGACGGGCGAGTCACTTACGAACAAGACGTCGCAAGTAGCTCACCGGAGACCCTCAGGTTCAGTAGGGCGGTATCAGACCGCGACAGAGCTGATGTCGTAAGACAACATCGACACTTTTGGTGGCTGGACGGAGGATGAACTTCGTCGTCGTTTTATATCTTGGGTGCCCTTATGGCAAAAATAGCATGTCCTGTCAGCCTTGGCCGGCTTATTTATGTTTTTATGTAGTGTAAGTAGTTTTTAATGTTATTGTTAAGTTAGGTTTAGATTTTTAGCTTTAGATTAGTTTGTAGTTTAGTATTTAAGACTTATTTTAATAAAAAAACATAAAAATTCTTATACTAAGTTTTTCTTAAAATTAATCTTTTTTCTTAGTTTCATTATTAGTTATTTAAATTTAAATATAGTTATTATTGATAAGTCGAAAGACATAGTTTTAATTGTTAAATTTAGCTTAGAGCGCCCGTATAGGGCCAGTAAGTTAGTATATACATAGTTAAGTTAATTAAGCTAGTTTTAAGCGTTTTTTGTCTAGCATATAAGGTTATATAATGAATTAATAAAAATGCATTTAAATTGAAAAAAAAAAAACCGGCTACAGTCAATTATTCTTCGGATAGAAGAAAATGAAAAGAAAAAAATAATGCACTTCTCGCCCGGGAATCGAACCAGGGCTTTGTGATTGGCGAGTCACTGACTGGACAGGTGCTCTACCGATGCACTTCTTGGTGGCCAAACTTTTCAGCTATTTATTTATTTTAAATTCACTTTCACTCACAATAAGTGTAAACACGTCGTTTCTATTCTGAAGTCACAGAGCGACTATTTATTTTTTATTTTGGGAACCAAGTGCTAGCTCCACTATTTTTGTTTACATGCAATATTTTCCGCACAAAATTAACTAGAATAAGACCCTCAGTTACGCTGACTCTGAGCGACCCCAAAAACTTTATTTTGAAAGTTGTATTTTTCCTAAGAGGAACAATCACTCGCAATAGGAAAAGTCAAAAACTTCTTATGGTGCTTTCCGGATTTTAGACAGGGGCCTCACACCACGATGCATAATATTTTAATCAAACTTACATAAATTCAACAATACTATAGATTTACCTCATATCCAGAATTAAAATCAAAGCAGTGAACAACACCACTGACTTCAGCAACCACAGCTGCATTTGTCTTCAAAATTGCTGGAGTGGAAAAAATCGGAGATTTATATTTAGTTTTCCATACAATACTTCCAGTTGTAAAAATTACACACGCAACTTCCCCGTCAAGGCAACACGCTAGAAACATTGTTTCATTTAATTTTAGAGGTGAAGCGAAAATACCCTTTGAGCCAATCTGTGTTTGCCACTGAGGCAACTTTTCCTAAGTCAAAAGAAACAATATATTTAATGGCATTTTTTTTTAATTTCAATAAAAAACTTACGTTTAGCTTCAAGCAAATCAAGTTTGCACTTTTTGAGTATGTTCCAATCACAACCAGATTTCCATTCTGTAAAGGCTTTGCTTTCACCATTCCTCCGCAATCGAATTTCCATTCCAATTCTCCCCGTAAATAGTCTATGACATACAAATAGCCATCATAACAACCAACTACAATAAGCCGATACCCGACAAAACAAACTTGACATTCAATTCGATCAGGCAAAATGCATGTTGAAACTTCTTGGCCGGTCTCAGTATCCAGGGTAACAAGGAGCTTGGAGTGAGATCCAACACAAACGACATATCCATTACAACTAGGGGTTGCATCAACGCACTTTCCTGTGTTGTATTCCCATTTAACTTTTAAAAGCTCTCTCCCATTTGAACTATTTAATAATTTCTCGTAATTAATTCCTTTAAAATTATTTGGTCTTATATTATTGATGTGAACAAAAATGTCTGAAAGTGTGTTTATTCCATTTAACATCATTTCTAAAAGCCTTGGTTCAGGATGCTGTAAGATCTTCTCAATATGAGCCGATAAGCTAAGTGCCTGAAAAGACGTGCCACCAGCACCGTAAAATGAGATATCTAGTGGACCGATTTTCTGTTTTGTTTCAACTGAATTATTCCATATAATATCTAGGCACAGTACATTTGTTATGAATATTTTAAAAACATTGATGGGGGTATTATTCTTCAAACTTGTAAACCGATGAAGAAGTTTTTCCTTAGAAACCTTCCCATGTGCTGTGAGTGGGAAGAGGTCCACAAATATTATGTCATCTGGTTTTTCAAAATTTCTAAGTTTTAACAAAATCTCCCGCTGAATTTCCATTTTAGTTCTTTCTGTGTTTTTAACAATAAAAATAGTCAAGCGCATGTTTTTTTCGTTAAAACAACTTTCAACATTAACAACTCCAATTATTTTCAGAACCGTTGATGTTATATGTCCAATATGAACTCGGTGACCATATCGTTTGATCGATTCAGTTTTCCTGCCTTCGTAAAAAATAGTTCCATCGCAGATAAACCCAACGTCCCCAGTTGGACGGAAAAGCACATATGAGTTGTCTACATCACTTTGGGTTTCACCGTCGACATTGCATTTGCGGGAGGCACTTCCGATTTGAATCCCACCAATTCCTTTGTCTATGTGTTCATTTTTATCGTTTACTACTCTTATATGCGTTTCTAAATCAATTGGAGGCCCTATTGGAATACGAGACCCAGATTGTAACTTTCCTACTTCATGCAGAGTACTCCAACACGAAACTTCAGTAATGCCATAAATATTGAATATTCTTGTATTGTTATAGTTTTCGGATGTCCAATTCAATATTTCCTTAGCCGAAGGGAAACGTTCACCACCAAGAAGAAGTATCCTAAATGAATGAAATTAAATATACTAAATAAAAATTGATTATTTTTGTATACAATTAATAATAAATTAAATTAATAAACAGAAAGTTCTGAGAAAACTTATCCGCCTCCAGTTTCTGTTTCTCCCGATTTCGTTAAAATTGCTCAACTACAACAAAGCCTTATTTTACTCATGCAACATCTTTGCATATTTCGTGCAATAGAAGAATCAGGCCCACATACATAAGTGAAAAAACTTAAAACAAATAACAAAGAAAATTGTAAGAATGGAAAAATTTAAACCAGGATGTGTTCAAATATACAAATTCTTTTTATTTCTCTGTTCGCTAGTTCTCTGGCTGACGGCTCTCAAAAGACGACCTCTCTTCCTCTTTTCTTTTTTTAATGGCCGACGCTCGTCTTCGTGAAGTTGAATCCGCTTTGTGATCTCCTCAGTGCTCAACTGCAGAGAGCGTATCTTTTACACCAACTCCACGCAACTTACAACTACCCTTATAGCTCGGTCAACCTGACACTATGATCGACCCCGATCATACTACAAAAGGAAATAAAAATGTTCTTATACAATAACAATTGACTTAAATCATATTTCACTAACAGTAATGTCATTTCGCCAAGTGCGTTCTAAATCCGGCAGGTGTCGCCTGTTACCATAAGTGACCGCAGTGTCAGCATATCTAGTTTTGGATATCCATTTCCTTCCGTGCGGCTCCTTCAACCTGATTATATGGCATCTGTGTTATTTGACAATTTTCAATATCAGTTACTACATAACGGTCGTTTGGTAATTTACTCGTTCGACCTGACCATTGGCCTGAGGTGAAGCTACAGAAACTTTCAAATGTTCGATGTTGTGTTTCAGTAGGTAGCTGCTAAATTCAAACGACGTAAAGCACGAACCTCGGTCAGAAATAATACGTCTCGTTTGACTGTAATAACTAAAACACTTGTCCGTTCACATATATTTCTTAGTGAATTTCTGAATGCGTCAATGATAAGAAGAATGTGTTTACACTTTGAACCCAGAGAAGGCAGTGAGCCAAAATGATTCACATGCACCATGACGAAGGGTGAAGGAAACCAGTTGTACTTTATAATCTGGTGATAGCTATCTTCTCGTGTGTAATCCTTATAATATTGTCCTGCATTTCTTAATGGACATATAGCAAGAGATTGTTAGGATCTAATCGGCGGAAAATCAGACCATCCTGCAATTCATAGTATTTAAGATGATTCGCTGAGTTTTCAAAGTTCCGAGCTTGCACTACCTGGATATAGAAATCAACATAGTCTTCACCTAAAAGTGCAACTAACTGAATACGGGTAGGTTCGTCTACATGGCCCATTGATGTACCACATCGATGCTCTATGGAATAATTATAATTTTCTAATTCTAGCGCCCACCAAGCAATGCATGGATTTACTTGCTTGCTTCTCCCTAAAGTCAGCGCTAGAGAATTACAATCAGTAATGAGTAAAGAATGACCTCTAGTTATACTCTGAATCGCCACACCTTCTAATTCATTCTGGTTTCTCGGCATCGGATATTGTTTAATGCTTTGTATATTTGCATCCGCTTGCGTCATCCACCGAATAGCCCAAATATTCTTTTCTATCGAAAGCAAACCTACACTTCTTATTTCTGAGTTCTAACCCCTTCTCATAAGTTCTCCGTAATACCTCGGCAAGAATTTCCAAGTGCGATTTAAAATCTGACGTAGCAATCAAAAGGTCATCTAAATATTTTATTAATTTTCACGCTTCGAAGAAATCTGAAAATATTTCATGAATATTTCGTTGAAAAACTGCTGGTGCATTTTTAAGCCCAAACGGCATCCTAAGATATTCGTACTACCCATCTGGCGTAGCAAAAGAAGTGAAAGCGAGGTTAGGTTAAAATCGTCTTCCAGATCAAGTAAAGTGAAACATGGTTTCCCGCCCAAAAATTATCTCTTATCGTTTTTTTTATTTACGCACGATAAACCATACATAATCTCAACCTACCATCTTACTTTTTTACTTACATATACTACTTGTGAGATCTGCTATGACGGCTATTACACACAGCATAGTTGCGCTGTGCAATTCTCGGTGATTTTCTTTTGAAATCTCATTCCGAGCTGCGCACGTTATTACACGAAGATTTTTTGATGCGCTAGAGCTGCGCGTTATTTTGACAGTTTTCTTGTATTTTTTAATCGCTGTTCGCAGATGAAGAACTTGTTGATGAAATTTTATATATTTATAATGATGCTTTTGAGACAGGGAATGAAAAGAAAAAACAAAGATTTAGGATAAACATAGGAAACATAGACATGTCCAGGGATCATTCAATTTCGTTGCAAATGCACTGAAAGTGAATGATAAACTATCTTGCAAAAATTTTCAGTGTTTACTTTAACCATCAATTTTTTTATTTATTTATTTTTACGCCAAATTCAAAATTAACATCTATTTTTTGGCAATAGCAAATCTGCTGTGTATCCTAAGAGTGAGAAGTATGAATAAAGCAATCTCGAAAAATAAAGAAGAAGAAGATAAGGAAACGTCAAAAACTGGCAAGGAAAATCCTACCCGTGCATGTCCGGGCTAGGTTATCGCCATTTCACCTTCCCTCTCTTTTGCACTCATTTGAATCTTGCAAAACAACATGCAGTGTGTAATAGCGGTCTATGCTGAACTAACTTCCTATCTAACATATCCTTTATCATCTCTCTCTTCTTTAAATTCGTACAGCTGTCTTCATTGACTATGAAACGGTGTGTCATCTTCTTAGTTAATTTTCATTTCGTATTCATGACATTTCCGCTCAATACCAGTGGGACTCATGTGACTTCTCTTAATAACTTCGCTTACTGTCTGTGATTTATTTAGGCGTGGACAAATTTCAACTTCTGATTACTGTTCGATAGCATCGCTTGCAAAGGTCGCATCTCCAAAATCTTCTCTACAGCGCACCTGGTGCGGAACATCATCCAGCGGAATTTGAACGCCGGCTTGGATTTGTTTACTACCTAAATAAGTTTCATTACTTCTACGACGTGCTAGCATACTGCGCTTGCAATATCTGATCTAGTCGAACCAAATGCACCTTTATTTTTAAAACTTAATTAATTACTTAATTCACTTTTATGGGTAAGAAATATGTTAAAATGCTTTAAGAAGTTACGTCCCAAAATTAATGTCAGCATCATCTGGAAGTACCCAAAGGGTTACTGGTTTAATTTGGTTAAGGAATTTAATAAAACATGTTATAGTACCGTATGAATATTGTATATAGCTCTTTTGCTATATATGTATGCATTATGTATTATAGACCACGATTCCTGTACCGTGACTATCCGTGGTATTGCCGATGCATAAACCAGAACACCAGACAATATTTTATTATATGTTTCTAAGCAGACTCCTTCAGAAAATTTAAACAGTGTTCTATGAGGTCGGTGGTTACAAAAGAATCACACCGTGAAATTTTATTCGACGGTTTTTATACATAAGGTTTGCTTATTCTAGCTTAAAATTATATTATTTGAAAAACTAATACAAAATTGGTTCATTGAATTTATTGCTGACGTTAAAAAAAAAGCTTTAAGGCTCCGTCAAACAGAGAGCGTTTTAAACGCCGCGGTTGGATCATTTTACGCGGCGGTTGGATTATTTTGACGTGTCTTTCTTAACGCCGCGGTTAAGAACGTCAAACAGAGAGCGGTCAAAAATAATTGATTTGAGTTTCAAAAAAATGTCAAGCAGCTCGGATGAAGAATTATTATTATTTGCCATGCTACGTTCTCGAAAAAGAAAAAGAATTTGGGTTCACGACATTAATAAAAAAAGAAATAATGATGTCGGAGAATGCCACCGGTTGTTTTCGTCTTTTCGTATTTCCGTATATCACAAAATGCTTTTGAAGATCTTCATGATTTGCTTCGCCCTAAAGTTGAAAAAAAATTAACAAATCCCAACAAACCGAAGGCCCACCACTGCTGCATTTCAAATTCGCGAAACATTTGTATCTTATTTTAATAATAATGCTTCATGAAAAAATAAATAAAATGCATAATTGAGTCTTTGTAAACATCTGCTCTTGTCTTCTTCTGTCTACAAAGTAGACACAAGTTTCGAATTTTCAAAATGCGCTTCTCGCATTAATTTAAAAAATTACTTCACACCAAACTCAAATTTGCATAATGCGCTTCTCGCGTTACTTTACACAAATGTTTCCCACTGAATATCAAGCATTGAACAATACGCTTCTCGTATTAGCTTACAAAATTATGTTCACACGAATTCCCATCTACACACAAACATTGTTATTAGAATCCTACCCTTTGCTTAGTGCACCTGACACAATTTTAATGTACTTAGGTTAAGCTTAATTTAATCAACAATAAAATCATCACTTATGTCAAACTATTCAAGCTGGTCGGTCTTATAATTTCTTTGTGTCGCGCCGTCGTTTTCATGGTCCTTCGATTGTCGGTGAAAGTGAGAAAGCGAATAGTAAGCTAAATAAATGCTATAAACTGTGTTAGTCTCTGCAAAAAACAAGAAACTGTGAAATTAAATTTTTTAACTTGTTAAAAAAGAAGCAACGATAAGGCTCTGTGCAGACAATAAACTGTGTGTCTGTATTAGAACTAAAAACAAAAAGCATCTTAAGTGTTCAGATAATAAACTACTAAAGAATCAGTATGGAGGAACTGTTTGCTGAACAACAGGATTTGGATACGTCCATCCAAATTATGTACATTAACTATAGAAAAGATGGTGGGGTTAAAAAGACTTTGAAATATTTGAACGCTCGGAAAGATACATTAACTACAAAATGGGAAACATTTTGAAGAAAAAACGAGATTCTTCTGCAAAGAGAAGAAGAGTATAATGAACATAATTACTTTAAAAACAATTTTAAGCAACAAAACGAAAAAATAATGGGCAACATAGAAGAAAGGATACAAGTTATCCGAAAAGCTAATCCGAGCAACACTGAAGAAGATGCCAATAGAGCAAAACAAGACTCTGACTTTAAACTCTGTTCGGAACAAGAACTAAGTTCCGAAGAACAAAATATACTAGTGAAAAAGCAATTGATACGAATGAACTTACTCAAACAAAGTATCGTTAGAAAAATGCAGAGCGATAAGAAAACTCAAACGTACTAAAAATTCAAACTAAATGAGATAACAGGGATGTGGAAGAATATAACTGAATTGGACGGAGAGATCTAACTGAATGCTAGTGATATTGACACTCTAAGTAAATACTTCGCGGAGGAAAAATACGGAACGCTTAAAGACGAATATAATAACTTTGTTATGGAGCTACATGCGTTAATACAAAGTGCAGATGATGAGCACAAAAAAGAAATCCATGATGTAAAATTGCCACGAATAAAAATTCCAACGTTTAACGGCAATTATAAAAATTGGATATGTTGTTGTTACTTATTTGGTAAAAAATGTACAAATTGGTATGTTACCGCACATTTTACATACAGAGATTTGATATTTAGAATTCTATATCTTTCTACTGAAAAACAATTTAGTTTCTATACAATAATATTAGTCAAACAAAAAGAACTCTTCTGAGGGAAACTTACCACAAAAACCTTCAATTTAATACATTCAAAATAGGAAAAAGAAAATAAATAAATATATGACAATTAATAAGAGTTACATAAATATGCAAATATAAATATGTAAATATACAAAAGTTTAAATATATAAACATAATTAGATATATTAAACAGGTGAGAGATTAATATGATCAAATAAATCAACAAATAATAAATTAATACGTGAACAAACAAGAAAGTGTACAGAAAAAACAAGTAGATGAATAAATAAATAAGCAAGTGAATAAATAAATAAGTAAATAAATAAATAAATAAGCACGTGGATAAATAAATAAATTAAAATATAAATAAATAAATAAATAAATAAATAAATAAATAAATAAATATATAAATAAATAAATAAGTTAATAGATAAATAGATAAATAAATAAATATATAAATAAATAAATTAATTAATAAATAAATGATTAAATTCAATATAATCACAGTTGAACTATATATTAATAAATATAAATTTCATAAGTGATTTTAGACAGATAATTGATTAACCAAAACATTATCGGCGAATGCACAGCGGTTCATGAATTTATCTTTAAGTTTTTGGATTCTACTGTAAATCAATTCAACATTTCCTTTTTTGTCGAGATCAGAGGTTGAATGATGCCAGGGAAGGTTTAGCATCATCTTCAATAGTTTATTCTGCGCTACTTGTAATCTCCGAATGTGAGATTTTGCGCACACTCCCCACGCTTGACAACCATAAAGTAAGATTGCTTGAAATATAACTTTAAGTATTATTATTTTATTTTCTTTGGACAACATGGATTTCCTATTTATGAATGGGTATAACATAGAAATTGCAATTTTAAATTTATGTAGAGATTTTGTAATAAACTCGTTGAATGTAAGCCTACTATCGAGATGCATGCCCAGGTATTTAATGGATGGTTCCCAGGTGAGCAAAACACCGTTTATACAAATTTGGTTAACAGGAACATAGCATTGCTTTCTTTTTCGCGTGAAAAAAATTGCATGCATCTTTTCCACATTAACCTTAATTTTCCATTTGCTATAATATTTTAAAAGTGTTCCGACCGCATTACGAAGATTTCTCTCAATATTAAGAGAAAATGAAAGCGATGTGAAAACTGCTGTATCGTCAGCATATATGGCGATTTCACACTCAGGTAGTTGCGGAACGTCAGCTGTATAGATGTTGTATAAAATTTGGGCTAAGAACTGCACCCTGGGGGGCACCTGAAGGGTTACAAAAATCACTTGACGCACTATTGTTAACGAGGACTCTGGAGCGGCGATCGGATAAAAAACATTGAACTATTTTACACAGATATAACGGAAAATGGAAATCTATCATTTTATAAATGAGGCCATTGTGCCACATGGAATCGAAGGCCTTTTCGATGTCGAAAAGTATCATACCAGTAGATTAACCGGCAGTTCGGTTCAGTCTAATGTGCTCGCATATTCTGAGCACTTGATGTACTGTGCTGTGATACCGCCGAAAACCAAATTGTTCATCTGGAAAAATGTGTCGATCTTCGACTTTTTTTAATATTTTTTCCTTTAGAATTTTTTCGTAGATTTTGCTTATAGTGCTTAATAAGCTAATGGGTCTGTAGCTACTTGGATCCATGGGAGGCTTGCCAGCTTTTAAAATCGGTACTACCATAGCGGTCTTCCAGACCTTAGGAAAGTACTGCACTTTTAGACAAGCATTTATAAAAAATGTCAAATACTTTATCCCTGCAGCCGGTAGCTCTTTAATGTACACATTTTTTATGCGATCAAGACCGCCTGACTTCTTCACTTTCAATTCCGTAACCAAAACGTCCGATGGTGTATCGGCTACTATTGAATTGAAAGCTTCAATGACATTTCTTACAGTGACATTTTTAGTTGGGTCACCTAGGTTCCGTGAGGTAGCATAATTACTGCGAAAAACCGATGCCAGCGCATTTGATTTCTCCTCATCGCTTATTAGGACACGTGTTTGGTCCGAGCTTCGAAGACACGACAGCTTCTTGTTTTTGTGTTTGATTATTTTGACAATGTTCCAAAATGGCTTGGCACCCTTGTCAAGCTCTAATAGTTTATTATTCCACTTTTCGTTACGCAGTCATTGAATATGGTATGTGATTAATCCATTCAAATATAGATACTGTTGTCTGTATACTGGCTGACGATACTTTTGCCAGTTTCTCCTATTGGCGTTCCTAACTTTAATGAGTTCGGAGAGAAACCGCGCGATTATTGCGCAAATGTTTTTATTTTTCACAATTTTTGGGACAGACACATCAACAGCAGTTAAAATAGAGCTAGTAAACTGATCAATTCTACTATCTACGTCAGCAGTACTGGTGATATTAACCAAGTCAAGTGAAATATTTTTAAGTTTTCTCTTCAATTCTAAGCGGAAACGAGCCCAGTTTGCGTTTTTCAAATCCAGAAAACATTCAGTTTTCATATCGGCCTCACGTAAAAACTTGCAGATAACTGGGTTATGATCGGAGCTTAGTGCGCTTATGGAATTCGGTTAAGATACATAGTCAGGGACATTCGTAACAAAAATATCGTAACAGAATAGATATTGCTAACGTTAATGCAAGATTTGAGAGTAAGTTACCCCAAGTATTTGCCCGGATACAGCCCCAGTCTCGGCAATTAAGGTCTCCACCTATCAGGAAGTCTCCATTAAGACAAAAGAGCTTTCTTAAGTCTCTTTTCAATAGTAATTTGTTTGTCGCAGTAGATCGACTTCGAGGAAAATACACACAGACAATTTTAATAGGCCTATTGTTTTTTACTTTAACCTCGATAGAAATATTTTCTACGAATTTAGTTTGAATAATGGGTAAGAGAGACTGTTGAATTGATCTACGTACAAGAATCGCAACACCACCACCTGTTCTATCAATCCTGTCAACACGATAGCATTTATAATCGGAGGTAGAGAGTGAAATATCACAGTTTAACCAAGTTTCAGTAATAAGTGCGATATCAACGTTGTTACTATTCAAAAAATTCACAAGTTCGACTTGCTTATTGCGAATGCCTCTAGCATTCCACGTTACAATATTTAAATTTCTATCTATCAATCCACTATTTACTATTACCATATAAAAACTTAATGGCTAAATGTGCGATAACATTAAACTGTTCAGATTTATTCTTAAATGAACTTAAATTGGTGATCATCTCCAAACAAAGAGCATTTAATTCCTCGACTGAGAATAAGTCGCTATTGACGATGCCAGCGCAAGTCGCTATGTACTGTGGATTCTGCCATGCATTTTGTTGCACCAGTGGTGGATTGCTCTGCTCAGGCTGAGCAGTATTGCGGTTATTGTTGGGTAAAGCAGGGAAATCGATCACTGAGCTTAGAGCAATCGTTTTTTGTGGAAAGTTCGGAAAGGAACGCGTAAACTTCGACTGGGAGCGAGAAGTTCTTTTGGCTAACTTCTCCCTAATTTCTAAATATTTATTTCGACTAATGCACGAAATGTCAGTGGATTTGTGGTGCCCGTTGCAGTTTGCACATTTTACAGTTGTTGCATTGCTGCACTCCGATGTTTTGTGGGAACCCGCGCAGTTTGCACAGTATGTTTTGATGTGGCAGTTTTTTTCCCCGTGCCCGAACATTTGGCAATTAAAGCACTGTGTTATTTTATTTTTTGATTGTTTTGGTAGCTCCAGTTGACTTGGGTATGGAGTATAGAACGATATTGTGGCAACACTGAAAAATTTAAATGTGAACTTAAGAGAGGACTGCCGGTAGTACTATGTCATTAGAGTTCATTATTGTAAAAGCAGCGAAACAGTGCGGACGTGCCGTATCTAATAAATGTTGTCATATATTTAAAAGTGTTTTGTGTACAGTCTTTTATTTCTCGTTTTCACTGACATTACTACAATATCAGAAGTGGGATACACCCAAGAACGATCGTCCTATATTTAAATAGAATATTTCAAAAGTGAGTGTCGCAGTTTAATTTTTTTTATTTAATTTTTGCAAAGGAGTGTTAAGAAGAATGCAAGTTGAGCTGGAAGAGATAAAGTCGTTCACGGCTATTCAATTGAGGCAGTGGTTACGCAATCTGGGAAAAAAGACCTCAGGCAACAAAAGTGAATTAATGTTGCGGCTCATTGAGATTCCCGTTAGCCAGCGAGGAGATTTTACACAATATTCAAGAAACCCAAACGAGTCCGAACAAGAAATTCATACAGGCAGCGAAGACGACTACAGCAATGACGAGTACACCAACACAGACATCAATTTTCAAGGGAAATTAAATACGACGAGGGATGAAACTGAAATAGCGACAACGAGTGCAAACAACGAAGATCGAACAGTAGCAAACGAGAAGGCAAACAAGGAAGAGGGCAAAAGGGGTGAACCCTTGCAAAAAGATCGAACAGCAGCAAACGAAAAAACACAAATGAAGAGAAACCAAACGATGACGAGAGATGATGACAGGAAGGACACTGACGAGGGCGCCAAAATGAACGCAAATGAATGGAGACAAATGAGAAGAGAAATCAATTTACTAAAAAGAGAAACAGAAATACAAAAGAAAGAAAATGAACTCTTGAAGAAAGAGAACGAGCTTTTGAAAAAAGAAAAAAATATCGGTGGACATGTTGATACATATTCAACTGAAACAAAAAAAGAAAATTTCTCGAACGTTAAAGATCTTTTGCCCGAGTTCATTGGCAATGGAGATTCGTTTGGACACTGGGAGTCACAATTAAAAAGTGTCCTAAGTGCTTACAATTTGGATGACAACAATATCAGAGCCCTTATCTCTTGCAAATTAAAGGGAAAAGCTTTAAAGTGGCTGCACTCAAGATTGGATTTAATGACAGTGCCAATCGAAGAACTTTTAAAGGATATGCGAGCACTGTTCGGCGATCGAGCCAGTAAATTGACTCTAAGACGTCAATTCGAAACCAGAAAGTGGCAACCGACTGAGTCATTCCAAGAGTACTTCCATGACAAAGTCATTTTGGCCAATAAAACTAGCGTAGAAGACGAAGAGATCCTCGAATATGTAATCGAAGGAATACCGGACTACAATTTAAGATCACAGGCACGAATGCACCGCTTCCGGTACAGACTGGAACTATTGGAAGCTTTCAGTAATGTAACTTTACCTAAACGAAGTTCATCGACACGTCAGCACTCCGGTGGAGAGCAACGACAAGCTGTTCAAACCGTCAGATGTTACAATTGTAACTCACAAGGACATTTTGCAAGTGAATGCCGCAAACCGAAGAGGGAATACGGAGCGTGTCATGTGTGCGCCGAGATGGGCCATTTCGCCGCCGAATGTCCGAAGAAGAAAACTCGGCAAATACACCAAGTTTGCATCGAAGGAGAGACTGATGAATACGTAAGACTGTTACATTATAAATTTATAAATTTTAAGTATAATTATGATGTATATTTAGGAACATTAATTGACACCGGCAGTCCAGTGAGTTTAGTTCGCCAACAGTTCGTGCCATTTATTTTAATCGAAACATTTACTAATGTATCAAATAGTTATTGTGGAATAAACAACAGTACTTTAATTATAGTTGGACAAGTAAAATGTATAGTTTCATTTGAAAAAAAAGAAATCGAAATTAATATGTTGGTTGTACCTGATAACACAATGAAATATCCATTGATATTAGGGAAGGATTTTTTGAAGAGTGCTCAGTTAAGTTTACAAAAGACAGAAAGTAATTCTAAAGATCAAAGGAAATGTGATTTATTCAATGATGAGTGTTACAATTTAATGCAGATAGAATGCAATGATAATGAAAAAATATGTATATCCAACGATAATTTAGATTTTAATTCAAAAGAAAGATGTAAACGAATATTTAATGAGTGTTATCTGTACAGCAAGCGTCCCGATGAACCAAAGACAAAGTGTGAGATAAAGTTATCTTTGAGTAATGAAAAGCCATTTAATTGCCCACCCCGTAGATTGTCATACTATGAAAAAGAGCGATTGCAAACGATATTAGATGAGTTAATAGAACAGAAAGTAATAAGGCCTAGTAAGTCAGAATATACGTCTCCTATTGTACTGGTTAAGAAGAAGACTGGAGACATTCGACTCTGTATAGATTATCGAACTTTAAATAAAATAACGTTAAAAGACAATTACCCTATACCATTAATCGACGATTTATTGGATAGGCTATCAGATAAGACGATATTTACTCTGCTGGATTTAAAGAGTGCATTCTATCATGTTTCGGTTAGTGAGGATTCGATTAAATACACATCATTCGTGACTCCATTAGGGCAATACGAATTTTTAAAGATGCCTTTTGGTTTAAGAAATGCACCATCAACATTTCAAAGGTTTCTTAATTTAGTTTATGACGATATGATTAGAGCCGGAAAGATAGCAATCTATTTAGATGATATAATGATAGCGACAAATAACATAGAAGAACATTTTGTCATCCTTGAGGAAGTTTTTAAACGATTGGTGAGTAACAATCTATCCCTTAGAATAGATAAATGTCGATTCATGGAATCGGAAATCCGTTATCTAGGTTATAAAATTTCAAAAGACGGAATTCGGCCTGACGATAAAGGTATCGAATCGGTAACGAATTTTCCCATACCAACGAATGTGAAGGCTGTACATAGTTTTCTAGGACTATGTTCCTACTTTAGGAGATTTATAAAGGGATTCTCCGTAATAGCTCAACCGCTATATAACTTGATAAGGAAGAATGTTGAATTTGCGTTTGGTGAAAACGAGTTGAAGTGTTTCGAAGAATTAAAACGCAAGTTGGTAGCAGCACCCATATTATCGATTTACGACCCTAAAGATGAGACTGAACTGCATTGTGATGCAAGTTCGCTAGGTTTCGGAGCCATACTCTTACAAAAAAAGAAAGACGGATTACTACATCCAGTGTTTTACTTCTCCAAACGAACCACTGATTGCGAAGCAAAATATCACAGCTTCGAGCTGGAGACTTTGGCCATTATATATGCTTTACAGAGATTCAGAATCTATTTACAAGGTGTAAAGTTTAAGGTGCTTACCGACTGTAACTCACTGACACTAACATTAAATAAGAAAGAGATTAATCCCAGAATTGCTAGATGGGCACTCGAACTCCAAAATTATGATTTCATTCTGGAACATCGTAATGGATCCAGAATGCAACATGTAGATGCACTTAGCCGCATGTTAAATATATTGGTTTTAGAGGAAAACACCTTTGAGCAAAATTTGTCAATCTGTCAGTATAGAGACGAAGTAATCAATAAAATAAGAAGAGAGTTAGAATTAAAAGAGAGTGGATATTTCGAAATGCGTAATGGCTTAGTATACAGGAAAGTTGGGAGAAATATAATGTTTTATGTGCCTCAGGAGATGGAGGACAATGTGTTGCGAATGTACCATGATGAATTGGGACATCAAGGTTGTGATAAAGTTATGGAAACCATATCGAGATCCTACTGGTTTCCTAAAATGAAAAGTAAGATTCAAAGTCATATCATAAACTGCTTGAAATGTATTGCCTTTTTCCCCGAAATACGGAAAACATGAAGGTCTTCTGCACAATATTCCGAAGGGAGATAGGCCGTTCGAAACGATACATATAGATCACTTTGGACCAGTTTTACTAAAGAACGCAAAGAAGAAATATATATTCTTAGTCGTAGATGCCTTTTCAAAATTCGTTAGATTGTACGCAGTACGAACTACCAACACTAGGGAAGTGATAAGCAGCTTGAAATCATATTTCCAAGCATATAGTGTCTGATCGTGGTAGCGCCTTCACGTCGAAGGATTTCGAAATATTTTCTGAAGACAATAACATTAAACATATTAAAATTGCAACAGGTTCACCACAGGCCAACGGGCAAGTCGAACGAGTGAATAGAAGTTTAGCACCTATGATTGCGAAATTAACTAATGGAGGCTTGAATTTTTCTTTAGATAAAGTCATACCAGATATAGAATTTGCGATAAATAATACTTTGAACAGAAGCATAGGAACCACAGCGAGTGAATTATTATTCGGGGTTAGACAGAAAGGGGCGACGATAGATTTTCTAAAAGAAAAATTGGTGGAAATAAACGGAAATGAAGAGGAAAATGAGAGGAATTTGGTTTCTTTGAGGAGTAAAGCGGTCATGAAGATGGAGAAAGTTCAAAGTTATAATAAGCGGCAAAAGGATAGGAATAGAGTTCAGAAACATTATGAAGTAGGAGATTATGTGATGATTAAGAATTTTTTAAGCGAGCCCGGTATATGTAAGAAAATCGCGCCGAAATTCAAAGGACCTTATAGAATAGCAAAAGTGCTTTTGAACGATAGATATTTACTAGAGGATGTTGAGGGTCACCAAGTAAGTCAAATTCCAAATAAAGGAATCTGGGAGTTGGCAAATATTAAACTTTGGACTAATTGCGAATTGGTAAAGTCTTGACGAAATCGGGACGATTGCATGTTAGGGTGGCCGAATTGTGGCAACACTGAAAAATTTAAATGTGAACTTAAGAGAGGACTGCCGGTAGTACTATGTCATTAGAGTTCATTATTGTAAAAGCAGCGAAACAGTGCGGACGTGCCGTATCTAATAAATGTTGTCATATATTTAAAAGTGTTTTGTGTACAGTCTTTTATTTCTCGTTTTCACTGACATTACTACAATATTGTTTTTTTAGTTCCGCGAGCTTAATAGATCCACTTTCTAGGAACACTAAATAAATGTAATCTGTGTGGTGCTCGAAATGTTTGACTATTTTTTTAACCTCTATACACTTGAGGCCCCGGTTGATAAGTTCAGATTTTAATGAATTATTTTCTAGTTCGTTTAACTCGAACAACAATACCTTAAAAGCCTTTTCACTTTTGTCATCATGGGAGAAAAATTGACAGTTGTCAACTTTTAATTTAGATAGCACGGAATTGTAAGAGATCATGTAATCACACAAGATTTTTATTCCGATTGAGATTTTTTTTATCAAGTAGTCACAAATAGAAAGGGACTTCATGATTTGATGCACATAATCACTTGTGTTATGTAACAGTTTAATCGGTGGTACATGAACTTTGAGCGGAACACTTGTTGGGGAAATAATTTCGTAATTCCAGTAATTTGCCCTAGACTCTTTTCTTTTTTCAGAACCACTTCGTTTAGCCATTCCGTATCGAAACTTTTTCTGCGAGGACAATTTGTTGTCCTCTGCTTCAGGCGATCTATCGCGCTTGGTTATTTTGCGGTTTTATGCGAGTGTTAGTCAAATTCAGAGAACTGATACGTCTTGCGCACTTGAAAACTCCGATGAGACTGATAAAAATTGGATAGCATTTAATGAAATTTATAACAAAATTATTCCCAACAACAGTCGTCTGAAAAAAATAGAAAAAATGCATTACTTGAAAACATCGATAAAGGGGGATGCAGTTAAACTCATTCAACATTTAACCAGTTCTGATGTCAATTATGACGCAGCATGGGACATGTTGAATAATAGATATAATAACAAACGAATTCTTTTCTCAACATATTTAGATACCCTGCCAAACCAACCAAATATTTCACACGAGTCGGCGTATCTGCACGACACAACAAAAGAAAGTCTGCATGTAATTACAAACTTAAATGTAGATACGAAATCTTGGGGGTCATTATTGGCGCATATGATAATTCAGAAGGTTGACAAGGAAACGCATAAGTTATATGAGCAATCACAAAAAAAAACCACGAGAAATTCCACATGTAGAAGAAGTGTTGTTATTTCTAGAAAATAGTTTTCAATTCACTTGAAGCTTTGGGTGAATCTAAGAAACGAATACGACAAAAAACAGAAAGTAAACCAGCTGATATGGGGAAGTGGTCAATGAGAAATTATCATACCGCAATCAAAAACTGTAAGTTCTGTAAGGGTCAACACAGCACAACACCAGTTCCTGGAAGAATTGCATTTATTAAACAAAATAAAATATGCCAAAATTGCCTTAACCATGAGGTAAAGGATAAATGTTACAGTTCGTCAAGATGTGTTATCTGCAAACGACAACATCATTCCCTCTTACATTTACAACATTCTCTTCAAACTCAAAAACAAGCAAATAATATCCAAAATATCAGTATCACAAACCAGTATTATATTAGCGGCTGCGCTTGTTAGAGCAAAAACTGTTCAAAATTCATAAGAATTTCTACGTGCTTTAATAGATCCTGGATCTCAGGCTACTGTTATAACAGAAGGCGCCGTACAACGATTAGGATGCCCCAAATATAAAACGAATACGCAAATCTCTGGCATGGCACAATGCAAGGCAGGACGGTGTCGCAGTAAAGTTAAACTTGAATGAAATGCACGGTACCCTTCTAACTTTTCATTACTTGCGAAGCACTAGTTCTCCCAACTATAACTCACACTCAACCAGATGAAATCATAGCAATAAGCAACAAAATTTTCAGTGATAACTTCATATTAGCAGATCCAACGTATGACACTCCCGGTCCAATAGATCTTCTCATCGGAGCTGATATTTTTCCCGATATAATCGTAGATGGGATAAATAAAACTGAGGACGGAATATTGGCACAAAACACAAAATTTGGTTGGATTCTTTCAGGAAGAGCTACGCTCAGAGCAAGATCTGAGGAACACGTAAAAGCGATGATAATAAGAACAGACATTGACGAAGAACTAAAGCGTTTTCGGGAAATAGAGGAAACACCGCAGGATGAAGAAATGACGAATGAACATAAAAAATGTGAAGACTTTTACAAAACGACTACTCGAAGAAATACCGATTAAACTTACACTGTAAAAATTCCTTTTAATGACGCTGAATACAATTTATGGGATTCAAGGCCACAAGCTATGGCACGGCGGTATCAAATGGAAAAGAAATTTTCAAGAAACAGTACATTGCAATTAAACTACAATAAATTCATGCAGGAGTATCTTGAACTAGGTCATATGAGGCCAATAAAAAGTGCCGAAATGAGAGAAACGGATCCCAAGAAAGTATATTATATGCCGCATCAAGCGGTTAACCGGAAGGATAGCACTACAACAAAATTACGTGTCGTTTTTGACGCATCTATGAAAACAAACAATGGGCTAAGCTTAAATGAAATAATGCTAAATGGCCCAAAATTACAACGAGATCTACAACTACATCGCTGGAGAATCCACCAATACTGCCGATATAGAGAAGATGTATCGGCAGATAAGAATTGCTAAGGATCATCAAGACTTTCAGAGAATTTTATGGCGCCCTTCGCCTTTTAACGACGGTAACATATGGTACAAAATCTGCTCCATATTTAGCCATAAAAACTCTACAAACTCTAGCAGATGAAGAATCAACAAATTACCCAAATGTCACTGCATTAATTAAAAGGGATATTTATGTTGATGATCTAATGTCTTGCTCTTCTTCGTTAGAAGATGCAAAAGCGATCCAGAAACAACTAATTGAAGTGCTTAGAAGAGGTGAATTCAACCTGAGAAAGTGGAGGGGAAATCACCACACGTTGCTGGAAGATTTAAACCAAGAATTAAGAGACGAACAAACTATTGAAATAAATAAAGAAGGACAATTAAAACACCTGGAGTATTTCACTTTAATGTTAACTTACAACCAACACAAGCTCCACCTACGAAACGATTAATACTTTCTGTCATTGCAAAGCTCTACGATCCTCTGGGATGGTTATCCCCAATTATAATAAAAGCAGAAATATTACTACAGGAGCTTTGGATTGAAAAATATACATGGGACCAACCACTAGAAGACAAGTTAGCAGCGAAATGGACACAATTTCCGCAAGAACTACCAGCATTGGGTTGGATACATTATTTACCCAATTGTCAATCATTTGAAATACATGGATTTGCAGATGCTTCTGAAAAGGCTTACGGGGCTGTAGTTTACAGTAAAATAATAACAAATGAAGGCGAAACTAAGATTACATTGCTGCTCTCGAAAACTAGGGTGGCACCAATAAATAATCTATAAAATAAAACAATGACATTGCCTAAACTTGAATTAAATGCAACTGTCATGTTGGCAAAACTTTTGAAGCAAGTAAAAATGTCAATAGAATTGAATGAAGTAGAGGTACATGCTTGGACCGACTCAACAATAACGTTAGCTTGGATAAATGGAGCAGCTGACAAATGGAAATGTTATGTTTCCAACCGAGTAAAACAAATACATGACGTCACAAGACCATCTGACTGGGGTCATGTTCGATCAGAAGATAATCCTGCCGATTTAGCATCAAGAGGTGTCGACCCAAAAGTGCTAAAAAACATAACATTATGGTTGAAAGGGCCATCCATCCTGGCTTGAGAGTTCAAAATCTACATATACTTCGGTACAGTTACAAGCGGATACAACGGAAGAAGTAAAAGAATGCGACATCAACACAATGCTTACTAAAACTTCTGAAGGTCGATGGGAATTATTGAATAAATATTCCACTATGGAAAAATTGAAACGGGTCTTGGCATATTACATTAGATACGCTACAGTGAGTAAAAAACTTGAAAAAATTACAAACATTGAACTAACGTCCATTGAGCTAGAACAATCATTGAAGACTATAATAAGATTGGAACAGGAACAAAACTTTAGAATTGAAATACTTTTGCTAAACAAATTTGAAAATTTCCCAAAAAATAGTAGGTTGCTTTCACTTAATCCTTTTATAGACGAAGATAAGATCCTAATAGTGGGGGGACGACTAGAGAAATCAAGTCTCCCATATAATCAAAAGCATCCTATTATTCTTCCCCTTAAGGACTACATAACTGAACTAATTATTAATGAAGCTCATAATGCGCAACTATGCATGGTGGAAACGAAGCAACCCTTGCTAACACTAGGCGTAAATTTTGGATAATTCATGGAAGAAGTATTGTGAAATTAGTAGTGAGAAACTGCAATAAATGTTGCAAATTTAAGGCACAGAGTATTAACCAAATTATGGGAAACCTTCCTGCTGCACGCGTGAGGCCTAATAAACCATTCACACATACGGGAATAGATTATGCAGGTCCAATACAGATAAGAACAACGAAGGGAATGGGTTTTAAGCCATACAAGGGATACATAGCGATATTTGTTTGCTTTTGTACGAAAGCAATACATATAGAAGTAGTATCCGACCTCACCAAAGAAGCCTTTTTAGCAGCATTTAAAAGGTTTTCATCGAGAAGGGGTCTTCCATCGGATATGAACAGAGACAACGGAAACACTCTAGTAGGCGCAAAGAGAATTTTGGACAGTGATTTACGCAAAGCTCTAATCGAGAATTCAAGTGATACATTGTTTTCATCTTATGAAGGATTTCGTTGGCATTTTATTCCTGCAGCAGCTCCACACTTTTGAGGCTTATGGGAAGCAGGTGTGAAATCGGTTAAGTACCACCTCAAGCGAATAATAGGCGAATCGACATTAACATTTGAAGAGATGAGTACAATTCTAGCCCAGGTCGAGGCATGTCTTAACTCCCGACCATTGTGCCCAATAACGGATGATCCTGATGATGTAGAAGTACTTACACCGGCACATTTTCTAGTTGGGCAAGCTCTAGTTACTCCATTAGAACCAATCAAACTCCAGATAGAAACTCATAAGCTAACGCGATGGAACTTGATACAAAAAATGACACAACATTTTTGGAAGAAATGGCAGACCGAATACTTGTCACGGCTTCAACAGCGAACGAAATGGCAAAGCGGCAGTCAACACTTTAAAGTGGGAGATATTGTATTGATTAAAGATGAAAACTGTGCACCAACCAGATGGCCATTAGCAAGGATAACACAAGTTCACCCACCAGAAGATGGTATCATACGAGTTGTTACACTAAAATCTTAAGGAAATACAATTATAAGGAGACCAATAGTAAAACTCTGTCTACTTCCTATTGATACTGACCAAATTAGCTCAAAAACAATTAAGACAAATGCTACTTCTTCACACCCATCTCCATATAACAATACAGTTACTACAGAAACTACGATACCATAAAGAATTTCTAGACAACAAAGTTCAACACTATGTAATATGTTTACTCTAATTGTAACGGTGCTAAGCTGTTTAACACACACTCAAGCACAATATGTTATTAAATATCCACCACCAGGACTTTATGTAGAAAAAGCTGGACAAGTTAAGATCACCAGGGGAACACTTAAAATCGAAGTCACATCTAACCTGATATAACTGATGAGAAAAGAAAAGTAGAAGAAATTGTTAACAGAATGGAAAAGTCATGTACGGTCGCTCGGTCTTATCGGATGGAGACACACTGTGAGAGTTTGTTAAATCATATTAAAGCCAAGGAAGCTTCAATTCAACGTGAGCTTAAAATACTGGACTCAGCATACAACCCACAGATCAGCAGTCGATCCAAGAGAGGGTTATTAGGAAAATTATTAGAGATGATATTTGGAGTTAATGATGAAGTCTACGCAAGTATTGACAATTTAGATCATAACCAAGATCTCTTGAAAAAAACAATTCAACAGCAAAATCTATAAATGATATCTACTACTACATCAATCAATGAACTTCTTTCCAAAACAGCAGACAGATTTGATGCTATAACCCTCAAGCTCAATAGTGTAATTTCGGAAGTTAACAAAATGTACAGCTGGTTCGACGATATTGATGCCAACAAGGTTGGATTGCACATTTTGACAGCATACCAAATTTCCAATGATCTTCTTAGTGAAATGGAGGGACAATATGTTAAGTTCACAAGAGCGAAATCGCGAAATTTTTTGGAATTCATAACACCTGAAGTAGTCAAAAAAGTATCAGCAAAACTTCCAAACAATTTAATAATAATAGAGAGACCGTCTAACAGAGTCCACATAGATCTTAACGATACTCATGCAATTATTAGTGGATACTTACATATAACGGACA
Source organism: Orthonevra nobilis (assembly GCA_963555765.1). Taxonomy (NCBI): domain Eukaryota; kingdom Metazoa; phylum Arthropoda; class Insecta; order Diptera; family Syrphidae; genus Orthonevra; species Orthonevra nobilis. The sequence continues at coordinate 67,488,190 of OY743226.1, read as the reverse complement.
TGGCAGCATACGACTTGATTAGGTTACTCCAGTACCTCATCGGACAGCGAATGATACATATGTTGTAACCGATGTTTCGTCAACATTTCTTGCAATCGACTACAACAACCAACACTTTTTTCAATTATCAGACGGCGAGTTAAAGGGATGCAGCACGTTGAAGAAGTACAACTACCTGTGCAATCAAGGCCTAGTAAGTGAGATCACTCCTGACAGTAATTGTGTGATCAATCACTTGTACTGGCGAAATACAAAAAATGCTTGTAATTTGAAAGAACTCAAGATGTCTAACATCTCTTGGAAGTAGTTATAGCTTCAAAATACATGGCTCTTTGTGGGAAGCAAATCAACCGAAGCTGCAGTAATCTGCGACGGACAAAGAGATGATATCTTGCTAGACGGAGTTGGCATTTTGCAACTTAGCCAATCGTGTTTAATTAAAACGCAATTTAACACTATTTATGCAGAAAGAAACGCTAAGATAGATATACAACCAACATACATTAAACCAATAAACTTCACTCCTTTTGAAAGACTAATGATGAAATGAAATTGAAACTGTTTCGCTTAAGGCGTGCCAGGAATCATCTGAGGATAAAATGGATTCCATGGGTTCGGACCTGGAATGTAATAAGGTCTTACATTCCTTATTATAAGGTCTTACATTCCAGGTCCAAACCCATAGAATCCATTTTATCCTCAGATGATTCCTGGCACGCCTTAAGCGAAACAGATGACGCCGAAGACAAATTTAACTACTGGCGCAAAATGGCACACCAATCAGCTGGAGAAAGCGTTTCACTTATAATCATTTTAATCCTTTTTCTTCTTTTGAAATGTGTAATGATGTGACGACGTAAAAAGACAACCAAGCCGGAAGCTAAGACCAAAGAAGAATTTATGCTGAAACAGTGGATGAGGTATCCTGTTCCTAACGCAGGACCAACGTTAGTCATCTGATACCGGCGGCGGAATGTCTACAAAGTAGACACAAGTTTCAAATTTTCAAAATGTCCTTCTCGCATTAATTTACAAAATTACTTCCCACCAAACTCAAATTTGCATAATACGCATCTCGCGTTACTTTACACAAATTTTTCCCACCGAATATCAAGAATTGAACAATACGCTTCTCGTATTAGCTTACAAAATTATGTTCACACGAATTTCCATCTACACACAAAAATTGTAATTAGAATCCCACCCTTTGCTGAGTGCGCGTCTCGCACCTGACACAATTTTAATGTACTTAGGTTAAGCTTAAATTAATCAACAAAAAAATCATCACTTATGTCAAACTATTCAAGCTATTCAAGCTGTCGCGCCGTCGTTTTCAGTGGCTGAACGTTTTAAATTTATCCAAATTTTGTTACATAAAACGCAAGTCAACGACAACATTTACCGGGTCCGACTGAAAACTTAAATTCAAATTCTATCAACCTTGAAATACTTACAAGCAGGTATTTTTTTTTTATTTATTCATTTTATAATATGATTTATATGATGGAATATTGTTTATATGGTGGAATGTTGTATTAAGGTAGTTGATTAAGAAGAGTTATGACGTTATTGGAGTTCTTAAAAATATTTTAAGGGTCAGTTTCTTAGTGGACGTGCGTTTGTGCTGTTATTAATTTTGAAATTCCTACCATCATACGTGTAATTTTTCCAAACAAACAAGCGATTATATTAAGCTATCCCGAAAAACTATAAAACAATTGCAATTGAATTGTTAATTTGAGAACACAGCGTTCTCAAAACAGATTGTTTAAGTTCGAAAAGGGTTTCGAAAAATGCCATAACACTTGAGGCTAACCGCAATTAAATGGAAAATATTATAGTAATACAAGCACAACTATACAAGACAGTCACAGTTAATGGAAAACTTAAAAAAAAAATTTAGTAAAGAAAGTTGTGGTCTTCTCAATGAAATATGTGAATTTTGTCAAGCCAAAAACTTGAAAGATGAAACACCAAGAGAAAAATATTCAGAATATGCATTCAAAAGAGAAAGGACCACTCGCAGTTTTAAGAGTATCGCCTTTGATCAAACGTTCTCTATCAGTACCAGATACTCTTTGTTGTACACTTATGGTTTACGGTGGAGTTGGTCATACCCCCTCTTCTGATCCCTTTGTACTTGTTGGATGTTCTTTAAGGCTGCTTTCCTCCTTTGTCGCATCTGCTCCGTACTAGGTGCGCCATTCTCACTCAGAATTAGAAGCAATTTGTTGCCTAAAATGTTTCTTGGAGTGAACATGAATAGAAGCTCGTGAGGACTTCCGGCAGTATTAAGTCCCCACTGAGCCGCCCGCAACCTGCCTGCCTGCCCAGTCCGTTTCTGCAGAATGCGCATACTTCAACGTTGCCAAATAGTCCGGTTGCAACGTTCCACTTGCACATTCGCTCTTGAAGCAAGTACAGCAGTCTTAATATGTTGCACCCCATTAACTTTGCAATACTCCTCAAACGCTTTCGCCGTAAATGCGGTGTCCGTCACCACTCGTCTTGGCACAGCAAAGGCGTTTAAAACGCCCAGCACCCCCTTCGTGTTTGCTGACTGGTCTCAACACAACATACTTCGTGAAACTATCAATAAGTACAAACATATACCTGGTCCCTTCTTTTCCAGGCGTGAACCCTTTCCCTTTGGCATATGCACAGTCAACACATGCCTTGATGTACTCTCGGTCACCAGAATGCCTCTCTTACCCGAATTAGCGATTTCTCCCCCGCCATATGTCCAACATCGTCGAGACATAATCGCAAAATTCGCCAGCGAACAGCCACCGGCACAACCCATCTTACAGCGCCATCATTCTGCCGAAACAGTCTAAGTCCCCTTAGCTTGAAATCTCTTTGAAGTAGCATCTTCTGGCTCGTTGTCTGTGGTAACTGAAGTTCTTTGATAATCTCCCGCAGATTTTAATCCTGCCATTGCATAGAGGCCAACTAATCATCGTCAGTAATGTGAGTATTTAACACGAAGAATGAAGCCTACTTCATCTCTTCCTCAACTCTTCCTCTTCTTCAACAGGTCACCGACTAAGTGCGTCAACGTACAGCGCACTCTTTCCTGATTGATGAATAGTTTCGAAGGAAAACTTCTGTTGCCTGAACCACCAGCTTCTCCAATACGAGGAATGACAATCGCCTTGCAGTCCGGAACTACTTTCGATTCCTTACTTTGAAGGTATCGCTCGAGGCTGTTGAGAATGGCCAAACTTCCAGCTCGTTGGAGTGGTACCTTCGCTCATCTTCCGTAAGCTTGCGACTAAAGCAGAGCACCGTCTGCAACATTGATTCTTATTTCGGCAAGATTCCTGCTATTCCCACACAAGAGGCGTCCGTGTGGACCTCATGTTTACATGGCCAACACTGGTGGGTTGCTGAGGGATGCTTTCAGCTCTTAGAATGTGCGTGTCCTGTGTTTGCCCCCACATGAAGCACTGGTCTATCTTCGTTAAGTCCGTCAACGATAAGGTGATGTGTGCATATTTCTTCACAAACTTCCTGTCAGCCCTCGTGCAGGTTTCTTGGTGTTGGAAACACCACTATTGCTTCAGTCTTCCCTGGGTTTGGCTTTAGTCGTTTCGTCGATTTGGTACCCGAGGAATAAAATATTAGTTCGTAAAAAGACACATTAAGCGTAAGCCAAAACGCTTCAGAACTTTCAGGAACCGCTCCAGCTTCTCAAGGCCCTCTTTAACACTACTGCTAACAATTCTGGTGTCGTCATCAAACCCTAACGGCATCCGGTTAAACTCGAAGGACCCCTGATCATTTGTGAAAGCGGTGTACTTCTTACTACCCCATCCATTGGCATCTGATAGTACCCAGATGCCAGGTCCAAAATGCAGAAGATTTTCTTACCGCTCAGCGCTGTCAACACCTCTTCGATCACGGGCATCGGGAATGTCCGTCAATGCAGAACCTATCTGTCCCGTCTTTCTTTTTGGTAGCGAACGATCGGCGAACAGAACTCGATGTGGAGGTTCGCACCGCCTCTTGTCGTTACAGCTCTTCCACCTTTTGATTTTCGATGGCTCGTTTTGTGAAAGTTAAGCGGTAAAGCCGCACGCACACCGAGCTCCGTGTTTAAAATTTTTTTATCGCACTTCACTAGTTTTGACTCACCAAGTTCGCCTGAATTCTTGGCGAAGCAGTCCCGATAAGCATCTACTAATGACTGTGGCTTTCTGCCTTACCCCTCACTGACATCACCAACGTTCAGCTCCTCGATCATATGCGTCTCTCTATTGCTACGGCTGTAGCCATCAACGTCGTAAATTTTAGCACCTTCGGCCACTTGCTTCTCCTCATTATTGTCCGTTGCCGGTCACTTATATTTATATATCTTCACTTGAGGTTGGTCCAAAAGCGCCCATCCTAAAATTAAACGCGCAAAATTAAACAATTGTCGTACATCCAAATCCTCTGAGCATAGATTCGAATGCACCATATTTAAATCCTCCTTTCCCTGCAACGGAATTTACGCCGTCACGGGGCATCCGTTGATGATCGCTTCTTTCAAATACTCCGATTTAACACCTTTTGTGAGCAGTTGTTATCGCTTCGCGTGCATCTGTTCACTGCGAACGTATGGTTGGGGGCAGTTCCTCTTTAGGTTGTCTGGTTGACGGCACCGAAAGCAGTTTCCCCTATCCGCTATCTGACCTACAAATGACTGCCCCCTACCTTGCCTTTCCTCGCCTGTCCGCTGCCGTTCCCTAGTTTCCAGACCCTAAGCCCATCGTGCTCGTTCCAGCATCTCACTAAGCGCAACAGGTTCATCGCTCTGAATGCCTCCTTGAGCCGAGTGTCTGGCATTCGATGAACGATGTACCGTATGAGCGAGGATTCCTGAATGTTCGCACGTGCGACAATGGCCTTCATACTGAATACATACTCATCGAAATCTTCACAACCACTCTCGATTGAGTCTTATATAAGTGCTTCGTGGATATCAGCCTCTTTGTCATGAGATGAAAAAGTGCGTCACAGGTCGACGAAAAAATCCTCCGACGACTCCCACGTGAGGGTAGAATTCCACAGCTTGGCCGCCGTGACCAAACGCGAGGTGGCCGCCAACAAAACCAAATGCTAATCAAAGTTGTAAACACGCTGGATGTCCATATCCTTACGCCTCCAAGCATTGGATTACAAGCTTGCGAGACTGCGAATTGAACTCAGGGATCATGTCAGGTATGTCACGCACATTTAAGCGGTTACGCCAATTCTCCCGCTTGATTTTGAGATTATTCGTCTTTATCTGTCATCTGCTTCTATATTGTTGAGTTGTTCTTGAAGCCTTTGAAGCTCCAAGCGGAGTTCCATCACCTCTTCTCTACTCTTCGAAATCCTCTGACTTACAAATGCCTCAACGGTTTGCTCTTCCCGCTCACCGCTGTCCCCTCACTTCTCCTCAGCCGTCAGTGGTCTACAACACTCCCGCGCCAACGATGCTTAACTTATAGACCCTAGCAGCCGCTCGATTAGGTCTTATTTCAGCCCGGCTGTATCCAGGCACTGCCTGAACTCGCAATTTCTCCCAAACCTTTACGTCAGCTCACACTCATTCTAAATTGGCAAAAAGTCAGTTCTTTTCTCACGTGATGAATCGCCACGCCACTTTGTTTTGTGGAGGTATCACCTTCCTGGGAAAAAAAAGGTTTAAAGGAGTAAATAAGTATAGGACAGGATTGCGTACATTACTGCCACCGGAATCATCCTTCTATCTACGCGAGATTAGGATACTTATCTGAGGGAAAAGTTATGACATCTGCTACAGCGTTAGTTGCACTGAGGTTCAAATTATTGGTAGTAATTTGTACTACGGAAGAGAAAATATTGAAAAAAAACACCAAATATCGATGGCCGAGTAGTCTGTTGGAGCGTTGATGATCATCTGACAAATGAAAACAAATACGATGCTCGCAATAGCGATCTCGCTTGCTCTCGCAAGCAAAAAGAAGAGCAGAACTTGGTTCGTGAGTTGCTGAGAGTAGGTCACGGTGGTGGAGAGTGGAAAACAAAATTCTTTAAAACTTTTAGTGATAGCGATCTGTGATAGAGTTAGAGTAAGTATGAGACTGTGATATTAGCATATAATTTAGAATAGGTAGACCAAAAAAAAAAAAAAAGGATGATCAACGATACGACTGACGACAAACGACAAGGTATAAATGGGTATGGAAGCCACAAGGAATCTGGAGGCCACACTAGCTCATAAACCTAACCACTCATCGTGATCGCACCAAGACTTGACGAAGAACTTGAGAAAGGGAAAGATGACAACTATTTTACCCCATCAATGGTCGGATAATGAGACTGTGATATTAGCATATAATTTAGAATAGGTAGACAAAAAAAAAAAAAAAGGATGATCAACGATACGACTGACGACAAACGACAAGGTATAAATGGGTATGGAAGCCACAAGGAATCTGGAGGCCACACTAGCTCATAAACCTAACCACTCATCGTGATCGCACCAAGACTTGACGAAGAACTTGAGAAAGGGAAAGATGACAACTATTTTCCCCCATCAATGCTCGGATAATTGGTGACGAAGACGAGACTTGCCCCTACGGAACGGGCCCCCAAAAGTGGATTAAACAATTTAGCCCGGGAACAATGACCAAGAATGGAACGTAGGTCACTTGGTGGCAGACGGCAAAGTAAAGCGGGCGCACAAACCAGAAACAAAGAGTAGCGAAGTGCTATTTTAAAGGGGACTTATAGGGACCGAACAAACAACGAGGAAAAAAAAAACTTAATAATAAGAGGTATGTTTAAAAAAAAGAAAAAAAAAGTTTCGATAAAAAGATTTATCTAATCCAAAGAAGAGACCGGGATACAAAGGGCAAGGTGGACAAACCAAATTCCTGGACCGGGAAAGATTTGAAAGTGCCGCAAACTTAGCGGAGGTAGGTTTTGGACTTTTGAAATTTTTAACGGGCACATAATTAAGAATTTATGCTACAGGGTGAGGAAGGCGACAGAAAACAATACATCAAGAAAAATCTACAATAATCACTGACAAGACACAACAAAGGAATTTACAAACAACGAAGGAGACAAAGAACAATTAACGCAGATCAAACCCTAGACAAAGGAAAGGAAAGTTCCTTGGGCGGTCGAAAACACCGGGGATTGTCTTTTTTTTTGTGAATTCCCAAAATTTTTTTTAAGGAATAATTTTTTTTTTTAATTTTGATTTCCGTTTTTTTTTTGAATTTGGTCCTAATAGTCTTCAACTAATTTTTAAGTAATTAGAGCTAAATTTTTTCTGAATTAGTTGTAAGAGAAAGTGAATTTGATTTTGATGATTTTTATGATTTTTAAAATTGATAAGAGCCCGCTTCGTGCTGCCGGCAGGACAACGAGGGAGCTACATTTTATTTATATCTTACGATTAGTCTACAAAATATAAATTCATTTTCTTAGGTTAAGGTTAAGTTAGTATAATATTTAATTTTCTTTTTTTGCGAGTGAGTCTTTTTGTTTGTGAGTGTGGGTGTGTTTGCAATAATGGGAAGGCCGTCCATTCTTTAGGCTAGGATATTCCCACAGGACAACAACGAGGACCAGACGGACAGTTACCTTTTTTTGGACTATGCCGCCTTTGGAAGTTATCCCTCGAAATCTCTGCCCAGGGAGATAGCAAAGGCCAAACTAGAAACACCATCTACTGGCAGATCCATGGAACGGTGCGACCCTGGATGACGGGTCTGTAGTGGGAGGGTAGGGATCAACTTAGCTAGGACTCCTTAGGTAGTATTAAGTCAGTTAAGGTATAGCTTAAGATTATAATCTTTTTGGTTATTTAGGGTAGTTAGGCTAGTTAGTTAAGTAGTTAGAATAGATTTAAGGTAGATTAGGATTAGGGTAGTTTTATTATTTTTGTTTTTAGTCTAGCTTAGGGATAGTTTTAGGATAGCTAGGGTAAGTTGGTCCCCTGTTCGTTTCACTAAGATCCCCATCTAGAAGGTAACCCTAAGCACCGCCTTTTCCCTTTCGCTCTATGCTACTTCTCTCTTTTCTCTCTCTCTTTTTTTGCTGTTGAGCAGGAGATGTATGGAAAGGAGGACAAGGACTACCCCGTCCGACGAGCTCAGCCGAGCAACCACAAGCGTGCCGCCGGCCTCCTGACCTACATCAAAGATGCCTCCGTGGCCTTCCCTAGCTCACAAAAAATGGCGCCCAACGTTTATTTTTAGGTCATTTAGCTTATCTAAATGGCAACATACTTTAATTTAATTCACAAGTTTCATAGATTACTTTTCGTTAAGGTCAATTAAAACTACAAGGGGATGATTTTCCATACTTGAAGGTCAACGCCTTGAACTTTTAATAACCATTAATTCATTTTCAAACATTTTCCTTTCATTTTTGCGAATTTTAACTTTTCTGTCTCTTCTTCTGGTGTACAGAGGTCGCCTATGCTCTCTGTCACAGAATGCTTCAAAGACAGCTGTCCAATCATCAGGTTAATTACCAGAGGATCCTGTGAGGTAGTTCGAGGGGTATTCTGTCACGGAGAGCGGAACATGGTGGATGAGCCGAACAGCTAGCTGCCGCCCGGTTTGTTTAAGGACGTATGCCTAGGTTAGCGTGAGGCGTTAGCGTCGACTTAGACATCATGTTCGTGTTGACATACATCTCAGAAACTGTGCCAGCCTTGGTGCTCAGGTTTATTTACCAGGCATCAAGAAGTGGTAGAGTGGAAAAGATGGATCACAGCACTCGCTAAGTTCCTTGGATCTCGGTCACAATTCAGAGAGAGGACATAGACAGGGACGATTACAACGACAACAATATCCAACTAAGTCTACTGAATGTTGACTGGAAAACCTTTACATTCTGAACACACACCACATCACGTTTCATAAACAAACATTTTTTTTGTATTTTTTTTTAACTTTTTATTCTTTATTAACATAAAAAAAAGTTTTTTGGTTTGAATCTTGAATTTTTTTTATTGAAGTTTGATTATTTTGATATAAAATTTGTTTAGTTGGATAAATTAATATTTATCTGTGCGACGCGACGTTTACGGGGAACAGGACGATAGACTCGATTCAGGACGGAGAGACGGTATACTGGACTTGAGTATGACGGGACACGAACTATCGTACAGGGACACTGACATTATGACAGAACGGAATAACGAGACAAGACAGTACTCGAACGACGTCGACACAGAGAAGACGAAACAAGTTCGTCCTCATCCGTTGACCCCTATAAGAGAGGAGTCAAGGGATGGAGGACCGACAATGCGCAAAGCAATTGAAGGCACGAAACAACAAACGAAGACATCCACTCCAACAATTAACACTAACCGAGTACAAGACGAGTGGACGGACGAACCATCAACCAGTACGCGACATAGGGGAACAAATGAAATAAGACGTAGCAGTGGAGGCATAAGCGACTTTAACATGCCGGTAAATAACAACCACAGAGTAACTGACAGGTATAATACAGATGACGATTACCACGGACAGCCTTCACAAACTTCTAACAAGGACGCCTATACGGCAAAAGAGGATAAGGAGACGCGACTGATGACGATACTGACGGAGAGCATCGCTTCCTTAGGAAAGGAGTTGCAAACGATGCGGGACGATCTACGTGACTTAAAGAAGACGGTCAATACGCAACAAGAACTATAACGCCAAGGACATACAGACGTGCGACAGGCCCCGACACACACAACAAGACCAGAACAACATGACGTACGATACCCACTAAGGATTTCAGACGAGTACGTACGACAACCACGGGGACTTGACCTATCAGACTTGGCCAATCAGTCGACGCCACAATTGTACAGACCAACGCCCAACCCGAGACTTGTAGCAGCCCGCGAACAACCAACCCCACACTATGCAGGGAGAGTAGACGTGCACAAGTGGCGGATCAAATTCGATGGGTCACCCAAATCCATGTCGGTGGAAAGTTTTCTGTTTAGGGTCGACTTGCTTCAAAAAGAAAATTGCCTAACCGACAGACAAATGTTGGCAAATTTCCACCACTTGCTGCACGGCTCGGCCGAGAAATGGTACTGGGAGTTTAGGGAGGAGAATAGGTTTAGCGAGTTGATAACTCTATTCGACCTCAAGACCGAGTTGGCTGAACGCTTCACAAATGACCAGCCCGACCCGGACATTCTGCGACGAATTATGAATCGAAGACAATTGCCCCATGAAACATTTGACGAATTTTACGAAGACATACGAACTCTCATACTTCAAATGAGAATAAGACCCAGTGAGAGTGACCTAGTCACTATCATTAAACAAAATATCAAGGACAGAGTGTCTTCCTTGATATTTGGTGTCAAGACAAGAACAATACATGAACTGAGAGACATATGTAGACAGGCAGAAAGACATTTAGGTATTAGAGACGCTAGGGCTAGACGAAATATTAACGAAGTGGTAGGAGAACCGGACGAATTATACAGGACGAGAAACAGAACGAATGACTACGATTACGATGACGAATTAGACCTAGAGGTTAGGATACGCGAGATTAGGATACTTATCTGAGGGAAAAGTTATGACATCTGCTACAGCGTTAGTTGCACTGAGGTTCAAATTATTGGTAGTAATTTGTACTACGGAAGAGAAAATATTGAAAAAAAAACACCAAATATCGATGGCCGAGTAGTCTGTTGGAGCGTTGATGATCATCTGACAAATGAAAACAAATGCGATGCTCGCAATAGCGATCTCGCTTGCTCTCGCAAGCAAAAAGAAGAGCAGAACTTGGTTCGTGAGTTGCTGAGAGTAGGTCACGGTGGTGGAGAGTGGAAAACAAAATTCTTTAAAACTTTTAGTGATAGCGATCTGTGATAGAGTTAGAGTAAGTATGAGACTGTGATATTAGCATATAATTTAGAATAGGTAGACCAAAAAAAAAAAAAAGGATGATCAACGATACGACTGACGACAAACGACAAGGTATAAATGGGTATGGAAGCCACAAGGAATCTGGAGGCCACACTAGCTCATAAACCTAACCACTCATCGTGATCGCACCAAGACTTGACGAAGAACTTGAGAAAGGGAAAGATGACAACTATTTTACCCCATCAATGGTCGGATAATGAGACTGTGATATTAGCATATAATTTAGAATAGGTAGACAAAAAAAAAAAAAAAAGGATGATCAACGATACGACTGACGACAAACGACAAGGTATAAATGGGTATGGAAGCCACAAGGAATCTGGAGGCCACACTAGCTCATAAACCTAACCACTCATCGTGATCGCACCAAGACTTGACGAAGAACTTGAGAAAGGGAAAGATGACAACTATTTTCCCCCATCAATGCTCGGATAATTGGTGACGAAGACGAGACTTGCCCCTACGGAACGGGCCCCCAAAAGTGGATTAAACAATTTAGCCCGGGAACAATGACCAAGAATGGAACGTAGGTCACTTGGTGGCAGACGGCAAAGTAAAGCGGGCGCACAAACCAGAAACAAAGAGTAGCGAAGTGCTATTTTAAAGGGGACTTATAGGGACCGAACAAACAACGAGGAAAAAAAAAAACTTAATAATAAGAGGTATGTTTAAAAAAAAGAAAAAAAAAGTTTCGATAAAATGATTTATCTAATCCAAAGAAGAGACCGGGATACAAAGGGCAAGGTGGACAAACCAAATTCCTGGACCGGGAAGGATTTGAAAGTGCCGCAAACTTAGCGGAGGTAGGTTTTGGACTTTTGAAAATTTTAACGGGCACATAATTAAGAATTTATTCTACAGGGTGAGGGAGGCGACAGAAAACAATACATCAAGAAAAATCTACAATAATCACTGACAAGACACAACAAAGGAATTTACAAACAACGAAGGAGACAAAGAACAATTAACGCAGATCAAACCCTAGACAAAGGAAAGGAAAGTTCCTTGGGCGGTCGAAAACTCCGGGGATTGTCTTTTTTTTTGTGAATTCCCAAAATTTTTTTTAAGGAATAATTTTTTTTTTTAATTTTGATTTTCGTTTTTTTTTTGAATTTGGTCCTAATAGTCTTCAACTAATTTTTAAGTAATTAGAGCTAAATTTTTTCTGAATTAGTTGTAAGAGAAAGTGAATTTGATTTTGATGATTTTTATGATTTTTAAAATTGATAAGAGCCCGCTTCGTGCTGCCGGCAGGACAACGAGGGAGCTGCATTTTATTTATATCTTACGATTAGTCTACAAAATATAAATTCATTTTCTTAGGTTAAGGTTAAGTTAGTATAATATTTAATTTTCTTTTTTTGCGAGTGAGTCTTTTTGTTTGTGAGTGTGGGTGTGTTTGCAATAATGGGAAGGCCGTCCATTCTTTAGGCTAGGATATTCCCACAGGACAACAACGAGGACCAGACGGACAGTTACCTTTTTTTGGACTATGCCGCCTTTGGAAGTTATCCCTCGAAATCTCTGCCCAGGGAGATAGCAAAGGCCAAACTAGAAACACCATCTACTGGCAGATCCATGGAACGGTGCGACCCTGGATGACGGGTCTGTAGTGGGAGGGTAGGGATCAACTTAGCTAGGACTCCTTAGGTAGTATTAAGTCAGTTAAGGTATAGCTTAAGATTATAATCTTTTTGGTTATTTAGGGTAGTTAGGCTAGTTAGTTAAGTAGTTAGAATAGATTTAAGGTAGATAAGGATTAGGGTAGTTTTATTATTTTTGTTTTTAGTCTAGCTTAGGGATAGTTTAAGGATAGCTGGGGTAAGTTGGTCCCCTGTTCGTTTCACTAAGATACCCATCTAGAAGGTAACCCTAAGCACCGCCTTTTCCCTTTCGCTCTATGATATTTCTCTCTTATCTCTCTCTCTCTTTTTGGCACGACCTCTCTTTTTTTGCTGTTGAGCAGGAGATGTATGGAAAGGAGGACAAGGACTACCCCGTCCGACGAGCTCAGCCGAGCAGCCACAAGCGTGCCGCCGTCCTCCTGACCTACATCAAAGATGCCTCCGTGGCCTTCCTTAGCTCACAACAACTTTTGATGCGAAAAAAAACTGAAACACTCCTTAGTCCGTTCTGTGCTGTAGAAGTAGAAGGAAAACCGCGAAAAAAAAGGTTCAAGTTTTCGGCTCTTTATTCAATCACCATTTAATTCGCTGCCCATAACACTAAGTATTCGCTAATTCTTATCAGCACTCGTTTGTGACTGTCACGCAATCCCAACCAACATTCCCAAGCACTCCCTCAATGTTGGATTTCTTCCGAGATTGTTCATACCAAATCAATATCTTGCCAGAATTTTGCAACTTTACGTTTGAGTGACTTGGACCACTTGGCTATTGAAGTTAAGACTCGTCTTTTGAGAAGGAATAGACTGAAGACATAGAGAGTAATCTCACAAGTTTTGCGGACATATCATATCTCTCATTAGGCGCTTCAACGACACTGTTTACAGGGCTGTCGACGCCAAAAATAAAACAGTCACCGGCAAGGATAGATACGCGAAATTGACGCAGCACATCCAGGCAATCTATACTCAGAGGCAAAGACTAAGGCAAAAGCTACTGAGGATACTGCAACGAGCCTGGAACACATATTAAAGTGTCCGATCGCATTTGAGCAAAATTAAAACAGGATCGGGCGCGTTAAAAAAATTAACTCGATAATCGGAAAATCTAACAAATTACACGACATCATACGGAACGGAGACCTAGACGTCGCCACGCAAATGAAGAAGGCAGAAATGTTTGCAAGCTACTTTAGGCAAAACTTCACGAAAAGAAGAACACCTGCAACTTCCCTGAATTCTTAGCAGAGGTCACCGAAAATGTCGAAGACCTTTATGCCGACCATGGCAGCATCAAAGCATAGCGGCGATAATACGGGAACATTCCTCAACAACACCGATATTTTCACCAATGCGGGAGAAGTAGGGGCGTTGATTATGAGTGTAAACATAATCTCCAACACCTGCATTATCAACGAAAATTTTCCCACATCATCGAAAATATGCAAAGTTGTTCCAGTTCCCAGAATCGTGCATTGAAAGATATCGGCCAATGTCACTTCTTTGCTGTAGGAAAGGTCCCAGTGTTGGTACTGCTAAGTAAATTCATAAAGTTTGCCACTATAACCTAATATTACCTGCCAACAACATGGCACTCTACAATTCATCCACAAACAATTCAACACAAGCAGTTGTTGCCTGGTTGTTCAACGAAGAAAAGTCATTTGACAGTATCTGGATCAACGCGAATATAATGCTCAGTTCACAATAAAAAATCATTTTCATCATTGATCCACAAGTAAAACGTGTTTATTTGTTATTTTATTGAACCAAGAAAGATCATTTCTCACCAGAGTTAAGGGAACCTATCTTCAATTCATCTCCGCCAGTAGCCCAAGTTCAAGTGCTCGGGTCTTCAAACTATAGAAGTCAAAATTTATGTGCTTTTGAATTAATGCAGTACAAACGAACTGTCCCAAAACAGAGGTAGTGTCCGCAACATCAAAATAACCCCCCGCACAATACACAAATTTAACCTAAAGACGCCATAAAAAAACCTGGGATTCAACTTTAACGAACGCTTTACATTGAATGCTTAGGTCAACAGCGTTATGAAAAAGGACATTCTTGAAAACCACTACGTAGATGATTTTATGGGGCGGTTGGAATTAAAGATATAACCTTTATTCAACAATATGCGGAATGCCATATTCGGAACTGGGTATCTGATTCTAAGGCAATCAGTGAGAATGGCTTTGCGGCAGCAGTATATGCCAAGATGATTTCACCTTCCCTCATTGACTGCACCTTAATCGGGGCTATGACAAAGATTGTTTTACTGAAGAGTCTTTCGATAAACAGGCTTAAGTTGCAAGCTGAGCTGCCGCGCTCGGAGCTCGTCTTGCTAAGATGTCGGAGTCCCGTTCAATTTTATTTGGAAGAAAATTCGTTTGGTCGAGTTCAAAGACGGTTTTAAGTTGGTTTAGGTCTGATTATCGTCGATATCGACAATTCGTCGCATTCCGCCTTAGCTGAGCCGACAAATTCAACCTTAGTTATCAGTCTAATTTGAACTCATAACTATTAAAATTTAAGACGATAAATAAAATTTATTTTAGTCTTAAATAAAGAGAAATGGTTTAATTCACGATTAGGGGAGAGATATAACCAGTGATTTGTACTTATGAAGAAGTTGAAGCTGAAGTAATGAAACTATGATAACTTATTTAATTACACGCTTCTCTTTCCAAGAACTTTTACTGGTTAAAAAAAAAGCATGCCTCAACGAATCCTACCCCTTAATACAAACCAACAAGTCATAGCCGTTTAGTTACAACTCAAGATAAAGTAAGCATATATAGGCATTTATCTTCCGCAAAAAAACAAACAGTCACTATGAACAAACTGAATGCTTTCACTTGTCAATTCAATCTCCCAATCATAACTGGAGGCGATCTCACGGCATGGAATATTCTTTCGGTCTCCCCTAACTCCAAAAAGGGTAACTTAATAGACGACTTCTTTTTGAAAACTAACTTTGTCATTTATAACAACGGATCCTCTACCCACCTCAACTCACAATTCGCTCACACATGTTGACGTAACTTGTTGCTCATCTGAGTTGTTCCCAAAGTGAACTTGGAAGTCCTTTATAGTAGTGACCATTTCCCGATAGTCAGAACAATTAATATCGATCGTGTAACCAAATCGAAACCTCAAATTCAGATCAGATTAGTCCGCTTGGATGTTTTTCAGAAAAAAAAAAAAAAACAGTCAGAACTGCAGGAAATTTTTCCATTCCTCAGACTGTCATAATTAAAAATAATAAGGTAGTTCCTTGGTGGAACTATGAATTGTCGCACAAAACACAAGGATATTAAATATTATGATACTTTTTTTCTTATTTCTCAATATTTTTCACCTTCTTCTTTAGATCAATCTCTTGAAAACGTTGACAACTATAGCCTAAACACGCTCCAGAATCAGATAAAACACTTGTGTTACATTATTTATTCTCAAGAAAATACCATGATAATCAATATCTTTAGTTGCGACGTACACGATTGTTTCAAGCGAAAAAAGATTTAGTATAAGATCAAAATTAAGACACACAAGACAGAATTTAGTAACAAAACAACTTTATTGGTTCGCACTTAAAACAAGACTCTTCGATTTCTTACTTGTGGAAGCCAGTTCATGCGAATGACAGACGATCGTGTCATACAAATCACCAAGCAAGCGGTTTTGTCTTTAAATTTATTTTGTATGAACTTGGCAGGTCATTGGCAAGCTCTGGGTCAGCATTTCCTGTTGTTTGCGGATGCTCGTTGCTGAGGTATGTAACTCCTCCTCACTTTGAATCAGAAGCCTCCGACTTCATGTTATTAATTATATTCATATTATTGTTTTTATTGGCTTAATAAACATTGTCTTAACATTATTTGCTTTATAATAGTACCTATCAGTTAAAGAATTTTTCTTTTACAAAATTTACTTTGTTTGATTTCTAAAGTACAATTATTAAAATTGATTAAATAGTTTCCCATTAAATTTATCATTCGTTTATCACAATCTTGTATTAGTGTTTTATTATTCATATTTATTAACAAAACAAATTCATCATCTAATGCTTGTATGCTTGTAACATTGTTATTAACCAATGGACATATTTTCTGAAAAATGCAATTTTTACTATGCTTTAAGTGTCTAAACAGAGCCTTTTCATTATATTCGTATATTTTTGTATTTATTTCAACAATAAATTCTTCTGATGAATCAATTTGCCTATTTTTGGAATTTGGTGTAGGTTTTATTAATTGTAACTCTGTTATTATATAACTTACTGGTATGTTTATTGCAAATATAAAACAATCTTTCTTATATTCCATTTCTCCAGCTTTCAAAAGCTTCAATTTGTGAAAATCAATATAATAATAGTCTAGATCTTCTATTGTTAACATACTTGGATGAATTAAATTGTTCTTAGTTGCCATTATGTTGTCAAGTATTTGATTCACCTTAGTACCTTAGTTTAGTTTCTTGATCCAGAAATAAAACTTTGTAATTTAGTTCTTTAACTATGTTATTTGTAGTGTTGTATGATTCTAAAATGTTTTTTCTATCATTTTCTATTAGTGTTTTCAAATCATGTAGTGTCCTGTTAAAATGGTCATTTATTTTAATTTGTTTATTAAGACTTTCAATAGCTCTATGGTTATTAGTGTCTGGAACCTTTAAATGATCCGCTATTTCTTGTCGATCATTGTCATCCATTGTTCCAAATAACTTATTGTGAGTTCTACCTACGAAATTTTACAAACCCCTTTTTGCCTATTTGATTTACTAATGGTTCGTAATTTAGTTTTTAAGTATTTAATTTTGGAATAAAGTGCGACTGAATCTTCCAATATAAAGTAAGCTAGGTTAAGTGCTAATTGATCTAAAATGCTCATCATTTCAGATGGATTTATTATATGTAAGGTTGTGTCAGTGTTATTAGCTATCTCAACTTGTTTAATTTTTATTTTCACATACCCGTTTTCTTCTCGAAGAGGATGTACTTGTAGAAGTCCCTGGATTGCGATGATCCTCACCATTAAAAGCACTATAATGACCTGAAAATTAAGGAGCTCTTTTAATATTAGATAAATGCACGTTTTTTAATTGAAACTTCCTAAAATATGGTTCGTCTTTATGTCTGACGCTCTTATAATTTTTAATATATCCTTCATTCCTATTTTCAACATAGTTTTCTCTGTTTCTATTGTTTCTATGTGTATTTTTATTTGGCTTTGTCCAGTGTATTTCTATGCCTTTTTCGTGTAAAAATTTAATAACTTGTTCTGATTTAAACTCATTGTCCATGATAATTTTTTCTTGATGTCTCAAAAATAGCTAGATTTTTATCCAGTTTCTGTCGCTTAGTAAATATGCAACGGCGAATTTAGTTGATTTATCAATAATGGTAACAAAACTTTTCTTTTTGTAATGGATAATATCTGCATGAATAATTTCATATCTCTGATTTGGTGTTTCGGTAATGCTAAATAATGGCTTTATTGGATTTCTATCATACATTATTCCCTGGAATTTTCCACAATTATTAATGATAAGTTGAATATGTTCTTGTAACTTCCGATGCCACTATGTAATGACTCCTTTGAATGATATAGGGATATTTGTTTATGACAGTCTTCTTCGTTCTCTATTTCTTGCGCTCTTTTTGTTGCTCTTCTAAACTTGATTCGTAAAGAAAACAGCTCTATAATGCATTGTTGTATTTTATTATACTCTCTATCATCTACTTCGGAATAAATGTTTATCCTGATTTAATATATCTTTAATAGTTAATTCCTCACTTTGCGGATTGATTTCTATTATCATCTTTCCATGCTTCATTCCAATTCTTTTTCTTAACGATAAGTTAAAACAATTTGAGTTTTGTACGTATTAACTATCTCTTCTTTTATAGTATATGGTCTCGTAATCGCTCTTCTACTGAAGACATTGAATCAGATAGGTCCATATTGGATTCACTGCTATTTTTTGCATTAATTTGAGGACTTTTTTCCAACCTACTTAAGCAATCAGCCACTTTTATTTTCCTTCCCTTTAAGATACTCGATCTCATAATTATATTCTTGTAATTTAAGAAGCCACCTTTGGTTAATTTGTGAAAATCCTTTCCCTTTATACTTTGAATTTAAATATTATATTGGTGCATGGTCAGTGACAATTTCCTAAAATAGTTAACCGAGAAAACTATAGCCAAAAATTCTTTATCAGTTACACTATAATTTTTTTCATGGTTGTTCAACGTTCTGGATACATAGCATTTTGGATGATCGTCTTGCGAAAGAACAGCTCCAATTGCATAATCACTAGCATCCGTGGTAACAATAAATTCTTTCTTAAAATTTGGATACCTTCAAATAGGATGAGACGACAAGAAAAGTTTGAGTTTCTCAAAAGCCTCAATATACTCAGGATCGTTAATATTAATTTTAACCTCTTTTTATAAATATTATATGAGTGGATGTGCTTCTTTGGCATAGTCTCTTATAGATTTTCTGTAAAACCCGGTCAAGTTGCTTCTCTGTTCTATGTTGTTCAATTCGCCTTATATTTTCTACTTTACCAGGTTTTGGCTTAATCCCTTCTTAAGTAAGAATATGACCTAGAAAATCGGTTTCTTTTTCATGAAACAACATTTATCGGGTCAAGTTATGTTCACTTAATTCTTTGAATATTAATTGCAATGAATATAGATGTTCCTCTAGCGTAGTCGAAAAAATTAAGATCTTATCCAAATACACAACACATAAATTATTGATAAAGTCACTCAATATTTCATTAATAAGAACCGAACGGCATCCTGACAAATTCGTTTAATCCAGATGGTGTAACAAATGTCGTTTTTCCGATTTCCTTTTTGGCTACCAAAATCTGGTGATACCCCTTTGCCAATTCTAGTGATGTAAAATATTGTCTTTTGCCCAACTTGTCCAATATACTATCTATATTGGGAAGTGGATATTTCTACCACAATTCGGAATTTTTGTACCCCTGTGTTGTCTTTTTTCTTAGGGATTTCCTTACTTCTGCTTCATGCTGAGGTGGATATCTATATAATTTGGAATTGATTTGCTCATTTGTCGTAGTTCGAATTTCATGCACAATACTTGTTGTATTAGTAAGCTTATCTTATAATTTTCCTAATAACTTGATTATACCATATTTTTCTTCTTCATTAAGATGGTTTAGCGTTATATATGCAAGGGCACATTCTTCTAAAGTGTTAACTCCGGCCTGAACTACCTTATTTAAAAATGGTATTCTTATTTCATTGCCTAACCTAACTTCCAATCCATTCCAAGCAAAAATCATATGATTTCTCTAATTTAATTTTCTCCCATTTAAATCTAGCAGTTTGAGTTTGACCAAATTCAACTGGACATTTAGATTTCACATATTCCATATTTTTTGTAACTTGTCCTTCTATTGCGGTCGAAGTAACTTCTCCTCCTATGCTTTCATATATCCTTCTAAGCACTTTGTTTGAATTTAATAGACTTACCGTAGAACCTGTATCTACCATAGAGTTTGCCTCGAATTACTTTTGTTAGAAGAATTATTCTGCTGGTAATTGTCTTGATAGCTACTGTGACAATTTGTAAGTGATGAAAAGTTACTCTGTATTGGCCTGGATGCAATTAGTTTATTTTCTCTAAAAGGCTTATTAAATTTTTGTTCTTTCAAATTGAAATAATCTTGACCAACTTATTTATTTAGTATTTCCCGAATACTTTCCAATTCATACATATCATGCAGTTCAGCTGCTAAAGCGCCTGCAGTTATTTCTTTAATTTTTAAAACATCGAAGCTACTCAAATGATTGACAATCAATATCTGGGAATCACTAAAAATTACAAATCCTGCAATGTCACTAACAATAATCCTTACTTTATCACATAATTCAGAATTCTAACTTACTTTTAAAAAGTTGATCTCCCTCATAATCTTCCCATGGTCCTTCGATGCCTTGAAGTGGAGTTTTAACTTTTTCTTGCAGCTTTCCCAGGTCAATGGAGGTGATGTTTTTCGATAATTCTTTGCTGTTCCGATTATTTTCTCGTTGTAGATGACCGTGTATACATCACTCCTCTGATTCGCTTCATATTCCTCGAGTGCTCTGTCCACTGAAGAAATAAAGGCTGGGAAAATGCCCACACTACCATCAAAGACACACACTCCGTTATATTTTGCGCCATTCCTCTATTGTTGTCCAAAATTCTAATGCGAATCGTTCTCCTCTCCAGATTGTGTTTTTTTCGTTTAGTGTTCGTTAAGAGCTCGTTTCTTCGTAATCTACAAAATGTTACTTCAGATTACTGTGTTTCGCACTTTTAATTCTAATTCTACTGAACAGAATCCGACCGACTGCGCCAAATAAAAATTTAATATAAGATCAAAATTAAAACACAAGACAGAAGAAGACTCCTCGATTTCTTACGATCTATCAAATGCTGATGCAACAACAACATCAACGGAAGCCAGTTCATGCGAATGACAGACGATCGTGTCATACAAATCACAAAGCAAACGGTTTTGTCTTTGGTATTATTTTGTATGAACTTCGCAGGTCATTGGCAAGCTCTGGGTCAACATTTCCTGTTGTTTGCGGATGCTCGTTGCTGAGGTACGTAACACGCGTTAGGGTGGGAGTTTGAGGTTCGAACAAACACAACTACAATTTAACGTTCACCTATTGATTCCGAATGAATGAATGATGAATTCCTTGCATGAATTTTCTCAAAAAGAAAGTCAGAGAGTAATCTTTATTTGTTTAAACTTTATAATTTCCTATTTGGAAGTTATTGTTTTTGTTAATCTTTCATATTTGTGGCCGATACTTTAATAAATCTTAAATCAAAGAAATATTGTGGTACATAGATTTAGGCGCGGAACCCCTCGAGAGTAAAATCTCACTTGACTTCCTTTTTTTAATATTTTCATTGACGGGAATACTGAGGCACTTTACAGCACCCCACCACAACATGTGACGAACCCGACCGCACAACGCATTAAACTACTGATATCGTTACTTGAATTTGAAACTTCGCTAAGTAAAGTCAAGAGCAAAACACCAAGTTGAGATAGAATATACTGTCCAATGCTGAAAGATCTTTCAAAAGACGCAAAGCATAGAATTATATGTTTGTATGGCATCGGTTATTCCTCAAGCGTGGAAGACGATTAAAATACTACATATAACAAAACCGAACAAAGTTAAAACCTCAATCGAAGGATGTCGCCAAATCTCTCATAATACATGTCCAAAATTCAAAGCCAACTATGGCTTGCTGAAACCACAAAGCTTACCAAGTATCATTTAAGGCCAACAGATGATGTGACGATTCAATACTTCACATTGACTGATTCAAAATATGTTCCATTAGAAGGGTAGTTTTGGAAGTAGGTATTCCTAAAGTGAGGAATGCCGCATACAATTTCGTTTGATATTTTTGTGTGACCTTTCATGTTAACCTGTGCAATAGGAGCAATCGATCTGTGAATGTGAGTTCTGTGAACAGGAACATATGCTTGTGTGCGAGGAATCGCAAGAAAGGGCCCGAGAATTGATCATATCTATGAATTCTGTGATGAAAATGGAAGTTAATACGCCTTGAACAAATAATAAGTACATAATTGTGTAAGTATGTGTTCTATGGAATCGATTAATTGTGTTTGATCTTTTTTTTGCGCAATTTCAGTTTCAAAGGCATAACAAAAACATTTTGATATGATTGAAGGTATACGATTTCCAACCTACATATACAAAAGTACATAGTTCATAGTTGCATTTATAAGATCGAAAATTTTCAATTTTATTCATAGCTAGGTTTAGACTCATCAGTTGGAAAATCAGGAGTTCAGATTGTGTCACCGGTCGATCTTTGAGAAAACGCTGCAGAGTTTTTCTATCATAATAAAAGATTTTCCAGATCGAAAATTATTTTATTTTCCAAAGCCGCGGGACAAAATAGAGCATTTAAAAAGACCATTAATATGCAGCAAACATTTTAATAAAAATTGGCAGTAGAAAAAAATATTTAAAGCAAATTGCTTAACCATCTGTCGTTCAGAAAAAAGGGAATAATAAAGAGAATATTTCTAATAAGAGTGATCCCGTTATTTTGATCCTAGCAACGTTTTACTAACGTATAAAAAACTCCATTACAATTAGTGAAGAAGTTTCAAAAGAAGAATTGAACTAAGCTTCAAAAAAGTTATCAAGAATGAGCTTCAATACCACTGAATTAAATTGCGCAAACTGTGAGGCTCAGCTACAAAAGCAATCTGTTTATATATGATAATATCAGTGCCAGTGTGGATTAAACCTTAAGAGCAGAGCTAAAAATAAAGTGCATCTACAGTAGTAAATATTTGCATGGAAAATGTGTAAATATAACGCGAAAGAAATTGAGTTTATGAAAAATTCGAAGCCAATTTGGAGATACCAAAGTACGGTTGAGAGAAGAGGATCTCTTTCTGATCTCACTCAAATTAAGAACTCTTCACGTACACCGCATAGATCAACAACACCCTAAATTGCATCTGATACTCTTTTATCATGTTCAGTAAGCCAAAGAAAAAACGCAGCCGCTGCCACCGCAATCACAATCGCCGCTGCCTGCGCACCACTTCAAACACAGCATCGACTTCAGCTATCGCCGTCTTTCTTCAGTTCAAAATATTTCGTAGTCGTCGACTAACTTCCGAGCCGGCAACATCGTTCTGCTTCTTCTGTCCCATATAGTTTGTGTTAGTGTGAACATCCCTACTGAGCCCTCTTTAACATTCACAATATACTTTCCCTTCGCGACCGGTCAGTGAGTAAATTCTATACATATTTGTGAAATTCTCAACATAAAACAAGGACTCAGGGCCTTGCCCATCTTCGGGCAACCGATTTAGTGAATTTGACCTAGAAACAGATCTATCTTTAAAATATAAAAACAAAAATAAACAAAAAAAAACCCAACTTTTCGCCCATAGAAACAGAACATATTTTTCCAACACACTCTCTTGCTAATAACCCCAAATTCATAATCATATCCCCAACTAGCGAAGAAAAAACACTTACATCATTTAGTGTATTTCTACTAAAAAAAATGCAAAGACAGCATCAGCACGAAGTACCAGCAAATTACATAACTACGAGATCTTAGCTAAAACAAAAAAAAATAACTGACCTTTTCCTGTCAAAGAAAATGCTCTCAAATTTATGCCCAATCTCCGTAACCCTTCACACCCAACCCAACTCATCCAAAGGTACGATATATGCACCTTATCTCATAAACGTCCCCGAAACAGAAATCATCCAGGAAATGAAATCCTAAAGAATAACTGATGTTTTTAAATTAAAAAAAATGATAACGGCAACCAACGTCCGATGCTGATGATCTTTACATAATCTTTTTTTGTGCGGTTCGGACGTGTTTTTTAAGAGCTTAAGAAATAAACGCGGAATTATTCGAATTGGAGAGCTAATTTTGCGAAGTTTAAGCTAAATTATCAAATAATAGTGGGGAAAAATGGAAACCTGTGACCGATGTAAAAAAAACATACGGGGAGAGTCAGGTATCCGTTGTATGGGGGTCTGTAAGAAAGTGTTTCACAGTACAATTGCATGCGCTGGTACTGACGAATACAGTCTTAATGCGTTGAATAGTTGTCCGTACTTGCGGTATACTTGTGATGATTGCATGCTATACATACACAATGTGGATGAGTCGTTGCAAAAAATGTTGATAATAGCGGAAAAGAATAGAGCGACTATAAAAGAACAAAAAGATGAAATAGAAAATCTTCTGAAGGGTCATACGAAAGAGATGGAAGACATAATGGAACGCAATAGAAATGAAATTGGTAAACAAATGAAGATGGTTAAATCAATAATTAATGAGAAATTGGAAGACATGAATAAAATGGAAAGAATACAAATAGAGAAAGGTGAAACAATAAACGAATCAATCCATGAATTAAAAAAGCAAAGAGATGAAATCGTCAAAGCGGTAAAGGCAGTTTCAAACCAAAATACTGGACCAGATAAGGAGGGTAACCAGTTAACTTACGCTTCGATTGTTAAGAACCCGGGAGTGAGTGCACCAGTTAAAAGAAACGAACCACCTGTCATTGTAAAGCCAAAAAAACCTCAGGAGAACAAAGTAACAACAAATAAAATAAAAGAAAGTATTGACCCGCCATCATTACTGATAAAAGTAAACAGTGTGATGAATAAAAAAGATGGTATGGTTGTCATCAACTGTGACGACAAAGAATCCAGAGACGCTATCGAGAAGGAAGCAAAATATAAATTAGGAAGTGATTATGATGTATTAGTCCCTAAATTAAAAAATCCTTGTTTAATAATGTGTGGAATAAATAGTTGTTGGAAAATCGAAAAATTTGAAGAATCATTAAAAAATCAAAATAAATTAAACGGTCCCGTTAAATGTTTAAAAATTTTTAATGCATTGAACAAGAACAAAAACAACGAAAAAATATATAAAGCAATAATTGAAATTGAAAGTGATGACTACAAAGAAATAATTAATAAAGGGAGCGTAAACATTGGCTGGGATCGGTGTTTTGTGTATGATTTTGTACCAATCAAGCGTTGTTTTAAATGTTGGGGCTTTAATCACGAGGCCAAAAATTGTTCAAACAATGTCGTTTGTGGAAAATGTGCTGAAAAACACGAAACAAAGAGCTGTGATCAAAATTTTACTAAGTGCAATAACTGTGATATAGCGAATAAGAAACTAGGATTTAATTTAGATGTTAACCATGATTGTAGAAGTTATGTGTGTGAGGTGTTAAAGAAAAAAATTGAAACTCAAAAGGGCAGAATTGCGTACTAGCAATCAAAGTCATCAATTTGCTATCTTAATATTTGTGGATTAGTAAATAATTTTGATGAACTTAAAAATATGGTTGTCAATGAAAAGTTCGATATAATAGCTCTTTCAGAAACTCATTTATCAGAGGATGTTCTGAACAATGAAATTCAAATAGATGACTATAACTTGTTAAGGTGCAATTCTGAAAATACTAGAACTGGTGGCGTTGTGATGTATGTGAAAAAACATATACAAATATTGAATTTTAGTGCAAGAGTTAACGAAAAAAGTATATGGTGGCTTAAATGTGATTTGTACTTCGGCAATTATAAATGTTTAATGGTAGCTTTATATAAATCTCCAAGAGTGTCTGACCGAGTTTTCTGTGATTAATTTTCGGAAGTAATAGATGAAATATGTGAAAATGATAAAGATATTATTGTGGTAGGTGATTTTAATGTTGACTGGTTTGCCACTTCAGATACATATAGGAAAGAAATCTTTAAAAAAATATATGATAATTCATTATATCAACTGATAAGTGAGCCTACTAGAATCTCAAAAACATCTAAAACTCTAATAGATTATGTCCTCACTAACAACATAAACGTCGAGGTTAAAACAGAAAAAGAGCTGAAAATAAGCGATCATGAGACAATAGTTATCAAAATGAAAAGGAAAAACCAAGCAAAAATCAATCCGAAAAAAATTGAAATATTCAAATATAATAAAAGTAACTTTAATCGCGAACTGTTAAACAGTGAAATAACATCTATTGGGAACATTGATAACAACAAAATTGCTTCGACGTTATTTGTTAAAGAATTGAATAATATAGTTGGGAGGTTTACGAAAGAAATAGTTGCAAGATGTAGTGATAATTCTTGGTTTAATAATCATTTACTTAACCTTAAGAAAGAAAAGATAATTAAAAGGAGTAGGGCTATTCTCACCAACACTGAAGAAGACTGGAAGATTTACACAACTGCGAGAAACCATTATAAAAGACAAATTCTTATAACTAAAAGGAAACACATTAAAGAAAAAGTTGATAAAGCTTCAAATCAAAAAGAAATGTGGCGTAACTTAAAAAAATATATTTTAAAAAAAGAAGATTCGAAAATAACATGTGTTGATTTCTACAATGGTCGTTCGACGGATAACGAAGATATTGCCAATAAATTTTATAATTTTTTCGTAAATAGTGTATTAGAAATTAATGAATCGATACCAACTATGCCATATGTTAATCTAATAACCGACTTGGGGTACAACTTTGAATTTAAGTGTGTTTCGTTGTCTGATATCCGCGCTGTGCTCATTCAGTTAAAAAATAAAAAAGATTGTAACTCATTGTGTCCAAAGACTTACTTAGAACATTTTGAAATTTTAGGACCAGCCTTACAAAAAATTATTAATAAATCTTTCGAAGAAGGCATTTTTCCGGAATCTTGGAAAGAATCTATAGTGAGTCCGATTGAAAAAATATCAAATACCAAAAAATGTGATGAATTTCGACCAGTGAACGGTATGCCCTTGTATGAAAAACTGTTAGAAAAAATAGCGTTTAAGCAACTTGAACATTTCGTCGAAAATAAAAACATAATAATTGAATCCCTATCTGGTTTTCGCAAGAAGCATTCCTGTGAAAGTGCCTGTAACTTAATTATAACAAACTGGAAGCAAAGTGTTTCGGAAGGAAAATATGTATACAGTGCTTTTATAGACCTAAAGCGCGCTTTCGAAACAATAGATCGAGCGATACTCTTAAAGAAATTGCGAAAATACGGAATTAACAACTTGGAGCTTAAATGGTTTAAAACGTACCTAGAAAAGAGAACTCAAAAAGTAAAAATAAATGGACATTTGTCGAACCCAAAGTATGTTGAACTGGGAGTTCCTCAAGGGTCTGTCTTGGGTAATCTCTTATTTGTCATCTATATCAACGACATAGTTTGTGTTTTAAAACACTGTGAAATCGCCCTTTTTGCTGATGATGCACTGATTTACATAGCTGGTGATAATATCAAAGAATGCCACAAGAAGATCCAGGAAGACCTCGATAATATATATGTTTGGTTATGCCAAAATAGGCTTAAATTAAATACGAATAAAACCAAATGTATGATTATATCGAATAAAAACAATGTTTATTTTAATACAAGTTTATTAATGGAGAACCAAATAATAGAACGAGTTGAGAAAATAAAATATCTTGGTATTATGATAGACAGCAAACTAACATTTGAAAGTCATATTGAATATATATGTAAAAAGATTGCTAAAAAGATAGGTTTTATTAAAAGGATACGTAGACATGTAACGTTGTTATCAGCTTTTAATATTTATAATGTAATTGTAAAACCACATTTTGAATATTGTACAACTGTTTTGTTTTTATGTAACGAAAGTGCAATTGGTAGACTTCAAATACTACAGAACAGAGCTATGAGAAATATTTTAAAGTGTAATAGATTTACATCGATTAATTCCATGTTAGAAGCTCTGAAATGGCTAACGGTAAAGCAAAGAATCGTTATGAATATGTTAATGTTTGTCTTTAAAATAAAAAATAACTTAATGCCAAAATATTTATCAAGATATGTTCAGTATGTAAGTGAAGTACAACCATATTCGTTAAGAAATATGAATGATTTAAGGCTTCCGAATTTTCTAACTACAAAAGCTCAAAATTCACTGATCTACAAAGGTTTTAAGATCTTCAATGAATTACCAAGGCATGTTAAAAACGAATCCAATGTAAATCAATTTAAAAGAAGTATTGTGAATTACGTAAAACTAAATTATTGATCAATGTGTAACTATGTATATACCTATACATTGTTTTTGTAATTATTAATAATTGTAAATCTAAAGTCAAATATGTGACTAATAAAAAAGACACAAATGAGCTAAAAAGGACTTTCATGGATAACCTGAAGAAAATCACCCAATGGTCAAAATATTCCGGTGCCATATTATCTCCCGATAAATGTAAGCATCTTCACATCTTCCGAAAACACAATTGTAACAGCCTAAATATAAAATTTGAAAATTTCGCAATACAAAATGTAAAAAGCTTAAAAATTCTAGGATTAGTTCTCGACAAAAAAAAAAATAGCTTTAAAGAACACTGTTTATATTTAAGACATAACCTATCTGCCAGGCTAAATATTATAAAATCTCTTTCATCAAGAAATAGGTTTGTACATACTAACACTCTCCTAAACACCACTGAACAAATCCTCCTCTCTAAAATTGATTATGGACTCCAAATATATGGGAAATGAAAATCAGCACTACACAAAATCAAGGCTCGCTTCCATACCGCAGTGAAAAGAAGCTTAAGAGCTTTCCCAACAGCAACAACTACCAACGCATTAGGAGAAGGTGGATTTCTTTCTCTTGAATCCAGGATTACTACTGTGTCCAAAAAATAAGGTGACATATGAATTTAAACTGCGCACGTCGAAGGATTTGGAAATTTTTCTTTCTTTATAGGTTGGTAGTACTGTCAGTGACATCTATGTGAAATTTCATGTCAAAATATATTCATAGTGTTTGAGATACGCGTCGTTTTGTGAGCTGCTAAAAGTGAGTTTTTCGTTTTTTGCAATGTCGAAATTTATTGAGCAAAGAATTTGCATTAAATTTTGTTTGCGGAATCAATTTTCTGCTGCGGATACGTTGAGGATGGTGCAGAAAGCCTTTGATGATGAGGCTATGTCTAAAAAAATGTTTACAAGTGGTATAGTGATTTCCAAGCCGGCCGTGAACGTGTCGAAGACGAAGAGCGTTCTGGGCGACCATCAACCTCAACCGATGAAGCTCACGTCCAACAAATCAAAGATTTGGTGTTGAAAAACCATCGATTAACGATAAGAGACCTTGCTGATGAAGTTGGCTTATCGAAAGGCTCAGTCAATACCATTTTGAAGGATGCTTTGGGCCTCAAGCGCGTCAAATCTCGACTGGTACCGAAAACATTGAATTTTTTAGAAAAAAGGCGTCGCGTTGAAGTGTGTGAAACAATGCTTTCCGACTACCAGGATGTCATGAAACGCATTATAACTGGCAATGAGACTTGGATCAATGCTTACGACCCCGAAACAACCGATCAATCGAGCGAATATCGTGTCAAAGGAGAGCCGAGACCAAAAAAACCGCCCCAAAGTCGCTCAAAAATCAAGGTCGTGTTGACTGTTTTCTTCGATTATCGTGGTGTTGTGCTTTATGAATTCCTTCCAACCGGCCAAACAGTGAACAAGGAATATTATTTGAACGTTATGCGTCGTTTGCGTAACGCTATCCGCCTAAAAAGGCCGGAATTGTGGAAAGCCAATTCTTGGTTTTTACACTACGATAATGCACCATCCCTTACCGCACTCGTAATTCGTGATCATTTCGCCAAAAACTCAACCCATATCGTTCCGCAACCACCGTATTCACCTGATCTGGCGCCGTGCGACTTCTGGCTGTTCAACAAGCTCAAAAGACCGCTCCGGGGACACCGGATAGAGGAGATAGAGGAGATTCAAGCCGCAGCGAAGACGGAATTGAAGGCCATCCCGGAAAGTGACTGCAACCAGTGTTTCAAAGATTGGAAAATCCGTTGGCATAAGTGCATTGCATCGGGAGGGGATTACTTTGAAGGGGATGAAATTGATTTGGATGAATAAATAAAGAATTTTCAAAATAAATACAATGTCACCTTATTTTTTGGACACAGTAGTATATAACGCACACTACACAAGTTGTTGAACACTCCGGGCGACATACTTCACACTGAAACACAACGTTTGGACGAAGCAAAAAAAGATCCGAACATGAAATCAGGACTCTGGGAAATACATAATCTCAAATCCCAACTACACTTGGACATAAAACCGATAACACCAAAAAAATCAAAACACCCCCATGGTTCCTGCAAAAATAAAAATTTCATCGACAGTCTTACATTGTTCAGAAAACACAACACCAGCAGCATGATATTCAAACAGTTCTACACAGAAATAAACCAACCGCTTAACCAGGAAAAGTGGAAACTCCTACTTACCGACGGCTCGAAAACAGACAACGGAGTCGGATTTAGCGTAGTTGAAAAAAACGGGGAAATTCTTGCACACGGGATTCTCCCACTATGCGCAAGCGTCTTTGCTGCGGAAACACAAGAAATACTATCGGGATTAGAAATTAAAAAACATACCAAGGGTGCACCGATAGTTTATCCGTATTTGAAGCTGCCAAGAACCACTGCAATAAAAATCAACACGCAAGGAGCATGAAACAACTATTAATACAGATGAATACAAGAGCTAAATTGATGTGTATACCCAGTCTCAGGGGAATACCTGGGAATGAATATGCTGATGCAATGCTTTATACCTTTTTCCAACGAAAGTATCAAAACAATAGCCTCGCAAAAAATCTACAAACAACTTAATGAAGAACGGCAAAAGTATGACCACCGCTACAAAAACATCAACCCCCATAGATGCGCAATAAAACTCCTCAACTCCACAACACCACTTATGAACAAGTGCTACATACGGCTACGTCTAGGGCACACAAATCTAACCAATGCATTTCTGCTACAAAGAGACCCACAACCCATATGTGAATTTTGCAACGCTGCCGAACTGACATCCTCCCACCTTTTGATCCACTGTCCCTCGCTAGATACGTTCCGCCTCTCCATATTTTAAAACTAAAATATTTCAAACTTGCTAACTACCCCATCCGAAAAGTATATCCAACTTATTTATAGATTTCTGGCAAAAATATATGTTCACAATCTAATTAAAAAAAAAAAAATAATTGAGACAAAAGCCTGGCAGCTAGTGCTTATATTAGTTATGGTTTTTATTGTTATTAATTGAATAATAAATAAATATATAAATAAATATTTTTGTATACACCAGAATTGCGTATATTTGCGAAAAAACTTTTCTTCTTTCTTAGTCACTCGAAAAATTGCCAGCTTCAAAAGTTTTGACAGAGATATGGGTCTATGAGAACGAAATGACTGTTTACAACACACTGGACTACGTGCCATGTAGATATTGCAATCTTATTCGACATGTGGTGTTGCAGTATATATCGATGAGAGTTTTACTCAAAGTATATCTAAAATCATTATTTGTAGTGCCGATGTTGTTAAAATGTCTTTCTGTTATCAATGTGAGAATCATACAATGCCATGTTCATATAGATTGTACCTGTTTAGTAAAAGTTTGTTAATAGAGGAACTTCATAATATCAATATTGATGTGTCCGATAATGACACTGAAAATTATTTTTTTTATAGCCTCATTTATAGCCTCAAAATCAGTTTAAAAGTAAAAAAAGATCCACATAATAAAAAATTAAAAAAGTATTACCTTAAACTGAGTAAAGCTATTGGCTCAAATGTTGAATTTGCTTGGGATAAGTATTATTCTTATTTATTTGAACATCTAAGAGCAATATTAAAGAAGATTGGAATGCACTTGACAGCATTTTAGGGAAAACAAGGTAGTCAAACAAAATAGTTACTATTCTAGTTTCCCTAAAAGACGATGTCTTCAAAATCTTCAAAATAGAAATTCTTGTACTTCAGATGGAATATATTTATATGCTTGTAAAATTCAACTTAAGTGTTATACAGGGCTGTTTCCCCCAACATTTAAAATGCGCTGAGGTTATTCCACTTTTTAAAAAGGGAACAAAAAACGTATGACAAACGTTGTTACAGACCTATTTTTTATTCTTTCTACTTTTTCAAAAATTTCGAAAAACATTTGGTTAATAAAATAGTTTGCTTCCTGAATAAAAAAAGGTTTTTTAAGCGAAAATGAATTTGAATTCCGTTCAGGAAATTTAACCGGAAATGCTATTCCTAGGCTTTGCAATCAGCTTTACCACATCTTAATCAAAAGTAAATCAACAATGGCTCTCTTTATCGATATGACAAAGGTATTTGATGATGTTGATCACATTTTATTACTTAGTTAGCCGTACATTGCAGGATTTAGAGGAGTTATTTTTAAATGGTTGCAATCATGTTTTAAAAGTTATTGTAAATCAATTTACTGTGCTCGGCCCTATGTTTTTCTTGGTATACAATAACTCAATTTTATAAGCCAGTTAAATTGCTTATCAACGGCTTTTGCAGATGACATTTTATTCGCTTACCAGTCATAATCGAATCTTAATTGCGTCTTACAAATTGAAGAGGACCTTGAAGTTCTAAGAACTTGGTTTTTTAACCAAAAATTAATTGTAAGTTAGAAAACTAAGTT
The DNA here is from genome assembly GCA_963555765.1 of Orthonevra nobilis. Classification (NCBI taxonomy): domain Eukaryota; kingdom Metazoa; phylum Arthropoda; class Insecta; order Diptera; family Syrphidae; genus Orthonevra; species Orthonevra nobilis. The sequence continues at coordinate 67,455,522 of OY743226.1, read as the reverse complement.
CATGAGCTTCGAAACGTATGCTCATCCAGTTTGTGATTACAATCTTATTTTCGTGGTTCAAAGTGTGAACAATTTAGTTTTCCTAAACACATTTGTGGTATTCCAAATTTCCAAGATAAAAACTCATGTTCCGATTCTTGTTTCAAAATTGATTCAGTAAAAATATGCAAATACGAAGGTGTACTTATTCATGTTCAGCTCAATAGGAAAGACCATTCTAGATGCACAACAAAAAATTGGAATTAAATGCCCGAAAACATCTCATTCGAATAATTTGAAACAAAAATCATTTGAGCGGAAGTTGGAATTCTTCCTATGAGGCATCTTATAATTTTAAAGTATTGAAAGACTTTTTCAAACAAAGTGGTAACATTCTTAACATGCATCTTGTCATGTACCAACTGCTCACAAAGAACATACCAAAAAGGCACAAATACATGAGCAAGTCTTATATCATGTTGTTTGTTCAAGTCATAGACCTATGAAACAACGTGAAATTGAAGTACATGCCTGACTTCATATATACACAGAGCTGAAACTATTTAGAAGAGCTTTTTGCTGTAACCAAGGTCCGACAAATCATGGTTACTCTTGACGAACAAAACTTTAGCTTTATTTACAACTAGCCGTGTACTGCGACTTCGTTCGCGTAGGACTCAAAAAAAGGTTTATTCAACGCCCTGTGATCGAAGCAAACTGATTATCCAATAACCATATTTTGTAATTTCTATTTTTTTAATTTACCTTACAATCCCCAGAGCCACGACCTAGCAACAAGATATTTTGCAGGATACTGCTTTTACAGAAAACTAAAAATTTGACCAAATTCTGTTAAAATTGTTCAGGAAGAATGTCTTATGAAAAACATAATTTTGAAAAATAAATAATAAAATAAAATTAAAAGCGTACGAGAATTAAAAAAAAAACTTTCTCTTATGGCCATCTGAAAAATATTTTCAAGTGCGTTGTACATGTACAAATATTTTCCACATACATACATACTTCCAAAAACTTCCTTTTGCTTCTTAAACTTAAAAGAAAATATAATAGTATTATTACTTTTATTAATTAACATAAAATTACAAAATTACATGTTAATAATTAAGAGCACTAACAACCAAAGCTTTCCACTCAAAATAAAATTAATGTGTGTACTTAGATAACTCATTTGTTGGTATTGAGGAAGTTAAATATATTTTTTATATTATAATTGTGTTTAAAAATGAAAAGATATTTTAATTATTGGATAAGATGGAATTGATTTTTTGAGAGGTACTGCATGTTGAAAGACCAAGTAGGTGTGAAATATCAAGATGGTTGTTACACGCTGGACACTGTTGTGGATTCTCTTTTCTTAGGATGTGCTGGAGTGTTAAGGTAGTATGACCGAACCGAAGTCTAATGAAACTGCTGTTTTTGATATATCTGGTGGGCAGATGGGAGTGTTTCGATCAGTGTTTATTATGGAAAAATGATTTATGTAGCGGCTCCAGCTGTGAATTTTGTCCTTTTTAATTGTTTGGTCAACGTACTTCTGAAGGTCTTTTTAGAAAATGTGTTGAATGTTAACACGGGTGATTTATTGCAAGACTCTGCAGCTTTGTCGGCGTGTCCATTGTCTAAGATCCCAATATAGCTAGGCAACCACATGAGTTTTAGCTTATTGGGGTACCTTATTAGAAGGTCGCACTCTTGTACGGACGAAGTGTCCACTGCCTAAGCAAACTGCCCAAACTGCCCTCATAAACTAAAGAAAACAACAAGCAAGCAAGAAAAACACCCAACCATTTTACAAACGTTCTTTACTACGATGCCAATATCCACATTTATACAACATTCAACATTTGATGAGCTGAGAAGAAGTATGAAAAAACCGATGATTTTTCTAGGTTGACTTTAAAGTTTTTTTAGTTTTTTTTCAGACGATTTTATTATCATACATCACTACTTCCCATAAGCATTCCACATTTGTATAGATTTATTATCCTTGATACTAGAAGATGCAGGGCTACCCAGCATTGAGGAACGAAGAGATACTACCACTATTAAGCTTTATGCAAAACTTGTTTTCTCCAAAAACTCAGTTAAATAATTAATCCTGAATCTTCAACATTAACTCTAGCCAGCTGTTCAAAAAAAACAGAAACCAGCAATGTAGCTTACTGTCAACTTTTAATGTACAGCGCATCAAATCTAAAATATTCACTGATGGACAAAGATCCTAGAGAGCCATTGTCTGCATTGACAAACTGCCTGAATTTCCTCAATGTTGACAGCTAAAGCTTTCGCAATCCTTCAAGCCACCAAGATAGTCAATAAAAATAAACCCGGGAAGATTCAATCCCGTTTACCCTCAAAACTCGCCTAAACGAAAAATTTTAAACTTTGTGCGACTACGACTTGGACACACCTCAGTTTTCTCATCACCACTTGCTTACCAAAAACAGCCCTCCAATTTGTGCTGCTGTAACTCCACTTTGGATTTAACACATATTATAGAAAACTGTTCTGCGCTTACAGCTCAAAAATTAAATTTAAAAGTACTCATGAATCCTAGTCAAAGAATTATTGATAAGATTTCCGATTTTCTAGTACAAGCAAATATTATTGTGTAAGAGTAATACGTTCCTCCAGCTTAATCTTATTATGAGCTTATATTGCCAGTTAGTTTATAACAATAATAAAAAATATATCCCTTAACGCATTTAAAACCAATGAATTAAATATACATAAGTTAGAAACAGACGGAATACTTTCTCTTAACAAGCAGAAATAACATAGATTTAAATTAAACGTACTTAACTTTAGCTTAAGTTTGTATTAGATATTGAAACTAGAATTTGACGTTACCTTAATGATGAGCTGCGATGTAAAATATTTTGTTGAATAGTTTCTAAACCAAAAAATCGAAACAAGGATGGAGTACTCTGTAGAAAAGTGACGCCACGAAGCTTCTTCGGCTGTAGTACTTTCGCAAGCATTTGAGGTTCTCTTCTTATCTCATGGCTAGTAATGAGCAGAGCCGCTTTATTCCTTATCGCCAAAAAAAAATCAACTACGAACGGGTCAAACGTTATTGGGGACGACAAAAAGATAACATCATTGGAAGTTATTTGCAACTTCAAACTAATGTAGAAAATACGTTTGGTGTTTTATTTTTGTGTAATATAAAGAACTAAAGAACATACCTCAGCCCTGTAATATTTGGCTCAATACATTGATAAGGGACACGAACAATCTTAGCGTCGCCAGTGCTTCCGGATGTTTTAATAGAATAGCATTCATTCATTGGTTTTCCCACATTGACATGATGTTCTTTTACCAGTATTTTGTAAATACAAAACTCAGTATCAAAAACAGTCTTTTTTGCAACTAATTTCAAATTGTCATCGATGCAGTCAAAATTTATGTACGAAATAATATACGGAGAGCCAAATTTCCAAACTGCATCCAATGAAGCACTCTGATCAGCATCATAAGTAATTGGACAGAAGGAGCACTGGCAATTCAGAACCCTAAGCATTAAATTAAATACTTTAAAAAGTCAATGCCAATGTTTTCGTTTAAGATAAATGTTTACCCCAATAGAATAACGCATAGTTCAGGAGAGTGAGGACATTGTATACTAACGCGTGTTCCTTTTATGCCAAAATTCAGCAGGAAATTTGACAAACTTTGCGACTCATTTATGATTTTGCGGTATGTGTATGCTCTTTCATCATTTGGATTTTTCCTATGAAGTAAAAACACTTCGTCCGTACAACAATTAAACTCTTCAAAATCATACACTTTGCGGGCCATTCGAATATATCATAAACAATTTATAAGCCGAAGTAATCATCTGATTTTTGTTCAGTAACGAAGATCTCGAGCAGAAATTCTCATATTCGCGGAAAATGTCAGAACAAAGTTAGAACAGAAAAGAGAAACATATGTTAGTTGTCAAAATTGTTTCAACGTATTTGAGGAGCCTTCGAACAATACGGATTGGCCGTTATTATTTTAAATTTGTATTTGGATTATTGTTCCTTATTTTTTTGTTTCTAGATATGAGAGGGTAGCGTTCTTGATGATTAATGTTTTGAAAACTTAAGAAGTAAAACCGTGGGCTCTAAATGAATCAACAACAACTTAATTTTTGAAATCTACTTTAAATAGGAGTCACAGCTGATTTTGACATCTTGACATCTACACTCCAGTCTGCTCTTCTTCTGCTCTTTCTCCAAAGTAAGAGCAAGAAAACTTTCACGAGCAGTTTCGAGCAGAAATCTAGCTCTCTTCTTTTTTTTCTGCTTGGATCAGGGTCACTGACAGGGTTACCAACCCCTGGAATATTTCTCCCCCAAAGTCAAAATAAGAAACCCCTAAAATCACCTAAAATTGTTTTTATAAATAAAATTACACGAAAAAATATATACTGAGGCTTTATTTTGCTACTTTACTTTTATTATATTTAAAAATAGTTTTTATTGAAAATCTCTTTACTTTTATTACAATATATTTTAATCACAATCTTTATAAAACTTCAAGTATTGCTTCCGCTTCCTCTACAGTTTTTGAATTTTTAAAGTCGTACTTTCAAAAGTTAGTTAAATCCAACATTCTTCTAGATGGCTGAAATGTTATACATCATCAGGGATCGTTTCGAACCATGATGTTCTATATATCAACTTAAATTTCCAAAATTGTTTCAACGTACTCCGTTCTCAGAATATAACAATCAATATTAAATTTTTCATTCCATTGTGGGAAATGAAAACATTAGGAATAGTTTATGGGGTATTATTTTACACAAAAAATTAACTATTTTTTTACTAATGATACATTTTTTTATTAATCAATATACATTAAGAAATACCATTGAATATTGTCATCATGAAATGGATTTTTTTATTCAAGGTAAAACTCAAAATTAATTTTAGCCGTTCAAATAATAATTTGAAAAGTTTTGGATCATACTTAAAAAACCCCTGAAAATGTTTAGGCCCTAAAAAACCCACAATAGATTTTGTCCCCCTAAATTTAAGGGGGATACCCAAGTTGGTATCCCTGGTCACTGCACAAACTTTTGGTTTTTTTTACAGTGACGTATCAATCAATGGCCGCGTTCAGAATTCTAGGCAATGTATAGTCAGCCGGCTCTGATTGGTCGAGAGTCCGTGAAACTGATGATAAAGCTAGTTTACATATGGTGAGGAAGTGGACTGGATTTGCAGTTACATTGGCCCCGTTCCAGCATGCCTTTGCTAAACTGGTATATTGCTCCGCTACGGGGAAATTCCTCTGGAAAGCATTTGGAGCAACAGAAAATATGACGTCACGTTAACCAGCAAGTCAAATGGGGTTTGACAGCTTTTCTTGCGTAGCGAAGAAATCTTTGCTAAATTCCCTTCAAATATCCCTTAAATTTCCCCGTAGCGACTCGCTACCCTCCGCTACCTTCCGCTACGCGACGAACTGTCATCTCAGTACATTTTTCGCGAAGCGGATCTGCGCTACGGTGCAGTGTATTATGATCCACGCCGGTAATGTTAATCTTGTGATGGAACAACTGTGCTCTAGTTTTGGTCGTCCTGAACAATTGATAGAAAGCCAACATCGATTAGTTCAGCAAATAGCTCCAATTTCCGAACTGTCGGTGGAAAAGTTGATCCCGCTTGCTGTGAAGGTAAAAAACCTTGCCCTATTTCTATCATCCACAAATGGTCAACATCATCTGGCCAACCCCACTCTACTGAAGTAGCTCGTCTTTAAGCTGCCGATGAGCCAACGGATTGAGTGGGCGAGAAACGCAGCACAAATACAACCATATCCAACTATAGTCGCCTTCATCAACGCAAGTTGGATCTCCAATGGTGTGGAGGAAGAGCCGCCTAAGAACCTGCAATTGTGGTCAACGTGCGCATCAGTGGTGCACATGTCAAGAAGAAACATATGCTTCGTAATGACTATGCCGTTTCCAATTTGAGCCTGCCGGTACAAAGCCTGAACAAGAGTGACGTACGAGGAGATGCAAGATGTTTTGAGAAGCTGTCAGTTTTGCGCCCACATGGAACTGGGCTGGGTAGTGTTTGGTCCAACGATAGGAGCCACGCCAACGAAAATGCCATGCCTGCTCATCAAGCCAAGTAAAGATGCCCTGCACGAACTTGTGGCAGATTATTTCGAAACGGAAAGCTTTGGGGTGCGGCCAGCACCATTAGTGGAAACCGAAGCAGACCTACGTGCTCGAAATATTTTGCAGTCGTCTACAGTCAAGGTCGATGGAAGATACCAAACTGGACTACTTTGGAAGCGTGATGAAATTGAGCTTGCAGACTCCTACGACATGGCGAAAAATAGGCTCATTGGTATTGAGCGTAAAATGAATAGAGATGAAACGTTTGCCACCGCCTACAACGAGAAGATCAATATGTACGTAACCAAAGGGTACGCCCGAAAACTACAGCCAGCAGAAGCTGCCATAGCTGGGCCCAGGACGTGGTACCTGCCACACTTTGTCGTCGTAAATCCCGACAAACCAGGCAAGTTTCGCCTGGTCTTTGACGCCGCCGCCGTTGTTGATGGGATTTCACTTAATTCTTGCTTGCTGAAAGGACCACATGAGTACCAGCCGATGCCAAAAGTGCTGTTTAATTTTTGAGTCGGAGCCGTTGCAGTGTGTGGAGACATCCGAGAAATGTTCCACCAAGTGTTGATTCCACCAGAGGATAGGAGCTCACAAAGGTTCCTCTGGCGTGACGGAAATGAGGATGCGCCGCCTGAAGTCTACGAGATGATAGCTATGACATTTGGTTCTGCTTGTTCGCCTTGCGCAGCCCAATATGTCAAATTTCTCAATGCCTTAGAGCATCGTGACACCAATGACAGAGCTGTGAGGTCTATCCTGATGCATCACTACGTCGATGCTTTTTTGGACAGCTTCGAATCAACAAAAGAGGCCATCGCTGTCTCGAAGCAAGTTCGTGAGATACATAAAGATGCCGGATTTGAGCTGCGAAGTTTTAGCTCAAATTCACCAGAAGTGTTAAGTGCCTTGGAAGATGGAGGAGCATCTACGAGGATTGAAATCGCAAGAACTCCATCAGCAGATGGAAGCATGGCCATGGAGAAGGTGCTCAGTATGTTTTGGCAGCCTTTTATTGACGCTTTCAAATACCAACTGAAATTCGACCGAGTCGATCACGACAATAATGCCGGAAGAAGATGTCTAAGTAAAAGAGAGTTGCTGAGTGTTATCATGTGGGAGTTCGACCCACTCGGATTTTTGGCCAACTTCTTGATCGGCGGCAAATTATTGATGCGTGAGGTTTGGAGGTATGATCTTCATTGGGATGAGCCATTGCCCAGTAGCATAAGTGCAGCCTGGACCAAGTGATGTCAGAGCTTGGGCCAAGTTATCGGGATTCAGAACCCACGATACTATTTTATCGACGCTTCCAGGAAACATCTACAGCTTCATATCTTTGTCGACGCAAGCGAGAAAGCATTTGCCGCCGAAGCGCACTGGAGGTATAAGAGCTTGAATGAAGAAGCCGCCGCCGCATTTGTCTGTGCCAAGACCAAGTGCGCACAATTAAAGCCGATGACCATCCCACGCCTCGAGCTTCAAGCTGCCGTTCTTGGAACTCGTCTGATGCGAACACTCATCGAGGAACACACCACCCTAAATGTCAGCCGATGTTTTTTGTGGACCGACTCCAAGACAGTCATCAAGTGGATTGACTCGCACAACCGCCGCTACAAGCCCTTTGTAGCCCACAGGGTAGTTGAAATTCTCGCCGCTACCAAAGTGTCCAATTGGAGATGGATACCTAGTGAGGACAACGTCGCTGATGAAGCCACTCGATCGAATTGCCAAATCAACTTTAGTCCTTCATCAAGGTGGTTGAACGGACCAAGTTTTCTGAGACTAAAAGAAGGCTCGTGGCCTGCTGACTTCGCCTACGTCAGCAACCGTGAAGATAATGAGGACGAGGAACTTCCATCAAAGTTTGCCTTACTGGCCGTGAGTAACGTTTTCGTTAATTTTTCCAAAATTTTCGTCTTGCTTTAAGATTAAAAGAACGATCGCATACATCATACGATTCGTTCGCCGACTACGTCACATAATGCCATCCAATAGTTTGACGGTAGAAGAGCTCCATGCCGCTGAGCTTGTGCTATGTCGCCAAGCACAAGCCGATGTATACGCCGCCGAGATCAACCGAGCCAAGGACGGTCAATGCTTGACCAAAGGGAGTCGTCTGTACAACTAACTGCCGTACGTTGATGGGGAAGGCGTCTTACGTGACAATGGTCGAATCGATGCAGCCAGCTGGCCTTCACACTGCACAAGACGACCTATAATCTTGCCGCCCGAACATCTATTCATCGAACTTGTAGTGGCACATTACCATTCTGAGATGCCAGAGATTGCCATATGTTACCTGTGCAAGCTACAACGAGTCAAGCCCGCCGCACCGTTAATGGGGCCTCTGCCAGAGGACCGTTTAACGCCATTTGTGAGGCCATTCAGCTATACCGGCTTGGGCTATTTTGGCCCTCTTACAGTAACCATTGGACGTCGTACTGAAAAAAGATGGGTTGCATTGTTTACGTTCCTAGGAGTCCGAGCCATACACCGAGAAGTTGCCTGTGACTTGTCAGCGGTCTCATGTATCTTGGCCATCCGCAACTTCATAAACCGTCGAGGAGTACCCATGCGAATCCACAGCGATAACGGCAAGAATTTCGTGGGAGCAGACCAGCAGACGAAACGCTTTAGTGAGGTGTTCGATTGTGGCTGTGTCCAAGATGAGCGATCAGCCAAGGGTGTCGAATAGATATTCAACTGTCCCAACAACCCGTCTGAAGGAGGTATCTGGGAACGCATGATCAAGTGCGTAAAAAGGGTATTACGCCACACACTGAAGGAAGTCTCACCTCGAGAGTATACGCTGTAATGCCTGATTATCGAAGCAGAAAATGTGTGAACTAGCGGCCATTGACGCATTTGCCAATTTCCGTAGACCAAGAGGAGCCGCTTACGCCGGTTCATTTCCTGTTGGGAACCGCGAGCACTGCACAGACGCCATGTGCAAGTGAGCCATTTAAGAAGTTGTGTAGTCTTCGGAAACAATGGCGAATTGCCCGTCAGCTGAGAGACAGATTCTAACATGCAGAGCAAAGTGGTGTCGAAGAACAAAGCCGCTAAAAGAAGGAGATCTGGTGTTCATTTGTGACGTGGACACGCCAAGAAACCAGTGGTGCCGAGGAAGAGTAGAGCGGGCTCATCAGGGTGCAGATGGAGTTGTACGACGAGCCGACGTTCGCACGAAATCCGGGGCTCTACGCCGTCCAGTTTCTAAATTAGCCGTTCTCACCATAGATAGTGAATCGGGATGATTCACGTGGGTGGGGATGTGGAAGAATGCCTGGTAGTTAACGAAATTATATAAAGAACAGATCTTTTTTACAACGCCATCTAGCTGACAGAACAATATAGTTATTTCTTCTGCCACAGTTGGCAGCCCTTGCGTTCGTCCGCGTCAAACTTTGTCGTAGCGGTGAGTTATATATATACGTCGATAAAACATATATTAATACGTGTTGGTTTCTAGAAATAAAATATTCATATCCATATTCATATTACAAATCGCGTTTGCTTACCACGGCTGGATAATAGTTTCGAGCCTCCGATTTTCAAAGGACAAGAAGAGCTGCAAACATAGAATTTCCTCTATTAGCCCGTTTATATGACGGATTGAATCCCATATAAAATCAGATCGGGTTCAAATAGGATTACTCGGTCCGATAACAAAATTTGTGTGAGATCTACCAGAAATAAACATAAAAATGGTGCCTTCAGTCCAAAACTAGAAAAATATTGGACACAAGACGAAGCGGTGGCAATGTTAAAAATAATTGAGGAAAAGAAATGTACGCAGTTTTTCGATAGGAAAAAATGAAGAAATTCCGAAATATATAAAATTATCCACTTCGTGATGAAGTCACGAATTGACAGCTCAAATGTCAAACGTCACTTTTTTCGTTCCCGATGTTTTGATATTGTGTTGATTGATATTTTCCAAATCTTTAGGTGCAGGCTTTAATCTTTCGACTGAGATGTGGCGCGGGTAGCCTTCGATGTCGATGGTGAATAGCCTTGCTGTGATTCACTTCAGTATTAGAAATGGTCCAGAGTATGGTGGCTCAAGAGGTTTGCGTACAGGATCGCAATGGCGAAAAACATGTGAACATCTATCCAAGCCCGGAAGCACGAGAATTCTACTTTTAAACTGATGATGAGATGCTGGTAATGGCCGTAATTGTCTCATGTTCTGGCGAAGGTGCTCTACAAACTTCTGTGGATTGGAAGGAACTTCTTCATTAGTGTAAAACAGGGCGGTTGGAAGTATATTTGTCCATCTGTTGTTTGGGTGACACATTAATGCTGCCTTCAGAGATCTGTGCTAGCGCTCTAGCATTCTGTTTGATTGAAGACAATAGGGAGAAGTCCATGTCTTTTGAGTGTCACACATTTTGGTGAGTACATTGAATAACGATGATTCAAACTGAGTGCTTTGATCCGTAGTTAGTGTCTTGTGTAAGCCAAAATGTGCAAAATAGTGAGTGTAAAATGCTTTTGCTACTGTGCTTGCACAGCCTCCGGCCATTTAGTGAATCGATCGATCCTAGTTAAGCAGTATCTAAAACCTCGGCACAGGAACAAAACTATGAGATCGATGTGTATGTGGTCGAAGCGATGATCCGGTCCAAGAATTGTGTTCGGAAGCAGTCGGTTGTGCTGGTGGATCTTGGATCGTTGACAACGCAGACACATACGTAAACATTGCAGCGCATCTTTCCTGATGTTGGGCCAGACATATTTTTATCGAAGTTGGGCGCTCTGGATGTGACAGTTTGTGGATGGAGTTGAAAACGCTTCGTCGAATAGACTCTGGTATGTATTGCCGGATAACTTTGATTGATATGTCGCAGTAAATTTGGCAATCTGGTTCTATAGTGATTTGTTGCAGTTTAAGTGATGTTTCTTTAGAGTTATTGAGAATATGCTTGAGTTCTACGTTTTCCTGTTGTACTGTTTGAAGTAAGCGAGGGTCTATCTTTGATGGCATGGATAATGCGTAGATTCTAGATAATGCATCAGCAACTTCATTATCATCACCGGACACAATGTCTGTTTAATACTGCGATATGAAACCCAGATATCTTAAACGGCGTTGAGTTGCCTTGTCGGATTTCTGGTGAAAAGCGTTAATTAGACGCTTGTGGTCAGTCTGGACTGTGAACTGCCGTGCATCCGAAAGCTGCTTGGAGAACTTAATAGCCAGAAGCACTCCAAGTAGTTCCCGTTCGTAAGTGCAGTTGCGAGTTTGGGCACCTGTGAACTGACAAGAGAAAAGGCCGATAGGCTGGAGAAGTTTGTTCTTGAGCTGTTCTAATTTAGCGCCAGCTGCAGTGTCAGAAGCGTTAGTTGTAAGAACCAGAGGTGCTGTGGGATCAATATGACTATATGATAAGAGAATATAATCCTCTGCCTCTTGTGTCCAATGTATTCTTCAAGTACTCGTTTAGGGATATTTGCATGTATGCGCACGTTCGAATGTATCGTCTATAGTAGTTAACTATCCCAAGGAAACGTCAGAGCTCGCAAATGGTGTTAGGTTTAGGGTACTCCAAGAGGCCTTAAATTCGGTCTTAAGGTGGCTTGCAGCCTGAACCATTTATGGTGTGCCCAAGATATGCAACTTCTGATTTCCCGAATATGCTCTTGCTGACATTTAATTTTTAACCTATGACGCACCGTAAGTGCGTGTTTTCGATGGAGTTCTTCGGTTTCTGAAAAGATAAAAATATCATCAATATAACAGAAAACAAGACCGATAAGAAATCAGTAAGTACGTTCCACTGCTGTCTTCTCTATGTCTTCCCTTGCAATGGGTATTTAATCGAATGCTTTATCTAGTTCAAGTGTTGTGAAAATGTTTATGTTGTTAAGCGGCTCAGTAAAATCCATGAGGTAAGGACTTAGATAACGATCTGATCGTGTATATGCATTTAGACTGCGATAATCGCCACATGGTCTCCAACCTCCGAACTTTTTCTTTACCACTCGAAGAGGACTGGCCCAGGCACTACTCGACGGGCGGCAAATACCCTTCTCAATCGTTTTAAGTCGTCCTTTGCTTGCTTCAGTTTGTCTCCATAAAGCATCCGTGGGCGCTCTGCTACCGGTTGGCCAATAGTGATTAAGGAGTATTGGACAGTGTTGCTGCTAGAGTGTGCCCGTTGTGGTGAAGCGACAAGAACTCTTCGAATGAATCTCTATATGACTGTTGAGCATCTACAGTCGATAGCCCAAATACTATAGCGATTTGTACACTGCCAGGTTCTTTGGGTATAATTTTGGCGTCGATAAGCCGTCGGTGTCTCAAATCGATGATTAGTCCGTAATGAGCTAAAATATCAGCTCCGATTATTGCGGTTTCAACATCAGTGATAGTAAATTTCCATTCAATTAACCGTTGCAGACTCAAGTTCAAAATGAGAAGCTTTTCACCGTGTGTTAGTATTGTTGTATTATTAGCTGCGTACAACATTTGGCATTTTGAAACAGAATGGGAATGGCACCACATTACCATCGCTAATAACTTTCAAAGGGGCTGCTGTTTAGACAAGGTGGACTTCGGAAGCTGGTTTTCCGGAAACACTATGCGTCGTCAACATATTTTTAAATGGAGACACAACAATTTGCCAAGTCAAACAGCAGAAAGCCTAGTCATCTAACTGATAGGCTGCGACTATTGGACGAATGCGATTCAGGCCAGCAAAAACAGCTTGGAATAAAAAACTGATTGCTTACGGGAAACGGGCAAAAGTTGTATGCGCCTCAGTAAACAGATGTTTTCGAAACTTATCGATGAAACTTGGAAAGAGTCTATGATCGCTGACATCATAATATCCGGATTTGTCAACACCCTATGGATCGAAAACGAATTTCCACCCGAAGCTCTAGAACGGTACCGTTCAAATTGAAATTCTGTTTGCTTGGAGTTATCATCTGATGCAGTAATTGCATAGGAAATTTTTAACGTATTACTGTTCTTACTGGTAAAAAAGAAGGCTTGTTTTGTATTTCCTAAAGGTGCGAATGTAGTTGTTTACAAATGAAGGTGTTCCAGACAATGGAAGTATGCTCGAAACTGGTATGAACATGGCTAATTTAAGTGAAACAGCACAAACAGCCCATTACGGATACTGATGCTTTACCAAGGACTTCCATCTGCACCTTGTTTAAAAATTCTAAGTCTCCATTACAAGCAAATGAACCACGCTCAAAGAGAAAAAAAAACTATATCATGACTGAAGCAAACGACTCGTAGGGCGCCGTTCTAAGTCGACTAAAAGAAGCAGAAGCTCTAAAGAAAGTAAAATTAACCCCTAAGTCTAAGATAAAAATTGCAGTTGTTCTATAAAAGAAGAAAACTGAGCTCGAGCTCTTAGCAGTCAGCACTACACTATCCGTAATCAACAGATGTCTTTGCGATATCGAGTCAACTGGAGAAAGCAGAAACAACGTTTGCATTGATGCCACCTGAAAAAACTAGTGTTCTTTTGGAAAACGTACGTATTTTGTCAAATCCGACACTGACTATGTCAAAAACACGCGCTTTCTATAAATTGAGGAAAAGCATCCTTGTGAAAGAAAAGTGATTACTGCAAACCTAAATTTCTCTTGATAGCTATTTACCTAACTACCTTATCTGTATCTTGTTCATATTTATGCACAATTTAATGGGATAAAGTATCAATTATTTTAATCAAAAATTAAAGGTACTTTTCCGATTCTTCTCTGTAAATGTAAACATTGCGGTAGTTAATTTTTCAAGTGATTCAAAAGAAATTCATGTCTGCTGATCATTGGCCCCAGCACACCGTAGCGCAGATCTCGCTACCGTTCGCGCAGAACTGTCATCTCAGTACATTTTTCGCGTAACGGATTTGCGCTGCCGCGTGCTGTAACGGAGCCAAAGAGCAAACAATAAGCAAAACCATTGCATAATTGGCCCCGTTCCAGCACACAGTTGCTAAAGTGTACTATTGCTCCTCTACAGGGTTATTTCTCTGGAACACATTTGGTGCAATAGTAAATATGACGTCACGTTGTACAGCAAATCAAATGGAGTTTGACGATTTCCTTGAGTAGCGAAGAAATCTTTACTTAAATTCGGTCAAATATCCCTTGAATAGCCCGTAGCGACTTGCTACGTAGCGCTACGGCGTGCTGGAACAGGACGCATTTCGAGCGTCAAAAATACGTCATATATACCAACATATCAAAAGGTGTCTGTCCCTGGACACACAGGCATGGCCATGAACGAAGTGACTACACACAAAAAAGCGTCATTGGATTGAAAGTAATTTTGTCAGTATGAGCTAAAACGAAACATTTGTTTTTAAGCAGCGACTGCTTTTTCTGCTACTGCTAATTTCTTTTATGCAGCTCAAAATCGAATAACATGTTTCCCCGGATATGCCTTTCAATTTCAACCATGACAGATTTCTTTATTATATACCGCTCAAACTTTTCTTACTTGTCCCCGTAGCCATCAACACTACCTTGCGCTGTCATCTCAGTACATATTTATTTGGGGTTACGGTGTAATGGAACGCGGCGTTCGATGTTTTGCTACAATTGATTTGAACTCGGGTATCTTTATGACATTCCTAAATCGCACTGGGCTGACAAATCTCTCCCGTAAATTTGATATGATTGACGTACGAATTAAACAAATTCAATCTTTTAAAAAAAATGCCCAAAGTAGTATCCCGTAGTATTGTTTGTTCTGACTCCAAGGACCAAGAGGAATACAATGATGAAAAACCATTAAACATATATTACTGTCTGTGTGGAAAGTTGTCATTGATTTTGGGTAATGTTCTGAGTTTTTTTGGGAACCCAAATAAACTAAACTTTATTTGTAAACCGCAGATTGTGTCATTGAAAAATTGCCATACCGAAAAAGGGATGGTGCTAGAGTAATAGATGGAAATATTCGAGCTCACAAATTATCCTATGACATCGGTGAAACTGTTTACATTGAACGAGAGCCTGGAATAGAAAGACAGTACCGACTTCACGTGAGTTCTTTTTGATGCATATAATTCTTCAAATCGTTTGCTTAGTGAATTTTGTTATTAAATGTATTAATAAAATGCTACTTCTGGCAGTACGGCGCAAGATAAAGATAGATAAGATAGATAGATAACCGCAAGTCAGGCGGTTGATGCTAATATAATCGTTTTTAATTTCAGTGTAAATCTTGTAACCTTCCTGTTTACTATCGCCATGCTCCGGATTCGAATGTAACATTTATAATTCAAGGCGCGTTGGTTAAAAGCAAGAGTGAAGCTCCAATCCGGGCGGTAAAAAGGACAGATGACATTTCAGCCGATACTGCTGGACCTTCAACTTCTCAAAAAGTTATGGTTACTCGGCACACAAAGAATATGGGTAAATTCAGTTCAGTTACAGTATCAACAATCGATGAAGAAGAAGACGAGATCGAAGCGGTATAAACGAACTTATCTCTTTTTTGAATATTACCTTACATTTTTAATTATAGAGAGAAATCGCTGACAGCTACGCTAATAATGCTAGAATAATTGAAAAGCAACTCTTGAGAAAAGGAGGAAAACTTACAGACGTTGGAGTGAAGGCGAAATCCAGTGACGAGATTCCTGCTAAAAAGCCACGCGGAACTCTGTTAGACATCTAAATCATGCGATTGAGTTAGACGGACGAAACCAATAAACTGAAAAAAAAACATTAGACATAGAAAAGGCTTTCGATTCAGTATGAATCAATCAGTTTGTTGTACCAATGATACGCTGAATTTCCCCTTACTACGTTACAATCATCCACAGCTTCCTCACGGCTTATAAGTTCTTTGTTCGTGTGGGAACATCTACTTCACCACTCTCTGAAACTCATGTAGGAGAATCCCAATGCACAAAGCTTGGACCGCCCCTATTCAATTCCTATTCTCATGACCATTCCTGAAATTGTAAGAAAACGAAAGCACTGCTATTCGCGGATTACTCAGTCACATATTCTCCTTCCAGAATGCGTTGTTGAAAGACAACATCCAAACTCTTGCCATCGTGACACATTGTTTCCCAATATGGTTCACGATAAGTCCAAGCCTTGTGAAGAAAATTCGAATCTTCGAGTGAAAATGATGTTTACAATTCGGCTGAACTTTCTCCATTTTTATTGCTAATTTATCATACAGATTTTTACTTAGAGTACTCAATGGGTAAGCGTGGGTTTTTCTCTTTTTTGTATGTTACGCAAAGCAAAAGTGCTTATGTTGAATATTTACAACCAAAATTTGGATTTCGCCATCAATCAACAGAATAGGGCACCTATAGGAGCAGCTGTGAAGAAAACATCAGAGTTTGTCGGACTTTCGAAAAAGTGTTACATACAGAATAATCAAAGAACATCAAACTGGAACACTACAATCACCCAATAAGGAAATTCCTCATCGGCACTGGATCACTGATTTGGACAATTTTGATTTGGAGGCCATAAGAAGTATAATTTACTCCTACCACCAATTTGACAAAAAAATTGTAACATTGAGGAGCCTTAAGCAAAAAATCTTTGATGAACTTGATGTAAGCATAAGCAAGACATCACTTTGGAGAGTTTTGAAAAGCAAATTCAGCTCTCGCAAGACGGAAGACAGTAGGAGAATCCTCTATGAAAGGACGGACATAAAAATTCACAGGATAACATATATCCGGCAAATCAAGAATTTCAGTGAAAGTGGATCCCAAGTTATTTATATAGATGAATCATGTATACATAGCTACAATACAAGAGGAATATCTTGAACTGATGGAAGTACGGAGGATTAAAAAAGCCTATTGGAAAAGGATCACTGCTTATTATTGGTGGTGGATGGTTAAGAGAACAGGTTCTTCAGCAGCTGGGTGAACCGTCAGTTATTGTAATGGACAATGCTTCATATCACAACAAATAAAAAAAACCGTACGCCAACTTCATCAGCAACAAAATTTGAGTTGACTAATTGGCTGGTAGAAAATAATTTGGCACACAACTCTTCATGGCTCAAAGTTGAACTATATGATATAGTAAAACGAAACAAGACGGATCCGCAGCGGGAAATAGACGACTTTAGCAGGTCGATAAGATCAGCAGGGCATGAAGTACTCAGGCTACCACCATCCGGACTTAAACCCAATTGAGAATATATGGGGTAATGTAAAATCAAGAGTGGCGGGTAGAAATACTACGTTTAATCTGGATGCCGTCGAGAAATTAGCAGAAGAGTAATTCGCAAATACTACGGTCGAGAAGTGTAAAGAGAAGACAATTATTTGGCATATGAACGGAGTTGGGAAATAGAAAGCTACGGCGAGGATGATAATGATGATACCGGCGATGATAAAGTACTATTACATTAAAAGAAAAAACTGCTCTAATTTTTTCAAATTTTCAATACCCACATTTTCAAGCGAAATTCATATTGGCAAAACATTCGTTCTTCCTCTTAACACAATAACTGCGAACTAAAGATCTTTAACCATTCTTCGCTCAAATTGTCATTACCCACTTCACTAAAAGAATAATGAATGCATACTCCGCACATTCTCTCTACACTCATATTTCATATTTTTCACATTTGGCAACAGCAGCTTTTTATTTTCTGTATACCTTATCTACCAATCGTATTCAAGTAATGATCAGTAAGCATTGAGAATTCACGCAGTAAACATCAAAAGGAGGCAATGTGCGATTTTTTTTCTTCTGTTTTGTGTGGAATTACTGGAAAGGAGAAAACATGCGCGAACTTACTGCATACTCATTTGAAACGATCTATACCATCGCAACAATATTATTAAAATGATAACTGGTAGCCCGTATATTGGAGACCGCTGTCTCTTTGTCCCTTCCATGATGGTCGCGGGATATAGAACAGCTCATGAAGAAGGATCATCACCCTCAACATCATTATCACGCATGACGTGATAAAATAAAGGCAACATATTTAAAAAAAACAATTTAATTTTTAGAGAAAATTTAATTATTTGAAGTCTTTAGGCCAACGAAGAAATTTATCTATACTAGTTATAAGTCAAATATTTTAAATAAAATTTTAAATTATAAAAAAAATCCGTGCAATAAAGATTAAGTTGTAATTGTTAAAATAAGTTATCTTTTGCATTTGCAAAATGGAAAGATAACCATATCTGTGTTTTATGGATGGAAGACCTGCTTCAGCAAAGTAATTCTTTATCGGTGTAGTTCTACAGGCCCTTACATTTAATTTTTATTGAACTTAAAATATTATTTACAATTGTTCATTAAGATATATTTACATTGATATTATTTTATAGTTGTTGGCTCAACAATAGGGGCCCAACGGTTGGATTGAGGTTTACATAAATTTTTTACATGAAATGGTGAAAAAGTTGCTTAATGATTGAAGATACTTAGGTTATTGCAACAGAGTGTTTAAGCCTGGGCTTCGATGTCGGTCCTTTAAGGAGGTTTTGTGAAGTAAGTCTTCCTCGATGATACCTGGGTCCTATTTCTTCGAAGAATGCCGGTTCTTCATCTGCATCTGGGGGAAAGAGTTCCTCTTGCAGCAATGCCATTGCGTTGAGGTATCGTTATTCGGGTAAGTGTCCTTGGTTGGCCATGCTGTTGACGAGTTGATTGGGATGGTCCTTGGCGGTGGCTACGAATTTTTGAAATGAACCAACCATGTACCGGGCTATGGGTTTGATTCCTGATTTGCTGTAGAGTCGCCTGTTGCTGACGTGTATTTTCGTGATCCTGTTGTTGTGGAGGCCAGTGCATATGCGCAATATCTTTCTCTCGAACATTTCGAAGTTTTTTGATATAAGTCTTCGAGGGTGTGAACCATATGGGGAATCCATATGTTATCACCGGCCTGAGAGCTGTTTATATAAAAGCATCTTTATCTTCTGGCTGAGGCCGTTCTGCTTGCGCATTAAAGGGTAAACCCGATGGAAGGCGAAGCAAGCCTTGCGAAGAATTGCATCCACATGATGGTTGAACTTCAACTTCTCCGTGAAGTTAACTCCAAGATACTTAATCTTTGTCGAGGCCTTGACTATTGCACCGTCCTGGAATCCAATTTAAGTGATGCGGCAGTTATTAGCGGACCTTGTTCTCTGCGAGTTGGCCGGCCTACGGAAGCACATCAACTCCGTTTTCCTCGGATTCCTTAATACTGGTAGTGTTCCTGTAACATTCGGATATGGGCTTCAACTCTTCGAGCCGCTATCAGTGGTGAGATTGAACTTGCGTACGTGAGTGAATCGTCCGGGTACAGGCAGCATTTTGTTGAATTTTCCAGTCCGGGTTGGTCCGAAGTCAGAATGTTGAAGAGGAGAGGACCAACCTTCGATCCCTGTGAGACACTGGCTCTCATTGCACGAGTTGAAGATTTCTTATTGCCTACCTGCACGAATAAAGTCCTGGAAGAAAGGAAAAAATGAAGGATTTTTATAAGTGACGTTGGAAAACCTAATTGTGCCAATTTAAAAATTAATCTTTGGACCCACACAGTGTCAAAGGCTTTTTCAATAAACTGCAGGCTCTTAAACTTATTCTGCAGTATTTATACTTTTTTCAATCGAAATTTTTGAGTTGGAAGTTTTAAACCAATAAGTAAGGTCGTGCAAGAAATTCGACAAAATTGTTAATGTATTTGTAAAGTCGTTGTGCTTTGTAAATATCAAGTTCATCTGCGTATAAGGAATGACCAATTGTTTTTTATTTCAAAACAATTTCACTCAATTCGGTAAATGCAATTATAGAGAGGATTTCGGAAAGTGGAGAGCCTTGTGTTATTCCCTTACAAAGGTTTCTAATAAAAAAGAAAGTAATTGTTATTTGTTTTTATCCGAAATTGTCTACCGCTTACAAAGGTTGTTAAGTATAATGTGGATTCAAATTCCATCAAAAGCTTTTTCAAAGTCGAATTGAAATGGAGAGGGCAGAAGCCACAAGATGATTTATATGGAGGAGTGAATCCATAGCACACCGCCCATATTTTACAGCCACCTGTCAGATTTCGTCTAAAAATTAAAGTCTTTTCGCCCTTTTTTTTCTAATAATTTACCCAAGCATGGGATCAATGAAATGGGACGATATCCCTTTATATCAGAATGGCTCCTTTCTGGAATTGTTATATTTATTTATTTTTGTTTATTTGTGACCCGGGGCATTACCCCGGACTTAACTTAATACAAGCTGACTTAAAAACTAAAAACTTCGAACTAAACTTAAAAATTATTTATTGGGTGACGAGGGTAGTTAGTTGGAACGGTCGTTTGTTAGGGAGAGTTTGCTTATGTGGTAATCGAAATTTTGTAGGGCATTGGCTTTTCACGTCGTTCTGAATAATGACTCGTGGAAGCCATAGTTGGTGCGGTGAGCGTCAGAGATCTGATGAATAGGATATCGGCTGTCACGGTTTTTTTCGATGGACTGCAATCTAATAAGTAACAAGCGTTGTGAGTAGGACTGAAGGTTTTACCTGTCTGACCATGGGAGGCTACGTGAAGCAAAGCCGAGAAATCGGCGCTGGACGGCTTCAATTAGTTCAATGTGGATTTCATAGTAAGGAGACCAGACTTGGGAAGCATATTCAAAGATGTGTTTAACGAAAGAAGTATAAAGGGATTTGGTAACATAGGGGTAAGAGAACTTCTTGGACCATCATTTAACATAGCCAAGCGCGGAGTTAGCTTTGTTAATAATGGAATCAATGTGCGAGCGAATAACTCCCAAATCACACAAAAAAGAAACTGACGGGACAGGTTCATTACAGATGGAGTTAACTCTGGAGGATTGTGGTAGTATAAGTTATGGACTGGCATTTTTAAATATTAAGTTAAGGAAATTTTATTTGCACCAGATTGAAAACCTTGTTAGATCGTCATGCAGGAGATAAGGGTCATTTGGAGATGATATTGGCATGGATATTTTCATATTGCGGCGTAAATGGATATATGTGAGCTATGGACGATGAGGTCAGCAATGTTGATTGTAAGGAAAAAGAGCTTCAGATCAACATGGCTACCTCGGACGACGCCTAAGGTTGCTGTAAGAGGATCTGATTTGGAGGATCTAAAGAGCACAACATATTGCCTATTTTCAAGGTAGGTTTAAATCGACGCAAGAAAGCCAACAAGGAAACCAAGGGCTTTAGGCTTAAGAAGGATTATTTCATGGGAGATTTTATCAAATGTTTTCTTTAAGTCCGTGGCTATAACATCAACTTATTTTTCCTTCTTTTAAGGTCCAGAGGGTTCGGGAAACAAATTTCGTTAAGTTGGTTGCTGTCGGCTGCCCTTTTAAAAATAGATGTTGATTTGGAAAAACAACCGACTTACAATGAAAAAACAATGTATCGTAGATTATGCTATCGAAAAGCTTTGGAATATACGAAAGTTTTGCGATAGGTCTCTAGTGCAAAACATCGTTTTTTTGGACTTTTGTTATGAGTCGGGATTATGTACGTATTTTTCCAGAGTTCAGGAAATATTAATTTTTGGTTTAATCAGAGAACTGCAGCACATTTTGAGTACTACAGCAGGGAAACCGTCTGGACCAGGGGTCTTAACTGTTCCGGTGTGATGTCTACAGAGGAAAGGGATGTAGTAATGACATTGTTAAGGTAACTCTTTGTCGGGTTCCTGATCATGGATCGCGTAAGATTGACTGAACAAATTTTTGGGACTGCTGAAGTTCAATTACCGTATTTGAGTGTGGATGGGTATCTATCGATTCGCTTTTGGCGTTGATGAATTGTTAAGAGTCGGCGTTAGATTGTGTATTAAGGTATGTTTGTCAGAGTATGTTCCTTTTCTTCTGAAGTGAGCGTTACTCCTTATTGAACAAGGGATTTCTACTTCGTTGTAGAAATTCACCAATGCATTGTCTATTTCGATAGGACGTCGAAATTAACGTTTTTGAGAATCATTCAGTTAGTTGTATACTGCTTTGCGAAAGTTGAAACTGTAGGAATACTCGTGTTGGGTGAACTTAGGTTCATTATTATATGTATGTATTTGTATATTTATTTAGTATATATATAACTATTTCATTACATTTAATAAATTATAAATACGAAGCATGCGATTTAATCTGATTAATTTATATAGACAAAAGAAATATTTACAAATTTTATTTCGTTGGGAAGTTCATTAAATATTTGTTATCCATTTAACAATAACACATTTAAATTTGTCAATAAATTATTTACTCATTCATTTAATTTATTTAGTGTATTATGTATAAATATTAGTTTTCACTAAAACAATTTTAAACTACTAAAAATTAGATCTTATATGAATTATCAATAATTTTTTAAAAATTCTAAAAACTTTTTCATTTTTTATCTCGTTGGGAAGTTCATTAAATAGTTTTAATCCTTTGTACATCAACATATTTTTTGTTCTTTCGTCTCTATAAAGGTGTAAGCGGAAATTTGAATTGGATCTCAAATTATAAGGCTGGACATCTTGTATAAACTGCAGGTTCGCTGATAGGTATCTGGCAATAAGTTGTATATCATCTTGAATATGAATTTTATTGCATTAAATTTTATTCGTTGGTTAATGTTCATCCATTGTAGGCAAGACAACATCCATTCAATTGGTGTATGTATGCTGCATTTAAGAATCACTCGCATGGCCTTATTTTGTAGTAATTGGAGTAGACCTATGGTCTCGGTATTTCCCATAAAAAGAATTGTCGAGCAAAACTCAAAATGTGGTTTTATTATTGTGTTATAGATATTAATTGCACACATTGTAGTGATGTTTTTACGCATTCGTCTTAGGAAACCGATTTTTTTGGAGATCTTTTTAGTTACGTAAGTAAAATAACTTTTAAATTGGAGATCATTATCTAATATTGTACCCAGGTACTTAATTTCATTTACTTGTTCAATTAATTCTCCATCAACATTTAAATTCACTATACATGCACTATTAAACACCATACATTTAGTTTTATTGACATTAAGTTTTAGCTTGTTCATTTGGAGCCATTTACACAAATTTAAATCCAGTTTAAGATTTTCTTTAAGCACATTTATATCTTTACCACAAACAAACAGTAAGGCATCATCGGCAAAAAGTGAGATCTTACAATATCTTAATATTTTTACAATTTCATTGATATAAAGCAGGAACAACAATGGACCAAGTACGGTACCCTGTGGTACTCCAAAAGTCGTCTGTGCTATTTTGGAAAGTATACTTCCTATCCTGGTACGTTGTGTTCTGTTATTAAGATAGGATTTAAACCACTGATGTTCACTGTCTTTTACACCATATTTAGATAGTTTTTCTAAGAGAATTTCATGGTCAATGGTTTCGAATGCTCTTTGGAAGTCAAGAAATACAGCTATTATTTTATTGCCTTCATGTCTTTGCTCTTTAAAGTTCATAATAAGCCAATTCAGTGAAGTTTCACATGAGTGACCAGGTCGAAAACCTGATTGGTTTTCGGTTAAGATGTTATTCTTAACTATAAAACTAAAAAATTGATCATACGCCGTTTTTTCAATAATTTTTTCCACAATTGACAACATATTTACCGGCCTAAATTTTTCACATTTAATTGTGTCATTTTCTTTGGGTATTGGAATTACCGTAGTTTCTTTTAAATTACGCGGAAATTCACCACTACTAAAAGATGCATTGATAATTTGAACCATAATTGGACCAATAAGATCAAAACAGTCTAGAATAATTTTAGTATTTAGATTTGTGGGATCCTTTTTATTTTTGAGTTTTTTACAAACATTTAAAAGATCACGCGTGGTAGTTTCATGAAACTTAAAATTTCATTTCCTCAATCCTCATTCTTAAGCGTCGTCATGATCAAGTTGGAAGTTCTAACAGTAGAACAATTTAATACGCTTTTAGGCAGCCGTAATTTGAAAACGTCGGGCAATAAGGCGCATAAAGTCTCAAAATTGCTGAAGATCTTGAGCAGCAACGAGGTGGATACAGAAGAGCAACGCGTGGAGCAACGAAATGATTTTGTTCGCAGTGCAGCATAAACTCAAAGGCGTTGCAAAGGATTGGTTAGATGCGCAGCCCGTATTCCGGTCATGGTAAGCGTTCATCACTGAGTTTACAAAGGACATTTACAGTTCTATTAATGTAGCAGTAATTCCCGAGCCCTTATGAAACGTAGACTGAAATGTAACGAATCTTGGACGGAGTATTACTACGTTATGCTTTTTATTGGGCGACGAGGTAAGTTGGATGATCTTTAAATTAAACTTAAACGATTCCATTCTTACAAGAACATTGCTCGCGCTGAAATGTCGAACATGCGACGATTTGTTAAATTCATTGGAGAACATATTGTCGATGACATAATCTCGATCAACGACTTGCGGACCGAAGCAACAGGCCATAATACGAATCCTTGGAGAAGCATGAACGAAAAGAGGAACACGAAATGCTTCAACTACGATGAGATGGGGCTTAGCGCTGCAAAATGCACTCAACCAAAGCGGAAGCCACGTTGCAATAGTTGTAACAAAAAAGACCTTGAGACGAAGGAATGCCGCATCAGTAAATCTTCAGGAGTCAGTTTAGAGCAGAGTCTACCGCAGGAAGAAGTTGCGCCCTCAATGAAAAACGTCGTATTAGCAGGTCGCATATACTCCGCGTTTGTCGACACCGGGTGTGATCATGCCTTCATAACAGAATCATCAGCACCTAAGAATATACCACGGGAGGAATCGGTTAAACGATTGAAAGATTTCTGAGGATCAATCGTTGAGTCATCGGATGGAATTGAAGCCATTATGAGAAGGTGCAAACACCTTCAAACAAACTTAATGCAACTCAACGAAATGCCATCGGCATATCCAGAATAGAACGCTGTAAAACTCCATCTATGGAAATTAATGTACTGACGGATAAACCCCTTTGTAGGTAAACGATTCTGTTAGGTCTATTTTGACCTAAATAAAACGCCAATGTGGACTCTGGGTTGTTATGGTAAAAGTCATTTTATTATTAAAAATGTTTGTCTTATATACTAAATTTTCTTTACATTTCGTGGGAAATGCACCTTCGAAAATGCACATCTCCATTTCAGTGCACAGATGAAATCCAACGCCTTGTCTGGGCATATGCATGTGTTCTCAGGTGCGTCAGCGATTTTCGGTGGGAAAGGTACTTGGATATCAGTATTATTTATGGGAAAAAATTTATTTGGAGCAAAGGTAAGGGGATCTAATGCATTTTGCTGTCTTAGCATAAACACGGCATAAATGGAAGGTAAAAGGAATGTGGATTACTAAGGGG
Organism: Orthonevra nobilis; assembly: GCA_963555765.1. Taxonomy (NCBI): domain Eukaryota; kingdom Metazoa; phylum Arthropoda; class Insecta; order Diptera; family Syrphidae; genus Orthonevra; species Orthonevra nobilis. The sequence goes on along the minus strand of OY743226.1, from coordinate 67,430,109 downwards.
TGCCGTATGCTTGTCCTTAAACATCCTCCCCGACCTTGAATTCCTGGAGCTCAAATTCTTCGTCCTTGGTCCTTCTGATGAATTTTCTGGTCCTTTACGTTTTTTTTGCGTTCTGAGAATCGGTTGCGATGGTAATGTTAGAGGCTGGTTGTTGTAGAGGATAAAACCTGCCCTTAAGCGGATGGTTCGATTTTCTTTTCTCGGGTATACGTTGTAGTTTTGAGGGTTCAGGAGTTATTACGTCTTGTTGCGATTCCATAGGTAAGGGATATACTTAACAAATGGATCTTTTTATTTCGCCTTTAGCTGTTTTGATATTGGCAACTCGAGTAAGCTTGTCTTTTCCAGGTATGATCTCGAGTATTCTTCCCATTTGCCATTTTAATGGTGGTAAGTTGTCTACTTTTATTAGAACCAACATTCCTGGTTGGACATCTTCCAGCGGATGTTTCCATTTATATCGGATCTGGATCTCTTGCAAGTATTCCCATGTCCATCTGCGCCAGAATTCTCTATGTATGGATGTCACAAGATTCCACCGAGCTAACAATAAGTTTGAGATGTTCATTGCCTTGCAGTCTGGATCCACTACTGTTGTCAATGGTGCACCAGTTAGGAAATGTCCAGGGGTGAGTGCTTCCAAATCATTTGGGTTCGTTGATAATGGTGTCAATAATCGAGAGTTCAGGACTGCTTCAATTTGAGCCAGAGCAGTTCAAGTTCTTCATGGGTTAATGATGCACTTGATAGTATTCGTCTCATGGGGAGTTTAGCGGACTTAACTGCTGCTTCCCACAAGCCTCCGAAATGTCGAGATCTTGCAGGAATGGTCTTCCAGTCAATCCCTTGCCTTGCACAATGATAACGGATCAATGTTTGACCGTCATCATTGAAGACCTTTGCGGAGAGTGCCTCTAGCTCATTTCGGGCTCCTATAAAGTTGGTAGCATTGTCTGAGAAAATCTTAGCTGGGCAACCATGTCTTGCTATAAATCGTTTTAGAGCTCCGATGAATGCTTCCGTTGTCAAGTCCGAAACTAACTCCAGGTGAATTGCTTTAGTCGCAAAACAAATAAACACCGAACGTATGCCTTAGTTGGTTTTTTGCCTCGTATCTTGTAATGAATGTACACGGGTCCCAGGAATTCAATTCCAATGTTAATGAATGGTCCGCAAGGTTGAACTCATTCAGGTGGTAAGTTACCCATAATTTGTTCTATACTTCTTTGTTTTGCCTTAAAACAGCGAACACAGTTATGAACAGTCGTTTGAGCTAGCTGCTTCCCTCTTAGAATCCAGTATTGTCGTCTTGCTATTGCCAGTAGTGCCTGTGGACCCGCATGCAAGTTCTGTTGATGCAATTGCGTCATAAGCATTTTAGTGAAGCTATGTGAACTGGGTAGAATGATTTGATGTTTGGCTTCATATGGTAGCTCTGATGCTTGTAGTCGTCCTCCGACTCTAATAAGATTTCGATCGTCCATGAACGGTGAGACTGGGCTGAGGCGACTTTTGTCTGATACCTGGCCTGTCTTCTTTAGTGTTGTGATATCATCAGAGAATGTAATTTGTTGGACATATTGGAATATAATTGTGTTTGCTGCCTTTAGCTCTTGAACAGATAGCACCCTGTCCAGTAGTCTATATTTTCGCGCTCTTTTTAAATTACTGATGAATCGTATGATGTACGCTGTTATTCTCTGCAGGGTATGAAATGAAGTTCGATGGTTGTTATCTTCCAAAAAGTGGGGCTTTGGTTTTACGGCGGTTAATACTGTCTTCATACGTTTGATTTCTGATATGTTTATGTCGTTTATCATTGGCGGTTGCGTTGGCAATGGAATTTTCGGATTTCTTAGAAACTCAGTTCCTTTAAACCAGGCACTTGAGTTCAGTAATTGCTCAGGAAACATTCCTCGGGATAGAAGATTAGCTGGGTTCACTTCTGAGTTGATAAATTTCCATTGTCCCTTAGTGGTTTCCTCTTGAATAAATGAAACCCTATTTGCTACAAAGGTTTGTAAAGGGGACTGAGTAAATATCCAAGATAGAACAATTTGTGAGTCCGTCCAGTAATTGATTTTCTCGATTTCAATTGTTAAACTGTCTGTTATAATCTTAATGAGCTGAACCATACGTTTAGCTCGCAGAGCTCTAAGCGGGGAATCGTTTGTTATTTTGTTGGCGCAACTCGTGATTTAGAGCATACTAATTGGACATTTATTTTTCCTTGTTTGTTTGTGGATCTTAAATAAACTGCTGCCCCATATGCTCGTTGTGATGCATCCGAGAAAGCATGCAGCTCGATTTTTGTTGCATTTGAAGCACGATGTGACGTGGTATCTTCAAGTTATCAAGCTGCTGTAGATCTTTTCTGAAGTGCATCCATTTGTTGTGCATTTTCATCGGAAGAGCGGCATCCCAGTCGTCCATGTAGATATCCCGTTGGATAATAGTAGCTCCCAGCGAATGTTGTTCATCTGCAGCTCGACTCAGATCGCGGAGACATCTTATAACCAGATAAGGAGCCGATTTGGTACCGTAGGTTACCGTATTAAGTTGGTATACCTTGAGTGGTAGGTTAGTTGATTCCCTCCAGATTACTAGCTGAAACTGCTTATTGTTGTCATTGACTTGGATTTGGCGAAACATTTTGGAAATATCGGCAGTGAATATATATCTATGAGTTCGAAACCGTAACAGAATTGAGAACAGGTCATTTTGTAAGGCTGGTCCGATATGTAGAATATCATTAAGAGATATATTCGTAGAAGTGTTGGTGGATCCGTGGAAGACCACTCGTAGTTTGGTAGAACTGCTTTCTGGCCGTAGAACACCGTGATGAGGCAGGAAATAATGAGGTTTTTTGATTAGTTCTAAGTCGTCTACCTCTGTCATATGTTTAAGCGCTATGTATTCTCTCATAAAGTCTGCGTCTCTTCTCTAGGCTGAGAAACCTTCGAATGGCCATTTCCTTTGATTCTCCAAGAGACTTGGGGCTATTAGTAAACGGCAACGTCACTACGTAGCGCCCAGTTTCTGTTCTGGTGGTAGTTTTCTCGAAGATTTCTTCACAACGGCGTTCATCAACCGTTAGTTGTTGATAAATTTTAGAAGTAGTAGGTGGAACTTCATCCAACATCCAGAATTTCTATAGGATGGTATCCAAAGCTGATTCAGTGCTTATGCCGCAAAATAGCGAAGAGGAGACTTGCACAGTCGTCTTTCCAATAACTATCCAGCCTAGTAAAGTATTTTGGAGTGTTCGCAAGTTCTTCTGTATTTTAATTTGGCCTTCTAAGATTAGGTCCGGGAACAACTCCGCACCGATTAGTAGATCAATATCTTGTGGTTGGTTGAAAAGACTATCGGCTAGCTGGATATTTTTTGGTATACTACAATGGGCGGTGTTGATGATTTGACTTGGCTGGCTCGAGGTTATAGTGTCAAGCACGTATACTTCCAAATTAGTGCTGAAACCATTAACTCGTGATTGAAGGCACAAGTTCACCTTCTTCTAGAGCCTGAGTCTTATAATGCCCTTGTCTTGATGGGATTATTAGTTCGACTGAGTATGTTGACAATGGCGGTTCCCAAAACGTAGTTGGAACTTGCATTGTTTGTGTTGAATGTCGACAGACTGGTTCTGTTGTCGAATTTCAAGACCTGTGCTTCAGAATAAGGTTGAAATTCTGTTATATGCAGCAAAGTATGATGGAACTTGTAACACTTTGTGCAGTGGCCTGACTTACACTTTGAAACTTGATGATCGTAAGCAGTTGATGCATCTTTTCAAGAGCTTTACCCTTTTTAGCCTGTCCGTGACTGAAAGCTGTAGGAAGCTTGGACATTTCCAGATGGCGTGATTATGTTGGTTACAAATAGAGCCCCCTTTTGCTTCAGTTGCTGTGGTCAGGGCCACTCTATTTGGTCGCTTTGAGTCGCTTTTCTCTGCCTCCAACATTTGGAAGCGGCTTTCTAAAAACGAAAGCAAGCCTTGAATGGTCTGGAGCTCACGAGGTTTGTCCAGCGATTGTTCATAGAGCCTATGAGTCTCTCTATCTATTTTTGGAAGTATGAGGTGAATCAGCAATGGATCCCAGTCTGCAATGGGGATTTCAAGATTCCTGATTGCGAGGAGGCATTCGTTGGTGGTATCATGCAATCGTTTTACTGCAGTTGACGAATCTCCTGTAACAGCCGGCTGCCCCAATAATTTGTTTAGCAGCGCTGAAAGTAATAGTCGCATATTATTGTAGCGATGTTCCAGTGTGGTCCAGGCGGACGCGTAGTTTTCTTCGGATACCTGAAGGTGCTGGATAAGCTAAGCTGCTTCTCCGGACAAGTTTGCCTTCAAGTAAAACATTTTTCCGCTGCACTTATTGCCTGTTGATGAATGAGCTGCAGATATGTCATGAAATTCCTTCCACTGGAGGTAATTTCCACTGAACACAGGTAGGGTGATCTTAGGTAATTTTAATTTGTTATACCCATGGTGAGATGAATCCACAGTAGCGGCTTCTGCCAGTGGTATACGCTTATGATTACGATTTGCCCCTTACCGCTTGTGGGGGGAAGCAAGATCTCGGCTTGTACTTAATCCAATAGTTCAACTTATACCAGTGTTTGAAGCCCTGGTAAACGCTTGTACTTGTGATTTGCTCCTTACCGCTAGTGGGGGAAGCAAGATAACGTCGGAGTCACCAAAATGTTAGGTCTATTTTGACCTAAATAAAACGCCAATGTTGACTCTGGGTTGTTATGGTACAAGTCATTTTATTATTAAAATGTTTGTCTTCTATACTAAATTTTCATTACATTTCGAATGCACCTGTGAAAATGCACAGACGAAATCCAACGCCTTGTCTGGGCATATGCATGTGTTCTCAGGTCCGTCAGCGATTTTCGGTGGGAAAGGTACTTGGATATCAGACTTATTTGTGGGAAAATTTATTTGGAGCAAAGGTAATGGAATCTAACGCATATTGCTGTCTTAGCATAAACACGGCATAAATGGAAGGTAAAAGGAATGTGAAATATTAAGGGGTGCCGCATGCTTGTGCTTTAACAGATTTTAAGTTCCGTTTTCTTAAAGAAACAAATTGGATAATCTGCTTGAGCATGGGATAGATCGCCCAAGTACCTCACCTCATGCGGCATCTGTCGTGTTAGTTGCTTAGGTGCGCGCTTAATGCGGTAATGATTAAGAAGTAGTTCTCTAGCCCTATTGTAGAGGATCAGATATCAGAATTGGCTGGTAACGCTGTTTTCACGACTTTGAACATGACGGCAGGTTACAACCGAATACCATTGAAGAAGGGGAGCAAGCAGTTAACATCTTTTCTGACACTATACTAGCATAATGATATGCCTTTCAGTTCAATCAATGCCTCAATATATTTCAAGAGGATGTAAGCGCATAGTAAATTATGTGGACGAAGTTGTCATTGCTACCAGCACGGTTGAAGAAGGAATAAATGTATTTCGAGAACTTTTGGATGCTATGAGAGAAACCGGATTGACTCTGAGATCGTCCAAGTTTTTCTTCATTGCAACTTGTGTGAACTTAATTAGACAAATGAAAAGTCACGAAGGCAAACGGCCAGGTGAGACGAAGACTAAATACATCTAAGAGTTTCCAAATTCAACGATCTCTACAGAGGTAAGGCGGTTTTTTGAGTTAATTGGGTTTTTCTTAGTAAATTTGTGGAAAACTACAGTCGCATTGTTTAACCGCTCAATAAATTTTTGAGAAAGAAAACGATTTTCCAGTGGGATAGCGAACAAGCAGATGCGTTTCGTTTATCAAACGAACCTGTTTTCACGTTGTTCGACATAAATATAGCTCATATTCCAACAGGGAATACATCTGAAGCCAGTCTCATACTACAGCCGACAATGTAGTGAAGCGGAAAGATTTCGCGTTAATTTGTTGGGAACTCGTTTCCGGGTTGTGACAAACTGCAACGCTATCGCATCAACGAAGGTCACCTCCCCATTACCTCCACGCATTGCAAGATGGTGGCTACTTCTGCAGGAGTTCGATTTCGATTGCGTGCATGAAGCTACAAGACGACATACTTCGTGACATCATTACAATTCTCAGAGGTGGGGATGTGGACAGATAGGACAGAATGGTGATACCGCAGCTTGTAAGGTGGCGTATAATACGGGCATGTCACGATAAAAATGGACATTTTGGAGTGGAGAAGACAGTGGACCGGATTAGGAGGTATTTCTGGTTTCCGAAGATAATGCAATATGTTAAATCATATGTAGCGTCATGTCCGAATTTTTGCTTTGACTTGATCAAGGGAGGCAAATCCGACAGTCAGTTATGCGTGATGAATGTGCCTCCAATTCCATTTTGATGTGTTAACATCGACCACTTGAGGCCATTTCCGAAAAGCAAATCTGGTAACCTTTATGTAATTGTTGTGGTTTGTTCTTTCAGTAAGTACACCGTTCTGAAGGTACTGGGAAACACCAAGACGAAGCCAGTAATAAGCATGTTGCGCAAGATGATGTTAATATTTGGTCTACCGATTCGTATTACATCCGATAGAAGGACCGCATATACCTCAAGGGAATTCAGCAATTTCTGTTAAAGATGATAAGGATTGGGATGTAACGCTATCCGAACAGAATCATCCGAAGCAGAATCATCCGGATTGGATTAGAGGTCAGGAGAGGCCGAGTTGTCAACGGCAAGTCTAGTACAGCCCTTAGAAATACGTTCATTCTTCGTTGTGCTCTCCAAGGAAATGGAACGACCGTCAGCTTGTATTTCATCCTTCATTCATCATTGTTTGAGTTAATAATAAAATAAATTAATATACATTCGGTTTTTCCTGTCTTTACATTATTCATTAGGGAGATATTATTTTGGGGGTTGACATCGTATTGTTGTGTTTATTCCGCTTTGCTAGAGAGAAGTTTCAATTCCTCCATTATTTGGTCCATTGTGTTTCTTAAGGATAAGGTGTTGTCAGCTAACGAAGTCAGGGAGTTAATGACTTCGCTTATCCGTTCCGATTCATGGAAGTCGTATTGTTGACCATACTCTTTATAAGCTGGCCAATATCCAATTGAAGGAATTTAATGTAAATTAAGGCTGAAGGGCGTGTTCAAGAAGGTTATCTGATATGTCAATATATTTTGCCATGTTTTCGTTACACTTTTTGGACGAGCATCTATTTTCGGACGCTTAGTAGTCCAATTCTGTTTGTAATACATCCAATCCATTACTTAACGCATCAGGTGTTCTATTGCGCGAGTGGCTGATTTTGTTCTTAACTTCCGAAATCGAAACTGCGAGATCGAGATTTTTTGATTTTGTTTATTTAGGCGAGATGGCACTTCGCAACTCTTCTCATTCCTATGCAAATAGGGTGGAAGTATTTGGCGCAGAATCCATTGCATATAATCGTCTCGGATGAGATCGTGGAGAAGTAGTTTCTCGATGCGCAAGACATTTTGATATCACGGTGAAAAAATTTGAAACACAGCTTTTTTAGTTTCGTCAGCACAGCGGAAAGACATAAAATCAGTTATGTAGACACAGTTTTTTTTGGTTTTATTTTATTCTAAATTGCGTCACTTTGAACCGTTGAAAGCACAAGAATGTGCACTCCTCTCCACTCTTGATTTTCCTGCTTAATTTGTATGGACTTTTAAGTTTTGCTGATTGGCTATGGAAGAATAAGAAGTTTGTATTAATAGGGCGAAAAGACCAAAAAGAAAAACACGTTCGATTAGGTTGAAGGTTCGGTTCGAACTAAAGGTACAACCATTGCTGTATCCCTCAGTTGGAATATTACACTTCGTGTGCAGAACTCATTATAATGTGGGTTTTCAAAAGAAAGGGGCTTGTTAAGCGAATACGCTTACAAAGTAATGATTGTTGTTTACATAGTAAACAACTGAGCTGCAAAGTGCAGAAATAGTGCTCAATAACGACTTCACTTTCACTTTCATTACACTTTGTTGCGAAACTGTTGTGTAAAATTGTGTTGTTTGCACATGCGTGAGGTCCAAGGCTTTTGCTACACACAAAAGTAAGAGTTATCTGCATTAATCGAATGAACTATCAGATCTTTGTGGGTAGCTTCACGACGACAGTATTGATTGCGCTAATGTAAACAGTTGCTATAGCTGATCGTATTCTCCTCTTTGAAATGCGATAAACATAGATGTTCAACTTACTGTCTGAAATCTCATTTACATTGTATAAACCCTTGTGTGCGCTTTGGTGGGTCGATGATTTAAGACGGCAAACCAAAAGTCAGTCCCCAAAATACCATCAACGAAACCAGACTTTTTTTCATTTTCAAACACAACAGGCTGTTTTTTAGCACTGCAAATTAAAATCTATTAAAGCCTGGTGCTAAACATTTGGTACAGCTAACACAAATTTCCAGTTCAATCATATTGATGGGGAGTTCGATGAAGCTAGCTGATGGAAATATGCAATAATTTTGGGTGATTTCTGTTTTCGCAGTTGTCTTGATGCGCGAAAATTCCGTAGAGTTTGAGTAGTCTGAATATTCAGACCAAGTCTAAGAAAAAAGTACTGCGATATGCTGTAGATGGATCTGTTAGAGTGCCTTTAGCAGAGTTTACTATTTCGATGGAAGATGGATTGTGTTTCACGTTATTGATTTGACATCAGTCAATATTTTTTAAAGTTATCGTTCCTCAAAAGGAAAAACGGAAGCATTAGAGGGGCACTTTGTTGTCCATGCAGTCAAAAGGTATTTTTTTTTGTATATATTTTGCTCGCTCTCAAGCACAGAGCGAGTGGAAGAATAAGGAGAAGAACGAACGATTTTTTTTTGTGGCTTGAAAAACTCAGATGTATTTCGTTTCAATTAAATTCCGTGGTTGGAGCCCGAAACGGGACAGATTGATATCGACTCATTGAAAGAGGGATTGAAATGAACAACGGAATGACACAGATCAATCTAAAGATGCAAGATGCGGACGAAATAATTATTTCAGGCATGGCCTTGTCGATTGGTAAACTAGACAAAGTTACAGATGACCAAGCGAAGGAGGCCTCTAAGGACAACGACTCCAGACAACGAGGTGAAACAAAAGAGATGGAGGAGGAAGATGCACTTCTTGAGGAGATGTATAGTGACGAATCATCAGAATATGATGGTGGCGTCACTATTAAAAAAACATGCTGTTATAAGAGGTGGTGCCGATAAATCTAAGAAAATCAAAGGCAGCATTTGTCAACCTCAGTCTCCATCTATTAAAAGACGGAGAGGACATTGCCCGCTTCCAAGAGCCGTGGATCTCCAAAGGTAACCATATCTCTGGATTGAAAGTTAAAGGTGTAATCCATATACTCCATTAAGTGAGGTAAAATAAGAACTTGAATTCTTGCCAAAATTGTTTTCAAAGACTTTCTCCTACCACAATTTAGTGTGCCAGACTTCACGTGTCTTGAATTTATTACCGACTGAGGAAGGAAGACTTGGGTATCTTCGGCCTACTTGCAATTTGGCGACGAAGGACCAGCTCCGGCGGAACCTAAGCAAAAAAAAGTAGCAGGCGATCAACAGGCTAACATCCCATTAATATCCATAATTCCTGCAATGAGCCAACTATGCTATGAACTCTGCTTTCAAGACCGCCTGTCTCTTGAGTAGGCAAAAGAAAGCCCACGTGTTGGAATTCAGACCTAATATCCTAACGAATGCTTACATAGAGCGAAATTCTCTACGGAACCAGCTGACTGGGACTTATACAAGCACTGAAAACGCAAAGCTCCAACAATGCCAACTTATGCTATATAGAAAAGTCTTCGGGAACATGGACTAACTCGAGAGAAACCCACCAATTTTCTAGGAAATAAAGATCCAGTGGATGTTTTAAGCGACGTCAGACTAGGTGATACATAAAACTCAAGGTCTGTACCAACAGACCTAACAGCCTCACCTAAAGTAGAATGGGCAGTAAACAGTTTCGCTCCATTCAAATCACCAGGTCCAAATGGTATGAGATCAGTGGCTCTACAACATGGTCTTAATTTAATAAAACCATGGCTGACAACCATCTTCAACAGCTGCCTTAGATTCAGCTACACTCGAGAACTATGGAGAAGAGCTAAAGTTATATTTAAACCAAAATGTAGGAAAACGCACCAAAAGATTTTAAACCCATCACGCTCTCCTCTTAGGTTCTTAGCAGCATGGAGAGATTGACAGATCTAAACATAAGAGAGAGTAGTCTATTTAAATCCCTATCTCCGAACCACAAAATCCCTTGATAACAAGGAAAGCCTTCAAAAACGTCAAGTTTGAAGCGATAGACAACGCTCTAAGAGATCTGAACGTGGAAATATGTATCCGAGAATAGATAAACAACAGGAAAATTGAATCTCATATAGGCAAGTACTGGGCTGAAACCCCATAGCTTATGCAGATGACATCGCACTGGCTATCACAGGTAAATTCCCAGATACCAGTAAAGACGTTATTGAAGGAATGCATTTAGATCAACACCATCGGCTGTTACTGAATCTTCTTCCCATGGACATATACGGAAAGCTTACTGCTACGTTTGCATGTAACCATTGTGGATAAGCCCACATCAAAGGGCACATGGATTTACTTCAAATCTCGAAGCTATTTCTTAAACAGCCTCGAAGATCTAGCGAACATAAATACCAAGGACATCGTTCTATTTCTCTTAACCACCAGATGTTTATAGAATTTGTATAACAAAGCAGACACTTATATATAATTAACAAATCTAAGTTCAATATTATTTGATAATTAAAGTTTGTTCTATGAGTCTGAGCCGGATGTGCTGCTGCGCAAAAAAAAAACTTGAATTCAATGCGGATAGCTGTCAAAATGTGCTGGCTACTTGAACGTTAGCAGCACAAAATTAAGTTGGCTTCGATGTGCGAGAAGATAAAAATTAAGTTGGCTCTTGAAGTTGAATCAAAATGCGTCACTCTCGCGCTCGCGCTTTGACTGATTGAGAAGAAACAATGAGATTTTATGTGGTTACACTAAGTCTGACCTCGCGCGTTTGGTTGGCGTTTGATCGCAAATATCAACGTCGAAGTAGGGCAACTCTCTACTTTGGTGGCGCGTTTGACAGCTCACTACCAGCTGATATTGAGTTCATTTATTTTGACTTGGCTGCAGAAGAAATTGCTTAAAATTAATTTAAAAAGGTTCTAAAACTCGTAAATCGACATTACTATTCTGTTTTGAATGATCAGAACAAAAATCCACATTATATTTGGGTTTCCTAATCTTACCAATCAACTAAAGAGAGAACATTTCTACTCTTGTTATTACTGCGAAATCGTGCACTAAAAATTTGAGGGAACGGAAGACTTTTCGGGCAGTCACATTGTGCGTAACAACTTTTGAGGTCGTGCGTTGTGACAAAGTTTCTTGTAAGTTGGGAGAAAGTTTGTCAAACGCGCGACCACAATATTGGAATTTTCCCTTTATGTGAAGTATATATTCTTCTCGTTGGTAGCTGGCTTTGTGAAACCCCATATATGAATGTGTGGTCTTTAACTTTGACACACAATATAAATCAGAAATCAGATTTGTTAACTATCAATATTATGTTTAATATCAAAATTATGTTTAATACAAAAAAAAATTTTAAATGGTGGTCAAGTCACAGGCCAATAAGTCTCCTGACTAATATTGGGAAAGTTTTCGAGGTAATTGTTTGCAACTCAATGTTGACCGAGTGCGAAAAAAAGGAGAACATTCCGCGGAATCAATTTGGATTTAAAAGGTACCACTCGGCAGTGCACGCCATGACAAAACTAATATATGACATTAAATGGAACTTTAATGCCAAGAGATGTACAGGCGCCTGTACATCTGGTGGACTTCGAAAAAGCCTTCGACTCGGTTTGGATAGACGGGCTTATATATACTTAAATTAATTAAATATGAATCTTGAAGTTGTACTGATGTTGGACAATCAATTAATCCCTTGAGCTCTGCGTCCTTTTTTGTTCTCTATGTATTTCCTCTGGATTAGTGTTCTTGGCATATTGATGGCGTTAATGCGGGATAATGCGTCTGCAACAACATTTTCTTCAGCTATTATATGCCCCATATCGGTTGAGAATTGTGATATAAAATCCAGTTGTGTCAAGTTTCTTTCCAAAGCCTTGTCAAATTTTTTTTACTAAGTGCATATACCAAAGGTTTGTGGTCTATTTTGATAGTGAACTGTCGACATTCTAGCAGGTGTTGAAAATATTTATTGCTGCGAAAATGGCGATCAGCTCCCGCTCATAGGTGCTATATCTCTGCTCAGTGTCACTTAGTTTTTTTGAAAAGAAACCAATTGGTCGCCGTGTTTCATTTTTCAGTTATTCTAAGGAAGCGCCTATGGCCGTGGTGGATGCGTCAGTGGTAAGCACTTATGGTGTTGTTCGTGATGGAAATGCAATTCTGACTGTATGTGAGAGACTCTTCTTACATAACTCATCTGCCTCTTTTGTCCAAATTATTTTTGTCTTATCATTCTTTTTAGAATGCATCAAGTATCTGTTTAGAGACAATTGTACTTTAGCTGCTTCCGGAATGCATCTCCTATAGTAGTTAATGATTCCTAGAATCCTTCGAGGCTCAAGAATTGTCTGAGGTTTGGGAAAGCTGTTGATGCCATCCACGCGTTCTGGAGTTGGTGCAAAACCATTTTTGTTTATGTTGTAGGACAGGAATTTGACCTCTGATTTACCGAAGGTGCATTTGTCCTCCCTGAGTTTCTTGAAAACTTGCTGCAGATGTTCTCATTTTCTGACACGACCAGTGAATCGTCAATGTACACAAAAATGAAATCCAATCCTCGAAATACTGAATCAATATATCGCTGTAATGTTTGAGTGGCATTTCTGAGTCCAAGTGGCGTAGCGATGTACTCATAAAGACCCAAAGGTTTTCTTATGGCTGTTTTGCTGATGTAATCTTCAAATATTGGTACCTGGTGGTAAGCCTTTTCTAAGTCGATCGTGGAAAAAACTGACTTTCCGTTCAGCAATGGAAATAGGCTTTGGATTACAGGTAGTGAATACTTGTCGGGCTTACTGATGCCATTTAGCTTCCTGTAGTCACCACAAGGTCTCCATCCTCTGATTTTCTCCCGGATTATATGGATTGGGCTAGCCCATGGACTGCTTGATGGCTTGAAGAAGGAGGTGGTCGGCGGCAGATGAAATGGGCGAATATAATTTTATGTCGTCGGCATAAATAGATATGTACGAGTTGCGGATAATAAGGTCGACATCATTTATAGTTAGGATGAAAATAATAGGACCAACGTCGCTCCCTTGAGCGACACCTGAGGTGGCCATAAATGGATTAGATTTGGAGGATCTGAAAATAACAACGTATTGACGGCTTTCAAGGTAGGACTTAATCCATTCAATAAAAGTAACTGGGAAACCAAGAGCATTGAGCTTGAGCAGAACTATCTTGTGCGATATATTGTCGAAGGCTTTACTGAAGTCAGTGGCGATAACATCAACTTCTTTGCCTTCCTCTAAGGCACATAGAGTTCGAGAGACAAATTCTACTTGGTTGGTGGTTGTCGATCTTCCTCTGAGAAATCCGTGTTGGTTAGGGGATACGATGGTTTTGCAGTGGAAAAGCATAGCGTCGTAGGTTATGCTCTCAAAAAGTTTAGGAATAGACGAAAGTTTCGCGATTGGTCTGTAGCTTGCAATATCATTTTTTGAACCTTTCTTGTGAATTGGGATTATGTAAGAGTTATTCCAGATAATAGGGAAGATGTCTTGTGAGATGGAGAGTTGGAACAGTGAAGTAAGTGGCTGAACGAGGAGATTGGTGCATTTTTTGAGCACTATAGCGGGCAAACCGTCAGGGCCCGGGGAAAAATCATCTTTAAGCTTTGAGATCTTCTCTGCTACCAGTTCCGGTGTAACTTCGACAGACACCATGGTTGTATGGGTACTATTTTTTAGGTATTGGAAATAATTCTGGTCGGGATCTTCTTCATGCACCGCGAATGATTGGCTGAAGAAATTACCAAAGAAATTTGCAATTGTATTAGGGTCTGATGAGGAAGAATCGAGATAATTGAGAGTTGAGGGATACCCGTCTGATTTACTTTTTACTTTGATGAATTGGTAAAATCGCTTGGGGTCAGATATTAAGCTCGATTCCATATGGTGCACGTAGTCCAGGTAAAGAGAGTTGCAGAGGTAGGAGAATTCGGTGTATGCGTTTTGATAGAGCATATAGATGGAGTTAGATCGAGTTTTAATATAAGACTTCCATAGTTTATTTCTTTTATTTCGAAGTGAACGAAGCTCTTTGGTGTACCAAGGAGGAGACGAGGATGCGTTTTTTTTGGGCAATTAGGGGACTGAGTGAATGAAGCATTCGATGATTTCGTTATAGAAAATAGTAAGAGCTTCGTCGATAGACATATGATGGTTGGGGTTGTTAAGAAAGCTGAAGTTGACGACTCTAAGAAGGCTGTTCAGTTTGTCGAAATCTGTCTTACGGAAGTCAAAATCGTACAGATATTCGTGATCGTTAGTATTAATTCTGTTCTCGTAAGAAAAAGTGAGTGAAAGAGGCGGATGAAAAGAATCGAGTGTGGACAAGAGATGAGTTGACTTAGATGTTGCGCAGTTGAAGGGATCAGAGGTGAAAATAAGGTCGAGTTGTCTATTAAGATTATTAGTTACACTACTGATTTGGAAAAGACCAGCGTTCGAGAGAGAGTCAGTAAACAGGATCTCCTTCTCTGATGTTGCATTAGATGCGTTGAAGTGAGTGTCATCATCGAATTTGGTCCATCGAAGATGTGGTAGATTGAAATCTCCCATTACTATTACTTCATCGCAGGGATCTGTGGTCTCAAAGACAGAGTCGATTGCGTCTACCGCTAGTTGGTATCCCTCGATTGGTTGAGATGGGCGAATATAGCAGCAAAGAAAGTAGACGTTGTGCTTAGGGAGTGTTATTTTGACACAAATATATTCAAAGTCGGCGGTGTCTGAGGATTTGAAGAGACTCGAATGTAAACGATTATGTATTGCCAAAAGGACGCCACGACCACGTAAGTTATCTTCTATGTTAACCCCGTCATTGCGAAAGACATTATAGTCCGACGTGAATAGCTCGTTGTTCTTGTAGCTGGAGGTGAGATTGGTCTCCGATAATGCGAAAATATCATAGGGGAGAGTTTGAGAATTAAGGAAAACGTGGGAGGTTTTAGTACGCAGTCCTCTGACATTCTGATAGTAAACGGAGATGAATTGGCGTGGGGGTGAAATCGAAGAAACAGATTGATTAGGGACGAAAGTAGTTTTTAATATGGGAACGCGTTCTTTGGAGGTGTGAAATGCGTTTAGAAGAGATATGGGATGCATATGTGGACAGATCTTTCTCTACGTCATTGGGTGAGATGTTGAAGTTCTCGTGGTAGCGCAAAAAAATTTTCCTTAGATCTATTGGGTCAGTAGGGAGGCCTTCTTGCTGAATGGAAACCATGACGTTAGTTCTGGTTTTACCATCAATACAGGATTCAGACTGATTATGAAGATAGGCAAGGTAGAGACGCACATTTTCGTATATTCTGTGGTCCCGAAGGCGTGACAAAATGTAACGGCGATCATCGTTGAGAAGAGCAGATTGTTTAGTAAGCTTGGCCGTAGGGGGGTAGAGAGGATCTAAAAACGAGGGTGTATTAACATCAGAAACTTTGGGAGCATGAGGGTTGAGAGTGCGCGATTGAACGAAGTTTGGGTAGTCAATCGAAGGAGGGGTTTTAGGCGGAGTACAGCACACGTCGGGGGTTAGCTTGAATGATACTCGATTGTTTGGGGATTTCGAGGGACGTGAAGTGGATTAAGGAGGATTGGAATGGGTATGTTGGTTGGGCAAGCTATGTCTTGTGTTAGCACCGTTAGCAGGTGGTTTTGAAGGAATCGGTAGACGTTTGGTAGGATGGAGTACGTTTCGGAAAGTAGATGGAGTGAAATTCGGGAAGATACCTACTTTGAAACTCCAGTTCGGGTCAGAATTGGGCTGGGCGGGGGAGGGCGTTTCACGTGAGGGTTGATTTAACTTGGGATTTAAAAGATGTCTCTGGTTAGTGGGAAGCTTAAGATTATTATTAGATTTATTAGTTTAGTGGCGGTTTTTTGTTTTTTATTCATCGATATGGCAATTGTTAAGTTGCCCACACGTAAGATGTCGTTATTGGCATTGGTGAACAGCCATCCATATCTAGAAGGTATGTTAACGTTGAAGGAGATGGTAGTTACGGCGAAAAAAATTCCTGATCCAAGAGGCATCTGCAAGACGAGGGGTGCCTTTGATAATCAGCGTTATTTCCTTTTCATCATTGGCACGCTTGTTGACGGACTCTAATTTGGCGAGACTCTCATTCCATTCGGAGACTGTGCAGTGGGTGTTGAAGCGCTCGATGAGGTTCGGGGGATGATAGCCAAACGCAGTTGAGGTGTTAGCTGTCGACGAGGAAGTCGCCACGATAGTAGGTGAATCGGCACATGGAGGAGAATTGGCTGCGGTTAATTCGGCGAGGATTGATGTGTTGTAGGAGTTATGTGTTGAGTGCGGTTGAAGATTTTTACACTCCAATTTCTGTGTAATGTTTTTTAATTCATCGAAAACTTCGGCGGCATCTATGTGGGACGAGATAAGTTCTTCACTAATCACCCCGACTTTGTGTGAGAGCTCTATTAACAGTCGGTCAGATTCAGGCCGGTGGGGGAGGTGCACTTGTTTGGAGGAGGTTTGAAAGTAAATATCGAAGTCGGACCGAAAGGAATCCAGAGATTGTTGAATTAAATGTGGACTGTGCGATTTAAAGGAATGTTCGATGATCGATTTAATGGTCGATTTAATGTCGCGTTTAAGTTCTTCGCAGTCATTTCTTATCAAATTTACAGGAGTGCTTAGTGGTTGGGTGAGAGTAAGGAGGTGTTTTTCGATATTCCGGAGTCTAGAGTTGTTGAAGTTATTGCTCGATTCGATAGAGGTGCTAAGATCGTCGACAGCCTTTATTAAGTCTTCGAACTTAGAAGTTTTGTCACCAAATTTTTTTAAGAGGAGTTTATTTTCAGCTAGTGCATGATTGGTTGCTTCGCCTAGTAACTAAATCGCTTTCAGCAAATCTGAGAGCGAGAGTGAGAGTACTTTACAGGCATCACAAAAGAAAAGATAGTTGGCTGCGAATTCCCTTAGACAAGTCACGGCTCTCCTGCCTAATCCAGTGCAGGGGGCGTGAAAAGATTTGCCACAAAGACCGTTGCAGAGAATCCAGTCAGCGTTGGAGTTTTTGGTGCAATTTGGGTTACCGCACATTTCCATGTTTTATGTTTACGTTTATGCAGGGGGAGATTTGAGAGTCAGCAAATTTGCGATTTTTATTTTTTTTTTATTGTATTTACAGAGGCTATTGCACGGAAAGAGATATAAATGTAGAACACCGAAACTGGGTCACTAAGGGCGTTGGTCGTTGATGAGTCAGCGGGAAATTGTAATATAGATTGGGGGAACGGGCGTTTATTTTAACTACGACTGAACGATTCGCGAAATTGGCAGAAATTCTACAACAGATTCTGCGGCTATTACTTTCTCACCGGCCTGCTTATGACTTCGTTCTGATATTGGAATACCTGTTGTGATGATCCTGTGAAAAAAAAGGTTTTGGCTGGCGTTGTAATTTCTATGAAGCTTTTCAGCATGTCTAAATATGGCATAGTTGAGTTGAAAATGGAGATACCATAATGCGGGGCTATCAGCATCTCTCCCTGTGAAGTTAAAGATGTGATGGAGTCAATCAGCCTTTTATTTTTCATATCGATGAGAAGTCTGTAAGTTGCAAGAAAGTCCACGCTCTTTTGCTGGTGGATTGTTATTAAGGTTGATGATGCTGTTACCAACTGCACTGATCGGTGACAGCAAACTTAATTTGTTTGCTGTCCTTGGGTAAATTTGCATGGTGTCGTGCATCGGCGAGCTCCTGTTCTAGACTTATGCTTGAAAAACAGATTTCGTCATGATTTGGTGTGACTGATCTTCGTCGGGATCCGTCTCTTCGGTGTTGTAAGCTTAACTATTTATTTTCTGCCACGCAGCTAAGAACTTACTTACGCAGCTCATCAATTTTCTTTTCCAGGCGTTTTATATCGGCTACTGCGTCGCTGTTTAATCTCGATACGGTCTGCCACTTCAGCCAAGCGTTTTTTAATGACCGGACTATACCCCGGACTTTGCTTAATAAAAGATTTTTCAATAAAAGCGCTACAAGAGTTTTTTTTTAAATTAAACAAAAACGGTTTTGGATATCAATGAAATTCTTTATTCCTGTGAAAGTACGTTCGATGCCATTATGTATGGAGCTCGATTTCTTTTGCATGGCCACCACGAGCACGCTTGCAGAATTCCAGATGCTGAACCCAATTTTCGACGTTTTTCAAGCATAAATCGGCCGATACTGCTGCAATTTACGTTCGATATTCGTACGAAGTTCATCAGTCGTCGCTGGCTTGTTGGCATAGATCATAGACTTGACGTAGCCCCACAGGAAATAGTCTAACGGCGTCAAATCGCACGACCGAGGCGGCAAAGCGACTGGACCATATCGTGAAATAACACGTTCTCAAAACTTGGTTTCCAATAAATTGATTGTGACATTCGCTGTGTGGCTTGTGGCGCCATTCCGTTGGAACCACATATCCTCCAAGTCCTTATCATCCAATTTGGGCCAAAAATATTCGGTTATCATTGAACGGTAGCGATCCCCATTCACAGTAACGTGCTGGTCTTGATCATCACGAAAGAAGTACGGCCAAATGACGCCGCCGGCCCATAAACCACACCAAACCGTAATTTTTTCGGGACGCAATGATGACTTATGCAGTACGTGTGGATTTCTGCCTGACCAATACCGCATATTTTGTTTATTGACGGAGCCATATGAACCACAAATGAACCGCATCGCTGAAGATGATTTTTCCATTAAATCCGAATCATTTTCAAGTTGTTGCTCAGTCCAATTCACGAACATATGACGCTTCTGGTGGTTAAGCAGCGTCAGTTCTTGCGTCAATTTAATCTTGTAAGGATGTAGGCCAAGATCTTTTCGCAAAATTCGCCACAACGACGTCACGGAGATGCCCAACGCTTGAGAGCGACGTGCGAGAGACACAGTTGGGCTTTCTGCAACTGAAGCCTCAGCGGCAGCAATATTCTCGACACTACGGGCACTTCTTTGTCTCACTGGCACGGGAACATTTTGCACTGTGCCTGTGGATTCAAATTTATCCACTAGACGCTCAATCGTTGATCTGATAGGACGATTATAACGACCATAAATTGGACGTAGCGCTCTAAACGTTGAGGCCACTGACTCCGAATTTCGGTAGTAAATTTTAATAATTTCGACTCGTTGTTGGCTCGTATATCTTTCCATCATAAAACTGCAAACCTTACTAAAGAGAAATGTCAAAAGAGCTGCAATATGACGTCGTTTGCTGTCCCTATCGCTCTACTTTTGTAGCGTCCCTGTTAAAAATCACTTTACAAACACCACTAAGAACTAACTAATAACTAAGGATTAGATAGATGGAGAAGGTGAGATGAAAGGACATTTTTAATCTCCAACATGGAATTGGCCTTGCGCAACATTCTGGATTCGTGAGAACCGTAGTTGGGGCGTGTGAGTCTAAACGGAAAAGGGGGACAGCTAATGGGGTTGGTCTCGATGTCTCAGCGATGCGCAAGGGACTGCAGATTGATAAATTTCAAGCGTTGGGTATATGGTCAGAGACTAAAGCTGTCTGTCCAAGGGAGACCACGCAGTGCGAAGCGGAGAAACCGGCGTTGCACAACTTCAATTCGCCAGATATGGGTTTCATAATACGGGGACCAGACTTGGGAGGCAAAAAAAGTAATGTAAAGTGCGCTTAACGTAGCCAAGAGCGGAGTGAGCACGGCTAATGATGGAATCCATGTGCATAATTGAGTTCTCTACCAAAAACAATACCCAAATCGCGGAGAGAATGGGTTGATTGAAGATGAGGTAGGTTTTGGAGGGCTATGATAAACGCTTACGGGTGTAAGTAATAGCATGGCATTTGCTTATATTGAGATCTAGGAAGTTTTTTTGGCACCAAATTGAAAACCTACTCACCTACCCACAGTGGGAGATGATAAAGTCGGCTTAAATAAGATATACGAGCTCTGGATGGTGAGGTTGACATCATTAATAGTAAGAATGAAGCCCATAGGACCATGAGTCAATTGCATCTACCTCGCGATGGTGTTCATGGATTGGTTGCGAAGAGTGGATGTAGCAGCAAAAACATAGATATTAAGCTTAGTGTGACATAGTGTCATCTGTCAGGTAGTATGATTTTTAAGCACATTGTATTTATTATGGTACATTAGTCATTAATGCCACCTAGTGTGTAAGAATTATAGCAATTGAAATTTTTTTTTAAGGGAAACGAGAAATATAGTGCCACTTCGATTTAGACTATCACACTGAGTACATCACGTGGATAAAAAAAGGAAGACTGAAACGTGTTTATTTTGTACTGCAAACAAAAAATAAAATTTTTAATCATTGTGCGGTGGGGAGGTGTTAAGTTCGGATTTTGAGGAAGTTTCGTGCGAAGAGGATCGTGTCAAAAGATCGGTGTTGCTTAAAGCAATACGCCTAGAAGCATTTGGGTTACTGTGAGACTATGTGATCCGGTATTGCCGGTAGCTAAGACAAACAATGAATTATGTAAGCTATAAGAGCGGCATTATTTATCACCAGTAGTAATTTTCCGCGAGCGTATAAAGTTTTTCAACGCAATGAAATTGGAATGCGTGGTCTAATTGGACCAAGATATCGAACAGTCAATATCCAATTGTGTACCGTGTAAAGCTGTCCAACCAAGTCCAGAAAAAAACTCTTCAAATTCCCTGGGTGCCTACCAATTCAGCATGGTCTCGCATCCATGTCGATTTCGCAGGCCCAACTAAGCAATTTTATTTTCTTATAATTATCGATTCATATTCGAAGTGGGTAGAAGTGTGTATATCAAAGATATAACCACTAATACGATAATTAGCGATTATAGACGCCAATTTACGGCGGAAGAGTTCCAAAAGCGGCAAGACACCAGCAAAATTACTATTGTATAAGGTAGAGAACTTAAGAATCGTTTAAGCTTGCCTAGACCACAGTTAGTAAAAGACCGAATAGTAAAGTCAGTCGTTCACCGACCTTCAGTGGAGCCACAAGTGTTTTCGTTTAATAGTGAAAGCAAGCTCAAGTATATTTTCAAGTGCTAATCTTGCCGCTGTGCCGATAATCAACCAGCCGGTGCAGTGGTCGTGTTGCGGACCTTCCGATTCGCACATACGAAGTTCGAATCCCAGCGGGGCAAAAAAAAAAATATATATATATATAATTATTTTTTCTTTGGTAATTTATACCATAGAATTGAATAAACAAAAAAAAACCGACGAAATGAGTGAGCGACGAACGTCGCCTCACCAAGTCTGCGGCGGAACGGTGAGGGTACCGCCTGACCCAAAACAGCCTAAGTCTTCGTCATCACAGATGACCGGAAAGAGGAGGAGGACGGTAAAACCAACTCAAAGCCCAGTAAAGCGCCCGTCCTTATCGGCTTCAGCAGAAAAGCTGCCGACTGGAGCGGAGGATCGGGCGCCAACAACAATAATAGCAGCAGCAACAAAAGCAACAGCAGCATTCTCAGCCGGTGCTGAAAAATCGACAACAACAACAGACGAATTTCCGTATGTCTCCGACGGCGATGAAGGCCGCTATTTTGGAGACAGTAATACATTCATGTCTTTGGCGGCATCGAATACCGACGACGAAGACGATGAAATTTGATAACTGGAGGCATTATTAAGGGCCGTGAAGGCTAAACAGTTGGCACGTCGTGAAAGAGAGCGGCAAGAAGCAATTTTAAGCGCTCAAAATGCACAAAAAAAAACAATCGGCTGATAACAGCCATAAAGCAGTACCAGCAGACAAGCAACTACAACTATAGCTGCCTAAGCAGCAACAAAAACAAGAGTTGCCTAAGCAGCAGCATCAGCCAGAGTTGCCGAAACAGCAACAACAGAAACTAAAGCAACAGAAACAACAGCAGCAGAAACAACAGCAGCAGAAACAACAGCCGCAGCAGACGACAGCAAGGGCAAAGGTGCCCCCAATTGACACCTATAAGATGGAGCTGAAGGACACTATACAAATATGTAAGTCGGCCATAGGCGAAAATTTTATAATTAAAAGATTGAGTAAAGATAGGCATGCTATACACTGCTTCACAGTGGAGCATCATAAACAAGTAAAAGAGTTATTAGAAAAAACAACGACCGAGTTCTACTCGTTCACCCCCAAAAGCGAGAGGTTGCAGACAATGCTCCTTCGAGGTCTCGATTCGTCCACCGATCCTGAGGAGCTCCTTCAGGAGCTTAAGGCGAAGGAATGTGACAGTCTTGAGTTTGTAGGGGTCAAACCATTCACTACAGCAAAGGCCAAAAGGGAGAATCGGAAATTACCGTTCTTCCTGGTTCAGCTTACTCCCAATACAAAGTTAGAAAATCTACGGAAAATTAAAGTCCTAGATTACCAACGCATAAGTTGGGAAAAATTAAACCGCAGCGACAACATCTTACAATGTGTTCGTTGTCAGAGGTTCGGGCATGCCGCTTCGAACTGTCAAATGCAGTTTCGGTGCGTCAAGTGCGCAATGAACCACAAAGCGGAGGAATGTCCGCTTGGTAGGGATAGGATTGATGATACCACGTCTCTTAAGTGTATTCTATGTAGTAACTCGGGACACACCGCAAATTATCGGGGTTGTTCTAGGTACCAATATGCTAGGAAAATAAACCTGGCTCGTCAGCAGAAGGTGGAGGTGAAACGCTCACCTCTTCCTAAAACACCAGCCGTAACTCCCACCGTGACCTGCGCCCAAATGGCGGCCGGCCCGAGGAGTACGGTACAACAAGCACCGAAGGTTGTTCCTGAGGCCTCACGACCTGAAGCACCTAGCGGTGATGCTGATCTGCTGGCTATTTTGCTTTCTATTCAGGGGCAAATTAGTCAGCTGCAACAGCAAATACAGGAACAGGCGACACGCGTAGATCGTATCTACACTCTGTTGCCGAGTCTAACGCGCCTCCAGTCGTAATGTGTTCGCTGGTGGAGAAACCCTTAAAGATCCTTTCAGTGAATGTAAATTCGCTAATAAATATCGAACGAAGAGCTGTACTCTTCAAGTTGCTAGAAGACCGAAGTCCCGATGTTCTTCTGGTTAGCGAAACCAAGCTCTCTCAGAGGCACAAGTTGAGGCACAGTCAGTACCATATTATAAGAAGAGACAGACCCAACTCCAATGGGGCTGGTGGCGTCGCTATCTTTGTTAGAATAAATCTGCGTTATAAGGTTATGTATAGTGGTGAAGTGCGTATATTCCAGGTGTTAGAGGCTTGCATCATATGCATCCCCCTCCGTAGCGGAAAGAGGCTGCATATGATCGCAGCCTATGCAACTGAAGCTACTCAACAAACCGTATGGTTGCAGGGGCTCTTTTTCAAGCTTGCAGGGGCTCTTTTTCAAGCTTGACCAGCTCGGCATAAGCAAACCGCTGCTGTACATAATCTTAGATATGCTCACCAGCAGACAGTTTATTGTGAAAAATGGCAGTGTAACGTCTGCTGCGACTACAACAGGGTGTAGTAATTTCGCCGATTTTATTTACGATCTTCACAAGTGATCTTGTAGGATCTCTCCGCCACTCAATAGCGTACGCAGATGACTTGATCGCGTACAGGTCAAGTCCGAAGATCGAGGTCATTTAAAGTTTTTTGCAACGTGACTTCGAAAAGGTTCAGGGATATTGCGATGATTGGAAGTTGAAAATCAATTTTCAAAAGTGCGAGACCATTCTGTTCAGGACTCCGTTGTCTAGGGCCTCTTCAAATACTAAAAAGAAGTGGCGAATGTTCTCCATCGTTGGGCAAAACGGGCAGCCACTGGCGAATCGAAGTGTTGTCAGATACCTTGGGATCTGGCTAGATCAGTATCTATATTTTAACAAACATATGGATACTGCTCTGGCCAGAGCCAAAGCGGCCTTCGCCTTGACAAAGAGACTGTTTCACAGCAGTCAACTCGATGCCAAGGTAAAGGTGATCTGCTACACGGCCCTCATTCGGCCTGTTATTACCTATGGATGTCCCGTATGGTTCAACGTGGGAACAAGCTTAATGGAAAAGATTCGGGTTTTCGAGAGACGATGTCTTCGGGCTTGTCTCCACTTATATAGAACTCCAGAGTCTGAGTACAAAAAATTCTATAGTAATGAGGTCCTGTACAACGAGGCCAACCTGATCAGAGTGGACAACTTTCTGATAAAACTTATTCGAAGTCATATTGCAAGAGCAGTGACTTCGAACAACAACTTGATCTCCGGGGCTTTTTACCCTAATGATATGCACCACGAGACCGTGCACCTTAACGGCCTTATTCCCCCTGAAGCGTTTCTCTATTTAGATAGAAAAGGTCTGATCCAGGACAGATTAGCGGTACCGTTAATCTTCCACGTTGGTTGAAAAGCTGTGGACGGGCGAGTCAACTACGAACAAGACGTCGCAAGTAGCTCACCGGAGACCCTCAGGTTTAGTAGGGCGGTTTCAGACCGCGACAGAGCGGATGTCGAAAGGCAACATAAAAAGTTTTTGGTGGTTGGACGGAGACTATAACTCTGTCGTCTTTTAGTTATTTTAAGTGCCCTAAAGGCAATTTGATAGCATGTCCTGTCAGCCTTGGCCGGCTTATATATGTTTAAGGTAGTTTAAGTAGTTATAATAGTATTGTTAGGTATTTATAGTGTTAATTTAAGATAGGTTAAGATTTTAGATTAGTTGGTAGCTTAGATTTTGTTTTAGTTATTAGATATTAAGTATAATTTAAGAAAACATAAGAAAAAAATCATGACATTAAGTTTTTTCATACAAAAATCTATATTTTTCTTAATATGTAAATAGTAACTTAAATTGAGATATAAAAAAGTAGTATTAAGTCGAAAGACATTATTTTTAATTTGTTAGGATTAGCTTAGAGCGCCCGCAGACGGCCAGTAAGTTAGTTTATAAATAGTTAAGTTATTTAAGCTAGATTTATGCGTTTTTGTCTAGCATGTAAGGAAAATGAATTATTAAATAAAAATGCGTAAAAAAAAAAACCGATAGTAGAGAGCCAGTTATCGAATATCCGAAATTATGAAGGCGCAAGAAATAAAGAATTTGAAAACGGTGCAAATGTCTTTGTTCGCGATTATACGAAACCAAAGAAGGTGAAAATGTTTTTGTTCGAGATTATTCGAATCCAAAGAAGGCAAGTTGGTAAAAACCTTCAGTTACAGAATGACTTGGGCCTCGTTCTTATCGCTGTTTATTAAATCAAAATAATAAAATAATTAAAAGACACTCGAATCAAATAATTTGGGGAATGCCAAAAGACGACGAACATTTGTTAATGTTGCGCAGGGAGATTAAGTCAAAAACACGTCTGATCGGTTTCATGGTTTATTGAGAAACAGAAAGTAGTTAGCAAAAACTAAAAGTAAGTGGCTATATTATATATTTATATTGAGAGAATGGCTATACTATATATTTATTTTGAATATACAGTGTGTGCGTTGGATTTACTTTATTATAAATGATTTGCTTTACAACACCTTCCCTCAACGCGAACCCTGTAAATAGTATATATCGGGTTTTTCAATAAGAGCGCTACAAAAGATTTTTCAAATAAAACAAAACCGGTTTTGGATCTCAATGGCCCCGTTCCAGCACACCGTAGCGCAGATCCGCTACGCGAAAAATGTACTGAGATGACAGTTCTTCGCGTAGCAAAAGGTAGCGCAGGGTAGCGAGTCGCTACGGGGAAATTTAAGGGATATTTAAAGGGAATTTTGCAAAGATTTCTTCGCTACGCAAAGATAAAAAAAATAATCTGTCAAAATTGTCATCCCCCTCCGTGTGACAAATAAACATTTGTGCCGATAATTTGTTTGCGTTTGGTAAGCTTTTCCAAATAAATTTATTGACTTCTGTGTTTATAAATTTATTTTTTTTTCAGAAAAAAACAAGATGAAAAAACATATGGTTTTTTTCAGTGGACAGACGTTTGAAATTGAAGACGATGAAGACGAAATCCATCGGATTAAAACTGGTGAGTACTTTCAATAAAATATATATTCCTATTCTAACATACAATATTTAATTTATACGTAAATACAGACCCAATATAGCAGTTAATTATATGGATAATGTAGTTGCTATAATGGGAAATCAAGAAAACGCCGAACGTGAGTACAAATTTTTTTTTCCAAGAATTTAAATCTTCATTTATCCACGCCAAATAGATTTTGCAAACACGAATGCGGGACCAAGGTGCGTGCCCATCAAGACCGATGTTGTAAATGAGGATTCCCAACAAGAAGTCGAGTTATCGGGTAACTGTTATTTCATATTCTATTTATGATTATTATAAATTCTATATGCATTACAATATTAATAGAAATAAAAATTACAAAAAAAAACATATATTCATTCTATTAATTGACCATATATTTTAATTGTTGTTTTCTTCATTAACATTTATGCATTTCAGAAAACTGGAATCATTGCAGCACGTTGCTGTTTTTGGATGAATGCATCACGCAGAAGGCATCTCTGAGAAACCCTAAACTCAGACGTCGTGATGTATTCTCCAAAATTCGTGCTGCAATGAAAGCCAAGGGCAAGGATTTTAATATTTATGTTTCATTTATTTTCCAGGAACTGAATTTTGATAATTTTATTTTTTGTGATTTGTGAATTTTTTGTGATTTTTTTTTCAAAAGAATTGATATTTTTGTTTATAGTTTATAAGTGAGTAATATATTTATGCAATAAAATATTTAATATTAGGCTTAAAACTATGTTTATATTAAGTTTTAAGATAAAAATGTTTAATAATATAAACTAAAATAAATAAAAATGAATATGTACATATATGGTTTCGACAATTCAATTAAAAAAAAAAATCAAAACAAGGACGCAATATAATCACGCTTTATATTGCCAGCGCCTGTCCTTGAATTGCGATTTTGTTCGCTTTGTAGATCTTCTATAATGGTGGGTTCATCAACAAATTCTTCAAAATCGCAATTGCCACTTTTTTGGATGTGATTATGTAATATGACGCTACAGGTCACAATGCTGTTAGCCAGTTCTGGTTTACTTGTGTCTATGAATTTGAGCCTTCTAAATCTTCCTTTGAGGATACCGAAAGCCCGTTCAATAGTCACTCTAGCTTTGCTGTGACCAACGTTATATGAAATTTTACTCCTTGTTAAGTGGCCATTGTTTCTAAATGGAGTCATCAAACATCCCATAAGGGGATAAGCGGCGTCTCCTAGGATGTGATATTCGTTTGGTAAAAGATTATCCAAATGACAATATAGCGGGGAAGTGCGGAAAACTCTTGCATCAATATGAACATCAGTGAAGATAGCGTTCTGGTCACATACCGCTTGGAAAATTAAATTATTAACAAAAACATTTTCGATTAATACAACACAAACATTCACCTTGCAAAATTAATGAGTGAGTGTTTTTCCTATTGTAGTAGTCTACAGGATTCCGCACGGGCTGTTTAATTTGAATATGACAACCATCTATTGCTCCGATTATTCCTGACATAATCCCTCCACTTTTTGTTTTAAAAGCCTGCAAAATTATCTTTGTTATGTGAAAAAGTTTAAATAAACTACCAATTCTAAGTCACATGTACAATCTGTCCATATGAACTACGATCTGGCCAAGACACATAGGAATTATGCACATACTTTAGCTAAAAAAATAATTAATTTATAATTATGAACATTCTAATTGCATTAGCAGCTTACCAATCATTTCACAATAATTGAATCTGTTCATTGTTTGGTATATATTTCTAACTTTAATTTTGTTGGAACAATGTTGTTTATTTATTTCTACCAGCTGTTTTCTGTAAGTAATTGTCACTCTTTTGCTATCTTATGTCACTTTTGAAACGTCACGTTAACCAGCAAATCAAATGGGGTTTGACAGCTTTCCTTACGTAGCGAAGAAATCTTTGCTAAATTTCCTTCAAATATCCCTTAAATTTCCCCGTAGGGACTCGCTACACTCCGCTACCTTCCGCTACGGAAAGAACTGTCATCTCAATTCATTTTTCGCGTAGCGGATCTGCGCTACGGCGTGCTGGAACGGGGCCAATGAAATTCTGTATTCCTGCGAAAGTACGTTCGATGCCATTATGTATGGAACTCTATTTCTTTTGCGTGGCCACCACAGGCGCGCTTGCAGAAGTTCAGACGCTGAACCCAATTTTCGACGGTTTTCAAGCATAAATCGGCCGATACTGCTGCAATTTCACGTTCGATATTCATACGAAATTGATCAATCGTCGTTGGCTTGTTGGCATAGACTATAGACTTGACGTAGCCCCACAGGAAATAGTCTAACGGCATCAAATCGTACGACCGAGGCGGTCAAGCGACTGGACCATTTCGTGAGGTAACACGTTCCCCGAACTTGGTTTCCAATAAATTGATTGTGACATTCGCTGTGTGACTTGTGGTGCCGTCCTGTTGGAACCACATATCCTCCAAGTGCATATCATCCAATTGGGGCCAAAAATAGAAGAAGTACGGCCGAATGACGCCACCGGCCCATAAACCACACCAAACCGTAATTTTTTCGGGATGCAATGATGACTCATGGAGTACGTGTGGATTGCTGCTTAGACAATACCGCATATTTTGTTTATTCCATTAGCCATTCAGCCAGAAATGATCGATTAACGTTGAGGCCACTGACTCCGAATTTCGGTAGTAAATTTCAAAAAGTTCGACTCGTTGTTGGCTCGTATATATTTTCATCATGAAATGGCAAACCTTACTGAAGAGAAATGTCAAAAGAGCGGCAAGAAATGTGGCGTCGTTTGCTGTCCTTGTTGTCCTTGTTGAAAAACCCGTTATAAATAAAAAATGGTTACATTTTTTTTTTGTTTTTTGAAAGTATGATAGCATAGTCCCAAAAGTTTTCAAAATTTATCACGTTTAATCTTTTGCAAATTCTTAGTAAGGATATCTGCTATCATGTCATTGCTTGGAATATAATCAATAGTAATTTCACCATTGGTGTATACTTCTCGTATGTAGTGGTACCGAATGTCTATGTGCTGGCTACGTGGATGATGTACCGGATTTAATTTACAATTAAGAATATTATTTAAGTACCTCAGAGGTGCTCTATTGAAATTAAATGCTCTGCATGTGGGTCCACGCTAAAACGTGCCAGTTTGCTAACTGAAAGTAAGTTGCCCGGTCTTGTTGGTATAGCCAGATACATCAGCGAACCAATTATAGACTGATACTCTTCCCTATTCGTCCGCTTACAACACTTGCCCTCACAAGAGAACTGCTGGCCAGGTTCTAGTGGAGTTTGGGTTATTCTACAATCAGCCATCCGCATTCCTTTCTCTTAGCAAAATAATTATCAGCTAAACTAATTGAAATTGAACCTGTCTTATCTTCGCGATGAATCTCAAAGCCCAGAAAGTTATGCAGTAAACCCTTGTCCACAATTTTAAATCCATGTGCAATTTTATATTTCACTATGCTTATTGATTCTTCGGTTGGCCCCGCCAAGATAAGATCGTCGACATAAACAGCAATAATATTAAGGTTACTTTCTTTTTTCATTACGTAATCACAAGGCTCATTATTACACTGACGAAATCCAATTTGCTTCAGTATAGAATCCAAATTATTATTCCATGCTCTTCCAGGTTGTTTAAGACCTTATAATGCTTTCATTAATTTAATAACTTTGTACGGCTGCTCATCTACAAAACAATCCGGCTGCTGCTTATACACGTCTTATTGAAGTTCCCCATTAAGATATGCTGACAAAACATCGATCTGGTGAAGAATCAATCCTTTCTCTGCCGCTAGAGCTAGCAAAAGTCGAATCGTAGAGCATCTAACGACCGGTGAAAAAGTTTCATTATAATTTATCTCGCTACCAGGCGAGCTTTATATCTTTCGACTTTTCCATCATTGTCCCTTTTGAACGTGAAGACCCATTTACATCCTACGGGTTTCTGCCCTTCTGGTAACTCGACAAGCTCCCATGTATTGTTGGACATTCATCTTCTTCGGCTCTTCTCCACTTAATACCATCAAGTGAAGAATGTGCTTCTTTGATTGTTTGAGAATTTTCAAACTGTTCTCCAGCGCAAATTGAATTAAGAGCATCGATCTCTTTTCTTGGACTTTGTCTCAGATCTTTGTCCTTTGCGACATATTCTTTCATTTGTTGCTGCTATCTCATCCTCGTTAACCTCCTCGAAGCTCTTTGAGTTCTCATTACATTTGTCTGATCCCACTTTTGACACCAGTTCCTTGTGAAGTTCCTGCTCTTCTCCAACCTCATGATTCATGACTGGCTGCTGTTCCTCTTCCGGATCTAAGAAAACGGTTATCGTCATATTTCGGCCTATCGACATCTTCGATGAATGAAACATGTCGATGCTCTACTAGCCTAATTTTTACTTTATCGAACAGATGATATGCTTTCGAGGTAGTGGAATACCCGACCAACAGACATGCGTCACCTTTTGGCTGAAATTTAGATAAACATTTAGTCTTATTCAAAGCGATACCTGTACTTCCGAAAACCCTTAAGTGACTAACGGTTGGTTTTCGCCCACTCCAAACTTCTTCAGGTGTTCTATTGGGTATGATTTTAGTTAGAAACCTGTTCCAAGTACCTTGCTGTATTGTATGCCTCAGCCCACATATATTTATCAAGTCCGGATTGAATCAGCATACACCTAGCCATCTCCACTATGGTTCTATTTGCCCTTTCTGACACACCGTTCTGTTGAGGAGTATGGGGCACTGACATTAGTCGTCTTATACACACAAAACATTGCTAGTGTACTCAGACACATTGTCGCTGCGAATAATCTTTATACACTTTCCGATTTCACTCTCCACCTTAACCTTGAATTGTTTATGTAATACCTGAACTTTAGTTTTAATGAAATAAACGAAAAATTTTCGCGATTTATCGTCAATGAATGTTACAAAGCATCTTGAGCCACCAAGAGATGTTTTTTTATAAGGCTGGTGGACCAACCCAGTGATAGTGCCATTAACTTGATCTCAATGGCAAATGGTGACTGGACCAGATTCGAAAAACTAGACCACTATTCTAGGAATCGAACCTGGGAGCTATCAATTGAATCACTTGAAAGGCAGGCGCTCTACCAACTTCGCCACCAAGCCGTTTAAATTAATTGTAGGTATGAATTAATTCTGAAATCTCTTTCGATCTGACCTCAGATTCTTGAGGAAAATTTTTTACACAAATTTTTCCTTTCATGCACGTTTTGCATTTAAAGTCAGGAGGAACACTACCGAAGTTAAGTCCGTTTACCAAATTACATACAAACATTTTATATAAACTTTTAACATTGGTATGCCCACCCAATGTAGAAAAACCCAAGCTCCCTTGGAACCTGGCCAGCAGTTCTCTTGTGAAGGCAAGTGTTGTAAGCGGTCGAATAGGTAAGAGTATCAGTCTGTAATTTGTTCGCTGATTTATCTGGCTATATCAACAAGAATGGAAATCTTAAATTCAGTTAGCAAACTGGCACGTTTGGAGCCACATGCAGAACATTTTATATAATCTTTTTACATTGAGATGCCCATATCTCTCATGACACTTTTGAAAATTGTTTGAATTCACATTTAATGAGTATAATTGTTGTTTACCATTATAGTTATAAATAAATAATTCATTTTGCATGCTCGCGACTAACTCTATTTTATTATTTTGTCTTATTGTAGCGCTGTTCTTCGTAAACTCAATTGTCAAACCGTTTTCAATTGCTTTGCTTACAGATAAGAAATAAACGTTAAGATTTGGAACATACAGGGCGTTTTGCAATCTTATTTCACAAGCTTTCGTACAAAGAACATCAGTATCAATAGCGGTTGCAGTGACATGATTGTTACCCGCTAACTTAATTTCTTCTACACTCACAAGCATATAGATAAATAAGTTTTTATCACAGCATGTATAGTATGAGACGTAGCTCCGCTATCAATGCACCAGTAATTCGGACCAAGCATTTGACTGTGAGAGTCAGAAAGCATAGAGAAAGAGGAAACTAGTTTTTGATTGTAACGCGTTTTTTTTGGTTTCCTACAATTAGCGGCATAATGCCCCTTCATACCGCAATTGTAACACTTCCCAACGGACTTAGCATATTTTTTGTGTTGGTTATGCTGCGCCAAATATGCTTGCTGCTGGAATAAATCATCCGGGTTATTCAAAGCATTACCATTTTCTATACGTCGATTCCCCCTCCATTTAAGGTATTTCATTGGAAAAACGGTTAATAAGTTCGGTCATACCTTCACCTTCTCCTAGTTTTATATGCAATAATTGTTTGAATAAACTTATTTTCCTAGCTGGACCACGTGGCATAAAAATGTCTTTCAATTTGTCCCAAGCTGATTTTGATGTTGCATAATATTTCACGTGATTGATTTGGAACGGCTTGATATTTAAAATTCTTGCGGCGAGCGCTTTTCCATCTTTAGCTTCCCCAGACAGTTTTTTCTTCCAGGGTCAGAATTTCGGTTTTAACATTTCCACCAGAGACGTATTGCCAAAAGTCTAAGAAAATCAACATACTCCTCATTTGGATGGACCAACCATTGTAAGTCATCATCAAGTCATCAAGTTTTCCGATTTGATGAAGAGACGAACTCATTTTTAAAAAAATCATAATTCTTTCTGTACGCTTGTTACACAATACTTTTATATAAAAAAAAAAAAAACAATTCAATTCAATTAAATCTCAGGACACACGAGACTACGTGGGCCCATAACCTGTTGCGCAGGTAGAATAAGTCAAAAACACGTCTGATCGATTTCATGGTTTATTGCGAAACAGAAAGTAGTTAGCAAAAAGTAAAACTAAGTATTGCATAGAAATAATGTAGGGAGAATGACAAACTATATATTTATATTGAATATGTACCTATACAGTGTGTACCTTGGATTTACTTTATTATAAATGATTTGATTTACAACAGTTAAAAGTACTGGTTAACGAAAATGATAACGCTGTCAAGTTGTCAGAGTACGAAACGGATAAAAAAGAAAACAGCGAACCAGTAATTGAGCCCGTGTCAGAGCCGATGACCTCCGTAGCGGTAGGAGAGGATTAGCAGGCGGATGTTCCCGCAGAAAACAAAAAAAACAAAATTAAGGTTCTTGCAACGCATAATATATAAAGAGTAACTACTTTTTGAAAATATATTTATGTTTAAGAGATTTAAAGAATTGTGTTATGTGGAGATTAAAGTCATTGAATAAGTGTTATGATATAATTGGATTGAGAGATAAATAAATTTGAAGTAACACATACATAAATATATAGATGAAATTGAAATATTCTTAAGTTGTTTTGAGCATAAGTCTGAGTGATATTTAAATTCTTGAATTCTATGAAATATTGTTTTCTTATAACTCTTATTATATATACTTTGTTATTTCTCAGCCTGGGGTGGTTGTTGTGACAGTACCATCTGTCAGGTACTATTTAAGCTTATTATATTTATTATGGTACATTAGCGCCTACTAGTGTGTAAAAATTATAGCAATTGTAATGTAATAAATGTTCGCGAACACCTCCATTACCCTTTAACAAGGAGCACGTCATCTGGAGTCTGTGTTAAGTATGCAAGTGACATCGGCATATGAAGTCAAGAGGATGGCCATTAAAATAAGGAAGGATAGAGAACAAGGCGTCAGCGGAGATAACTTACGAATAAAATATAAGAAAACACGAATCCAAGTTAATCGATTATCATTTCTTTTTGTTCATTTCACAATTGTTATCTTAGATTTAAGAAAAAGAGAAATAAAGTGTCTCTTCGCTTTTGACTACCACACTGAGTATATCATACTTAGGGAGGGTATACGAAATCAGCGGTGTGTGAGGATTTTAAGAACGTCGAATTCTAGCGATTGTGTATTGATTACAGGACTCCACGGCGAGATGAGTTATCTACTTTGTTTCGTTCATCATCACAAAAACATTGTATTCAGACGTACATTGCTCATTATTCATGTGGCTAGAGGTTAGATTGGTTTCGGATAATGCGAAAATGTTAAATGGGAGACTTTGAGAACTAAGGAAAACGTAAGAAGTTTAAGTACGCAGTCCTCTGACATTCAGATCATAGGCAGAAATGAATTGGTGTGGCATTGAGATGAAGAAGAAGATTGATTAAGGTTAGGATCGAAAGTAGTTTTTGAGATGGGAACGAGTTCTTTGGCGATTTGATATTCGTTTATGGGATGCAAATGTTGAAAGATCTTTCTCGACACATCGTAAGGTGAGATGTTTAAATTCTCATGGAAACGGGAAAAAAAAAAATTTTAGATCACTTGTGTTGGATGGAAGGCCTTCCTGCTGAATGGAGACCATAACATTGGTTCTGGTTTTACCATCAATACAGGAATCTGGTTGATCACTAAGATAAGTCAGATAAAGACGCACATTTTCGAAAACTCTGTGGTCCCTGAGGCGTGGCAGAATGTACTGGCTATCGTCATTGAGAAGAGGAGATTGTTTTGTGAGCTTGGCCATAGGAGGGAGCAAAGAATCTAAGAACGAGGGTGTGTTTTCATCAGAAGCTTTGGGAGCAGTAGGGTTGAGAGTGTTCGAATGAATAAAGTTTGGGTAATCCACCGACGGAGAGGTTTCAGTCGGCGTACAACATGCATCGCTTAATACGTACGCTGCTTGGTATATTTCTGGCCTAAATGGAAATGCGAATATTTATCATCAAAAGTTGTTTTATTGTTTTTCAAAGTATTCTCCAGCATGATTTATACACTTTTGCATGCGGTCAAACCAATTGTCGAAACACTTTTTCCACTCGGATTGAGACACCTCCAAAACATGGTTTTTGAACGTTTCAACAGCATGTTCTGGGCTATACGGCGGATGACTTATCAATTCGACGTTTTGGCCGGTCAAAACGGCGCTGGTTTGAGCCGATGTGTGAGAGCTCGCATTGTCATGGTGAACAATGATTCGTCTTCTCTTGTTTGTTTTGCGAATTTCTCCGAAGACTTCAGGCAATTAAAATGTGGTGTACCACTCAGGGTTGACCGTCCTACGTTGCTCAAGCGGAACAGTCGCCACATGCCAGTTTTGCTGAAGAAACAGGCGACCATTTGCTTCGAAGTGCTTCTTCCACAAACAACTTTTGTTGGATTTGGCTCGTCTTCGAAGACCCACACGGTCGATTGTTGTTTTGTTTCAGGCTCATACGCATAGATCCATGGTTCGTCACCTGTGACAATCTTATAAGCGTCTTTTGAAGCACCGAGATCGTACTTTTTTAACATTTCTTTGCACCAATCGACACGAGTCTTTTTTTGAGCGATTGTCAAATTGTGAAGGATCCAACGAGAACAAATCTTTTTTACGGCCAGGTGTTCATGCAATATCGAATGTATGTTGGTGGGAGAAATGCCCAGGGATGCCTCTATCTCAAGGTATGTCACATGACGATCTTGCATTATCAGTGAATTCATTAAACCAGTTTTTCACAGTGCTATAGGATAGTGCTTCATCGCCATACAAAGATTTAAGTTCATCAAAGCACTCTTGTCGTGATAATCCACGTCTAAAAGTTGTGAAAAATGTTCGCACGAAATTGTCCACGAGTTATTTCCATTTTTTTGCTGAGATGAATTTTTTAAGTCTCTGTGAATAAAACAATTCACGATTAAATGACAACACATTCTGAGTGATGTAAAAAATGTCAAACTTTCCAATGGAAATGTCAGATTGCACCTGGCAACACTTAGTGTTGCCTAGTCCAGAAATATATCTCGCAGCCTACGTAACACACGATTTTGTTGAGGTTTCGAAGGGCAAAAGTAGGTTTGGGAGGGTCAGCACTGGTCGTGTGGTTGAATGGTGGAGTAGAAGGTTTAATTGTGCTTATACGAGGATTGAGGCCGTCAACACTTGGCTTTGAAATGATTGGGGAACGTCTAGTAGGATGGAGAACGTTTCGCAAAGTACCTACATTAAAGCTCCAGTTTGTTGAGATCTTAGTTTTTTTTTAAATTACAAGCACGCGTTGGCAGACGGACCAATCGTAGTTGATGGGGCAGATCTTCATTGATGGCGCCAGTAGCCAAATCAAGCATTTCTCGCAGCAGTTGTGACAGTTTTCTGTCACAGCACCATTTCTCTCAGCAGTTTGTAAAGTTGTTTTTGTCCTGAGTATCTATGTCTAGAACTCTGAGTACGGCATTGATTTTAGTTTCATCATTTTTCATCCGTGAACAGTTCAACTCTAACTCAACGAGCAAGAACCAAAGAACTGGTCTGTCCTTCAGGAACGCTAGCAGCTGCGGATTCTTCACACTGTAAGTGAAATGATCCAACAGTAAATTTGAGAAGAGTCCCTGTATTTTCTTAAGGGGAAGCGTCATTTGGATTATCACTTGGTATTTTTACGGAAGGGCAGTTACAACACGTATCGTTTTTGTTTACCCTTAACGGGGACATCGATCGAGAAGCAGCGAGTTTTTTTTTTGACAACGCAAATAAAAGTTTTGCATATTAATTGATTTTTCTATTTAATCTTCACAAGCTTCATAAATTGATAAGTTTTAAATCCTTTCTTATGTTTTCTTTCCCGAAATAAATAGTAGTAACGACATCAGCTACAAATGTGTGGCGGTGTAAATCTCCCGAACTGACACAACAATGAATACAACCATGCACTGCATTAACAACAATCCTTATTTGCTTTGTACAAAATTCCTTTGCATCAACCCTACCATTACTATTCCTTGATCAGACAACACGATCAGAAGTGTTTTCATTCAAATAAATAAGTAATATAATAAAAACAAGTTTTAGTCCTTTTGCTTTAATTTTACAGCATCCACTTACACATTAGATTTATGTGTAAAAATAACCACAACACTAAATTAGAACTCTAGCCGATACAACAACAACTACAACAACGTCGCACTTGGCCGGGTTTTATTTCGTTGACGCCTTGAGAATTATGTTGGTTAAATTCTGAAAACTGATAACTTGTTCACAGAGATTATTTTTCTTTTTGTGACGCGCATGAAGATCTCTGTTCCGGCATAGGACGGATGTTATCTTTGGTTGACTGTGTGGTTGCGGAATTACAAGAATCCAAAGTCTTATGAGTTGAGAAGTGGGTATAACTTCCATCATTTAGAATAGCTAAGTTGAAATCCGTAAAGAATCGATCAATGATTTTGTCACGTTTATTGGTTTCGGGTGAACTCCATGAGGCGCTCCAGGCATTAAAGTCTGTAAGGAGAATAAGGGTTTGATACCCGTTAACTATGTCTTCAAGATTTTTGTTTGTGAATTTTTGGCCTGGATTGATTTATAAAGAGATTATGGTAAGTTTTGTTTAATAGTTCCAGTTCATGGTAGTTGCTTGAATAACAATTCAGGTTCCATTGTAAAAACTGTAGCATCCTTTTAAATAACTATTGGTATCTTAAATACAATAGAACTTTGATATATTGAGTAAAGATTAAGAACTATCTTAAAGATATATGGCATAGTCTACGTTCGATATAATGAGTTCGGGGTTTAATTTTGTTCTATCGGGTGTGGCATTGGGCTTTGTGATTAGTATTGAGCTTGAGTTATTGACTGAAGTTTCTTAGGAGCACTTGTGATTTGATCTGTTTGAATTTTTTAAGTTTGCGAATTTTAAACATACATATATATATTTTTGACAAATGATTCGTTATTCGTATCAATCGTTTGGGGGTTTTGATTGGTCGATTGGCTTCGACAACAGAACATATTTATAATCATTATATCTGTGGCTTTTTTGTAGCTGGGACAAGCTTTTGATGATGAGGGATGGAGTAAAGAACAGTTTGCATACATGTTGGTAGCTACCAGCTGAATTCTACAGTTTTGGGTTGTTGGAATAAATAAATAAATGTTGCTTACCATTTGCGTTCCATGTGAACTTGTACTCTTCAACTCGCTTGGATTTCATTCCTTTTTAATTTACTTTCAGAGACGTTTATCAGACATGGAGCGTATACTATGCCCTTGGTTGAGTTCAGTATATTATTAATTTTAACTATCGCTTGGCATGATGCAAGGTTTGGAATTTTGAGAACTTTTCGGTGTTTTTTGTGACTTTCTCGTCGACTGCCGGTGCGTAATTGGGACGTTTTTGTATTCTTGACTTGATAAGTGCCAATCGCTTTTTGTAGTAAAAATGGGCTGACCGATAAAATAGGTTTATCTTCGTTTTTTAGAAATCTAGTAGTTGTTTCCACTAGATAGAGTCAGGGTTGGCATATAAAGGCGCAGGGTTATGTTATTTTAACTTTCAATTGGATGGAAACCTGAAATGGTATCTTCATCTTAGTAGATAGAATGATTGAGGGATCTTTTATCTGTCCATAATATATGTTTAATTAAGGTTGCATATTGTCGGCTCGAGCCCGACGGTTTTCTGTTGTTAAATTTACAATATTATTTTTAATTTATTATTTTAAATTCTTGGCAATTGACAATTTACAAAATGTAAGGAAAATTGTAATTGATGGTGAAAATAATAAATAATATATTAAAACTAATTACTTTGGCATTACCCTCTGTAACATTGGTTGTCTGCCATCTCGCAGAATTGTGTCTTCTCACATTTGATCACCTCATCGAATCTTTGGTCGATGATCGTCTCGTTGAATGTTTGGTCGATGAGTGTTATGGTAATTCATAGGGCGAAAAATGTATTCTGCTCTCAAATTTAATGTATTTCTCATTTGCGCTTGGAGATAAAATGAACTAAATTGGGTAACCGTACGTTATAACTGACCTGATGAGCTGCTTGTAAACTAGTTATTTCGTGCTCTTGGTTAAACCATATTTTCTTCAGCAGCGGGTATACCAGATGAGGAAGTAATTGGTATTCTTCAATACATAGCAGATATGTTAGTTGAACAGATATGAAGCGCTTGCTGAAATTGAAATGTGGCAAAAGGAGTGTGCCACCCGGGAGGGTGAACTCAATGTTCCGACAACGGGTCGCAAATTTCCTTTCGCTGCAGTTGTCGGTATTCTAAAACATACGAGCTCTGTTCATTTTTAGTCCCCATATGGGGTTGTATGAAGATAAGTCCCTAAATCGATTTCCAGACAAATTTGGATCTAGGCCATTTAAAAAAAATGTCTAGAAACTCCCGCGTGATATAATAAATAAATCGATTCGATCGGCTTGGGTGTCAGACGGTGACCGTTATAATAAATATAATTTCACATTTCTTACTAGAAATTAAGAAAAAAGAATTTTTTTTTGTTTTTGAATTTTTGAAAATTGTTCTTTTTTTCAATCTTAAAAAAATGTTCATATAAAAGCTTAGATATATAACTCTCTGCCCATACGCGCTCTGCTTGTCAAAAAATGGGAGAATGTCAAAGCAAAATATGAAAATAAAACCTTCTTAAAAGAAATAAATTTTGTTTCTTCAAAATTTAATTTATTTAGAATCGTGTACCTAAGGCTCTATTTTGGAATTGACTTACCGATTAAAATTCGACACTGATGGGCTATTATTAAAACATGCGTGCAACACTTTTAAAGTAAGTGCAGCATGCATTTAGTATTAATTTTTTAAAAATTAAACAAACGTTTGATATCAAATTAAGTATTACTTTATTGACGAACATTTTAAGCTGTTTCAAAATAAAATAAAGTGCTTCGCACATTTTAAAACGGAATCATACAAAATTGCAGATCGATTAAATAGATGGTGTAAGTATTTATATATGACAATATATTTCTTTTATTAATGAAGAATCAATAATATAAAGTTTCATTCATAATTGAAGGAAAACATTTACTTTTGAACAAAAACCGATCTTATAAATTTTTCTTATGAAATAATTTGCCCATTTTGACATCGACACAACACTTTTCAATAGTTTTTCATTTTAAATTTTCTGTTAACTGACAAAAGAAAATTGATCAATCATATTTTTAATTGAAAAAAAAACAACGCATAAAAATGTATTTAAAAAATTTACACTTTTTAGAAACCAAATTGAGTAGCAAATAACATTTATTGACAAAAGAATTTTTTTTTTCAATATGTATGTACTAAAGATAAAACAGAAAAGTGCGGAAAAGTCAAGAAAAAGCGACGTTAGGAATGCCTACACTTCTGATTATTACTTACTGCTTGTGCTGCTTTCCTTTACAATATATTTATATTATCTTTTTCTTCTGAATTATCAAATAAGAAATACGTTTGATTTCGATTATTATTCTTTTCTGTTGCTTACTGTTCTTCGTCGCCTAATTCGTGCTTAATCTTAGAGAAGTCGAATTCTTCACCAGTACCACGTTTGAAGATGTCCAACACGTCTAGGCAAGTTGTCTCAAAATGTGTTGTTGCATCATAAGATGTAGAAATAAATACTTGTGAATCAACGCCATCATTAATGGGCTCCAAGTAATCGGAGATCGTAATAAATTTTTTTGTGATGGGCTCGAATAAATCAAGTCCAGGCTTGATTTCGTTCTCTGGGTTGTTGGTTTCAACAGTAGTTGATACCATGCCGAGGAACCAACCTTTTGCAGCTACTTGATGTGTGTAGCTTACTAACGAAACGTAGATATCAGACTTGCGACCTACTTGTTTTTGCGGAATGATTATTTGAGTTGATAGAGCATCTTTGGTGTTCGGAATTGGATGGTCCAAAATACAAATGCATCGAATGACTTGTCCTGTCTTACGTACCTTTAATAAACATATTTATATTAGTTTTCTAATTTAAATAATACAATGTGTGATTCAATGTACCTTGTCTGGAACATAGCTTGGATCACAATAAACTTGCTTGCACTTGGCGACTTCATCGCCAGAACGCACGCCGATGACTTTTCCATCATCACCCATAACTATTTCATCAATTGGCTTATCAAGCATATAGGTGCCACCATAGATGGCTGAAAGGCGGGCAAAGCCCTGCGGTAATTCACCCAAACCATACATTGGATAAAGGTATGGGGATTTACCGTATCGTGCCAACGAATCCGAGTACAACTTGATGCGACGAATTGTATTCACAGCTGGTTCATTAAGATATTCATCGTCACGGAAAAGCGCCAATGCATGTCCAGTAAAGTCTTGAGTGTTTTTGTCAAGACCGAATTTATCATAAAGAGTTTGCATATTCGATTTGGACGGGTCAAAGTCCTTCCAAGTCTTCGGATCATCTTCTTTGAAATCTTGCACATAAACTAAGAAATTGCGAAAACGCCGTTTTTCAAACATACCTGTAAGAAAATAATTAATAAATATAATAAATGTTAAATACAAAGTTCAAGATTTGTACAACAACACACATTCTTCATTATACACTTATCACAGATTTTTAATTGTTTTCATATTTGGGTTCTTTTATAAGCTGACCCCTGAGTCAAACTTATCTTGTGTATATACTCTCCGCTAAAATTGTTCGTTTAAGCATCGCATCGTTAACTCGTGACCCACAAAAGCACAAAAATTAAGTGAAAAATACCTTTTATTTCCAAATATGTGAATATTCGCGGTTCCCAAACTGAACACAATGAATCAAACGAGTCAGACAAACGCTGTTGGATTTCGACAACAGATCACGCTGCAGCAGATAGGCCTCTACGGAAAAAAAAACGCCATACGTCAAAAAATAGCGTGCCATAAGGAGAAGCAAGTTCCAGCTCAATCGGAACTAAAAAACCTGAGGACAGACAAGGACAAAAGAAGTGTTTCTCTGGGTAAGCAATATTTAGGCAGAGGTAGCTGGCAAACCTGTATCAAATTTGTCAGCACTAGAGAACAAGGCTACTTCCGGAAAGACGGGCATGTAGATTGGTAACAGTAACTGAAATTGTGGAAGGACGCCCAGAAGAGCTAAGCACGAGTCACTCGATAAAAGAACCTACTAAAGACAGCAGCAAACCTGCATCAGGTGTGCACAATCCAGTAGTCCACAAGGACTCTCGTTCAAATTACCAAATCCAAGGTTGAGGCTCACAAGAATCCATATAAGGACAGAAACATTGATATAATAAACCGAACCTTCAGAGAAGCCGTCAAAAGTGCTCTTCTGCATGGGATCTCAGACATGCAGAACGACGAAGGCAGGCTCAGTGGGGTAAGTTTAGGGGCTTAACGAAAAAGTTAGCTGATGAAATTATCGCCTTCATCCTAGAAAATTCCACAAGTACTCCATCCACCTTCAATGATACCGGATGGCACACTAGTGCCATATAGTTAGTCGAGTGTTACAACAAGTGCTCGGTAGATTTCCTTCTGGAAGTGTTACCAAATATTAAAAACCATGGCCAAACACCGGCCTTGTGGTGAACCATTGGTCTAAGATACCAGTAAGACCCAGAGCAAGGGCATGGTTGCCTCGGGGTCCCAGCGACCCAGACCATATTCTCGGGCTTTCAAATGGCCAAAATTAAGGAGCCCCTATGGACAAATGGAATATCCTCATGGTGTAGAAATCTGAAGAATCAGGCAGATTGGTCTCCTTCCTCATCAACGAAGAATCTCTCAAATTGAAGAAAGGGAAGAAGATCACTCTGAACTACATTATGTATGAGGTTTTCTTGAAAGTGCAGGTAAGAGATAACCGGAACATCTCGAATATGACAGCCTCTCTGGGCAACCAAGACATTGCTGCCAAAGAGACAACAGAAAATATAATCATCGTCTTGCCACCAGCTGTTTCAGAGGGAGGCAAAGAGGATGAGAGACTCCGCAAGGAGAAGAATAGTGACTAATCGTCTGATACAGACTGTAAAGTCACTTTTAATGAAAAACCTAGAGATAGAGTTGGTTCAGAGAAAGCTGCACCACTCTAAGGCAGCTACTAACAACCGTCTTTGAACGGCGGAGAAGAAATCGCTCTCATCCAGGAGCCGTGGCCCATCAAGGAGGACTGCATCGCTAGAACGATTGTGAAAGATTACACCTTACATCACGTTATGAATTCGAATGGTAGATTGAGAATGTGCATCTTATCTAAAAGCTGTTTAAAAAACCTTTTTTCCTTCCACAGTAACGCGTCCCAGACTTCACATGTCTTGAGATCAACACTCTAGACCAAAAATTCAATCTGGATTACTTCAACATAGCTGGCATAAGAAGATATCAAAAATTCAATCTGGATAATTTCAACATAGCTGCCATATGAAGATATCAAAGCCATCCGGAAAACATCATTTTCACGGATCTACATAAACTTTTCACCACGCTTATCGCATCCCGTAGAATTATAGTCTCCAAACTACGACACTACTTAGAAGCAATCTTGGGTAGGTTACTGCCAAAATATAGAAACCTCGAAAGAATCTTCCAGGATAAGTCAAATTCTGTTAAAAGAACACTCCAATACGTGCTTTCTGAAGAAATCATGCGGAGTATGGACAGGATCAGCTTCAGAATCTTTATGACTCCTAATGAATACCCACTTTCTGAGACAGTATAGCTGAGACCACCGACTCACTTCTGTACTCAACCGGGATTCTGGGTTATTATAACATTCCTCATTACTTTAAAAAAAAAAGTTCATGGGCCATTACCGGATTCGCTCCTTATAAATATGCAGGTCTGCGCGGCATACTATCTATTATGCTGCAAAAATTTCAAGATTAAGCAATTCCATGTCTTATATCAATCCAAAGAAGATGTATCCTTAACCGCCAAGTCCCCGATTCTTGCCGACAAGTTCGAGTTGTCTTCATCCTCCATCCACCAATTTATATATTGGTAGACATGCACATGAAAACGCAAACGATATCAGGCCAATTAGTCTGACCCACCTCCTTCATTTCGAAGGTTCTCGAACGAATCTTGGACAACAAGATGACTCTTTAGTAGAAACATCCCTATCCAAGTCCCAACACGCATACCTGAAAGGGAGATCCACACAAACGGCTCTCCATGAATTAGTGCGTACAATTGAGAAATCGTTTAACTATAAAGAGTGCACATTACACACATAGAAGGGGCCTTCAATAACGTCCTTATTCTTACCTTGCTAAACACTCGGTGCTTTCAAGCAACGCTAGGAAACAGTCGTATAATCAAATTTGCCAGCGGAGGTGCACCACAGGGTGTGTCAACTTTCCTATTCTCTGGCTTATTGTCACGAACAATATAGTAGTAGTGAACGCGGATGATATAGCGATCTTGGTATCAACGAAGTTTCCGACTGTGATCAGTGAGATCATGGATGGCCCACTGCGTAAAGTA
This sequence comes from Orthonevra nobilis, assembly GCA_963555765.1. Classification (NCBI taxonomy): domain Eukaryota; kingdom Metazoa; phylum Arthropoda; class Insecta; order Diptera; family Syrphidae; genus Orthonevra; species Orthonevra nobilis. The sequence goes on along the minus strand of OY743226.1, from coordinate 67,385,593 downwards.
TGTTCCTGGGTTTCATAATGCGGCCTAGGTATCAACTCAAGAAAAACGGAACTGATGCTCTTCACAACTAAAACTTAGATACCCAACTTCCCCGTCTGAACGATCAAACGCTTTTTCTGTCTATCAGCGCTTAGTACCAATGGCGTTACCTTAGACCCTAAATTCAGCTGGAAGCTTAACGTGGACCAGCGAGAAGGCGTGCCTAACTTTTTATGCGTGCGTAAGTTGATCCTATGTATGTATGCGGCGGTGATTCACCCGATTCAAACATGCGGATCACTAGTATGGTGGCCGAGCCTTAGGAAAAAATACAATGTCATTAAACTTATCAAGGACAGAGAACAGCATGCATCACAGTCGCTCTACGATCGACTCCGTGAGATACTCTGACGGTAATGCTGCATCTTGCACGGTACGATAAAGATAAAAAATTTCGTCCACCCCACGAAGTGAAGATAGTCATATCTAAACTGAAATCCAAAAAGGCTGCTGGAGCTGACGGCCTACCTGCTGAACTTTTCCAAGCGGAAGGCGATGATTGGTAAGGATCATGCACCAACTCATCTGTTAAATATGTTCGGAGCAAAATATGCCCGATGTATAGAACCTCAGTATTTTTTGCCGATCCACAAAAAAGGAGATCCTCTGGATTGCGCCAACTTTAGAGGCAATAGTCTTCTCAACATCGCGTACAAGATCCTATTTTCCGTGTTGTTGGAAAGCCTTAAACCGTTCGTTGACAATTTGGTCGGTTGATATTAGTGTGTCTTTAGGCCAGGAAAACCCACAATCGAATTTTGGAAAAGGAACAACTAATCGATACCCATCACTTATTCATCGATTTCAAGTCCGCGTATGACAGATTCTATAAAGACGAGCTATGCAGCGCAATGCCTAGTTTTTCAAAGTCGGTGAAGGCCTAACTGAGACCTTTCATGTCAAAAAAGGGTTCAGACAAAGCGGCGCGCTGTCATGCGACTTTTTCAACATCATTCTTGAAAGAATTGTTCAAAACTCGCATGCCAATAACAGAGGAACAATCTCTCAGAAGTACGTCCAACTATGCCGACGATACTGACAATATCGGCAGAACTCAGCGTGCTGTCAATAGCACTTTTGTGAGTATAAGGACGGAGGACGCGAAAAAAGGTTTAAGGGTAAATGAGGGCAAGACAAAGTATATGCTGTCAACGAGAAAGGAATCCCAACGCAGAACGTCACAGATGACTGCTATACCTTTGAAATAGTCGAACACTTTTTCTACCTAGTTTCTACCTGAGTGTCGATCATTGTCGATTGCGTCGGTGAAGGAATAGATCATTGTGAATTAAAATGTTAATACTGTGAACAATCATACATTGACCGTTGTATTTGGCTATTGTTTTCATAATTATCAATTAGTTAACATGAGTGCAATTAGGTCATGGTTTAGCGATTCAAAAGCAGAAAATGATGAGTACCAATTGTTAGCCAGAAAAAGGAGCGAACTGAGAAGGTAAGTGTTGTTCATAAGGCAAAATGTATCTCACGTCAAGAAAACAATATATGATTTGTCCTTGCAGATTTTTGAACTATTTTCGACTATACAATCGCATTTGCAGCAACATATAGGAAACACCTCAGTTCCAAACGTTTTTCGCTTGGGTTTAACGCGAATACCCTCAGCAATGTCAATTGCTTTTTATTAGAAACCAGCTTCGCTCTGCAATTTAATTAAAATTCGTTATTTTCTTTAATATAAATATGTTACATGATTAAAATTACTCAAATTGTGGAGATACGAAACTCCTACAAAGTATTGACCAGGAATGTGTGATCGACTACAGTCGGCTGTCAAATATCGTCCACAATCAAAATATACAACACAAAAATGCACAGTCGAGGATCGACAATCGAAAAAAGTCGTTTATTGATCAACGAGTGTCATACGCAATAGGGGCCTCAGACAACGACACAAGTACTGAAATCAAACGAAATATAACTCTTGCCAATCGCTGCTTCTTTTGGCAAAGAAAGCAATTGATACACAAAGCTCTCTGCTGAACAACTAAAGTAACCCTCTATATGGCGCAGAGGTTTGGAAACAAAAAATTAACTTCAAGGGTTGCGAATCATTTAACAACTTATTTAAAAAATGAAACTAATGTGCATTATTTTAAAACGAATATATTTGAGTCAATTTAAATTAGAATTGTATAAATTAAATGTAAAGCAAAAGTTGCTTCAACTTTAGTTTTAGGTTTTAACTTAAAATAAATATATGTTAAAATAGATATTAACAGCTAAATCAAGCCTAATAAACTAACTAGCTAGGTCATGTGGAGCAGAAGGAAACTAATTCTCCGGCACAGAAAGTCTTCGAATCCACCCCCGAGGGACGGCGCAGTAGAGTTGAAAGGGACGTCAACCAACTACGTGTGCGAAATTGGAGGCGGCTAGCTCGCTAGCTAGAGACGCTTGTTGGTTGAGGCCTTAGTCCAATCCAGTAAGTATGCGGGATGTTTATTCAAAAGCGTAGATAAGGGTCCTGTGCGGATGTTCTCAACGATCGGCGAACATGTTTTCGGGTTACTTTGGCCACGGAGCTACGAGTTCGAAGAGTATAATTTATTCAGTAGCGAAGAAAAGAATTTAATTAGGCGTGGGTGCAAGGGGAGGTCTTAGCAGCATTTAGTTAGACTCAAAAGTTATTCAATAACGTATTTGTGATTGAACCAACCATCGCAAGGGTATCAACAGTATGCAGTGAGTTATCAGTACCACACACAAAACATATTACAAAGGATTTAAAAAATCGTCAAAGCGGCTTGAAACTTCTTTGTAATTCAATTCAATTTATCTCTGGGGTAAAAGTAAGACTTGATCTTTTTTAGTACAAATGTTTAAAATAAGGTTACATTAAAGTTAAAAAAAAATTATAATATAAAATAAAAATACCAAATTTTAATAAAAAAAGGAAGAAAAACACAAAAGAGTTATTATTAATTACTTGGCTATTTAAAGGAAAGGAGTAGGAATCTGTTTGAACTAAGACTACCTGTATGAAGTGATCATATGTTAAATAACTTTTTTAAAATGCCTGCCTCCCTTTATTTTTTTTTATGTCAGTCACCGACAAACCCTCGTGCTACACGCATCATTGTCTTCGACTGCTCTCATTTTGTGCATAGTAAATAAATTCAATAAGACCTCTCATTCCTTCTCACTCTCGAGGCAAGTGATTTTTGCAAAGTTCAGTTATCCGAAAACGCCAGTGCATATTTGTCCCATCTAAACGCATGGCCTCAGGTCCAAAAATGAGGACCGGGAACCGGTTCGCTGTGCTTGACGAAACAACAATATCAGAGCCTCGTGCAAAGAGAAACAAAATTTCTTTCACACCGATTTCTGAATTGCCTGAATTGCCCAAAAAACTGTGTACGAAAAATCCCAGATTCATCCTCATATACTCCAGCTCAGAAGAAAAACCTTTATCCTCTATAAGTGTGTTCTTGCTTAAATAAGCTATCGATTCAGTTAGTACCGAGTATGAGCAAATAACCCAACTAAAAGATGGTAACATTTTAATACTTACAAAAAATCAAAAAATTGCAGACAGATTCTTGGCTACTAAATCGCTCTCTAACATTTGCCCAGTTTCGATCAAACTGCACGAACGCCTTAACTGTTCGAAAGGCCTCATAGTATTCGCACCATACCTTAAGAAGGTTTCGGAATCAGAAATAATTTCTGAAATGAAACAGCAAGGGGTAACGGATGTCTACAAATTTACGAGACAAATTGATGGCAAACAATTAGCAACGGGCTTAATTTTGTTAACTTTTGATTTGTATCAACCTCCTACCACGGTAGAAATAGGTTGGTACTCTGCCAAAGTGACAGAGTACATTCCTAACCCGATGAGGTGCCGTAATTGTCAACTGCTCGGCCATACAACAAAAAATTGTAAAGGGCACGCAACCTGTTACACATGCAACTTCCCACCACACTCAAGCTTAGAATGCACACGGATCATGTGTGCAAATTGTTTTGACCCACACCCTTCCTCGTCCAAAGATTGCCCACAATACCTTCAAATGAAAGACATTCTAACAATAAAAACAAAAAACAGGTGTAGTATGAGTGAAGCCAAACGTATATATAGGGAACAAAATCCAATTCAATTCAACGTCAATGTGGAATCCTTTGCAGCAAAGGCGAGAAAATCTTCGAACATAGATAAAAATACTGTAAACAAAGTGAGCACAACACCTTCTGTCACTGACACTACAAAACCACCAATACCACTTGCAAGCTCAACACGTGCCAAGCAAACAATAGAGCCCCAAAAAGAAAACTCCTCTACCCATCTCACTCACACAATTTCATCTGCATCAGAAACTAACAATAACAATGAAACGTCAATTTCGAGACGTACTTTATTCTCTCAACCCAAAAATCACTTACAAAAAGACACCTTAAATCAAAATCAATCCTCCTTCGACTCACGAACATCAGATTATTATCCACAACATACAAATACAAATTCGCCAATTAGTATGATTACACAAAAACTCATTGACAATAACAGCTACTTTATGAACTCTTCAGATCACGACAACACATAGCTCGCCTAGCGTTTTCAACTATCAAACGCAACACTTTAATTTATTCTACCCTCCTGAAGTTCTAAATCTTTCATCAATATATTAAAATGTATTGTTTGTAAAGTTCCAAATCTATGTGTCGATGCTTCAGATTCTGCAATGGAACCTGAACGGCTATCTCAACAATTTTCATGAACTTCAGTTACTTATAAATGAAATAAAACCCTCGATAATATCCCTACAAGAAACGCATATTCCTCCTAATACGAACGTTCACGCGCCTAAACAATACTCTGCCTACTTCCACAATTTGGTGCAGAAATCCATTCCTCACAAATATGTACACATAACATCGAACATTTCTGCAATAGCTGTCGAAATCTTTTTAAAGATAAAACTTACCATCATTTCACTATATATACATGCAAACCAACAATTTTCGGTGAGCGAACTAGAACAAATCGTCCAATTTTTCCAAACTCCAGTTATTCTTACAGGTGATTTCAATTCATGGAGTTCTCATTACCGCGCAGTAACAGCCGAGGCAAAGTGATAGAACAGTTTTTAAACGACTCTAACCTAGTCATTTTAAATGACGGAAACCCTACCCACTTCTCAACACACACATCTTTCACGCACATTGATTTAACTTTAATTTCTCCCCAACTCTTCCCTAAAACAACCTGGTCAATACTTCCAGATCTGAACGGAAGCGACCATTACCCCATTGTGACTAAAGTATCATTGGGCATTTGCCAACATCAGGTCAAAAATTCCCCAAAATACCAAACTGATAGAGCCGATTGGGGCTGTTTCCAAGACCAAATCTCGAAATACTTGTCGTATAAAGAATCGAGCCAGAACATCAATAAGGAAGCCGCAACAATTGTAAGATCAATACGTTATGCAGCGAACATAGCTATCCCACAGTCACACAATATACTGAAAAGAGTGAAAGTCCCTTCGTGGAACAGAGAAATTCAGGAGCTGCGAATGAAAAAGCAAAAGGCTTGGGCACAGTTCAAACGCAATCCAAATGATTCCAATCTTATTGAATACCGTAAAGCTAATGCTTTCTTTCGAAGGTCTGTTAAATCTGCAAAAAAACAATGCTTTGAAAAATTTACATCGCAAATTAACCCAGCTACTTCGTCGAAAAAGCTTTGGGCAGACATCAAATCCCTCACGGGAAACTACACACCCTTCTCTATCAAAACCATCAAAACTGACACGGCAACTTTATCATGCCCAACCGAAATTTTGGAGCATTTTGCAGTGGCTTGGTCTGATTACTCAAGTGATGCTAACTTCTCCCCGCAGTTTCTCCGAGCTAAACTTAAATCTATTGATCAAAAAATCAAATTTTAATACAGACCCATCGGCTAGCATTATAGAAAAGCACATCAGTATATTAGAGCTTGAGAGCTGTCTACATTTGGTTCGGGGAAAAACACCTGGTTTTGATCGGGTTTCATATATTATGCTTAAGAACGTACCACCGATACTAAAAACACGTCTTTTAACACTCTGTAACAGAATATTCGAACAAGGTATCATACCACAAATGTGGAAAACAGCATCCGTTGTACCTATACCAAAAAACAGCAAACAGAATACTAGTGTTAAAGATTATCGACCGAGTTCTCTTATTCCTTGCGCTGCAAAGGTGCTAGAAAAAATCATTGCGAGAAAACTTTGTTGGTTCTTAGACAAGAAGAACCTTATAGATACTACCCAGGTAGCATTCAAACACGGGCGTTGTACTATGGACGCCCTTTTACACATCGACGAGTTTGTTGCATCTAGCCTGTCAAGCAAAAATCACATCTCCTTACTATCAATTGATTTTGAGAAAGATTTTGATAGAATTGGTATTCATGTTATCCTTGATAAATTGGCGAAATGGAATATAGACCACAAAATATACAACTTCATTAAATCATTTTTGACAAATAGAAAATTTCGCGTCAAGCTGAATAACTCTTACTCTTCTATCAAAAACTTAACAAACGGCATCCCATAAGGATCGCCTCTGTCAGTAATATTGTTCATTATAGCGTTCGATGATCTAAGCAAAATAGTCCTAAAATACCGTACTATTAGGCACTCACTATATATTTTTTTTTTTAATTATTTGCTCGCTCTTCAAGAGGATATTAGGACTCTTATAATGCGTGTAGCATAGAGCGAGCGGAAGAATTAGGAGAAGAATGTGTAGTGGTTTTGAGAAACTCAGGTGTAATTGGTTTCAACTCACTTCCGTGGGTGGAGCCCGAAACGGGACGGAGGATTTTGATATCGACCTATTAACTTTAACCTAATTCACAGGAATTTGTTCGACATTCAACAACTTTGAAAGTTTTTTCACTATATGCAGACGACCTGATTCTTTTTAGCAAATGCAAAGACTAAACGACTTTGGGTACACAATTCTCAAATATTTTTTAATGATATTATGATATGGGCCAATATCTCCGGGTCAAAAGTGTCAACTGAAAAAAGTAGAATCCTCCATATCTGTAGAAAGACTAGCTTCCGCTTAACTTAAAATTCTGTAATATAAAAATTGTAAATAGTTAAAGTATCCTTGGACTTATCTTTGATAGTAAATTTAACTTTAGAAAGCATTGTTGTAACCTAAAAAACAGTCTAGCTACCAGGCTAAATGTCATTAAATATTTATGTTCAAGAAAAAGCTTTTGCCACATAAATACACTTATTAATATCGTAAAATCCACCATTCTTGCAAAGATAGATTACGGACTAAGCATCTACGGAAAGTGTGCTCAAACATCACTAAGGCTCATCCTACCTGCCTACCATACAATTTATAACACTATTACTCTTGCAAGACAGATGGGCATACCGATTCTTAGGGCACCGGGGAAGTCAGAATTCCATCTGCCTTGGACGCTAAGCAAAGAAGCCATTGACATATATCTCAGCAAGTACCCGAAAGCCTCGACAACAGACAATCACTATAAACAAATGTTTTTGGATTTCGTTAACACCCACCGACAACAAAATTGGCAATTTGTTTTCACTGATGGTTCCAAAACGGAATATGGGACAGCATTCGCGGTTGCAGATTATATTGGAAACATACTGTCAAAGGTTTTGCTAACACAATTCCCCTCGGTATTCTCAGCCGAAGCAATGGCAATCCTGCAAGCCACCGAATTGAGTCCCCACAAGAAAATTATCATTTGCACCGATAGCTTGTCAACAATCAAAGCCATAGCAAATTTGAACAACAGAACACCAATCATTAACGCTATCCGGGACAAATTAATTGGAAGCAAACTCTTGTGGATACCTGGTCACGTAGGGATCGATGGAAACGAAAAAGTCGATGCAGCCGTTAAGTCTGCGGTACGGGAACCTCTTATAACTTTCTACGTGCAAAACTCGAGTGACATTAGAAGAAAAATAATCAATTTCTGTGCGGAAAAGAAACTCGAAAACTGGAAGTTGTATTCACACCATTATGCAACTATAAACCCAGTAGCAAAAGAGGCAAAATACCCATTAAACAGCCCAAAAACAAAAAACAAGTTAATTACACGGCTCCGTTTAGGACATACAAATATTACCCACAACCACCTTCTAACCAAAAAGGACCCATCTCAGTGCCAGCTCTGCAACAGAAACGACGTTATGACTATACAACACTTACTTCAAGAATGCAAATCAGTCAAGGAAGTGACTCGCTTAGTTGCTAACAGCCACAAACTAATGGATATGCTTAAGACACCATCGGAGGAAAATATTAATAGAGTTCACCAAATCTTCAAAGTCCTCAATCTTGCAAACAATATATAAATAAAAACTTAGCTTCTTAATAATTTATAAATGCTCTTATATCTCGAAATTGTATATATATATATATGTAAACTTATCTTTACAAGTGAGCCAAAAGCCCTGGTAGCTAGTGCTGCTTTTAATTATTATTGATAATGTAATTTATTTACATATTAATAAAGTTATAATAATAATAATAATATTTGTTTGATGTGTCTTGGCAGAGCGTTCGAAAGTCTGGTTCAATTGGCAAAGGAAAGGAATTTAAATAGTTTGACGGGCGTGTGATCAGATTTTGTGTGCTGGATGACTGAGAAAATTGCAATTTGTCGAACAGATAGGAGGGAGAACGGGTCTGCACCTTATACTCCAGACATCTTGAAGTGTACAACCGAGGACGAGTTTATGACATTGCGATATGTGGTCATATCTTCGGAGGTAGTAGATATATCTGACCATATCATTTAAAGCTACATTTAACCTATGCATGGGCTGCGAGTCAATCTTGCAATAGACAACTATAGCACAATCAATAATTGCAATAAGATTTTACTAGTCTTAGCCCGTTTGCAACAGCTGTGAACCTAGCAACCAACCAAAGCTTTCGCAGTACTGCAATTATTCGATCGATAACATGGTTTACGTGGTCGGTAGCGGAAAGAGTACGATTTACTTTACTTTAAACCAAAGATTGGTCACTTTATCTACAAACTGAAGTCGATTTGAATTTAAGAAAATGGAAATTAGTTTCAGCTGACATTTAGTTGGATTCAGAAAAAGTCGAGACCAACTGGCAATTTTTGGTAAGTCATCGTTAAATCTGGAGATCAGATCCTCCTTGAGTCCAAGAGGTCTTGATAATAAACCTCCGCATCATCTGCGTAAAGGTGCATTGAAACGCTGAAATACACATCAGGTTGATCATTAACAAAAAGGCAAACGAGGATTGGTCCCACAGTTAATACAAGATGTACCCCTGCTATAAGATTTTTCGACTATGAGTACCTGTGACCAAGTGCAACCCTTTGCCTTCTGTTACTTAGATAATCTTTTTTTTAAACCAACCGATCTATCGCTGGATCCCAAGAACAAGCTATACTACTGTGTCCAAAAAATAAGGTGACATATGAATTTAAACTGCGCGCGTCGAAGGATCTGGAAATTTTTCTTTCTTTTTAGGTTGGTAGTACTGTCAGTGACATCTATGTGAAATTTCATGTCAAAATATATTCATAGTGTTTGAGATACGCGTCGTTTTGTGAGCTGCTTAAAGTGAGTTTTTCGTTTTTGCGATGTCGAAATTTATTGAGCAAAGAATTTGCATTAAATTTTGTTTGTGGAATCAATTTTCTGCTGCGGATACGTTGAGGATGGTGCAGAAAGCCTTTGATGATGAGGCTATGTCTAAAAAAAATGTGTACAAGTGGTATAGTGATTTCCAAAACGGCCGTGAACGTGTCGAAGACGAAGAGCGTTCTGGGCGACCATCAACCTCAACCGATGAGGCTCACGTCCAACAAATCAAAGATTTGGTGTTGAAAAACCATCGATTAACGATAAGAGACCTTGCTGATGAAGTTGGCTTATCGAAAGGCTCAGTCAATACCATTTTGAAGGATGCTTTTGGCCTCAAGCGCGTCAAATCTCGACTGGTACCGAAAACATTGAATTTTTTGGAAAAAAGGCGTCGCGTTGAAGTGTGTAAAACAATGCTTTCCGACTACCAGGATGTCATGAAACGCATTATAACTGGCGATGAGACTTGGATCTATGCTTACGACCATGAAACAACCGATCAATCGAGCGAATATCGTGCCAAAGGAGAGCCGAGACCAATAAAACCGCGCCAAAGTCGCTCAAAAATCAAGGTCATGTTGACTGTTTTCTTCGATTATCGTGGTGTTGTGCTTTATGAACTCCTTCCAACCGGCCAAACATTCAACAAGGAATATTAGTTGAACGTTATGTGTCGTTTGCGTAACAATATCCGCCTAAAAAGGCCGGAATTGTGGAAAGACAATTCTTGGTTTTTACACCACGATAATGCACCATCCCATACCGCACTCGTAATTCGTGATCATTTCGCCGAAAACTCAACCCATATCGTTCCGCAAACACCGTATTCACCTGATCTGGCGCCGTGCGACTTCTGGCTGTTCAACAAGCTCAAAAGACCGCTCCGGGGACACCGTTTTGATACGATAGAGGAGATTCAAGCCGCAGCGAAGACGGAACTGAAGGCCATCCCGGAAAGTGACTACAACCAGTGTTTCAAAGATTGGAAAATCCGTTGACATAAGTGCATTGCATCGGGAGGGGATTACTTTGAAGGGGATCAAATTGATTTGGAAGAATAAATAAAGAATTTTCAAAATAAACACAATGTCACCTTATTTTTTGGACACAGTAGTACTTTTTACATAATATTCTATGATCTACTGCGTCTAAGGCCTTGGAGAAATCAAGCAAGCACATAGTTGTTAAATCACTCGTATCATATTCAAGTCTCCTGTCGTCATGAATTTTGATCATTGTCGAAGCACAATTATGAAGTGCTCGGAAACCAGACTAAACTTTTGGCAATAGGTTATGCAATAACTTTTGAGAAACATGGTAGAATAAACTTGGCCATCTTCCAGCTCTCAGGACACGACGATGAGCTGCGCAAAAAAATATGAAATGAGTAAGGAAACTCAGAATATGTGTCCGTATAATTATTATAAACTGGTTTTGGACACCATCACCTCCGATAGAATTTCAGTCTCTGAAACAACTTGACACTTAATGTTTTGAAGTTCGAAAGAAGAGATTTTGTGTTGCCTACAGAAGAAACGATTATTTAAATCGTCTACATCGGGGATGGTGAGTGAGGGAAGGCCAACGTTTTTTTGGGTTTCTTTGCTAAGCTAAGTTATGTTAAATTACCTTAATTACAAAGTATGAAAAATTGTGTTTAAATAGCAAAGTTTTGCTTAACAAATAGATAAAAAAAAAATAAAACAAAAAAAGATAGTGATATTTTTGACTTCGTTACCATTTTGAGTACAGCCCTCTGTGAACCTTGCAAGCATGATGTACTTCGGACGTAAACCATGGACATTTTTCATTACGCACAAAGACTGTTTTCAATGGTATATACTCAGATGATTTAGAACTTCAAAGCAGTACGCACTGCTATTGATTTTAGTTACGTCGCCCTGAAGTCTGAAGTTTTTATGCAAAATATCTTCGGCCCGCGAGAAAAGATTTGAGCTAGCTGATTTGAGCGCTGTTATTCCAGTCATTGGAGAATTTTTGTACGAAATTATGGAAATGGCTTTGATTTTCCCTCCTTGTTAGCGCAAATAAAAGTGAAGAATTCCATCCCCTTAATACGCTATAAACCTTGAATAGAAGTAGTAGTTAAGCAACAGATCATGGAATACTTAGAGGAAAACAAATTTCTCTCAGAGTCAAAGTATGTTTTCGCAAAAAAAAAAAAAAAAAAAAAAACAACTCGTGTAAAGTAGCAGTTGATTATTTGGTTAATGACTGGAAAGGCAGACGTAAAAATAAAGGAATTGCCGTATTTCAAGATTTTACTACTCAAGAAATTGTAAAACATAGCTATCCAGACAATATTTGATATCGCTTTAGTCGGTATGGGTATGCCCCAGGGTTCAAATGTCCTGTTTTTATGTAGTGAATTTTTAAATTTTCAATCAACTTGAAATGTTCAAAAGAGCTGGTAACAAACTGAAATTTTTGGAGCACTTCTCTTAGGCCCAGGTTTTCACTGCTGAGTTTACTCAGTATTAGCTTACTCCGGAATAAAATTAATCCCGAGTTAACCGATGAAGCGGTTATTCAGTGCTGGGTTAAGTTTGACTCACTGTTATCGATTAAGTTGTCAAATAATTATCGAAATTTGTCAATTCTGACGGATCAGTTATTAGTTGACAAAACAGGAGAATTCAAAAAAAGGGTGCCTACGTTGTACAAATTATTTTATTTCTTTAAAAAATTTTAATGTTTAAAAAATTTGCTTAGTAATCAAATGTTCACACAAATACAAATGACAAAAAACATCTGTTCATTTGATCCGGAATTAACTCACCAAATTTACCGACTTAACTCGGAGTTAGCTCTTAACAGAAAAACACGTTTAGATAGAAAGATAACACTTTATCTAGCTATGTTGTAGCAATTTACAATAAACAAATTATAAATATTGACTTCAGATATAAATAAATATGTATACTATATATAGTGAGATTTTTACATTGTTTTAAAATATTTAATCAGTTCATTTGTGAATTCTCTAAAGTTAATTATGTTTTTAATTGCTCCGGGGTTAACTCGGGTTAAAGTCCAAGTTAAATTAACTCAAAATAAATTCAGCACTGAAAAACAGGTCCTTTATAGTCTACATCACGATACACTGTTATATACAAAGGAAAGAGAGAAGGAAGTATGTGGTAATAGACGGAAGAGTGAGATTGGAAAATCTGATATAAAAGCTAAGGTCGATTAAATTAGCTATGACGATTAAATTAAAGTTGAACAAACTAAAAACAAAATAAATGAAAAAGGGAACAAATACAGCACCGGTCATGGTATAAATGAATGAAAATGTACGACGCCAACTAAATTATATTTTTCACATTTAGCGTATGGTATTGGTTAAAATTACTTCACGTCACTACACTTCTGGCCAAACAATCTACTGATAAGAGGATTCCAGAAACGGAATAGGAAAATTCACCTGCCTACACAAAGACCGATCGGACTTTTTCTATTATTTCAAATTCATATTGACTAACATGATATGCAAAAATATGGCCCTAGGCGCTCTAAAGCTGCACCTTATGCTTAACCTATGTCTTTCGACGATCAGCACTAATATTAAATAGTTTTTAAATATACTTAGATTTACATAACTGCCTGAAAATCCTTCTACACTATTTCATTGATATCGAAATTTGTTGTACCACAATTTTGTTACCATCCTACTTTGTATTCAGCATATGACTATGCATACCACCTATTTCATCTCCCTCGATTGAATGGATATAGGGCGATACTGACTACACTTTTCATCAAAACCGCACTCTCCATTTGGTATTCTCTAAAGTGGCAAACGAGTGTTACATCGGGCGAAGCCAACACTATTTTGTACCTGAAGACGCCTTTCACCTATCACTTAATCTTTTTTGATATCGAACCATATAAAGATTGTATTTCTTTATCTTCTTTTAGATTCGACTTTTCATACGTAAATAACTCAGTTCGAAACCATGCATTGGTGAACTATAATTGGACTCCTTTCTTCTACTGAAATGATATAAAGATTTTATGTCAAGAATTCTATAGAGTTATAAATAATGTTTTTTTCCATCACGTACCAGTGGTGCAGGTAAGAGATTCATCGTAAGATAATAATATTCGATTGCTTAAACTTGGTAAAAATATAGAATATTGAAAATGGCGTAGTAGTTGTCTGAAATTGACTTTTCTACATATAGATCAATTAGGGCTCGTTTAAAATCTGCCTGGTTGAATTCCTATTTTGGCTAAATTAGACTCGATAAAACACAATCCCAAAAAATTCTGGCAATTTATCAATGTCAAAAACAAATCCGATAGCTATCCAAAGCCTTTCTATTTCAATGGCAAGGGTTCTGATTCACATGAAACTATATGTTATTTCTTTTCAAAGTTCTTTCAATCAATGTGCACGAAAGCAATACATTCGATAAGAACTCCTTTAACTACGTACGTGAATCTCCTACTTCTATAATTTAACAATCTCTATTTAACAAAAACCATCGTTAATGAAAACTTCTACTCCATCTTCTCTCAATCAGACGCTCTAGTCAGAATGAATTTGTGAAGAAGAAGTCAACGATTATCAACTTATTTTTATTCACTAATTTTGTAGCGCGTGAAATGAACAAAGGTGGTCAAGTTGAAGCAATATTAACTAATTTTAGTACAGCATTTGACCTTATTAACCACATATCTCACTTTTTAAACTCACCAAGCTTGAATTTCCAACTACCTTTATTAAATGGTTATCTTTTTTCTATCCGATAGGTATCAGGTTGTAAAATTTAGAAATTACTTTTTTCTCGTGTAATTGTTACGTCTGGTGTACCGCAGGTGAATCATATTGGTTCATTGCTCTTAATTTTATTTGTTAATGGTGTGATCCACTATTCTATTGAAACTAACATTCTAATGATTGCTGTTGACTTCAAGACAGACGGCATAAGTAAATGCGTTCTGGAAACTTCATTAAGTAGGTTTTGTGTCTGGTGGGAGATGAATAGCCTTTTGTTATACATTGGTAAATGTGCAATTATTTCATTCTCTCAACGTGTCTAGCCTTTCATTGGGGACAACCTTGTTGGTCGGGGCTCACTTACACCAGCGTCCTGTATATATATGTTTTATATGTTTATATAAAAGTTCTCGGCGTTCTTCTAGATTGCAATCTAACTTTTCGAGAACATTATGAATGTATCATTAACAAAGCGTACAAATCTTGGGACGTGGTACTTCGTTATTTGAGCGAATTTTCTGACCCGTATTCAATTCAATTTATTACGATCATTCTTGTTTACTTTTTTAAGATAGTTTTATATTGTAAAGTTGAACGAAGCCTTTTAAACAAATTAAGAAATTTCTAAATTCCTGGAGCGATTAATATGAAAAAAATAATAAAAAAATATAAGTTCGGCAATAAATATTTTGTTGAATCAATTCTGGAATATGCTTCTATCAATTGGTGTCCTCACTATGACACACAGGTCCAGAATCGACTGTCCAAAAAAAATCTTAGATTTGTTCTCAGATGTCTACCCTGGTCTTTCACCTCAAGTTATTAAGACTTAAACTTATTCATTAGTCTTCACTATCAGCTAGATGAACCACTGCTTAATCATATTTGTGTACCGCGTCATCGAGTATGAAATTTCTTCTCACTGTGGAAATCAGTGGAGCGCCACAGGTACAACAAGGTATCAGCTTCGTAATGAAGACGATTTTAGAGAACCCCAAAAAAAGATTTTTACATAACTTTATTCAAATCGTGGTCTTCAAAATAAAATGCATAAAATTATATGAAAGAAAAATAAAGACTGATTTATTTTTTATATTTGTTGTTTCTCCAAAGGATTGTACACTTAAAATTAAATTATTAATTATTTTTTATTTTATTCGCTGTAAATGTTTGAATGTTTCATTAACTTTTTGAATAATTTCCCGTTTATTTCAATCGATAGGTAAAAAGTCCTGCGATTATAAACGAACAAATACCTCGCTTGGAATTTTATTTCTTCGGCAAGATTTTTGCTTATGGCAGTAACAAAAGTTTTTGTTTGCATTTTCGTAAGATGAACTTCATATTTTTCACCGAATTTATGAAACTAAATAAATAAATATTGAAATTCTGGGTTAATTATTATAACATACTTTTTATTGCAAATTTGACTATCATAATTGTTCGGCTGGAGCCAAGCGGATATGAGCGAACGACAAAACGTTTGCAATTGCAGTAAAAAATTTCCTATTTTTCGCCGGTCAAAACGACTTAGAAAAAAATAAGCTTTGGTATAGGAAAAGCCATCTTTTAAAAATACTAAACCAGCAACTTAACGTAGAGCAGTCCAATGCATTAACGACTTCAGACACCGACAGACAATTATTCAAATGGAAGTGGAATAGGTAAATGCACGTTAATATTAAACCAAGTGTCTTAAAATCAATAGCGTGAAAATATTTTCGTCCTATCAATACGTTACTTTGAAACGAAAAATGAAAGAGAAAAGTGTACACCAGTCAGGTCATAAGTGAATGCAGAAAGAAAAAGACTGTACAAAATATAACAACACAATATATATACTGAAACATTAAGATTTTTAAAATGTCTCCTATTAATTATCTTTACATTCAACATCAAAGTTATAAAGGATTAAGTGCTGAACGTCACATCAACTTAGTACAATTTGAAAACAAAATTAACAATGATTTGCAAGAAATGGAAATGGCAGGCTACTAAAGAATCCAGATAACCATCATAATATACCACAAGCAAATGGAAAGCTGATTCTTACCGACAATTTTGGTTTCAAATCGTCATCAATGATGCTATACTGTTTGCATATTATTATTTTATTCTTCTCATCTGCCCAAGGAATGGGGGCTCTTGTATACTTGCATAAGTTAGTGACTCCGGTTTTAAGGTACACAAGATGTTTTTTGTTAATTGAAATTAAAACAATGTTCAGGCATGAATTCGATGAACAAAGGCGTTGACCACAAAATTCTACTAAACAAAACCGAACAAAACAAATTAACGCGTTAACATTTTCACAATTATCAGTGGATCAATTAAAAAAAAACTTTCAAAGTTTGGATCACAAGAATAATTTCCATTTAATTTAGTCTTCTAGAAATTCGCATTTCGAATGAGTTTCATACAAAGAGGTTAGTTGCCAGTCATGAAATAAATTACATCAAATATATTTTTCCTTGTTTCAAATAATGAAAGGACAAAATATAAAGAGTTGACCTCAATCTAATTCCTTAAGGGTGTTAATTTACGCCAACTAATACTGCACACCTAAACGACTTGCATGACGTCACGTGGAATCGTTATCAACTGAGCACTAAGAGCACACATTCATTAATAAGGAAAAACTAAATTAAATTTCCTAAACAGAGAAATGAGGACAAAGAAATCCAGTATGGGAAATCTTAACCATAATGACCGTTAACTCAAGCATAAAATGTGCAATAGCAATTATTTTCCGGCTTTCAGCCATTTAAAATATGGTGAAAGTCTTCAATAAAATAACAAATCTATGAAGTAATAGAGCTGAACTAGTGGCGGCTTCAGAAAATCAAATTGCCTTTGAATTGATACTGCCTTCTAGTTCGTATATTCATATTATTTTTCTGTGCACAGATGATTCAGAAGACGTATCTTAAACACAAAAAAAATTATGATTCATTGGGTAGTAAGGTCTTCAGAATTAATTTTTTCTTTGTTCGCTTTAGGTCTGTTTTTTTAAACGCATATTTTATTCAACTTGGAATTTAAAAAAAAAAAAAAAACATTCAATCTAAAATGCTAAAATGACACTCTGATGGGAAAACGCAGACACCGTGGGTTGAAGCTGACAAGCGCATAGATGAAACTTTTTTTCATTCACCCATTAAAAAGTTTGCGCACAACTATAATCGCCTAGCTACGTGTCATGATTTTGAGTAATAGCGAACACGAAGACAATAAAGAAAAGAATAAAATTACTGCTAAGATGACTGTTTATAAAAAATATTACACATATGAAATAAGCAGCAATTAAACAGATAACATACCCATCAAGTCGGAAGCAAGTGCTTCTTTTTGATCTACGGGCACTTTGGATATTTTGCCACCTTTGTAGACGTAACTGCCTTCAATTGACTTGAACTCCAAGTACCGGGTCACACCCGTATGGATTAGTAGTTTAACCAGCTGCCCATTGGCCATGAGGAATTTTGGGATTAGGTCCACATTCCAGTCCCGACCTCGTCCGAATTCTGTACCTGGTTCGTCCGCATTGAAGCGTTGGTAGAGCTCATCCAGAGGAGTGATGGATGCCGACTCTCCTCCGTAGTACTTATTTCGGTCAATGTGTAGTACCTTTTTTCCTGATACCGAAAGCATTCCACTGAGTATGCACTCTTTTAGGCCAGTGCCGAGGACGATGGCATCGTATTCATCATTCATGGCGGCGGCTAAGAATTAATGTTTTTTATCTGCCACAAGCTTTGAATACAAGTTAGAAACAGTGCAAACTTTGGCTTATTGGAATTTTTCTATTGTGTTTTTTATTATTTTGCAAACTTTCTTTTTTGTTAATAGGAATTTTAGAGTAGTCGATACTCCTTTGAATCGGTTCACAAGTATACAATGAAATATGTCGAACTTTTTCAAGAGAAAGAGACTTCGTACGGTGTGACTCGACGAAGGTGGATTAATTCCCAAAATTTAACGAACGAATGTAAGGGAGTAAATAATACAAAATGGCGAAACGACGAAAGATAGTGAAATAGACATAAGGTCAAATGGAACGAACGTCAACGCAATACTTACCATTACAATACCATTGTATGCAGTTTCGAGCTAAAAAGTAGCATTATGATAATGTCTTACATTCCCATTGGATGCGGATCAATGTATCTGATGTAAGGTTTCGTAAAAATAATCTTAAACGAAATTCAACAACTTTCCCCAAGTCATTATCGATTTTATAATTTGTTTCACTCTTTTAATTCTTCATTGCTATTTGAATAAAATCGCACCTTAATACCACATTAACTTATGTATTTATTTATTTACGTACTTTGAAAAAAAAAATCATTTTAAGATTAGATTAGATTCAATATACACACAATAATGTCACAGGAAAAAAAAATTAGAAGAAAAGTTAATGACATTTTATATTTCAATTTAAAAATAAAAATAGTGTCGAATGCCCCTGTTTGACCCTCAAAAACCAACTTCATAAAAAGTATTAAGTAAAAAGTTAGTTCATAGATTAATTTCATATTACAAAAGCATCTTTTATTAAAATCTCTTACGTATTCGAAATATTTAATGCGTCCTGGGGTCGAATAACGACATCAGTTACCGAGTAATACTGAATTATACTCATTTGGTATGAGAGATTACGACATCAAATTGTGAGTATCGAAATTTGGCATTCTGTCATACGTGATCGTGCAATCTTTTACTCGGTATCATTGTTGCTGACGGATGAAGTTGCTTTCGACAGAATATGTAAGAATATTGTTTTTTGTTGTTATTTTCTGTGTTTTTGCTTATTATTTTAAATATATTTAAGGTCGATGTTGAATAGTATTTACCCCCTGCAGAAGGAAATTTTGGGGAACTTTATGAGATGTCTTTCAACAAACGTTGCATGAAAGAAACTGGAGGTGGCCGCAATAAAGATAAACTTCTGGGCCAGCTGGACATGATAATTTTCAGACGATAAACACATACCGGAAGATAAAGAATATTGGAAATATTTCATTTCATTATAACAATTAAACGAATCAATCTTTATTTACAAATAAAAAAATGACCACAAATCGATGCGTTTGACACTTATCAGCTGTCTCTACTCAGGGTAGCAGAATATTTCTAGTACTATTTTCAATGTGCATACGATACGTGAGCATTCTTATGTGATCATCCCAATCTAGTTACTCGATCACACGATATCGTATGAATTTCACTCACTCGTTAACTGATGTCGTAATTCGACCCCTGGCAACATAAATAATTTGGTCAACGAAAATTAACTGCGTTCCTAAGAGGATATGGCTGCATTAGCTAACATATTAAACATATTGTGTTATAAACATTCATTGCTATTAACTTATTATTAATATTTTGAACAAACGTTGATATATTCAAGACAATCTTCTGTTTCACAGTTAACCGTTTTAAGGCATTCAAGATGGAATCAATCGGGGGCAGTCTAAAATAATTCTCATGGCCTTATATTGTAATAACCGAAATTTTGTAATTGGACCTTCATTAAATTAAAATCGCGATGAAGTTTTCCAATCACGTTATATATTATTTTTATTGTAGTTAGAATTGACTCATCTGAACGTATTCTTTTCATTAAACCCGTCCTTTTCGCTATTATCTTATTTTTGCTATATACTTATTATCATTAATAAGATTATAAAATTATAAGGTAGGAATACCCTACTGCGTTCCCAACAGAGACCCTTAAGGAACATCGGATAACATACAATTTACAATACATTTTCACACGTTGGGTTCGATTTGAAAGATAGGTGTTGAACCAATTCAATTCGTGTTGCGTAAAGCCAAATTTACTGAGTTTTTCTATATTTAATAGTCTACCTATTGTTTCCAATGTTTGTTTGAAATCGAGAAACACACAATATTCTATTGCCGATACACTCTTTCCAACTTCTTAATAAACATTTTAATGCACTTTACAAAAAGCTTAACCGGATTAAGATATGATAAACAAACCATTGCTTTCAAAATGGTCTTCCAGTTATTTAAACCCTCCTTTTTCGATAATTTTCTCATATACCGATCATTTCCTCAATGAGCTCCCGACCCGAGAAGACTCTCTGCCTGAGACATTGCTGCTTTCCAATCTCGTCAGTCTCGGGCACGCTGCTTCTAGTTAGCTAGACCAAGCACTCTGGTATACGCGATCGTTTGGTCCTTAAAACGGGGTTTCGGTCTTCCTAGTCATCTTGAACCTAGGGTTGCGATTCGAAGATCCTCTATGCTGGAGCATTATTGGAAATTCGCTCGATGTGGCCAAGCCAGTGATGTCGTCATATTTTGCCTTTTTGAACTACATCTTGATACACCTCATAGAGTGCGCAGTTATATCTTCTCCTCCATTCGCCCTTCTCGCATACGGGACCAAATACTCGAGAAAAAATTGTTCTCTCGAAATCTGGAGCCCTACTATGTATTGCTATTCAAAAGCAAACAAATATCGATTATGTTTCCGATTCTGTTTTCAACTGGTACTCTGTAAGAAAGTAGAGTCGTGATGCTAACTGGCATCATGATTTGACCTGCGAGTATCAATATATGAAATGTCCTCGAGTGAGTATCGATACATGAAATGTTATTTTCAATTCCCAGCTTGATGAATTTTTGTTTTTAAATTATCCATATTCATGCGATTACTCGTAGTTATAACAAATTATCAGAAATATTTTTGCAAAAGAGTTAAAAATCGTCATGGAAAGAGTGTTTTGTGGCTTGACGGTGAAAATTAATATGTAGAAAGAGTGGAACGACGAATATAAGTGACATGTTGAACATAATGGAACTTTTTTGTTTTTCCAAGGAAGCATTTATGTATGTGCTCAATTCAATTGAAAGCGATAGGAAAATTTCCTGATAATGAAGCTTTCAAATTGTTAACAAATGCATTATACGAATTAAAATAAATATGACTCTGGATATCCAATAGAACAATGGATCTTAATACCATAACTGAACGCAGCTGAAAAATCATAATAATCCCATTTCAACAACGATTAATTTGTGGCAATAAGGTCAATTATTTAGAGTTCTTAAAGGAAGATTTCGTTGCTTGCTTTCTGCAAGAGAGCTTCGCTATCCATCAGAGAAAGCTACGCAAATTTAAAATGTTGTGCTCTCCATAATAAACGTCTTAAATATAAGGTTGAGATGCCGGCTTCAATAAGAGTTGAAGAAGTTCAGGACAACCAACAATACAACTTAAATCAACGTAACCATTCTTTATTTGATCTTCTTTATTTAATTGCATCAATAAATATTTTGTTACTTACACCTTGTCTTTCCTTTTCTTTATTAAAACCGACCCTAGGCAGAAGGGTAATATCAACTAATTCTACAAAATGCAAGCTTCACAAATACTGGAAAAGATATAAGAGACAAAATATAAAACAACTTATCTCATTATTAGTAAGATAAATATGTATTTGCTCGTAAATGAAAATAAAGGCACTTATAAAAGCTAACTTCGTATTATATGTTTTTTTTTAGTTTTTACTCGATTCGAGTTCTTTTTGGTTCTAGTTTTCCAATTGCAATTAGTGTTTGAAATTCAAACTTTTATCTTTTAAGTTAAAATTGCTTTTCTTTTATTCTTAAAATCATAAAGTTTTACGTTACGTTAACTTTCAGGCAGAATTTTAATTGAGACTCAAGTAACGAACGTTTTTTTGGCTGGTATTCTCTTTCTATTTATTGTTTCTGTATTTACGCTAAACTTTCCTCATCAATGTCCCCAAAACGTTTTGAAGGAGAATTTTCTTCAGCTGGAATCTTCTCGACTCTAAGGCAATTATTTTTTTGCTTTTTTATTTCGTTTTTATAAATCGTTGTAATAATAAGTTAACTAGGAAGCTTAAAGCTTATCTGCAGATGTTTTACATCGCATTTGTTCAATGGTCTAGAAGTCTTTTGATTGCATTAATTACATTTTAATTCAAAACTTCAATTCTCTCAAGTTGCATGTTTTAGATTTGGACATATTAACAAAAAATGTAGTTAATTCAATTTCAAAATTCAATACCTTCACGTTTTTGGAAAATTTAGGAATCTCTATGTTCGCTTGTTACAGACAATGATATTTTCTATTTTTGTTGAAATTTGGTTTGATTTTATTGGCCTAAAATAGCTGAGTCGTCTTCTTCCGTAAACATTGAAGAATTCCGGGATTTCGAGAAGTATTGGTTGCTGGAAGCGAATATCATCGTAGTACTCAAGTTAAACTGTCACCTGTTAATAAGCTTATCTATGTGCATTTTTAAATATTTATATAGAGGTTATACCCCGTTTTTCATTTCATTTAATAGCAATTTTATTAGTTCACCAATTAAACTTACATGCTAGACAAAAACGCTGAAAGCTAACTTAGTTTACCGAACTTTTTATTAACTACCTTATTGGCCCTCGCCCGTCTACAGCTTTTCGACCAACGTGCAAAATAAACGGCACCACTAATCTATCCTCGACCAGACCCTTTCCATCAAGATAGAGGAAAGCTTCAGGGCAAATAAGGCCGTAAAGGCGCACAGTCTCGTGGTGAATATCATTGGGGTATAAAGCCCCGGAGATCCAGCTCTATGACTTCGAATAAGTTTAATCAGGGTTTTCTACTCTGATCAGGTTTGCCCCGTTGTGCAGGACTTCAATACTATAGAATTTTTTGTACACAGACTCTGGAGTTCTATACAAGCCCGAAGGCATCGTCTCTCGAAAACCCGAGTCGTTTTTACTAAGCTTGTCCCGAGAGGCCGAATGAGGACCGTTTAGTAAATCACCTTAACCATGGCAGTGAGTCGACTGCTGTAAAACACTCTCTTTGTCAAGGCAAAGGCCGCTTGGGCTCTGGCCAGAGCATTATCTTTGTTTATTTTAAAATAAAGATACTGATCTAGCCAGATCCCAAGGTATCTGACAACACTTCGATTGGCCCGTTTTGTCCAACGATAAAGAACATTCGCCACTAATTTTTAGTTTTTCTAGAGGCCTTAGACCGCGGAGTCCTGAACAGAATGATCTTGCAATTTTGAAAATTGATTTTCAACTTCCAATCATCGCAATACCCCTGAATGTTTTCGAAGTCAAAGGTGTTCTCCAAGTCAATCAGCTAGGCACCCGTGCATTCCATTCCATTCTATTCCATTGGATATCCGATACCAGTTTAGACGCGGCATGTATGCAATCGTGCCCCGCTCTGAACTGAATAATATTTTTGTCCTCAACCCACTTGGTCAGGGCTCTATTTATCACCTTGCACTTTGCTAATGTTGGGAAGGAGACTTATCGACCGGAGATTTGCCGGATTGGTTGTGTCGTTATTCCGTTTAGGAATTGGTTGCACCACCGCTGTCTTCCAATGAGCTGGATAATGTGCATTATTCAGCAAATTGTTAAACAGGGTAGTGTAAATGTTTACCGCTTCTAGAGGAAGGTGTTTAAGAACAATGTTTGGTATTTCGTCGATTCCCACAGATTTCTTACTTCTCAGTGAACCGAAAATAACCAGGAGATCTTCCTTTGATATGAATGGTGGATGTGTCCTTTCATTGGCGATGACTTCATTTGCCAAATTATCGTAATTGAACATGGAAAAACTAGTTTTCTATGATCGCCAGTGCTCAATGTCATATCACAAGTAGAAGTTGTGCAATAGAACACGATTTTCCAAGACATGGTTCCGGCGAGTGCTAACATTCACCTTGTACACATCATATAACGTCGCACCTATTACTTCAACTTTCTCCTGAGGATCTCCGATCACAAAAAACTTGTCATCTTCGATCGCTTCAACTGGATCTATATCTGCTGGCAGAAGTACCTGTTCGCTGTTTGTAGTTCGCTCAGTAAATATTCGACACAATTCTGACCACACCAATTGAACAGTAGGCTCCCTCTAGCATTTGGTGAATGATTTCTCCAATTTTTCGGCGTTAAGTCTCGTCCGAACCCAGACGTATTTATTCAAAAAGTGTTTTGAGATCTGAGTTAAAACTGGTTTGTTGAATAGCTTCAATTGCACAGGCTGCGACCACGTACAGCGTCTTCCCACAACGGAGTGGAAGCAAGCCTCTAGCACCTGGAATCTTTGCACTTCAACACTGTACATTACCTTATAGCCCAGATTTTTTCTAACAATGATAGCGACATCACCAGCTCAGTTGGTGATGAGTCTGCCTCTTCAGTCTTTTAATAACTTGAACAGTACAGCTCTTCGTTCGCTATTTATTAGCGAATTTACATTCACTGAAAGGATCTAAAAGGGTTTCTCCACAAGCGAACACATTACGACTCCATGCACTCGGCAGCAAAGTGTAGATACGATCCACGCGTGTCGCCTGTTCCTGTATTTGCTGTTCCAACTTACTTATTTGCCCCTGGATAGAAAGCAAAATAGCCAGGAGATCAACATCACCGCTATGTGCTCCAGGTCATGAGACCTGAGGAGCAACCTTCAGTGGTTGTTCTACCGTACTCCTCGGGCCGGCCGCCAGTTGGGCGTAAGTCACGTTGGGAGTTACGGCTGGTGTTTTGGAAACAGGCGGGCGTTTCACCTACATAATCTGTTTACGAGCCAGGTTTATTTTCCTAGCATATTTATGCCTAAAAAAACCCCGATAACTTGTGGTGTGTCCTGGGTCAATTCAGAAAATAAATTTAAGAGATGTGTTACATGGAAGTCTCGTCTACCTGAAAAAGCAAAAAATATAATAATAATAATAAGGCACAAAAAAAAGCAATATAAACACAACATATCGTGTTTACGTTATTGCCACTGGTATCATCCCTCTATTCAGGGGAACTTAGGATACTTATTTTAGGCAAGTCTCAATACGTCTGCTGCAGCGATGAGTGCACTCATTTTTAGATTATTTGTATTTAGTTGTACAACAGAAAAAAAAATAATTAAAACCAACCAGAAAAAAAAACACACCAAATATCGATGTAATCGAATAATCTGTTGATGCTTTACTAACAGATGAGAAGGTCGCAAAAGCGATCTCGCTTGCTCCCGCAGGCAAAAAGAAGAGCAGAACCTAGTTCGCGAATTACCGAGAGTAGATCACAGTGGTATGTATGTATGTATGTATGGTGAATTAGTAAAGGTACAATTATTATTAGAATTATTAAGTAAATAGGAAGGAAAATAAATAAAACGGAGTTTAAAGACTGACAGAACGAAATGACAAAAGTAAATATCATAAGCCTACACATACATCTCAGAACCGAACCAATTTTGATGTTCTCTGCTAACCTCACTACTCCACGATCGAATTCTAATGATATAATAGAATAGAACGGAGCTTTTCGGGTGTGGAACGTGATTGCGCACCCCGATTTTTATCATCAAACTATCGTCATGCCGCACTCAAAAGTAATCGTCTAAACAGGGTATGACCCTGTAATACACAATTCAATTTTTCTGCGTACGTAGCAATGACAATCAAATGCATTTCTTCACGTTTTTACTTATTTATTTATTTTTTATTCCGAACTACGCACGCCTGATATTAGGCGGTTACCTACCGCGGTAAAATGTGAGTGCGGTTCGGTTGGGGAACAATACATATTCTGTGCCCTTGCGGTCAAGTTGCAATCTAGTCTCCTGGACTAATGATCAACTTTTTTCTGACCCAATCAGAAAGTAAAAATGGATCTTTCCAAGAGTTCGTTCACGAACCTGCAAAGGAAAAAACAAGTGTTTTTATATTAATAGTGAAACCAAGTTCATAGTCTATTGTCAAGTGTTCTTTTTGCTACTGCACTGATTATTAACCAGCCGGTGCAGTAGTTGCTTGTCGGACTCACTTGAGGGAACCTACTATCCAATTGGTGGAGTCAGAATAGTTTCGAGTATCGACTTGATTTAAAAGCGAGGGATAGTCCGTCTTATCACAGATCACGAACCTATATAGACCTTATGCTGTTTGACGAACGGATACAGCTGACTGACATGGACCGACGAACAATAAACTGTCTTCACACATTCGTGTATGACAGTGACCATTGCGGATTTAGTGTCGTAGTAACAATTCCCAACGAGATTGCGGAGTTGGAGGAGTATGTTCAAACACATTCTTACAATTACAGTAGGACGCGGTGGACACGCTTCTCCCGAACAATGATAAGAGCACTCTCGTCGAACTCGCTCAACCCACTATCCAATAAAACAAACCATGGACAGAACAATTCCTAAATACGAACTAACTAACAATGTTAACATTTACCGCAACGCTACAATCGACGTTCTACGCCGACAAAAGAGTAGGCTCAAATTACTATACAGACGTTTCACCGACCAACAAAACTCGGAGGTTAGGACTCTGAAATCACATCTTAAAAACCTACAGCAATTAATTCGGCAAAATTACCGTGCTGCAATTAATTCGCATTGGAATACTAAAATTCGGGCTGTTAAAGCTAGAAATCCTAGTATGTTCCCGGAAATTAATAAATTCTTTCGAAGAAAAAATCAGAATGAGCTTCCGTGTCTTAAGCTCCCCCGAACTACAGACAACGAACAAGTTCTTGTGACAGCAGGCATAGATCCAATAGAAGCGATCGAAGATGACAACTTTTTTGTGATCGAAGATGCTCAGGAGAAAGTTGAAGTAATAGGTGCGGCGTTTCAAGATGTGTATAAGGTGAATGTTAGCACTCGCCCGAGCCATATCCTGGAAAATCGTGTCCCATTGAACAACTTCTACTTGCAATATGACATTGAACACTGGCGATCGGAGAACACTGGTTTTACCATGTTCAATGACGATAATTTGGCAAATGATGTCATCGCCAATGAAGGGATTCACCCTCCGTTCATATCAAAAGAAGATCCACTGGTTATTTTCGGTTCACTGAGAAGAAAAATCTGTGGGAATCGACGAAATACCAAACATTGTTCTTAAACACCTTCCTCTAGAAGCGGTAAACATTTATACTACCCTGTTTAACAATTTGCTGAATAATGCACATTATCCAGCTCATTGGAAAACAGCGGTAGTGCAACCTATTCCTAAACGGAACAAAGACACATCCAATCCGGCAAATCTCGGGTCGATAAGTCTCGTTCCCAACGTCAGCAAAGTGTTTGAAAAAGTGATCAATAGAGCCCTGACCGAGTGGGTTTAGGATAAAAATATAATAAAACCAATGGATAACCAATTTGGTTTCAGAGCGAGGCATGATTGCATACATGCCGCGTCTAAACTGTTATCGGATATCCAATGGAACAAAGGTAAGAAACACGGGTGCCTTGTTGATTGACTTGGAAAAGGCCTTAGACACTGTATGGTTGCACGGGCTCTTTTTCAAGCTTGCCCAGCTCGGCATAAGCAAACCGCTGCTGTACGTGATCTTAGATATGCTCACCAGCAGACAGTTTATTGCGGAAAACGGCAGTGTGACGTCTGCTGGGACTTTTGAAATTAACAACGGTATACCACAGGGTGTAGTAATTTCGCCGATATTACTTACGATCTTCACAAGTATCTTGTAGGATCTCTCCGCCACTCCAAAGCGTACGCAGATGACTTGATCGCGTACAGGTCAAGTCCGAAGATTGAGGTCATTGTAAGTCTTTTGCAATGTGACTTCGAAAAGATTCAGGGATATTGCGATGATTGGAAGTTGAAAATCAATTTTCAAAAGTGCGAGACCATTCTGTTTAGGACTCCGTTGTCTGGGCCTTCTAGAAATACTAGAAAGAAGTGGCGAATGTTCTCTGTTGTTGGACAAAACGGACAGCCATTAGTGAATCGAAGTGTTGTTAGATACCTTGCGATCTGGCTATATCTATATTTTGAACAGCATTTAAATGCTGCATTGGCCAGAGCCAAAGCGGCCAGTGCCTTGACAAAGAGGCTGTTTCACAGCAGTCAACTCGATGCCAAGGTGAAGGTAATTTGCTACACGGCCCTTATTCGGCCTGTCCTTGCTTATGTGTGTCCCGTTTGGTTTAACGTGGGAGCAAGTTTAATGGAAAAGATACGGGTTTTCGAGAGACGATGTCTTAGAGCTTGTCTCCACTTATATAGAACTCCAGAGTCTGAGTACAAAAAATTCTATGGTAATGAAGTCCTGGACAATGGGGCCAACCTGACCAGAGTGGATAACTTTCTGACAAAACTTATTCGAAGTCACATTGCAAGAGCAATGACTTCGACCAACAACTTGATCTCCGGGGCTATTTAACCCAAATAACATACACCATGAGACAGTGCGCCTTAACGGCTTTATTCTCCTTGAAGCATTTCTTTATCTCGATAGAAAGGGTCTGGTTCAGGATAGATTAGCGGTATCGAAAATCTTCCACGTATGCCGAAAAGCTGTGGACGGGCGAGTCAACTACGAACAAGACGTCGAAAGTGGTTCACCGCGGACTCTTCGGTTCAGTAGGGCGGTATCAGGCCGCGACAGAGCGGATGTCGAAAGGCAATGCAAACACTTTTGGTGGCTGGATGGAGAATGATCTCTGTCGGTCGTATACTTTTAATCCTGAGTGCCACTAAGGCCAGTAAAATAGCATGTCCTATCAGCCGTGGCCGGCTTATTTACGTTTAATGTAGTCTTAGTAATTTTTAATTTTATTGTTAGTTATGTTAAAATTTTAAGTTTAAGATTAGTTTGTAGTTTAGTATTAAAGTCTAGTTTTAATTCAAACATAAAAAGTTCATATACTAAGTTTTTGTAAAAATTAATGTTTTTGTTCTTAGTCTTATTATTTGTTTGTTAAATTTAAATAAAGTTAATATAAGTTAGTCGAAAGACATAGGTTAAATTGTTGGTTTTAGCTTAGAGCGCCCGCAGAGGGCCTGTTTGTTAGTATATACATAGTTAAATTAATTAAGCTAGTCTAAAGCATTTTTTTGTCTAGCATGTAAGGTTATTAAATGAAATAATAAAAATGCATTGAAATTGAAAAAATAAAATTGAAAAATTGTGTGTCGGTGTTTACTTATCACTCTAGCAACCTTACCACTGGTGGGGGATAGCTAGTTTAACAAATAAACGTAAAATAAAACAAACTGTTTCGCTTGAGTCTTCGTATCAACTCGCCCTATATTTATTTTTCAGCCAACTTTTATACAAAATTAGACATTTGTCAGCATAATTTGTCGGGCATAGCATTATACCTGAGCAGGCAAAATATGCTGACGCAATGTCTGGTCAATGTTCAATGAAGGTGTAGGTTTCCGTAGATTACTGTGGGAACCATGATTATTTGTATGTACATGTTCCTACACATTTGTACATTCTGCCGGGCCAGGCTTATAAGGTGAAATCAGAAGTTGTTAACTGCCTGCGAGCAGGAAGTGAACGGGAGTGCTCCAGAACAGTTTGTCGCCTTTTAATCCGCCAAACTGTATAGACTATTATGATGATAAATAGTCCACCAATCAGGCTGTATGTGATGCTGTGATGTACGTGGTGCGTAATTGTGTTCTCGGGCAGCTTCTCGCGGTTTTTGAGATCAGTAACCCATTTGTTTATCGTTTCAGAGTCATTGTTACCGGATTTGAAAATGACATGAGGAAGGATGAGTGGTTGTGAACTGTTCTCTGGTGTATCTGATAATACTTCTGTGATATTTGCCGCAGGAATGAATGCTTCATTCATGTTACTGGAGATGCTTTGGTGCGAAGTTATGCTCATCGTGTCCTTTTTGAGCATGCAATTTGGCCCGAGTGTTACTATCCCATCATCTTGAAGACTAGTTTCTTCAACACGTCTTCAACAGATGAGACTAAATGTATACCGTTTTTCCAAAACGTAAATCCAACTATTTTTGTTGCTGAGCTGGATCCATACAGGAGAGGGCTTCATACTTCTTAGCTTACAAAACGGCGATAGGTCCCTTGAGTGTGTGAGTAGGTCCATCTCATATCTGCTTACATTGGATCTTCTGTTGAATATAGGATGCTGCTGTTGACAAAGGTATTTTTCAGAACTTTGAGTGCATCGGTCAAGCTCATTGTTCGTAAGCGTGTAGTAGGATTCTCGGAGTAGGTTCACTATTAAAAAATCCTGTGACGGCTCAATAAAGACAAATTCCGATAAATGTGGTGTTGGTACTGGTATAACCTTGAATAGCTCAAATTCCTCAGTATTCACGAGTGGTAGTCTTATATCAAATATGATTTTCTGTTGCGTAATTCTAGCCTTGGCTGTTAATAATCTGTAAAATTCCAACAGGTTTGCTTCAGTTTCGTATCCAGCAACAGTTAACTGCGGAGGTAAGTGGTTCCTTATTGTTGATAACTGTAAGCGTAGCTGATCTGGAGTTATTACGAGTGGATTGATCTTTGCGTGGTGGAGATCAGTCAGAACATCAATTAATTAACTTTGTATCTGTTGATAATTTAGCATCGCAATGATAGCATAAGTAGCAAGCGCCATACATTTTTGTTCCGCGGCCTCTTTCTTAATCGATACTGTATTCGCTTTTAGACTTTCCAGCTCATTCTGAAATACTTGTAATTGCGCTGTTACAGCTTTTGTATTTTTTCGTAGTATATTATTTGTTGATTCTGCGATAGATGTTTGATTTTTTATCAAGGCAAGCAAATGGTTCTCATTCAGTCTTGATTGCTGAATTTGTTGTTCATAATGCTCGGCATACGATTCGTCCAGGACTCCAAATAACTTGTTTGCTGGTGTTCCGATGATGTCAAACGGTGATCGTTTTTTTCTAGGACTTAGCTCCTTCCCGGCCCCTTATCTTTGCAATAAACCGTTAGTATTTCTTATTATTGCAAATTAGTGGTTGAATTGTTGAATTATGTTGTGTATCAGTAGATCCTCGTCATTATTTATTTTGCAGAAATCGTTCATTTCTTTAATTAGCTTTTCAAATCCGGAGAACTCCCGCCAATAGTTTTCCATATCGTAGTATACGATTATTTTCCAGTTACTATATATCAGATTGACATTTCCAATTTTTTCGAAGAAAATTCCTGGATGGTTCTTAAATGGCGAAATTTTAATGGCGCCATTTTCTGTCTCCGCTCCTGTTGTACAATTATTTCCTAACAAAACTATAGTCAACATTGCGCACACTAACGCTGGTAGTGATTTTGTTACTGGCCTCTTCTTCCGTTGGGTTCTCTCTTCATCTTTTATCTCAGTCCTTTTACTTCTTGTTTCCATTGACGGTTATTTGCTAGTGGTCTGTTGAGGTATCGTAGAGTGTCCCTCACTGTTGTCCTTTAATTCATTGTCGGTTATAGGGAGTAAACAAATTTTACTGATTGGCCTCTTGAATAGTTTGTTTTTAGCCTGTAGGGTGACGAAACGCACTACACCATCGTGTCCCGTATGTGTCTCGATAACCCTTCCAAGCATCCATCTAGTTGGAGGTAGTTGTTCATCTTTCACCAAAACAATGTTGTTCACTGCCAGAGTTGCCATCGCGTCAGTAGGCCTTGTTTTTCGTCGAGTGTGTGTTTTTCTGGAGGAGCTAACAGAGCCGTTACTATTAGGAAATGACCTGGCGTTAGGACTGTTATATCATCAGGATCGTTAGACATTGGGCAGAGAGGTCTTGAGTTAATACGGTTGACATCTCCTCATATGTTAGTTTGTGTTCCCCAATGGTTCGTCTGAGATGGTACTTAATCGACTTCACTCCGGCTTCCCAAAGGCCACCGAAGTTCGGTGAGGCTGGTGGTATAAAGTGCCATTCAGTATGGTATTATGTTAGTGCCTCGCAAATCTCGGCATTGTGCTTGCTTGCTTCCTTTGCATTTAGCTGAAGAATCTTATTTGCAGCAACAAAATTTGTACCGTTATCACTGTAGAGATGTGATACATTTCCTATTCTAGCACATAGTCTTTTAAATGCTGCTATAAACGCATTCGCTGTAAGGTCGCTTTCGTCGCCAAGCATATGAATACAGCAATATATCCCTTGTATGCTTTGTTTCCCCTTCCTTTTGCCGTTCTGATTTCGACAGGTCCTGCATAATCGACCCCCGTGTGAAGAAATGGTCTTGTACTGATAACTCTCGGTCTAGGCAAATTCCCCATTAGTTGTGTTCTCGTTGTTGTTCTGTGTCGAAAACAAATAGTATATTTGCGAACGCATTGTTTGACTGCGCTCAGACCACTTATTATCCAGTATTTTTGGCGTAGATATGCATGCGTAAGAACATAGCCTCCGTGCAAAGTGTTCCTATGTGCTTTTTCAATCAGCATTGTTGTCAGATTGCTGGAATGTGGGATGACTAGGGGATGTTTCTGTGTTCTTGATATATCAGTGTTCGCTAATCGTTCTCCCACCCGTATCATATTGTTTTCGTCTAAGAATGGGTTGAGGCATTGAAGTTTGCTTTTTCTTGCAATTTCTTTTCCATTTTTCAAGCTATTGACTTCATCCTTGAATATTGTATTCTGTACGTATCGTATAACCATCATCTCTGTACTTTCAACTTCTGGATATGTGATTGGCCCCAGTTGTTTATTACCCTTTGGTGATCTTAAGTTATGAATGAATCTTTTGCAAAATGCAAGCACTCTTGTTGTTCGCTTGAATGTGCTATACTGCGATAATAATGCACTTAAGAGATCAGATCCAGGTTCAGTCAATGTCGTTAACGAAAGCGAGTGTGCTTTCTTCATTTCTTCATTAGTGGTATGAGTTATGGAATCGGTATGATATCTTCAATCCTCTAGATGCGCAGTCGGCTGGATTATCCTTACCCTTTACGTGATGCCATTTGTCAGACTTTACTTTTTTTGTTATAACAGTTACTCTGTTCGCAACATAGTTTTTTCATTTGTTAGGGTTTCCAGTGATCCATGCTAACGAAAGAGATGAGTCAGTCCACGCATGTATTTCCAGGTCTTTTATTTCTAATCTCGTTTTCGTTTTTTGAAGTAACTTTGCAAGTAGAATTGCACCACAAAGTTCTTATTTCGGTATTGTCACCTTTTTAATGGGGGCGACCTTTGTCCTTGCACTTAACAACCGTGTGGTATTGGTTCCAGAATCAGTTATGACTCTTATGTAAACAACTGCTGCATACGCTCTTTCTGATGCATCGCAAAATCCATGTAGTTCTGTGTGGTGTTTTGCTTCATATTGAAGCCATCTAGTCTTCAATGCAGCAGAGTTGATTCCTGAATGCGTTCCATTCGCTTGTGATTTCATCTGGAAGTATTTCATCCCAACCTTTATCCAATTTCCATAGGTTCTGTTGAACTAGCTTCGCTTTTACCGTAGCCGGTGCTAACAATCCCAAGGGGTCGAACAATCTCGCTGTCTCCGATACTATTATCCTTTTTGTCAATTTGACATGTTTTGACGTAGGACTAATTTTGAATTCGAATGTATCAGGTTCTGGTCGCCAATATATACCCAAAGTTTTAATAGGGTCGTATACATTGATTTTGTATTTTCCTTGCTCTCGGTCTTCTGGTCTTATATTAGCTAATAGAGCTTCTGTATTTGAGGACCATTTACGAAGTCTGAATCCTCCACTCGCCATAAGCTGAATCATTTGTTTCTGCGCTTCTATTGCTGCTTCCAATGTGTCCTCTCCAGAAAGTAAATCATCAACGTAAAAATCCTTGAGTGCTAGTTTTGCTGCCAATTGCAATTTTTCTTCTTCATCGTATGCAAGTTGTTGCAAAGTTCTTATCGCCAGATATAGAGCTGAAGATGTCCCGTACGTAACCGTTTTTAACCGGTATTCCTTCATTTTTTGTGTTGGCCTTTCTCTCCAAAATATCCTTTGAAAATCTCTGTCGTCAGAGTCTACCAGTATTTGACGATACAGCTTTTCGATGTCTGCTCTGAATACGTATTTTTGTTTCCTCCAGCGCACTAGTATAGAGTACAAGTCCTGTTGGATTACTGGGCCTGTAAGCATCGTATCATTCAGACTTAATCCTGAACTTGTGCGCGATGATCCGTCAAATACAACTCGTAATTTAGTCGATGAGTTGTCTGGTTTAATTACTGCCTGGTGCGGTAAATAATAGGCTTCGGTTGCAGGTTTTGACACAGAATCTGGTTTTACTAATTCCATGTGCCCGAGGCTAATGTACTCCCTCATGAATTGAACATAGCCGTCTTGTAGCTGCTTGTTACGCATTAATTTTCTCTCAGTTTGAAGAAATCGTGCTAATGCTCTATTTCTTGATTCACCCAACTTGCCAGCATCTTCTTTGAATGGTAGTTTGACAATATATCTACCTTCTTCGTTCCTCTTGTGAGTTGCTCTATAGTATTCTTCGCAATGTATCTCTTCTTTTGTGCGCCCTTCTTTTT
The DNA here is from genome assembly GCA_963555765.1 of Orthonevra nobilis. Lineage (NCBI taxonomy): Eukaryota > Metazoa > Arthropoda > Insecta > Diptera > Syrphidae > Orthonevra > Orthonevra nobilis. The sequence continues at coordinate 67,350,855 of OY743226.1, read as the reverse complement.
CGGGTAGTTCTTCTATTTCCCAGAATGATTTAAGCTGATTATTTAGCTCAATATTTGATATCAAGCAAACTGTTGACTCGTCCGTTTTGGAGTTGAATTGGCAACTTCCTGACAATATCCAACCCAGTTGTGTTTTCTGAGCAATCGGAGTTCCTTGATTCCCTTTGATTACACCTTCCAAAATTATGTCTTGGAAAATGTCCGCTCCTATCAGCATGTCTACAACTCCTTGTTTGTTGTATGATGGATCGGCCAGTGGTAAATGCCTAATATGGTCGCATTTGTTTGTTGTGAATGATTCTTCTGGTAGTACTTTTGTGAGTTTGTCTAGTACCAAGAATGTTCCCCATGTGAAAAATTCAGATGGGTATATGGACTGAATCTTTAGTTGGACCTTACTGTTAGCCGTTCCTGCATTCGTTGTTCCCAAGCCAGTAATAGAAGCATTTGCTCGTTCACGTCTCAGCTGCAGTCGTTGCACAACATCTTCCGTGATAAAGGAAGATTGTGAGCCTTGGTCAACCAATGCTCTGATATAATGGTCACATCCTTTCCAATTTGTTTTGATAACCGCTGAAGCTAATAACACTGTATTACACTGTTTGTTGGCTGCGAAATTCGTTTGTGGTTGTTCATACTGTCTATTTGCGTAGGCGGTGTGAAGAAGCGTGTGGTGTCGTTGATGGCATGTTAAACAGGTCTTCATTGAAGGACATCTTGATGCTTCATGGGTTGGTTTGAAGCAATTTTTGCAAAGTTTATGTCTTAGCACAGATTCAATCCGCTGAGTCACTGCCATTTGTATAAATTTACCACATGTGTGAATCCAATGTGCACCATTGCATACTTTACACGATGGAGTTATAGTTGTGTGGTAGTTTTTGAAGAAGCCTTTCTTGTTATTTGCCGGTTTTTGATCTCTTGTGGTTGTGCCGTTTCTTTTTCCTTCTAAATTATCTAGAGCATGGAATTTATTCTCTAGAAACTTAAGGAATTCATCAAGAGGTTGTAGATCTTTAGGGTTCTTCAGTGACTGCTCGTACGTCTTTCTTGTTTCGTTATCCAGTTTCTGCGAGATGATATACAAGATGATCGGGTCCCAACTTCTTATTTTAATATTAAGACATTTTAAGGAATTCACACACTCCACTGTTGTATCATGAATTCTTCTTAGATTTGATGCCGATTCAACCTGGCATTCTTTTTGATTTAATAATGCCTGAATTTGTGCATTAACGAGCAATCGTGTATTTGCGTATCGATTTATTAAAATTTGCCGTGCCATGTCATAGTTGGAATCCATTATGTGCAAGTGCTGTATAGTAGTTGCCGCTTCGCCCGTCACATTCGTCTTCAAATAATGCATCTTTTGAGCTTTTCCAAGTTTATCGTTTTTATGGATTACTTGCTCAAATAAATCAATGAACGATTTCCATTGCTTGTAATCGCCATCAAATGTTGGTAATTTTAACACAGGTAGTTTCAGCTCGTGTTGCGCTCCCTCTTTCGTGTGTTCTTCCCTTTTCTGCTGAACAGCAAATTGGTCGATCTTCTCTTGCAAACTCACAATAATATTTTCGTACGTTTGCTCCAATTCTTCTTGTTCGTTCATGAAGTCCTCGTCAACGCTCGTATCTCCATGTTCCATAAGGTCGTCGTGTGTTCTCATAAGAATCGCCCATTGGCCTTGAATTGTTTGTTGCTTGTGAACAAAGTACGATTTTGACGTCTGTTCAGTTTGCTCCATTCTATCTATTGACCGGAATAGAGCTTGTTTTTGGGCTTCTTTGCGCCTAATCCGTCTCTGTTGCTCATCGTCTTCTTGTGTTGGTAAATTCGTTTTTCCTTTCCCATTGCGTGGTAATGGAACAATTTTTTGGACTTCCTTCTCTTCGTTATTAATCTCGTTCAGTCTCTCTGCAAACTTAGTGCGTATGGATTTCACAGTTGTTTCCACTTGTTCATAAAATTTCGATTCAGCGTATGGGTGTTTTTCGCTGAAACTTCCGTGCTGCCGTATTTCTCTATCTCCTCTCTCAAATTCTTTCCAGTGCCAGTTTATATCGTCTAAACGTTCATCTACAAACTCCCTCGTACGTCTTACTTTGGGCTCCTTCGTAAACTTTTCGGATACTTTCTTTATCCATTCTGCCCTATCTTTCTGCAGCTGTGCCAATTCGTCAATGCTGGTCATTTTTCTTCAATTCTTCGATAGCTTTTTTCTTTTTTATTGTTCTTTTACTTTTCGAAGGACCAAATGTTTACTTATCACTCTAGCAACCTTACCACTGGAGGGGGGATAGCTAGTTTAACAAATAAACGTACAATAAAACAAACTGTTTCGCTTGAGTCTTCGTATCAACTCGCCCTATATTTATTTTTCAGCCAACTTTTATACAAAATTAGACATTTGTCAGCATAATTTGTCAGGCATAGCATTATACCTGAGCAGGCAAAATATGCTGACGCAATGGCTGGTCAATGTTCAATGAAGGTGTAGGTTTCCGTAGATTACTGTGGGAACCATGATTATTTGTATTTACATGTTCTTGCACATTTGTACACTCGGCTTTCGGCGGTTGGTTGTCTCTAGCAGCCTCAATGGCGCTGTCACGTCTTTCGCCTTGCTTAAGGCATTTTTGAAACGTCTGCGTTCCGCGAAGTTGAATTTGGCAAAAACACTGGAATTAATGTGCATTTTATCAAGAGTCATCTTAATGGATTAGCAGCCAGATTCCTCAGACCTGATGCTGCAAGTAACCACCAGTGTGGATGCGTCAGAATCTGAGGGTACTATATCATCCTTAGATGCTTAATTGCCCCTGACGGGGGCAGGATGTACCCATGTGGTATCATTCCTGCCATCGGGGTTTTGCATCGTCTCAGCGGACTTATGGAAGGGGTCCGAGGCGGGCACAGTTGCCACATTTAGTTCGGCTATCGGCAATACAGATGTTACCGGGCTGGTTGCTCGCTCAACAGCGACATCAACCATTGAAATCATCGTAGAGACTTCACTCTCTGTGTTTTGTGCCAGTGTATCTATTTTGAATCCTACGAGTACACGGGTAAAGGGAATGTTCACCCAAAGCAAAGCCCGGAGTCAAGGGAAGGCTAGATTAAAACCGAAGGTCGCCTGGTATTCGGAGTCCGCATACTAGCGACTAAGCGCAGGTTAGGATTCTGAAACCTGTAGCAATTAATCCAGCAGAATTACCCAGCCTCAATTTATTCGCATTGGAATAACAAAATTCGGGCTGTTAAAGCTAGCAACACTAGTAGGTTCCCGAAAAGCTAGCCCGAACTACAGACAAAGAGCAAGTACATTAGACAGCAGGCATATTCTCCATCAGAAGCGATCGAAGATGACAACTATTTTGTGATCGAAGATCCTCAGGAGAAAGTTGAAGTAAAAATGGCGACATTTCAGGATGTGTACAAGGTGAATGTTAGCACTGCCCCGAACAATATCGTTTATTATTGCACAACTTCTACCTACGACATGACATTGAGCACTGGCGATAGGAGTTCAATGGTTTCACCATGTTCAATGACGATAACTTGACAAATTATGTCATCGCACTTAAGGGCTTCATCCTCTGTATATTTCAGAGGAAGATCTCCTGATTTCGGTTCACTGAAAAGTAAGAGATCTATGGGAACCGATGAAATACCTAACATTGTTCTTAAACACCTTCGTCTAGAAACAACAACTTGTTGGATAATGTACATCATCTACCGGCTCATTGGAAGATAGCGCTGGTGCAACCCATTCCTAAACGGAATAAAAACATATCCAATCCGGCAAATCTCCGGTCGATAACTCTTCCTCCCAACATCAGCAAAATGTTTGAAAAAGTAGTCAATAGAGCCCTGCCCGAGTGGGTTGAGGACAAAGATATTATCCCGGATAACCAATTTGGTTTCATAGCGGTGCATGATTGCATACATGTCGCGAATAAATTGGTATCGGATGTCCAATTAAAAGAAATAATGCACGGGTGCCTTGCTAGTTGACTTGGAAAAGGCCTTTGTCACTGTATGGTTGCAGGAGCTCTTTTTCAAGCTTGACCAGCTCGGCATAAGCAAACCGCTGCTGTACATTATCTTAGATATGATCACCAGCAGTCAATTTATTGTTAGAGATGGCAGCGTGACGTCTGAAAGCTATTTGTCGCCTTAGATCTTGTCGCCTAAGAGAAAAATTTTAATTGCTTTTTTTTTATGGGCATGTTTTTATCTGTATCTTATTGGCTGTGATATTAGCTACCAAGAGGTAGAACTTTTAGAAAGATCCATTTTTACTTTCAGATTGGGTCAGAAAAAGCTACACAGGAGACAGCAACTCCTTGATCACTTTGGCGGCATCTGAAACCGACGACGAAGATAATGAAATTTGCCAATTGGAGGCATTGTTTAGGGCCGTGAAGGCAAAACAAATAGAGCGGCGAGAAAAAGAGCGACAGGCAGCAACCGAAAGCACAAACGAAAATGTGCACGAGCAAAAAGTGCTGGAAAAACCCCAACAATCCGATTTGCCAACCATCATCCAACCACAAAAGGTGAATAAGCAGCAGCAACAACCAAAGCTGCCTAAGCAGCAACAAAATCGAGAGATGTCAAAGCAGCAAAAACAACTGCAGTAGACACAGCAGCAGACGACATACGTATAAACTGGAGCTTAAGGAAACTATCAAAATATATAAGTCGGCCATAGGCGAACGTTTTATCATTAAAATATTGAGTAAAGATGGGAAGATGCTATCCACTGCTTCACAGTGGTTCATCATAAAAAAAAGGTAAGGAATTACTCGTTCAGCCCCAAAAGCGAAAGGTTGCAGACAATGCTGCTTCGAGGTCTCGATCTGTCCACCGATCCTGAGGATCTCTTTCAGGAGCTAGAAGCGAAGGAATGTGACGATCTTGAGTTTGTAGGGGTCAAACCATTCACTGCATTAAAGGCCAGAAGGGAGAATCGGACATTACCGTACTTCCTAGTTCAGCTTACTCCCAACAGCAAGTTAGATAGTCTAAGGAAAATTAAAGTCCTAGAAAATCAACGCATAAGTTGGGAAAAATTAAACCGCAGCGATAATATCTTACAATGTGTTCGCTGTCAGAGGTTCGGTCATGCCGCCTCGCACTGTCAAATGCAGTTTCCGAGCGTTAAGTGCGCAATAAATCATAAAATGGAAGAATGTCCGCTAGGAAAGCATAGGATTGTTGATGCCACGACTCTCAAGTGCATTCTTTGTGGTAACTCGGGACTCACCGCAAATTATCAGGGTTGTTCTAAGTACCAATATGCTAGGAAGATAAACCTCGCTCGTCAACAGAAGGTGGAGGTGAATGAAACGCCCGCCTATTCCTAAAACATCAGCCGTAACTCCCAACGTGATCTACGTCCAACTGGCGGCCGGCCCCAGGAGTACGGTACAACAAGCACCGAAGGTCGCTCATCAGGTCTCACGACCTCGAGCACCTTGTTGTGATGCTGATCTGCTGGCTATTTTGCTTTCTATTCAGGGGCAAATAAGTCAGCTGCAACAGGAAATACAGGAACAGGCGACACGCGTAGATCGTATCTACACTCTGCTGCCTAGTCTAACGTGCCTCCAGTCGTAATGTGCTCCGTGGTGGAGAAACCCTTAAAGATCCTTTCAGTGAATGTAAATTCGCTACTAAATATCGCACGAAGAGCTGTACTCTTCAAGTGGTTAGAAGACCGAAGTCCCGATGTTCTTCTGGTTAGTGAAACCAAGCTTTCTCAGAGGCACAAGTTGAGGCACAATCAAAACAATGTTATAAGGAGAGACAGAGCCAACTCCAACGGAGCTGGTGGTTTCGCTATCTTCGTTAGAAAAAATCTGCGTTATAAGGTTATTTATAGTGGAGAAGTGCGTAGATTCCAGGTACTAGAGGCTTGCATTATATGCATTTCCCTCCGTAGTGGGAAGAGGCTGTATATGATCGCAGCCTATGCAACTGAAGCTACTCAACAAACCTGTTTTATCTCAGAGCTCGAGACACTTTTTCAATATTTACGTCTGGGTTCGGAGGAGAATTATTACCTCATGGCCGGAGATCCAAACGCCAAACATAGCAATTGGAGAAATCATTCACCAAACACTAGAGGGAACCTACTACTTAATTGGTCAGAAAAGTGTCGAGTATCGACTCGATTTAAAAGCGACGGATAGTCCGTTTTATCCCAGATCAGGCTCTTACCTAGATCGGATGTTTGATGATCGGATACAACTGACTGACATGGACCGACGAACAATAAACTGTCTTCACACATTCGTGTACGACAGTGACCATTGCGGATTTAGTGCCGTAGTAACAATTCCCAACGAAATTGCGGAACTGGAGGAGTATGTTCAAATGCATTCTTACAATTACAGTAGGACGCGATGGATACGATTCTCCCGAACAATGACAAAAGCACTCTCTTCGAACTCGCTCAACCCACCATCCAAATTTGTCGAACGAAGAGATCGACACTTACCTCAAACGGTTGGACGACACAATAAAACAAACAATGGACGGAACAATTCCCAAGTACTAACTAACAATATATACCGCAATGCTACGATTGACGCTTTTCACCGACAAAAGAGTAGGCTACTGACGAGACTTAAGCTCCTGTGCAGACGTTTCACCGACCCACAAAACTCGGAGGTTAGGACACTGAAATCACAACTTAAAAACCTACAGCAATTAATTCAGCAAAATAACCGTGCTACAATTAATTCGCATTGGAATAACAAAATCCGGGCTGTTAAAGCTAGCAATCCTAGTATCTTTCGAAGAAAAAATCAGAATGAGCTTCCGTGTCTTAAGCTCCCCCGAACAACAGACAACGAACAAGTACTTGTGACAGCAGGCATAGATCCAATATAAAGCAATCGAAGATGACAACTTTTTTGTGATCGAAGATCCTCAGGAGAAATTTGAAGTAATAGGTGCGACGTTTCAAGATGTGAACAAGGTGAATGTTAGCACTCGCCCGAACCATATCCTGGAAAATCGTGTCCTATTGCACAACTTCTACTTGCGATATGACATTGAGCACTGGTGATCGGTGAACACTGGTTTTACCATGTTCAATGACGATAATTTGGCAAATGATGTCATCGCCAATGAAGGGATTCACCCTCCATTCATATCAAAGGAAGATCTCCTGGTCATTGTCGGTTCTCTGAGAAGTAAGAAATCTGTGGGAATCGACGAAATACCAAACATTGTTCTTAAACACCTTCCTCTAGAAGCGGTAAACATATATACTACCCTGTTTAACAATTTGCTGAATAATGCACATTATCCAGCTCATTGGAAAACAGCGGTAGTGCAACCTATTCCTAAACGGAACAAAGACACATCCAATCCGGCAAATCTCGGGTCGATAAGTCTCGTTCCCAACGTCAGCAAAGTGTTTGAAAAAGTGATCAATAGAGCCCTGACCGAGTGGGTTTAGGATAAAAATATAATAAAACCAATGGATAACCAATTTGGTTTCAGAGCGGGGCATGATTGCATACATGCCGCGTCTAAACTGGTATCGGATATCCAATGGAACAGAGGTAAGAAACAATGTACGGGTGCCTTGTTGATTGACTTGGAGAAGGCCTTTGACACTGTATGGTTGCAGGGGCTCTTTTTCAAGCTTGACCAGCTCGGCATAAGCAAACCGCTGCTGTACATAATCTTAGATATGCTCACCAGCAGACAGTTTATTGTGAAAAATGGCAGTGTAACGTCTGCTGCGACTTTTGAAATTAAAAATGGTCTACAACAGGGTGTAGTTATTTCGCCGATTTTATTTACGAACTTCACAAGTGATCTTGTAGGATCCATATCCATAGCGTACGCAGATAACTTGATCGCGTACAGGTCAAGTCCGATGATCGAGGTTATTGTAAGTCTCTTGCAGCGTGACTTCGAAAAGGTTCAGGAATATTGCGATGATTGGAAGTTGAAAATCAATTTTCAAAAGGCTTCTAGAAATACTAGAAAGATGTGGCGAATGTTCTCTGTTGTTGGACAAAACGGACAGCCATTAGCGAATCGAAGTGTTGTCAGATACCTTGGGATCTGGCTAGATCAATATCTATATTTTGAAAAACATATAGATGCTGCTCTGGCCAGAGCCAAAGCGGCCTTTGCCCTGACAAAGAGGCTGTTTCACAGCAGTCAGCTCGATGCCAAGGTAAAGGTGATCTGCTACACGGCCCTTATTCGGTCTGTCCTTGCCTATGGCTGTCCCGTTTGGTTTAACGTGGGAACAAGCTTAATGGAAAAGATACGGGTTTTCGAGAGACGATGTCTTAGGGCTTGTCTCCATTTATATAGAACTCCAGAGTCTGAGTACAAAAAATTCTAGAGTAATGAGGTCCTGTATAACGGGGCAAACCTGATCAGAGTGGACGAAGTCACATTGCAAGAGCAATGACTTCGACCAACAACTTGATCTCCGGGGCTTATTACCCCAATGATATGCACCATGAGACAGTGCGCCTTAACGGCCTTATTCCCCCTGAAGCTTTTCTCTATTTAGATAGAAAAGGTCTGGTCCAGGATAGATTAGCGGTGCCGTTAATCTTCCATGTTGGTCGAACAGCTGTGGACGGGCGAGTCACTTACGACCAAGACGTCGCAAGTAGCTCACCGGAGACCCTCAGGTTTAGTAAGGCGGTATCAGACCGCGACGAAGTGGATGTCGAAAAGCAACACAAACATTTTTGGTGGTCTGGCGGGAAATGAACTTCGTCGTTTGTGTGTATTTTGGGTGCCTCTAAGGCAAATCATAGCATGTCCTGTTAGCCATGGCCGGCTTACATATATATAAGGTAGTGTAAGTATTAGTAATTAGTAAGTAGTTTTAATTTTATTTTAAGTTAGATTAAGATTTTATGTTTAGGATTAGTCTTTTAGTTTAATTTTAAATTTAGATTAATTCAAACCAAAGTCCTGACACTAAGTTTTTGTATTAAAAGAACAATATTTGCTTAGTATTACATATAATGTTAGTTAGTTAGATATAAAAATAATATTAAGTCGAAAGACTTATTTAAGTTGTTAGGTTTAGCTTAGAGCGCCCGCATAGGGCCAGTTAGTTAGTTAATAAATAGTTAAGTTAATTAATTCAAAAAAAAAATGCATTAAAATTGAAAAAAAAATAAAAAATGAGTGCTTGAAAGTTATAAACTTCAACACGATACCAAGGTTCGAGTCCCGGCGGTGTCATCAAATATTTTTTTTTCTTTTTCTCCTTCTTTCTGTTTTTTTTTTTTGCTCTTTGTTATATTTGTTTTTTGCTTTTTTCACTTACAAACATATATTTCTGTGAAAAATATGTCGCGCTGCAACGCTGAGTCGTGTAACGAGCGTAAGGCCACAGGATATTTATTATCATGTTTCGGAGCATGCAAGAAAACATTCCATTCTAAATGTGTAGGCCTAACTGACTTTATACTTGACAAAGTAAAGTCAACAAATGGGTTGCATTTTTACTGCTCAGACTGTCGACTTCTTTCACTTTCGAGTTTATCATTCAAATAAGTTGCGATGGAACGTGACTTTCTGAATATCTCGATATTCGACAATCTCAAAATCCAATTCTCTTCGTTGTAAAAGTTCCCAGTTATGATCAATGCATCAACCTTCACTGATTTTTCAACCCCGGTCCCCCCGGAAATACAGAGGAAATCGTTGCTAATTTTCTAGCCCCTCAACTTGCGGAAGTTTCTGTACCAGAAAGGAAAAGGTCGACTTCGACTCCGTTCCAGCCAAGAGACGTCCTCAGAAAAACAAATCTTCGGACCAGTGTTTGCCCTGTTCATCCAATCCCGATAAAAGTTTGAATCCTATAACGAGCTTATCTATTGCAGCAGCGGAACCAAGCTGTACCGAACCTACATCGAGTGTAACTCCGCTAAAAAAATGTGGACTATTTACTTTACCAAAATTTAAAGAGGCATTTGTCTCCCGTCTTCTTCCTAATACAACTTGTGAAGATGTCATTGGGAATGTTAAAAATTATTGTGTTGACGTGGCCTCTGTAAGATGCCAAAAAAATTGACAAATTTAATAGTCCTTTTACTTCATTCAAACTCACAACTGAAGCAAACATATTCCCAAAAATTATTAATAATGAGATCTGGCCTGCTGATGCTACAATCCGCGAATTTGTTCCTAAAGCGGAAAAGATAATCACTCCTTCCAATAAGCCTTCAAAAAACTAGAGCGTTTATCCCTTTACTATCAAAATGTAAGAGGATTACGTACGAAGTCTCGAAGTATGTTTCTATCGTCCCATAACTGCGATCATGACGTCATCGCATTAACTGAAACGTGGCTCAATCCAAGCTTTTTTAATAATGAGCTATTTTCATCGGAGTTTGAAGTATATCGAAGAGACAGATCTTCAAACATTGCAGACCCCGTCGGGGGTGGTGTTATCATTGGGGTTCGAAATATTCTGGAAAGCTCTTTCTTTCCGATTCCTTTTGTTGAAAGCTTGGATGTAATATGTGTCAAAATTAAACTCAAATCTGAAATGCTTTTTCTTATTAATGTCTTTGTTCCACCCACAAGCTCTAACAATGTTTATGAAGGAGCCTCAGCTCTTGACGAAATTTTATTATTAGGTGATTTTAACTTATCTCATATAAAATGGATACCTTCTGACGACGAACTTTATTTTGTTACAGCTGGTAGTGTATCTCGTCATTCGTCAATTTTTCTTGACTCTCTAATCTCGTGTGGATTACAGCAAATGAGCTGTTTAAAAAACTGCATGGACAGATTACTTGACCTTGTTTTTTTCAATAATGCAAGTAACTGCATTGTCTAACGCAGTACCCTGCCTATGACAAAAATTGATTCATATCATCCTTCTCTTTAAATCATTTTATCTTTTGACAATGGGCTTGAGAATGACGTGGAATACAAAGATCTAGAGTTTGATTTTAAAAATACTGATTTTAATCTTCTTAACGAATTAGTGTCTAAGATAAACTTTAACAGTATCTTTAAAGGAACTGTTGACCAAAAGGTTGGTAAATTTTATGTGATCATGTTCGACTGCTTCGTTTCATCTATTCCCGTTAAACAAACACGAATGTGCTCGGTAGTAACTTTCCCATGGTACAATCATGAATTACGAAGTCTACCTACCTAAGGCTTGGAAAAATTACCTTTCAAGTAAAGACCATGATCGCTACTTTTCCATTCATATGGAATTTCAGTCACTTTCAAGTCGTCTTTATGACAACTATGTTGAAAGAATGCGATTATCTCTCCTAAACGACCCAAAATTGTTTTGGAAATTTTTCAACTGCAAGAGAAAATCTGATGGTTATCCTTCCACTCTTTCATACTTAAATAATTCAAGTAAAAAAACAGATTATATATGTAATTTCTTTTCATCTTTTTTCAGTTCCGCCTATGATTCTGATAATTTTATACCCGACCCAAAAGAATTCGCTCACCTAGAGACCTTTTGCCCTTTACCAATAACTCCTAGTGATGTGGAATACCATCTTGCTCGCCTTGGAACTGACACCACCTGCGGACCTCATGAGATACCTCCAATAATCTTTAAGTATTGCTGTAGCTCTCTAGTAGCTCCTCTAAGCCTCTATTAACCAAAAAGTTTTTCCAAAATTTTGGCAAAATGGTTTCATAATCCCGGTGCACAAAAAGGGCTTCCGGGGAGATGTTACTAATTACAGACCTATAGCTAAGCTATCTTGCTTGCCGAAACTTTTTGAGGCTTTCATTTCCGACAGCGTTTATTTCAGTTGTAAACCTTTCCTAACTGATAAACAGCATGGCTTTGTTAAAAACAAATCCACACTAACAAATTTGTTAGAGTTTACTTCATTTACAAATAAAACCCTAGAAGTAGGAGATCAAGTCGACTGCGTGTACACTGATTTCAGTAAGGCCTTTGATAAGCTTTCCTATAAGCTAATTGCTTTTAAAATAAATCCCTTGGTTTCTCTTTATCTTTCGTGGAGTGGATATGCTCGTATCTTGACGGGAGAACGTATCAGGTTTTGTTAAGGGGATCGACCTCTAAAACAATAAACGCTACCTCAGGTGTGCCTCAAGGTCTCCTCCTCTTTAATTCATTCTGGCCATTAACGATGTTGTTAGTGTGCTCAAGAACTCAAATGCTCTAATTTATGCCGACGATATAAAAATATTTAAGTGTATCCACAATCTATCCGACTGCAGCGCTTTACAGGATGACCTTAATTCTTTTGTAAAATGGTGCTACAATAATTGCTTATCATTAAACATATCTAAATGTTTTAGCATGTCCTATTCGAGAAGACTTAATCCTCTCTTCTCTGTGTACAACATAAATAGTTCTACGCTGGCTAAAGTAAAACTGACAAAGGACTTAGGTGTACAATTCGCTCCAAATCTTGACTTCTCAATTCATATTGAGCAAATAGTCAACAAAAGCAACACCCTTCTCGGCTTCATCAAACGGTGGAGTAAAGAATTTTCATGACCATTAATCACAAGTACCCTGTTCACTACATTTGTAAGGCCACAGCTTGAGTATGCATCCAAAGTGTGGTCACCGTATTACTTAACACAAATTGACCGTATCAAGTCTGTTCAACGCAAATTTGTTCGTTTCGCACTTCAAGCCTCTATCATTTATCATGGACTGATCCTCTTCGTCTTCCACCTTATAAGGACCGTCTTCTACTTATCGGCCTTGATTCATTACAAAAACGTCGGGAAGTCTGTGATATTGTGTTTTTACATCAGCTTATTGCTGGTTATATTGACGCACCACCACTTCTTAACCAAGTCAATTTTAGTGTAAAGTCTTTCAATTTTAGAAACTTAAACATTTTTGACATAAAATACCACCGTACGAATTACGGATGCAACGAACCTGTTACTCGGATGTCAATAGAAGCGAATTCAAACTGTCATATGTTCGATTTTGTATCCAGTAAACTGGCACTGAAACAAAAACTTTTTGGACGTGTCAATTCTTAATGTGCATGCTACGTATTTTTTCAGTACTCTTGTTTTTATTTGTATTTATTTTATAATCAACATTTGTAATTAAAATATATATTCTTTTTTTAATATTTGTTAAACTTTGTATTTTTGTATGGTGTTAGGCTTTATTTGTTTATGTCTACGAACAACTAACACCACGCTAAATGATGACTGTGACAAGATAGGTATTACTCTATGAGTAACACTGTCACTTACAATGCTTGTTTAATAAGCAGTACTGATAGCGTATGTGTCCATGGGAAGCTGTTGTAGCATAATTTCCATGGCGGTTGAAGGTGGGGAACGAAGTGCCCCCGTGATGCATATACACGCCGATCTTTGGATTCTGCCTATCTTTCTCAAATTTTCCTTTATATTCATTGCTGGCTACCATACGAGGATACCATATGTTAGGATTAGTCTGACAACTGCTGTATACATCCAGTGCGTCAATATCGGTTTCAGTTCCTTTTTGGGGCCGAGGACACTCTTGCATGTATACATAGCCATCGCTGCCTTCCTAATAATGTCTTGAATATTTGGTTTCCAGCATAGTTTATTGTCTAATAAATATAATGCCTAGGTATTTGGCTTGACTAGTGAAACTAGTGAAACTTAATTCCTTATTCATTTTTGGTGGGCTTACTTGAGATATTTTGCACCTTTTTGTGAACAGTACGAGCTTTGTTTCAGACGGGTTTACATCTAGACCTACTCATCCAATCCACTTTCTTAGCTTATTTAGCGAAGTTTCCATAATATCTCTAATGGTATGAAGAAATTTTCCTTTTACGACTAGGGCTAGTATCCAGAGGAGTGGGGAGGGTACGCCTCCTTGCGGGGTTCCTCTGAGTGCTCTCCTGATAATATTGCAGTGTCCTAGCTCGGAGTAGGTACTATTACAGGATACGACGTTTTTAGTCCAGTCTCTAATAATTTCTGTTACTTTAAGTCTGATTAGGGTATTGATTATTGCTTCGGACTTAACATTATTAAAAGCACCCTCTATGACAAGGAATGCAACCATTGTATGTTCTTTGTTATCAAAGGATTTTTCAATGGTGCTAACTAAGGAGTGAAGTGCTGTCTCTGTTGAGTATCCCTTACGATAAGCATGTTGAGAAGGTGATATAGATTTGAAACAGATGCCTTCCCTAATATGTAGATCCACCAGCATTTCCATTGTTGTCAGAAGAAATGAGGAGAGGGTGATGGGTCTGAAATCGTTTGGTGAGCTATGTGTGGCTTTCCCACTCTTTTGTATGAATACCGCTGTAGCTTACTATGATACGATTTAGGTACTATGATACCGTTGATCGATTGGTTGGTCTGTGCAATCAGTATTAATGGGATCTTTATTCCGAGGGAAGTGAGTGTCGATCAGGAGATTGAGGGTCTCCTTAGCGGATTTCGTCCAGACTCCGTCCGACGTTTGAATAAATGTTGGAATAGCTGGTGTCTTTGAAAGAAGGAGTCTTAACCGATCACAGTCTTAGGTGCTTTCTATTTTATCTCTCTGGAGAGTTTTGCACGGTTAAAACATCTTCTGATTTGTTTGCGTAAAGCTGAAAGGTCTGCTTGTAGGGCACGCTTTTGAGAAAGCAGAATTCATTGCTTTTGTGATTTTCTCTACCATGACATCGAAGTCATTTTCCAAGTTTGGCTCGCAGGTGGCTTCTTTTTCTAGTTTTTTATGGAGTATGTCCTTGTACCCATTCCAATTAGTCCTCCTTGGGTTTCGGAAGGTACGGACTGGAGGTGTGTATAGACTCAACGAGAATTGGATATATCTTTGGTCAGAAAATGATACCTCATCCGATTCGTTCCATTTTGAGATAGAAAGGGTAGAGTCGTTTGACACAAAAGTTATGTCTACCACTTCCTATCTGATTCTACGTATGAAAGTTGGCTCTGAGCCTACATTACAGAGGTTGAGGCTAGCTTGTATTAAATGATATATTCAAAAGGTTTCTCAACTCTGTCATTTTTGTTGCTGCTTCCCCATATGGTGAGGTGTGCGTTGGCATCAGCACCTATGACTAGGCGTGCTTTGGCCTCATCTGCGTTATTAATTGCTCTCCGGATGGGACTGGATGGTATTTTTCTTTTTCATCGTACGGCATGTATGCTGAGGCAACCCAGACTATTTTTCCGCCACCAGCGTTAGTCTCCAGACAAGTAAAGTCTGGGACAGTAAACTGTGGAAGATAAAAAGTTTTTGGGCTGCTTTTGGCTAGGATGCATGTTCTCAATTTAGACGGAGCAACAAATTGGCAGTGGTTGCCTTAGAGTGGTGCAGATTTATCTGTACTTAATGTATTTAATGTGTTCGGGGTCGCTTGAACCCGGAGGCAGCCATGCCCTTGCAGTGGATCTTACTGGTAGCTTTGACCATTGGTTAACCACAAGTTTTTAATTTTTGATATTACTTCCAGAAGGAAGTCTACCAAACATTTATTTTTGTTGGAAATTTGTTACTTTATTGTTTGATGATCAGCGAGAGACTGACTCAGTACAATAGTGAATAAGAGTACAGCAAAAAGTATCAAATAATAGCGGGGTATACTTATACTTTGTAGTATTTCAACACCCCCACTTATTGAAGCATTAAATATTGACATTTCATATTGAAAATATTACTTGAAAAATTTCAGGTCAAAGTATTTAAACAAATAAAATCAAGAAATGCGAGTAGAATCCAAACATCGATTAGAAACTATAAAGGAAATTATTTACAAATATTATAACATCTGATCATAACTGAAATATGATTACAATTTAATCTTCAATACTTATCAAACCCATTCCTCGGGCACAAAATATACTTTTGTTATGCGGTACTGCTTTTGTTAAACTATCAGCAACCATTTCTTCAGTTGCTACGTAGCGAATGCTGACAGTTTGATCGCTAATACGGTCACGAACATAATGGTGACGGACATCAATGTCTTTTGACCGAGGTCTGAAACAGTCCGTTTCAGCTACCGTGATCGCACTTTGGTTGTCGCATGCAATCGTTACAGGTTGATTTCCAATTGAAGGATCCAAATCTTTCCCAAATGATTTAAGCCAAATTGCCTCTTGAACTGCTGAAGACTTCACCATGTACTCTGCCTCCATGCTAGACAATGCAACAGTTGCTTGCCTCTTGCTTCCCCAAGAAATTGCCCCACCGCACAAAGTGAATATGAAGCCTGTACAGGAGCGCCGTTTGTCAACGTCTGATGCCCAGTCAGCATCTGTGAAACCTTGTAGTCCTTGGGAACTGCCAAAGAAAAATTTATAATTAATTGTACCCTTTAAATACCTGAAGATTCGCTTCACTGCCGCCCAATGTGCTTTTCCATAGTTGTTGTTAAAGCGGCTGACGTCATTGACAGTGAATGCAATATCGGGCCTAGTCTTTGTGCCAGATACAAGAGACTGCGTACTGCTTCCTGATATGGTACATTCTCCAATAGCTCCCCTTCTTTGCACATCGTTGATGACAACTTTTGGTTGATATCACTCGGAGTCGAGACTGGCTTTAAGTCGCTCAAACCAAATCTTGCAAGAATTTCATGAACATATTTTGCTTGATCTAGCCCAATTCCATTTGTTTTCGAATCATAGGTGATGTTGAAACCCACACAACTTTTTGCTGCACCAAGGTCCTTCATCTTAAATGCACTGCTTAACGCTTTCTTTAACACCAGGATCACGCCAAGAAATCAATATATCATCTACATATATTGCCACGATAAGTTGGGAATCACTTTTGAGGAATACACATGGATCAGCTTTAGACTTCAGGAGACCAAACGATTTTAAAGTTTTTTCAAGTTTGATGTTCCATTGCCGTCCGCTTTGCTTCAAACCGTAAAAAGCTTTCTCCAACTTACATATCTTACCATCGTCCTCCCCACAGCCTTTCGGAAGTTCCGTATATATTTCTACCTGCAAATCGCTCTGAAGAAAAGCAGTCACTGCGTCCATCTGGTCGATCTTAAGGTTGAGTTTAACAGATAGAGCAATAAGGTATCTGATCGATGTATAGCGGACTACAGGAGAAAAAACTTCATTGTAATCGATGCCGTAACGCTGTGAACACCCCTTTGCAACTAAACGAGCCTTTTAGCGTAATATTTTGCCATCGTCATTTTGTTTTGTATTAAATACCCATTTCGATTTAATTGCCTTACGACCAAATGGCAACGAAGATAGAGTCCACGTTTTTTTTCGATGAGAGAATCCAACTCGCACTGCATAGCTACTTTACATTTGTCGCTATCGTCACGACTAAGTACATCTTTGACCGTTACAGGATCGGGATCTAAGCTGTTAATCGCTGCTAAGTGGGACACATAACCTTGACTCCTGAAATCGCGGGGTACGGGTGCTCTTTCAGATCTTCGGACAGTTTCAGGTAGTGACACCTCAGCCTCAGGAATATACGTATGATCTGAATCATCATGAAAGGTATTCTCACCCGTCTCATCAAAAATTGTGTCATTTGCGGGCTTAACATCGACATTATCACAATCGACCATTGGCTTGTGAGCTACAATCAGTGAGCTACAATCAATTACCTTAGCTTGGGTTTCCATGAAAACGACATCTCGACTTGTTATAATCTTCTTCGTTAATGGATTCATGCACCGATACCCTTTGGATGACTCACTGTATCCGACGAAAATCATTTTTGTTGACTTCGCATCCCACTTTTGGCGACGTTGCTTTGGTATATGTACCATAACTGGTGATTCAAAAATACGCATTCCATTTAAATTGATATCTTTCCCAGTCCAGATCTTTTCAGGAATATTTCCTTCCAGCGACGAAGAAACGGAACGATTGATGATGTGAACGGCCGTATTTACCGCCTCTGCCCAATATGACTTGTCTAAATTAGCATCGAACAGCATACATTCATCCTTTCCGCAACCCCGTTCTGTTCGGGTGTATAGGTGTTTGACGTTTGATGCAAAATGCCTGACTTGCGGCAAAAGTCTTTGAAATGCTGATTGACGTATTCAGTTCCATTGTCTGTGCGTATTGCTTTTATTTTTCTATCCAATAGGTTTTCGACAAATTGCTTAAGATCTTTAAATCGATCGATTACTTCAGCCTTAGATCTGAGAAAATAAACAAAAACTTTTCGTGAATAGTCGTCAATAAATGTAAGGGAATACTTAGCGCCACCAATGGATTTGTTCTCCATTGGTCCACATAAGTCCGAATGCAGCAGATCAAGTAATCCTGTTGTGCGCGTACCCGAGTGTTTGAATGGATTCCTCGCATGTTTACCTTTGTAACATGCCTCACAATTTTCTAGTTCAGTTGAGTCGCCATTGAACACTATCCCCTTTGCAGAACACTTCATCATCTTGCATAAGTCAGCATAATTCATGTGTCCAAGGCGACGGTGCCAGGTCATAACGCTAATTTCCTCCTTTGATAATAAGCACGAGAAAGTTCGATCTTTAAATTTGTAAACACCAGAAGAACTCTTTGTTTCCGCGAGTAGTTCACCAGTATCCTTCACTATACGACATCCCCCTTTGTCAAAGATGCCTTTTTCTACCACCTGAGCAACTGATAGTAAATTTGTCGCTAAATTCGGAACATATAAAATGTCTTTCACATCAATGTCTTTTTCACAAATGCACAACGTAGCATTTCCGACACCATTTACCGACATTCATTCATTGTTCGCGGCCACTATTTCTTTAATCGTCGTACAGCTCAAATTTTTAAAAATATTTTTGTTCGGCGTCATGTGACTCGATGCACCACTGTCTACATACCACTGTTCGTTTTCGCGCCGAGAAAAATACACACTAAATGCGTTTCGACTGTTGGAATTTGCCACGATTTTCCTTTTTTCGGTACACTCTTTGCTAAAATGTCCTTTGCGACCACAATTGTAGCATTTATATTTGGATTTTTTTCCGCTATTTCCCAATTTTTTTTTTACTAAAGAACGCACTTTCACCCGTTTTTTCGTAATCCCCATCTAACAACTTCATTTTAATATTCTCGCCGGTAATGAGTGTGCCACTGCTTTCAATACCCATTATAAATGGTTTATATTCCTCGCGTTTATTCGCGGCGTTGATAATCTGATTGACATAGTCCGACATCGAATCACAGTTATCTAGCCGAACCGTTATAAGCTGGCGCAAAAGGCCGATCTTTCGAGTTAGTCCCGTATCTTCAAACAACTGTTTGAGAGTTTTCCAGATAACTGCAGCACTAGTATGGTCTTGAATATGCACATAGATTGCTTCAATAATGCATAGAATAATTTTGGCCTTAGCTTTTCTTAATTTTCCGTCGTCAGTTTCTTTAACCGGGTCCGAAATACAGTTATGCAAATCATTTAACTCGAGCAAACTTTCCATCGCGAATTTCCATGTATGATAATTTTCACTTCCGCGAAGTTTCTCGATGCAAGAATTATTTTGTTGCGACATAACTAATTAGTTTGCCTATCTTAGATGGACAACACATGTACCAATCAAAGTTAAAAAAAAAACAAATTTTTTTTTTACTGATCTCGGCAAACGTGACCGTTCAATTTCTTTTACACGCAGTAAAACAAACAAAATAAAACCCGGT
Source organism: Orthonevra nobilis (assembly GCA_963555765.1). Classification (NCBI taxonomy): domain Eukaryota; kingdom Metazoa; phylum Arthropoda; class Insecta; order Diptera; family Syrphidae; genus Orthonevra; species Orthonevra nobilis. The sequence goes on along the minus strand of OY743226.1, from coordinate 67,331,220 downwards.
ACCCGTAAAAAAAAACAAGACTCAATTACCGCCTGGGCCCATAACCTGTTGGAAATTTGTTACTTTATCTTTTGATGATCAGCGAGAGACTGACTCGGTAAAAAATACAATAGTGAATAAGAGTACAGCAAAAAGTATCAAATGATGGCGGGGTTACCACTTTGTAGTATAAGTATACAATATTTCAACAATTTTGGCACCCAACCAACTTTATGCCACTAGCGTGCAATCCGGCACCCGTGAAAGTGGGTGGAGTATCTGTTGGTTTCTCCAGAATGTAAGTGAGAATATCTCCAGCCAACATGATTGTTAAGATTCTCCAATTTCCCTACTGAGCCTGCCTTCGTCGTTCTGTATGTCAGAGACCCCAAAGAGAAGATCACTTTTTACGACTTCCCCGAAGGATCGGTTCATTGTATCAATGTTCCTTGCCTTCTTTAGAGTCTTGTGAGCCTCATCCTGGGATCACGGTCGTTTGAACGTCGAGTTCTTAATGGCTGCTAGCATGTGCACACCTGATACAGGCTTGCCCACCCGTTCGCCAATTGTCTTGGTTTTAGTAGGTCCTCTGATCGAGTGACTCGTACTAGGTCCTTCTGTGCGCCCTTCAATCTGAGTAGGTTTACTGGAAGCAATTAACCTTCCCTTCTTTCCGGTAGAAGCCTTGTCAGGTTTACTAGCTGCCTTTTTCTTGGGTGCTGGTAAACCTGATGCGGGTTTGCTGGCTTCCTCTGCCAAAGTATTGCTCTCCCAGCGAAACATGTCTTTGTCTTTGTCCGTCCAGGTGTCCTCGGGTTTATTCATGATGCGATTAAGTTGGAACTTGGCACTTCTAATGGCACGTTGTTTTTTGACGCATGGCTCTATTTTCTTTCTTTGCTATTGAGGCCTCACTATCTGCAGTTGAGCTCCAGCCTGATCTGTTGTCAGAATCTGACAGCAGTTCGATGGAAACATCCCTGAACTCATGTATGTTTGATTTCGTTTTTTTGGTTTTCGGTCCTCGTCCTTTCCTTTTGTGTCGTTTGTTGTTGTGTGTTCGTTTTGTTCATTATTTTTGTTGTTGTTGTTTGTGTTTGTCCAGAGCGGACACCAGGGGCAACACCAACCAGTGCCACGACAACAAAACACAGGCGCCGTCTTCCTACGCAATATCGGCAATTTCAACAACGGACGACGAGATGTCCAAACTCCGGGTTCACGACAGCCAATCACAGCACGAGTTGGTCACGTGACTCATCAGTGGAAAATTCCACCAAGGCAGTAAAGGCGACACGCGGTCGCCTGACACCATCCTTTTTTGCGCACGTGCAATGGGTTCATGTGCGAACTTTTACTTCTTGTGCGAGCATGGAGCGGAGCAGTTCACTTTCGACGGAGCAATTTTTTATATGAAAATAAATACCGTCAGTTTCAATAAAATATGAAATCGTATATTTTATTTCACATTCCCAAACAGTGTTCATTGTTTCAGTTTTTGGTCCCACGAGTAAACCGGTGTAAACAGTTAGCCGTCATATCATAGGCGGGGCTAGTATGACAACAGCCCACTTGTGAAGGACGTCGTTAGCTGTTGAATTACCCCTCAACCATTCATTCTTCGACACTGTGTGCACCACCACTGAATTTAGGGTCGACTGTATCTTGGCTTCGCCAGCCCTATCTGGAGACCGTAGAGTTTGGGTGACCTTTATCTGTCATCGCCCCCAGAGTCAGACAAGGGCAAAACGTCCGACCTTGGCATCTCAACTACACCCGAGGAGGTCATCTTAAACTCTTACAGGCGAACCTGCATCATGCTAAGGGAAAGTCAACTGAAGTCCAGGTTCTTATCTTAGATACTGCCAGGTGGAAAATCTGCATTACATCATTGAATGTGATTCAAATGCACACCATCTGGTCTGGGGTAGTACCGACATTAACAATAGAGGTGAGGGCCTGTTACACTTTATTATTAGCAATAATATAGGCATTTTACCCAAAGGCTCAAAACCCACCTTTATAAACGCGATTCGCGAAGAAGTAACTGAGCTGCAATGACATTGCTGATATGCCAACTGCAGCACGAATCCACAAAACCATATGCAAGGATCATGTTTAGATTGTAGGATTACTTTATAAATCTAATAGATCCTACGTGACGGACCATGCGGATACTCTCGATACGCTGTTGAGCGATCACTTCCAAGGTTCGTCTACCACTACGGAGGGCTCTTAGCTGTTCTAACAGGGTTAAAAGTCATGGCATCTTTCCTTACCTTCTCCAAAAGTCATGGTCCATATCTTACCGGTTCTCATCGCTTTGGTTAAAGCTAGCTATAATTAGGGCTATATTCCCTGACCTGGCGACAGGTTAACGTTGTATTTATACCAAAACCTGGAAACAGACCTCCGGAGCTGCATTAATCGTATAGGCCTATTTGTTATCCTCCTCCATCTTAAAGAGAAGCACAAGCAACATAGTGTTAACCATGTTCTATTTTTTGTTTCCTTGAATTAAACATTTTTGTAAAAAATATAAAGTTTTATTCAATTTTATATGTAACACGAATTAGAAATCATCAGTCATCATCAATGGATAACAACTGCAGAAAATGCAGAAAAGCCATTCGCGGTGAAACGGGTATAAGTTGTGCGGGAATCTGTAATAAGATTTACCACGTCGCGAACGGCTGTTGTGGTTTCGATTCGTATACCGCGAATGCACTAGAGTCATGTGAAAACATAAGATTCGTTTGCGGCGATTGTATTATGTATATTCACAACGTAGATTATGCCTTAAAAGATATGTCGGCTGCTGTTGAAAAAAATAGTGAATACCTAAAAGAATATAAAAATGAATTCGAAAGTGCGTTAGAAAATGATAAACGGGAAATAATGAAGTTACTGCAAGCGATGGAAGAGGGATATACTAAGAGAATAAATGAAATGAAGAGTACACAATCAATTTGTGAAAAGAGTGTAGAGGAATTAAAAAAAGTAAATGTTTACAGTAAAGCTTTTAAAGAGCAAAGTGAGAAAATATGCAGTGATGTGAATAAGATGGCAAATAATAATAATATGGTTATGGAAAGGGTAAAAGAGATGAAAAGGGATATAGTGAAGGAAATAAAATGTGATAAGGCAAAAGTGTCATACGCTGATCAAGTAAAGAAATCAGCGGGAGTGAGTGCACCAATTATATTGAAACCAAAAGGAAAACAGGAAAGTGAACAAACCATAAGTGAAATTTAAGAGAAATTTAAACCATCAGAGCTAAAGGTAGGGGGAAGTGCAATGATTAATAGGCAGGCCGGAGCGATAGCCATTCGATGTGAAAACATTGAGGCACGATCTAAATTGGCTTATGAAATGAAAGAGAAAATGAGTGAAAATTATGATGTGCATTTGCCGAAGTTTCGACTCCCTAAATTATTAATTACAGGACTGAGTGAAAATATGGAAGGAGCGAAAATCATAGATGCATTAAAGAACCAAAACAATGTGACATGTGACATGATAAAATGCATAAAGATATATAAATCATATAAAAACAAAAGGGTGTATAATGCATTAATGGAAATCGAAGGAAAAGGTTTTGAAAGTGTAATGAGTTTAGGAAAAGTAAACATTGAGTGGGATAGATGTTCGGTATATGAAAGCTTGTCTGTGCTTCGATGTTTTAAATGTTGGGGATTTAACCATACATCAACGCATTGTAAAGAAAGCCGTCAGATATGTCCAAAATGCAGTGAGGAAGGGCATTCTTTCAAGGATTGCCTAAATGAAAACAAAAAGTGTATTAACTGCAACAAGGCAAAATAACGCCTCAATCTAAGTGATATTGATATTAATCATAATTGCAGAGATAACTGCTGTCGTACTCTTCAGCGAAAATTAAAAATTGAGCATGAAAGAATAATTTATTAGCAATTAGGATCATCCGCGAGGTGTCTATGTTTAAATATCGGTGGAATCCGGGCAAATTTAAACCAATTAGAAGTGATAGCGGTGAAAAACGATTTCGATTTTATTTGCGCTACTGAAACGCATTTAACAAATGATATCGAAGACTCTGAGTTAAGGTTGCTTGATTAAAAAATTGTAAGATGCGATAGTGTTTCTCGTCATACCGGTGGTGTACTGTTTTTTGCTAAACCCGAATGGCAAATCAAGGAAATATATAAGATAGCAATTGGTCAAATGATTTGGTGGCTTGTTATAAAAGTATCCTTAAACAATATAAGTATGATTTTAGTGGCGGTTTATAGATCTCCGAATTCTCCCGAAAATATATTTTGCGATTTTATTAGAGAAAAACTAGAAGATCTTTGTTCCACATATGCGGAAGTTATTATAATGGGTGATTTTAATATAGATTGGTTTTCAAATGGCACATATAAAAACCGAATATCCGAAAGTATATCGGACATTTTATTCAAACAAATAGTGACTGAACCAACAAGACTTACCCTAACCTCGGCTACTTTGATAAATTACGTTATAACAAATCGTGGAAGTATTCAGGCAAAAGTGAACAAAGACTATAAAATCAGTGATCACGAATCATTGGAAATTCTGATTGAGTCAAACTTGGCTTAGAGAAATTATACTAAAAAGGTTATTCATTCATTGGTATTTAAGGAGAAAGTTTTTCTTAGGGAACTTATAGTAAATGAAATACCAAATATAGAATACAGTGATGTGAACGAAAAAGCTAAAGCTTTCAGTGTGAAATTGGAAAATAGTTTAAAAAAATGTTATGCCCAAAACAATTTATAGAATAAAAGGTAATCTTGGTTGGTTTTACCAACATTTATTAAATATGAAAAAATTAAAAGTCGATCTTCATCAAAGAGCTATTTGGTCAAATGATGCCAGTGACTGGATTAACTATAGGCACTGTAGAAACAGGTATGCGAGTGAAATTCAAATAGCAAAGAATAACTATATAGTAAGAAAGATTAACCAATCAACAGACCAAAAAACAATGTGGAGAACAATAAAAACACTAGTGCTTGAAGAAGAAAAAAGTGAAATTAAGGAAAAATCATGAGGTGGAGAAGTGATAAAAAATAAGTCTGATATAGCTAATAACATGAATACATTTTTTGTTAGGAGTGTTGATGACATAAATGAAAGGATTCCATTCGAGAATTATACAAATTTAATAAATATAATCATCTTTTTTTTTTTTTTTAATCGAATAAATATGAATGAGTTAAAGACTATCATACAAGGTATGAACAGTAAAAGAGATTTTAACGGTCTGCCAATTAAAATGATGTTGATTGAATTTAATAAATGAATCTTTTGGTACTGGTATTTTTCCGAACCTCTGGAAAGAGTCCATTGTGGTGCCAATTGAAAAGGTTAAAAAAAAAAACAAATCCAGCCGAATTTCGCCCGATTAACATGCTCAGGACAGAAAGTAAGATTGTGGAAAAAGTTGTGCATAAACAGCTGCAAAAATATATGGAAGAGAACCATTATTTGACAGACTATCAGTCAGGATTTAGACAGCATCACAGCTGCGAAGCTTTAATAAATCTAGTGATTTCGCAATGGAAAACGGAGGTTCACGAAAAGAAAGTTATTGTTGCTATTTTTCTGGATTTGCAAAGGGCATTCGAGACAATAGACAGGGACATACTTTTGCAGAAGCTGAAAAAATACGGTGTTCGAGGCGTGGAACTTAGATGGCTCAAAAGTTACCTATCAAACAGAACTCAGCGAACTAAAGTGGCGGATAAATTTTCGGAAGCTATAGACGTAACTCTGGGAGTCCCACAAGGGGCGGTATTAGGAACACTACTATTTATTATTTACATTAATGATTTGGAAAAGGTGCTTAAATATGCAAAAGCTAGACTATTCGCCGATGATACTTTGCTCTATGTGTCTGGGAGTTCTGCAGACGACTGTATCAAAAAATTGAATGCAGACTAAAAGAGTATAGAAACCTATTTGAAAATGAACAAACTTAAGCTTAACATTTCTAAAACATAAGCTATGGTAATTAAAGGAGACTCTTTTGAAAATATTGTAATTTATAACGAAATAATTCAAAAAGTTGATGAAATAAAATATTTAGGAGTTATTATAGACAAAAAGCAAAGTTTCGAATCTCATATTAACTACATATGTAATAAAATTGCTAAGAAAATTGGATTTTTTCAAAGAATAAGATGTAGGGTATCAATGAGCTGTGCAATACAAATATACAATGTAATGATCAAGCCTAATTTCGAATACTGTTCAACAATATTATTTTTAGGATCCAACCGAATGACAGAAAGGTTACAAAAACTACAAAATCGAGGCATGAGATGTATTTTGATGTGCAATAGGTTCGATTTATGTTAGATGCATTAAGGTGGCTTACAATTAATCAAAGGACAATTATGAAGGTACTCATTTTTATTTTCAAAATGAGAAATAAAATGTTGCCAAATTATCTGTATGATGAAATAGTATATGTATCGGATGCGCAACCGTATAATTTGAGAAATAGAGGAGATTTTCGACTACCATTTTTTACAACAAGTAATTCACATATTATACCACAAAGGTTTCAATCTTTTTAATAAATTGCCTTACGACTTAAAATCAGAAAGTAATATAATAGCATTTAAAAGAAAGTTAATCTCGTATGATTAATCTAAGTACATCTAATTAATTAACGTCTAGTTTTTATTTTTCATTTTTAACTAGTTTTAAGTTTTAAATTGTAAGAAATAGCTGAAGCTAAATAAAAGAATCAATCAATCAATCAAAATCAATCAATCAAAAGACCATGGAAAGACTTATAGACCTGCATATCAAGGGACACTTAGAAACTCACTCTCCCCTGCACCCCAACCAATATGCATAAAGGAAGGGAAAGTTAACTGAGGGGGCACTTCACCATCTGATCCTTGTTGAAAAGACATTTCAATCTATGGAAATTCTCTCTCTCTCTCTGCGCCTTCCTGGATATTGAGGGTCCTTTTGACAATACCAGTGAAAGCTGCATTACAAACAAAATTCGAAGTAAAGGTATTGAAGACTCGACTAACAGATGGATAAAATCCATGCTAGAAAATCGAGTTATATCTTCAGTCAGTCAGTCACTGCAACGAGAGCCTGTCCACGCGGAGGTGTCATTGATCATAGACAACCTCCTGCTGAACCTCAATGAGATTAGCTATTGTCATGAGAAGCAAATATGACACTACAATCACCAGCGTTATTCAGCATTAATGCATGTCTCAAAATGGTGTTAATGTGAAGGACTCTCTGTGAATCCTACCAAAACCGTTCTGGAGCCCTTCACAATGAGGAGACAACTGACTCTGTCTCCAATTGTTATTGAGGAAACATCTCTGCTATACTCCAGTGAAGTCAAGTATCTCGATGTTATCTTGAATAAGAAACTAAACTGGCCTTCACATATCAAGTTCATCGCAGAACGCACAACCAAGGCCATGTGGGCCTGTAAGCGGTTCTTTACTAGTTGTACATCATGATGGTTAGATCTATTATTACCTACGCAGCCATGATTTATCGGCCCAAAACTTTAAAAGTAACAACTTCTAGAAAGCTGGAAAAACTTCAGTGTATAGCTTGCTTGGGCATCAGTGATGCTATGAGCACCTGTCGTACGACAGCACTGGAAGCTGACATTGGGCTGTTTCCTCTTACCATTTTCATAAGGAAAACAGCCGCCAGAAGCTTAGGATGCAACTGGCAATGAAATACAAACGTGACCAAACGGGACACTTGAAGATAATCAATTTAATCACACAGAAACTGCTTTTGGCGTGTCTTTGAGGTAGACATTTCTAACCGTGATCAAAGATCGTGCACGTCACATGCCTCCGACACCAGAAGCTTAATCTGGTATACCGATGGCTCAAAAATGTGTATGGACCCAACACTAAAATCTCCATATACATGGGAAAACATCCAAGTGTTTTTAAGGCTGAACTACAAACCATCGAATCCTGTGCCACAGGATTGCAAGATTTGCAATAAGCCATAAAGGGGTCAGAATTCTAATATATTCAGACAGCCAAGCATCGCTTAAGGCACTGTCATCCAATCTAGTGGAATCAAAAAGTAGGAAAACACGAATCGCCCACTGGAGAAATCTTTCTGGACTCAGACAATCTAAACTACTGATAAATCCTTTCTCTTACACTTACTTGATGGATGACACAATAAAACAATCAATGGACAGAACAATTCCAAATGATTAACAATTTATATCGGAACGCAACAATCGATGCTCTACACCGACAAAAGAGTAGGCTACTGACAAGGCTCAAATTACTATAAAGATGTTTTACTGATCCACAACACTCGGAGGTTTGGTCACTGAAATCACAGCTTAAAAACCTACAGCAATTAATTCAGCAAAATTACCGTGCTGCAATTAATTCGCATTGTAATACTAAAATTAGGGCTGTTAAAGCAAGTTATCCTAGTATGTTCCCGGAAATTAATAAATTCTTTCGAAGAAAAAATCAGAATGAGGTTCCGTGTCTTCAGCTCCCTCGAACTACAGACAACGCACAACTCGGCAACAATCCGGCAAATCACCGGTCTTCCTCCCAACATCAACAAAGTGTTTGAAAAAGCGATCAATAGAGCCCTGACCGAGTGGGTTGAGGGCAAAGATATTATCCCTGATAACCAATTTGGTTTCATAGCGATGCATGATTGCATACATGTCGCGAATAAACTAGTATCGGATGTCCGATTAAAGAAATAATGTACGGGTGCCTTGCTAGATGCCTTGGAAAAGGCCTTTGTCACTGTATGGTTGCAGGAGCTCTTTTTCAAGCTTCACCAGCTCGACATCAGCAAACCGCTGCTGTACATTATCTTAGACATGCTCACCAGTAGTCAATTTATTGTTAGAAATGGCAGTGTGACGTCTGCTACGACTTTTGAAATATACAACGGTCTACAACAGGTTGCAGTTATTTCGCCTATTTTATTTACGATCTTCACAAGCGATCTTGTAGGATCTCTCCGCCACTATATAGCGTATGCAGATGACTTGATCGCATGCAGGTTGAGTCCGAAGATCGAAGTCATTGTAAGTATTTTGCAACATGACTTCGAAAGGATTCAGGGATATTGCGACGATTGGAAGTTGAAGTACAATTTCCAAAATTGCTAGAGCATTCTGTTCAAACTCCGCTGACTAGGGCCTCTAGAAATACTAAAAAGAAGTGGCGAATGTTCTTTATCGTTGGACAAAACGGGCAGCCACTGGTGAATCGAAGTGTTGTCAGAGACGTTGGGATCTGACTAGATCAGTATCTATATTTTAAAATACATAAAGATACTGCTCTGGCCAGAGCCAATGCGTCCTTTGGCTTGACAAAGAGACTGTTTTACATCAGTCGACTCGATGCCAAGGTAAAGGTGATCTGCTACACGACCCTTTTCGGCCTGTCCTTGCCTATGGCTGTTCCGTTTGGTTTAACGTGGGAACAAGCTTAATGGAAAAGATAAGGGTTTTCGAGAGACGATGTCTTAGGGCTTGTCTCCATTTATAATGAACTCCAGAGTCTGAGTACAAAAAATTCTATAGTAATGAAGTCCTGTACAACGGGGCCAACCTGATCAGAGTGGACAACTTTCGACAGTATGTATGTGTGTATCTTGGGTGCCCTTAAGGTAAATCTTAGCATGTCCTGTTAGCACCGACCGGCTTACATATATATAATGTAGTGTAAGTAGTGTAAGTAGTTAGTAATTAGTAAGTAGTTTTAATTTTATTTTAAGTTAAATTAAGACTATAGGGTTTAGATTATTGGTGGTATTATTAAATTAATAATTTAATAAACAAACAGAAACAAACGTTTAAGGAGATGAGTGGGCGAAAAGAGTCCCCACTCGGGCAACGAGGTGTAACGGGGAAGGGAAGGCATCGACCGACCCAAAGGCGGCAGAGCTGGCTTAGTCAGCATCGACGACTGGCAAACGAAGGAGGAGGGAAAAGCCAACTCTTAATCTAGTCAAGCGTCCGTCCCTTTCGGTTTTATCAGAGAAGCTGCCGGAAGGAACCGAGGATCGGGCGCTTGCGGGAACATCGGCTACCGCTATAGCGGCAGCAGTCATATCAGTAGCAAAAACAGCTGCAGCAACGAGTTTTACGAGATCCAGGCAGCAAAAGTAAAATTTGAAACAACAACAGCTGGCAACTATCAGCCGTAATATGGCACCAGCTCAGCAACAAGCCCAGCTGGCTTAGCAGCAACAACAATAACTAAAGCTGCCTTAGCAGCAGCGGCTACCAAGGTTGCCAAGATAGTGACAACAATCACAAATACAGAAAAACAGCAGCAGCAGGAGGAAAAACAGCAACAGCAGCAGAAAAAGAAACAGCAGCAGCAGACGACAACGAGGCCAAAGGTCCGTCCCATCAATCATAAAATTATGTAAGTCGGCCATTGGCGATAATTTTATCATTAAAATATTAAGCAAAGATAAGCATGCTATCCATTGCTTCACAGTGGAGCACCAAAAGCTCACTAAAAACTTATTAGATAAAACGACTACGGAGTTCTTCTCATTCACCCCCAAAAATGAGCGTTTGCACACAATACTCCTTCGTGGTCTAGATACGTCCACCTCCCGAGAAGATCTTTCAGGAGCTTCAAGCGAAGTAATGTGACGATCTTAAGTTCCTAAGTGTCAAGCCTTTCATCACTGAGGAAATTACCGTATTCGTGGTCCAACTTAGTCCCAACAGCAAACTAGATAGTCTGAGGAAATTAAAGTCCTAGACTATCAATGCACAACATGGGAAAAATTAAGCCGGAGCGATGACATTTTGCAATGTGTTCGCGGTCAGAGGTTCGGGCACGTCGCTGCGAACTGTCAGTTTTGGTGCATTAAGTGTGCATTGAACCGCAAAGCAGAGGAATGTCCTCCACAAACGTCTCTTAAATGTATTGTATGTCGTAACTCTGGATACACAGCTAACTATCGGGGCTGTTTCAGGTACCAATATGCTAGGAAAATAAACCTGGCTCGTCAATAGAAGGTGGATGTGTTCCCAAAATACCAGCCGAAACTCCCAATGTGACTTACGCCCAAATGGCGGCCGATCAGAGGAGTACAACAAGCACCAAAGGTTGCTCCTCAGGCCTCACGACCTGGAGCACCTAGCGGTGCTGATCTGTCGGCTATTTTTCTTACTATTCAAAAGCAAATTAGTCAGTTGCAACAGAAAATACAGGAACAGGCAACACGCTGACGCGTAGATTGTATCTACACACTGCTGCCGAGTCCAACGCGTCTCCAGTCGTAATGTATTCGCTGGTGGAGAAACCCTTAAAGATCCTTTCAGTGAATGTAAATTCGTTAATAAATATAGAACAAAAGGCTGTACTCTTCAAGTTGTTAGAGGGCCGAGGCCCCGATGTTCTTCTGGTTAGCGAAATCAAGCTCTCTCAGAGGCACAAGTTGAGGCACAGTCATTATAATGTTATAAGAAGAGATAAGCCCACCTCAATTGGAGCTGGTGGTGTCGCTATATTTGTTTAAAAAAAACTGCTTTATGACGTTATGTATGGTGGTGAAGTGCGTAGATTCCAGGTGTTAGCGGCTTGCATTATATGGATACCCTCCGTAGTGGGAAGAGGCTGTACGTGATCGCATCCTATGTTACTGAAGCTACTCAACAAATCTGTTTTATCTCAGAGCTCGAGACAATACTTCAATACTTACGTTTGGGTTCGGAGGAGAATTATTTTCTCATGACCGGAGATCTAAACGCAGAAGTGACAATGTTAATATTTACCGCAACGCAACAATCGACGCACTACACCAAGGAAAAGTAGGCTTCTGACGAGCTTTAAACTACTGTACAGACATTCAACTGACCCACAAAACTGGGAAGTTAGGATACTGAAAGCTCAACTTAAAAACCTACAGGCATTAATTCAGCGTCCTAGTACCCAACTCCGAGCTTCAAAAGGATATTGAGCACTGGCGAACGGAGAACATTGGTTTTACCATGTTCAATGACGATAATTTGGCAAATGATGTCATCGCCGATTAAGGAACACATCCACCATTCATATCAAAGGAAGATCTGCTGGTTATCTTCGGTTCACTGAGAAGCAAAAAATCTGTTGCAATCAACGACATTAAACATTGTTCTTAGACACCTGCCCCTAGAAGCGGTAAACATTTATACTACCCTCTTCAACAATTGCTGAATAATGCACATTATCCAGCTCATTGGAAGACAGTGATAGTACAACCAATTCCTAAACGGAAATAAGACACGTCCAATCCGGAAGATCTGCTGACGATAACTCTCCTTCCGAACATGAGTAAGGTAAGGTGATCAATAGAGCGCTGACCGAGTGGGTGAAGACAAAAGTATTATTCCGGATAACCAATTTGGTTTCAGAGCGGGGCATGATTGTGTACATGCCGCGTCTAAGCTGGTATCGGATAGACAATGGAACAAAGTTAAGAAACTATGCACGAATGCCTTGCTTGGAAAAGGCCTTGCACACTATTCTTTGACCTGTAACTGAACACAATTATAGATTAAATGATTCTAGTTTTATCTGTGTAAATTTGTTAATATGTTTCCCATAAATTATTAACGATGAGCATGCTCCCTTATCAATTTCCATGTTAAGAATTCGATCTTCCACTTTTAATCGAAACATAGCCCAATGTGGCTCCACGGTGTTCACCTGATCATTTTTACAATTTAATCTTGCTCAGATATATTTTGGATGTACAATTTTTCAATAATTTTGAACTTACAACTAGTATAAGGACATTTCTGCAAGCGCATAGGGCTCTGCGTTGGCCTAAAGGCTTAAGATAATTACATTTTTTCCAGAAATTAAATTTGTTTTTTTATATATAGTACTATATATACATATAGAGTATACTGTCTTAATTTAACGCCGTGCGTGAGCAGCGCCGACGGTCTATGATGATGATGATGTTGTTGAAGATATTGATGGTGATGAAAATGATGATGATCATCATGATGATTATTCTGCTGTTGATGATGCTGAGAATGTTTCTAGTTTCTTAGTGTCAGCCCCGGTGATAGTGGGGGTGATTCTGCTTACTCTTGTCGAAGTCGTCTATGAATCCTTCTTCATTTGCTATTCTGTACCCCGGGTCTATCATGGAAGGGACATTGAGATAGCGATTTTCAATATGTGGGCTACCTGTAATTATATTCATAATATTATATTTATGGAGTGGGAAGGGATTTTGCGTAGCATCTTTGAGGACATTGCGCATAGATACTTTTCTATGGGTGGTATGTTTGCGGCGCCGTATAGTATTCCATTACTATCGAAGTGACAGGTTTCTGGATTTCGGTGCGACCTGTGCAGTAACGAAGTTCTTTTCGCTCGAAGATTTGAATTTTCTTCATAAGGCTTGGACTTATCGTGACGGATTAGTTGCTTGTATAGCAAGAGTTTGGTTCTTGTATCCAAACCGTTCCTTATTCTCATCAGTGCGAGGATTAGGGATAGCGCATGGTTGGCCTTTTTCAGAGTGGCTGTCGCGTGGGAATTGAACCTGAATCTTTCTTCGAAGTGAATTCCTATATATTTGACTTTTTGTTTTGGTCGTATGATCGAGTTATCGGGCTTGGTCAAGGCAAGGTTCTTGCACTTGGTGGCTGAACCATTGTATGAGGCGGCCCTGAAGCAGATTAGTTCGGTTTTGGTGGTATTTATTTTAATTCGCCATTTTCGATAGCAGTCCCATAGTTTAAATATATGTTCCTCAACATTGCGGAGAGCTACAGAGGGCATTCTGGAAGAAGAAAACTTGACTGATTCATCCGCGAATAGCAGTGTTGTTGTTTTCTCACAATTTCGTGGTTGGTCATGGGTATGGAAATTGAATAGGGGCGGACCAAGCTTTGTACCTTGCGCTTCTCCTGCATGAGTGTCAAAGACCGGTGAAGTAGATGTTCTTACACGAACGTAGAATTTACGACCCGTAAGGAAACTGTGTATGATTTTAGTATGTGCAAAATTCAGTCTCATTTGTTTGTAAACGAAACCATTGATCCACACTGAATCGAACGCCTTTTCTATGTCAAAAAGACAGGCAACTGTGATCTCCTTTTTGTTATGTGTGTATGAAGTATCAACAACGGGTAAAAAGAGGAGTTGGTTAGTTTGAACCCAAATGCAGTTAGCGCTTGACTTTTTGGGGAAAGATTTCAGCTATTTTCTTTTGTTAGGGAAATAGCTGTTATTCACACAATTATTCAATATAATTGTGAGAAATAGGAAAGCATTGGCAGGTAGTTTTTTAATAATAAAGTTGAAAATTTAATCGAGTCCGGAGGATTTCGTTGCGTGTCCGCTGCGAATCTCGAAAGAGAGATCGGATGGATAAGTGAACTCATCTGGGGACATCGGTGAGACTGAGGAATTTGTTTTCGTAAATTGGATTATATGTGGCACATTATCAACGGCTAGAGACGATACTTCCGCGTAAACTTCGTACAGCAATTGTGGAAGGGTGGTTGGAAGCTTTGGACGGAAGCTATTGGCAAATTGGTTTGCAAAAGCGTTAGCTTTTTCATCGTTAGTTGATAAAAAGTGAGAACCATGTTGAAGTTGGTCCACAATAGGGGATCTTTTGCCAACTAGTCTGTTTTGCCATCAGGGTCTGATTTGATTTTACTGAGTCTTTTATTAAACTCAGTGTTCACGGAATTCAAGCAGTTGATTTGTGATTGTACGGATTGGTACTCACTGTTGCGAGTATTAAACGTACGGTGGAAGATTTTTTGCAGAATTTTACGAAGCTTTTGCTTGTATTCATACATTTTAATTATATGGTCAGGAGGGTTCTGGTATTCTGATTTAAAGTTTTTTTTGACTCCGATTGTTCCGAAATAGTCGCGGCAATCGAGCTTTCTATTTTTTCATTAGCAGTGTCGATTTCTGCGTTACTCAGATTCGAAGTGGAGTTGGAGATGTTGTCTATTAGTTTATCCGTCAAAGATCCCTCAAAAGACTCCCAGTTCATCTTGCGGAAACCGATAAATTCTTTTTTCTGCGGTATGAGAATGTTCAGGCTATTATATAGTCTTAAGCTGAGTTTGAATAGTTTCACATTTATAATTTTTTAAAAGATGGTATTTTACATACGAGACTTGGTGAGCAGGTGAAGAAATCCAGAGTTGAGGGCGTGAAAGGAAAGGTTGGGTTTGGTTGCGATACAATTTCAAATTGGTCTATATGGGAGTTAGAGGAAAGCCATTCTGCAATTGGTTGGAAGTATCAGAGTCCATCCAAAGTGGATGACGAGCGTTTAAATCGCCCCCGATGATGAATTGCGGGAAATCCTTACAAAACTCGTGAAGTGTGGTGAGGTTGACTGATATTTGTCTCAGAAAGTAAGACAGCATCAGGGTTATTCCGGTGAAGAAAACTTTCTAGAGAAATCCGTTTAGGATGGGATATCAATGAATTGACACTGTAGCTTATTATGTTCAGCTTGTTTATTGTCCTAGACATAGTTAAAAGCAGAACTCAAGGTGCTTCTTGCCCATATTGTCTGGGCATGCCTCGTACCGAGGAATAGAAGAAGTATTTTTTGTCATAAGAGTTGAGAAGTCACAACCAAAAAGTCGTTGGGAGTCATTCAGAAAGGAACTATTTGACGTCTTCGTCTTATTTTGAGATTTGTCTGCACTTGGTGTTTGTTTTTGAGTCACCTCAGGAGTCTGTGTTTAAGGTTGGGGTGCAGGTTTCGCCACTGAGGTTTTCTTAGCAGGGTTGGGATTTTTGGTATAAGTTTTCAACATATCAGCAAAAGACTCACCTTCGACTAGGGTTGAACCTAACCTTCCCTAATAGTTGGCTGGGTGACACTCTTTGCCGCAAAGAATACATTATGGTTTGCCCTCCTCCGTATTGGTGCGGCTACATTTCCCGGGTCCGTGGTCTTCCTTGCATTTGATGCAACGGTGCTTCATGCTGCAGTTAACTGCAACTTGGCCGAAGCTTTGGCAGTTTCTAAATTGGGTGATGTCCTTTGCTTGAAGACGTTCCCACAGCACTGCTTCTCCGAGGATCCGTTTTGCCTTGGATCCTGCCAACAAGTCTGTGCCCTTCACGAACTCGACTACAAAGGCGTAGTATTGCGTTTCTTTGTTTGCCCGGGACTTGAAAGGTGTTGCCTTGATTGCCTCTATACCCAATTATTTTAGTTCTTCCACAATATTTTCTGGGTCTTTTAAATGCATCTCATTTCACGTCACATGCTGGTCGAAATCTCCACGATCTTCCTGACTTTACGGGTAGGCCGGAAGATTGGCCTATATTTTCGACAGCCTTTCAGGAGTCAACGATGATGTTCGGCTATTCCAATGTCGAAAATATCTTTCGCCTGCAAAAGTGCATTAGAGGAGATGCCAAAGAAGTCGTCGAAGCATTGCTCATACATCCAAATAATGTATACAAAGTTATGGCAGCATTGGAATTTCGATTTGGCCGCCTAGAATGTTTGTTGCGGAGCCAGCTCATGAAGATCAGGGAAGTACCTAATATTCCTGAAGGTAAACTGGAATTGCTAATACCGTTTTCCACAAAGGTGCAGAATCTCGCCACGTTTTTAGAGTCAAGTGGACTCCATCAGCATCTGGCCAATCCCACTTTGATAGAAGAGCTTGTCAATAAATTACCAATGAGCAAGCGATTGGAATGGGCCCAGCGCAGCGTTTATATGCAGACATTCCCAACCGTTAAACATTTCGACGATTGGTTAAGTGGAATAGCACGTCTCGTATGTATCGTCACTCAAGGATTTCTTCAGCCACAAGCCAGAGATGCACTAAGGGAAAAGGTCAAGGAATGTTCTTCATGCCAACAACAGTCAACAGCAGTCAACAACAGTATGCCAAAGTCGAAGTCCGAAGCAGCAAAGAGAAGTTCCGTATGCCACACAAACCCCCTCAGCCGCCGACAATAGTCGCTTATGCCGCCATTGTAAACGAGAGTCACACGTCGTAGTTAATTGTAGAGCTTATTCATCGCTCGACGTTCGGAGTAAGTGGGAATTTGTAAAAAGGAACAGGTTATGCTTCGGTTGCTTAAGGCATGAGCATCAGGCGCGCTCATGCAGGTCTTGTAAGCGGTGTGGCATCGATGATTGTGTCAGAAACCATCACCCATCTCTACATAAAGAGCCACCAGAGAACAAGCCTACGATGTCATTGCAAGAAGTCGATCATCAAGAATCATCAACGCCGATATTGAGCTGCAACGCCAAGGTGAGCCCCAGAATTCTTTTCCGTATTTTGCCAGTAAGGCTCTATAATAATGAAGTGATGATTTCAACATTTATGTTACTCGACGTAGGTTCCTCAGTTACTTTAATCAGTGCAGATTTGGCCAATCAACTGGGTCTAAAAGGTCAAAATAGGCCTTTAAATCTGCAATGGTTCGGAAAGGAGAAAATGACCGACAAATCAATACTGGTGAATCTTCAGATAAGCGCAGACAAAAGTGGGTCTGACCGTTTTGCATTGAATGGAGTACAAACCGTTAGCAAATTGAATCTGCGAACACAATCACTCACCTAGACCGACCTGGATTCATTATCTCGTCATACGCCTATACATTTACTTCAGGACTTTGAGAATGCACAGCCGCAGTTATTAATTGGACTTGATAATAGTCATTTGGGTACGCCATTAAATACTATCGTTGTAGAAACGAAACTTGGATGGGTAGTATATGGACGCACAAAGGCGAATGTACCTAAAGGGCCGGACAATGAATTCATCCCGAATAGCAGCCAAAGCAAGATTGAAGAGGATCTACAATTGTACGTGATGATGGAGGAATATTTTGCTATGGAGAATTCTGATGCCAAGAAGCCAGCTGAGGAATTACTCTCCGCCGACGATAAAAGAGCTCTCAGCATACTCTCGAGCGTTACTAAAAGAGTCGGTGATCGTTTCCAGACAGGTTTGTTGTGGAAAGAGGAAGCAATCGAAATCCCAGAGAGTTTCCAAACGGCGCGAGGAAGGTTATGGAGTCCGGAAAATAAGATGTCAAGGGAGCCGGAGTTTGCAATCAAATTGTTGAACATACATTATTTGAATTATATCCTGTTTTACCTGAATGCACTCTTCACATACACTGAACTATGTTAATATCTGACACACTGTAATTCACAAATAAATAACTAATACATTTCCTCTTTTCCTTCGTGAAGTCAACCTGAGCAGAAGTCTTTTATTTAACAGGTTATGGGCCCAGTGTATTATAATTCAAAATTATTTTAAATCATTTTATAATCTTTTTTATTAAATTGGTTCGCGGATAATTCAAAGTATCGTGAGAAATATTAGAAATTTCGGTTTCGCGAAGATTTAATCAGATTATCTTTTTTTACATTGCATGTAAAGACTGCCCATTTAATCTTTTTCCTTCCATTTACAAAAGCTGTCGTAGGTAATTTTTTTTTGCGAGCTTCGTTTATTTGCAAATTAATATGGACAGTGAAACGATTAAAATCGACAAGCTACAGTGTGCGGAACAATGGTGCACATGGAAATTTTAAGTCCGTATTCTTTTAAATGCAGGAGATCCTCTCGAAGTTGTTAATGGAGCTGAGTCCCAACCAGATGACACAGTCGCAACGGAAGCAGCACGACAAGAATTAAAAGCTTGGCATATGAAAGACAGAAAAGCGCAGAAAATCATTGCTGCAAGTATCGGACAGGGGGTGCTTGTGCATATAATGCATTGTTCAACGTCCCACCAAATGTGGTCTAAATTATGTGCAGTGTATGACCAGAAATCGAGAGCTAGCATTAATATGCTACAGCAGCGATTTCATGGATTTCAGAAAGACGAACATGATGATATCGCAACGCATATTAGTAAGCTATAAAGTCTGACTCAACAGCTGAGAGATGCTGGTGAACCCGTATCAGAATCAATGCTCATAACGAAGGTGCTTATGACTTTGGCAGATAAGTTAACACATTTTTTTAGTGCTTGGGAATCCACTGATATGAAACAGCAAAATATCGATAACTTTAGGTCAAGACTTTTAATGGAAGAAACACGTTTGTACACAAATGATTTCCAAACCAAGCATTCGGACACAGCTTTGTTTACGAAAAAAGAGAAGAAATGGAAACAACCCACTAGTGGCAATCAAAACAATCAGAAACGTCAATGCAAATGTTTTTTATGCAAGCAATTTGGTCATTGGAAAAAAATTGTCCAAAGAAAAGTAATTCTAAACAGTTAAACTATGCTCGTCGCGATAGTCCAACAAATTTGTCGGCTGATGCTTTTGTTTGCGATACAGTCAGTGTGGGTGAAACAATAACAGCGGATGACTGGGTTCTGGATTCGGGAGCAAGCGAGCATATGTGTTTTCGGCGTGAGTGGTTCGCTACCTACGAAGAATTTGGTTTGCCTGTACAGATAACAATTGGGAATGGTACACAAATAAAGGCACTAGGAAAAGGAATAGTAAATGTTTCTGCTTTCAACTATAAAGAGTGGATTAATAAAAGTTTAAGAAATGTTTATTTTGTACCAGACATTAAAGTAAATCTCTTTTCTTCGGGAAGTGCATTGTATAAAAACTATTCACTGACTTGAGATAGTAAGAAATGTGAGTTCTTGAAAGACGATAAAGTGGTAGCTATTGGTGTAAGGTGCCGCAAATTATATAAGATGGTTTTTAAAGTACACACAGAGGCTGTCACTGCGAATAATGTTTCAACGGCTGAGTCTCTTGATGTTTGGCACTATCGCCTTGGTCATATGTGCGTTCCTCAAATAAGAAATGTGTTAAAACAACGTGGGATTAAATTTGTTGACATGCCGCATTTTTTTTGTGATGCTTGCGTGGTAGGTAAGATGCATCGCTCTCCGTTTACCAAAAGCTCAAATAGAGCACAGAATCATGGTGTCATCATACACAGTGATCTCTGCGGCCCCATGCAAACAAAATCACTTGGAAGATCCAGGTATTTCCTTTTATTGAAAGATGACTTCTCAAACTTCAGGACTGTTTATTTCATTAAAGAAAAAACGGAGGTACCTTCTTTTATTGAAAAATATCTTAATGAAGTTAAGTCTCTTTTCAGCCACGATATACAAATTCTAAGGTCAGATAATGGGTTGGAGTACAAGAACCAAAAAGTTAATGATATTCTTACAAAACGAGGCATCCGCCATCAGTGTTCAGTTCCATATACACCCCAACAAAATGGTAGGGCTGAAAGAGACATGCGATTCATTGTAGAAACAGGTAGAACAATGCTCCATGCCAATAACATGCCTCTGAGGTTATGGACTGAAACTGTTAACATGGCGGTGTACATTTTGAATCGCTTTGGACCAAGTCCAGTCAAAAAAAAGTGTCCGCATGAATTATGGCACAAGCAAATACCTGCAATGGATATCTTGAAGGCATTTGGCAGTGATGTATTCGTCCATATCCCGAGAAGCGACAAAAATGGGATAAAAAGGCAATCTCTGGAATATTTGTTGGCTATCCCGAAAACTGCAAAGGTTACCGCGTCTGGATACCGGAATCTGATAAAATATATATTTCGCGTGATGTTGTGTTCAAAGAGAATGGAATATACAAGTCTGCCGTTAGTGTTTTAAATAATGGACCACAATCAGAATTGACTGGCCCTGATAAACATCAAATCATTAAGGAGGAGGATGAATTGTGCAGAGAAGATGAAGTCTTCAGATCGGCAGAAGAAGATAATGGGGATGCAGTGGAAGTCTCAGCAGAAGCAGCGTCGGATCAAGTGAAAATGAAGAATATACGTCCAAACTACGAAGCAGATCAAAGAAAAATGTCAAAGCTACGAGTATGTTTTCAGCTATTCAGAGAGGTTGTGCGTATCTGACTTTAATCGATTAGCCATTAACCTACAAAGAAGCTATTGAGTCAAAGGACTCTAAGATGTGGGTAGCTGCTATGGACGATGAAATGAAACAGCACCATTTAAACAAAACCTGGTTTCTAGTGGATCGACCAAAGAACAGAAAGATAATAGCGTGTAAGTGGGTTTTTAAGCTAAAATTGGATCCAGAGAATAAAGTGTAGCGCTACAAGGCTAGGTTGGTCATTAAGGGCTATAGTCAACAAGAAGGTGTGGATTTCAACGAAATGTCAAAGCTACCAGTATGTTTTCAGCTATTCAGAGAGGTTGTGCGTATCTGACTTTAATCGATTAGCCATTAACCTACAAAGAACCTATTGAGTCAAAGTGTTATGCGCGATGTAAACCAAACAACTATCTGTGTGGAACTAACTTTATTTCTTCTTCTCATGATTGAAGACGTGCCAGCATCACACAGTCAAACTGCATGGTCAGCACCTCTTGTGCGACGCTCAAAACGAAATAGAATACGACGATGCCGGATGTTGATATCGCGAAGCATCGTCATAAACAAATCGAGGCGTTTCACTAGAAATGGCCACCCAAGCAATCTCGTCATGTGGATGCATAACACCTCCCCACTTAAGATTAAACAATAATTCTTTATACATACTTATTGTTTAAATAAAATTTTTACAAGAAAATTTAATTACATAATTATTCACTCGAAATCTTCAAATTTAAGGATTCTCGAATTGGGACGCTTCTGTAAAGTTTTCGGTCTATCATTATAATAATGTACAATTCTTTCTTTTTCTTTGATTGGCTTTTTGACCTTTCGATTAAAACATTTTGAGAATATGGTAATATTACCTTTTACACAATATCGAAATATACAATATATTGAAGCAATTGTTAAAACTATTCCTCCAGTACCCATTATGATACCCTGTACACGAGGAGGAATTTCCTTAAACTTAAGTGATACAAAATTTTCTTGGTTCCTTATTTCTATAGTTAAATCTTTTAAGTTTGTTAAGCTTTTTAGCTTCAATTTAGGTAAATCTAAAGGTTCTGAGTTTAAATCATTAATCTTTACATTTAAACAGCAATCATTTTCGGAAAATCTATAAACATCATTATTTTCGACATTATATTCAACATTTTTAGTTACAATTCTATTTTCAACAGTTTCGAAAATACAATTTTCATCAAGATATAAAATTCCTATTTCGTGTAGTTTTCCTTGTACTAATTCTTTATCTTTACATTTGCAAGAGAATTTAGTTTCTTCATTTAGGTTATACAGATATTTATTCTCAACAATTTTATGAAATATTTCAGAATACTCAGGAATCTGTTTGATAATACAATTCCTTTGCTTTCTATTCATATAGATAGATAAAGCACAATCTTCATCAGAAATACTATTTTTAAAACTTAATTGATTACAAATGAAATAATTATTAATAATTTTACAATCTTTCACTAAATTGTTACTCATTGCATATTCTTCTTTATTATCTTTTATTACAAAATAACTGTATTTTTGATCTAATATGTAAAATGCATCATTCTTTTTAAAAGGCACAAAAGTCATTTCAAAAACGTCTGATTTAAAAGTTTCAACTAATGGCACAGATATGATAATAACCAATCTGTTATTTTTCGTATAACACACAAAATTTGATTCTTGTATAATTAAATTATATGTTTGTAGACTTGGTGTAAATAACATTTCAGGTTCATGTTTGCTTTGCTTAAGTAACTCAATAAATTTCTTAGGTTCTATAACAATTGGATGAATAACCTTATCTTTAAGAAATAAGATGGATTGTATAAGTTGATCTAATACAAACTCAGTATGTTCTATTAAAAAATGCACTTTAAGCTTGAATTCAATGAAATAATCTCTTATAATAAAATTAACACGATCTTTATTAACACTATTGGAAATTTCCTCTAAATCAGTTAATATTACTTTGGTTATATTCCCTAGTTCATGATATGCTTCCTTTAAAATTTGATTTTGTTTATTTAATCCGTCTAAAACCTTTATCTCGTTTTGTTGGCTCGTATGAACGTATTCCGAATTTTCTCTTGAAATTCTAATAGCTTCCTCATATCTTTCTGCATCTTCGTTATCTAAAGTACCAAAAAGTAATTTTAATCCCGAACCTACTATGTTCAAGAGACCACGTTTCAAACGTTTTTCCACACCTACTAACTGGTAAACTATTTTCAAATTTTGTTTAAGATTATTAATTTTTACTTTACTCTTCTTCACGAATTCTATACATTCCGGTATATTAAATAAACAACTTTCATGGACACTTGAAACAGTGTTATAAATTATATTAATTTGATCCTCTACATTATCCAAATTGATGGTCGTTATAATTGAAAAATTTCCAGTTTTTAATCTCAGGTCTCCTATGTTTTTGAAATAAATTCCATTTAAGGGTAAACTTTCCCATTTTATGGAAGAAATACTTTGTATCAAACTGAAAAATTTAATAAAATAATACATTAGATTATGTTTTCTTCTATTTCATAAAGAGCTTTATTTTACTTTTATTATATTTCATAGGCTTCCTGTTTCGTCTTATTATTACTGAATCATCAAAAACCTTGATAACTTTAAAGGGTCCTAAATATTTATCTCCATGTTTATCCCTTAATTCATTTAGTATTAGAACTGAATCGTTTATTTTAAAGTCTACTATCTTCCTACCTAATTTCTTATCATATCTAGCTTTAGCATTGTGTTTCATTTTCAAAAGATTTTTCTTTGCCTCTGATTCCATACGTAACAATTTTAACTGTAACTCTTGTGTATAATCTTTTGTTGTCTTAAACTTTAAACTATTAATTTCACTGGGTATATTTGCCTTTCTACCAAAAATCATTTCAAACGGAGAAAACCCTGTACCATTATGTATGGTAGTGTTGTGACAAAGTGCTGCATAACGGAATAATTTCGAATACTCCGGATTAGTTTTGTCTTTAATCACTGACCTTAAATATTCCTCTAGGCGCGCATGAGATCTTTCAGCAGATCCATTGGATTGAGGATAAAAGTTACTTGTTTTAATGTGTTTTATCTTAAATAATTTACATAATTCCTTCATCAAGTCATTGATAAATTCACCGCCATTATCCGTTAAAATAAACTTAGGAATGCCAAAGTTTAAAATCCATTCTTCCGTGAAAGCTCTAGCTACTGTTTCACTTTTCTTATCAGCTATGGGAACGTATTTTATAAATTTGCTTAAATCGTCTTGAATTGTTAGGCAATAAAGCGTTTTATTTTTTTCTACGTAAGGTCCTGTAAGATCTAAGGCTACCTTTTCCAAACTATAGTCAGCAGATGTAACTATCTTCATTGGATTTCTACATGGGTGACGATTGATCTTCTGTTTCTGACAAATAGAACATTTTTGAATATATTTAATAACGTCTTCATTAAGATTTTTCCAATAAAACTTTTCTTTAATTTTAGCTATTGTCGCTTTCTGTCCTCCGTGTCCACCAATAAGGCTTTCGTGATATTCCTTAATAATTTTCTGTTGTTCATCAACATTACAAATTACAACTTTATTTTCATTTTCACCATTTTCTGATTCATTTTCACTAATTTCGTTTATATTTTCTGCAATATTCATGTCATTTTCTTTATTTTGATCATATCCTTCGCTATATACTTCATTGTAAATTTTCCTTAACACGTTTTCCTCATCTTCATCGTCTTCATCCGTTCCAAATATATCTCTTATGTTTTCTCTTACCTCTTTGGTTAACTGTGATTTTTCGACAGGATATACCAGATTTCTACTAAGCTCATCAGCTACAATGTTATCAATCCCTTTCTTGTATTCAATGCGATAGTCATATTCTTCTAATCTTAATCGCCATCTTATTAATCGTGAACCTGGATCTTTGACATTAAAAAGCCAAGTGAGTGGTCGATGGTCGGTTTTAATCTTAAATTGTTTTCCAAAAATATACGGCCTAAATTGTTGAATTGCCCAAACAATTGCCAGGCATTCCTTTTCTGTTGTATTGTAGTTTACTTCAGCTTTGTTTAGAACTCTACTAATAAAATGTATGGGTAATTCCTTTCCAGAACTTTCCTGAGATAACACCGCACCGATTCCTATTCCACTTGCATCTGTTGTTATAACGAATTCTTTATTATAATCAGGATATTGCAAAAGCGTAAATTGTCTTAAACGTTTTTTTAACTCTTCAAAACATGTGGAATGTTCATTATTCCATATAAAATCTACGTTTTTCTTTAAAAGCTTAAATAATGGAGCTGCTATCGTACTGAAGTTTCTAATAAATTTGCGATAATATCCTATCATTCCTAAGAAACTTTTAAGTCCTTTGGCGTTTGTAGGCTTCTGGAGATTATCTATTGCTTTGACCTTATCTTTATTAGGCAGTAGTCCTTTACTTGTTATAAGATGTCCCAAATATTCAACATTGTCTTTCAAAAACTCTGATTTGTCCATTTGTATTTTCAAATTGGCACATTTTAGTCTTTTGAGTACATTCCTTAGTCTATCGTTATGCTCTTCTAAATTTCTACCGTAAACAATAATATCGTCTATGTATCCGAAACATTCCTTACCCAACAAATCATTAAGAACATTATTCATCATGCGTTGAAAGCAAGATGGAGCGTTCTTCAACCCGAATGGCATCCTTGTATATTCATAATGGCCATACGGTGTTGAGAATGCCGTTTTCTCAATACTGTCTGAGCTCAGAGGGATTTGATGAAATCCTGATTTAAGGTCTAAACATGTGAAATACTTAGCACCACCCAGTTGATCTAAGATTTCTGTTATATTCGGAATTGGATAAGAGTCAGATATGGTGATTTCGTTAAGCTTTCGAAAATCTATCACCATTCTCCATTTGGGAATCTGACTAGCATCCAATTTCTTTGGTACTACCCATAAAGGACTTGACCAAGGCGAAACGCTATGTCTAATAATACCATCTCTCAAGAGTTCATCAATTTGTTTCTTAACTTCCAGTTCATGTACTTTGGGGTATCTATATGTCTTCGCACTTATAGGTACGTCACTTATAGTACGAATGTGATGTTTTATTACATTAGTTTCCGTTAGCTTTTCGTCGCCTAACGCAAAAGCGTCTGCGTTTTCTTTTACTATTGTCTTTAACGATTCGATTTCCTTTTCTTCAATTAAATGATCAATTCGTAATTTTGACCAAAGTTCATCTATTCTTTCATTATTTTCAGAGTTATTCGAAATCATACAACCTTGACGTATTTCTACAGTGTCATCTGCAAATTGATTTTCGCATTCGAATGAAGATAGTCTTGGGTGATTTTCATTATTTAAACTCTTACACTTTGAATTTTTTTGTAAGTGATACTCTACTGCTCCGTTTTCATTATTCTTTTCGAAAATAAGTTCTATATTCATATCGTCGTTAAACATTACTTTCTTTATTAAATCGATACAAAATTTTGATTCTATAAGAAAATCCATTCCTATAATCCCATCATAATAATTTATTACACCATCCTTAACTACGTTAAACCGTGTCTTGATCAAATGCATTTCGTTAATCTTTTGATTGTATGCTTCCACTGTTATATCCGCAGTTCCTATTGTATACTTATTGGATTTACCAATACCTATAAAATGTGTTACGTTATTGAAATTTACGTCTTCCTCATATATAACACCTGTCCTTATTAGACTTATACACGCTCCTGTATCTATTAAAAACTTATAACACTTCCTATCATATCTTAAGATTATGTGAGGACTATTGTATTTTGAGGAAACAATATCCCCACTTATTGTTCCTTTGACCGAAAATTTGCGCGTTTTTCTATTTGAGGATATGACTTTTGTAAGTTTCGCGTTTCGCTATTGAATGCCCTTGGTGGATGATAATTATTACCGCTTTCGTAATATCTATTGTCACTGAATTGTGTTCTCCTTGGAGCTAAACAATTCTTACTAATATGACCGATTTTATTACAGTTATAACATTTTACAATGTTATGAATAGCATTCCTTGATACATTGTTACTGTAACGAGTCTGTACCGCCCTCTTGCCGTTAAGCCTAGTTTGTTCTTGAATTGCAAGGGATGAGGCTTCGGATAGAGAAGATGGTCTCTGGCTATTAACGTACGTTCCAAGATCATCTCTTAATCCATTAACAAAAGCACTTAACATGTCCTGTTCTATCATTTGGCATTGCCCTTCAAACAGTAATTTATTTTCAGTATTAATAATTACGTCTTGAATACGTCTTCTTTGTAGAGTTTCTACTCTTTGAATATATTGCGTAACGTTTTCATGGCCCTGTTGTTGCAATTTTGTCATTTCTAAGTGAAGTTGTATGGTCGAATATCTCTCTTTGAATTTCTTATTTAATTCTATCTTTAAATCTTCCCATGACTCAATTACTTTATTCATGAGAATAGTTTCAGCGTTGCCTGTTATTCTACTCTTAATGAAATGTAGTAAACAATTTCTCTGTGATCCTGACGCCAGCGACATGGCACTATCTACATTAGACGTGAAATAATGTAGTTTATTTGTATCACTATCGAATGGAGGAATTAATTTAAATAAAAGTTCTAAGCTCATTTTTTCTTGATTTGATTTTTCTTGATTTATTTTTAATGTCGTACTTTTAGTTTCTATACTTTTTGAGTTGTTTTTAATTTCGGGTTTAATTCGAGAAGGACCTGGTTTTGGTTGTTCTATTTCCTCAACTGCATTCCTCACGACTTCCTCTACATCTACTGTTTTTTTATCTTCCTCCAATATAATTAAAAATATGCTTCTTGGAAACGTTCTGCCGTTGTAATACACAACGTAGTCTTCTACCACACCAACATCAATTTTATTGTTTTCTAATATACTCGAAAGTGCTAGTTCTACCACGCGTCCACTTGTGCGACCTATACATTTAAATTTTTCAACCAAAGCCTCTTGATCGAAATCAAAATCAGAAGTTTCTGTCTCAGATTGTGCCATTTTACTGTTTACAATATTTATTTTTTCCTTTTCAATAATTATATAAATTTTTTTTTTTTTGTTTTTATTCTTTGGGAATATTTAATTCGCAAATCGTTTTTCCTCTTTTTGTTACTATTTTCTTTTCTTTATTTTCTGGTAATTTATTCGTTTTTACTTACAAAATTAATAATATGACTGCTTTCATTTTCCTTCGTCACTATCGCTGCTTCTGCTGATACTGCTAATTTTTTCTTCACTGCTATCACTGTCGTTGCTGCTGATCGCCTTCTTCTGTTTGATATTTCTTTTTTTTTTTCTATTCACAAATGTTTGAGTTCACACTAGTCGTTTGTTTTTTTTTTTTTTTTTTTTTGTATACATTTATACGCACATATATGTTTGTTTATTACATCCGCCCGTTTCAGAATTATAATTTATTCTATGAAAACACTATTCGCGGTTTTAAAACATTAGCTAAGAATAAATCTTGATTCTAATTTTCCACCGTTTCAATAATTAGCTTTTTCGAATTAATGATTTACTTCGAGAAATTTGAAGCAATTCTCGATGCTAATATCGCACTGCTGCCACCAATTTTTGTTATGCGCGATGTAAACCAAACAACTATCTGTGTGGAACTAACTTTATTTCTTCTTCTCCTGATTGAAGACGTGCCAGCATCACACAGTCAAACTGCATGGTCAGCACCTCTTGTGCGACGCTCAAAACGAAATAGAATACGACGATGCCGGATGTTGATATCGCGAAGCATCGTCATAAACAAATCGAGGCGTTTCACTAGAAATGACCACCCAAGCAATCTCGTCATGTGGATGCATAACAAAAGGACTCTAAGATGTGGGTAGCTGCTATGGACGATGAAATGAAACAGCACCATTTAAACAAAACCTGGTTTCTAGTGGATCGACCAAAGAACAGAAAGATAATAGCGTGTAAGTGGGTTTTTAAGCTAAAATTGGATCCAGAGAATAAAGTTGAGCGCTACAAAGCTAGGTTGGTCATTAAGGGCTATAGTCAACAAGAAGGTGTGGATTTCAACGAAACGTTTAGCCCTGTCACCAAATTCACATCTATACCTTCAATATTGGCAATAGCTGCATCTAAACAGCTTTTTCTTCATCAATTTGATGTGAAAACAGCGTTCTTGAACGGAAACTTAAGTGAAGACATCTATATGAAACAACCAATTGGATACGATGACAATTCTGGGCGAATCTGCAAGTTGAATAAAACCTTATATGGACTGAAACAAGCATCAAGAAATTGGAATATGACAATTTCAAAACTGCTTTGTGACTACGAGTTTAAACCATGTGCAGCAGATCCGTGTGTGTTCGTTCTTCGTAGGTGCACTCGAATTGTGTTCGTTGCACTATGTATAGATGATGGCTTAGTCGCTGGGAGTGTTGTCAGTGACATCAATGACGTAATAGATTATTTAAAGCAACATCTTCAGATCATAATTAGTGAGGCAAAATACTATCTGGGAATGGAGATTAAAGGCAATATAGAAGGATCGATACATGTTCAGCAGACTGGGTACATACAACGACTTCTAAAACGATTCAATATGGAAGAATCTAAAGGAGTATCTACACCATGCGAAGCAACCAATAAGTCATCGGTTCTATCGCCAGCTTTGCCAGATCTAAATAGTTTTCCATTCCGTTAAGCAGTTGGGTGCTTGATGTACCTGGCCATAGCAACGAGGCCAGATAATTCGTACACAGTTGGAGTTTTAAGCAGATTTTTAGATAACCCAACTCAACATCATATCAGAAGTGTCAAAAGGGTTTTCCGATACTTGAAGGCCACTCCCAACTTAGGTGTATTTTATAAAAATTGCCATAAATTAAATTTTTTGTGTTATAGTGACTCGGACTATGCTGGCGACATTGACGCAAGACGCTCTACAAGTGGATATGTGTTTCTGTTGGGAGAGTCTGCAATTTCGTGGGGTTCAAGAAGACAACGCTGTACAGCACTTTCATCAACCGAAGCTGAATATGTTGCTGCATCAGAATCCGTTAAAGAATTGTTGTGGCTAAGAAAGTTGTTGAAGGACCTACTCTTCGGAGAACTTGTGAAGCCTATTTTACATATCGACAACCAAGGAGCTCTGAAGCTGATCAAAAATCCAGAGTACCACTCGCGAACGAAACATATTGACGTTCGAGTACATTTTATACGAGAAAAGTATAACGAATTTATATTTGAGATTTCTCTTGTATCAACAAATCATCAATTAGCAGATATGTTTACGAAACCATTATGTAAAGATAAATTTGAAAAGTTTAAATTAGCAATCAATGTAAAAACATTTTGAAATGAATTTATAATTTAATAATGAGTGAGGGTGTTGAACATACATTATTTGAATTATATCCTGTTTTACCTGAATGCACTTTTCACATTCACTGAACTATGTTAATATCTGACACACTGTAATTCCTTCGTGAAGTCAACCTGAGCAGAAGTCTTTTATTTGACACAAATATAAGGACATAATTACCAGCTATGTTAAGAAGGGATATGCCAGGAAACTGCCTAGGGTAGCAGCAAATAAGACAACCCCAAGAACATGGTATCTTCCGCATTTCGGTGTCTAGAATCCATACAAACCAAACAAGATCAGACTGGTGTTCGATGCGGCAGCAAGCGTGGATGATGTCTCTCTCTCTGAAGGGACCGGATTAACTCAAGCCGTTGTTATCTATTCTTTTTAATTTCTGCCTACGACCTATAGTAGTAACGGGAGACATCAGAGAAATGTTCCATTAGATTAAGATGCAATCATAGGACCAGCAATCCCAGATGTTTTTATGGAGGAATGAACGGGACGAGCAGATCGACGTCTATCAAATGCAGGCGATGATATTCGGTGCGATCTGCTCGCCATGTTCAGAACATTTCGTGAAGAACCTGAATGCAGCGAATTTTGTAAACGAACATCCAAGGGCCGTCAAAGCGATTGTGGACCATCATTATGAGGACGATTACGTGGATTGCTTCGACAGTGAAGCAGAAGCTATTGAAGTCACAAGACCTGTTGTCTCCATACATAAAGCTGGAGGTTTTGAGTTACATAGCTTTGCGTCCAACGAAGTATTTCCGATGTCACCAATGAAAATCGACATAGGCAAGTAGTCGACATGAATATCCATGCAGTCACAGAAAAAGTCCTTGGAATGTACTGGAAGCCAGCCGAAGATGTCTTCATATTCGCCTTTATGTTTCCTCGGGTCAGCAGAGATGTAAAGGCAGATAATAAATGTCCAACCAAAAGGGAATTCCTCAGTATTGTAATATCTATATTTGTTCCATTTGGGATGATCGCCAATATTACCATGCATCTGAAATTGATGCTGCAGTCGGCGTGGAAATACGGAGTTTCGTGGGATGAGCCAATCCCTCAATCAGATTTTGACACCTGGAAGAAGTGTGTTACGTGGGAAAGTGCTACCTGGGAAAACAAAAGGAATAGGAAAAGCTATAAATAATTAGAATAAAGGATAGAATTGATCGGATAGAGGAATGATTCTAGGGCAAAAATGTAAACACAACAGGTCGTATTCACATTATTGCTACTGGAATTATCCCTCTATCCAGGCGAAATTGGAATACTTAACTTAGGCGAGTAGAATGCCAGAGGCAGCAGCAGGAGGTTACTTTAAAGATCCGTAGTCCTTCCATATTAGTAGTATTAAGAAAATAATCAAACAAAAAAATCGGGAAACGTATGAAGGCATGCAATTTGGGGTAAGGTTGTTTGACAGATAAACAATAACAAAAATCAAAAGAGCTATTTCGCTCACACCAATGAAAAAAAAAAACGAGAAGAGCGTAACCTAGTTCGCTAATTGCCGATAGGAGGTCACGGTGGTGGAGAAACACGACGAAACATTTGTAAGGTTTTTTTGTGATAATTTTAGTGATATTAATCTGTGATATAGAGTAAGTATAAGACTGTGATATTAGGATATAAGGTAGTAGAGGTAGAATTATCATAAGAAGTTTTAAATAGGAAGGAAAGTAAATAAAACGGAGATTGAAGTACGACAGAACGACAAGACAAAGATGGTCCTGGAGGCCACTAAGTATCAAAGGCCGAGCAACTCATGTTGATCGCACCAAGACTTGACGAAGAGCTTGAGAAAGGGAAAGATAATGACTACTTTCCCCTATCAATGCTCGGATAATTGATGACGTAAACGAGACTTTCCCCTATGGAACGGGCCCCCAAAAGTGGACTAAACAGTTTAGCCCGGGGACAATGACCAAGAATGAAAAGTAGGTCATTTGATCGCAGAGGACAATATAGGGCGAGCGCACAAGCCATACAAAGCAATAACAGCAATAAACAAAGAAAAAAAAAGAAAAAAAAAACAAGAAATCGCGGAAGGAAAGTGCCAACATAAAGGGGACTTAGAGGGATCAAGAAAATAAAAATAAGAAACCGGGACACAAAAGTAAAGGGAACGGTGTGGACAAAGCCAAGTCCCTGGACCGGGAGAGAATTGGATGTGCCCCAAACTTAGCGGAGGGGGAGACATAATACTTCAATAACTTCACATAGACAAGACACAACAAAGGAAGTCACAAACGCAACAAAGGAATCAACTAAGGAGGCAAAGACCGGACAAAAAACAAAGCAAGAACAAAGAACCAAGGGACACAAAAATTTCTTGGGCGGTCAGGAAACTACGGGGATGGTGTTTTTTTAAGTTTGGTGAAAAAATTTTTTTTTTGAATTTTAGTTCCTTCTTTTTTTTGAATTTTGTTTCAAAAAAATATCATCTAAATTAAATCATTAGCGCTGAATTTTTGAATTTTTTTGATTAGAATTAGTTTTAAAAGTAAATTTGTAAAAGAAAAAAGGTAATGGTAAATTCAATGACTGTTCCCGAATCGTACTGCCGGCAGAACAACGGGGGATCCGAAATTTATTAAGTGAGTCACCTTTTTTATATAATTTCCTTTTTTTCACATAAGTTTTTAATTTTAAATTCATTTTCTTAGGATAGTCTAGTTAAGTCAAAATTCAGTTTTCCTTTTTTTGTTGAAATTTTAATTGTAAGTTTTATTGCAAGAATTCAAGTGGAATAAATATATAAAGATGTTACAGAGAATTTATCCACAGAAAATAGCTTCTTTTTTTTTGGTCGCTTAAAGATTAATTTAAAGTCGATGAGGAATCACAACAAGATTTGCGAGTAAGTTTTTTTGTTTGTGGGTGTGTGTGTGAGAATATTGGGAAGGCCGTCCATTCTCTAGACTAGGACATTCCCACAGGACAACGACAACGACAAGGACCGAGCTACGAGAACGGCCGATTACCTTTGTGGGATATGTCGCCTTTAGGGGCTATCTCCCGAAATCCCTGTCCAGGGAGATAGCAAAGGCCGATCCAGAAATACCTTCTCTCTCTTTCTCTCTTTCTCTCTTTCCCAGGCAAGATTTTTTTGTTAATGAGAAGGAGATACATGGAAAGGAGATCAAGGACTACCCCGTCCGACGAGCTCAGCCGAGCATCCACAAGCGTGCCGCCGTCCTCCAATCCTATATCAAAGATGCCTCCGTGGCCTTCCTTAGGACCACAACAAATGGCGCCCAACGGTAATTCTTAGGCCATTTAGCTTCTCTAAATGGCAAGACTTTAAATCAATTAATAATAAATAATTTTGATTCACCTTTTTTTTTTGCTTCAGGTCAATTAAAACAACAAGGGGATGATTTTCCGCAATCGAAGATCATCGCCTTGAACTTTTAATAACCTTCCTTAAACAAATTTTTTATTTTACCTTTCATTTTTCGAATGTTTCTTTTCTGTCTCTTCTTCTGGTGTTCAATGGTCGCCTATGCTCTCTGTCCCAGAATACTTTAAAAACTGCTGTCCAATCCTCAGGTCATTTACCAGAGGATCCTGTGAGGTAGTTCTATGGGTATTCCGCCACAGAGAGCGGAACGTGATGGATGAGTCGAATAGCTAGCTACAGTCCGAACTTTCAAGGCTATAGGTCTGGGTTTTCGTGAGGCGTTTGTGTCGACTTTGACATCATGTTCGTGTTGAGATACCTCTCAGAAACTTGGCCAGCCTTGTTGCTCGGGTTTATTTACCAGGCTACAAGTAGTGGTAAAGTGGAACAGATGTAACTCAGCTCTCGCTTAGTTCCTTAGATCTCAGGCACAAGTTCAAGAGTAGACTTTGACTTTGACAGTAACATTGACAACAATATCCAACTCAGTCTGCTGAATGTGGACTGGAAAGCTTCCCGCTCCGCACACACACCACCTCACATTTTTAAAAAATTTTTGCGAAATTCTTTATTCTCTCCTTCTTTATTTGCTTTTACACCAAATTTATAGTACGTACATGTATACATATAATATAATACATTTTATTTAGTTGGTTTTGGTTTAAATCTTAAGTTTTTTGGACTTATATATATAAATTTTTTTAAATTACTAAACGTTCAATCCTTTCCACAAAAAAAAAAACAATTATTCTCTGAACTGGAAAGAAAAAATTTAGGCGCTATCCCCAAGGGTTCCTCGACAACCACGGAAGTGACACGACGGGTAACGAGACAATCAAGACAATTTTTACGCGACGCTTACGGGGAACAGGACGATAGACTCGACGCAGGAAGGAGGACCTGAGTACGGCGGGAAACGAACTATCGTACAGGGACACTGACATAATGACAGAACGGAATAACGAGACAAGACAGTACTCAGACGACGTCGACATAGAGAAAGCGAAACTAATTCTTCCTCATCCGTTGACCCCGATTAGAGAGGAGTCAAGGGTTGGAGGGCCGACTAGGCGCAAAGCAAGTGAGGGTACGACGCTACAAACGAAAACATACACTCCGACATTTAACAAGAACAGAGTAAAAGACGAGTGGACGGACGAACCATCAACAAGTACGCGACATAGGGGAACAAACGAAATGAGACGTAACAGTGGAGGCATACGCGACGTTAACATACAGGAAAACAACAATCGAGGAGTAACTGACAGGTACAATACAGAGGACGAGTACCACGGACAGCCTTCACAAATTTCTAACAAAGACGCCTATACAGCAAAAGACGATAAAGAGACACGACTGATGACGATACTGACAGAGAGCATCGCTTCCTTAGGGAAGGAGTTACAGACGATGCGGGACGATCTACGTGACTTGAATAAGACGGTCAACATACAGCAAGAACTAGAACGCCAAGCACAAACAGACGTACGACAGGCCCCGACACATACTACAAGACCAGAACAACGTGACGTACGATACCCACTTAGGTTTTCAGACGAGTACGCACGCCAACCACGGGGACTTGACCTATCGGACTTGTCCAACCAGTCGACGCCACAATTATACCGACCGACACCCAACCAGAGACCTGTAGCAGCCCGCGAACAACCTACCACACACTATGCTGGGAGCGTAGACGTGCACAAGTGAGGGATCAAATTCGATGGGTCACCCAAGTCCATGTCGGTAGAAAGTTTTCTGTTTAGGGTTGACCTGCTCCAAAAAGAAAACGGCCTAACCGACAGACAAATGTTGGCAAATTTCCACCACTTGCTGCACGGC
Organism: Orthonevra nobilis; assembly: GCA_963555765.1. Classification (NCBI taxonomy): domain Eukaryota; kingdom Metazoa; phylum Arthropoda; class Insecta; order Diptera; family Syrphidae; genus Orthonevra; species Orthonevra nobilis. The sequence continues at coordinate 67,295,708 of OY743226.1, read as the reverse complement.
TCGGCCGAGAAATGGTACTGGGAGTTTAGGGAGGAGAATAGGTTTAGCGAGTTGATAACTCTATTCGACCTCAAGACCGAGTTGGCTGAACGCTTCACAAATGACCAGCCCGACCCGGACATTCTGCGACGAATTATGAATCGAAGACAATTGCCCCATGAAACATTTGACGAATTTTACGAAGACATACGAACTCTCATACTTCAAATGAGGATAAGACCCAGTGAGAGTGACCTAGTCACTATCATTAAACAAAATATCAAGGACAGAGTGTCTTCCTTGATATTTGGTGTCAAGACAAGAACAATACATGAACTGAGAGACATATGTAGACAGGCAGAAAGACATTTAGGTATTAGAGACGCTAGGGCTAGACGAAATATTAACGAAGTGGTAGGAGAACCGGACGAATTATACAGGACGAGAAACAGAACGAATGACTACGATTACGATGACGAATTAGACCTAGAGGTGGCCGAATTTCGGGCAAGGCCACAGATAAAAAGGCCACCATACCCGAAAAGAAACCAAGGGACGTCAACGCAAACTGACTTCCGACATTTACAAAGTACGGACGAACGACAACATACATGCCCTTCCACGTTCCACCACATGACGTGTTTCAATTGTGGAAAGGGGACTGTAGCATCGACTAAAAGAGACGAGGAAAACAACAAAGTCGACGGGGAGACCGGGAACGAACCGTCGACATCAAAGTTCAACCCGGCTCCTCAGGATCCGAACAGATCCAAATACTGAGAAGACAGACGACAAACGAAAAACCAACAACAAATACGAAGACGCCCAAAAGAAAAAGTTTACACAGACGACTGCAAGAGTACGAAGAAACTAGACGACGTATTTTCGGAGAAGAACTGGCGACTAGGAATGGGAGAAACTACAAGAAAATAGCTAAGCTTAGGGAACGATGTGCAATAAATAGACGACTAAGGAGTAGGATAGAATCGACGATAATAAATACAACTGACGATAACAGACCATACGCAAAAGTTAGGATAGAGGACGAAGAGATAGTACGCCTTTTAGATAGTGGAGCGTCGATCAGTTGTTTAGGCAAGGGAGCACTGGACTTTATAGAACGACACAAACTAGAGGTTACAAAAATGAAGACAGACATAAGGACTGCAGACGGAAACCAACAACGGATTCAAGAACGTTTTCGCACGATGGTTGCATGGGGTCAGAAGTCACACGAAATGGAGTTGTATATTGTCCCAAATTTACAACAACAGCTCTATTTAGGTGTGGACTTCTGGAAGACATTCAAGGTAGCCCCGAACGTGATAGACGAACTTGAAGTACCCACACCGGCGATGGAAAACACACAATTCCAGGAGCTGACAGCAGAGCAATCCCGACGGCTAGAGGGAGTCAAACAGATGTTCCCGTCACTCGCAATGCGAGGGTTGGGGAAAACGTGCCTAGAAGAACACGTTATAGAGGTGGAAGACGACAAAATCCCCATCAAACAAAGGCACTATCCGATCTCGCCGGCGGTACAGAAACTACTGTTTGACGAACTAGACCGTATGCTCGAACTTGGAGTGATCGAGGAAAGCAACAGCCCATGGAGCTCTCCGGTGGTCCTTGTCAGAAAACCTGGCAAAAACAGGCTGTGCCTCGATTCACGAAAGGTAAATGCTGTCACAAAGAAGGATGCTTACCCCCTTCCCCATATTGAAGGTCTCCTGAGCAGACTCCAGGAGACAAGGTTCATCTCAGGCATCGATCTCAAGGATGCGTTTTGGCAGATTCCACTGGAGGTCAAATCAAGAGAGAAGACCACCTTCACACTCCCTGGGAGGCCGTTATACCAATTCACGGTTATGCCGTTCGGGTTGTGTAACGCCGCCCAGAGAATGTGCCGGCTGATGGATAAAGCGATCCCGGCAAAACTTAAGGATAACATTTTCATCTATCTAGATGACCTCTTGGTTTGCTCTCCAGACTTCGACACACACCTGGAACTGCTAAAAGAGGTGGACAGATGTCTCACAGTAGCCGGGTTGACAATCAATGTGGAGAAGAGTAAGTTCTGCTACAAAGCGATAAAGGACCTCGGATACGTAGTCGGTGATGGGTGCCTAAGAATGGACAAAGACAAAGTTTCTGCAGTCGAAAACTTCCCAGTACCCAAGACTCCCAAACAACTTCGCCGATTCCTAGGGATGACAGGTTGGTACAGGCGCTTCATCCCGAATTTCGCCTCCATAACAGCCCCAATGACTGACTGCTTTTAGAAGGGGAAAACATTCAACATGACGGACGACGCTCTTAAGGCCTTTGATCAACTGAAGAACTCACTTATAACGGCACCAATATTGACGAACCCCTACTTCAACAGACGATTCTACATTCAATGCGACGCGTCGACTTCAGGTGTAGGAAGTGTGCTCTTTCAGTTGGACGACGAGAAAAACGAGCGACCGATAGCATTCATGTCTCAGAAACTGAATGCCGCACAGCGGAACTACAGTGTCACCGAGCTTGAATGCTATGCGGCCGTTCTGTCAGTGAAGAAGTTCAGGGCCTACGTGGAAGGAATGCCGTTCACTATAATCACCGATCACGCTAGTCTGAAATGGCTGATGACGCAAAAAGATTTATCCGGCCGATTAGCGCGGTGGAGCCTCAAGCTTCAAGCGTTCGACTTCGTGATCGAACATAGGAAGGGCATCCAAAACGTCGTCCCTGATACTCTCTCGCGAGTCCATATGGAAGAGCTCAAAATCCAACAAGAGCCGCTTGAAATCGATCTTAGTTCTCCATTCTTTTCGTCAGAGGAGTATGAGGAACTAAGAAAGACGATTAACGAGAACAAAGACAGACTGCCAGACGTAGGCATATCGGACGGATATGTCTACAAACGAACAGACGTACAGACTGGTGACGAAGTTCAGGAGGATAGAGCCTGGAAACTCTGGGTACCGACGGAGTTGAGGGGGAGTCTTGCAAAGGCGGCTCACTACTCTTCCGCGGCAGGACATGGAGGAATCCATAAAACCTTGACTAGGCTGAGGCAAAAGTACTTCTGGCCAGGAATGACCACGGACGTGCAAGAAATTGTAAGATCTTGCGAAATATGTAAGTGCTGTAAGCCACTTAATGTGATATCTCGACCACCGATGGGGCAACAACAAATCACTGAAAAACCGTTCCAAAGACTGTATATTGACTTCCTATGACCATACCCAAGAACGAAGACAGGAAACACACATATATTTATAGTTTTGGACCATTTTAGTAAATTTATAATGTTAAGGCCTATTCGAAAAGCAACGGCAGCCGAGGTGACTAAGTATTTAGAAGAAAATGTTTTTCACGTATTTGGAGTCCCCGAGTTCATTCATTCTGACAATGGGAAACAATTCGTTTCAGAATTGTTCTCCAGCTTTCTAAATAAGTACGGAGTCAAACATGTTCGCAACGCGTATTACTCTCCCCAGGCAAATGCTTCTGAGAGGGTTAACCGTTCCTTACTGGCCAAATTAAGGTCGTACTTACAAGGGGACCAGAAGAATTGGGACCTTCACGTAAGCAATGCGGCATTTGCTTTGAGGAGTGTGGTACACGATGCGACATCATTCGAACCGTACTACGCGGTATTCGGATCACCCATGATCCAACATGCGAGTGCATACCAAGTGCTAAGGCGCTTGGATATGCTGATGGACACTCGAATTAGCGTTCAAAATAAGACTGATAGGTTAGAATTAGTTAGGAAAAAAATATTTGACAACTTGCGGTTAGCACACTGCAAGGCCACGAAAGTATACAATACAAGGAGTAGGGAAATCAAATATAAAGTAGGACAAGTAGTTTATAGACGCAATTTTAAGCAGACTAGACAATTGGCAACTCTCTCTACGAGGTTGGCAATTGCCGAGGTGAAAAAGTCGGAGTATTCCACGCAATAGACCTCCATACGTGAGCACTTTATGAACTTAAATATCACCTCGGATGTCGCTGCTTTAACACTTCTAGAGGGTAGGGATTTAGAGTTTTTTTACATAGTTTATTTATTTATATAGTTATTGACGTATTTCAGAGTTTATTTATTTATTTTTTTATTTTCTTGACGTATTGCAGAGTTTATTTATTTATTTATATATTTATAGTTAGTTAATCACATATAGAGTTTATTTATTTATCTAAAGAGATAGGAATTCTCTCAGGGCGCAAGCTCTTACCACACGGTGCTGGCAAGATTGAAGGCCACGGAGCAGAAGGATGGACTTTCTCACGGTGACGATGTCAGTGGCCTCACGACCACTGCCATCGATAGTGTTACGTGAAAAACTGCTACCTGGAAAAACAAAAGGAATAGGAAAAGCTATAAATAATTAAAATAACAAAAAAATCGGGAAACGTATGAAGACATGCAATTTGGGGTAAGGTTGTTTGACAGATAAACAATAACAAAAATCAAAACAGCGATTTCGCTCACACCAATGAAAAAAAAACAAGAAGAGCGTAACCTAGTTCGCTAATTGCCGATAGGAGGTCACGGTGGTGGAGAAACACGACGAAACATTTGTAAGGTTTTTTTGTGATAATTTTAGTGATATTAATCTGTGATATAGAGTAAGTATAAGACTGTGATATTAGGATATAAGGTAGTAGAGGTAGAATTATCATAAGAAGTTTTAAATAGGAAGGAAAGTAAATAAAACGGAGATTGAAGTACGACAGAACGACAAGACAAAGATGGTCCTGGAGGCCACTAAGTATCAAAGGCCGAGCAACTCATGTTGATCGCACCAAGACTTGACGAAGAGCTTGAGAAAGGGAAAGATAATGACTACTTTCCCCTATCAATGCTCGGATAATTGATGACGTAAACGAGACTTTCCCCTATGGAACGGGCCCCCAAAAGTGGACTAAACAGTTTAGCCCGGGGACAATGACCAAGAATGAAAAGTAGGTCATTTGATCGCAGAGGACAATATAGGGCGAGCGCACAAGCCATACAAAGCAATAACAGCAATAAACAAAGAAAAAAAAAGAAAAAAAAAAAACAAGAAATCGCGGAAGGAAAGTGCCAACGTAAAGGGGACTTAGAGGGATCAAGAAAATAAAAATAAGAAACCGGGACACAAAAGTAAAGGGAACGGTGTGGACAAAGCCAAGTCCCTGGACCGGGAGAGAATTGGATGTGCCCCAAACTTAGCGGAGGGTGAGGGGGGAGACATAATACTTCAATAACTTCACATAGACAAGACACAACAAAGGAAGTCACAAACGCAACAAAGGAATCAACTAAGGAGGCAAAGACCGGACAAAAAACAAAGCAAGAACAAAGAACCAAGGGACACAAAAATTTCTTGGGCGGTCAGGAAACTACGGGGATGGTGTTTTTTTAAGTTTGGTGAAAAAATTTTTTTTTTGAATTTTAGTTCCTTCTTTTTTTTGAATTTTGTTTCAAAAAAATATCATCTAAATTAAATCATTAGCGCTGAATTTTTGAATTTTTTTGATTAGAATTAGTTTTAAAAGTAAATTTGTAAAAGAAAAAAGGTAATGGTAAATTCAATGACTGTTCCCGAATCGTACTGCCGGCAGAACAACGGGGGATCCGAAATTTATTAAGTGAGTCACCTTTTTTATATAATTTCCTTTTTTTCACATAAGTTTTTAATTTTAAATTCATTTTCTTAGGATAGTCTAGTTAAGTCAAAATTCAGTTTTCCTTTTTTTTGTTGAAATTTTAATTGTAAGTTTTATTGCAAGAATTCAAGTGGAATAAATATATAAAGATGTTACAGAGAATTTATCCACAGAAAATAGCTTCTTTTTTTTTGGTCGCTTAAAGATTAATTTAAAGTCGATGAGGAATCACAACAAGATTTGCGAGTAAGTTTTTTTGTTTGTGGGTGTGTGTGTGTGTGAGAATATTGGGAAGGCCGTCCATTCTCTAGACTAGGATATTCCCACAGGACAACGACAACGACAAGGACCGAGCTACGAGAACGGACGATTATCTTTGTGGGATATGTCGCCTTAAGGGGCTATCTCCCGAAATCCCTGGCCAGGGAGATAGCAAAGGACGATCCAGAAATCCATCTCCCGGTTGATCCATGGGACAGTGCGACCCTGGGTGATGGGCTCGAGATACAAGAACGGGGACAACTAAGCTAGAACACCTTAGGTAGGATTAAGTTAGTTAAGGCTCAGCTTAAGTTTATTCCATTTTTTTTTAGGTTTATTTAGAGTAGTGAGGTTAGTTGGGTTAGGTAGCTAGGATAGGTTTAAGATAGTTTTAATTTTTTTTGGTTTAGCATAGGTATAGCTTTAGGGTAGTTAGGGTAAGTCGGTCCCCGATTCATTTATTTAGATCCACACTCAGCAGGAAACCCTGAACACCGTTTTCCGCCTCGACCCTATCTCTTTCTTCTCTTTCTCTCTCTCTCTCTCTTTCCCAGGCACGATTTTTTTGTTAATGAGAAGGAGATATATGGAAAGGAGGACAAGGAGGACTACCCCGTCCGACGAGCTCAGCCGAGCATCCACAAGCGTGCCGCCGTCCTCCAGTCCTATATCAAAGATGCCTCCTTGGCCTTCCTTAGCTCACAACAAGTGGAAGATGGAGATTCCAAGGCTGACGCAACTCAAGATACCTATATGCCACGATTCCCTTCTGTCGAAGGCCAACAAAGTAGATCTGCACACGTTTGTTGATGCTAGCGAAGAAGCATTTAGCGCAGTCACGTATCTTCTTGCCGAAGTTGGAAATAGAATCATCGTTTCATTTATCAATGAGAAAACGAAATGTGCCCCAAAGAAGTTAATGTCGATGCACCGTCTGGAGTTGTCAGCCGCTGTCCTTGGGATAAGACTCTGCAATTCTGTAATAGAGAGTCATGAGCTTCGATTGGGAGATCGAACTTATTGGAGTGATTCGAAAACTTGCATTAACTGGCTACGGATGGATCGAACGATGTAACAAACCTTTCGTGGCGTTTCGTGTAGGAGAAATTCTGGAAAACAGTAAGGTTAGTCAATGGCGATGGATCCCCACGAAGTCCAATCCTACGGATGACGGAACGCGTGCTAAATACCCCCCAGCCTCGAGATGCGTAGCAAATGGTTAGTTGGGCCATCGTTCTTGAAGCAGCCTGAGGATGCCTGGCCTGCAATGCCAGATGATATTAGCTGCCACACATGCCCAAATGAGCTGAGACTGAAGTCGCTTCTTCACGTGAACACAGTGAGTAATTTATGATTGATACTAACAGATTTTCGAAATATTTGAAGCTTAAAAGAACTATGGCTTGGGTGCTAAGATTTGTAAAAAGCTGTCAGCGAAAGGTTGAAAAATGTGACGAATTATCGGTCCCCGAACTTCTTGATGCAGAATTCCACTTATGTCGTCAAGCCCAGATGGCGGTCTTCGGAAACGACATTGGACGTATACAGCGAAATCTGCCACTGGAGAAGAACAGCGCCATTTATAAGTTGAAACCGTATTTGGATGATGTCGGACTTCCACGGGTGTATGGGCGTATAGATGCCGCAACCAGTGTTCCATTCTCTGCCAGACGTCCCATAATCCTGCCGAAGGGTCATCCGTTTACAAAGCTGATTATAGCACATTATCATAATTTGATGCGTCACCAGAATGACGACTCCATCGTAAATGAAATACGACACAAACTTTGGGGGGCCTGTCTGCGGACTGCTGTTAGAAGGGCGAAGAAAGAATGCCATTGCTGCCACATCCGAACTGTTCAGCCGAAAGACCGCCTCGCTCCATTCATGAGACCGTTTACGTACACGGGTTTGGACTATTTCGGACCCGTCCTTACCAGTATCGGACGTCGCAAAGAGAAACGGTGGATCGCGCTTTTTACCTGCCTAGGGCTATCCACCTGGAAATTGCTGCTGACTTGTCTATAGATGCGTGCATCATGTGCATCAGAAATTTTGTGAACAGAAGAGGGGTCCCGCTCCGTATAACGGCACCAACTTCATTGGAGCCAAGAATGAGATGATGACTACGGAGATATTCGACAACGATACCATCAAAACGGAGCTCTCCTCGAAGGGCTTAGAGGGGGTGTTTAACTGCCGGTTGAACCCATATGCTGGTGGTATTTGGGAGAGACTCGTCCGTTGTGTCAAGAGGGTGCTGTCACACATTCTTCACGAATTGGCGCCGAGGCCCGAGACTTTGCTGAGCAGCCTGATCGAAGCAGAAAATATTATCTACAGCCGTCCTCTCACACATTTATCAGTGACATCTGAAGAAGAAGAGCCGTTGACACCGAACCACTTCCTCCTGGGAGGCCCGAACTCGACGAAAACGCCAGGCCGGATTGATCAAGTATCGGTTTTGGCGAAGATGGATCAACGAGTATTTGCCAGTTCTACCAGGCGATGTAAATGGTTTGAGAACGTTCCACCAGTGGCGGTCGGAGATTTAGTGCTGATATGTGATGCCGATCTGTTTCGAAGCAGATGGATGCGGGGGAGAGTCTTACGTGTATTTCCCTGTAGGAATCGACACGTCCGTTCAGCTGAGGTCAAAACCAGAGTTGGAGTTCTTCGGAGGCCGGTGGTGAAACTTGCTGTCTTGGATGTTAGTGAGACTACGTGTCTGGACTCCGCCGCCTCACGGGGGGTGGGATGTTAAATTATTTTATGTTATACAAAAGCTATGTGAATGGACCTTCAGGATTCCAAGTGCGAATGTGCGTTAAAATAAATTTCCATTTTAAACGTCAAAGCCCAAACGTCAAGTTAGGAATTATTTCCTCACGCGTTTAAAATCGGCCATTTGCGTTCAGGATCTGGAATCGTCCACTATAAAAGTAAGCAAAATTATATATGTAAACTATTATTAATTCATTGATTTATAGAGAATAAACTCATCGCAACTATTTGAAGCGACGTGTTATATTCTTGGGCGCCAGATTTCCAGCCGAATGCAACAGGGAGGCTGAATGGTTTTCTTCGCTGGCGTTGCAGTTCCTGTTGTTGGTGTAGGTGCTGCAGATGATGCCGCTGCTGGCAATGTCGTTACTGAAGCTGATGTTGATGACGATGCTTCTGATGATGCTGGAGCACCGACGTCAATGTTGTTGAAGCCTTCGAGTGCATCCTTTTAATTTTATAGGCTACAACCTAGAAACTATTGTCTTCTTCCGTTTGTGGCACCTCGATACTCCTTGTTGCGTACCGCTTTCTCTTGAAAGCCTTTTCCTTGTTTACACTGACCGTATCAGCTTGAGCCTCAATGTCTTCTTGCTCTGGAACTTTCGCTTTTTCGTTCCCTGTCATAAGCTCCAGCATGGAGTCTTGCACAACAAACGGAAATGTAGCCAGGAATTCCTGATAGGCTTCTCTCCCATGGGTTTCCCGTAAATTCATGGCCTCTTGTTTAATCATTCTCAACAATGTTTTTTTGTTATTTTTCATGGCCTCTTTAAAACCCATGTTTGCCGTTTTGGCAGTTTTTTTTTACCAGCACTTGCACAAGTTTTTTAACCTTTTTTGTTTTAGTGTCCTTTCAATTTAAACTTAATTTTTAACTATGCAATTACACTTCACATATAAATTCTTTTGGCACCATAAAATTGAGAGGTTTCTTTTGGATAAAACTATTTCACTTAACACAACTAGCTCAAATTTACCACGCAGTACGTCTGCACAGTAAGACATTTCCATTTGAACTGTTCACCTGATCAATTGAATTCACTTCTTGCGTGCGCTTACGATTGACATTTACATTGCTTTTGCAAACCACAGACGTGTGACCCATGCGGTTTCATGTAAAATACTTACAATTGATAGCTGGGCAGTTGTTGGGGTTATCTTGTCTTCCGCATCTGTGACAAACACTTTTTTTAATGACGGCTAGTTTGGACTGCCCTGCTTGACGATTTTCTCTCGTAGATGATGATGATGACTGATACGCTTTCGTAACTTTCTGACATACCTCAACCGAACCGTGTGGTCTAAACGCGTGTGATTCCTTACACGACATTTCCATAGTCAAAGTCAGGTTTCACACGCGAAAACATTTGTCGGCCGACTTTCGAACATGAGCGAAAGGGAGGTAAGAAGTAGAGGAGGTAGACCGTGTCGGGCGGGTAGAAAAATCCTTCGCGATTTTTGTCTGTTCTTCTTTATTCGTAATTCCATTCAATTGTTTTATTTTTGTGTTCGCGGCATTGAGTACGTATCGTGCGGAAGTATCTTTATTGTGAGTGTGTTCCGTGTAATTTAAATTATGGAAAATTTCAAGAGGACCCGTGATTTAATTGAACATTTAATTGTAAATTTTCAAATGCATGAAAATTTATATAATTTGGGTCATCCAGACTATATTAATAGAATAAAGCGGGCAAAATCAATTAAATATTAATTGAAATGAGGAAATTAAATTCCAGTATTACGGCGGAGCATTTAAAAACAATATTAAGCAATCTTCGCACTCAATACGTAAGAGAGGAAAGGAAGGTTGCAAATTCTAAGAAAAGCGGTACGGGTGCAGATGAAATTTACCAGCCAACGTTGTGGTGCTACGAGCAATTAATTTTTTTAAAGAATTATTTCAATACGAGGAAGTCAGTTTCAAACATTGATAAGGTAATTTATTTACTTTTTAATTAAGTTTATTGATTCATTATAAAAAACATAACTCAAATATTACACACAAACGTTTTTTTTCGCCGTAGGATACTACTTGCAGCAGTTTTGATGACCAAGATTGCGATGAAATTATGGAGTCATATGAAAATTTCGATCCTGCACCGAAGAAACGAAAAGTAAGTAATTTATAACTGTGCATCTTGCCAATCTACTGTTCCTTCCGCATTAAAATATCCCATAAACCCTTGGCGGATGTGTTCTGCCGCTCCTTTGCGAGGATTCTCAATATTTTGCAATGCAGAAGGAGCATGAGTAGTGCCCGATATGTTTTCGAGTTGAAGATTTGCTGCAAAATTTCCTTCTTCCATTGAAAAATTATGGAGTGCAAGCAAGAGTAATTACATATTTCCACTTTTTCTACTCGTAGATTCATAATTGTTTGAAATATTCGAAATCTGTTTGATAAAATACCAAAGGCATGTTCAACCACATGTCTAGCACGAGTAAGGCGAATATTAAAAAAATTTTTCTCCCTCGTATTTGTGTTATACGGATAAGGTTTCAAAATATGTTTTTTCAAAGGAAAGGCATCATCTCCCACTATGACGAATGGGAGACTTCTTTATTGTCCAATGACTTTATTCGGTGGAAAGTTCGTGTCTGCATTTTCTATTTCTTACAGTGTTTAAAGAACTCTGCCCTAGAGCACCTGCATCATTGGTACGCGCATTACATCCTACATCCATAAAGATGAACCGGCAATTCGCATCAACAAGAGCAAGTAAAATGATGCTGTTTGTTCCTTTATAGTAATGATAGTAGGCCTCGTCTTTGCGCAGGGATCTAAAATTTATGTGCTTTCCATCGAGACCCCCAAATAATTAGGAAATTGCCATTTAATGGAAAATTCATCCGCAATCCTTTCCCACTCCGCAGTTGTACTAGGAAACTAGAAACAAATAGATAAATAATTAGACTTTATTTATTTTACATTTTATTTTTAGGTTAAGAGACCACAACACCTCATGCGACAACAAATTGCTGGCGTTAAAGATCTCATATCGCAAAGAGCTAAAACCAAGTATGACTGGCTTGGACAACAAGTTAATTTTGAGATTAATAAAATTCAAGATGAAGTTCTGCAAGAGAAGACAGCTTGGGCTATCCAAACAATCCTTCGAGAAAACGTTCGGAAAGATAGATTGTTGCGCCAGGAGAGGCAGTCAAAGAATCATCAACATTACCATCAACTTCATCATTATGCGAGTCGTTAAGATGCATAAGGATTCCATCGACTTCAAATATACAAAACCAAATGAGCTCCACGCCACAACAAGTTGAAATCTTAAATGTGCAAACAATAAAAAAACCATCCATGTACCCAAATGCTGCCCGAAGCATGAGAGATCTTTTGGAGGAGTCCATGCAAGGCATATTTGACGAAACCGATTTTTAGGTTTTCATTTTATTCAATATAATAATTTCTTTTAATAAAAGAACTATGTTTAGTTTACTTACTTTTAAATATTCTGATTTTAATTTTTTGTATATGGTTCTGCACACTTCCGGTACTGTTTCACTGAGAAAAGAGGTGGATAGCCTTGTCTGATAATTAGTGCTCATATACGATTCACCAGTTGCGAGAATCCTTAATGTTGCTGAGAGTTTTTCCGCAGGAGTAATTGCATCCCTCATCAAAGTATTTTCTCGACGCAAATTATCTTTTACAAAGGACAGTAACACTTCAAATTTGCTTTAGTTCATTCGCAAATAGTTATTGAAAGACCGTCGATCATTCATTCTTAGTTCTCTAGTTATAAAAGAATACCAGCATATTTTGTTCCTTCCTTCCCTCCAAGGTTTTATCCACAATCTTTGTTTTCTTTTCTTAGGCAAAGATAGTGATGTTTCGCAGCACTCAAGTTAGCCTAAAAGAATTTGTTGGTCGTTGCTATCGTCTGGATCCATGTCGTCAATAAAACCATAAATAAATTCCATCAAATCCTTGAAAATGCCAACATTTTCACCATCCATTTTAAAAAAATATATATTTTCCAATTTCTATATTAACACTGCAACAAACACTGAACGCAGTCAAACTACGAATGAAGGGAGAGACAAAATTATCAAAACTGGTCTTTTGTAAAATCTCAACGTCTAAAAGTAACACACGACGCCAAAAGAGAATAGTAAAATGTCTGCCGACAAATGTTTTCGTGTGAAAGCTGACAAAGCTAAATCGCAGCACTTTTCGAAGTTGAGCTTTGAATCGTTTTATAAGGCTCTCTGAATTTCTTCGGAGCAAGTCCCAGCGATAAAGCGATCTATTAAGGCATCGTCTAATGCCTTTCATTTCATTTGCAGGGGGGATAAAACTTGAGGTGCTTGAAACGACTCACAGCATTTCGTTGGAATCACTTAAGGTATTTCTTCGAAATACTTTCCGAAACCCCATGTAGCCGCCATGACCTTTAGACGAATGATGAAATCGGTAATGCGTTCCCCTTCCTGCTGAAATGACTTATTGAACTTGTAGCGCTTTGAGCGTATGTTGATGCAAAATGATGTTTTAGTGCATGCACTAATTCGTCGAATAATAGCTCATTTGGTTTCTTTGGCTGGACTTAGTTCTTGACTATTGCATGTGTGTTTTTTCCGATTAAACTCAAAAGGATTAGAGACCTTCGTTCCACTTTGACGTCGTTTATTTGGAAATAAATTTTTAATCGAACCTCATCGCTGCACGCGATAATTTTTTTTTTAATTTGTCACTCGTGATTTATATTTTATCCTAGGCAGCTCGTCTATGAGAAGACCTTGCCGGAAAAACCGCAAGATGCTCAGAAGCGGTCGCTACTATATCTCGCATTCACAGTGCCAACATTAAAAATACTTATTTTCTAGAATGGCATTGCCAGTAATAAAAAATGTTTTAGTACACAAAAATAATCATGGCTCTTGTTTTAGTTGGGTTTAATTTGAGGAGATTTTCCATCGATAAATTGAATATACGATTAAGTTCAGTACTGAAACTTATTATGGCCTCACTAAAACGCAATTTGGAAAAAGACATGTGAATTTGCACATCATATGCATATATATGGTGTTGACACGTGGCCAAACATTCAGATATTTTATTTATGAAACACATGAACAATAGAGTTCCGAACACAGAACCCTGCGGAACAAAGGAAGGAAATAATAATTGAATAGAACATCAGTTATTGTGCATCACGTATTGCAACCAATTGGACATGTATGACGACAGAAGATGCAGTAATGAACTATTAGACGAAAATTTCGTTTTTAGCAAATTGATCAATTTTTTGTGATCAACACTATCAAATGCTTTCGTAAATCTAATGAAAAGTCCCTCTATATCAATATCAAGACTTGAGCGTACATCCTCACATACTCCTAAAAATGCTGTGATGCAATTGTGTTTTGCGCGGAAGCCCGATTGATATTTGGTGATTAGCTTACGGTTTCTCAAATACGTCTTGATTTGATCACTAACAATACTTTCAAATGCTTTGCTTAGAAACGGTAGGTTTGCAATTGGGCAAACTCAGGTCTATTTTCGGACGATGTTTTCGGAATGGGAAGAATCTTTGCAACTTTTCAATTCTCCGGAAATGTTGAAATAGTGATAATGGTGTTGATGATGTGCGATAAAGAGTGAAGGATACAGGTAAGAAGTATTTTGATAATATCTGGATGAATATTGTCGCAACCCAAAGCTTTCGATTTTATTTTTCTTATGGTTTCCCCTATACATGTTTGATCAACACAAGAAATAGAAAACGTATCAGATTGGGATGACGAATAATACTTTAAGGAGGGTGGATGATTACATTGTTCAATTCATTTAGATCTAAATCATTAAGAATATCATGCTTCTTTGAACAGATACCAACTTTGCGAACATTTTTCCAGAACTTAGTGCTCGATCCACTATTACCGACGGTATTTTCATAGTATGTTCGCTTATTTTTCCATGACTGCATTATGTGCGACTTTATCTTGTATCTTGTATCTTTTCCATCTGACGTATAACAAATCATGAGACTTTATTAAATTTCTAGCGTAATCCAAGGTGTACCAATCCGTTTGACTTTTTATACTTTAACAGGCACGTGGTTTTAGAATATATAGTATAGTCAATGTTTTCATTAAACGTACAAACTTGTTTATTAATGTCGCTTGAGGTATATATCGGCGTCCAATCCAGACCCTGGCAGTCAATAAGTTATAATTGCAGATCTAAATTTGAATAATTAAGAATTTTGTAAGATATGTGCCTATCGGAAGAAGAAAATGCCTTAATTGTCAAAAATAACATATAGTGAAAGGATGAGTAGGATGAGACGGGGGATCAGACACTAAGAACACATCCAACAGAGAAGGTGTACAGGCTGGCTGAAAATGTATTGGATGATTGTGATAAACAAATTTTAAATGAAATGAATCCGTCATATTTATAAATTGCCTATTCGCATTGCTTAAAATATTAAGATTTTAATTCCCACAGATCACTATATCTGTGTAACAAGGAGCAAAATATTCCAATAAATTTTGTACAAACGCTACATAAGGAGCCATATCTAAATAGCCAATTAACAATTTCTTTCCATTATGCAGTAATTCCATGAAGATTCCCAACCAACTCATTGGGCGTTGATGTATTCACTATACGAAACTTCTATGAGGATTTTACATATATGCTTACACCTCCGGCCCTTTTTCCGTCCCTATCGGCTCGAATTTGCTTAAACCCATTTAGTTTGAAAAGATCGTTAGACATTTCCGACTTCAACCAGGTTTCGGACAGACATATAATATGATATCAATTGCGGTTTCTTCAAAAAAGGACAAAAAGCTCATCAATTTTATGCCTTAAACTTTGGTGACATATGTTTATACCTATCTTTATACCTCTCTTTTGTTTGCACAAAATATTGATCATCGTTTTTGGTTCACCAATGAAACTTTCCCATTGTTTTCAATTATTTGCAATCAAATTGGGTAAAATAAATCAACAGAACGATCCAATACCGATAACAATTCAATTCAACAATTCAAATCTAAATGGCTTCTAGCCCTTTTTCCTTATCCCACTCGCATCAATTATATGGCCTCAGTATTCAATACTTCGCTGACTTAACTGGCATTTCGTCAAGTTACAACGCAGACCATAAGATGATAGCCTTCTCAAAAGTTCCTTAACATTCGCCTTATGCAGTAGTAGTAGCAGTAGTAGTAGAAGTAGTGGTAGAAGTAGTAGTAGTAGTAGTAGTAGTAGTAGTAGTAGTAATAGTAGTAACAGTAGTAGTAGTATTTTTATTAGTATTCTTTAAATACTTTACATTTCACGTTCAGCAAATTATACATTAATAAAACATTCATTATCACAGAAAACAGATTAAACATTACCTTTAATATATTCTATATATTTTTTTCTAAAAGTTTTAAAATTTTGTTCACTTTTTATTTGGTTTGGCAAGGAATTAAAGTGTTGAAAGCCTTTGTAAAAAATTGTTCGCTCTGCAGCTATGTTTCTGCAGAATTGGAGTCTGAAATCACTCCAATCTTCCAATCTTTTGTGAAATGTATGAGCTGGGTCGTCTTCAGTTTATGAGAGGCGTCTTGCTAGCGTCTTCCCCAAAGGAAACAAGCATTCTGTTTTATTTACTCATTGAGGGGAGCTGCAATTTGGAAAAGATTGTTAATAAATAAGAGTTATTATTTTTTTTCCGGATCCTCCCAATTTTCTAACATATGTATTCCACATGCTGGTGAAATTTGAGGTCCTTATCAATGATAATACCCAAGTATTTCACGTTTTCAACTCTATCAAAAAGAACCCCATTCAGCTGGATGTTATCATCGCTGTTCTCGTTTATCTCCATCCACTCGGTTTTTGATTCGTCAAGCTTCAGCTTGTTCATCTTAAGTCATCTATTATTTTGCTGAAATCTCCCATCAGCTTCATTGTACAATCTCTTATACTTTATACCCTCATCGGCATATAGGATGAATTTACATTGACTTATCGTCATGTGCAGCTCGTTGATAAAGATAATGAATAAAAGAGTGCCGAGTATGGAACCCTGGGGAACCCTATAATTGATATTTGACGCCTGCGAGCGGACATCATTGACTTTCGTGCGCTGAGTTCTTCCTGATAAGAAACTACGAAACCAGTAAGTTCTTTTTCCCTTATTCCATTTTCATATAGTTTTCTTATCAATATTTCACGGTCGACATACTCAAAAAGCGTTTTTGAATTCTAAAAATAGTGACAAGATTTTCGTTTTTTTCTCTTTTATCTTGCAATCATTGATCACGAAATTGGTTGCTGTTTCACATGAGTGTAGTTTTCCAAATCGTGATTGAAACGTATTGAAATATTTGTTATTCTCCATATAATCTTGAAGTTGATTCTTTACTACTTGTTCTAACACCTTCTCAAACGTTTTTAATGTTTTTAATTCTCAGCATTTTTCGGTTCTCTTAACTTTCTCTACCGGTGTTATCATTGACTCCTTCCATGAGCTCGGAAACTCCCCAATGAATCGGTCCTATCGCATTTCAGTTATCCAGTATCATGTGTAGAGTGATTTTTTCATAGTCCGGCTAATTTTTTATCATTTAACCTACGATTTTCAATTCCTTTAGATCTATTTCCTTGAAGGTAAGTATGCTTAAAGCGCGTTCAGTCTGGTTTTCATAGTGAATATTTTCTATCGAATCTGTTATTGTTTATACACTGGATATGAAGAATTGATTAAATCTTTCAGCCATTTCCTTTTTCAAAGCGAATGTTCCGAATTTAATTTTTACTTTTTTTAGAACAAGATTTTTTATTTCCCTCCACATCTTCTTTTGCCCTTCTGCATGATATATTTTATTCATTTTGTATTCATTTTTTGTATATTAAGCCCGATTCTTATATATTTTTCGAATGGTTTTATATTGGTTCCAATGTTCTAATGCATTTGTGAGTCTAGCTTTATTGTACCTTTTAATTATTTCATCTTTTAACTTACACAGATCTCTGTTAAACCACTTACTAGTTGTTAAGGCGGCAACACTTTTTTTTGCTTATATTTGTACTGTATATGAAACACTCTTGTAACAGCACAGTCCATCCGCGCCTCTTACAATAAATAGACAATCTCCCTTTACTTTCAATAAAGTCAACAAATTACACATAAAACGGACTCGATTTATTTTTTCTTGTTAACCCATTTCAGAATCAGCCTGCGCTCGGACATTTTTCGGTTCCTTCTCACGGATCGCTGAATGGGTTACAACTACGGTTCTTCTTCTAATCGCGAACATTTCGATCAACTTAAATACACGGTTAAATAAATTGTGTAGATTGTTTATTTGGTTCTCGGCAAACAATAGTCTTGGTGTTGGTAAGAAAAATAAAATAAAAACGGCTCTCGATTTTAAGCTGGGTGTTGATTTCAATTTTGCATGCGTGAAGCAATTAAATGATTGGATCCGAGTCGAGCGACATTTCATGTGACAACAGAGAAATGGTATTTGTGAACACGCCTCACATCATTAAGCGATTAATGAATTCGAGTGAGAAACACTAATCGAGAGTGAGTGAGTATACATATTTTTCAATACGAAAGTGACCCTTTTCACATGAGAAATACCTCACTGATGAATGAGCATTCGAGTTGTGAAACAAAATGGACCAACGGATGTAAGTTATTACGTATTGTTAGTAAATTTGAATTACTAAGTGAAAAAGTGTTTTTTCAAAAATAAAGACGAAATACATACGTTAAATTTTAAATACATGTGAAATACTTTTTTATTTAATTTTTCTTTTAGAATTAAAGTGACAACAACAAGACAGTACGAAATATTGGTTGATTTTCTCAGCCAAAACAAGGATTTGGCAAAAGGAAGAGTTCAAACCTCTCAAACAAGGCAAAAGTCAAATGAGCTGTGGGAGGAACTGAGGAAGAAATGCTGCAGGACCTCCTCTAAGAGATACTAGTGGGTGGAAAAAGGTAAATAAAAAGTAAATTTAATTAAATGTAAATTTAATTGAAAATGTGCATATTTGCTCATACTTACATGCAGACGTTGCTATTAGATATTGATCATCTAAATAAATTTAAAAATAATGGCAGGAAGAAGTTGTCTCAAAACAAGTCACATGCACAAGGCACTGGTGGTAGACCTCAAAAGCTGTCAACTTCTTCCACGCTGGAAGAGGAAGAGAAGTTCAAGTGGATGGAATTCCCGACTGCACTTCGTTTGGAAGACGTTCCTTGCAGGATCAAGAGAACGAAAACGAGGTTAACATAGTATCAGCACAAGAAAATATAGACAAACCAGTATCTACTCCCACACCGTCTTCATCGAGAATGTTAAAAACACCGGGCAGAAGTTCGCAAAAAAAAGCTGTCGAGAAGACATCCTTCTTAAGCAGAGTGACAATCAAGAGCGGATGTTTAGAGACGTATTAAATAGTCTCAAAAACATCGAGGAGCAAAATAAGGAAGCCCTGGAAATTAATGCAAAAATTCTTCAAGTCCACGAAAAGATGTATGCAATGAAAATGTCCCATCTTCAACGTATAAAGTAATTGGAAGAAAAAAAAGGTTTTATCCACAATCTTTGTTTTCTTTTCTTAGGCAAAGATAGTGATGTTTCGCAGCACTCAAGTTAGCCTAAAAGAATTTGTTGGTCGTTGCTACCGTCTGGATCCATGTCGTCAATAAAACCATAAATACATTCCATCAAATCCTTGAAAATGCCAACATTTTCACCATCCATTTTAAAAAAATATATATTTTCCAATTTCTATATTAACACTGCAACAAACACTGAACGCAGTCAAACTACGAATGAAGGGAGAGACAAAATTATCAACACTGGTCTTTTGTAAGATCTCAACGTCTAAAAGTAACACACGACGCCAAAAGAGAATAGTAAAATGTCTGCCGACAAATGTTTTCGTGTGAAAGCTGACAAAGCTAAATCGCAGCACTTTTCGAAGTTGAGCTTTGAATCGTTTTATAAGGCTCTCTGAATTTCTTCGGAGCAAGTCCCAGCGATAAAGCGATCTGTTAAGGCATCGTCTAATGCCTTTCATTTCATTTGCAGGGGGGATAAAACTTGAGGTGCTTGAAACGACTCACAGCATTTCGTTGGAATCACTTAAGGTATTTCTTCGAAATACTTTCCGAAACCCCATGTAGCCGCCATGACCTTTAGACGAATGATGAAATCGGTAATGCGTTCCCCTTCCTGCTGAAATGACTTATTGAACTCGTAGCGCTTTGAGCGTATGTTGATGCAAAATGATGTTTTAGTGCATGCACTAATTCGTCGAATAATAGCTCATTTGGTTTCTTTGGCTGGACTTAGTTCTTGACTATTGCATGTGTGTTTTTTCCGATTAAACTCAAAAGGATTAGAGACCTTCGTTCCACTTTGACGTCGTTTATTTGGAAATAAATTTTTAATCGAACCTCATCGCTGCACGCGATAATTTTTTTTTTAATTTGTCACTCGTGATTTATATTTTATCCTAGGCAGCTCGTCTATGAGAAGACCTTGCCGGAAAAACCGCAAGATGCTCAGAAGCGGTCGCTACTATATCTCGCATTCACAGTGCCAACATTAAAAATACTTATTTTCTAGAATGGCATTGCCAGTAATAAAAAATGTTTAAGTACACAAAAATAATCATGGCTCTTGTATTAGTTGGGTTTAATTTGAGGAGATTTTCCATCGATAAATTGAATATACGATTAAGTTCAGTACTGAAACTTATTATGGCCTCACTAAAACGCAATTTGGAAAAAGACATGTGAATTTGCACATCATATGCATATATATGGTGTTGACACGTGGCCAAACATTCAGATATTTTATTTATGAAACACATGAACAATAGAGGTCCGAACACAGAACCCTGCGGAACAAAGGAAGGAAATAATAATTGAATAGAACATCAGTAATTGTGCATCACGTATTGCAACCAATTGGACATGTATGACGACAGAAGATGCAGTAATGAACTATTAGACGAAAATTTCGTTTTTAGCTAATTGATCAATTTTTTGTGATCAACACTATCAAATGCTTTCGTAAATCTAATGAAAAGTCCCTCTATATCAATATCAAGACTTGAACGTATATCCTCACATACTCCTAAAAATGCTGAGATGCAATTGTGTTTTGCGCGGAAGCCCGATTGATATTTGGTGATTAGCTTACGGTTTCTCAAATACGTCTTGACTTGATCACTAACAATACTTTCAAATGCTTTGCTTAGAAACGGTAGGTTTGCAATTGGGCAAACTCAGGTCTATTTTCGGACGATGTTTTCGGAATGGGAAGAATCTTTGCAACTTTTCAATTCTCCGGAAATGTTGAAATAGTGATAATGGTGTTGATGATGTGCGATAAAGAGTGAAGGATACAGGTAAGAAGTATTTTGATAATATCTGGATGAATATTGTCGCAACCCAAAGCTTTCGATTTTATTTTTCTTATGGTTTCCCCTATACATGTTTGATCAACACAAGAAATAGAAAACGTATCAGATTGGGATGACGAATAATACTTTAAGGAGGGTGGATGATTACATTGTTCAATTCATTTAGATCTAAATCATTAAGAATATCATGCTTCTTTGAACAGATACCAACTTTGCGAACATTTTTCCAGAACTTAGTGTTCGATCCACTATTACCGACGGTATTTTCATAGTATGTTCGCTTATTTTTCCATGACTGCATTATGTGCGACTTTATCTTGTATCTTTTCCATCTGACGTATAACAAATCATGAGACTTTATTAAATTTCTAGCGTAATCCAAGGTGTACTAATCCGTTTGACTTTTTATACTTTAACAGGCACGTGGTTTAAGAATATATAGTAAAGTCAATGTTTTTATTAAACGTACAAACTTGTTTATTAATGTCGCTTGAGGTATATATCGGCGTCCAATCCAGACCCTGGCAGTCAATAAGTTATAATTGCAGATCTAAATTTGAATAATTAAGAATTTTGTAAGATATGTGCCTATCGGAAGAAGAAAATGCCTTAATTGTCAAAAATAACATATAGTGAAAGGATGAGTAGGATGAGACGGGGGATCAGACACTAAGAACACATCCAACAGAGAAGGTGTACAGGCTGGCTGAAAATGTATTGGATGATTGTGATAAACAAATTTTAAATGAAATGAATCCGTCATATTTATAAATTGCCTATTCGCATTGCTTAAAATATTAAGATTTTAATTCCCACAGATCACTATATCTGTGTAACAAGGAGCAAAATATTCCAATAAATTTTGTACAAACGCTACATAAGGAGCCATATCTAAATAGCCAATTAACAATTTCTTTCCATTATGCAGTAATTCCATGAAGATTCCCAACCAACTCATTGGGCGTTGATGTATTCACTATACGAAACTTCTATGAGGATTTTACATATATGCTTACACCTCCGGCCCTTTTTCCGTCCCTATCGGCTCGAATTTGCTTAAACCCATTTAGTTTGAAAAGATCGTTAGACATTTCCGACTTCAACCAGGTTTCGGACAGACATATAATATGATATCAATTGCGGTTTCTTCAAAAAAGGACAAAAAGCTCATCAATTTTATGCCTTAAACTTTGGTGACATATGTTTATACCTATCTTTATACCTCTCTTTTGTTTGCACAAAATATTGATCATCGTTTTTGGTTCACCAATGAAACTTTCCCATTGTTTTCAATTATTTGCAATCAAATTGGGTAAAATAAATCAACAGAACGATCCAATACCGATAACAATTCAATTCAACAATTCAAATCTAAATGGCTTCTAGCCCTTTTTCCTTATCCCACTCGCATCAATTATATGGCCTCAGTATTCAATACTTCGCTGACTTAACTGGCATTTCGTCAAGTTACAACGCAGACCATAAGATGATAGCCTTCTCAAAAGTTCCTTAACATTCGCCTTATGCAGTAGTAGTAGCAGTAGTAGTAGAAGTAGTGGTAGAAGTAGTAGTAGTAGTAGTAGTAGTAGTAGTAGTAGTAATAGTAGTAACAGTAGTAGTAGTATTTTTATTAGTATTCTTTAAATACTTTACATTTCACGTTCAGCAAATTATACATTAATAAAACATTCATTATCACAGAAAACAGATTAAACATTACCTTTAATATATTCTATATATTTTTTTCTAAAAGTTTTAAAATTTTGTTCACTTTTTATTTGGTTTGGCAAGGAATTAAAGTGTTGAAAGCCTTTGTAAAAAATTGTTCGCTCTGCAGCTATGTTTCTGCAGAATTGGAGTCTGAAATCACTCCAATCTTCCAATCTTTTGTGAAATGTATGAGCTGGGTCGTCTTCAGTTTATGAGAGGCGTCTTGCTAGCGTCTTCCCCAAAGGAAACAAGCATTCTGTTTTATTTACTCATTGAGGGGAGCTGCAATTTGGAAAAGATTGTTAATAAATAAGAGTTATTATTTTTTTTCCGGATCCTCCCAATTTTCTAACATATGTATTCCACATGCTGGTGAAATTTGAGGTCCTTATCAATGATAATACCCAAGTATTTCACGTTTTCAACTCTATCAAAAAGAACCCCATTCAGCTGGATGTTATCATCGCTGTTCTCGTTTATCTCCATCCACTCGGTTTTTGATTCGTCAAGCTTCAGCTTGTTCATCTTAAGTCATCTATTATTTTGCTGAAATCTCCCATCAGCTTCATTGTACAATCTCTTATACTTTATACCCTCATCGGCATATAGGATGAATTTACATTGACTTATCGTCATGTGCAGCTCGTTGATAAAGATAATGAATAAAAGAGTGCCGAGTATGGAACCCTGGGGAACCCTATAATTGATATTTGACGCCTGCGAGCGGACATCATTGACTTTCGTGCGCTGAGTTCTTCCTGATAAGAAACTACGAAACCAGTAAGTTCTTTTTCCCTTATTCCATTTTCATATAGTTTTCTTATCAATATTTCACGGTCGACATACTCAAAAAGCGTTTTTGAATTCTAAAAATAGTGACAAGATTTTCGTTTTTTTCTCTTTTATCTTGCAATCATTGATCACGAAATTGGTTGCTGTTTCACATGAGTGTAGTTTTCCAAATCGTGATTGAAACGTATTGAAATATTTGTTATTCTCCATATAATCTTGAAGTTGATTCTTTACTACTTGTTCTAACACCTTCTCAAACGTTTTTAATGTTTTTAATTCTCAGCATTTTTCGGTTCTCTTAACTTTCTCTACCGGTGTTATCATTGACTCCTTCCATGAGCTCGGAAACTCCCCAATGAATCGGTCCTATCGCATTTCAGTTATCCAGTATCATGTGTAGAGTGATTTTTTCATAGTCCGGCTAATTTTTTATCATTTAACCTACGATTTTCAATTCCTTTAGATCTATTTCCTTGAAGGTAAGTATGCTTAAAGCGCGTTCAGTCTGGTTTTCATAGTGAATATTTTCTATCGAATCTGTTATTGTTTATACACTGGATATGAAGAATTGATTAAATCTTTCAGCCATTTCCTTTTTCAAAGCGAATGTTCCGAATTTAATTTTTACTTTTTTTAGAACAAGATTTTTTATTTCCCTCCACATCTTCTTTTGCCCTTCTGCATGATATATTTTATTCATTTTGTATTCATTTTTTGTATATTAAGCCCGATTCTTATATATTTTTCGAATGGTTTTATATTGGTTCCAATGTTCTAATGCATTTGTGAGTCTAGCTTTATTGTACCTTTTAATTATTTCATCTTTTAACTTACACAGATCTCTGTTAAACCACTTACTAGTTGTTAAGGCGGCAACACTTTTTTTTGCTTATATTTGTACTGTATATGAAACACTCTTGTAACAGCACAGTCCATCCGCGCCTCTTACAATAAATAGACAATCTCCCTTTACTTTCAATAAAGTCAACAAATTACACATAAAACGGACTCGATTTATTTTTTCTTGTTAACCCATTTCAGAATCAGCCTGCGCTCGGACATTTTTCGGTTCCTTCTCACGGATCGCTGAATGGGTTACAACTACGGTTCTTCTTCTAATCGCGAACATTTCGATCAACTTAAATACACGGTTAAATAAATTGTGTAGATTGTTTATTTGGTTCTCGGCAAACAATAGTCTTGGTGTTGGTAAGAAAAATAAAATAAAAACGGCTCTCGATTTTAAGCTGGGTGTTGATTTCAATTTTGCATGCGTGAAGCAATTAAATGATTGGATCCGAGTCGAGCGACATTTCATGTGACAACAGAGAAATGGTATTTGTGAACACGCCTCACATCATTAAGCGATTAATGAATTCGAGTGAGAAACACTAATCGAGAGTGAGTGAGTATACATATTTTTCAATACGAAAGTGACCCTTTTCACATGAGAAATACCTCACTGATGAATGAGCATTCGAGTTGTGAAACAAAATGGACCAACGGATGTAAGTTATTACGTATTGTTAGTAAATTTGAATTACTAAGTGAAAAAGTGTTTTTTCAAAAATAAAGACGAAATACATACGTTAAATTTTAAATACATGTGAAATACTTTTTTATTTAATTTTTCTTTTAGAATTAAAGTGACAACAACAAGACAGTACGAAATATTGGTTGATTTTCTCAGCCAAAACAAGGATTTGGCAAAAGGAAGAGTTCAAACCTCTCAAACAAGGCAAAAGTCAAATGAGCTGTGGGAGGAACTGAGGAAGAAATGCTGCAGGACCTCCTCTAAGAGATACTAGTGGGTGGAAAAAGGTAAATAAAAAGTAAATTTAATTAAATGTAAATTTAATTGAAAATGTGCATATTTGCTCATACTTACATGCAGACGTTGCTATTAGATATTGATCATCTAAATAAATTTAAAAATAATGGCAGGAAGAAGTTGTCTCAAAACAAGTCACATGCACAAGGCACTGGTGGTAGACCTCAAAAGCTGTCAACTTCTTCCACGCTGGAAGAGGAAGAGAAGTTCAAGTGGATGGAATTCCCGACTGCACTTCGTTTGGAAGACGTTCCTTGCAGGATCAAGAGAACGAAAACGAGGTTAACATAGTATCAGCACAAGAAAATATAGACAAACCAGTATCTACTCCCACACCGTCTTCATCGAGAATGTTAAAAACACCGGGCAGAAGTTCGCAAAAAAAAGCTGTCGAGAAGACATCCTTCTTAAGCAGAGTGACAATCAAGAGCGGATGTTTAGAGACGTATTAAATAGTCTCAAAAACATCGAGGAGCAAAATAAGGAAGCCCTGGAAATTAATGCAAAAATTCTTCAAGTCCACGAAAAGATGTATGCAATGAAAATGTCCCATCTTCAACATATAAAGTAATTGGAAGAAAAAAAACTTCAAGTAAAAATTGAAAAGCTGAAATCGAAAAAAGAAAACTAGCTTTGAAAGAAAATCATATGCTGTAAATCCTTTTTTTTTTTGTTATTTCTTTGTACGTTTTAGTTTTTTTTAAGTTTTTCATGTTCACTTTTTTCAATTTGATTTCAGTTTATAATTCTTATTTATAGTAACAAAACTGAACAGTAAATTAAAACGAGAAATTAAAAAAAAATCAATTAAATAGACAAAATAAATTGGTTTATTTATTGCACTAGCAAATGGAGTCTCTTATATTATTCCTTATAACTCTTGCTTTATTTTCAGCCTGCTGCTCATCTGCGTTACCACCACTGAAGGAATCTTTATTTATTTCTGAAGGAAATGCATCCGTCAAGTCAACGCCATATGAAATGCACATATTATAGAGGGCCGCACGAAGTTCACGATTTGTGAGCATTTCCGGGGAGCATAATGAAGAACTCTTGCCTTCGAACAACAGCGAAAGCGTGCCTTAAAAAGTCCAATGCTTCTTTCAACTATACATCTTGCTTTTAAATGCATCGTGTTGAAAAGCGCTTCTCTGCTCCCTTTCTCTGTGGACCTATAAGGAGTCATAAGCCACGGCTCAAGTGGATATCCTGAATCTCCTGTCGAAGTGAGACAATTAAGTTAAATTGATAAATTTTAAAATTTAATTGTGAGCTTACCCAATAACCAATTGTTTCGCTCGCCTAATCCATTTCGCTCCAGTAAATTTTGCCCGAAGTACCGAGTATTGATGCAAATAATTGGAATCTTATGGTCACAAACCTAAGGAAGAAATTGATTATAATTTATGTAAGCCTGTAAAACATTTTTTGGTTTTATACTCACCACCATGACATTAATACTGTGGTTTCCCCTTCGATTAACGAACAAGTGCTCGTTCTCTGACGGTTTAACAATTGTTATATATGTACCGTCGAAGCAACCAATAACACCAGGAAAAGAAAATGCCTCCATGAAATATTCTTTAGTTTCTTGCAGTGCATCTAATCCACTTGGCACAAATACTCCTCTCCCTAATTGAAACTATTTCAGCTAACACCAAGGACACGGATGATTGTGACAATCCTATCGTGCAATCTTGTCCAACACCAGATTGATAGGATCCTTGGGCAAAAATTCGAAGGGTGGTTGTAATTTTAAGTATGTTTGGCATACTCGATGATCGCGAACGAGTTTTAAAATGCGGTTCCATTTCGTCCAGTATCCTTATTTACCCAAAATAACTGCACAAATCTGTAAGGCATAGAAAGTTACTACTAACATTATCCTTTTCTGCTCTTTATAATAAACATTTTACCTGCTACTGGGAAGTTCAAATGGATTGGAAGCATCCCTAATTGATTTGAAAACCGCTCTTCGGTTTTCTTCTGATTCCCCGCTAGTATCCGAATCACTACTATAAGAAAATTCTGTACTTAACATAATTAACACTTTATAAACAACTCGTCTTTAACAATAACAATAATGTTTGAAAATGATTTGTCAGTGAAACGTCAAAGGGTTACGTAGCGAAGTTGGTAGTAGTTAAATGGATGTGTTCATCACTAAACAGTAGAACTCGAGTGAGAGGCATTCGAACGGGTTAATAAATACTAATTCTTATTCGACTCGACAGTGAGCTCACTTTCACCATGTGATGTGACTCGGATTCACAAATAGGCCCCCAGTTCAATATAACATTCGAAGAAGGAGACAGAAGTCTGTTCCGCTAAGCAAGTAGACTCCAATTGAATTGTACCGTACATTACCAACGATTACTCGCTTATTGAATTCAAGTAAGTAATCATTTATTTCTGTTATTTCGAAATGGACTTGCTACCTAACTTCTGTCAACAACGTGGACAAATGCTTCGAAAACTGACGATTATCAGCTACGCACTTGCGCAATGTGACAGGGAAGAGCACAGACTTTCCAAGGTGGAGATTCAGGTGCATTTAGAGCAAGTGTCAGATGTTAAGAAGAAATACGATGAAATTCAATTGAATATAGTAAGGACAGGTGAGAACAATTCGATTGCCTATGATTTTTCACACGAAGAAAATTTTGATTCAAAGATTTTTGAGGTAAAAACAAATTTGCTAAGTCGGTTAAATGCTTAAAACCCGGTTCCGTTATCGCCGGAACCCTTCACGGGCCAATACGAAGATTAGATATCGTTTCATGATTTATATACAAGCATTGTCCATGAGAATGAAAGGTTACCCAACATCAAGAAAATCCAGCTACTGAAAACACTCGTCAAGGAGGAAGCTGCTGTCCTGTTAAAACACACCATAGTTTCCGATGCAAACTATAACGAAGCATGGGACAAATTGGTCCAGCGTTACAGTAGAAAAATTACCATCGTAACAAGGCAAATTCAGCGTTTCTTAGAGTTTTACAAAACTCATCTCTCGACTGGCTTGTTACTGGCAGATGCACCTTTGAGGCAGACCCGATCAAGACACTTATACAATCATGCCTGCTTTTCTCAAATGAAGAGCTTGACAATCGTATTATGAATCTGGGAGCTAGATTACAACATGGAAGAGAAGAAATCTTTATCGGAGGAGGAAGCTAAATGTGAACGACGCTTCCTGCAAAACCACTCATCGTAGTCCCGACAGTAGATTTGTTGTTGCATTGCCCTTTAATGAACGAATTTCAAGGTTAGGATGATCAAGCGATTTGCTATACGAACTTTATCAAAGAATACATCTCGCTAAGGCATATGACATTTAATCGAAACATTGATGAAGACGTTTCTGAGAATGTTTATTATCTACCACATCACGGCGTTTGGAAACCATCGAGTTCTACGACTAAATTAAGAGTGGTTTTTGATGACTTTTGCAAGACAACAACTGGTATCTCATTAAACGACGCTTTAATGGTTGGTAAAGCGATTTGCTATACGAACTTTATCAAAGAATACATCTCGCTAAGGCATATGACATTTAATCGAAACATTGATGAAGACGTTTCTGAGAATGTTTATTATCTACCACATCACGGCGTTTGGAAACCATCGAGTTCTACGACTAAATTAAGAGTGGTTTTTGATGACTTTTGCAAGACAACAACTGGTATCTCATTAAACGACGCTTTAATGGTTGGAAGACCATGCCAGGACTTCTTAGTCAACATCATTGTTCGCTTTCGTACCCACAATATCGTTTTCGTTGCGGACATTGAGAAAATGTTTAGGCAAGTTTGGGTCACGGAAGAGGACAGGTGTTTCCAGAGAATCCTTTGGCGATTTCAGGACACGGATTCTATCGGGATCTATGAGTTGAACACAGTCACGTATGGGCTCAGTTGTTCTACGCATTTATCGACACGATGTATAAGTAAACCCGGTGAAGACGACAAAAAACATTCACTGGCTAAACAGGTGCTTTGTAGGGACGTTTACATGGATGACCTTGTAACAGGTTGTAAAACTGAAGAAATAGCTAGGGCATTATGAACTGAATTAAAGGAACTTCTTAGGCAGGGCGGATTCAATCTGCGTAAATGGGTCTCTAATTCGAAGATCGCGAAATATCGCAGGTAGACTTTAATCTGGATGGCGAAATTAAGACACTCGGACTTTGGTAGCAACCTTTGAATGATATTTTCCAGTTTACCACCACAGACTCGCAGGCGAAACTAACGAAGCGTATCGTGTTATCTGAGATAGCAAAACTATTTGACCCCCAAGGGATATTAGGACCAACTATCATCAGTGCCAAACTGCTTATGCAAGAGCTGTGGAGGAGGAAATGCCCGTGGGATGATTTGATATCTGAGGATTTGGAAAAGCATTGGAGGTTGTATCACTCAATGCTCAGTCAGACTTTAAAAATCCGAATTCCTCGCTCCATGGTTTCAGCGATGCTAGCGAACAAGCTTATAGGGCAAGCTTGAACATCCGGAGTTCCGACGCTCATGGTAACATCTCCTCACACTTACTCTGCTTCAAAAGTCGTGTAGCTCCACTTAAGCATATCTCCCTTCCACGGCTTGAACTTTGCAGCGCTCATTTGCTAGGTCAGCTTGTCAAGCAAGTCAATCTGGAGTTTAATCACATTGTTTGTTGGTCTGATTCAACTATAGTCGTAGCATGGCTATCTGGTGACACAAGTCGATGGAAGACATACGTTTCAAATAGGGTGAACGAAATAGTAGCGACCTGCAGCCCATCCAAATGGCGTCACATTCCCACGGATCAAAACCCATCTGACTTGCTAACACGTTCTATCGACACATCGGATCTTAACGAAAACAGATTATGGTGCCACGGTCTATCCTTTCTCCTCGACTCGATGTTTTGAAACCTGCTCCGCTGACGCTCAAATTTCAAAGGACGATGTGGAATCAGCTGAGCTCGAGCTACGGTCTCCAAATCCTAGCCATTCCTTTTATACAGTTAAAACTTCATCATCCCTTGACTTACTGATCAGCAGAACTTCTAACTATTATCGACTTATCCTTTTAGCGTATTGTTCACGGTTCATTGACAAAACACGCAAGGAGAAGCTAACTCTGACATCACCTCAAATAACGTTAGCAGAGCAACAGTCTGCTTTACATATTCTGGCAAAACACATTCAAACCAAATACTTCGATTCTGAGCTCAAATCACTAAGGTCAAGTTGTAAAATCAGCAAACAGTATCAGTTACTTAATTTGCACATTGATAAACAGGAGATCTTCAGGGTGGGCGGCAGAGTTCCAGGCAGACATCCGATTCTGCTTCCCTCAAGGGATAGATTCACGCAATTGCTGTTTGACGTTGAACATAGGAGGTTACTTCACGCAGGACCCCAGTCGCTACTGGCATCAATACGTTTGAAGTTCTGGCCTCTCAGTGGAAGAAATTACACTCGGACGACAACTCGCAGCTGTATGGTGTGTTTTCACGCCAAGCCTCCCACAGTGAGTCAATTAATGTCAGACTTGCCAGAGGATCGAATCCGACAGAACAGGGCTTTAAGGATTTGCGGTGTAGACTATGGAGGTCCTTTCAACATCCTGCATTCAAAAGGGAGAGGCCGAAAAACCTCCAAGGCGTACATTGCATTATTCATATGCCTACCTACGAAGGCAATTCACATCGAGCTGGTGAGTGAGCTGACGACATCAGCTTTTTTAACTGCACTCAAAAGATTTATTGCACGATGTGGGCGTTGCTCACGGATTTACAGCGACAACACAACCAATTTGGCGGAGCCAGAGGAGAACTCAAGGAACTATTTAAGCTGCTTTACGATTCTCAACACAAGGATAAGGTCAATGAGTTTCTAAAAGAAGAAGGCATTGAATGGAGATTTATCCCCGCGGGCTCACCTCACCAAGGCGGCTTATGGGAGGCTGGAATAAAATCTACAAAACATCGCCTGAGACGAATTTTGAAGACACACCATTTTACGTTTGAGGAATTTATTACGCTTCTCACCCAGATAGAGGCATGCCTAAATTCTCGTCCTCTCACAGCTATATCATCAGATCCTTACGACCTCGAACTGTTAACCGCAGCGCACTTCTTGATCGGCGAATCCCTAATGGCTATCCCAGAGCCTGACTACATCAACACAAAGCTTAATCGACTCACGCTGGCAGGTGATTGAGCAATGTGTGCACCTGTCTTCGATCAAAATGGCAGGCGGTTCTCCAAAATCTAAAGCCTGGCGACATGGTTCTTAAAAAGGACGAGAATCGCCCTCCGCATTAGTGGAACCTTGGAAGAGTAGTAGATGTCTTCACTGGACCCGATCAGCTCATGCGCACTGTCAAGGTCAAAATGTAAAAAGGGTTTACAAATAGAGCCGTTCACAAGCTTTGTAAGCTTCCAGTTCAGCAGTCTTCGGAAATTATACGATAATTTGGTGGGCGGAATGTTAAGGCGGCAAAACTTTTTTTGCTTATATTTGTACTGTATATGAAACACTCTTGTAACAGCACAGTCCACTCGCGCCTCTTGCAATAAATAGACCATCTCCCTATAGTTTCAATAAAGTTTCTTGTTAACCCATTTCAGAACCAGCCTGCGCACGGACTCTAATATTAACCGTATCGATAGATTTCCTTGAAGTAAACTTATTAACACAATATCTTATGCAACTCTCCATACTTTCCGTGTTTTTGTGAATGTCATTTATACTATTATATTGTATATTCTGTGCACTTAATTCTCTCGAGAACATCGTTCTATCATATCTAAACACTTATATTTCTTTTTTCGTTTTCTTCTGGACGATATTTGTGTTGATTGAAATTATTATTGCCTCATTATCCGAAATTTTATTGCTTGTATCAACCGCCGTTATTAAATTTGGTATGTTTGTGATAACATAGTCTATAAAGGTTTTTGTTGTTCTTGTTACTCTTGTGTATTCTGAGACACTTTATTTTAATCCATTGTCGTTTACCACACTCACAATACTTCGTTTATATACATCATCTTTACACCAATCATTATTAAAATCACCTGCTATAAGTAGTTCAATTGTTTCTTCAGCTAATACTTCAACACATTCTTTAAAAGTTTCATAGAGGTCTCTTTCAGAGCTCCTTGGAGATCTTTATATTGCTATGATCACAATGTTTAATTTTTGGTATACTATATACACCTACATGCCATCATCCAACATTCAGTATTTATTATCTTTTCATATGCTCTAGTATGTTTTAGATTTTATGATTTAGGCTCGCGGAGAGCCGGAGTTAAACCTGATGTTGTTATACCCTTCTATATAGATTTCACTGTTTCGGATTTTCTCAGTCACATGAGTTGCAGAAAGAAAATGGTATTCGTCTTTTCCCACAAATGTTTCTACATTTTCAAAGTTATTTGTAAGTCCCTGAATATTTTTATAGAACGCATTTATTGTATTTAATTGCTAGTAATAGCTAATTTTCTTTTTCTTTACATCTAATTTGTTTTGGTAAGCCGGGCAATTTCTACTCATCGTTGCGTGATTGTTATCAAAACCTAGTTTTAGTTTTTCGTTGGTTCGTACACAGTTTATACACTTTTGCATTGACTGCTAATTGCACTCATTTGTTTTATGTGTTCCAAAACATTTCAGACATGTTTTTT
Source organism: Orthonevra nobilis (assembly GCA_963555765.1). NCBI lineage: Eukaryota > Metazoa > Arthropoda > Insecta > Diptera > Syrphidae > Orthonevra > Orthonevra nobilis. Next base: position 67,262,598 of record OY743226.1, on the reverse strand, counting down.
TATTCCTACATTCGGTTGTCTTGGGGTTGCCTTCAATTCATCGAAAACTTGACATCTCTCTCATCCTACGTTGGGGTTTTCCTTAGCAAGGAGCTTGGGAAAGGTATCGAGATCTATTTAAATGACCGCATTATACGACCTATTGTATTGTTTTACTTCGTAGACACACATAATTTTAAGTTCACTGCCACATAAAACATTGTTCTGTTTTTTAATTTATGAATAAGCTCATCGTTTTCATGTTTAAATGGCATATTTGTTATTAACACTCTCGGGTTGATTTTATTTGGGACTTTTACCTAGACCTGCCAGACGTCCCGATTTTGGCGGGACAGTCTCGCTATTTGGCAACTGTACCGATATCTGTCTCGATTTACAAACTGTCCCGATTATGTCCCGACTTCCCTTTTTTATTAAAGGAAGACCCAATTGGTCAGAATATTATTTCTAAAATAAGTTCAAATGACAAATATATGTAAAATTTAGCTCAACTACGCTTTTATTGCTACTTTTAAATGAGACTGATTCGAAGTTTCTAAATAATTTTTATTCCGCTTTCGTAATAAATGTTCTACGTTATTGTACAGACACACAACACTGCACTACTGACAACGCTACACGGACATAATAATTAATAATTACATAATTGAGAACGTGCCCAGGTGCCGACGCAGCATAGAAGTCAACCGAGGGCATGCAGCTAAATATATTGTCATATTGCTTGTTACACTTTGTTATTCTGTGCATTCAGCACATTAATGTAGGTTCGGCATTTGGCCGCATAATTGGTGTTAATTGCCTTATTTATTTGTAAACACAGCAATATTGTTTTAGATTTAAAGGTATAAAAGAAAACCATTAATAAAGACTATCGATCATTAGTTGATAAGCCACAAAGGTGTTTTATTGAAATTGATACTCAGCAACTAACAAGTTCAAGTGCTTGGTTAGTACAACGAGTTTTAAGCAAGTTCAAGTGCTTGATTAAAACACACAACCCCAATACATCGAATCCAATTAGTTTATGTGCTAAGTTGGATGAAACACAACTAGATTTAGATAAACGAATCTAAACATTTTGGTGACCCCGACGTGATGGCATCGTTTGAAGTGCTCGTCACAGAACAACTAGCGACTGGACAGGATATCCAACGAATTGTAATAAATTACAAAAAGGACCCTTCGCATAAAAAGCAGGATCACGATTACTTCGCAAAAAACTACTAACAGGAGATAGAAGGCGTAGTAACAGAATACCAGCAGCATTTTAAAGTGGCGATTGCGTCATTTAAAGAATCAACTGACCCTACTATAAAGGGGGCAACCATAAACCCACCAGTTGCACCTCGTGCCCTGGCTCAGGAGACCATCGTATCAAATACACGCAATATCGATGGTGACATCCGACGGCAAGGTGCAGTGCTCGTCAGACACAGACGATCACCCACAGCAACATTGTGAGATCAAGTTCAGGACCCTTGATCAACTATGGCAACAAGCCGGTACCCTGAACTACGCAATTTGGGGAGCACACGATATCCCGGAAAGTGTCGGGTACAACCACGAGCAATATATCGAATTAGAGGAAGTTGTGCAAACTCAACTGACTTCACTTTCGATAAAGATTCAGCATAGAACTACAAACGCTGTTGGTCACGATGCAGCTAGTATAAACAACATAGCCCTACCAAAGGTCACCATTCCGAAATTCGATGGTGACTATCTCAAATGGAGGCAATTCTTCAATTTATTAACGCAGATGGTGGACAAGCAACAAATACCAAAGGTACAGAAGATGTGGTACCTTAAAACAAATCTATCGGGTGAAGCCGAGAATCTCATTCGTCACTTAACATTGAGTGATGAAAACTACAACACTGCATGGTCAACTCTTCAAGATCGTTACAACAACGTCAGAGTATTGACGACAACATTAATACAAAAAATCATTGGGCAACCAGCCCAAACACATTCATCCGCTACGTCAATCAAAGGGTTGCATGATACAACACAAGAATGCTTAATGGCATTAAGCAATCTTGGCATAGATGTCTCGACATGGGATCCATTGCTTCTTCATCTACTTGTTAAGAAGCTGGATTCGAATACACGTATCCTGTACGAACAATCTTTAAGACGGCCTAAGGAACTGCAATCAGTCAAGGAATTCCTCAACTTTCTGGAAATTCATTTTCAATCGTTGGAGGCAATCAGGCCGGGGCCAAGGGAGAGCACCCATCGTGCGTGCGCGTCAATAATATCGCCACATAATTACACAAGTTGCAAATGTTGTGGGCAGGGAACACATCCCTTCTTTGCTTGCAAGCAGTTCTTGCAACTCAAGGTAGAGGAACGTGTACAATACATTCAAAAAAATAAACGCTGTACAAACTGTTTGAAGATTGGGCACACTTCAAGTAATTGCATGTCAAGAAAGTGCCTCAAATGCAATCAAAAACACAACACGCTTCTACATTTGGATAACTCTCCAAACCCTCAAAGCACCCACCGTCACCCAATCAATACACCACAACAACAAAATACAAATCACTCGGTATCGTTGGCAGCATCTAATAAGCCGGATTCTCATCATTACGTACTCCTAAGCACAGCAATAGTTCGTCTTATAGCTAACAATGGACAAGAGATAGACTGCAGAGCCATCTTGGATTCAGGTTCTCAAGTCAATCTAGTAACAGACCGAATTGTGAAAAAATTAGGCCTGTCTCCCAGAATCACCTCAATGTGTATACAAGGCATTGATAATGGAAGAAGAGAATCTCGTCATCGCATCAATGTCAACCTGCATTTAAAAATCAATAACTTTAGTGCACGGTTGGAGGCGTTCGTCTTACACCACATTATTTCGCCGCAGCCATCTCAACATATCAACATCACTAGATGGCCGATACCAACCAATATCCCACTGGCAGATCCAGCATTCGATCAGCCCGAAAGGATCGACATACTACTTGGGGCTGAATTTTATCATCAATTATTGTCGATTGGGCAAATTCGTTTAGGAAAAAATCTTCCTACTCTTCAGAATACAGTCTTCGGTTGGATAGTAGCGGGAAAAGCGGGTGAATGTCACCGCCCCATTGAAACAGGGACATGTGGCATTTGCACCGAAGACGACGACAACCTTAGTCAAATGGGTGAGCGATTGTGGAAACTGGAAGAAGTAGATACCTCAAGCAAGGCATTGACGAAGATCGAACAGTTGTGCGAAACTCATTTTACACAACATACGCAGAGGAACGATGAAGGCAGGTATGTTGTCAAACTACCTTTTCATGAAGATCCATCTAGACTTGGCGACTCCAGGGAGATAGCGTTGAACAGATTTTTAGCTTTGGAACGGCGGTTATCTAAGGCTGAAGATGTGAGAAGGCAATATATCGAGTTCATGGATGAGTATGAAGCACTAGGGCATATGACAAAAATTAACATCAATAACGCAGCAGCTCCAAACTATGTAATTCTCCACCACTGTGTATTCAAACCCGATAGCAGTAGCACTAAGTTACGGGTAGTATTTGATGCCTCGTCAAAAACCTCGTCTGGACTTTCACTGAACGACATCATGCACATAGAACCAACAATTCAAAGTGAACTATTTTCATTACTTTTACGATTCCGGTTGCCAAGGTTCGTATTCTGCACCGATATTCAAAAAATGTATCGACAAATAGTGATGCATCCAGACGACAGACGATACCAAACAATCATATAGAGAAGGGACAAAAACGAAGCAATCAACTATTACCAACTAAACACAGTAACCTATGGCAATAGGGCTGCACCCTATCTAGCAACGAAGTGCTTACAGCAATTAGCCAAAGACACCTCAAGCACACATCCACTTGGCGCCAAGGTCTTAAACAACGACTTCTATGTAGATGACTGTTTGACTGGAGCCAATAGTCTTTCAACCACACTTGAGATGCAACGTCAGCTTCAACATATTTTGGCGGAGGCAGGATTCAAGTTACGCAAATGGTACGCTAACCACCCACAATTACTTCAAGGCATTGCAAAGGAGGATCAAGAAATTGATCTTGACTTCAGCAATGAGAACAACGAGTCAATCAAGGCGCTGGGATTAACATGGCAACCAATGAAGGATCGGTTCATAAAACAATAAATGTATAAAAACAAGACTTAACCCCCCCTGGCAAAACTATTTGATCCCTTGGGAATAATGGCACCAGTAGTCGTAACAGCCAAGATATTCGTACAAGAACTTTGGCAACTGAAGGTTTCTTGGGACGAAGCATTGCCAATGGAGTTACATTCACGATGGACAACATTTCGAAACAGCCTGAAGGAATTAGACAATGTGCATTTCCCTTGTCATATGTTCAATGCCGAAGTCCCTGTATCCATACAGATTCATGCGTTTTCAGCCGCGTCTGAGAAGGCATACCGCGCAGTCATATATTTACGAACAATTCTAAGGGATGGGAAGATAATTGTAAGATTGTTGTACTCCAAATCTCGGGTAGCACCGCTGAAAAAACAAACGTTACCTCGTTTAGAATTATGTGCCGCAGTTCTTAGCCCACAATTAGTGAGCAAAATAAAGCAGTACCTGGACTTCAAGGATACACCTACATTCTTATGGACCGACTCTGAAATCGTTCTTTCTTGGATCAACGCCAGTGCATCATCATTTCATACTTTCGTCGCCAATCGGAGACATGTAACAACCAAACAAAACCCAGCAGACATTCTATCCAGAGGAACGCAACCAGCTAAACTCCCAACATGCAATCTATGATTTTTTGGACCATTCTTTCTACACGGAAAAGAATGCATGTGGCCGGGAAAATTCTGTAAAACCTCATCAATCCCCGAAGAAGCAGACATAGAAAAGAAGCGGACCACCGTATCCGTAGCAGCTGTTGTCAACGACGGAGAATTGATCAAAACCACCAACCACAGAAATTCATTCAGAACTCTTGAACGGGTGGTCGGATATATGTTGCGCTTTCTTAATCAGACCAGAAGTGCAAAACAGTTAAGAAAAGTAGAAATCGAGTTAACTCCCAGGGAAATTGACAATGCATTAGTTTTGATAATGCGAGCAATACAAAGGGATGACTTCAAGGAAGAAATCAAGGCCATTCAAACACAAAAGGAGCTGAAGCAATCAGTCGTTCACAGACCTTTGAGGGAACAACAAGTGTTTCGACTTCTACAGTGAAACCAGTGCTAGTGTATTTTCAAGTGTCGAATTTGCTACGGTGCCGATAAATAACCAGCCGGTGCAGTGGTTGTATCGCACGCTCGAGTTCAAATCCCAGTCGGGAAAAATAAAATATAATTTTTTTTTAAAGACAATATAAAAGCCACTTATCAAGAATAGAAAAGTGTTTAAAGATGAGTGGGCGACAACAGTCCCCACTCGAGCAACGGGGTGTAACGGGGAAGGCATCGCCTGACCCAAAAGCACCGCTGTCATCGTCAGAATCGAAGACGGGGAAACGAAGGAGGAGGGTTTTCAAGCCAACTTCTAATCTTGTTAAGCGTCCGTCCCTTTCGGTTTCATCAGAGAAGCTGCCGGAGGGAACCAGGGATCGGGCGCTACCAGAAACGTCGGCTACGGCGATAGCGGCAGCAGCTGCAAATGCAGCAACAACGGGCGATTATGACGATTTCCCGTATATCTCCGACGGCGGGGAGGGCCGCTATACAGGAGATAGCAACTCCTTCATCACTTTGGCGGCATCTGAAACCGACGACGAAGATGATGAAATTTGCCAATTGGAGGCATTGCTTAGGGCCGTAAAGGCAAAACAAATAGCGCGACGCGAAAAAGAGCGACAGGCAGCAACCGAAAGCACTAACAAAAATGTGCAAGAGCAACAAGTGCTGGGAAAAACCCAACAATCTGATTTGCCTACCATCACCCAACAACAAAAGGTGAATAAGCAACAACAAAATCAAGAGATGCCAAAGCAGAAAAAACAACAACAGCAGACACAGCAGCAGAAACAGCAGCAGCAGAAACAACAGCAGCAGAAACAGCAGCAACAGAAACAGCAGCAGACGACAGCGAGGCCAAAGGTGCCTCCTATAAATACGTATAAACTGGAGCTTAAGGACACTATCAAAATCTGTAAGTCGGCCATAGGCGAAAATTTTATCATTAAAAGATTGAGTAGAGATAGGCATGCTATCCACTGCTTCACAGTGGAGCATCATAAAAAAGTTAAAGAATTATTAGAAAAAACAACGACCGAGTTCTACTCGTTCACCCCCAAAAGCGAGAGGTTGCAGACAATGCTGCTTCGAGGTCTCGATCTGTCCACCGATCCTGAGGAACTCCTTCAGGAGCTTAGACCGACGGAAGGCGACGATCTTGAGTTTGTAGGGGTCAAACCATTCACTACAGCAAAGGCCAGAAGGGAGAATCGGAAATTACCGTTCTTCCTGGTTCAGCTTACTCCCAACAGCAAGTTAGATAGTCTACGGAAAATAAAAGTCCTAGATTATCAACGCATAAGTTGGGAAAAATTAAACCGCAGCGATAACATTTTACAATGTCTTCGCTGTCAGAGGTTCGGGCACGCCGCTGCGAACTGTCAAATGCAGTTTCGGTGCGTTAAGTGTGCATTGAACCACAGTGCAGAGGAATGTCCTCTAGGTAAGAATAGGATTGATGATACCACGTCTCTGAAGTGTATTCTTTGTGGTAACTCGGGACACACCGCTAACTATCGGGGTTGTCCCAGGTACCAACATGCTAGGAAAATGAACCTGGCTCGCCAACAGAAGGTGGAGGTCAAGCGTCCACCTGTTCCCAAAACACCAGCCGTAACTCCCAATGTGACCTACGCCCAAATGGCGGCCGGTCAGAGGAGTACGGTACAACAAGCACCAAAGGTTGCTCCTCAGGCCTCACGACCTGGAGCACCTAGTGGTGATGCTGATCTGCTGGCTATTTTGCTTTCTATTCAGGGGCAAATTAGTCAGCTGCCACAGCAAATTCAGGAACAGGCGACACGCGTAGATCGTATCTACACTTTGTTGCCGAGTCTAACGCGCCTCCAGTCGTAATGTGTTCGCTGGTGGAGAAACCCTTAAAGATCCTTTCAGTGAATGTAAATTCGCTAATAAATATCGAACGAAGAGCTGTACTCTTCAAGTTGTTAGAAGACCGAAGCCCCGATGTTCTTCTGGTTAGCGAAACCAAGCTCTCTCAGAGGCACAAGTTGAGGCACAGTCAGTACCATATTATAAGAAGAGACAGACCCAACTCCAATGGGGCTGGTGGCGTCGCTATCTTTGTTAGAAAAAATCTGCGTTATAAGGTTATGTACAGCGGTGAAGTGCGTAGATTCCAGGTGCTAGAGGCTTGCATCATATGCATCCCCCTCCGTAGTGGGAAGAGGCTGTATATGATCGCAGCCTATGCAACTGAAGCTACTCAACAAACCTGTTTTATATCAGAGCTCGAGACACTTTTTCAATACTTACGTCTGGGTTCGGAGGAGAATTATTACCTCATGGCCGGAGATCTTAACGCCAAACATAGTAATTGGAGAAATCAATCACCAAACACTAGAGGGAACCTACTATTTAATTGGTGGGGTCAGAATAGTGTCGTGTATCGACTCGATTTAAAAGCGACGGATAGTCCGTCTTATCCCAGATCAGGCTCTTACCTAGATCGGATGTTTGATGATCGGATACAACTGACTGACATGGACCGACGAACAATAAACTGTCTTCACACATTCGTGTACGACAGTGACCATTGCGGATTTAGTGCCGTAGTAACAATTCCCAACGAAATTGCGGAACTAGAGGAGTATGTTCAAACGCACTCTTACAACTATAGTAGGACGCGGTGGACACGCTTCTCCCGAACAATGACAAGAGCACTCTCCTCTAACCCGCTCAACCCACCATCTAATAGGAAACTGTCGAACGAGGAGATTGACACTTACCTTAAAAGGATGGACGACACCATAAAACAAACAATGGACAGGACAATTCCTAAGTACGAACTAACTGACAATGTTAACATTTACCGCAACGCTACGATCGACGCTCTACACCGACAAAAGAGTAGGCTTCTGACAAGACTTAAACTACTGTACAGACGTTTCACTGACCCACAAAACTCGGAGGTTAGGACACTGAAGTCACAACTTAAAAACCTACAGCAATTAATTCAGCAGAATTACCGAGCTTCAATTAATTCGCATTGGAATAACAAAATTCGGGCTGTTAAAGCTAACAACCCTAGTATGTTCCCGAAAATTAGTAAATTCTTTCGAAGAAAAAATCAAAATGAGCTTCCGTGTCTTAAGCTCCCCCGAACTACCAACAACGAACAAATACTTCTTACAGCAGGCATAGACCCAGTAGAAGCGATTGAAGATGACAACTTTTTTGTGATCGAAAATCCTCAGGAAAAAGTTGAAGTAATAGGCGCGACCTTTCAAGATGTGTATAAGGTGAATGTTAGCATTCGCCCGAACCATATCCTGGAAGATCGCGTCCTCGTACACAACTCCGATCTTCAAAATGATATTGAGCATTGGCGATCGGAGAACACTGGTTTTACCATGTTCAATGACGATAATTTGGCAAATGATGTCATCGCCAATGAAGGGATTCACCCTCCATTCATATCAAAGGAAGATCTCCTAGTTATCTTCGGTTCACTGAAAAGTAAGAAATCTGTGGGAATCGACGAAATACCAAACATTGTTCTTAAACACCTTCCTCTAGAAGCGGTAAACATACACGCACAGCGGTGGTGCAGCCCATTCCTAAACGGAATAAAGACACATCCAATCCGGCAAATCTCCGGTCGATAAGTCTCCTTCCCAACATCAGCAAAGTATTTGAAAAAGTGATCAATAGAGCCCTGACCGCGTGGGTTGAGGACAAAAATATTATTCCGGATAACCAATTCGGTTTTAGAGCGGGGCATGATTGCATACACTCCGCGTCTAAACTGGTATCGGATATCCAATGGAACAAAGGTAAGAAACAATGCACGGGTGCCTTGTTGATTGACTTGGAAAAGGCCTTTGACACGGTATGGTTGCAGGGGCTCTTTTTCAAGCTTGACCAGCTCGGCATAAGCAAACCGCTGCTGTACATAATCTTTGATATGCTCACCAGCAGACAGTTTATTGTGAAAAATGGCAGTGTGGTGTCTGCTGGGACTTTTGAAATTAAAAATGGTCTACAACAGGGTGTAGTAATTTCGCCGATTTTATTTACGATCTTCACAAGTGATCTTGTAGGATCTCTCCGCCAATCCATAGCGTACGCAGATGACTTGATCGCGTACAGGTCGAGTCCGAAGATCGAGGTCATTGTAAGTCTTTTGCAGCGTGACTTCGAAAAGGTTCAGGGATATTGCGATGATTGGAAGTTGAAAATCAATTTTCAAAAGTGCGAGACCATTCTGTTCAGGACTCCGTTGTCTAGGGCCTCTTCAAATACTAAAAAGAAGTGGCGAATGTTCTCCATCGTTGGGCAAAACGGGCAGCCACTGGCGAATCGAAGTGTTGTCAGATACCTTGGGATCTGGCTAGATCAGTATCTATATCTTAACAAACATATAGATACTGCTCTGGCCAGAGCCAAAGCGGCCTTTGCCTTGACAAAGAGACTGTTTCACAACAGTCAACTCTATGCCAAGGTAAAGGTGATCTGCTACCCGGCCCTCATTCGGCCTGTTCTTGCCTATGGGTGTCCCGTTTGGTTCAACGTCGGAACAAGCTTAATGGAAAAGATTCGGGTTTTCGAGAGACGATGCCTCAGGGCTTGTCTCCATCTATATAGAACTCCAGAGTCTGAGTACAAAAAATTCTATAGTAATGAAGTCCTGTACAACGGGGCCAACCTGATCAGAGTGGATAACTTTCTGATAAAACTTATTCGAAGTCACATTGCAAGAGCAATGACTTCGACCAACAACTTGATCTCCGGGGCCTTTTACCCCAATGACATGCACCATGAGACTGTGCGCCTTAACGGCCTTATTCCCCCCGAAGCGTTTCTCTATTTAGATAGAAAAAGTCTGGTCCAGGATAGATTAGCGGTGCCGTTAATCTTCCACGTGGCCCGCAAAGCTGTGGACGGGCGAGTCAACTACAACCAAGACGTCGCAATTAGCTCAACGGAGACTCTTAGGTTCAGTAGGGCGGTATCAGACCGCGACAGAGCAGACGTCGTATGGCAACGTCGACACTATTGGTGGTTAAACGAAGAGTAGAAGTCTGTCGTATGTGTAATTTTTAATCTGAGGGCCCTTATGGCGAATTGGATAGCATGTCATGTTAGCCTTGGCCGGCTTATATATTTTTAAGATAGTGTAAGTAGTTATTCATATATTGTTATTTAGTTTTTAATCTTATTTTAAGTTAGGTTAAGATTTTAGGTTTTAATTTAGTTTATAGTTAGTATTTAGGTCTAGTTTAAGGAAAACGTAAAAAAAAAGTTCCGGTCACTAAGTTTTTAAAAAAAAAAAAAAATATTTTCTTAGTTATTAACTACTGTAATTTAAATTTAAAATCAAAAATTATAATTTAAGTCGAAAGACAAAGTTAAATTGTTAGGTTTAGCTTAGAGCGCCCGCATAGGGCCAGTAAGTTAGTTATAAATAGTTAAGTTAATTAAGCTAGCTTTAAGCGTTTTTGTCTTGCAAGTAAGTAAAATGAATTTAAAAAATAAAAATGCATTGAATTGAAAAAAAAAAAAAATTGGAGCTGAAGCAATCAAGTCCTCTAACAAGCCTCTCCCCTTCGTAGATACAAAGGGTATACTCCGAGTTGGAGGCCGACTGGAGGCATCCGCACTTTCATATGACAGCAAACATCCGATGTTCATTCCTTATATTCATCCATTGGGAAAACTCCTGATGAAAGGGATTCACGAAGACACCATGCATTGCGGAGCACAAACATTATTGGCCCATACCAGACAACGATTTTGGCCTATTAAGGGAAAAATAATGGCCAGGTCTATCGTACAACATTGCATAAGATGCACTCGAGCGAGACCTCAACTACTCACGCAAGTATTGGGAAACTTACCTTCAACACGAGTCACGCCTGATCGACCATTTGTGCACACAGGAGTTGACTATTGTGGACCTTTCTGGATTCACTACAAGCTTCGAGGAAAAAGACCACATAAGGCTTATGTGGCAGTGTTCTGCTGTTTTTCCACCAAGGCGGTTCACTTGGAGCTAGTGAGTGATTTGACCACTGAATTATTTATCGGTGCGTTAAAACGATTCACCGGTCGTCGGGGACGCTGCCAACAAATATACTGCGACAACGCCACCAACTTTGTAGGAGCTAACAACAAACTGTCTGAATTAGCAACGGTAATTTACTCCGAAGAAGCTTAAAATACTATCATACGAGAATGTGCCAGCAAGGCCATACAGTTTAACTTCATCCCCCCCAGAGCACCTCACTTTGGAGGTTTGTGGGAAGCAGCAGTAAAATCTGCAAAACATTTACTGCTCAGGAACATCAAGGAGGACAATGTACCACCATTGCAGTGGCCACTTGGAAGAATAATCGAAATACACAAGGGAGAAGACGGTTCAGTTCGAGTTGTCGATGTCAAAACAGCATCTGGAATCTGGAAACGTGCAATTCATAGATTGGCACCACTACCGGTAGAGTATGAAGATGATGACCCTACTAACACTGAACCCGAACAAATAGAAGGGGATCATCAAACAATAGAGACAAACAGCACAATTCCAATGAAACGGTGAAAGATTGATGTATGCAGAAGCATAACCTCGTTGTTGCTACTAATCCTCATGATGTCCAATATACAACGAATGCAATCAGCTATACTCGACATACTAGAAAACACCCATCACGGAAAAATCAGCTCACTATTTCTGCCAGCGTATCAACTTCGAATGGAGTTAAAAACTATAAGGGCCCATTTACCAGCATACTTAGAACTACCGGCTGACGAGGAAGATATTTTACATATCTATAATTTAATGAAAGTCAAGGGAGGAATAACAAAAAATCAAGCACTCTTCTGGATCACACTGCCATTAGTAACCCAGGAACGTTACGACCTATTTAAGATGACGCCGGTACCGACCCTCGTAAACAACTCGATGCTCAGTATCAATCCCTGTGCTCCAATACTTGCCATTAATGCACACCGCGACGAATATTTTTCACTCCAGCTAACCGAATTACGGGCATGCATTACCATTAAAGGGGAACAATACATATGTTCTAACCTACAATCCAGGTATGGTAAAGGATCCGAAAAATGTTCTTGTGAGATCGGGGCCCTTCAACAACGAGACAATACCCACATGCAGACTAGAAATTTTAAGAACCAACATAACGTGGTTCAAATGGAACAAAAAAAAAACAATGGATATATGCTACAAGCATCCAGCTCGAATCACGGCAGTATGCGAGCGCGAATCCTTACAATTAACTCTGGAAGGCTCCGGTATATTAACTATACAACCAGAATGTATCATAAGACAGAGTTCCTTCACCATTCAAGGATACAAAACAATCGTCACTAATTTCCGACCATCGCACACCAGCTTCGGAACCATTTCCGAGCTTTCAACACCAATAGACTTTAAACCGCTATTAGCAGACTTAAATGACACGCACTATGAGACCCAATTAGCAAACCTCACAACTCTACAAAAGTTACCGTCAAACGAAAATTTCCAAAACTTACCTCACAAGCTGCTAATACATAGCTATCGCGATTTTGCAATAGGTTACTTGGCATTGCTTTTATCAACCATCAGCATTATATACTATTGGTGGAGAAGAACTAGAAAAGGCACGAGCGCTATTACCGAAGTCCCGCATCCGAAACCAAGACGAACACTCAAGGAGTCTGAATTCATCATTAAGATACCAGATTGTTGAATCATCCATTCAACGCGGGGGAGAATGTTCAGACACACAACACTGCACTGCTGACAACGCTACACGGACATAATAATCAATAATTGCATAATTGAGAATGTGCCCAGGTGCCGACGCAGCATAGAAGTCAACCGAGGGCATGCAGCTAAATATATTGTCATATTGCTTGTTACACTTTGTTTGTTATTCTGTGCATTCAGCACATTTATGTAGAAAATTATATCTGGCAGCCCTACTTTTACCTCATATTTTTCATTCACTGACGTCTATATTGACTCTATAGCTTCTTTAATTTTGCTTCTTTCTTCGTCAGTTTTCACTCCGTTGTGTTTACCGTCCACTGCTGATATCCTTAAGTTTTTAGGGTCCACATTGTTGTTTAAAACCTCTTTAGTTTTCTCAATTCCTTGTTTGATTCATGGTCGTTCTATTAAACGCACTTCTTTCATTTCTGGCAACACTGATTTAGTTTAAGAACTCTTGACAACTTCGTCCAATGACATTTGCTTAGCACCTCCTAATTGACACATCTGGTTATTGTTTACAATTTTTTTCATCTCAACATATACATAATTTATTTTCACCAATTTTGTTTTGCTTTAATTCATTACATATTTTCTCTCTTTCTTTTTTAAAGTTTTCTCCTAGTTGACACATTTTATTTAAATCATGGACACTATTTTCGTACGTTTTTCGAGCTACTCTCATGGCGTTCAATCTTTCCATATATCTCCCTTCGAAGCTTGAAATGGATTTTTAATTTCGCTTTCGTTTTTCTTCAGAGATTCCTCAAATTTTTTTTATATTCTTTTAAATTGTCTTTGTTTTTGTTGACACTCTCTAAGTTGTCTTTCAATACATGGTGTATGTCATGAATTTATAAAACGCATTCATCGCACATGTATTTGACATTCTTATTGTTAAACACAGTACTACTGTAGTGGTCATTTCCCGAACATTTCATCGTTGTGTGAAAGACCTTTTTACAGACACCCGCGCAACTAATGCCCGTCTCACCCCAAATTGGACTCTTACAGTAATTGCATTCCTGCATTCTTCTTCAAATAAAGCACAAATTAAAATTCAATGTTTTCATATGAATGTTTCAAATAACGTATGAATTTTGAATTAAATGTTTGCAATGTATAGTTCTGCCACAAAAAGGTTCTCTGAAAAAAATTGCTTGGTTTTTACTCAATATATCACCCAAGAAATAATTAATTTTCAAGAACACTACTCGCTATGCGTCTTAGCTGTTAAGCTGTTACAATGTATGCTCATTGTTATTTTTACCTGTAACGATAAAATCATCTAAGTAAGCAGCGCAGTTATCCATTCCCGATATAATTTGCTCCATAAGCCGTCGAAATATACCACGAGCACTAGCGGCTCCAAAAAGTAGTCTCTGGTAGGCATATAAACCAAAAGGCGTATTGATAACCAAATACTTCTTTGAATCGTCATCTTGAGGTAACTGATAATAAGCATCACTTAGATCGATCTTTGTAAACAGCACTCCTTCCTGTAACTTCCGAAATATTTCTTCGATTTCTTAACGACCACCACGGGCCATTGACTCGTAAATAATCCATTTTTTAACCAATCCATTTTCGGAAGCACATTGCGAAAAAAAAAACAGAATTCAATTATATAGTAAATATACAATAATAAAAATCAACCAGAAAAACGCACCAAATATCGATGCAATCGAGTAATCTGTTGATGGTTTACTGACAGATGAAAACAATAGCGATCTCGCTTGCTCTCGGAGGCAAAAAGAAGAACAGACCCTAGTTCCCGAATTGCCGAGAATAGGTCACGTTGGTAGACAAAGGAATAGACAAAGGAAAAAATTTTCTTAAAACTTTTTAGTGATAGCGATCTGTGATATAGGTATAGTAGGTATAAGACTGAAATATAAGTATGAAAGTATGTAGAGGTAAAATTATTATTAGAATTATTAAGTTAATAGGAAGGAAAATAAATAGAACGGAGTTTAAAGACTGACAGAACGAAATGACAGCAATAAATAGCATAAGCCTAGCAACTCATGGTGATCGCACCAAGACCTGACGAAGAGGTTGAGAAAGGGAAAGATAATGACAATTTTAACCTATCAATGCTCGGATAATGTGTGACGGAGACGAAACTTTCCCCTACGGAACGGGCCCCCAAAAGTGGATAGCAAAGTTAGGCCACAGAACAATGACCATCTAAGAAAAGTAGGTCATTTGAGAGAGAGACCGGCAAGTGTACGCTAGTGGCAAAAAAAAATTGTTTAAGGGTGTTAAAGGCGACGTATTGAGGTTGTCCCAACATAACAAAGACAAAAAAAATATAAGGAAGATTCTCTGCCGAGCTGAAAAAAAAAAGGAAGAAAGTTTAAAGATCGAGATCAGGTATTGATTTGATATATAGTAAATTAAGAAAAAGATAAGAGTCAATCTGTAGACGTGGTCTGAAAAAAAAATGTTCACCAGGATCAGGATTGGCCTTGATGTGCCGCAAACTTAGCGGAGCTTGGTTGGACATTTAAAAGTTTAACGGGCAGTTAATTAAAAATCATGTTTTAGGGTGAGGGACTTCAAATCTTCACAGTCAAGACACAACAAAGAAGATTGCAAACAATAAAGGAGACAAAGAACGGACAGCAAAGATCTAACACAAGACCAAGGGGGGTAAAAGTTTCTTGGACGGTCGGAGAGTCCGGGGATTGTGTTTTTTTTTTTTGTGAAATTCTATTTTTTTTTAATTGAGTGAATAATTTTTTGAATTTCGCTTTTCTTTTTGTTTGAATTTGTTGTCCTTAAAATATTTTTGTATGCTAAAAGAATTGGATATTAGAAACAGATAGGTTGTAAAAGAAAGGGATTTTTTTCATAAACGGTAAAATCAGTGACTGTTCCCGCATCGTACTACCGGCAGGACAACGGGTGATTTTTAAATTTAACGAGTGAGTCACATTTCTTTTTTTTTCTATATTTTTATTTTTTCTTTATATACATAAGTTCTATTTGTAAATTCATATTCTTAGGCTAGATTGGTTAAATTTTAAAATCTTAAATTTTGTTATTTTATTATTTCAATCATTAAAAGATTTTAATAATATATAAAAAGAGTTGTATTGAAAGGAGGACAAGGACTACCCCGTCCGACGAGCTCACATCAAAGAAGCCTCCGTGGGCTTCCGTAACTTACAACATTTAATCTATTGATCTTGTTAAAAATACCTAAAATGGACAAAAACTTTGCTCACAGGTAGGTGTTCGTAATCCTCAAATTATTAACCTAGAAACGAACAAAATCCTTCAACTCTTTATTAATCACGTCCTAGGTCACAGGTAGATACATTGTCTACTCTGCATTTTGCAATAATTATTTTTTTATAAATAGTGCTTGGAAATTTATCAAACCCATTAAAAAAAAAAAATAAAACTCACACATGGTATACCATTTAAATTTAAAATAAAAACAAAGTTGAGTTACGCATTGTAAAACTTAAGAAATAAACGTCAATTTTTAAATTTCTTTCGCGCCATTTTCATTCTCTTGAATCTTCTCTCTGCACATATATCCATTGACAAGTGATTTGGTTCGAGATATAGTGCCAAATAATGGTGCCTTCGGCACTAAATCTATTCGCGTTTTTCTTTTCTAATTTGTTGTTTTGCTTTTTGTTTTCAGGGGCACGAAACAATATAGCAGTGGTAGCCAAAAGCATTCCAGTCGCCGCAAATAAAAATATTTTTCGTTTAGGCTGATGACCTGGATATTGTCATAAGAGGCAAATATAACACTACAATCACCAGCGTTATGCATTCAGCATTGATGCATGTCACATGTAAGTGTGGACTCTCTGTGAATCCCAGCAAAACCGTTCGGGTCCCCTTCACGATGAGGAGGCAACTGTCTCCAATTGTTGTTAAGGAAACCTCTCTGGCATACTCATATAACGTCAAGTAATTCGGTGTTATCTTGGATAATAAAACTGAACTGGACTTCACATATCAAGTACATCACAGAACGCGCAAGCAAGGCCATGTGGGCCTGTAAGCGGTTACCGGGAGAACTTGGCGTCTCAAACCTAAGATGCTTTACTGGTTGTACGTCATGGTGGTTAGACCTATTATCACCTACGCTGCCATAATATTTTGCCCCAAAACTTTAGAAATAACAACTTCTAAAAACTTGGAAAAAGTCCAGTGTATAGCTTGTTTGGGCATCACTGGTGCTATGAGCACCTGACTACGGCAGCACTGGAAGCTGTCATTGAGCTGTCTCCTCTTAAAATTTTCATTAGGAAATAAGCCGGAACTGGCAATGAAATACAAACCAGGTGACCAAATACTTGAAAATAATAAATTTGATCACATACTTACTTTGGCCGTCTCTTTGAGGTAGACATTTCTAACCGTGATCAATGGTCGTGCAAGTCACCTGCCTCCGACCACAGAAACTTAATCTGGTATACCGATGTCTCAAAAATGGCAAATGGAGTAGGTGCCGTTGTCTATGGACCCAACACTAAAATTTCTATATACATCGGAAAACATCCAGGTGTTTTCCAGTCTGAATTACAAGCCATCGAATCCTGTGGCACAGTAAACCTTGCAATAGGCCATAAAGGGGCTAGAATTCTAATATATTCAGAGAGCCAAGCAGCGCTCAAGGCACTTTGATCCAATCTAGTGGAATCAAAATGTGTCAAAAGCTGCTACGACGCCTTACAATACCTAGCCCGACGTAACATAGTTAGGTTAGGATGGGTTCCAAATCATCATGGAATCGCAGGCAATGAAATTGCGGACGAACTAGTCAGGGCTGGTTCATAAACCGCGGTCACTGGTCGAGAACCATTCTGTGGCTTAAGCAGGACTTCATCCACAGGTCGGACCAATAAGTAGGAAAACAAGCTTCGAATCGCACACTGGAGAAATCTTCCTGGACTCAGACAATCTAAACGACTAACAAATCCTTTCTCTTATAGAGAATTCCTCGAACTCAGCAAGAAGGCCACTTCCGCTTGAGATCACATCTAACCAAACTAGGGCGCAGTATAACCATCGAATGCCGACTCTGCTTGAAAGAAGACGAAGCGGCTGTACACATTCTTTGTGAATGTCCAGCTCTAATTTGGTTAAGAAGGCGCATCTTCCTCAAAGAGATATGCTCCTCATTGGACATAAGGTAGTCCAATGGTGAAGGCATTCTGACCTTCATCAGAAGGATGTCTTTTAGCCTTAACAAACTCCTCAATATACAAAAGGTCTACTCTTTCAGACCGCAGTGTCCGACACTTGGGCAGGGGCAGATATTTAAAAAAATCAAAATTCAGAGTAACACAAAACACTAGGCTCAGTGCTTAGGAGAAAACATCAATTGCCTCGTGCTAGGAACACGTAGCGCAAGTCCGCTTCGCGAAAATTGTGCTGAGATGACAGCTCTACAAGTAGCGGGAGGAACTGAAGGGTAACGGCCCATACAGGGAAACAATTCAATTTATCATATTTCGAATGCTTTATACTGCAGTTGATATTCTGATTTCTTTTATTCGCGATGAATTTTTTGCTTAATTTGTCCCATATTCCTTCAAACTAAATCGGGCAGTTTTCTGTTGAATTCCGCTGGATTTAAAGCTATTATTGCATTGCTGAGTTTCTGGAATACGGGCAACTACTATATGCTTTTATTATATAATATAAATTATTACTGTCATGCTTCTTGACCTTGAATCCAGTTCAAGCTTAGATAAGTTAACACATGCAATTCCCCAGCAATAACCGACTAAGTGATTCGCCAGCAACAGCACACACGCAATCCATCAGCGACAGGTGAGTAAGTGAATCGGCGGAACGACCCAAACAACACACCTGTGACCATGAATCGGCGAACTTGGCTTAGAATTAAGTTTAATTTAAGATTGAAAAAATAAAAGCAGATCGTATTGATCTTTAGTTGAAAACAGACGTGTATAATTTAACTGGCGCCCAACACGTGGAAAAAAAAGAAGTTAAAGTAAAAATAATTGTGGTGGCAAAATTAAATCTTCATAGAAGTAAATATTAAAATAATTGTAGTAGCAAAATTAAATTGTTGTTAAAGAAGTAAATAAATGAATATTTTGTGAAAGATAAAAATTAAAACAAATTAAGTTAAAATAAGAATGCTTTATCGAGTGACGAAGTTAATGTGAGTTAATTTGGTAAAAAAAATAAATAAATAATAATATTTGTAAAAAAGTGATTGAAGGGATTAGATTGATATTGATAACGTGTAATTTTATTTCATTAAAATGGATGGTTATCAGGTGCAGGAACTTGTTGCGTTGTCTGTTGCCCAAACAAAACAAGAATTTGAGTCTCGGTTAAACGAATTAACTGCAGCAGTGAATATGCTACAAGCTCCTCGCGTTGAAACGAACTCCATAGATCCTCTCGTTAACTCAGGACACACAACTCTCGATTTGATAAAATCTTAAGCCGAATTTGATGGTGACCATACAGCCTATCCGGCATGGACAAACGGCCTATTCACGTCCTAGAAAACGAATTAAGTATTCTTAGGCAGAATTATTTGTCAATAACTGATTAACACTTATATATAACATAAAAAATGACACATAGCGGTAATGTTGATCTTGCTAATGCTCTTAACGACCGCACAAGGGAAAACCAGCAGATCTTCCTACCGCCCTAACAGTCGCACACGGTACGAGTTCACGCGTACATTTGCAGCTGGAAGTTCATCCAAGCCTACAAAGCAGAATACGAGTATAATGCCCAAATCATATTTACAACATAAAATAGGTAACAAAAATATTCGTCGCTCAAGTGCCGAATTTAAATAGTCATCTCCTATGAGTATAGCAATGAGCGAAGTGTTAACAACCCGAAGTTTCACGAAGTGTATTTTTTAGAGTAAGGTCGCCCTTGCTGCTTATTACTAAAACTATAAATGGTCAAGAGCTACGACTTTCAATCGACACCGGCACTTCTAAAAATTACATAAAAGATCTTTCTTATTTGAAAGGAGTTTCTGCAATGGAAACTCCTTTCCAAGTAAAATTTATCAATGGTGTTAATATAATAAGCATTTATCAATGGTGTTAAGAAAATCATGCTCTCTCTATAATTCACCTGTTCATGTAGTAACTTAAAAGGAGTTTGACATTGACGGTACCCTATACCGGACACTTCGGTTATTTTGGCTAATTTGGGAAATTCTGAGTATTTCACTTCATTAGACCTGAAATCAGGCTTTCATCAAATAGAAATGGATGAGAAGTACATAGAAAAAACGGCGTTCAGCATAAACAATGGGGAATATGAGTTTGTTCGACTACCGTTTGGGTTGAAGAATGGACCTAGTATTTTCCAAAAGGCAACCGATGATATTATACGAGATGATATAGGCAAATCTTGTCATGTTTATGTTGACGACATTATAATTTATTCTCCCAATGAACACGCGCATCTCCGTGACGTTGAAAATGTAGTAAAAAAACTTGAACTCGCAGGAATGCGTGTTTCACCAGAGAAATACATTTTTTTTAGAAAAGAAGTCGAATTCTTGGGATTTGTCATATCTGAACGGGGAATCAAGACTGGTCCAGACAAATTTCATGCTATTCTTATTTTAAAACGCTAGTTTTGAAACGCCAACCACACTTCGATCGCTTCGATCATTCTTAGGGCTCTCCGGATATTACCGTCGGTTAATACGTGACTATGCTGCGATTGCTAAGCCCTGAACTAAGTATCTCCGTGGTGATAACGGAGAACAAGTCGTTCTAAAACCGTCAAAGTAGAGATCGATGAGGAAGCTCTATTTGCGTTCGAGCTGTTAAAACAAATCTTAGTATCTGAAGATGTTCTTCTCCCCTATCCTGACTATAATAAGCCGCTTGAACTTACGACAGATGCCTCATTAAGCGCTTTGGGTGCTGTATTGTCCCAAAATGGGAGGCCGATCACTATGATACACGAACTCTTTCAAAAGCCGAAGAGAATTACGCGACAAATGAACGCGAACTCCTTGCCATTGTTTGGGCTTTACTCTGTATGGTATCAAAGATATACATATCAAGGGTTTTTCAACAGGGACGCTACAAAAGGAGAGCGAGAGGGACAGCAAACGACGCCATATTTCTTGCCGCTCTTTTGACATTTCTCTTCAGTAAGGTTTGCCATTTCATGATGGATGAGCCAACAACGAGTCGAAATTATTAAAATTTACTACCGAAATTCAGAGTCAGTGCCCTCAACGTTAAGAGCGCTACGTCCAATTTATGGTCGTCATAATCATCCTAGCAGATCAACAATTGAGCGTCTAGTGGAAAAATTTGAATCCACAGGCACAGTACAAAATGTTCCCGTGCCAGACAAAGAAGTTCCCGTAGTGTCGAGAATATTGCTGCCGCTGAGGCTTCAGTTGCAGAAAGCCCAAATGTGTCTCTCACACGTCGTTCTCAAGCGTTGGGCATCCATTTTGGCCTACATCCTTACAAGATTAAATTGACGCAAGAACTGAAGCCGCTTGACCACCAGAAGCGTCGTATGCTTGTAAATTGGACTGAGCAACAACTTGAAAATGATTCGGATTTTCATCGAAAAATCATCTTCAGCGATGAGGCTCATTTCTGGCTGAATGGCTCTGTCAATAAACAAAACATGCGGTATTGGTCAGGCAGCAATCCACACGTACAGCATGAGTCATCATTGCGTCCCGAAAAAAATACGGTTTGGTGTGGTCTATGGGCCGGCGCGTCATTGGGCAGTTCTTCTTCCGTGATGATCAAGACCAGCACGTTACTGTGAATGGGGATCGCTACCGTTCAATGATAACCGAATAATTTTGGCCCCAATTGGATGATATGGACTTCGAGGACATGTGGTTCCGACAGGACGGCGCCACAAGGCGCACAGCGAATGTCACAATCAATTTATTGGAAACCAAGTTTGGAAAACGTGTTATCTCACGAAATGATCCAGTCGCTTGGCCGCTTCGGTCGTGCGATTTGACGCCGTTAGACTATTTCCTGTGGGGCTACTTCAAGTCTACTGTCTATGCCAACAAGCCAGCGACGATTGATGAGCTTCGCACGAATATCGAACGTGAAATTGCAGCAGTATCGGCCGATTTATGCTTGAAAACCGTCGAAAATTGGGTTCAGCGTCTGGACTTCTGCAAGGGTGCCCATGGTGGCCATGCAAAAGAAATCGAATTCCATACATAATGGCATTGAACGTACTTTCATAGGTATAAAGAATTTCATTGATATCCAAAACCGTTTTTGTTTTATTTAAAAAACTTTTGTAAAACCCGATATTTACGGATCATCAACTCTTAACTTATGCCATGTCAGATAAGAACCCAAATACGAAACTTAAAAGGTGGCGAGCATTTATCGAAGAGATTGCGCCCAAATTTTTCTACAAACCAGGGAAAGAATACAAAGTGGCAGATGCCCTTTCACGACAATTTGTTTACAATATAACTGAATCGTCTTACAACACAGTTCATAGTGAAATTTCCCTAGCAGACACTATTAAGACAACACGATATCCGGTGAATGAGTTTAAAAATCAAATCGTACTTGTGAAATCAAAGTATTTTAATAAAAGTACCAAAATCTTATTTCAAAAGCTTAAGCGTCATTCAATCAGTTTCGATACTGTGGAAAATCTAATAACAAATTTAAATGATGTTATTAATCCTCATACAACAAATGCTATTTGTTATGAACTTTCAGCATTAGCGCAGATTCAAAATAGTTTATTATAGAAATTTCCAGGTACTTAATTCATTCACACAGAAAAATTGGTAATTGATCTGAACGATAAAAATGACCAACTAGAAACCGTCACAACGGAGCATAATCGTGCTCACAGATCTCTACAAGAAAACTTTCATCAAATTATAAGTGAGTATTATTTTCCAGATATAAGGAAATTATTAAAATCAGTAATATCAAATTGTAAAATTGTTTAGAAAACAAATATCAAAGAAAATCACCAAAACCAGAAGTTGGTAAAACACCTTTCCCAAGTTTCCCAGGAGAAATAATCCACATTGATGTCTTTTTGACAGAAAAAAAAATATTTCTGATGTGCATCGACAAGTTCTCTAAATTCGCAATAATAAAGCCCATCGTTTCCCGATCATCACTTGACATTAAAGATGCTTTATTGGGCATTTTAAGTCGCTTCAGAAAAACGAAGATAATTGTTTCGGATAACGAAAAAGCCTTTCATTAACTTACTTAATAACTAACTTAATAAAAACAGTATTGAGAGATAATTTCTCTATCGAACAATTTTTTATCCCTACACTTCACAGTGAGAGTAACGGACAAGTTGAGAGATTGCATTCAACCCTCGTAGAAATAGCTAGGTTTATTAAAAATCAACAGCAGATAAACGAAACAACCGACTTAATGTTATTAGCGACCCACAAATATAACTGCAGCATTCACTCTGTAATAGAAGCTAAACCGATTGATATAATTCACAATAACCCTACCCAAGACTTAGAAGAACTTAGAAAGTATTTGTGCAGGAAAAAACTCTACAATGTCTAAAAAAAGTCTTGTTACGAAGACGTATGAACCGGGAGAACGAGTATTTCTCCGATGGAATAAATGTTTAGGAAAAAGTTTCAGAAATTATTTGTTGAAAAGATTGTAGAATAATACTTAGGAACAACAGTCGTCATAGAAGGAAGACAAATTCATAAAAGTAATTTACGCTAACTTTTTCCAATTTTTTTTTCTCTCAGCATATTTTTGGCACTATCTCGGCTCTCCATGGCTAGAATGATCAACTACAGCGCAGTCCACATTATACCTCTAACCATTGGCGAAGTGGCAATATTTGATGATTTCATGTACTTAGTACACACAACAAGCCTTACCGATTATGAGATTTTCTAGGTCAATAGACTTTCTAGGATCTGCTATTAAATTTATAGCAGGTATCCCAGATCACGAAGACTATGAATTGTTATTAACAAAGGAAAACTATTTAATTGAAAAGAATAATAGACAAACGAAAATTAATTCTTTAAAGCAGGACAAAATAAATGAAATTATAAATCAATTGAATGAATTAAAAAATCATATTCCTGCTTCTAAGCTTTATTGTAAACAGAAATAATTACATTATAACTCATTTAAACAATCTGGCACTAACAATTGTATTAGCTAAAAATGAAATTATAAACCTTTAGTATTAGATAATCTTGACATACAAAACATAATAAACATTGAAAATGCACCTATAAGTGTTAACAACATGTTATCTGCTTAAATTTGTAGTTTTATTAAAATATATCCAGTCAGTCATTGTAATAAAATAATTAAGTTAGATATAAGTTATGCAGCAGTGTGTAAAGCCTATGTTCAACCTATCATGGAATGCGTAGATACAACATCGAGAGAAACCTTGCATCACCTACCAGAAGTGCAAGAAATTCAAGATGGAGTACTGATTCTCAACGACATTTCCCCAACTAAGGTTTTCTACGAACAAGAAATTATAATTAACGGAACATATTTGATTACGTACTCCCAGTCAATTCAAGTTAGCGACACATCCTTTACCGTTAAAAAAAATCCCAATACTCGTGGAACCACATCCATTCAAAACAATGAAAGTTAAGTTCTTGGAACATCAAACGAAGATTCGCTACCCTATCTTCATAAAATAAACATCCAAAATACAAATACTATTGAAGAATTAAAGGATGGGTTTTCAACACCCTGGACTGGTGGTCAACTGTTCCACCATTAGCAATATTTACGATGTTCTTGGTGGTGATTTTTCTCTTCAAACTAACAATGAAGTTAAGAAATAGAAAAAAGAAAGAAGAGGCAAAGAAAAAATTTGACCAAATTCTCAGTCAATTGAAAAGTCAAAACGCGGACGTCCCGAAATTATCAGAGGGAGGAGTTAACACATGCAAGTCCCCAGCAATAACTGACCAAGCGATTCGCCAGCAACAGCACACACGCAATAGACCAGCGACAGCTGAGTAAGCGAATCGCTCACAATAACATACATGCGATCCCCAACAACAGCTGCAATGGAATCGTCATGCAACAGCTATGCTGAATCGGCGGAAATACGCAAACAACACCACGACACCTGTGACCATGAACCAGCGAGCGTTCCCACGGCGACTTGGCTTAGAATTAAGTTGAATTTAAGTTTGAAAAAATAAAAGCAGATCGTATTGATCTTTAGTTGAAAACAAACGGGTTTAATTTAGCTGATATTAAAAATTACTTTGTAAGCTTTTGTTTTTCTTTTTTGTATTGAACACACTCTTTTGATGAACGCCACATTTAAAAAGCTTAAGAAGCACTTTATGTTGGTTTTAGGAAGACTGATACATAAATAAGTATTGTAGCTGAGATCAGAATATACTTATGCGGATTCATAAAAAGTTTGACTGCAAATGAAAAAGACGTGTCCAAGCGACTTTAAAATAAACAGAAAATAATCCGGAGCCATCAAACTGCAGCAGCTTTTTTATCAATGTAGATTTTTTTCGGCATAATCAACAACATTACCAATTCTATCTGCCTCCTGTCAAAATCATATGCTAAGCAAATTATTAATCATTTTATATTCTTATTTATCGCTTTTTAATTTTCACTTGTTTCTTATTTTAGTTGTTTTCAAACTACGATATATATTACATATGTTTTGTGTTCAAGTATATGTACATTTTTATAAAACTCACGGAAACTTTTATTGGAATTTAAACATATCAGTTCTCATATGGTCAATTTATGTATAAAATATGAGAGAGTTTGATAGGCTTGGCAGCACTTCTTTGTATTTCATCGGCTTTCGTCTGCTAGCATCGCATGTCAATATGTCATCCAATTAAATAGAAACGTCATATTTTACTTGTTTTTTTATTCCAAAGAACAGTTGGGTCTTGGATTTTGTGCTGGTTTGATATTTTGTTGTGTTTTCCGCCGTGATATTATTTTCCTTAACTTGATTTATCATAAATCAGAAGCGATTGAAATCATTATTGATTCCTTCGTACGCGTATATAGTTTCCCAAATTGTCTAAAACTCAAAAACGTAAATTTCCCTTTTCCCCAAACAAGCCCTCAAAAGAAAATAAAATTAAGAAGTGCAACGAATATCGTGGTCTACGTGTAACCAACAAGCGAGTACGTTACCATTTATGGCCGTTGGCACAAATTAAATTGCAATATACATAGTTAATGGAAAAGAAGAAAATTATAAGAGCTACACAAAAGCAAACTTAGATATATATAGTATATTTTGTTATGTTCTGTGAAGAAAAAAAAAGTCCCGAAAAAGTATACGTTCTATTTTAGCGAAATTATAACCAATCTGCTTTTTAAGTGTAAATGTGATTTGCAGTGATTGTTTCATCGGAATTTTGTCAGAAATAAATCCGCGTTGTCGATTGTGAGGGGGAATGGCAGAAAACCAGTTCAGCTTTGTACATTAATAAACCAGAGCCGAAGCATGGCTGTAGAAGTTGTTGGATTTATTCGTTGTTCGTGACTACGTGTTGATGTTTGAACGAGAATTTTAGCTGTATCCCCTGGCGCTGCTGAGCTGTTAATTCATGACTTTATTATAGTTTGATAGGTATGAAAAGTTTTAGTCCTTATGATTAATTTTTATGTTTAGTTTCTATTATAAGTTTATTATTATAAAATAGCTGAAATGAATTTCTGCTCGCGTTTAGAACAAGAAACATCACGACAGTGCGATAGACTCATAGTTTATCTTAAACACAAACAACACGTCGACAAAATGCTAGTGAATTTTGCTTTCAAATAGAACTTAACAAATTCCAATTCCGTTATCAAATATTGAACGCAGTTAAAGCTCATCTATATAAACAAACCCGCATATCATTTTCTAGCAACGACAGTTGAATTATTTTCTTGTTTTTTTTTTTTTTTTTTCGATTATTAGCTAACCTTGTCCCCTTTATTTTGTCCAGTATTTCAATAGTTTTATGCGTTTAAAGTTGAAAGATATCTCTTCAATTTATATCATGACAAATTTAACAACGTAAGTTATTTTTTACTGTAGTTTTGTTTATACAACAACGCGGATTTGATATTAGTGCCCAGTTCAGCAGAGCTGCCTTCAAGTCCATAATTGTGACCTCCACTACGATGTATAAACTTTGATGTTTCCTTACAAACTTGAACTGTTATTTAGTTACGCGTCTTTTTAAAATTTATTACATTTGAACTTGTTTGATTATATAAGCCTTGTTGTAAACGTCCTTTTTTTACAAATCGCACACTTTACAGACGATTCAACATCCTAAATTTTGAATTTCCTTGTATTCGGATGCTCGGTTATCATAAAAAAGAACGATTCTTAACCCCAGTTTATATAGTGACATTTTACAACCTATTTACATATGTTTTTGCTAAGATAAATTTGAGTTTCATAACTTTCATAAGAAAAAACGCAGTAATACGTTTTTTCGTCCTATGACGTTTTTTGTGCCGTCACAGGGCTGTGCCTTCTAAACCGTAATAGGTAGACTCGTGCAACTATGCACAACACACAGATTGCGTACTACTATGGCTGCTTACCAACAAATGATGAAAATGAAATAAAAATTAAGGGGGGTCCTCATACAAGGAACTTTTTTTTTATATCGCAACACCTAAAATTACACAAATACAAAGCTTATCGGTTTGCATGAAATTCCGATAAGAAGAAATGAAAAAAAAAAACATTTTTTTGAAATCGGGGTCAGAATGGAAGTCAAAATTTAGTGCTGCGATTTCAATAACTTTCTAACCCACCAATCGATGTATTATATACGTGTACGCGTTATAATTTTGTTTTAGAATTATTTGTATTTCACATCTATAAGCTCACGCGTGTAACAAAGGTTAAAAAAATAGGTACACGACTAAAAGAACTTAAAATTCAAATTAAAAATTCAAAATTAAAAAAAAAATTGGTATGGGAATCTTAAAAGCAATTTCTGTCTTTGTTGAAACAAGGCCCTGTTCCCCATTTTGTGCATTTGGCAATTGTAAATTTTCCAAAGCCAGGGAACTTGCACGTTAGGCGTTGATGCATCCAAAGAAGCAAATGATGAAAACCATAAAGTCTTTCTTCTTTTGACGGAACAGGTGCAGCAGTTGCTTTTTTCTTCTTTCTTCTATTTGACTAGCGAATTCGTTCGACTGTTTCTGAAATCGGACAGGGAAATGATTTATTTTGTATTTGGACACGCCCTTCTTTTTTTATACATTAATGTTTAATTCAGAAATTTAACTAAGCCTTAACTCACCTGTGCAAAAAAAAATACTTGGTGGTATTATTTCTTCGACCTGTTTTTTATTTTATACCTTCCAAGTAAGAATTCTGCCAAATCTACACCTTCCATAATAACCTTGATAATATCTACACTATACTTCTTTAATGCCTTGGTGTTCTTCATATCTGTGTGATTTTGTAATTGGCTTCTCTCCAATGAAATTAGAAATGATTGTTACAACTTTTGTGTCCTTCCAAGCAACCACAGTCAAATCCATACCATCAATGCTTCTTACTACTTCATAAGAACTGCTGCGTTCCTTACTTTTTCAGTACTTGTCGTCCGGAAGCTTGCAGTTTTGTAAGCGATTTTTTCGAACGGTACCTAGACTTTGCATTCCTTCAATGTGATGTAAAAAGTACATACAAAATCAATCATTGAAAATCATTTCTTATAGATCATTCCAAATCAGTCGGATCACCATGTTAGAACTAGCACCTAAGTTAGTTTCAGTGGGCAAGCGAAAGGGATTATTATTTTCCTGACCAGTGTAGAGCACAAAATTGTAAGCATACGCAGATGCAACACCCAAAACAAAAAAACTTGTAGCCTTATGTATAAGGTTATGCTGGAAGATATTGCTTCATTTAGTTTCTCGCTTTTGTTGAGCACATTTGCTCATCCACACATAAAAAAGTTTAAAGGAAACGTTTTGAAAGTTTTGCTTCAATTTATTTTGCAGAGGACGAATTTTGTGGACACGGTCATGAGAAATATCCGGTTTTTAAACCATTTTAGCGCTGTCATTAAAATGCAGTTATTGACGAATTTTTTCAAACTTGGTTTTCAAAAACGTCGTATGTCAGGAGTCTCATTATGAAAGGGATTAACTTTTGGATCTATATGTCTTCAGCAGAATTTGCTTAAACTTTTCGACTCTACATTGAAATCAGCATCATGTGTATCATTCAAACTTTCACAAGATAAAAAATCTTTTCTTCCGAGATTATTTTTGAGCCAATTGTAATCTTAACCAAATGTGGGTAATGAATTACCTTTACTGCATGGACTATCATACATGAGATATAAATCAAATTATAATAACATTGTTATATAAAATAACTAAAAGAACAAGTACTTACCCCGATTGTTTATTAATTATTGGAACAAACAAAACAAATTTTGCACAAGAAAATAAAAACACAAACCTGTACTCTTCGCTTTTTTTGGTTTGCAGTAAATACTACTTTGCGACAGTATAATGATGAATAATGATTGCAAATTTATAGCTAGAAATGAATCAAAACATGAATATCATATATGTACCTATGATATGCTATGCAGTAAATGGGTAAGAATTGTTTCCCATTATCCTCGCTCTTAAATCCTTCTTGCGGGCGATTTCAGTATACACTATTCTAGTTGGCTTCTGTACAGACAACACCCGAAGGAAGGTATGATCCCACACGGAGTCCAGACATTGAGAGTTATCCTGTTTGAGTTTAAGTTCGATTTGATTTATTTTCTCAATATATCAACAGTATGTTTATGTACATTCTAAATCTTTGGTACCTTCAAACCCTTCTCTTCAATGCTGGATAGAACCTTGAAGCGGTAGAGGAGATTTAATGTAAATCGTCGGTTGGCCTTACAATATTTTTTAGCAAAAACAAACAACAATCGCTTTAAAAGTTCACTTAAGACAATAGGAAAATCTGCGAAGTCTATGCATTCAAAGAGTAGTAATCTATAATAAGTAGTATTCGCGTGAACTTAAATTTTTTTATAGTTCAGTTACAACTTCACATTGTTCATAAATATGTATTTATGTATATTTATTTCACGTTTTCTGCTGTGTTCAAGCCGAATATTCCATGGGGAGCAAGGAAGTTGGTTGAACATCGTTGGTACCACAAAAGAGAGTTTTTGTTTTCCGAGTTGTGGATCGTTATTTTAAATAGTCCATGTGCCTTTTGCCAAGTATTGACACAAGAGTCAATCGGATGTTTTTAACGTTGGTCTTAATAATTCTCGTTGATAACATTGAAAAGAAAAAAAGTTTTTGGACGGTTTATAAATTTAAGTTTTCGCTAAGAGAGAATCTTGAATATTCTGTTTTGGATTCTTTGGTTCCATTATTTTATAGCGCGCTGAATTACCCGAAGCTGATATTCCGTAGCATATGTAATATATCGAAGTCGTTTACATAGGTTCTTTGTGGAAGTCCCACTTAAAGTCGCAGTCTACTTCCACGCCGAGATACCGATACACATTAACTGTATCAATATAATCTGCGCATTGATCTGTCTCCGGTGTTTGATGAGCCCTACACCCAACACTATACATTTTTTTTTTGAATTGGAGTTCTTATTATATGGTTAGGTCGGATACGCATTATCTTGGTTTTCTTTAAGTTTATAAAAAAGACCAATATCGTGGCGCCATCGTAGAATATTGTCGAACTCTGATTGCATTATTTGTCCTCAACCCAACTCAATATTTTGCAGATTGCTACAACTGTTCGATATTTTGATTTTGAAAACTCTATTGTGAATATAACTCGCAAAACAAACCAATATTAGCCTTCGAATGACTATCTTTTGAAGCATTTGAATAATTTTCGCATGGCGAAGCGTGCACTAGCCTTTTAGAGTTATAATTCTTATTCAGATTACAGTTTATAGTGTTGGCAAATTATCTCAGTAGTTGGTTTACATTTCGATTTCTCAAGAAGCCATACTAATTCTTATTGACTGATTTGTATTTTTCTATATAATCCTGAAATCTTCTCGCCATTACTTCTTCAATAACTTTGTCAACTACTGGAAGGATTGAGATAGGGCGATAGTTCAAAAATTCGTCGTGCTATATATAAGTCCGGTAAGAAAGAAGAAGTTTTGTCAATTTAAAGACTTTTCTCAAAGGACTTATTCCCTTAGTGTGACTGTAGGTGCTAAGACGCTTGAAAAGTGTTTAAGATCCTCAACCCTGATATTTTCTACGCTGGCAGATTTACTAACGCTCATTTTGTTCATAATATTGTTGATGCGCTGTTCTAAACCATTATGTATTTAAATGTTGCATTTATGTTTAATTAATTTTATTGCGTGAACTTATTTACTATTTCAGCCGCATTTAAATGTATGGCAAATATTTACTGATCATTTCATCGATGTTATTGGTGGTCTTTCCTGGTGCTTATCTCTTTCCTTGCCAAAAGCTAGAATTTCCGCTGTAATCCATGGGTTTGGTTTTTCTCTTCCCTTAACCTTAATATTTACATAAGCCTCTTTATAGACGCTCTCTTGGCTTTCTATTGCGAAATCCTTGACTGCATCATTCAATCAGTCCCATACTTGCCGCAGAAGAACGTATCGTCAACCCCACCTTGGTACAATAAAGAACTGCGCTCACTTCGAAATAAACGAAACAAACTATGGCAAGCATATATCAAATCTCGATCTGAATCTGATTTCTCGATTTACCAAATTGTATGTACCCAATTCTCCGAACTTTGCAATTCACTCTACCTGGACTACTTAAACCGAGTGCAATCTTATTTCCGATTATAAGCGTTTCTACCACTTTATCAACGTTAAAAGGAAATCCGATGGCTACCCATCCAGTCTCAAGTATCTCAACTCATCCTCAGCTGACCCTAATATAATTGCTAATTTTTTCGCTGATTTCTTCAGCCAATCATTTGCTGACCACAACGAAGAGCCCGACCATGATTACTTCCGATATATGAACAACTGCCCCCATACAACTCTAACCTCAGTTGATATTACACCTGAACTAGTAACAGAGAAGATAAGAAAACTCAAGGATGATTATTCCCCTGGCCCCGACGGTTTACCAGCCATAGTGCTAAAAAAATCCATCAGATTCCTGGTCCAACCCCTAACAGAACTTTTCAAACTTTCCATTTCTCAAGAAGTTTTTCCTAAACTCTGGAAAAGCTCATATATTATCCCCATCCATAAGAAAGGTCCAAAAAACGATGTATCGAACTACAGACCAACTGCAAAACTTTCATGAATTCCGAAGCTCTTCGAGAGCATCATATATGATACCATGTTTTTTCACTGCAAATCCATCATATCTTCAAATCAACACGGATCCCTAAGAGGTAGGTCAACAACTACCAACTTAATCGAATTCGTCTCTCGAACCCTCTGTGCCTTGGAAGAAGGAAAGCAAAGCTTTTGACAAAATCTCCCACAGTATCATACTCCTCAAATTTAAGGCTCTTGGCTTTCCAGCGGGCTTTATCGCGTGGATCAAATCCTACATGGAAGATCGTCAATATGTCGTCTTTTTCAGATCTTCCAAATCCAATCCATTTATAGCTCCCTCAGGAGTCGCTCAAGGTAGTCACGTTGGCCCAATGATTTTCATCCTGACAATTAAGGATGTCGATTTTATCATCCAAAACGCACGTGTATCTGTATACGCTGATGACATGAAAATATTTATGAACATTTCATCCTCCGCTGACTCATGCCTCCTGCAAGATGATCTGACCAGATTCTCAATGTGGTACAAAAAAAATTTCCTGGATCTCAATATCAGCAAATGCCAGGCCATCACATATACACGTAAGCGTCTACCACAACCTCCCAGAATCTGCTTGATCTACAACGAACCAGTTCCTTCAGTCGCTTTCCTTCGCGATCTGGGTGTAATCTGTGATACCGAACTTAATTTCCTCTCTCACATCGATAACATTATTAGTAGAGCCAACTTCGCGCTTGGCTACGTCAAACGATGGTCCAAGGAATTCTTGAACCCCTATGTCACAAAATCCCTTTACATCACCTTTGTTAGACCCCTCCTTGAATACGCTTCCCAAGTCTGGTCTCCTTACTATGAATCCCATATCCAGCGAATCGAGGCTGGACCACTACATGGTCTCGCCTGGGCAGACAGATACAATCTTCCCCCTTACTCACATCGCCTGCAACTTATCAATTTGCAGTCCCTCGAGCAACGCCGTGATATTGCTGATATTCTTTTCATTCACCAGCTTCTAACCGGAAATATTGACTGCCCCGCGCTGCTGCGATTGATCTCTCAATACTAATCCCCGAAACCTTAGATCTGTCTCCTTCTTCCATCTCGTCCCTCACCGCACTAACTATGGCACCAATGAACCTATGTCCAGAATGTTGCGTAAGGCCAACGCGGTGCAGAACATTTTTAATTTCCACTGCAACAGATACACCCTTAAAAATGCCCTTCATTTGTATCTAACCCTAAACCAGTCATCCTCTCCCTCTAGTTAAGAATAGCATTAAGTTGAATTTTTGTAAATAGCTGTACGTTTGATTGCTTGTATTAAGCTAATAAAGATGTCCGGGGTTGTCCCCCGGGCGAAAAATCAAACAAATCAGTAGCTGCATAAAATGTCCTGTATTCATATCGCACCACACAATGATCGATTGCTGTACTGAAGCCCCTGTTCAAGGCTCCTCTGGTAATTGAGTGAATCACATTTGGCAGGCCTTTACCCCTTATCATTTCGAGATATCTCGCCGCATAAATTTCTAGATCATTGTTAATGTCTGCCACAATAAGTTTATTTTGTTTTTTATTCACAGAATTTATTTGATGTTCTAATTCTTCTATGAATATATGCTCATTTAGTTTTGGTGGTCTATAAATTGGTGGAAGACTGACTCTTTGTTTTTTTATTTTTGCCTGTATGTGTATGTTTTCCTTATTTGTAGACTTACATTCAGCCAATTCTATTTGGTCTGTTTAAAATCCTTTGATTGAAAAAGCTCATTTTCATCATCATATATTATATTTGTTTCCACTACTATAATAATTTTAAGATATTTAATTATATCACTTATACAACAAAAATTATTCCAATGTTTTCTTAAAGGCCTTATATTCATACATAGACTCATAAAATCAAGGCTTTTTATTTCATTAAATTTATGTCGGTAAACATAAACAACGGTATATTGTTCTTAATGAGTTCTTGTTCCATTTTGTTGATTTGTTATTGCATACTTGTGACGCTCGTGTCTTTATGTTAACATGTTTTAAGTCGTTGATTTGCCCCGTCAATGCATGAACTGGTTCGTTATAGTTTCCTACGGGTCATCATAGCCCTATAAAAGAAATTCTACAGACCATTAGTACTCCTTCGGTTTCCTTGAATCCATTGTGCTCATTCACATCTGGATGTCTGTCTTCTCGAGGAGCTTTATCAGCTGGTGTTGTGGGACGTGAGCGACAATACTGGAACTTCCATTCTGCCAACTTCCTCGACTTGTTTGTTATCTCTCATACTATCTAGGCTCGCTGAACCACTGTGTCATATAAACGTACCACCACCAAGCAGTTGAAGAACCTGAAGAGGTAGTTTGCAAATACGAGAAAGCAAACTTGAGACGGCCTTAAGAATTTCATAAAGAGCTTTTACTGGTCATTAAGCTTCCTCAATAGCGGCGTGGATGACGTCGCTCATATGGTTCTCCTTGGTATGAGAAACTTCATCCCTCAGAGGGTGAAAAACTCGTGGTACGACTCGAGCTGCAGTGAGGAATTTTAAAACCAATCTATCTGGGAAACCCTAAGAAGGTACAAACAAGCATGAAATGATTGTAATGCCGTAATTCGCTGTGCTTAATTCGCCTACGTGCCAAAAGTGGTAAAAAAGGCTACAATACCTAATGGAAGCAAGAAAATGTAAATGTAAAAAATTCTGTCTCATCTTCCATCCCCACACTCGTTTGCAATGACATTCCAGGTTCAAGGTCTGTAGACAAAGATGACTTAGTTGCTTACAAATTTGCTGCCAGCACAATACTCCTTAAATTTGATTTGCCTCCCCCTGTACTCCACTGCGTCAACTATACCATTGGACGGATCTATTTGCGCAGTCGTGCAATAGCCAAGGAACTCACAGATCTTGACATCCATAAATTCAGACAGTATTCGTCCATTCTTCGGAAGAGATGTTCTTCCGCTTTGGACCCATTGCTTAAGCTTTTACTACTGTCCTACTCTTCAGATCTCTTTCCCAGTAGATCGAAAACAGCCTTTGTTCCTAAAAAATTGAATCTTTTTCTCGTTGCAACTATCAACTCATTGCACTAATGTCCCAGTTTTCCAGGGTCATGGAAGTAAGGTAAGAAAATATCTCTAACACGAAAACTTCTCAATGACCAGCAGAACGGTTTTCGTAGCAAAAGGTCCACTGGTGATTTGATGGTATGTCTCACGGAGAAGTGGAACCACTCTGCATCTTTCTGGTGAAAGCAAGATTGTTGCGCTTGATATTCTTGAGCATTTGTCAGCGTTTGGCATCAGGCTCTTTTTGCGAAAGTGTGCGTTTAATTTATTTTAATGCAAGCAAATCTCAATACTGTCTGTCAATTCTGAAGCTGAAAGACTCTGTCATTGGAATCTGTATTAACAACAATCTTGGTAGCCATGATCGATCACATAACCAATATCGTCAAAAATTCTGCGAATTGTCAAGGTTTCCTGAAGCGATGCACGCAACACTTTGCCCCATCCGATCTGGCTGCCATATAATTACAAAGCTTACATAATAATATTTGAGCCTGCTCGACAGAATCCAAAATCGAGCGATAAAATTCATAGGAGATAGAATATTACGAAGTCAATCATCGCTCCAGTGCTCCAGCGAATTAGCCAGATGCACCGCATCCCAAAGAATACCCTTCGGTTCACCTTAAGCCCAACTTCGGTCGTACACTCAAGTATAGAGATTCATTTTCGAATCTGCAGAAATTCAAAAACAAAGTGCATCAGTACTTGTCTCTGCTTCCTGATGCGTGTTTAAAAAAAATCAAATTAGTTGAAATGCAACTAAGTTAAAAGTGACACGTAATTTTAAGAAAAATTGGAACAATACCTATTTCATCGATTAAAAGACAATTGTTCGTCAGCACGATTTTTAACTTTTCCGTAAGTTGAATATCTGAGTTGCAAATAAGTTCGAACAAAAAAAAGCTTTTCCAAAGAAAAGATTAAACGCAAGAGAACTTATTTAACAACCACTTGAAGAAACGTGAAATATTTTGATGGACGGGTGGTTACATATTTACGATCTTACGTCGGTTTTAGAATCTGAAAACTTTGTAGCAAAGCGCGACGCTGACCGAACTTTGCCAAGCGATTATAACTGTATTTAAAAAAAAGTACAATACACCTGGATACAGTTTAAGAATCCGCTTAGTTATCAAAATATTTAAATATGATTTATGTCGCACTAATAATGCAATACATCCTAGGTCAACAAAAAGTAGCAAAACTGATAATGGTGACATGAAATAGTTACCGAACAAAGAAAAGACTGTGCCGTTCACAGAAGCAGAATCCCTTATTCCTCGTTATATGTGGCTTAAGAGCCAAGAATAAGAAATGAAATCGAAAAAATCGTACTAGACCAAGGTTATCTTTGATTGTCTTTTTTGACATCTTTCAAACCTTGGACAAAGTATGGAATTTACGATATTTATTTCTTAAAGAGGGATAATAATAATTATAATATCTAACTGTGGAAATTAAACAGGAAACGTAAAAAAGAAAAGGAATATGCTTACATATTATTTGATATATTTTGTTTGTTGCCAATTAAGTACAACGAGCTCTTTTGAAAGATCAAATACATATTTCCACAAATATGTAGACAATTTTGTCGAAGAAGACGAAATAGTGAACTCGTCTGCACCGGCCTTGCTTTCCTTTTGTTTACCAATATATTAAACACATGTTTTAAACCATATTAATGAATTCATTTAATTTTCTCCCTTTATCTTGTTGATTTATTGAGTAAAATTTCCCTTGTGTGCTCTCTTCATTTATGGATGGGTTTAGTAGACCCACAATTTATTTTGATCAAAATGCTTTACCCTTAGCCTTACAAACAAATTATCCAAGACTCGCGTTTCAAGACTCTAAACTTAACAGTCTCTTAAGAAATCCAAACAATTTTTCGCATTCAAAACGAATATTTTGAAGTTGCTCATAAATATTCAGTTGAAGTTTTTTCTGCTCTTGATTGGTAAGCTAGCGGAGTGATTTGTATAAACTAATAGGAAGGTTTCATTTTTTAATTTATGAAGGAGTCATTTAAAATATGGCGTGCTTTTGCATAGACTTTTTAAAGAATAACTTGCTAATTCAACGCCCTGTTTTCTGATAAAAATAAATGCTAGTATAATTTTGAAAATTTTTTATCGTTTTTGTTACAACCCTTGAGGTAACCGAAATCAATTGCCATTGAAATGTTGGTAATGACTCGAATTTCTTGGAATCCTGTACATGATATCAACCAATTATGGACTTGATTATTGATTATTTTTAATATTATAGTTATAATGTCCTTTAACACAAAATATTAAAATGTTTCACAAGATTGCTTTCTTGGTACTTGTGTTTAATGTTACCGTTCTCAACTTTGTCTAAAAGAGATGTCTTTTCATCAGTTTTGCTGCCCAAATGTCTCGTAAACAAACAAATCTTGCGAATTCGCGACATAACTTTTAAATTTAAGTAAAACTTATTAAAATTTAAGTATAAATTTGATTTGATTGTTAAATCAAGTTTAAATAAAGAAACTCGTTATTTCTGCTGATAATTTCGATTTCATAATAAACAATTAATATTTTTATTTATTTTCTTTGCAGATTTCATGTGATCACAACGAGTGCCTTCGTCACATTCATATATATTTGAAGCCTTAGTTTCAAAAGAAACTTTTTTACACATTGGAAGTCAACATAGTCAAATGAACAAAAAAATCGAACAAAAAAAAATATCTTTATTTTTTAACTAAATGTTGTCCTGTCAACATGTCGTTGAATGCCGAAGAGACACGAAAGAAGTTCACGGCTATACAGCAGAAATCAGCTCCACCTTCATTTGGTGCCCAGGGGCCTGCGCGTATAAACAACAGCGCTCTGGTACCCCTGACTGTAAATATTTCCCATCGGAGCGCACCGCCATCTGTCGCACAATCGTTAATGAGTTCTTCAGAACCAGAACGGACATATGTATTTCCTCCAACAAACTTATCTGGTGGGTCTGGAAGCGCTGTCGGTAATAGGATGGATAGTATACCAGGTGTTTCATCATTCGGACAATCGATGCTTACTGTTGGCGTGCCTAAAAGCCGTGGGCATGCTCGGTCTGTCAGTCATGGAGGTGGGTCCATTCTTACACCTGGTGGAAGACCACTGAAATCAGCTATTAAAGGGCATCAACGTGCATTTTCCCACGGCCAGATTACTGATTCTCCCAATGCAGCTGTATCACGTGGTCATAGTCGTGTCGGATCGAAAACGGACTTCATTCTTCCGCCCGGGCATAAAAACGAAATCGAAAATCGTGAGTTCGGGCCTTCCGTTCCATCGTCAGCTCACGGAGGTCATTCAAGACAAGCGTCGCGTTCTGAATCGATTTACACATTGCGACGCACCGAGATATCACCGTGGTGGAAACGGTTAGTCATATGTCAAAATGATAAAATTGAAGAACGTAGTTATCGTACCGTTGTGCCAAATCACACAGTGCCACCGAAAACACCTAAACGGGACCATCCAAACGGGCGTTACGTTGGTAACAAAATACGGACCACAAAATACACTCTTTTATCGTTTATTCCCAAAAACTTGCTGGAACAGTTTCATAGAGTAGCAAATTTATATTTCATTTTTATTGTTCTACTCAATTGGTTCCCAGCTATAAATGCGTTCGGTAAAGAAGTTGCTATGATACCGGTACTCTTTGTTCTCGGGGTAACTGCAATAAAGGATTTATTTGAAGACAGACGACGTCGATACTCTGATAAAAGGATCAATAACACAACATGCAGAGTCTACGATGGGTAAGTGCAGATATTTTTTACTACATAGGTATATGTATATTGGCTCTGTTCCAGCATGCCGAAGCACAGATCCGCTACACGAAAAATATACTGAGATGACAGTTCTTCGCGTAGCTTGCTACGGGGAAATTTCAGGGATATTTTAGAAAAATTTAGCAAATTTCTTCGCTACGCAAGGAAATCTGTCAAACCCCATTTTACTCCACTAAGGGGTTTGGTAAAAACAACTTAGACTTATTATTAATTTACACCTTTTTAAAGTTAATTAATCAATTTAACATAAATACAATATACCAGACGATACCTCAGAATAATTGGTGCTAACTTATCGACAACTTAGCTTTATTGGTGTTTTTCACCTTTTCGTGATTGTTTGCTTATCGACAACTCAGCACAATTGGTGTTTGTCACCTTCTCGTGTTTTTTTTGTTGCTACCCTTTTCCACACATCTACGGTTATTTAATCCTTAGATTGGACTTTGGTGTTTGCATCTCGAAGCTCTCTGCCTGCTGTTCGGGTGCATCGGCTTCGAGAATTACCTCTGGATTTCTTCTTTTAAAATATCTGCTGAATAGAGCCATTGTTGCTCTTTTGGAATTGAATTTCCACATCATGTAGAATATAAGTTGAACCATCATTACTCCAGAAATAAGTACACCTTGAAAACATTCGGATATCCTTTAAAAGCTTCAGACCAAAAACTTCTCTGACATTGGTTCTTGGGTAATTTGATGTCTCTCTGTCGGTGTTTACGCAGCAGTCATCTAGTTCTCCATAGGATGATTTATGCTTCAGCATCATGTCGGCTTCATTATTTAATGTTTTAATATCGGCATCATATATTTCTAATCTATAATCATAACTAAACTTCAATTAACCAATGCCAACAAATTTTCCTCCTTCCTTATCATTATTACATTCACATTTATAGCTTGTCAGAGATTATTTACAAAAGAAACATCGCGCCACCACCAGCTCCATTGGAATTGGGTCGCTCTCTTCTAATTTTATTTTATTGACTGAAACTCAACTTGTGCCTCTGAGAAAGCTTGGTTTCGCTTACTATAAGCATATCGGGGCTTCGGTCTTCTAACAACTTGAAGCGTACACCTCTTCGTTCGATATTTATTAGCGCATTTACATTCAGTAAAAGGATCTTTAAGGGTTTCGTTTCTCCACCAGGGAACACTACGACTGGAGGCGCGTTGGACGCCTGTTCCTGTATTTATTATTGCAACTGTCTTATTTGTCCCTGAGTAGAAAGCAAAATAACCAGAAGATCATCATGTCGTGATGCCTGAGGAGCGACTTTCGGTGCTTGTTGTATCCTACTCCTCAGACCGGTCGCCATTAGGGCGTAGGTCAATTTGAGTGTTACGGGTGGTGTTTTAGGAACAGTTGGGCGTTTCAACTCCATTTTGTGCATACTGGTACCTAGAACAAGCCCGATAATTTCCGATGTGTCCCGACTTAGCACAAAGAATGCACTTAAGAGTCGAACTATCCGCTTTGTGGTTCATTGCACACTTAACTAAGAAACATAATTTTACAGTTCGAAGCGGCGTGTCTGAACCATAATGTAAGATGTTATCGCTGCGGGTTGATTTTTTCCAATTTATGCATTGATAACCTAAGACTTAAATCTTCCGTAGACTATCTTAATTGCTGTTGGGAGTAAGTTGAACCAGGAAGTATGGTAATTTTTGATTATCCCTTCTGGCCTTTGCTGTTTTGAATGGCTGAACCCCTACAAACTCAGGATCGTCACATTCCTTCGTTTTTAGCTTGAGGGTTCTCCTCAGAAACGGTGGACATATCGAGGCCTAGAAGGAGCATTGTCTGCAATCCCTCCGTTGTGGGGATGAACGAGTAGAACTCGGTCGTTGTTTTTTCCAGTTAGTGTTTTATTTGTTTATGCTGCTCCACTGTGAAACAATGGAGCCTATCTTTGCTAAGTCTTTTAATAATAAAATAAATAAAATGGCCGACTTACATATTTCGATGGTGTCTTGTAGGTAGGCACCACTTTTTGCCTCGTCGTCTTCTGCTGCTGTGGTTTCTGTTGCCGTTGTTTTTGATGCTGCTGTTTCTGCCGGTCCGGTTCCTGCTTAGGCAGCTGTTTTTGTTATGCCTTGCCTTGCTGCCTTGCCAGTTGTTGTTGTTGGTGCTGCTGAGGCAGCGGTTGTTGTTGCTGCTGCTTTTGCAGCCGTTGTTACGGGTTATCAACTGGTGCCGCATTTTGGCTGGTAATTGCCAATTGTTTTTGCATCACCTTTTTCTGCGAGCTTATTTTTTGGCCAACACTGTATGTATAATCGTTTTTGTTTGCAGTTAATTGACACCCGGAAATTGACTTATGTATCCGTTTGTAAAATATATTTTCGTAAAAGAACTTTTATTTGTAAGTTAGTAAGTTTGGGTTCTGCATCCAAAGGTGTACCAACGGTGGTATCTACTGAGCCATAATAAGTAGACACTTCTGGTTTTTCACAGAATGTGTACATACTATGGGCGCTATAAAAACAAAAATAAATTAATATAAAGATAAAGAAAGGGTGAGCAACCCCCTTTCTCAAAAGAGCTCAATTTAGAACAAAAGTAGGCAACTGCTTAAACTTTGTCGCCAAGAAGTAGTCTATGAACGGAACCCTTCATGAGCGGGTGCGGCTCGCATTTTCCCGCATTTAATATTATTACTTCCGTGTCCTTACATTTTATATTGTTTTTTTAAGTGTTCTTTTCTGCGGTGTTAGGCTTCATATACGTATGTCATTACCAACAACTAACACCACGCGATTAGATTAAATTTCGAGACTTACTCTTGGATTCGAGCCTGTTTCGCTTTACCAACGATCAAGCAATCAAGCCGTTAATAAAAATCATGGGGAAAAATCAGCTATTTCCTTTCAAAAGTAGAGTTAAATGCATATGTCAAAAACACACCTCGATTTAAATAAGCTTTAAACTCTTATAACAATTTCGACGCAAAAACCTCTG
This sequence comes from Orthonevra nobilis, assembly GCA_963555765.1. Classification (NCBI taxonomy): domain Eukaryota; kingdom Metazoa; phylum Arthropoda; class Insecta; order Diptera; family Syrphidae; genus Orthonevra; species Orthonevra nobilis. The sequence continues at coordinate 67,220,513 of OY743226.1, read as the reverse complement.
TGCGCATCCCCCCTGTTAAGTCAAAATATTAATTCGGAATCAAAAAATTAAGTTAACTGGTCGACCAGTGATAGTTGTCTGACTGATGGGTGGCGTTGCTGTATTGGTTGTTGTATCGGTTAGAATACTTATTTCGTGTCAAAAACAGTTCTTTGTATAGATGGCTGTGAGGGCATAACACTGACAGTAAGGTGTTGAATTAAATCTTCCAAACTTTAAAAATATATTAAACTAATGTCGAATAAAATCCTTGCGAATTTAGCGAAAGCATTTAGTCCATATCAAATCCAATGTCCCCTTTTGGCTCCACCCACGGAATTAAATTGAAACAAAATACATCTGAGTTTCTCAAACCACTACATAATCGTTCGTTCTTCTCCTAATTCTTCCGCTCGCTCTGTGCATGTAGCATTACAAGAGTATTCAGATCCATTCGTTCACGAACCTCCAACGGAAGAACAAGTGTTTTATTTTAATAGTGAAACCAAGTACATAGTATATTTTCAAGTGTTCTCTTTGCTACTGCACTGATAACAAACCAGCCGGTGCAGTGGTTGTGTGTCGGACTCTTTGATCCGCACGTTAGAGTTCGATTCCCAGTCGGGACTAATCAATTTTTATTCTTAAAATTAATTTATATCAAGTTAATTAAATAAAAAGAAAAATAAACTCAAAATGAGTGAGCGGCAGTCGTCGCCTCACCAAACTGGGGAAGGAGCGGGGAAGGCGGTATTGCCTGACCCTAAGCCGCCACCACCGTTGTCGTCATCGATGACAGGAAAGAGGAGGAGGAGGGCCAGACCAACTCCAAATCTAGTAAAGCGCCCGTCCCTATCGGCTTCAGCTGAAAAGCTGCCGACTGGAGCCGGGGAACGGGCGCCAACAACAACAGCAGCAGCAAAAATAAAAGCATCAGAATTCGTAAATGTCGCAGCAGAAAAATCGACAACAACAATAGAAGAATTCCCATATGTCTCCGACGGCGGCGAGGGCCGCTACACCGGAGACAGCAATTCCTTCGTGTCTTTGGCGGCCTCAGAGACCGACGACGAAGAAGACGAAATTTGCCAATTAGAGGCTATAATACGGGCTGTGAAGGCCAAACAAATGGCTCGGCGCGAGCAAGAGCGCCTGACAGCAACCAGCGAAAAGCCGGCATCTGTTATACAACAACAGCAGCCGCAGCTGCATAAGCAGCAGCAAAAAACAAAGTTGCCGATGCAGCAGCAACAAACAGAGTTGCCAAAACAGCAACAGCAAACGGAGCAGAAGAAGCAGCAGCAGCAAAAACAACAGCAGCAGCAAAAACAGCAGCAGCAAAAACAGCAGCAGCAAAAACAACAGCAGCAGCAGCAGAAACAACAACAACAACAGAAACAACAGCAGCAGAAACAACAGCAGCAGCAGACGACAGTGAGGCCAAAGGTGCCTCCAATAAACACCTACAAGATGGAGCTTCAAGACACCATCAAACTGTGTAAGTCGGCCATAGGCGATAATTTTATAATTAAACGTTTAAGTAATGACAGGCATGCTATCCACTGCTTCACAGTGGAGCATCACAAAATAATTAAAAATATATTAGAGAAAACAACGACTGAGTTCTTCTCATTCACCCCCAAAGGAGAGCGTTTGCAGACAATGCTCCTTCGAGGTTTAGATTCGTCCACCGATCCCGAGGAGCTCCTTCAGGAGCTTCAAGCGAAGGAATGTGACGATCTTAAGTTCGTCAGTGTTAAGCCTTTCACTACAGCAAAGGCCCGAAGGGAGAATCGGAAATTACCGTTCTTCCTGGTCCAGCTGACTCCCAACAGCAAAATAGATAGTCTGAGGAAAATTAAAGTCCTAGATTATCAATGCATAAGTTGGGAAAAATTAAATCGCAGCGATAACATTTTACAATGTGTTCGCTGTCAGAGATTCGGGCACGCCGCTGCGAACTGTCAAATGCAGTTTCGGTGCGTTAAGTGTGCATTGAACCACAGTGCAGAGAAATGTCCTCTAGGTAAGGATAGGGTTGATGATACCACGTCTCTGAAGTGTATTCTTTGTGGTAACTCGGGACACACCGCTAACTATCGGGGTTGTTCCAGTTACCAATATGTTAGGAAATTAAACCTGGCTCGTCAACAGAAGGTGGAGGTGAAGCGCCCACCTGTTCCTAAAACTCCAGCCGTAACTCCCAATGTGACCTATGCCCAAATGGCGGCCGGTCAGAGGAGTACGGTACAACAAGCACCAAAGGTTGCTCCTCAGGCCTCACGACCTGGAGCACCTAGTGGTGATGCTGATCTGCTGGCTATTTTGCTTTCTATTCAGGGGCAAATTAGTCAGCTGCAACAGCAAATTCAGGAACAGGCGACACGCGTAGATCGTATCTACACTTTGTTGCCGAGTCTAACGCGCCTCCAGTCGTAATGTGTTCGCTGGTGGAGAAACCCTTAAAGATCCTTTCAGTGAATGTAAATTCGCTAATAAATATCGAACGAAGAGCTGTACTCTTCAAGTTGTTAGAAGACCGAAGTCCCGATGTTCTTCTGGTTAGCGAAACCAAGCTCTCTCAGAGGCACAAGTTGAGACACAGTCAGTATCATATTATAAGAAGAGACAGACCCAACTCCAATGGGGCTGGTGGCGTCGCTATCTTTGTTAGAAAAAATCTGCGTTTTAAGGTTATGTACAGCGGTGAAGTGCGTAGATTCCAGGTGCTAGAGGCTTGCATCATATGCATCCCCCTCCGTAGTGGGAAGAGGATGTATATGATCGCAGCCTATGCAACTGAAGCTACTCAACAAACCTGTTTTATCTCAGAGCTCGAGACACTTTTTCAATACTTACGTCTGGGTTCGGAGGAGAATTATTACCTCATGGCCGGAGATCTAAACGCCAAACATAGTAATTGGAGAAATCAATCACCAAACACTAGAGGGAACCTACTATTCAATTGGTGGGGTCAGAATAGTGTCGAGTATCGACTCGATTTAAAAGCGACGGATAGTCCGTCTTATCCCAGATCAGGCTCCTATATAGATCTTATGCTGTTTGACGAACGGATACAGCTGACTGACATGGACCGACAGACAATAAACTGTCTTCACACATTCGTGTACGACAGTGACCATTGCGGATTTAGTGCCGTAGTAACAATTCCCAACGAAATTGCGGAACTGGAGGAGTATGTTCAAACGCATTCTTACAATTACAGTAGGACGCGGTGGACACGCTTCTCCCGAACAATGACAAGAGCACTCTCTTCGGACTCGCTCAACCCACCATCCAACAGGAATTTGTCGAACGAAGAGATCGACACTTACCTCAAACGGATGGACGACACAATAAAACAAACAATGGACAGAACAATTCCCAAGTACCAACTGACTGACAATGTCAATATATACCGCAATGCTACGATCGACGCTCTACACCAACAAAAGAGTAGGCTACTGACGAGACTTAAACTCCTGTACAGACGTTTCACCGACCCACAAAACTCGGAGGTTAGGACACTGAAATCACAGCTTAAAAACCTACAGCAATTAATTCAGCAAAATTACCGTGCTGCAATTAATTCGCATTGGAATAACAAAATCCGGGCTGTTAAAGCTAGCAATCCTAGTATGTTCCCGGAAATTAATAAAATCTTTCGAAGAAAAAATCAGAATGAGCTTCCGTGTCTTAAGCTCCCCCGAACTACAGACAACGAACAAGTACTTGTAACAGCAGGCATAGATCCAATAGAAGCGATCGAAGATGACAACTTTTTTGTGATCGAAGATCCTCAGGAGAAAGTTGAAGTAATAGGTGCGGCGTTTCAGGATGTGTATAAGGTGAATGTTAGCACTCGCCCGAACCATATCTTGGAAAATCGTGTCCTATTGCACAACTTCTACTTGCGATATGACATTGAGCACTGGCGATCGGAGAACACTGGTTTCACCAGGTTCAATGACGATAATTTGGCAAATGATGTCATCGCCAATGAAGGGACACATCCACCATTCATATCAAAGGAAGATCTCCTGGTCATTTTCGGTTCACTGAGAAGTAAGAAATCTGTGGGAATCGACGAAATACCAAACATTGTTCTGAAACACCTTCCTCTAGAAGCGGTAAACATTTACACTACCCTGTTTAACAATTTGCTGAATAATGCACATTATCCAGCTCATTGGAAGACAGCGGTGGTGCAACCAATTCCTAAACGGAATAAAGACACATCCAATCCGGCAAATCTCCGGTCGATAAGTCTCCTTCCCAACATCAGCAAAGTGTTTGAAAAAGTAATCAATAGAGCCCTGATCGAGTGGGTTGAGGACAAAAATATTATTCCGGATAACCAATTCGGTTTCAGAGCGGGGCATGATTGTATACATGCCGCGTCTAAACTGGTATCGGATATCCAATGGTACAAAGGTAAGAAACAATGCACGGGTGCCTTGTTGATTGACTTGGAAAAGGCCTTTGACACTGTATGGTTGCAGGGGCTCTTTTACAAGCTTGACCAGCTCGGCATAAGCAAACCGCTGCTGTACATAATTTTAGATATGCTCACCAGCAGACAGTTTATTGTGAAAAATGGCAGTGTGGTGTCTGCTGGGTCTTTTGAAATTAAAAACGGTCTACAACAGGGTGTAGTTAATTCGCCGATTTTATTTACGATCTTCACAAGTGATCTTGTAGGATCTCTCCGCCAATCCATAGCGTACGCAGATGACTTGATCGCGTACAGGTCAAGTCCGAAGATCGAGGTCATTGTAAGTCTTTTGCAACGTGACTTCGAAAAAGTTCAGGGATATTGCGATGATTGGAAGTTGAAAATCAATTTTCAAAAGTGCGAGACCATTCTGTTTAGGACTCCGTTGTCTGGGGCTTCTAGAAATACTAGAAAGAAGTGGCGAATGTTCTCTATTGTTGGACAAAACGGACAGCCATTAGCGAATCGAAGTGTTGTCAGATACCTTGGGATCTGGCTAGATCAGTATCTATATTTTAACAAACATATAGATGCTGCTCTGGCCAGAGCCAAAGCGGCCTTTGCCTTGACAAAGAGGCTGTTTCACAGCAGTCAACTCGATGCCAAGGTAAAGGTGATCTGTTACACGGCCCTTATTCGGCCTGTCCTTGCCTATGGCTGTCCCGTTTGGTTTAACGTGGGAACAAGCTTAATGGAAAAGATACGGGTTTTCGAGAGACGATGCCTTAGGGCTTGTCTCCACTTATATAGAACTCCAGAGTCTGAGTACAAAAAATTCTATAGTAATGAGGTCCTGTACAACGGGGCCAACCTGATCAGAGTGGACAACTTTCTGATAAAACTTATTCGAAGTCACATTGCAAGAGCAATGACTTCGACCAACAACTTGATCTCCGGGGCTTTTTACCCCAATGATTTGCATCATGAGACAGTGCGCCTCAACGGCCTTATTCCCCCTGAAGCTTTTCTCTATTTAGATAGAAAAGGTCTGGTCCAGGATAGATTAGCGGTACCGTTAATCTTCCACGTTGGTCGAAAAGCTGTGGACGGGCGAGTCACTTACGAACAAGACGTCGCAAGTAGCTCACCGGAGACCCTCAGGTTCAGTAGGGCGGTATCAGACCGCGATAGAGCGGATGTCGAAAGGCAATACAAGAACTTTTGGTGGCTGGATGGAGAATGATCTCTGTCGTTGTATACTTCTGACTCTGAGTGCCCTTAAGGCAAATAAGATAGCATGTACTGTCAGCCGTGGCCGGCTTATATATGTATATTTAAGGTAGTGTTAGTTTTTTAGGATAATTGTATTATAATAGTTAGTTTTAATATTATTAAGTTAGGTTAAGATTTTATATTTTAGATTAGTTTTAAGTTTAATTTTAGATTTAGTTACATAAAAAAAAAAAAGTCCATATACTAAGTTTTTTCCAAATGTAAAATTTTTTCTTAGTTTTTTTTTTTATAAGTTAGAATAATTTTAATTATAATAAATAGTATTAAGTCGAAAGACATATTTTAAGTTGTTAAGTTTAGCTTAGAGCGCCCGCACAGGGCCAGTAAGTTAGTATAAATATTGTTAAGTAAATTAAGCTAGCTTTAAGCGTTTTTGTCTAGCATGTAAGTTTAAAATATGAATTAATAAAAATGCACTGAAATTGAAATTGAAATTGAAATTGAGTATTCAGATCCTCTTGTCAGTAGAAAATTATAAGAAAAAATTACCTACATAAATAATAATTTCTAGAGCAGTTTAAACGAATCTTGGTAATATTTATATAGGAATGATGATAAAGTTACGTAAGTTTCAACGTCCATAAATACATATATAGAACGCGGAGAAAGTGTCGAGCCTTAAGAATGAAATCGTTTTTTGATACTAATTGTATAGTTTGCGTTTGTTAGAACTGCTGGATGCTTCGCGTTAATGAATGAAATTTCAGTTACAGTTGCGATTCGAGACCTTCGTGCGTGTTTCTCGTTTTATTATTTTTCATCAACCACTTTGGCATGTCCAAAGAGGCATGCAATAGTCACCGCTCAGTTACGCACCACAAGCTTACCCCTATATTATTCACTTAAAATACTCACCTTTCAAGTAGTTTAACGGTTTTTACTATTATGCGTACTACAACTTGTTGATTTATACAGCAGATCCAGTTGATTTAGTGAACCGCAAACTCACACATTACGCGAAAATAATTTCATGAATGGATCTATTTTGATTTCGTTTGGCATTGAACGACTAAGGTTAAATATCTCACATAATTTATGATTTAAATTAATCCACAGCAATATAAGACATTGAAAACCTTTGCGGCGACAAGTGATTCAGATATAAGCTGGATGACATTGAAAATGTTAATTCAGAACTAACTGGTTATGTTTCGTAGTTGTATTATTCGATGGTTTTGTTGAGTTCATATACATAATCCACACATGTCGTTTCATCAACTCAATAGAGAAAATGATGTGTCTTTGATTCAAGATAAAAATTCGTTTATGGTTTCTTAAATAAGTTTCACAATTTTGTTTGATGAGTTTATTATTCAAATGAAGTACTTAGAAGACATGGAGTATTTTCTGTCATATGAGGTACACTGACGAAAAATAGAATTAAACTCATTTGTGCACCAACCAACTTTAATTAATCAATAAAAGTAATCATTAAAATTATGTTCCTTGATGTGTTAGGCCATTTGGAACCTTTTTGGCATTGAACGAGCTATGTTCCTGGTAAAACGTTGGCATAAATAAATAAAGGTTATTGTATCGCCGAACCTTTGAGACTCTACTTAAGGGCTTTAGCTTATTTTCATTCATAGCGGATTTTTGATCTTGTCTATGGAGTGGTGCCTTCAACAAATTGATAGCTTCCCCAGCCGTTTGGTATTATCGGACATTACACCATTGCATGACCACCACAAATGACAATGAAATGACAAATGAAAAAAAATGTTCGAGTTTTGACATCAAAAACTTGGATGTCTTTGCACTCGGAATATTCTATCTCTTCTTCCCGTGCACAATCCGTCTAAGGGCACCAAAAGTCAGTGACCAAAATCGTTTTCATCAACAAAGGTTCATGCTTCTGTGGCGTTATATGTAATATCATTTGGACTCTCGAAATAGGATTTTATTGCTCAATTTCCTTAATATCCCCAATATAAAACGGAACCGTCGAACTCCGCAGAGGACGTATCCACGGTAACTCCAGAACGACTCGCACTGGGAACCAGAAGAAATAAAAAAAATTTTTCTTTAAACAAATTAAAACCAATTAACTATCAGATCAGAACTATCAGAAAGGATTCGATTTCTGAAGAAATTCAGTAATATAACACTTTTCCTAAAGCGATTGCTTTTTAAAAGGGCCCGACTCAATGAATACATCAGCTTTTCATAGCCCGACTTCTTATTGCCTGAAAGGTCAATCCAACAAATCCCGCGAACTGGAAAATGTAAAATTTCTTTCCCTTATATGATAGAACAAACTATAAACTCAACGAAAGATCGTACGCAAGCTTAACCTTGTGCACAAAAGAATGCGAGATTCCTGAAAGGTAAAATTGATTGACGAAGACAAAATAAATTTACAAATGCGTCGTAGGTTTAAAGGAAGACTGTGTATTTAAAAATAATTCCAAGTTTGTGTACATAAAATTTGACTAGAATGATTTTTTTTAACTCGATTGAACAGAATGAAGCCACAGGGAGCCAAATCAGGTGAATTTGGTGGTTTTTGGATGGTATTTGTTGCATTTCTCGTCAAAATATAACGAATAATGATGGCACTGTGCGACGGTGCGTTATCAAGGTGCAAAATCAACGAATTTTCTGCCCACAATTAAGGGCTCTTTCGGTGCAATGCTTCACGAAAACGTCATACATCACCCAAATAATACTCTTTGTTTACTGTCTGGCCTTCTGGTAAAAATTCATGATGCACCGTTGTAATCCATGAAAACCGTGTGCATTTCCTTCTTTTTTGACTGAAAAGTGCGTATTTTTTTTGGTCTCGTCTCATTTGGTAAACGCTATTCACTTTCCTGATGTCTGGATTGCTTGGATCGGATTCAGCGTAGGAAATCATGCCCCTTGCAACGTCAAATCCTAAAATTGGAAAAATCGCCAACACACACAGAGATTGATGAACTCTTGTCTTCGTAATTTTTGCAAATGTCAAGCTATAACGCTAAGATGTAGAGGGAACATCAACAACAGATGTACCAACTTAAAAACAAAAAAAAAAGAACTCACATCGGAACGATGGGAGCGCCACACGGTGGTTATTCAGGGAACTTTTTGATCAATGTGGTATATACTGAATAAAAATTTTTATTTGATAATTTTATTCTAATCAGCAGAAAATAAGTATGAAATAAATAAATAAGTACGGGTTTGTGCAACACATTTGCAAGTTTTTTTTTTTCACTACCATACTTTTGTGATTCACTGTATGTAATTTTGTAACCTTTGTACGAAAAAAAAATCTGTAACTCCATGTATATTAGCTAGCGCATTTCTTCGTACTTTGTCAATAAAAAAACAAACATAACCAATTAGTCTTTTGGTAAAATTGTTTCCCGACTTGTACCCAATAAAACTGTACATAGAACTTTGAGCCCAACTAATTGGGATTCCCAATAAATTGTGGAAAAGAAAACATTTCCTTTGCAGTTGGTATCAACCCTGTTCAGAATTTATTCAGTGTTTAAGTTCATAAAACGTTGTCGAGTATATTTAATAACGGATTAAAGCAAAAATGCACCAAGCAAGTGACTTACTGTTTTGGAAAGATGACATGGAATAGAGTCGGCTTGAAAAATCATGTCGCCGGTCTCTGAGAAATGCATTGACTTTGACTTGAACTGTTTTGTCATCGTCAGTTTTTACACCCCACTTGTAGAACAATTCACTTGATGTGTTCAGCGTTTCTTTTGTTTGATTTATAGCAGATTGTAAAGGTGAGTGTGAAGAAAGTATAACTGTGTACATGGAGTCCTGAGGAATCGGCTTAATATGTCCGCAGTAAAGAGTAAATAACAGATAGGGCCCTGCGGAACCCCTGCACACTATCAAACACTATCGTAGGCTTTTTCAGTGTCTAAGTAAACTGCAGTTTTTTTGCACATTCAAGTCGTTCAGCATTTTTTTTGTTACTCGATGAACCTTTTGAATAGTAGAGTGGTTTTGTCGAAATCGAAATTGGTGGTCCAGAATAAGGTGTTTCTGTTTTAGTGGTATGTTTATACGGCCAATCAGGAGTATTGGAATCGCATTGAAGATATTTCTCATATTAATTAGAGCTCTATCCGATAGTTCTCCCAGTATTTCTCCTGTTTTAAGCCGTACCCAGGAGTTTTTGACATTTTAAGCTGTTTTTTATGAAGTGTTTTATTTCGTGGTTGTAGAGATATTGCTATTTGCGAGTGATATATTTCGCCTGATGAAGAAATTGGTGAATGACGTTTGAAAATATTCTGCAAATGTTTTTGCTTTTTCGGTGTTTTTTTTTTTTGGACCAAGTACCATAAGTTTTCATCAAAGGTGGTTTATGCCTTTCTTCAGCTCCACGGCGAATCTGTGGAGATTTGTCAAGAATGTATAAACACGTTGATTATTGTGTTCGTTAAGGAGGTCTTTGAGTTCCTTGGTCGATTTGTTGTAGTTTGCTCATTCCAATGGTGATCTGCTATGTTGCCATAATTTTCGTAGCATTCTTTTTTCTTTGATTTTTTGCCATATAATTTTTGATGTAAAAATTTAATTTGTTAAATTTCAGGGGTTTACCTTGTTGCTTTATATATTGTGCCATTTAAGTGAATAACTGCATTTTCAAGGTCATGGTGTGTCTTGAAAGGAATCCTTGGATCAATTTTCCCTTCAATTACTCTTCGTAATGCACCCCAATGAGTTAAATGGTTGGTGAGAGTAGGGTTGGAACATCGTATTTTTTTTTATAGTGAAGTATTAAACTTCAAAAGAAGACAAGAGCTTATGATTATTAGGATGATTAATTAGTATTATTTAATTTGTATGATTAATGCCCTTACTAATACAGGAGTCAATAAGGTCTTGCTTTTTCTTGATGTAACTTGGCCAATAAGTGGGTTACCAGTGCTAACGAATTTACAATTATTTTTTGTTATCGCCTCTATGAGATTTTTTTCATTTTTAACAGGTGTCAATAAGGACTGGCTATTTCTTGAAGTTACTTGGCCACTAAGAGGGTTACCAGTGCTAACGAATTTGCAATTATTTTTTATTATCGCCTCCATGAGATTTTTTCCTTTTTTGTTGGTTAATCTCGAGCGCCAGTTTCACGTTAAATTCGCCTATTTAATAAAACGCAAGCCCAATGTTTTGATGTACGCAGAATACTGTTGTGAACTTATTTTATATTTTGGTGGTCAATACAGAGCAAATAGTATGAGTGGTCCTCATGCATCCTCGATTTGAATTATCGTTGCTTGTATGGTGTCCTTTGCATATTCTTGAAGAACATTTTATTTTATGTCTTGTCTAATAACTATTGCTGATCCTCCATGGGCTCGTCCGCTAGGATGGTTTATGTGTTTAAAAAAGTATTCAAATAAATTGGGTTCCTGTAGCTAAAAGTGTGTCGATGCAGTTATCAGTTTTAAATTGTATTTATTCAAGGCTTGTTGTTGTTTGGAAAAAATGAATCACATACTTTTGAAAAATGTTGTGGAATCGAAGTGTTAAATGGATGAGATGGGCTTGTTGTGGGATTTTAAAACCACAACGATCCAAAACTTACTTTCAAATTTATAAGAGACTTCCTGGGTATGAAAAAAGTTAATGTCTTAGATTGGTCAGCACAAACCCCCAAAAGGAAATTCACAGAAAATCTGTAAGAAATTTGAAATTCACAAATAAAGGGGGAGCAGCTTCGTAGTCAGAAGTACTTTTCGACGCGTTTAAATTAAATGAGTAAGTATCCAAAAGGATCAAATAAACTCACATTGATTTCATGCCGAAAAGGAGTGCAAAACTAATCTCCTATGCGTTGCAAATGAGGGTCAAGCTGAATCATGTTTTCGGCTTATTCTCCGAATCTTCGACGCGTATAATGGTCATGCGGTTTCAACTCTTGCACAAGCTGGACCTTATAAATTTTAGTATACCATGATACCATAGCTCCAATTGCTGTGTACGATGTCGGATTCCCCTCATTTCTGCGGTCCACAACGACATTAACTTTTGTCGTCTTTAAGAATGCATATTATCCACTAGAGTGTACATACGTGGTGCGAAAACGATTTATAGTGTTCCGAATAACTTGCTTAGATGGAAGATTATGTCGACCGAAAAATAAACGTAGCGCAAGATAAGTTTGGCGAACCAAACCTAGGTTTTCAAAATAAAATTGCGCAATTTTCAAGCGTTATCCTAGCGTTAATCTATTCATCGTTAAATGGCAAAATGTATAATTCACAAATCATATTTCAACTGCCATATAGACAAGTGTTGCCAGTTTAATTACCAAACCTTAAACAAAAAACTACCTTTACTTTATATAGTATATGCAAACTAATTATAAAATAATCTTTCAACAAAAAAGTTTTAATATATTGCTTCAGTTTGAGGATATTATTCCCTCAAATCAAAACTAAAACAATATTGCATATGTTTTGCACAATATTCAATGATTTTTCAACGTGAAACGGATGAGAATCCTTTTTTTAAAATGTCAAAATAAATCCTTTGATTGTACAAGTATTTAAATCCGACAGTAAATACACTCAAGTTAGAAGCAAAGGTAATTAGTTCTTAAGTGTATTTTTTGTTTTTCATATCTTAATTCAATTCGTACACTTTGCCTATATCCACTACCTTTGATTTAAAATCAACGTTCCCTGAGAAGATTTAATTTTCTTATCCTAAGTAACCTTTCAACTGATTTGTTCGAATGAAGCCTAAAGAAATGAAAGAAAAACTATGCTACAATTTCACATTCTCAACTCATGAGTTTTTTTCATTCAACATTCGAAGTCAATTACGAAGAAGAACAGTTCTATTTTTAATTTGACAACACATATACATATGATTGTTCTTATGCATATTTATCACCCAAAATTGGACGTATCTGTTTGAAACAAATGTTCCCTCTTTTTTAGTGGTTTTCGTATTCGGCTGTCTATCTAAAGGTTACATAAGAAAACAGATATTGGGTTGATCATGCATTAACACTTTGATTTTCTCCTGGAGTTATTCCAAGAATTATTCTTCCTATTGAAAAAAGTTTTATTTCAAAAACGTTAATGTATGGCTACATATTTTCTTTATCAAAAATGTTTTCGTTTACTCGTACACCAACGTTTCTACATATTGGAACGTAGCAGTTCAATACCAAAGAAATTCATAGTTGATCGCGTGGAAAAAGCATTTTACACTTCATAAAAGTCTGAATACGATTAAACCCTTTTAATCACTTATTAAAATCGAAATGAAAAAAAAATTTTACAAGTAGACTGACATTGAAGAAGTCTACTTGTCCCGCACATTTTGTCCCAAATAACCATAAATTTACAATAATTGAGAAATGTTGCTCGTTCACACAGTATCGAAAATTACGCTTTGTGATTTCTTTTCTGCGAGTCATATTTTGAAATATTTGTTCATTTGAATTTTTCTCTCCTAAACAGCTCGATCAAGAATAAGCTATAGTAACGGCATTCGAACGGATTTACGATAATTCTTGTCTGCAAGATTTAACAATATTGTTTGTATTAATTTTTTGGTATTTCTCTTCAAAGCAACCCTTAGCGAATATATCAAATAAAGTACGTTCCATACTCTTTCTTTCAATAAAATAATCCAGTTATAATAATAAAGTAAATAAATAAAGTTTACAAGAAAGTGTACATTCAAGTGTGTGCTCATACGTATTCATCGATACACGTTACACATACTTTAACTATTTCTTTTTTTATTTTCGTCATGTAATTAACCTAATTGAACTTCAACTGACGGTTTATGTATCGTTCAATAACTTTCTCGTACCACCTTACTATAAGTGCGTCTTATGATAAAATATTTTTGTTTCTATCATATCAAGGACTATACGAGAAATTTTCCGGAAACACTTGTGGTCTGGCAATACATGTTCTTATAGCCGTCACATTTATTTAAAAGTCGCGGTTGAACGTGTGTGTTGTGATTATTATCAATGAGCCTAAACGAATAAGATATTTAGGACAATTATTTTGTCTTTTTACGAGAAAAAACAAACACTTGACGAGGAATTCAGTGGCAAAGCAAATGAAAATGCCGAAATCAACGGTGTATGATGTCATTAATTCAATCGAACAACGTTTGAGTATCGAAGGGGCAGCTGGATCTGGTCGTCCGGGAGCCCCGCAATTCACAGAAGTTCGAATAAATATCCTAAGGGAGTTTAAGAAACATCTCAACACCTCAATGAGAGATATGGTGATTTAGTTCGGATTTTCAGCATCGAATGAAAAAAAAAAGCTTTGTAGCTGATGCAGGGCTGAAGATATTTTTGGCCCAAAAATTCCTGAAGAGGTCAGAAAAGCAAGAGAGTGTAGAAAAAACGAGAACAAGAAAATTGTGCCAGCATTGTTTGCAACATTTTGTTTGCAACTTCCAGGCAAACAATTTTACACCGCGACTTGAAAAGAAAATGTCGAAGAAAATTTAAAGAAGTTAAGTGTGAAAAGTTTACAGCAAAATACAAGATGTGGCAAGCAATATGTTCACGCGGATTTAAATATACAATTTTGTTTAAAATGTAGCAATCATCACTACCGTCCACATTAAGGAGAGAAACGATACCTTCACCTTTCGTAAGACGTCAAAGAGGATCTGTACTGTTTTAGCCAGATTTGGCAACATCCCACTGAGCGAGACAGGCCCTTATGAGACATCAAATATTTTAAGAAAAGATGGAAAGAAATGTCTAAAACTATCGACGAGAAAACTCTACAAAACCCCATGAGAGACGTTAGGAAAAATGTTAAAAAGAATTCTATCTAAATACGAAAAAAAATATAGATTATTTCATTGTTAATAAAGTGTACGAAAGCTTGTTTAAGGAAATATAAAGCATAATCTGTTCTTCTTTTTTCAACATTAAAAATTTGCAGGCGAAGTTTGCCAAATGCTTTCTTAACCCATATTCTCCTGGTGTCCTCATATGAGGACACAAAACGGGATACTTTAAATTTTCTGTTAATCGAAATCGTTCACGTTCAGTCATGTTTCAAACAGTTAATTGGTTCGAGTGAATGTTATTCTTATTGGGAAAATGCAGTTCGTGTGTACAATTTGCGTAGTACAGACGTGTTGTGGAACCAAAAAGTTAACATTTTGTGAAAAGTGCTGATATTATGGCTGCGTCAAAAAAGTAAGTTATAATTATTACAATTGTTGTTGAATTTTAAAGTTTGCGTATTATTTGGAATGTATATAAATTGTGTTCAAAGTAAAAAAAAAATAAGTCATATACTGTTATTCAATTACGCGAAATTTATTTGTGAATTTAGGTGTCCTCATATGATGACACTCGGAGAATGTGTATACATATCGTTTTTTTTTTTTTTTGTTTCTATAAACTAGATGTTTGACACTGAATGAAGTTCTGGACATGTTAGAGCAGGATAATGTTGATACTCCAGATGTCTTCATTGAGCCGCCGGCTGTGAGTGAACTAACAGATGGAGACTCGGACGAAGAGGATGGAGTGAACGTCGAGAGACTGTCTCGTAATCAGCTTATAGCTCCAGCTGAAATAAAAGTTAGCCGACAAGGAGATGTGCCTGACCTTGAAGATACAAATCTGAAAAGGAAAACGAGTGAGACCAAAAAGGACTTGAATAAATTATGGTGGAAGAGGGGTGGGAAAACAATTCAGCCAGCTGAATTTACTGTCGTTGTGACAGATGCCATTGACGAATTGACTTCTGTGCAATATTTTGAGATGTTTTTTGATGATATTTTGCTGGAGACTATTACAGATGCAAGTACAGAATATTGTTTATCGAAAAATTGTCCAGATATACAAATTACAAAAAGTGAGCTGAGGACATTTTTTGCTATTTTAATTGTATCTGGATATAATCAACTTTCAAGTAAGGCAGATTATTGGAGTTCAGGCAAAGATATGCGAAATATTGCAATCTCAGAAGCTATGAGGAGGGACAGATTCGATAGCATCATGAGGTTTCTTCATTTTCAACCAAATTCAAACTTGGACTTCTCAGATAAGTACTTCAAACTAAGACCTCTTATATCGCATATACAAAAAAAATGTATGCAACATAACGTCCCTGCGGGGCCTATTTCACATGATGAAGCTATGGTGGAGTATTTTGGAAAGCATAGCTGCAAACAAGCTATTCGAAATAAGCCCATTCGATTTGGCTACAAAGTGTGGTGCCAAAATACGCCATCGGGATACCTGATAGCTTTTGACCCATATCAGGGAAAAACTTATTGCGGTGACGAGAAAATGGAAACCAAATTTGGAAAATGTGCTGCTACAATACTTCATCTGTTAGATGGATATCCCCTAAGCAAAGCTCTTTTTCCATACCATATTTACTGCGACAATTTATTCACGTCATTCGGATTGCTTGATGAACTCAAGCAGAGAGGTTACAATTGCACCGGAACTATAAGAGCTAATCGCTTAGGTAATGCTTGCTGTCTTACGGACTTAAAAAATTCGAGAAGGAAAAAAAAGGCTACACAGAAGTTGCTACCCTAAAATATAACAACACCAAAATATTTTTGACAAGATGGAAGGATAATGCGGTTGTCTCTGTTGCTTCTACTTGTTTTGCAGGTGATCCTAAAGGAAGTGTTAAAAGGTACAGTAAAAGTGAAAAAAAATATATTTTCGTTGACATTCCTCATTCGATCCAAAATTACAATCGAAATATGGGTGGTACAGATAGAATGGACCAGAATGTCAACGCACATCGCATATCCATTCGTGGAAAAAAATGGTGGTGGTCATTATTCACATGGATACTGGACGTTTCGGTTCAAAATGCTTGGTTGCTTGCAAGATCGAAGTCTGCAACGAAATTGACGCAAAAAAATTTTCGTCGAGATTTGGCCATGTCCTATTTATTACAAGCGAGAAACCCACCGAAAACCAGCAACAAACCCAAACTACCACATGGAACGCAATTGATTCGATTTGATCAAATAGGACACTACGTCAAAAGAACTGAAAACAACAAGCAGAGAAGATGCGCTGGAGATAACTGCGAGTCAAAAGTCAGGACTGAGTGCTGTAAGTGCAATGTTGGGCTGTGCATTACCTGCTTTCTGCCATACCATACTCGTACTATACAAAACTAATGTATTTCTTTTTTAAGCATTGAAGTTTTTAAGTTTTTGAAGTAAGATCGAGTGTATAAATATTATTTATATTCTAGAAAATAAACATTATTTAAAAAAAAAAAAAATTTTACACATATTCTCCGAGTGTCCTCATATGAGGACATCCTCTAACTCCGCACTCGAACGTTGATTTTTTATTTTTTTTTATATTTCTAATTTCCTAAGCCATTTCAATACATGTTGCTGATTTTCATTAAGTTTGAACAAGTATTTCTTGCCTTCGGATAATAAGGGTTAAGTGACTTGGGAAATGTACGCGTTCAGAATGTATAATGGATTGCATTATGATTCAGCTTACGCACCGAAATTTAACATAAGTGTGTCCTGTCGTCCTGCCCTGTGTAAAAAAAAAAAATTACAAAATAAAGAAAAGGTGGATATCATCTCACGGTAGCGCTCACCATTCACAGCTACGTTACGATTCGCATCATCTTTGAAGAAGTACGGTCCAATGATGCCACCAGCCCATAAACCGCACCAAACTGTAACTTTTTCTGGATGCATTGGTAGCTCTTACAATGCTTCTGGCTGATATTCACTCCAAAATCGACAATTCTGCTTATTTACGTACCCATTGAGCCAAAAATGAGCTTCGTCGCTGAACACAATTTTTCGGTAAAAAAGTGGATCTTCCAACTTTCCAAGAGCCCATTCACCAAAAATTTTACGTTGCGGTAGGTCGTTCGGCTTCAATTCTTGCACCAGCTGTATTTTGAAAGGCATCACACCTAAATCCTTCCGCAAAATTTTTCACGTTGTTGAGTAACAGAGGCCCAATTGCTGCGAACGGCTACGAATCGATAATTGATGGTCATCATTAACACTGGCCGATACAGCTGCGATATTTTCTTCAGTTTGCACTCTACGTAAGCGTGTTGGTGGCTTAATGTCCAACAATGTAAATTTTGTGCGAAATTTAGTCACAATAGTCCGAAAAGCCGCTTCAGTGGGTCGATTAAACTGACCATAAAATGGAAGAAGCGCGCGATGAACTTTCTTAACAGAGCACGCATTTTGATAATAAAATTCAATAATTTGCAAGCGTTGTTTGTAAGACGATTCATGGTTAAATTATAGACCAAACTGAAGATGTTTGACAGTGAAACAAAACACGAAACGTGCGTCAGCTATTTAAACCAGTGTTGCCAAAAAGATAATAGCTAAAAAATCACCCTTTATTTGTCTAAGAGGAATGTGTCAACATTAACATCCGCCGCGTCAAGTCTTGGTAAATGGAGAATTAGTTCACATTACTTACATGTAAATCCAAGGCTTGAAGATCTCTTCAATTTATCTTCAGTTTTCTAAAATTAAAAATCGAAGGAATATCAAACATTGTTCTATGACCTTACTTTAGAAACGAAATAAATTTATACCATCAGGGAAACGGTCGTGGTGCATTCCATTCCTTAAAGAAGTTATTATAGTGGAGTATTCGATCGATGTTTCTCCGGCCGAACATCAGCAAAGTATTTCAAAGAGTTATTTAAATAGCCTTAAATAATAAATGTTATATTATTTTAATTTAAAAAAAAAAAAATGGAACCTTCGCACCCACAACAAGCTGTCAGTCTCGTTTCGCCGTCGAGTCAGTCTCCCTCTTGAATGAGTACAAAAGGTCCGAAATTCAAATAATGTGCGGTCCCGAACCGCAACTCATTGAGGTTGTTCGCAACACTGCCTATTGGACTAAAACTTTTCTCCACTCAAATCGCGAGTTTTTGAGCTTTTCAACATTTAAAATTTTCCTGTAAAGAAAACTTTATGCTTCGGCTTAATTTGTAAGACTTTTACTATATTATAGTAAAGACAATATTTTTATAGTTAACTTTAAAATCATAAAAGATACTTCTATTTTTTACCTACTACCTTTACTAAATAATTTTATTAATTTGGTTAAATTAACGAACTTATATTTTTTCTTTGTCACTTTCCTCGCGGTTGAGTAATGCTGTTTAAATGTTTCGTACGTCTGTTCTCTTTAAATGGATATCAAAAAAGAAAAATACAAAAAATTTTCAGTTGATTTAGTTTAACAATGAATGAATTGGACTAGAATGTTTTATTTTACACTCCATTCGCTTCCTTTGAAAAAGAACCGTATATCTAACGGAGATTATCCTTACTGATACTGATTGATTTGAAATGAAAATTCAATGTTGTCACATGTCCGTCGCAGTATCAATTCAAAATTAATGTTGCAGAAATAGCACAACTAACTTAATCCGTCTGGAATGATTTTAAGTTTTTGTGCTTAGCGATAAAAAAGGATCATCATGCCCAGTATTTTGTCAATGCTATCAGTGCTGTTATATGCAGATTTGAAGGCGACTTGAAATTCCATATGTACGAATAAGCCAAACAAAATAAAAGCTCTACATTTTGTTTACTTGTAATTCCAACAAGAATAAGATCTTCCAGATGGGAAACCAAACAGTAAAAAGGATTTAAAACGATCACAAGATCAAAGACCCTTACGCGTGTCACATCCATGTATTATAAAATAAATAGTTAAAGACAAGTGTTTCTTGTGATCCTGGAGCGCGTTTGAGCTAAAATTGTCATCGTTTTTAAGAAATTGCTTTAAAGAAGGGATTGAAAAATAAGAATAAATTTTAACATTGAATATCCTTGTGTGACTTAATGTTTATATTTTGCTTTATTTTTCAACCCTATTTTTTTTAGAAAGCTATACAAAATTCAATTCGCACCAACAACACTACATTTTGACATTCGTTCCACAGGTTGCCAAATGCCTTTTTTTATCTTATTAGAATTCGAGCTTTTGACTTGTCGAGATCATTGCCTACTTTTAAAAGTTGTTAAGTTGCTCCATGAAACCCATTGTCTAGTTTTAAGTGTTGAGTTGAGTTTTATGAAGCATTTTCTTTGTTTGATGACCCCCATATATTTTTAACTATATCATTTTTACTATTTGTTGTGCAAATTGCAAATGTGTCTCCTTAGAACTGCTTATGAGATACATCTCTTTGACAAACGGACGGACGGGCAGCAGAAGCTTTGTACCTCCTTCCTTATGGCTCCGTTGGTTACGGAACCCTAAAATAAATAAACAGCGGAAGTAGATTTTCGCATCTTAACGCAAACTCTGACAAGAATATTCATTTTCTTTTTTATTTATTATCCAACCTGCGCAGAGCTTATTGTTGCATCTAAAACATTATGGAATTGCATGTTGTTTTTAGGAGAACTCTCCTGAGGCAATTTCTTTTAAAGCTTTTTGAAGATCGTCAAATACAGACTAACAAGCATATACAGTGGTCCCCCAATAATGTGAACTAGATAAAACAAGGCGTTTTCGGATTTTGATTGAAACGATTTTCTAATCCATTAAAAACAACACAATATTGATTAATTCAGAAAAAACATGAAAATAATATTATTTTATTCATTTCAAAAAATATAAATTGTAATTTTGGACTGGCAAATAGCTTGATCTTTCTATTGCTTCTGGCCATAACTTCAGCAAATTGGAAATCGTTTTTGCGTCAAATTCATTTTAGTTGGTGTCCTCAACAAGCGTATTTGTACACTAGATCGCTTTCGAGCTAGCAGCTATAGCTTTGGAGCAGCTTTAATGACTTCGTCGCTTTCATTCCCCGAAGTGTCCTCAATTTGTTTAGGTTCATCAATGACGATGACCCAGTCTCTTACTTCTTGTATGACATGTTCTGTTCTAAAACTCCAAGGACATCATTAATTGCGTGTAACTCTCCTTGAAACTGAGTTTCGGGATGTGTCCTTCATAATTGGATAAGTGCAATTAAATCATCATCTTTCCAGTTGCCTTCTTTCGGCAGAAAACATTTAAAGCACTTAGCGATAGAGAAAACGCGAAGCCGCTCCCACTTTTTTTTTTATCCCAGCAGCAATGTCTTCACTTTCAGTACCGATAATTTGAGCCAGCAATCTTTATTTGTAGTTCATGTTTAGTTTAAACATGTAAAATGATAACGTCTTCATTAAAATTTTCATAAAACAAATTTTGAAAATATTCACTCGACATCAAAGCGATTTTGTTCGACCTACAAATCCGTGGGACTTTGAAACCTGAAAAAGCTCAAGGACATTTAGACTTCCCGATAACTAATGCAGCGACCATATGCGTTCCCATTGCATTCGTGCAAAACAAACATTTTTTTTTCTTGCTAGTTTTTCTTCCTGTAGTGTACATTCTGTCGACAAATCGAGTGTTTAACTAGGAAAAAGTTAATCTGTCGAAACTGGAAAGTGGCTCTCTCTTTGCTTTTTAAGCCACTCGAACAATGCATTTTCCATTTAAGGCCTTTCGGATTCCCTTTGCGTCTTCCTTTTCCCTGCTGGTCCAGATTAGGTTTGTATGAAATGGTCAAACAGCTTCTTCGAATTTGACGTTATTCCTGTAATTGTTGACTTCGACACACCACGCTTTTCAGTTAATACAAATCCATGATGTGCAGCATTTAGTTCGTGTAAAATTTTGCACTTATCTTTAATCGATAAAAATGGATGCTTTTTTTGTTTGGATGTCATAAGGTACCAATTGATGTTATTTTGCACACAAATCGAAAATATAAACTGCAACCACACAATAACATACCTTCTACTAGTTTGTAGTAGTTTGTAGTTTGCAACTACATTTACAACTTTAAGACAGATAACAGTTATTTTTTCCCTTTTATTGCACGCAAAACGGACAAGAGAACATTAAAACTTTTACAAAAAAAAATCACATTTTAGTGGTTGAAAATTTCGGAAGTTCACATTATATAGAAGACAATGTAAAGTTTGAGGGACTACTGTATCATTATATTTATTTAATTGTCCACGATAAACGCTGTATTATTAGAAATTGTCTATCACCCTGTATCTGGCCCCTATTTGCGCATGTTATGAAGAAAAAAACTCTTTGGTCAGCTTAGATGTATCCAACTGGAGTGTTCTTGAATAATTTGTGTTAAATTTCTTTTTTCTTTTCTTTTTGTAAAATCTCAATCAAATCTTGACCTTGAAACATAATTTTCGGTTTATTCTCTTGCGAATATAAAATTAATATAAGCACAGGGAGAAATAAAAGATAATTGGGTCAACATCGTGTTTTTACATTAACCCAAGCGTACTTTCTGAACTCTAATCAAAAGAACTTTCGATCAAGAAAAATTTTGGGATCGTTTTATCTCAAACTTAAAATGTTAAATTACCAATTTTGCATGGATTTGCATAGTCTTATGTACACGCGCAAAAGAGTTGCAATGTTATCATGTATTCGCAGTTTGTATGATTGGGGAATAATATCAAGCAGTCAATTTCAGTTGTGAGTGAATGCACATCAATAAACAAAACCTAGGAACACTCGTAAGCGCTGAACTATGAAGTGGTGCAGAGCTTAAAAGTCGGCGGCCTTGACTGAAGCTACAAGTTGGCTTTTTAGACATGGGTATGCGTGTGTATTTTATTCAAGTGCTCAGCTTGTGAATGCATCTAGTTACGGTATGGATCGAATTTTTATGTAATAGTATTAAATTCTATAAATGAAAAGATAATAATATAGAGAAAACAGAAAACGTTCCCTATGTGGTGGTTGTTTTACGACTTGATTTGCCAGTATTCTGTAATTCGAAACTGTCGCGACAAGAGAAACCCCTCGTAATGTTGGGTTCTTTTACTTTTATATTTAATGCAGATTTACTATGATCAATTAAATTAAACAAAATTTGAAATGTTAATTTTTCTTGTTAGTTGGTAAATACGTTATTCCAACAACAGCAAACAATAGAATAACCCCGCTTTCTATACCTTGTCTGCCTTTCACATGTTTTTGTCGAATCAAAATTCGACGTTTTTCATTTTCAAGGTCAAAACCAAAACCAATTAAACAAAGTAATATGTATTGTCGTACGTGTTATCTTTAGAAGGGAACTCATGTGGGTGTTCTGTTGAATCGATTTCTTACCTTATCAATATCGTTTGAGTGTACAAAAATACATGAAAACACCAGTGGACCCTATAGACATAAAATAATAGTAAAATTGATTAAGATATTAAAAGAGAAGGTGTGCATTAACTTCCTGCCTTACTGTGAAATAGTGTGCTTATGATTAAGCTTAACAATTTCTCTATACAATCATTTCATGCCATTAATAAATTTGTTTATATATTACTTGCCGAAGAAATCTGAAATCAGAGGTGCTTTTTCTAGGCTCAATTCATCTCAACGTTAGACAGTGGTCGAAATTATCGTTCTTATAATATTTGTCAGTTCACTGCAGTTAAAAACTTTGCTAAATTCTGAAAAAATATAAGTAGGTATCTGCGCAATGTGCGTCGCGTTTGCTTCCAACAACGGTATAAGTGAAATCACTCTGGACCTGCAGCAGTGCAGTTCGGTAGACCTTATGCGTAGTTTCGTGACTACTGAAAAATCGACTTCTACACACCAATGAGCAAACATCAGCGGAGTCCAACTAGCGAAGCTATGAACTTTGCTTAGTTTCAGTTTGGGTTTCTATCATTTCTATTTATCTATCCGAACAGCCTGAACACTAGACAACTAGTATAAACTACCACTATATCTTAACTTTACCTAACCAGCTTACTGGCCCGTTGCGGGTGTTCTAAACTTAGATTTAACCACACCCTTTGTGAATATATAAGTCAAATGCTTGTTCATTCTTAAAAATACACAATTATTTAATCAAAATAAATGTCCATGCACTCAAATATGTGTTTATACATAAAATATGATTCTTATCATTCTGCGGAACCGCGTGTGATGTCTCGATTGAAGATGAGTCGCCTGTTTTAAACGGGCGAACTGGAAGATAAGCAGCACCGCAAGATTGCACTGGATCAATACTTTCGAATCGAAGAAGAGCAAGTCTTCTGGGGCGACAAAACTGTTGTAGCGCACACTTTCGTGGTTCAAATAATTATGGAAGAAAGATTCGAAAATTATGTTGTTGGAAGAAGTCGTTGCCGTTGCAAGGTCGCTTCGGTAAGTTTAATCAAAAGACTATTCACACTAGTCAGGTTCGCCTCATTGTAAAGCACCTCATTGTGACAGAGTGCTTTGTATTGGTTCTTAGGAGCTCTATATAAGCAAAAACAAGCAGTGACAGTAATGTGTAAGCAAAGGTCTGACTAGCCCAATGAAGTAGATGATCTTCATCGTATCGTTGAGTTGGCTGCTGATAAACTGTTTCCTTATCATGTCAAAATTCGCTCTGGCTCTGGCTAGAGCTCTTCTGCTAGGTAGAGTAATTGCGTTCACTCAACGCTGATTTGAAAATAAAAAAATTACTATATGTAGCTACATATGTTTGTAAGACGCAGAGGTACACAACTTAAACTCTAATTAACGATACCTGGAACTTATTAAAGACGGAAATGATTTTAAGAATGAAGAAAGAATATCAACGCTGTCATTAACATGAACACGAGGGCATAATGCACACGCAGGGGGTGTATTCGGCAAGACATGGAGTCTGAATTCACCCTCTTTATATTGGGTTGGCAACTAAGTAATTGCGGATTTCACTCATAGATGGCTTAAGTTGAATTTTTAGGTTTGCTGATGTAATCGATATGTCAAACACATTGTGTTATTTGATAGTTGGTACTTCAACTGTCAATCAGTGAGAAATTTTTTTTGATCGGTTGTGTAGTTTTTGTTTGGGGTCTGTTGAAAAATGGAAAGGCAAAACGAACATTTACGTCATCCGCAAAGGAAAAAACGCATCGCAAGCTCACAAAAAGTTATGTGCTGCTTATGACGACGAAGCTTCAAAAGAACGGTAGTGTCAAAATTGGTTTGCCAAATTTCGTTCTGGTGATTTTTTACTCAAAGATGAAAAACGTTCTGGTCGTACAGTTGAAGTCGATGACGACCAATTCAAAGCAATATACGATTCGGATCGTCACAGTACAACACGTGAGATTGCAGAGAAGCTTAAAACAACTTTGCTTTGTACGAAAACTCGATATATGGGTTCCTCATGAACTGAAAGAAAATCATTAAACGCAACGCATTATCATCTGCAATTTGTTAAAGACACGTAATGAAAATGATCCATTTTTAAGACGATTGATAACTGGTGATGAAAAATGGGTTGTTTACAAGAATGTCAATCGGAAAAGATCGTGGAGCAAGCCAGGTGAACCAGCTCAAACAACATCAAAAGATGATATTCATCAAAAGAAAGTTATGTTATCAGTTTGGTGGGATTACAAAGGAATTGTCTACTTTGAACTTTTACCACCCAAACGAACGGAATTGACAAATCGAAAAGGTGTTGTATTCCATCATGACAATGCAAGGCCACACACATCTTTGGTCACTCGACAAAAATTATTGGAGCTTGGTTGGGATGTTTTGCCGCATCAGGACTACCATAAAGTCCTGATCTTGCACCATCTGATTACTTTTTATTTCGATCTATTCAAAACTCCTTGAATGGTAAAAATACCTGGTACCTGGTTTAGTTTTTTGCTGATAAAAACAAGAAGTCTTATGAACGTCGAATTATGATGCTGCCGAAAGATGTCAAAAGGACAGAATAAAGTTATTTCGTTCCATGAAAAAGTTGTCTTTTATTTTCTAAAAAAATCCGGAATTACTTAGTTGCCAACCTGATATAAGAAAAAGAAATAATTGAAAATATGACTTATTTAGGATTGTTGAGATCTAACGAATGGAACGGCTTGTTAATCGCTTTCACCATCTGTGTCTGAATCGCAAGGAATAGAGACAGTGAAATAATAGTAACTCTGACTAAATAGGAAGAGTTATAAATGACTGAAAAAACAGGAATTAAAAAAAACGGTGACAACTGTAACACACGCAAAGTGCCGAAATAGACGGATCAAGTGGCAAACATTCAAAACGAGCTCATAGCTCAATGACGAGAAATCTTCACCTAATTGTGGTAGCGAATTAAAAAGCCTCTTACTTTCAGATCTCGTCTAAGAACATCTTTCTAATCAATCGCTATCCATTTATAAATATTTGCCTTGCCATGTTAATGAAGAAATAATGATGCTAATATTAGGATGATTTCTTAATTATCGTGGAATGAGCAATTGATAATATATTGATAGTATATTTGAACGTTTTATTATTGCTTTAATTTTGTCTGTTCACGCCTTGAATGAATTCCTTTAATCTTATATTTAACTAATGGAACAAGCTTTTAATATCTGGGAATGCATTTAACATTTGTCGGGAAACTGTCGCATCAACAACAGTCAGTGAACGTCAAAAGTTGGGTTCGTGTAGGTTTGGTGCTTCCTGTCTGAAAGGCAAAGAAACGATTTGAAGTCCGTTGACGTTAGGTAACGTAAGTATGAAAGGTGTAGCTATGCATTCCATCCAAACTCCATTTACATTAAGTGGGTTGTCCTAGGAAATTCGGCGAAGATCGCTTACATATAGCTGCTTTAAAAATAATCGCTTTGCACACAACGATGCATTGTAACCGTTAAGTTTTCCAAAGTATTCCTTTTTTTCCCATCCGCAAGTTTAAATGTTAAAACTGGTGAAAATGCTCATTTTATTTTGTATTCTGTTTGTTGCAAAAACTGTAAATCTGTAAGATCAACCCTGATCAAATCAGTCTGAGAATACTAGTATTAGGGTAAGGCTATTAGATCAAAATATTAACTAACACCATTTGTTCGAAAAAGTCGTTTGTAAATCCAACGATACATCGATAATATTGAAGACATTTTGATGCCCCAAAGATTTACATACATATATAGAAGCGTTGGTTGACTTTGAAATCGCATTTTATAGACAACCAACAGATCTTATACATGTGGTGTGCTGCTAAGAAGCGTATGAACGAGGAATGGTAAGAGTAAGATGCACGACGAGCTTCACCTTAAAGGCTCGAATCATCTTCGATGTATACCATGGGAGTTTCCTCTTTTCTATATTCTAATTCACTCCGCCCTAAAATTTACAACGATTGATCGACTAAAACGTTCAAGTATTAGATAAAGCTTTCATATGTTGGTACTGAGAGTTTATTAATGTCAGTGATTTTTTAGACCAAACTGGCAACATGCATAGCCGTGACACAAAGGACATAGTGGAGTGGGAGATGTGATCACTTTTATTGGGATAATAATCTCGCAGTAGAAGAAGTAGATGCAGCCAAATCATAAGTATTTTTTATAACCCGTTTCCTTAACGTTTAAGAGAAAGGACGTTTTTGTGCGGGAAGAATTTTGCCTTTATTAGCGATGGATTAACTCTAATTAAACACGTCTAAACACATTACTTGTATACCATATATTAAATTTGTTATATTTTATATATGATATGGCTTAGATTTAAACATGATACGAACAGTTTCTCGATAATGAGCACTGAAAAAGAAATTGTTTTTATTAAATACCCGTATAATAATGAAAACAATTCAGTACAGCTTAATTTAAGAATGCCGTGGAGTTGAAAATTAATCTTACAGCGACTTCCTACACGTAGATAAAGGTATGTTAACTGCGGACAAGAATTCTGATAACTTTGACTCGCACATATTAGTCAGACTACTTTGGTGGCTGTAGCTGAAAATTTTGAAGGAAATTTCATAGCTTCGGCGCTAGAACCCGTTTTCTGAAAATCTGATATAGTTGAAGATAAATCTCTTAGCTCAAGCATTGGGATTCAAACCCGGATCTTTTGAGAGGATCTAATCGAATAATGCTATCAGTACTGCTTAAAACAAGCATTGTTAGTGACTCATAGAGTAATACCCATCTTGTCACAGTCATCATTTAGCGTATTGTTATTTGTTAGTTAACATATGCGATACAATAAAGCCTAAAACCATACATAAACGGTTTAACAAATGTAAGATATTTAATAAATACAGATAAAACAATTCTAAGGCGGGGCACGCTCATTACTCATTACGCAGTGGAAACAGAATTTAACATATGTATGTATAACCGTTACCATTAAGCTGATTCAAAAACGCAATATCACAGCTTTGCTGATGTTTTGGCAAGGAATCAAGGCCGATAAGAAGAATAGGGTCCTTATAAGGTGGAAGAGGAAGAGCATAAGTCCAGTTTAAATGACAAAGTGCGAAACGAACAAATTTTTGCGTTGTACGGACTCGATACGGTCAATATGTGTTGAGTAATGCGGTGACCACACATATGGCCTGGCCAATATAGTGTATTAATTAATACATTAATTAATGGACATGCAAATTCTTTACTCCACCGTTTTATGAAGCCGAGGAAGATATTGCTTTTCCTGACTATTTGCTCAATATGAATTGTGAAGTCAAGATTTTGAGCGAATTGTACATCTAAGCCCTTCGTCAGTTTTACTCTGACCAGCGCAAAACTATTTATGGTGCACACAGAGGACAGATGATTAAGACTTCTCGAAAAGGACACGCTTAAACATAAAGATAAGTTCAATGATAAACAATTATTAAGGCACCATTTTGCAAATGAATTAATGTCATCCTGTAAAGCTCTGTTGGTCGGTAAGATTGTGAATACCATTAAATATTTTTATGTCGTGGGCATAAATTAGAACTTTTGAGTTCTTGACCACAATTAAAGCATCGTTTATGGCTAGATGACCAAGCTGGCTACCTTGAAGCACACCTGAGGTAGCGTTTTAAGTATAAGAGGTCGATCACCTCAACACAACATGATACTTTCGCCCGTCAAGGTACAAGAATATCCGCACCACAAAAGACGCAGGGAAACCAAGGGGTTTCATTTTAAAAACTAATGGGAAAGCTTATCAAAGGCCTTACTGAAAACAGTGTTTCGGCAAGCAAGATAGCTTAGCTCTTGCTTTGCTGCAAGAGAGGTACAGCAATACTTTTAAATATTGGATGTATCCCATCAGGTCCGCAGGTGGTGTCAGTTCCAAGGCCAGCAAAATGGTATTCCACATCACCAGGACTTATTGACAGAATCATATTAATTTCAAGTCTGGGTAAACCCCGCATTTTGCTCAATACAAACTGGTATTTTACTTCAATTATTCGTAGAGTAGTCTAGTTTTTCGAATCTGGTCCAGTCACCATATGCCACTGGGATAAGTTAACGGTTCTATCACTGGATTTGTCGATAAGCGATAGTAGTCTGTCTTATGTGTGGCGTTTTTGTAAGTGGTTATCAAATCGGCTTAAATCCTTGTTCGTGTTGTCAAATTGTGATTTGTGTAGATGCCTCTGCTGTCAAGGCAGAAGCTGTGAAGTGGGTGTTTAGCTTTATCTTCCAAAGTTTCAAACTACAAATGTCAAAACTTATGTCGAATAAAATCTTGCAAATTAGACGAAAGGAAATAGGTCGATATAGAAATCCTCCGTTCCGTTTCGAGCTCCACCCACGGAAGTGAGTTCATCCATTATAAGCGTATTCATATCCTCTTGAAGAGCGAGCAAATTATGACAAACAAAAAATATTCACATAAAATTCTTTAAAAAGATTAAAATCAAACTCTAGATCTTTGAATTCCACGTCATTATAAAGCCCGTCGTCAAAAGATATAATGATTTGAAGAGAAGGATGATATGTATCAATTTCTGTCGTATGCGAGGTACTGCGTTCGACAATGCAGTTATTTGCAGTAGAGAGAGACAAGGTCAAGTAATTATCCATGTATTTTTTGAACGGCTTATTTGATGTAATGCACACGAGATAAGAAAGTCTAGAAAATCTGAAAATTAAGTGGTATGCCGAGATGAAGCTTTCTGGAATATTTCGAACCCCAAAGACAACACTATCACCGACTGGGTCCGCAATGTTTGAAGATCTGTCTTTTCGATATGCTTCAAACAGTGATCAAAATACTTCATTATTTAAAAGGCTTGGATTGAACCACTTTTCAGTTAACACAATTACCTTTGATATTATTTCCCGTTTTAGGAACAAATTCGCGGATAGTAGCATCAGCGGGCAAAATCTCAATGCTAATAATTTTCGGGAAAATTCGAGTTACAGTATGGACGGTTCGAATATCAGATTTTTATTTTTATTCCGCCTGGAAACCAAGGTGAATAATTTTGATTTTGATGATAAATCAGAATACGGCAGTGCTCTCCCCATGCTATGTTTGGAATAGTTTGGAAGTTTAAATCCAATACAACACTGTGCAATAGATTTTTAAGAGCACTGTGCGCCAATGATGCATCATCTTTTTCAAGATCCATAAATCCGTCATTGCGTGTTGCAGCTTGCAGCGATTTATACTTTCATAGGCGATGAAAATTGGAGAGTTTCGACTTAAGAATCTCTGGTCTTTTTGACTAGTCATGAAAATTTTATAAGGGCCTCTAAACATATATCGAAAAGTTTTCCTGTATGGACTTTGAATTGCCATTTCCAAGAATATTCTCGTTTGCTGGCAAATGCAAGCATGCATCCTGCTGCTTGTATCAGTTCCATTGTGCTTAGAAATAATTGACTACTTGTGCCAAGAGAACCTCACTTTGGTAAATTAAAAATGTTAGCTTTTTAATTAAATAAAGTGAAATTCTTCTTGCTATGTATGTGTTAAGCTGAAATATAACTCCCAAAACTGGCAACTGAATCTAAGAATAAGAATCTAAGAATCTTATGTCTTAAATCAATAAATATTGAAAAGGTCATTCACCCACTTCAACTTTCTTTGTCGCGTTTATTTTTAAACAGTGTTCCAGTTGCGTCTTACCCATACAAAATTTTGAGCGTATCACTAGACTCGAACCCCATTTTCGAAGTGCAGAACATCACACAGATTTTTTTTTTAACCTTACAACACGAATGTGAAATGCTCAAAACATTCTGAAGCAATTAAAATCACTCGTATTATGTTTATAAACATTTGAAGGAAATTCGTAACCCGATTAACGAGTGTGAATTATATTAAAAAAAAAATAATTTACTATTACGGAAACCTTCGGATTCAAAGAGTGGCTCTTTTTTTGTTTTACATTTTTTATTACTGGTTTCCGTTTTCAATTTAAACTTCCCTTTTCCACATTGAACCTTTTTCCAATAAGATGTAAACAATGCAATTTGTTCGCTTCAGTTAGTCTCTGGGAACAGAAGACTTACTTTTCACTCAATGCATATTAGATTTATTTCAAAAACTTTACTCAAAAAAAAAAAAAAACATTCAAACACCTTTTATTAGCGATTGATTTTTCCAAAAAAAAAAAAAATTAACTCAACCCCAAGAGTATGTATGAAAAATTCCACAACTATCTTCTCCGTGCTTTCGATTTTAATTTGTTTCCACCTGATTCGGGGAAAGATTGCGAAATGTTTATCACGAAAACGTCGTTGAAACGCGAAAATTACACAATTCCATTCTGATGAATTGTGGAGCGCTTAAAAAAAATGTGCTAGGTAAAATGAAAATTAAATTTGAGTTGAAAGCTATTTTGAAATACCTTCAAGTAATTTGTTTTTTTTTTTTTGCTACAACATTTGAATATGTTAAAAAAGATCTCATTGATAAAAAAAAAACTGAACGTATTTGGAAGAATTTGTTTTTTACAGTAAAGTGCACCCTACTGTACTGGCCTTCGCCAATTTACTTCGTTATTGGTATAGACAACAATTTACACTAACAGTCTGAATAAATTGATTCATATGTGACTGTCTATGGGAAGTCATTTATATTACTATCAGGTTTTTCAATAAGAGCGCTACAAAAGTTTTTTTTTAAATAAAACAAAAACGGTTTTGGATGTCTATGAAATTCTTGCTAAAGTACTTCGATGCCATTATGTACGGAACTCGATTTCTTTTGCTTGGCCACAACGGGCACGCTTGCAGAAGTCCAGACGCTGAACCCAATTTTTGACGGTTTTCAAGCATAAATCGGCCGATACTACTGCAATTTCACGTTCGATATTCGTACTAAGTTCATCAATCGTCGCTGACTTGTTGGCATAGACCATAGACTTGATGTAGCCCGACAGGAAATAGTCTAACGGCGTCAAAACGCGGCGGCCAAGCGACTGGACCATTTCGTGAGATAACACGTTCTCCAAACTTGGTTTCCAATAAATTGATTGTGACATTCGCTGTGTGGCTTGTGGCGCTGTCCTGTTGGAACCACATGTCCTCCAAGTCCATATCGTCCAATTGTGGCCAAAAATATTCGGTTATCATTGAACGGTAGCGATCTTCATTCACAGTAACGTGCTGGTCTTGCTCATCACGAAAGAAGTACGGCCCAATGACGCCGCCGGCCCATAAACCACACCAAACCGTAATTTTTTCGGGATGCAATGATGACTCATGAAGTACATGTGAATTGCTGCCTGACCAATACCAATACTGCCTGACCAGAAATGAGCCTCATCGCTGAAGATGATTTTTCGATGAAAATCCGAATCATTTCCAAGTTGTTGCTCAGCCCAATTCACAAGCATACGACGCTTCTGGTGGTCAAGCGGCTTCAGTTCTTGCGTCAATTTAATCTTGTAAGGATGTAGGCCAAAATGGATGCCCAACGCTTGAGAACGACGTGTGAGAGACACATTTGGACTTTCTGCAACTGAAGCCTCAGCGGCAGCAATATTCTCGACACTACGGGCACTTCTTTGTCTCACTGGCACGGGAACATTTTGTCCTGTGCCTGTGGATTCCAATTTTACCACTAGGCGCTCAATTGTTGATCTGCTAGGACGATTATGACGACCATAAATTGGACGTAGCGCTCTTAATGTTGAGGCCACTGAATCCGAATTTCGGTAGTACATTTTAATAATTCCGAGTCGTTGTTGGCTCGTATATCATTCCATCATGAAATGGCAAACCTTACTGAACCTTGAAATGTCAAAAGAGCGACAAGAAATATGGCGTCGTTTGCTGTCCCAGTCGCTCT
Organism: Orthonevra nobilis; assembly: GCA_963555765.1. NCBI lineage: Eukaryota > Metazoa > Arthropoda > Insecta > Diptera > Syrphidae > Orthonevra > Orthonevra nobilis. Next base: position 67,187,787 of record OY743226.1, on the reverse strand, counting down.
ACTTTTGTAGCGTCCCTGTTGAAAAACCCTTTACAATAAAATCAATTCTCTTATATTTGCGAAATAGAAATCAACCGGATGCACCGGAGCGTGAAAAAAAAGAATCTGAGAAATGTGAAAGCTACGAGGAGGACTGCGTATGAGGTAAGAAGACATGAGTTTCTCTTTCAATAAGGTGCATCTGACTTCTGATTAATCCTATTTGGTTTCTCATTGAAATTGAGAAAAGCTTTCACGTAAAAGAATTGAAATAAAATATGTATATGTCCTTAATCAATATTTATATATTAACATGGAAAAATCCAAACAAACTTGAATATCTGCAAATAGTTCATCCACCAACTCTCGAAGAGTTTTCCCGATTTTGTTTCAGTGTCGTACTCTTAAGTTTTTCTTTCTCTTGCGAGTATCGAGATATGCGGCATACTACACTTTTTAAGGATTCCGTTCCATATTACTAAGCCTGCGTTGTCCGTTTGCACTCGCTTTGAAATGAATTTCTTCCATGAAATAGCCCAAAAAATGTCAGAATAATAGATTCACAAGTTTCTATAATATGTCTGCATCAATCAACAATTTAATTGTGATCCTTTGCATCCATTATGTAATCCTTCGTGGAAGATTTATTATTTAAAATTTCTCTTGGAATTTACGCGTACATACATATGTGGTAAGTCGGTAAGTCGTGGGTAGAATATTTTGGTTGACTCATTTTGACGTTTCTCATTCTCACTTTTCGTTGTTTTTTCTACTTTTCTTGATTTCTATTCGTGAGTGCAAGTGAACTCCTTTGACGAAACCCGGAATGAAAGAATAGCTGTCAAAGGTAAACCCTTTGTGTTAGAATCAAATTCTCACTTGCCAGCTTAACTTTTCTTTTACATATTATTATTTTTAAATTTCACATATGTACGTAGCCGTCTTCTTGGTGTAAAATTGATGTGTGATTTAAAAAAATATATGTATATGATATATAGTATGTACGTGATTTTAGTGCAAATTAACGGTTTTTAATTTTTTCCTTTACTTTGCTCCAATTTTTGGATTTTAATTCCCATTGTGAGTATCAAAATATACGACAAAAACAGACACATCTTTTCAATACGTAAATTAAGAGGCTTAGTTTTAATTTCAACTTGATACCTCCATGCGTTTTTGAGAAAGAGGGTGGTGACAGACAGAAGAACAACATAGTGATCCTATTATGGTTCCGTTTTCCTTTCGAGGAACGGAACCTTAAAAAGATGAAACTACTGGAGTGTGTCAAAACAAAAGAATTTAGTGCATTATTATACTTATAATTGAACTTCTGAGACAGAACTAAAATATCCAAAAAGATTTGAAAATTATTACCGTGGACAAATTGGACAATTTTATAATTGGTGCATAATAAAGCTTTGAACTTGAGCAATAATCAATAAACGCTTTTAGTTTCTTGCTGACTAAAATTCCACTTCTTAATAAGGAAAATTGTGGTAGCACAACATATGAGATGTTTTTCATGAGTAAGAATCTCAAACTAAGACAAGTACGCACTTATGGCATTTAGACTCTATATAGTAGCAAAGTCGTTTTGCTAACTAATTTTTTATCTGTATTAAACATGTTTGTACAAATATTCCTTGCGAAAGCAGTTGTAAATGTGTTCGTCTCTTAAGACTTTATTCACTTTGACCATGTTTGGAGCAGACAAGCAAAACCGTATTTGATCATAAAGCGCTCGTGGAAGTCAGCATCAGAAGAACTTAAAGCAAAACATTCTGATGACGACGGAAGGGCTTTAGCAGAGATAACCTTAATCGTCGAACCCTATAATTTCGGTTATATAGCTGAATGCACGATATCAAAAAGTGCATGGGACAGTTTAAAAATAGCTTATGAATCGAGTAAATTAGCACGATAAGTTGAACTCCTGAAAAATGTTGTGCTAATTAAAGTCAGTGATTTTGATTCAATGTAGGAAGTAAGTGAGTGGAGTTTGGGCTCAGAAAATTAAAACAATTGCGCGTGTTTTTGGTATAAAGGGTGTTTTCCTTACTGAAGCTCTTATCGACTTAACATGCGCTATTTATGCTAGTGGGACTTATCTTCGGCCTATCATCTGATCAGATGAACTGAGAATGCATTATCTATTGTATGATATTGTACTGTAATACAGTGCCGTTTAAAAGGTAAATACATTTATGATGACATCGTTTGAATGCAAAAATTATGGTTTAGAATTAAACGATGAGCTGCTGGTTCCTTTCATGCTCGCTGGATTACTGGATGACTGCAACGGACTTATATTGCCTTTAAAAAATCGAAATGACAAATAAACGATTCATTAAAAATATGTCATTACAAGAAAAAAAGTTTGATAAAGATAACAGTGGTTGTGTAGTGTACACGAAATCCGATAACAAAAACTTCCGTTGCCACATATGCTCTAAAACAAGTATTTTTTTTTTTTAACCGAAGTGATATTCTGCTATACTGCGAGAAAAGTGAAATAACTGTCGTGAACAATGATAAGCGTAACACAAATTGTGCTGGTGATGTTTCTATGATAATGATATCGGATAAATTTCATTATAAAGTAACTCTTACTGATGTAAAATACGTGCCAAGATTGTGTGCAAATTTAGTTTCCGTTAGTCGAATGGCGAAAATGCGAAATCACATAGTTTTCGAACGTGGCACTTGTGAAATTTTCATCGTCAAAAAATGCTCATAGGAATTGCGTCTTCAAAAAATGGCTTTATCGACTCAATTGTCAAGTGAATCCAAATCAATCCGAGGAAAAAGCTATGACCGCCTGAGTTGACTTTAATATTTGGCATAAATGAATGGACACATATTTGATGAAAATCTAATAAAAGTAAAAATGAATCGATCGGTATGAATTTAAACCAAAAAATCTATTTTTTGTAAGGCATGAGGTATTGGTTAACAAGCAACGGCATGCTTTCCAAGCAGTGGTTGAAGTGCAGAGGGCTTGCTTCAACTTATTCTTTCTGGCGTTTGTGGACTGTTCCGGCAGCGGATGACTTCGTGACCGTTGCTCCCATCAAAGGAAAATCACAAGTCAAATATAAAATATTTGTTGAAAAAAAGTGTTCCGGAAAATTAAAATTTGTTGCAAAGCCACAAATGCGCGAATCACCCGAATCGACACCTGAGGACTTTTCGGTCGCCGACTCACATTTGATCGACGAGTCAATTTTGTTGCCAGCTGTGAGAAACAGACCATCAATAGCCAACGAAAGTTGCTACGAAACTGATGACTCTCATGACGATACTTACGCCAGCAGGTATAAGCCTTCAAAGCAGAGTTTTGTAAGTGCAGTTGAAACAAACGCCGGGAAAGCATTTTCCCCGCCCGAGTCGCAATTTTGGAAGAAGTGCAAGTAGGTTTTCGAAACTGAGCAGATATGTTACCTATGAAAACATAACGAAATACAACGTTCGCCTAGTTGCGAAGGGATGTCATTAAAAGTATGGAATAGGTTTTAAAGAATTTTTTGCACCGGTAGTTAAGTATTATTCCAGTATTATCTCATAGTCGTAGCCATTAAACACGATCTAGATATTCAACAAACGGACGCATTAACTGCTTTTTTTTAAGCTGTCCCAAAGGAAGATATTTTTATGTTAAAGCCAGCAATGACGGATTGGATCAAGTGTGAAAATCGTTGTATGGCCTTAAACAAGCCAGCCGTATATGGAATAAAAATCTACATCTTGTTCTGCCTGCACATGGCTTCAGAATGAGTTAAGCTGAACTGAACTCTGTGTTTACTGCCGGATTGAAGTATCGAACAATTCTGGTGACAATCTACATGGATGACGTGCTGATCTCAGTAACAACGGGCGTTGAAAAGCGAAGGACTTGGGAGAGGCATCGTCTTTGTTGTGACTCCATATATCTCGAGATAAATCAAACGATTTTATCCAAATTGTCCCCAACGAACAAAAATAAGAAGGAGAATATGGACCAGGTATCTTGTATGCAATTAATAGGGAGTCGTCTATTCGCAGCTCAAGTGTCATGACCAGACATCTGCTACGTCGTAAATTTTCTGAGCAAATACAGTACATTGGGATGCTGCAAAGCGCATACCGAAGGGAACCATAAAAAAAACTTGATTGACAACAGTGAAGCAACGGCAAAAGAAGGTTTGTGTGAAGCTGATTGGATGACTTGGAAAAACGATTCTCGACAATTGGCTACGAGTTTAATTTTCAGGGCAACAAAGCGACAAAAAAGAATTGCATTATCAATGATTTCAGCAATCAAAGATACAGTTTGTCTGAAGCGCTTGGAAAATATCATTTTAACGAATTTTTCGAAAACTGTCACATTAAGGTGCGCCAACAAACGAGCAATGGATTAAGCAACGAATAATTCTCTGACCGAACCAAATAAGTTAATGTTAAAGGATCTTTGATAAATAAAAAAAAGTAAATGAACTGATAAAACTAGAGTATATTTCAACTGATAATATGTTAGCCGATTTTTTGCCTTAAGAAGTGTATAAAGTAAAACATTCAATTTTTTGTATTCAACTTGGTGTTAATTTAAATGTTAAACTTCTTTTAATTGCACAAACAACTTTAACTTAAACGTTTTGTTTATTTTACTCTTAACTTACTGAATTACTTCGAAGTTTTGCGTTCAGGGAAGGTTTTTTAAATGTGAACACCTCTTAAGACATTAAACACTTTAACAAAAGTAAACTACTTTACTTTTACACGTCAATAAAAGACTTTATTCCGTTTTGTAAGCTTATCTTAAGTGGTCGTGTTTCTTTTACTTTGATTTATTTGGTCAAACATCACACTCACTACTTGTCTTAAACGAAATTGCTCAATTTATAATTTTCGTATTTGCTGCCTACATCGATTCTCTTAATAATGAATGCCGTAAATGGGTCACCCGCATTAAACACATACAAATGTTCGCAGCTGTTATTAATTATTTTCCTCATATTAAGAAACCAACATTTCTACAAGACTTATTTTCATATTTAACATCTTCTTCTTGGCTGGAGCTACAAGCCGGGTTGGGGCGCATGTTTGGGAAGATTTTGCATGCGATGTAAAGGGGACTTATCCCTCGATAGTTGACGCAATCAAAGAGCTTTAGGGAATCCTGCAGGCAGTCCGTCAGCACCAGTTGCAATCTTGACCTCATCTAGGTCGGCGGTAGGAATTCTCTTCTGGCATCGGCCACATTTGAACGGGTCATTCTGCTTGACAGAATGGTCCTTCCAGATTCTCAGTTTAGATTTAAATCATTGTAATAGTGGCTTCACCTTTCGGAAAAACTTTCGAACATCATGCTTGCCATAGCACCTCCATCTCTTCGATCGCGTGCTTCTCATGCTCCTTCTTTTTCTTCCTGAGGAGCCGGTTTTCTTCCCTTCATTTCTGCTCGTAGAGCACGCGAGGAGCTCTCTTTCTTCGATGGAGCATCGCTTTGTATACATCCTGTTTTGTTGCATGCGCTTACTTCCACTCGCTGTCAAACAAGGGGCTTTTCTTTGGTGGAGGCATAGGCCCAAGCACACCAGTAGCGGCTTCTGTGATGTCTTTTCTGACAGAACCCCCTCTCTTCTTCGATTGTATGTCCAGGCCGCGTTGAGTTGTTGAGAGTTTTAGGGAGACCATTGTTTCCTTGCTCGACTCCGTTGTTCTCTCGAGATCCATGTTCTTTTCTTGGTTGCAACAAGGAAATGATGCAATTCAATGTTGGATCCCGGAGAGTTCGGCCATCCAAAATACTGGAGGAGTGTTTGACAGCGATCGCAATGGGATCAATATGGTTGAAGGTTGATTGTATGGGAACCGCGTAGTAGCTATAGAGAGGTTCCGCCCCGTAACGAATTCTCACAGCCTGAGTCCGTTTCCGGGCTTGTTGTCGTGCAGGCTAGGTTTGCGCGTCTTCCTTGCGTTGCTTAGCGTTGAAATCTCCTAGAACGACCTTGATGTCGTTTCTGGGGCATTGATCGTATGTTCTTCCGAAAATATCATAGCCGTTGACCCTGAATAAGAGCTCATCCGCCGTGTTACAAAATATGTTCGGATAGCTCTGAGAGGGGCTGTTTACAAGATGGTTCCTGTTAACTGGAGCTGTGAACGCTGCCGTTTGCCAATCATGATTGGCTCCTCTGTCACCGTCCTGAGACAGATATGAACCCTGGTGCCGATTCGTAACTATCTAAAGCAAGTTTTTTTTTTACTGAAGAATAATTTATCAATGATAAATTATCATTTACATAAGAGCTTTTACCGTGAAAATAGAACAGCACTTTGCATAATTTATATAATTTGTTCAAGAGCTGAGAAACCGCCTCATTTTAACGCCCTCTAGTTTAACTTCAAATTTCAGACAGTTGGTCTACGCGGTTTCATATTTACCCAACACAAGCAGACACCTAAAACTTATAATTAAGTGGTTGCACGCAACTGTGAGGTCTGGATTGTTCCCACCTGCACAATTGATGCGCCGTTTCCACTTTTTCTAGAATTTCTAAGTAATCACCACACTTAAAATTCTATCAGTAGTCGTCAAGTTATTCAAAAAAAAAAATTAAATTATTTCACTAGTGTAGATTTTTCTGCCAGTCACTAAAGAACTTTAAAGGTACTTCTTAACAGAAGTCATATCGATAAATGCTGTGTAGGTGGTTTAAAAATATGAAATGTGCTACTTGCACATATATTGCTTTAAATTAATGTACACCCTGTGAAGATGGTTTCAATATTTGTTTCTTTGAAGATAAGCCACCGCTAATACGGGCCTAACCCTGATCATACGATTTTCCCGCTTACCTCCGTCTATTTAAGAGCATGTAATACACATTACGGATTATTAAAAAAAGAGCAGAGCACGTAGACCAAAGTGTTTTTTTTTTAATCTCCTACAATTTCAGAAGTGGGATCTGTGCTCAACTGTACGTTCAGTTTCTTTCTAAGCCTACCGCGTGCAATTTTCGATAGTCACCGAAATAAAAATTAATTTTGATATCATTTTTGCATAAGTCATTTTTGTTTTAATTTACTGCCATTGCAATCTAAATCGCGAGTGTCCAAATGTGTGAGGAGTGGTTCCAGTTTGTTGAAACTGCATCAGTTGCAACACTTAAAAACATTTTGCGGTCTCTTAAGGTGCAGACGAGCGGCAGTAAGACGGAGCTCAAAATACGCGTGCATGATGTAGTTCAGGATTATACAGACGGCGACCTCCGAAAATTGATCCAGGAGCATAATGGCGTGGAAACTGTCGACAGATCATTATCCCAGGATGTGCAAACCCCAAATAATTGTATAGACGACGAAGGCTATCTGGATGAAGAACTGGAAAGATTGCGTGCCATTTGCAAGAAGAAGGAAGAAATAGCTCAACTCAAACAGAAGCTGCGAGATCTTCAGGTGGAGGAAGAAGTGCCCAGCCATTCATCAGGTTCGTTGAATAGTTTCAGAGATTTCGAAGATATGATGTGTCCATTCAGCGGAGACGATAACTTCCCAGTTACCAGGTGGATATCACAGTTCGAGGACCATGCGGTACTTTTCTCTTTAAATGATCATACCAAATACGTTTTTGGAAAAAGATTACTTAGTGGTACTGCAAAACTTTTTTTTCGATCCAAAGATGTTCGCAACTGGACGGAACTTAAAGAAGCTCTGTTAAGTGAATTCAAGAAAGTGGTCACGAAAGCAGATATAAATAACGAGCTAAGGGAACGGAAGAAAAGGCGGGAGGAGAGTACACAACAGTATGTCATGGCCATGCAAGAGATCGCTTCGCACAACCCAATTGAAGAAGAAGACCTCATACAGCTGATTATCAAAGGTATTTATGATACTGAAACAAACAAAAGTATTTTATATGGTGCAAACAATATAGAAGAGTTAAAAACTGCATTGCGCAAGTATGAAAAGTTCAAAAGCAATTGCCGCGAAAGTAATTTTACACCAAAAAATACCCGAATGCATTCAGTTTCAGCAAGCACACGAAAACAAGCTCCTATTCAAACAAAAAGTACGGCAGATAACTTACCCGAAATGAAACCCCGCATTCAAAACTGTGCAATGAAGTGTTTCAAATGCGGTGGTCTAGGCCATATTGCGCGAAATTGCAACAATCCATCAGTCCACCGTACAAAACATCAGCAGGAAGAACAGCGCTCCAGCCAATGAGTTCGAAAGAGAACTGTACTACCAATTTCATAAAGGAAATTGTCGGACTTCGATGACTCTGGTAACCCTATTGGACTCAGGGAGCCCCATTAGCTTCACGCAAGAAAAATTTCTACCGCCGGTTATGATGTCACCTTTGGATTCAAGCAACCATTCTTATTGCGGTGTCAATAACAGCCGCCTACATTTATTGGGAAGTATCGAATCATGTATTCATTATGAAAATTCAATAATATATTTGCAAATCCTTGTAGTGAAGAACTGTTCAATGAATTACCCAGTAATACTAGGAAGGGATTTCATCAATAAAGTTGGTATGGTGTTGCAGAAGCCCGAAACAAAAGAGCAAGAAGATTACGTAGCATATTCATCAGGAAATTTGCGTCCAAATCATTTTCCAAGTCAGACGTCTGAATCATCGAATAACACATGTGAGTCTCAAAGTATTCTTAAAACCATAGATAAAACTGAAGATTTTATAGATCAAATTCTAAATATAGATAAAGGCAATAATGATTTTGATGTCTGTATTAATATCAATGAAAACTTACCTTGCGTTTTAACAAACACTGTAAAAGATATGGTGAAATCAGCATGTTTAGTTAGACAAAGAAATTTGTATTTTGATGAAAGTGAATTTAAAATGAGAATTATATTATCGAAAGACTTACCATTTCATTTTGCGCCAAGGCGTTTACCTCATTCACATAAGTTGAAGTTACAAGAAATCATTAATGATTTACTCAATAAAGGTGTCATACGGGAATCCAACTCGGAGTATGCATCACCAGTAGTATTGGTCGAAAAAAAAATAAGGAGCTAAGGCTCTGTGTTGATTTCAGGGAACTCAATAAGATCACCCTCCGAGATAATTGTCCACTTCCTTTGATTGAGGATCATATCGATCGGCTAAGAGGAAAACAATATTTTACGACACTAGATTTAAAAAATGGTTTCCACCATGTTGCGTTGGAAGAGGGATCAATGAAGTACACTTCTTTCATAACTCCTTTTGGACAATATGAGTATACCAAAATGCCTTTCGGTTTCAGAAATGCGCCTTCAGTTTTCGAGCGCTTCATGAAACACATTTTCGGAGATTTGATTTCTAAGTCAAAGATTTTAACTTATTTGGATGATATCCTTATTGCAACGCAAACCGTTGAAGAACACTTGGAAATCCTTAAAGACGTTCTCCATATTGTCACAACTAAAGGGTTGGAGCTTAGGTTGGATAAATGTTTGTTTCTTCAAGCAGAAATCGTGTATTTAGGTTATATTATAAATGAGAAGGGTGTTCGACCCAATGACGCAAATTTGAAAGCTGTTCATGACTTTCCAATACCCCGTTGTACGAAAGATGTTCATAGCTTCCTTGGACTATGTTCTTATTTCAGGAAGTTCATTAAGCATTTTGCTCATATTGCGAAACCGCTTTATGATCTCTTAAAATCTAATGTTCCGTTTGTCATGGGTGTGAAGGAAATGGAAACATTTAAGTTATTGAAAGACAAGTTATTGTCTGCACCTGTACTGTCCATTTTTAGTCCGCACAGCGCTACTGAACTGCACTGCGATGCGAGTAACATAGGCTTCGGAGCAGTGTTGCTTCAGAAGCAAATGGATAATAGATTCCATCCAGTGTTCTACTTTTCAAAACGTGCTACGGAGTCAGAGAGCAAGTACCATAGCTATGAATTGGAAACACTGTCCATGATCTATGCATTAAGGAGGTTTCGGATCTATCTAACAGGGCTACAATTCAAGATAATAACAGATTGTCAAGCACTTGCCCTGACATTAAACAAAAAGATGCTTAATCCTCGCATTTCTCGTTGGGTCTTAGAACTCCAGACATTTGACTATACGGTTGAACATAGGAAGAGCGATCGTATGTTACATGTTGACTCTCTGAGTCGTTCATTCAACATTCTTCATGTCGATAACGAATCTTTTGAGTTTATGCTCGCTATTGCACAAAAGCAGGATCCACAAATTGTAGCTATTATTCGTGATTTAGAGAAAAATGAAAGTTCCTCCTTTGAAATGGTAGATGGGTTGATCTATCGTAAAATTAATGGCAAGGTTCTATTTTATGTTCCATCACACATGGAAAATCAAGTCATTCGAACACATCACGAGGCACTTTGTCATTTAGGTAGTGAAAAATGTTTCGCTCACTTATGTGAAAGCTATTGGTTTCCTAAGATGAAGGAGAAAGTAAAGACATTCATTAAAGGGTGCCTTAAGTGCATTTACTTCTCTCCCGAGTCTGGAAGAACCGAAGGAACCTTATATCCGATACCAAAGGGGAACTCCCCTTTCGACACCCTACACGTAGATCATCTCGGGCCGTTCTCCTGTTCCCGCTCTAAAAGAAAACATCTCCTGGTGATCGTGGATGGATTTACGAAGTTTATAAAATTATTTCCAGTAAAGAGCACTAAGAGTAAAGAAGCTATCTTTTGTTTGGAGACATACTTCGAAAATTATTCACGACCCAATAGGATAGTGTCCGATCGTGGCTCTTGTTTTACTTCCCAAGATTTCGCTGACTTTTTGCGATCTAATGATGTTCAACACATAAAAGTCGCTACTCATTCTCCTCAATCTAACGGGCAGGCGGAAAGATTGAACCGAGTACTGGTGCCAATGTTGGCAAAAGAGTGTGAAGCCAGCAGTACAGGAGATTGGGACAAGAGCATTGCTAAGATTGAGTTCGCCTTAAACAACACCACTAACCGAAGTACTGGCCTTACTCCAAGTAGGCTTTTATTTGGAAAAGATCAAAAGGGAAAATTATGTGACAAAGTAAAAGAGTTTTTAGATAGTAAATCAGAGTTAGGAATAGACATAGAACAGGTTAGAGAGATAGCTGCCAAAAAAAAACATTCATAGGGAACAAGATCGTAGTAAACAATACTTTGACAGTAGGCATAAAAAGCCAAAGGATTATAAACAAGGCGATTATGTTATGCTTAGGAATATCGTTACCACACCAGGTGTAAATAAGAAGTTATTAGCCAAGTATCGAGGTCCCTACGAAATCAAGAAGGTCTTACGTAACGACCGATACGTGGTTGGCGACATTGATGGCTTTCAGTTAACGAGGATACCCTATAAAGGAGTTAGCAGCGCACGTAATATGAGACCATATATGACGCAGATGACAGACCTGGAACATGATCGGACTCATGATTTGGCAGATGATTAAATAAGAGCAACACAAGAATAACTAAGAAAAGTAACGCATACCAATTTTACGGATGGAATTTCTTAAGTTCTCTTTCTTATTTGTAAATATATTTGAAGTACCTATTTCGTTTTTTTAATTGAATTTGATGAACTATTGTTAGATTAAGATAAATTGTATATTGCATAGATAGAGAAAAAAAGTAATTGTAACTATTTAAATATGTACTACTAGGTGATCGGGACGATCACTAGGTCAGGATGGCCGAATTGTAGGTGGTTTAAAAATATGAAGTGTGCTACTTGCACATATGTATATTGCTTTAAATTAATGTACACCCTGTGTAGATGGTTTCAATATTTGTTTCTTTGAAGATAGGCCACCGCTAATACGGGCCTAACCCTGATCATGCGATTTTCCCGCTTACCTCCGTCTATTTAAGAGCATGTAATACACATTACGGATTATTAAAAAAAGAGCAGAGCACGTAGACCAAAGTGTTTTTTTTTTAATCTCCTACAGCTGTAAACTGTTTCAATGATAATTTCCAGGAAACGAAAATGAATTGGATTTGAGAATTATTTGTTTTGAATTCAGTCAGTACTTGGACTTGGACAATCTGCTCTTGATATACATCGTTTATCTTGGATATCAGAGTAATGTAGTAATTGTTTAATGTTAAGTAATTCAAAATAAAGTTGCATCAAAAAACGAGTATAAACATAAATATGTAACCACGTGAAATCAATGGCCGTTTTTTCATTGAAAACATTGCAAATCACATTTTCAAATTATAATTGATATTGTCATATAATTGAAAGCTCATGACTTATTAATTAAGTTCGATTGCGCTTACTATAAGCCTACCAAAGAGTTAGCGTGACCTAAAGCCGGCTATCGAAAGTTCACTCTCTCTCTTCATCTTTCAGCGAAAATGAAGACTGAGAGTCGAACCCTGTTAGGCCACAGTAATTTAAGTTAGTCTAGGCTCGGATCTCGATCTGGGAGGAAATAAAAATCTATAATAATTTGACAAATAAAAAGGTGTTTTATTTCAAGAAGGAAGAACAAAGACTGATACTTAACTGGCACAGTCGGAAAACTGACGGGTCGGCTTCTCAAATATAAATTAAGTGATTTAAAATGCTTATTGAAAAATAGGTCAGAAACTGTGAAAAAAAAACAAAAAAGTTCAAACTTAAAAAAAATGAGGCCGAACTCAAAACTTAAGGAAAAATTAAATCGGAGTGGAATAATTATTCAAAAGCCAAATTAAAACAATAAAAAGCGCAAGCTGAAAAAAAAACAAACACGCGCGAACTAAAAACAAAAGAAGCGTGCGCCCGAAGAAAAAAACAACAACAAAAAGCGCGAATAAAACCACAAACGCCGACTTAAAACTTAAAAAAAAGCAGCGTATTAATTGAAAAACAACAATCAAAAAATTTGGAGCGAAAGAGCCAAAACAAGTCCCACTCTACGTGAAACAAGCCACCCGCAATAACAAAAGCCCAACAGCTCCATACCGAAAGGCGAAAACTACTACTGGTCTACTGTTGGCAGAAAAACGAAGATAAGAAAAAAAAAGTATGTTAATTACTTAGATACATTTAGCATTTGTAATATGGAGTCCATATATGCAGTAGAAAGATTTAAAATAGTTTAAGATTTCATAAATAAATTGCCGGTATTTGATGGCAAAGAAAATGACCTGATTGAATTTTTGGATAGAGCCATTGATGATGATAAAAGATAGTTTCGGGGAAAGGTCAAAGGACAAAATCCATTATTCCATGTCGAAACCCCACAACATTAAGCAAAGCCTATAAAATAATTTGCGAGGTCCAACAACAATATAATTATTATTTTTTGACAAATTCTCAGCTACGGCAAAGCAGATAAAACAGACATTTCCCTCAATGACCAAGGTTTTGACAACAGAGCTATCCTCAAAATCGTGAAACCCGTCAAAATTTTCCCATAGTTCAAAGAAACAACTACCGTACATAATAGTGCAAACTGATAAAAAACCCTTAAGACTTATAATTGATTGCGGTGCCGAATATAGCATAAAAATGAAATTGTATTTAACCCAAATTGGGTTCACCCTTAAAGTATAAGAACAAAGACAGATACTTAACTATATACTTCTTTGATCTAGAGGGTATTTGAAAGATTTCCATTTTGGAGCATGTTACCTCTAAAATGTTTCTTGACTTCTTTTTATTCGTAAATTAAACAATTATGAGGTCTCCAATACTTATGCAAGAGAAATATTCCCAGACCATAACAACCACTATGTCTGACTGTTGCAACCACACAATTTGTGTGATTCTTTTCGACCAGTTGTTTGATATTCGACCTTGATGCCTTTTTTCAACCTAGTCCCTTGAGATCACAACAAATACTTTTCACGATAAAAAGCCATTAAACATTCAAAAGTATTTTGCCGTTGTTACTAATATCTGGTTTAAGTTATTTCTGTCGTTCATTTCGGATATCCCGTTAGGGACGCTTGTGTCCATCCCGCTGCAACTACCGCTGCCATCACTGCTGTCTGTCACCACCACCGCTGCCCCTTTTGATTTTCCTGCTGCTCCCACCTCCGCCACCGCTGTCACCATCCATGCTGCTAATTTTCCCGCCGCTACCGCTGTAGCTGCTAGTGCCGTTACTGGCCCCGCTGTCCCAGAAGAAGATAAAATGCAACGCGAATTGGAGCAACTAAAAAGAAAAAGGGAACTGTTGATGCTGCGACGGGAAGTAGAACTTTTGGAGGCACAACTCCAACACGTGCCAACTACGAATATGTCGACGGTAGAGGCGATGCTGAGGAAGTTCTCAGGCGACGACACGCAAGACGTAAGGAAGTGGTTAGCGGAGGCAGAAGAAGTGTTCGAGCTGGCAAGATGTGACGAAAGGGCGAAGTTCTTGTGTGCTCGTCGGGCGTTGGACGGAACCGCCAAACTTTTCATACGCTCCATCGCCCCGACCACATACGAAGAGTTAAAAAAAGAGCTAGTAGCGGAGTTTGGACGTTCATACACATTGAACGAGGTCTTCCGAAGACTAAAAACACGTGCCTTGAAGCCTACGGAGCCACTGCGACGTTACGTGCTGGAAATGCAGGAGATCGCCTCACACGCCAACATCCCCGAGGCCGACGTGGTGGAGTGGATCGTAGAAGGGCTGAACGACCGAAGCAACAACGCGGTCCCGCTAATGGCAGCCACCACACTGAAGCAGCTTTGGACCCTCCTCGAGAAGTATGAGAGAGGACGTTCTCTCAACACCCCGCTAAAAACCGCATCCAAAACAACCGCTGCCCAAACATCCGCCGCCCGAACAACCGCTGTCCCGAAAGAAACTGCATTAGCTGACGAAAAGGTGAGGTGTTTCAACTGTTCCCGATTTGGGCACTACCAAAGCCAGTGCACAAGACCGAAGCGCCCCGTTAACGCATGCTTCACGTGCCATGAAGTGGGACATTTCCACCAGGACTGCCCGAAGAAGAGGAAGCTAACAGCCGCCGTACAACAAGATGAAGCCGAAGACGCCGAAGAAGCTGAAGAAGAGTACTTCAGAGATTTTAGTGAGATCGCTGAGAAGATGAAGGCATTTGAAATGGTAAGTGTCACCTTTATTGATGTATGTTACAAGTGCACTGCCACCAATTCACGCCTTTCCCTTTTCGATTCCGGTAGCCCAAGTAGCTTTGTCAAGAGGTCCCTAGTCCCATTCAGTTGCGGCGAAAGGAAGCCGACTCAGTTCAGAGGGATGGGTAACACGACTTTAAGTACACTTGGTACGGTAAATTGCCTTATTAAATTTCGAGATAAATTCGTAGTTCATCCGTGCATAATAATTCCGGATAACGAGGCCGTAGTACCGCTGCTTTTGGGACGGGACATTTTGACAAAGCTAAACGTTCATCTATGTAAATTTAAAAGTTTTGATAACCGCCGCTTTTTACGCAGCATAAATAAAATCAATAATCTACCGAAAAAGGTTGGCCGTGTACTTGCATCATTGAATTTGTTAAGGAGTCCGAACGTTCTCGTAGAGGGTAATGTTGCAAAACCAGCGGTAGTGTCACAAGTAGATGAGAGCGATGAAAGCATTGATCGAAGAGTTCTGAGAAAAGATTCGGAGTTAGAGATAATTGATGTCAGTGACAGGGGTATGGTGGATTTCGTTGATTTAGGTCGGTTAGTGTGCTCAATTGAGGTCTGTTCAGAAAAGGATGTTGACATTCATGAAAAATTACCCGAAGTTCAGTTGAGTGCGCTTAGGTTAATCATTGAAAAATATTATCTCAAGTCAGAGACCGCGGCAAAACCGACGGACTATCGTATGAAAATTTGTCTTACAAAGGATATACCGATATACTGCTCACCGAGGCGTCTTTCTTTTTACGAGCGCACCGAAGTGCAGAGCACTGTTAACCGCTTGTTGGAAAAGGGTATAATCCGACAGAGCAACTCGCCTTATGCTTCCGCTTTAGTCTTGGTTAGGAAAAAAAATGGGCAGATACGCATGTGTGTGGATTACAGAGCGCTGAATAAATACACTGTAAGGGATAATTTCCCACTTCCTTTGATCGAAGATTGTTTAGAGTATTTTGCGAATAAGAATATATTCACCACCCTTGATTTGAAGGAAGGTTTTCACCATATCAAGATGTCCGAGGACTCGATCAAGTACACTGCGTTTGTCACACCCTCCGGGCAGTATGAGTATATGTATATGCCATTTGGCCTGAAGAATGCTCCCGCGGTTTTCCAGAGGTACATTTACGTACAACTTAAGCCCCTTATTGATAGTGGTAAAATCATAGTTTATCTTGACGACATTTGCATTGCAACCGCAGATATGGAGTCGCACATTGAAATTCTTATTGAAGTGTTGTGTTTACTAAAAGAGGCTGGTCTGGAACTCAATATGGAGAAAAGTAAGTTCGCATATAACGAGATAGATTATTTGGGTTTTTGTGTTAGTGGAGAGGGAATTCGCCCTAATGATAAACATTTAGAGGCAATACGAACATATCCGACGCCCTGCAGCACAAAAGATGTCCAGAGGTCCAACGGTTTATTTTCTTACTTTCGACGATTTGTCCCAGGGTTTTCTTGTATAGCTAGGCCATTGACGAACTTGTTGAAGAAGGGTGCCAAATTCGAGTGGACCGATGAATGTGATAGCCTTCGAGGAGTTAAGAGGGAAACTGGCTTCTTCGCCGATATTAGCAGTCTATGACCCCAAGAGAGAAATCGAACTTCATTGTGACGCTAGCTCACATGGGTTTGGGGCAGTGCTTATGCAGAAACAGGACGATAATAAGTTTCACCCAATTGCTTACTTTTCTAGAAAAGCCAATAACGAAGAGGCAAAAATGATAAGTTTCGAATTAAAAACATTAGCTGTCGTTCATGCTTTAGAACGTTTCAGAACCTTTCTCGACCGGTTACCATTTGTCATAGTCACCGATTGTGAAGCTTTGTCGCAAACGTTGAAAAAGAAGGATGTCAACCCGCGGGTTGCTAAGTGGGCCTTAGCTTTTGAGAATTATAATTATCAGGTACAACATCGAAGAGGGGAGAAGATGACACACGTTGATGCCCTCAGTCGCATTCCGATGGTAGGGGCAGTTATAACCGAAGACCTAGATCAGAGTGTCCAGATGTTGCAAGGGCGTGACGAAAGTATACGGTCCCTACGGGGGAAGCTAGAAACCGGAGATGTCCCAGGGTACGTCCTTGAAAGCGGTCTAGTATTTCGTGTTGGGCAGCAACGAAGGCGTCAGCTTTGCGTTATGCGTGTTATACACGAGAAGTGTGGACACTTGGGTATTGATAAGTGTTCAAATCAAATTCTTAAACATTACTGGATTCCTAACGTGAAAAGGAAGTTAAATCGTTTTATAAGGAATTGCCTAAAATGTATCTTTCATTCTGTGCCTTCCCGAAGTTCGGAGCGGAATTTATATAATATAGAAAAGCGCTCAGAACCTTTTGATATTATCCACATCGACCATTTCGGTCCTCTCCCTTCCGTCAAATCGAGGTCAAAGTATATTTTAGTCGTTATAGACGCGTTCACAAAATACGTGAAACTGTATCCTGTTAACACCCCGGGGTCAAGAGAATCGATTAACGCGCTTGAGAAATACTTCGAATATTATAGTCGACCACGTTGAATCATCAGCGATCGCGGTACAAGCTTCGCCTCTTCACAGTTTAGTGTCTTCGCGAAGAAAAACAATATTGAGCACATTAAAGTTGCTGTAGCCTCTCCGCAGTCGAATGGGCAGGTTGAGCGCGTTAATAGGGTCCTAAAGGCAATGCTGGCGAAGCTTGTGCATTCCCCCGAGCAAGCGGACTGGAAGCAAAAGTTAACTAGAGCTGAGTACGCGACTAATAATACTGATCATGCTAGTACAAAGGTTAGCCCAAGCAGGTTATTGTTCGGGGTCGAGCAAAGAGGGATCATTATAGATGAGGTAACTGAGTATCTGGACGGAAAATACTCGGACCACGTTAGGGCGGACCTATCCAGGGTAAGAAAAGAAGCTTCAGAAGCAATTGTGAAAGCCCAGAAGTATAACTTGAGCTATTTCAATGAACACCATACCCCCGCTGAGAAATTTGAGGTCGGTGAACTCGTAGTAATGAAGAACGTAGACACTTCCGTCGGTACCAGCAAGAAATTAGTACCCAAATACCGCGGCCCATACGTTATTACGAAAAAATTACAACACGATCGTTACGTGATAGAGGATGTTGAGGGCTTTCAAGTGACCCAGTTGCCATACCGCGGTATTTTAGATTCGAGTAGGCTGAAAAAATGGGTTGAACACAATTCAGAAACCCTGGTAGAACGTGCGGATTCCGAGGGTGACACTTAGCATTAAAAGGTAATCGAGGTCGATTAAGTAGTCAGAATGGCCGAACTGTAATAAATTGTGAAAGCAAATTGTAAACGCGAGCAAAGTTGGCAGCACCGACAGGGGTATGTTCTTATTTCTTTGACGTAACGAGCCACGAGTCTTTCGGCCTGTCAGATTTGCTCTCGTCCGCCATTCGATAATTTGAAACCGTGACCGTCAGATGTGAGTTACGTAGAAGAGAAAATAAAGAACTATAATTTGAAAACCATACAGCGAGTACAAGTGTAAAAATTTAGATTCGATCTGAATTTGTAACGTCGTTCATTTCCTAAAGTAAGGACACGGATAAGTCAATAACCATAAAATAATAATAAAAAATCATGTCTCCTCTGTTTACCGTGATACATGCGAATGAACACCCCCAAACACTTAAGATTTAAATAATTAAAGCCACCCAAACTAAAGCTATTAAACTCTTTCACTTATATGATATCAAGCAATTTTCTATTAAATGTCAAGAAAATTTATTTTTCTGCTGTTTACGAGGTTTTCGTGATGGAATTCCATTATTTCTTTACCTAGCACTATGTGAACTTGTTTCCATCAAGTGACCCTGACTCAAGTATCGAATAAGCATTGAACTAACCCTGCTACACAAAATGTCCATATGTCCTTCATTCATACTGTGGGAAATCATGTATGTCTGCGTGGTCAGTCGTCAATAAAAGGTCATTATCTCTGTCGTAGAAGACACATGGTATCGCAGCAGCGAAGCTCTAGGCATAATGACTACTTTTTTTTATAGAGAATACCCTTGCGTGCTAAGGAAGTGTCTTAAGCTTACCAGCTCCGAAGTTATGTAGTGAACCATTACCGGCCACAAGGTTGGGCATGATTTTACTTCTAAAACAACATTAACCATATTGATTTAATAAAACTTACATGGGTTTGTAATTGGGTCATTAGAAATTTTATGACTGATTTTATACCCTGGCGTTTACTCTGTGTCAATTTCCCTTATATGAGTAAGCACGAAACAATACATGTTGGGGAATAAGACCAATTTTTGAATAATTGAGAAGTGTGTCACTTCAATGATTCCATGCCACTAATTTTGTAATCGGAAATCTTTTGGTAGACGTGGACAATTTGACTCATGTAAAACCAGGAGCAAACTAAAAACCGTAGAAATTGTCTTCAGTTTTTTTTTCTGTTCTTATTATTCTTATGTTTATTTGTAGTAACTTAAATTGCAATGTTAACTTTCCTGTCGCTTTGTTCTTAAATTTTATTATTTTTCCATCCATAAGACAGACAATACAATTGTACGGATGAAGCATGCCCATATGATTTTTATTGCACAAACTGTGAGGCTCAGCTAAGAAAACAATCTGTTTATATAAGGAGATTAAACAATTTAAAAAATATATATATTTTGTTGAAAAAAAAAACGTTAAAGGAAAGCGCAAAATAAAGAACCAATCTGTTGAACAAAATTCATCGCTTTAAAAAAGGTATAAAAGAGAAAAAAATAATTAATTTAATTAATTCTTATATCATATCGTTTGTTCAAGTAATATTATTGTACTATGAAACATCTTAAGATTGAAGTACATATCTGTCTTGAATATGCACAGAGCTGAAACTAAATGTATAAGCTATTTGGTGTTATTAGGGAACAACAAATCGAAGTTAATTTAAAACCTAATATCGACGAACGAAACGTTAGCTTTATTTACAAAGAGAAATCCATAAATGGAATGTACGATAATCCCCATCTTATCAAGAGTAATCGGGAGAATTTTCCCACATCTGACGGAATTGCACGTTGGAAGGTAAATGAACACCTTCATAATACAGAGAAAATAAATTTCCAGGCAATGTAGTCCAATTCGAAAAAATAATAAATCGGCTTTCCTGCTTAAAGATAAACCGACGCTCATACGGAATAATACAACTTTGAATATTATACAAGACATGAACCTTAATGCACTAAACATTAACCCCATTAACGCAAGAAATAGGTCATTCTGTTTAAAAGGTTTGACCTCAACACTTGAAAGCGTTTCAGAAATAAGAGAAACATTATTTATGGATCATAATGTTTTTTATTACATTTATGTGAATAAATATGATCAAGATCCGTTAGACAACTTATTTGGAAAAATAAGACCGCCGATTGTTAATTTAAGCAATCGAAGTATTTGCCAATTTGGATCCTTCTGGCGAAAGTCATTGCCTATTTTCTAACTGCGATGAAGAGGATTCGGTATATCTAGAAGTGGATTGGAATGCTATTTTACAAAGAGATAGAGAACACTTAATGCTTACCCAGGAACAGTCACAACATGAGGACATTATTGAATTGGGCGAATGCTATAAAAATAACATGATAACGATGAATGTACGTTACCCAACAGATGTAGAGGCAATAATAGTCAAGGTACCGCAGGTCAACGACATGCATTTAACTTTAAAGAAAATATTATTGAAGAATCCATAATGTCAACATATATATGTTTATTTTCCAAATTGGTTCAATGACTCTGATATATGTTATTAGCAATGACTTGATTTAATAACTTCTCTGGAAAAATTGAGCTTCTGAAAAAAAAACTTAAAAACAAAAGAAAAAGAGAAATCCGAAAAATAAAATAAAATAATTGCAAAATCTAATGAACGATTAAAAAATGTAAATTAACACGACATGTTTTCATAAATTTATAATGATTATTCGATATCCTGCCATGTCCACGTTCATGTCCCCTGGAAACTACTTCAGTAATACATAAAGAAATACATCCCACCATTTTACCAAACGATCAATATTACGATACCGATATTCACATACACACACCATTCAACATTTCTACGTACTGGCCGGTGCCAGTGCCACTCGACGCACTCCGCAGACGCACAAGCAAATTAAAGTAAAGAAAATTTGTTTTTTTTTCTCAGTTGTCTGTAACACGGTGAGCTGAGAAGAAATATGGAATAAAAACCTTTTTTTCAAGGTTTACGTTGAATCTTTTAAAAAGCTTTTGTTGTTGCGTAGATTTTGTTTTAATACATCACTTCTTCCCATAAGCATGCGATATCCATATGGATTTATTATCTGTGCCATAAGTTTACTATGCGTTTTCTTATAACCCACCATTGTTTTTTTTATAATATTATATTCAAAAACAAGTTAAACTTCGTAGTCAAGCTAAGACTCAATAAAACATAAACCAAATTTCTATGATTTTTAGCCAAGAGTATAGCGTTTATTTCAGATAGCTTTCAGATTGCAGTTTTTTAATTATCTTAACATTCTTGTAAGCAGCATAACTCAAGTTATATTAGTCGAGTTATTTTTTCCACCTTCAGAAGAACCTTCTTCATAATAGTGAAAATTTTAAGTGCAAACTTTTTTTTTGTATTACATGTTTTGAGTCTGGACGTAAGTCCTCTCGCCATATGTATGTATGTAGTCTCAAAGCTTTTTGCTTACTTGTATATAAGCATATTGCAACTTTTTTTTTCATGTGCATAAAAATAATGCTGAATCATAAAGGTTTCTTTTTTAAATTGTAAAAAGTCAATCATTTCGGAAACATGTTTCACTTTCTAGTTCCCCTTGGTATTTTATTATAGCGCGCAAGCAACGATGTCTGCAAAATAATGTAATGTGAAAATTTTTCCTTTAGAAAAAAATTTTGTGAATTATTTTCAAATGATCTAACAACTTGACCGATGAACTCTAAAACTCGCTCACATAATAACTTGATTCGGCCTTTTGAAATTTATATTAAAACTACACGCAAATGTCGGTTGCTTATAAATATAATTAATCCTTTTCTATTTTTAAAAAGGAAACGAGGTTTTCTTTTCATAAAAAAAAAACTTTCAATAAACATTATCAATTGACTTTTATTTTATTTTATTTGTTCAAGGGAATCGGAAAGGTACAAAAAAATCAAGTGGCAGGATGTTCGTGTTGGTGATATAGTTCATTTATCTAATAATGAAACAGTTCCTGCAGATGTTCTTCTGCTCAGAACAAGCAATTCCCATGGCGTATGTTACATTGATACCTGCGATTTAGATGGCGAAACAAACTTGAAGAGACGAGAGGTTAGTATCTTACTCGAACTAATCAATTTAGTATACAATCTCTTTTACACATTTTATAAGCTCGTAATATTGTAACGCTAATAACATTTCTGACTCAAAAATATTAGGTGAAAATGAATATTATTTTCTGGTCATGAATTTCGAAAGCATTTGTGAAATAATATTTAAGTCTATCAATCCTAAAAAAATTCACACTATTATATTAATTGCTTCGTTTAAAAAGTCTCTTAGACACTCTCACTCTCATCTCAACATTAGGAGTCTAGAAGCCGTTGCTCCACCGAAATAAAGTTAGAGTTTATCTTATATCCTTGTTTTTTTTTTTTTTTTTTTTTTTTTTTTTTTTTTTTTTCAATGCATTTTTATTTTTCATTTCATTAACTAACTTGCTAGACAAAAACGCTTAAAGCTAGCTTAATTAACTTAACTATATGTAAGCTAACTTACTGGCCCTCTGTGGGCGCTCTAAGCTAATCCTAACAATTTAATAAATGTCTTTCGACGAATGTTTATTTTAATATTTAAATTTATGTAACTATATGTAAAACTAAGAAAAATGATGTCTGTTAAAAAACAAAAAACTTAGTGTAAGGACTTCTGTTTTATTTTGTTTTATAACTAAACCTTAAGATAAACTAAATTCTAATCTAAAACCTAAAATCTAAACCTAACTTAAAATAACTTTAAAAACTACTTACTTACTAATTACTTACTACTTATACTACCTTAAATATAAGAAAGCCGGCCAAGGCTGACAGAAGCATGCTATATTCATTGCCAGAATGGCATCAAAGATAAATAAAAGACGACGAAGATTAGAAAGAAGAGAGAGTTCTAATCATCGTCCAACCACCAATAGAATCGATATTGCCTTACGACATCAGCTTTGTCGCGGTCTGATACCGCCCTACTAAACCTGAGGGTCCCCGGTGAGCTACTTGCGACGCGACGTTTTGGTCGTAGTTGACTCGCCCGTCCACAGCTTTTCGACCAACGTGGAAGATTAACGGCACCGCTAATCTATCCTGGACCAGACCTTTTTTATCAAGATAGAAAAAGCTTCCGGGGGAATAAGGCCGTTAAGGCGCACAGTCTCATGGTGCATATCATTGGGGTAGAAAGCCCCGGAGATCAAGTTGTTGTTCGAAGTCATTGCTCTTGCAATATGACTTCTAATAAGTTTAATCAGGAAGTTATCCACTCTGATCAGGTTTGCCCCGTTGTACAGAACTTCATTACTATAGAATTTTTTGTACTCAGACTCTGGAGTTCTATATAAGTGGAGACAAGCCCGAAGACATCGTCTCTCGAAAACCCGAATCTTTTCCATAAAGCTTGTTCCGACGTTGAACCAAACGGGACATCCATAGACTAGGACAGGCCGAATGAGGGCCGTGTAGCAGATCACCTTTACCTTGGCATCGAGTTGACTGCTGTGAAACAGTCTCTTTGTCAAGGCAAAGGTCGCTTTGGCTCTGGCCAGAGCAGTATCTACATGTTTGTTAAAATATAGATACTGATCTAGCCAGATCCCAAGGTATCTGACAACACTTCGATTCGCCAGTGGCTGCCCGTTTTGCCCAACGATGGAGAACATACGCCACTTCTTTTTAGTATTTGAAGAGGCCCTAAACAACGGAGTCCTGAACAGAATGGTCTCGCACTTTTGGAAATTGATCTTCAACTTCCAATCGTCGCAATATTCCTGAATCTTTTCGAAGTCACACTGCAAAAGACTAACAATAACCTCGATCTTCGGACTTGACCTGTACGCGATCAAGTCATCTGCGTACGCTATGGAGTGGCGGAGAGATCCTACAAGATCACTTGTGAAGATCGTAAATAAAATCGGCGAAATTACTGCACCCTGTTGTAGACCGTTGTTAATTTCAAAAGTTCCAGCAGACGTCACACTGCCATTTTTCACAATAAACTGTCTGCTGGTGAGCGTATCTAAGATTATGTACAGCAGCGGTTTGCTTATGCCGAGCTGGTCAAGCTTGAAAAAGAGCCCCTGCAACCATACAGTGTCAAAGGCCTTTTCCAAGTCAATCAGCAAGGCACCCGTGCATTGTTTCTTACCTTTGTTCCATTGGACATCCGATACCAGTTTAGACGCGGCATGTATGCAATCATGCCCCGCTCTGAAACCGAATTGGTTATCCGGAATAATATTTTTGTCCTCAACCCACTCGATCAGGGCTCTACTGATAACCTTTTCAAATACCTTACTGATGTTCGGAAGGAGACTTATCGATCGGAGATTTGCCGGATTGGATGTGTCTTTATTCCGTTTAGGAATGGGTAGTTCGGAAGAAGCGTGTCCACCGCGTCCTACTATAATTGTAAGAGTGCGTTTGAACATACTCCTCCAGTTCCGCGATTTCGTTGGGAATCGTAACTACGGCACTAAATCCGCTATGGTCGCTGTCATACATGAATGTGTGAAGACAGTTTATTGTTCGTCGGTCCATGTCAGTCAGCTGTATCCGTTCGTCAAACAGCATAAGATCTATGTAGGAGCCTGATCTGGGATAAGACGGACTATCCGTCGCTTTTAAATCGAGTCGATACTCGACACTATTCTGACCCCACCAATTAAATAGTAGGTTCCATCTAGTGTTGGGTGAGTGATTTCTCCAATTGCTATGTTTGGCGTTTAGATCTCCGGCCATGAGGTAATAATTCTCCTCTGAACCCAGACGTAAGTATTGAAAAAGTGTCTCGAGCTCTGAGATAAAACAGGTTTGTTGAGTAGCTTCAGTTGCATAGGCTGCGATCATATACAGCCTCTTCCCACTACGAAGGGGGATGCATATGATGCATGCCTCTAGCGCATGGAATCTACGCACTTCACCACTGGACATAACCCTATAACGCAGATTTTTTTTAACAAAGATAGCGACGCCACCAGCTCCGTTGGAGTTAGGTCTGTCTCTTCTTATAATATTATACTGACTGTGCCTCAACTTGTGCCTCTGAGAGAGCTTGGTTTCGCTAACCAGAAGAACATCGGGACTTCGGTCTTCTAACAACTTGAAGAATACAGCTCTTCGTTCGATATTTATTAGCGAATTTACATTCACTGAAAGGATCTTTAAGGGTTTCTCCACCAGCGAACACATTACGACTGGAGGCGCGTTAGACTCGGCAGCAGAGTGTAGATACGATCTACGCGTGTCGCCTGTTCCTGTATTTGCTGTTGCAGCTGACTAATTTGCCCCTGAATAGAAAGCAAAATAGCCAGCAGATCAGCATCACCGCTAGGTGCTCCAGGTTGTGAGACCTGAGGAGCGACCTTCGGTGCTTGTTGTACCGTACTCCTCGGGCCGGCCGTCATTTGGGCGTAGGTCACATTGGGAGTTACGGCTGGTGTTTTAGGAACTGGCGGGCGTTTCACCTCCACCTTCTGCTGACGAGCCAGGTTTATTTTCCTAGCATATTGGTACTTGGAACAACCCCGATAGTTAGCGGTGTGTCCCAAGTTACCACATAGAATACACTTTAAAGACGTGGTATCATCAACCCTATCCTTACCCAGAGGACATTCCTCCGCTTTGTGGTTCAATGCACACTTAACGCACCGAAACTGCATTTGACAGTTTGAAGCGGCGTGCCCGAACCTCTGACAGCGAACACATTGTAAGATGTTATCGCTACGGTTTAATTTTTCCCATGTAATGTATTGGTAATCTAGGACTTTTATCTTCCGTAGATTATCTAATTTGCTATTGGGACTCAGCTGGACTAGGAAGTACGGTAATTTCCGTTTCTCCCTTCTGGCCTTTGCTGTAGTGAATGACTTGACCCCTACAAATACAAGATCGTCACATTCCTTCGCTTTAAGCTCCTGAAGGAGCTCCTCAGGATCGGCGGACGCATCTAGACCTCGAAGAAGCATTGTCTGCAATCTTTCACTTTTTGGCGTGTATGAGAAGAACTCAGTCGTTGTTTTCTCTAATAAGTTTTTAATTTTTTTGTGATCTTCCACTGAGAAGCAGTGTATGGCATGCCTATCGTTACTTAATCTTTTAATCATAAAATTCTCGCCTATGGCCGACTTACATATTTTTATTGTGTCCCTCATCTCCAGTTTGTATGTGTTGATGGGAGGCACCTTCGGCCTCGCTGTAGTTTGCTGTTGCTGTTTCTGCTGCTGCTGCTGCTTCTGCTGCTGCGGTTTTTGTTGCTGCTGTGTTTGGTGCTGCTTAGGCAGTTGTTGTTGTTGCTGCTGCTTAGGCAGCTTTGATTGCTGCTGCTTCTTAGCCAGCTGTTGTAGTTGTGATTTCTCAACAGGCGCCGGATTTTGGCTAGTACTAGCCAATTGCTGTTCAAGCACCTTAACCTGGGCGCTTGAAATGACTTCAAGCCGCTCCTGTTCGCGCCGAGCCAATTGTTTGGCCTTCACAGCCCTGATTAACGCTTCAAGTTGGCAGATCTCGTCGTCTTCGTCGTCCGTTTCGGAAGCCGCCAAAGACAGAAACGAGTTACTGTCTCCAGTGTAGCGGCCCTCGCCGCCGTCGGAGACGTACGGGAACTCGTCACGTTCGCCAGATGTTTTTGCTGTTGATGCTGCTGCTGCTATTGATGTTGCCGTTATTGTCGCTGTTGGCGCCCGTTCCCCTGCTTCAGTCGGCAGCTTTTCTACCGAAGCCGATAGGGACGGGCGCTTCACAAGATTCGAGGTCAGCTTTTGTACCTTCCTCCTTCTCTTTCCGCTCTCCTTCGTTGTGGTTGACGTAGTTGTTTTTGGGTCAGGCGGTGCCCTCCCCGTAACTCCTCCACGTGGGGACTCCTGTCTCCCACTCATCTTCTTATACGTTTGTTTTGGATCAATGTAATTAGTTTACAAAGAAAAAAAACAAGATTTTTATTTTCCCCGCTGGGGCTCGAACCACGGACTCTGGATCCAGAGGTCCGCAACACACCCACTGCACCGGCTTGCTTATTGAAAAGGCAATGCCGAAAGAATGACTTGAACAAATGCTTACACTGGTTTTCACTTGAAAAGTTGAAACACGTCTTTACACCGTGAGGTTCTGTGAACAACTGTTATCTTATATCCTCTTGGAGTTGATATTCACCACGTCGTAGTTACACGTGCTGACAGCTTCGTTTTGTTCTAGACGGTGATTGTTCTGTTCATAACATATATTCATTCATTCAAGAACAAGACGATGAAGTCGATGTAGTTTACGTACCCTAGCGCGTTTTTCAACCTGCGCTTCGATGCCTACGTTATTTTCACTGCATTGGAATGATGTTCCTTTTGTATGCCTCTTTTCTTCTTACGCAGAATCTTACACTCTTTTGTTGCCCTTGTTTTGCCTGTCAGCGAATGTGTGTGTGCATTTCTAGCCAGCAGTTAAAGCACCTTCGGAAAAATATGCGATCTGAGTCCTTCCCAAAACTAGACAGAGTTTCTCAACCAGAAAATACGAACGTTGTTCAAAAAAAGTAATCTTCCTCTTTCTGGTATTGCCATTCATGCACATTCTGTAAAATATGCCTTGTAAAAATTTGCACCCAGTGAGAAAGATGTGGTTGTCTTCCTCAACAAGTGCAAGGAGAAAGAAAGTTAAAAAAAAAAAAGTTTCTTGATTTATCCTAACAAATCTCGCTTTCTTACTAAAATATCTAAACCTGAGATGGATTTGTGCAAAAATTGAACAAAATGAATGTTCGCTATGTAGACGCTTTATATCCTAGTTCAGATTATTTTATTTGGAGTATGAGTGACTACCAGAAAATTTTAGGAACAGATAGTCAACACAATTCTTGGATTTTAGATTATGCAAATTTTCAAATCTATTTATGTTGTTCCATTATTGTCAATTGTTTTTTTAGGCATCAAAATATACTAACGATTTTGTCATTGTGGAAAGAAAATTCAGTCCGCCAAAAACAGTTGAGACAATCAGGAGTCAGTTGAGCTTTGTTTTGCAATAACGAAAAAAATTAAAATAGAACTGAAAATAAGCAGTTGTATTGAAGGACAAGGTTTTCAAATATATATTTATTTTGATTCTAATTTTTTTAACCAAGCTAAAAAGCAACGTAAATTTACTGCATATTATCGCTAGAGTTTTTACCATAATCACTTTAGATGTAAATTTGTTAGCACCAACATATACTGCATTCAGAAGCAAGGCGAGATGTTGTATTTGATTTTATTTAACACTCTTAAAAAATGAAGACAAGAGTATTTTATTATAATTCAGACGTCTGACCTAATTTCAATGAATATACTATATGTTATAAATGAAAAAACAAACATTTTAATAAACAATAAGACCCTCACATTCGGTCTTCTCCCCGAATGGACTTCGATATTCACCGTAAAAGCCTTCGCCATATTGAAAGCGTATCAAAAACGCGAGCTAAACATGTTATATGCACTTTATAGCCTTTTGGTATTGAAAGCTATCAGAAATAGAAATACCAACACTGAGCTTATCACTAAAATAGGGTATATACTTATCCAAAATAGTGACAAAGTGAAAATAATGTGGACACCACGTCACGTTGGAATCCAAGGAAATGAGCTAGTTGACTCAGCTGCTGATTTTGCAAATAAAGCACGGGTCTGTTCATTTTTGGAATACACAAGGATGGATTTGCTAATGAAAATAAACCACAGTATTGCAACAAACTAGCTGCGTGAATGGAACGGAACGGAAGAAACATCCACTACATCCGTGGCCGAGCATTGTCTTGTTGCAAAATAACTTTATCGTGTCCTGCGACCGTTTCCGGTCATTTTTCCTTCAGTGCTCGGCTCAAAGGCAGTGATTGTTTCATTCGGTTTTAGCAGCTCATAATACACAACACCCTTCTGGTCCCACCAAATGCACAGCATAACCTTCAGGCCATGAATATTCTGAACGGCCGTCGCTATTGAGGCATGTCCGGGGTATCCATACGTTGCCCGACGTTTTGGATTATCGTAATGTACCTATTTTTCATCACCAGTGACGATTCGATGCAAAATACACTTCTTTTTGTGGCGTTCAAGCAGCATTTCGGACATGCAAAATCGGCGTTCGACGTCACGTGGCTTCAATTCGGATCATTCCCATTGCTTTCAAACGATCGGAAATGGTTTGCTAAGCGACGCCAAGTGATTTTGCAAGTTCTTCTTGCATTTGTGACAGATCTTGATCGAGCAATGCCTCCAATTCATGGTCTTCAAACTTTTTCAACTAGCCGGGGCGTTCTTTGTCTTCGGTGTCGAAATCACCATCTTTGAACCGCTTAAACCACCGCTGACACATTCTAACGTCTATAGTATAGCCCGGGTAAGCTTCGGTAAGCAATGGAGAAGTTTCCTATTTTTATTTTTTATTAATTATTGAAATTAAAGTAAAATGAAACAGAAGTGTGAAAGAATCGTTAAAATATCTAAAGAAATGAAAAAGTTATGGGGCTTTGAAGTTGCACTTGCAAGACAAATTTCGTAACACAGCGCTCCAGGTTGTGACGTCATACGACTCTAACGACGCCGGCTCGTATTCGCTGAATACGTGCAAATTCATTGGTGTGTATTCACTTGCGCCGTTCGTGTCGTTTTTGATAAAAATTTTATTAATAGACAGTGGCTGAGATTAAAAAATACACGTACAAAAATTGTATAGTACCGAAGTGTCCAAGCTCGACAGTTAAAACATGTGTGAAGATCATTTTGATGTAAGTACCTATGTATCTATTCATACTAGTTGCCTATTTCTGATTGATATACCTATTGGGCCTGCACACCCAAGATGAATTCATCCCGGGCCAAACCAGATTTGTGCGAAAAGGAAGTGAAGTGTTCAGTATGTAACGAAGTCCATCACTGTGTATATGTCAATGCTTGGCAAATTATCACTTTGTCCTTTTGCGAAACCTTCTTCCATTATAGTGAAATTAAAAAATACATAGAACTATACTTTTATAACAGCAAACGGCGCGAGGGTCCTAGCGCGAATACGAAACACTTGAATCATTTGCGGTGCGACAATCTCGGACGGGCTAAATGACGTCACAGGCGTATCGGAAAATGCAAAAATGCGTAAACTTCAATGGTTTATTTCTCAGTCATTTATTGATGGATTTCAAAATTTTTTTCAGTGATTTATTAGTTTTGGTCTATATTTTGATACTATAATGTTATATATAATATTTGCAACATCATGAAACTTCTCCATTGATGCGCTTCGGTTGC
Organism: Orthonevra nobilis; assembly: GCA_963555765.1. Taxonomy (NCBI): domain Eukaryota; kingdom Metazoa; phylum Arthropoda; class Insecta; order Diptera; family Syrphidae; genus Orthonevra; species Orthonevra nobilis. The sequence continues at coordinate 67,157,202 of OY743226.1, read as the reverse complement.
TTTTTTCTTTAAATGTTGCAAATGTTGTTTTGATGGCTCGAATGTAGACATTTTACGGATTTACAAAAACTTGTGTGTTTTCACTAATGACCAATAACCTAGACTGAAATAATAAGGCAATGACATGAAGTTTCTGATGTGACAGTTGTCATGGTCAAAATTCACCTCATAGTAATAGATGTGAAGTTGTCTGCAATAACGACATTTTCAACCGGTAGTCCTATTAACAAATTACCAACTTTGTTCGATTGAGACTAGGACATACATCCGCAACACACCAACACCTGCTAAAGAACGAGATCCACCGTTGTGCCCTTCATGCAACGTAACCTTGGATATGAGCCATATATTTGATAATTGTAATAGACTAAAAATCCTAATCAAAATAACATCACCAAAATCAGTAAATTTATAAAAAGAGCTAATATAATTTTGTAATTGTTGCAAACTCGTTCCTTTACCATAGAGCCGAAAGTCCTGGCAGGTAGTTACTCTTAAGCCCATATTACCATGTAATTTGAACTCCATGTCAATAAATAATAATAATAATAATAAATTGTGAGCTAAATTCGCTCAAAGTTGCTGATGTACTTTATGATGCTTTCACGAATATTGACAACACAATTTCGTTTTCCTGTATTCTACGTTCTTTGAGAGATAATTTATGTATAATGAGAAAAAGGATGGATCGTTTAATGCAGCCGACTTACTTACTGGAATCTTGTTAACAAAAAAACATAAAAAGAGGGTTATACAGTTGATTTTGCGACGATCTTTTTGAAGTGAGTTGATGGAAATCATTTCATTCGATTTTGAACCTTGTTTGGCTGAGTAACGGTTATTGAATTGAATTGGTGCCTAATTTCGAGAAATGCTTTTAAAATATTAATATAACTTATGGTCTCTTAAAAGGAAATCTCTTTGAGATTTTATGCTCTACATGCACCTATTTGTCATATGAAGTTCCAATAAAAAGCGACAAGAATAATGGGTCGAGCTTTATTTTGCGTTTGGGAATTATATGATTTTCAATTTCTTAACATTACATTGTATAACCTTAGGTTACTTTGAACACATAAAAAAATTTGATTTTATATATTAGCTGGTTAATGATTACTATATGATTATTGTAAGTAACTAACTTTTAATGATACCCAAGATTTTTTTTTAATTTTAATCCTATTTAACCAACTATTCGTATATTATTAGGTTGTTCGTGGCTTCGGCGATAAGCAACAAGATTTTTCTCCAAGTAAATTTTTAAGTCGCATTGAAGCCGATGCGCCAACAACAAAATTATACCGGTTTCACGGTGCTTTAATTCATCCGTCGGGGGAAAGAGTGCCAATTGCAACGGAGAGTCTCTTGCTCCGCGAAAGCAGATTGAAGGTAGGCTTAAAATTAAAAAAAGAAATTGCTCCAACCCATCTTTCTGATTTCAGAACACAGATTTCATTGAAGGTTTTGTAGTTTATGCTGGTCACGAAACTAAATCCATGCTTAACAATAGCGGTCCAAGGTACAAAAGATCTCAAGTAGAACAGCAAATGAACATAGATGTGATATGGTAAGAATTGTATTTGAGTGCGTAAAAATTCAGACTTACCGACGGTAATTCGCAGGTGTGTCATTATTTTACTAATTCTATGTGTAATTGGTGCTGTGGGGTGTAAAATGTGGCTGAGCTCATTTCATAAATTCCCAGTCCCCTATTTGCCATTTGAAGTTGACCCCGATTATGAAGGTCTGCTCACATTTTGGACGTATATCATTATATTGCAAGTTATGATTCCGCTCTCGCTATATGTTACAATTGAACTTTGCAAAATACTTCAAGTTTATCATATACATAATAACATTGATCTTTTTGATCACGACACAAATAAAAAGACTGAATGCCGCGCCATGAATATAACAGAAGAACTTGGACAGGTGCAACACATATTTTCAGATAAAACGGGAACATTGACAGAAAATAAAATGATATTTCGACGATGCACTGTTAATGGCAATGACTACAATCATCCTGCATCAGAATTAGAAAAACGTTACGCAAAACCGGGTTCTCCGGCACCCCCGCTGATAGCAAACACAACGCTGATAGACGACATGGCGCAACTGATTTCTGGTCAGTATTTTTCTCAAAATGCTCAGCGTTTACAGGAGTTCCTGTTAGTGTTAGCTGTATGTAATACTGTTATTGTGAGTGCTGGTCCTCATCACGATTTGATGAATGCGAGTGGCGTGATTGAGGCAAGTAGTACTGCAGCTCCAAAAGCGTTCACTGGTTCAAATCGAACATGCTCAAGCGGTGCAGTTTTACCAAATGGTGGACCGTCAGCCATTTCTGCCGATCGTTACACAAGACTCACAGAATCTAGATCGATCACACCATCACCACCACCGATTTTTTCCTTTACATTACCGACCCAAAGTCACATTCCGACATTATCGCCGATAAGCAGTTCTGCTGAGACGACTCCAACATCCGACAGCCCGCCAATGAAAATGAAATCTCTTTCGATTTGTGTATCACCAACAGGTCGAGCTAAGGCAGCGATAAATGCTAGAATAAATAGCCTTACTTCATTTTTACACACAAAAACCCCAGTAAAGTGCCTCACCAATAAAACTAAGTAAATAAATCAATAAAATCTGTACTTGTTAGTTAAAATTTAATATTGCAGGCGGTTGAGAAATCAACCTGATTTCCCTCTAAGCGATGGACGTCCACTATATGAAGCTGAAAGTCCTGACGAATTAGCCCTTGTCAATGCGGCCTACAGCTATGACTGTTGCTTGATAAACCGAAGTCCAAACCATATATTAGTCAATGTACCAGGAAAAGGGACTTTGGAGTATGAGGTATTGAAAATACTTCCATTCGATTCCAGTAGAAAGTGCATGTCAATCGTTTTGCGACGTACTGGTACGCAAGAAATCATCATGTACTCAAAAGGAGCTGATAGTACGCTTTTACCAGCATTGACCCCATGCTCACCACGCTCAGTTGAAGGTGTATAACATAAGCGAATAGCGTGATATAAAAAAGGGCTAAATATAAAAATTATATGAAATCGATTTCAGGGTTGTTAAGAGAAAAAACCCAACAGCAACTTGATGCTTATGCTAGGGAAGGTTTGCGAATTCTTGTGATGGCAAAAAGAAATCTTAATGCGACCGAATATACCGACTGGTGGGCAAGGCATCAGGAAATAGAGATGTCGCTGGAAAATCGAGAGCGAAGGCTACGCGAATCATTTGCGAAGTTGGAAAGCAATTTGACTTTGCTCGGAGCAACTGGCATCGAAGATCGCTTACAAGATGGTGTTCCAGAGGCAATAGCGTCATTGTTATCTGCAGGTTCGTAAACTCCCTTCGATTTAACGTGTTAATTTTGATATAAATAATATCAAAATGTTGTTTGATTCTTTTAAGGTATCGCAATTTGGGTCTTAACTGGGGACAAACCAGAAACTGCAATAAACGTTGCATATTCTGCTAAACTCTTTAATTCGCAGATGGAACTCATAAGGTAAGAAAACCAAATCTCCTTATTGACGTAAAATTGTATTTAAACTTTTTTAAAGGCTTACAGCGCGGTCGAGGGATGCTGCTGAATCTGCGATAATGTTTTACCTTTCTGAGATTGACACAGCACGGGCTAACAACTATGAAATGAATACACGGCTAAAACCTCGTGCCCTTGTGGTCGATGGGAAAACACTTACGTTTATTTTGGATCTAAGGTATGGGCAGAAAAACAACAGCTGAAGAATGCATACTGCATTTTGTTTTTATTTTGATTATAAATAAATATATTCTTAGATCAAATTCACTTTTCTTTCCATTCCTCACATTTTGTAGATCAAATCTTACAAGACCTTTTCTCAAGCTTGCTAAAAACTGTGCATCTGTACTTTGCTGTCGGTCGACGCCGCTACAAAAGGCATTTCTTGTAAAAGTTGTTAAAGAGGAGTTACATATCTGTACACTGGCAATAGGAGATGGTGCAAATGATGTTTCAATGATTCAAGTAAGATTAAAATATATATTAAAAAAACAGACATTTAAAAGTCTTATTTTAAACTCCTAAAAAAGATAGTTTTAAAGCAAACAAGTAATGTTTTTACTGTGCTCGGATTCAATATCTTGTCATACGAGCAAATGCAATAACATGATTGTTTGTTGTGTGACCTTGACACAATTTTCAGTTTTTTTATTTTTATTATATAGGACTTCAGAAAATTTGTTATGCCCTTGAACATGGTAGTACCAAAGTATTTGGTCAGACTTAAGCTCGAGGTGGGTTGGTTAACGTGACGCAAACGAAGTTTTTCCAAACCTAACTGGGACGTTTGGCCCTTGTGCTTATCGTCGTTGTAGTAAGGATAAATAAAGCCATAAAAATAAAAGTCTTAAACAAACTATCCTTTTCGACAAGAAACTGACCCCGAGCATTGCTTATGAACTCTGCTGAACTTGAGCATTTCTAGTTTTCTGAGCAACTCATTTTTCATTATCAGCAATTGTAGTTTATTGGTAAGTAAGGCTAAACACTAAGTGCTATCAGAGTATCTCTTGTGCTGTTTAATTGCGTGAATAAGGTTAATTGTTTTTTCTGCGGTTCCACGTGGTTTAAACATAAATTTTTGATATCGACGGCAGTATTTAAACTGATTTGTCTTTATGATGAGTTCATTACACGGAGTACCGAACACAGAAGTTGCATCACGAAAAAAAAAACCTCATCTCTCTTCAGTTCTTCGTATGTTTTCAAGGAAAATAAATCAGGGTATCAATTATTTTTTTGCAATAATTGTTTACTAACAAGTACCCAATATAACTGCACATAAAACTATTTGATATAAAGAAACCAGAAAATCGGGAGTTCCAATAAATTGTGGAAAGAAGAATAACATTTCCTTTGCGTAGCAACCCTTTTAAGAATTTATTCAGTGTTTAAGATCATAAAACGTGAACATTTTGCATTTCATATGCAAGAACATTTTTATTCTTACAATTGGTTTACATATTATTACTTTGCAGGACCTCGCTTTGGCATTTAATCCACTATACTGTGAAGAAGTTCCGCGGGCATTTCGTTGTGCTAAACTTCTCCAAGCACGTCATTGAGCCTGTTGACAGAGGTAGGCATTTTGCTGTTGAGTTTCAATGCTATAATGTTCCAGAGATTTTCCATATAGTTATGGTCCGGCGAATAATCTGGTCAATCGAGTGTGGAATTTCCGTTTTCGTTCATAAATTCTTTGATGTGCGAAAAAAATTTAATTGCATTTTATTTTATGGGATTAAAGCATAAGTGCAGAAAGACATTGGCTTATCGTCGATCTCTGAGAAAGGGAGGGTTCAAGCATGACGTAACGCAATTTTTTGAAATTTTTGTCAAAATATAATCATATTCAAGAACACAATCGAACGAAAACAAAAACATTTTAAATTAAATCAGCCATTATTAAAATAACAATTCAATTAAAGTTACTGCTCCTCTGCTCCTCCATTATTAAAATAAGCATTCAATTAAAGTTACTGCTCCTCTGTCCACGGGTTTGCCAGCCACTCAGATTCTTTCAGTAATGGCATCCGGAGAGCAGAAGAAAAGGGTTCTGGAATTGTTAACCCGCTTGCAACAACTTCGTCTTCATCGAAGGACAATGCAGAGAAGCTCATTTACCCTTCTTGCAGCAAGTCGCTGGACCGCAATCGACTTTCACGACGGTCTTGGACAGTCTTTCCATGCATGACACGATTGTGCATTTGCACACTCTTGTGGGATGTGAAATATATCCCATACATATCAACAGACAACCTCACAAGAAGTGGCGAATACTTGCATGATCCTTTGTCTATCTGACTAGGTACCAATATTGCGATTCACAGACGTGAGCCTTATACCACGCCATATTAGGCACTGCTGGATCCTGCAAGCTATCTTCAGGGTTTCTATATTCCGCCGAAATCTCGTAGTTGTCAATTTTCATTTCCTTCCACACCAACGCAACTGTATCCCCAGTAGTTCCTTTGCTGTCGAGATGAGAACCAAAATGTTCATGCGGCACGATGACGCCTGACAGTCGTTTGCTGAGGGGGGACATGTGTCTCTCTACACGGTTGTATGCACTCCGGCCAGGAGCATTAGCCGCTATAAAACACCTGGCTGGGTTATATTTTTTGTAATGTTTCATGGCAAAGTTCTTGAATTTACGATAATGCGGATTTTCATCCGGCTTACAATCTGCAAAAACGATGATCACTGGCTTCATGGTGTTCGATTCTGTCATCATGTAGGGTTTGAATGTACACACTGATGAAACTCTGGAGGACATGTGTTTCCCACACTATATAATAATAATATAACTGTAGATACCTATTTTTAAGCTCTTGTAAAATTACTTGTCTTCATGCAAAAAAACAAAAATTGTTACTCGCGATAGTTGATTTACTAGGATTCCATAAACATAGTTTAATGCTCAATGATTTATGCTACACATATTGTTTATATAAACATTCAGACCTAGAAAACCATTCTGCGATATCTTTTAACAAATGCAAAAGCGTTAATTTTTTTTTTTTCTTAATCATTATTTTTACAAAATATATAAATATAAGAAATCTGCCTGCTTCGGCAGATTTTTGAACGTTGGATATGACAGTTTATCTGTTCCTCGTGTTATCTTTCAGTTTTTTTAGGCACACGATTCTAATTCGGCTAACGAAATGGGTTGCTCAAGATGAATTCTCGCAGAATAAGTAGTAACGATGGTCGTGTTGCGGAGACTTTCTTTTTTTTGTCTAATGTTTTTATGGCAGTTCGGGTCTTTGGAATAATCGGACCAAGTGATTACTAAGTGATTACTCATTTCTGATGTAGTTATAAGGAATCGCCAGTCGGTGTTATTGCATTTAACGAGCAGATCATTGAAAGTTCTCCATTTCATGGGTGAAGGGTGAATGTATAATGTGTAGAGAAATGGGTGGAGATCCATCGATCAATAAAAGAAGATTTGAATTTGCGAAAAAATTCTCTAACATTCTTCCTGTTTTATATTTGTTTTAGGAAAGCCCCAAAGAACACTTCAAGCATTAGTGTCTTCTCCTTTTGTATTACTATAGGACCATGAACCTGTGTCCGTGTATTGCAATCACTTGATCTAACGGAATATACAGATTTATATAAGTTATTTTAAATTTTAATTGAATATCAAGTACTTACACTATGAGGTTTGAAATTAGAGTAGTCTGTTTATGGGGTGTATAATTTTTTAATTAAAGTAATAACGCCTTGCTTGAATGTTGAGTTGTTCGGAAGATTTAAAAAAGAAGTTACCCACGAATGTTTTTGGAATTATTGGATTTATATTGAAGGCACAATGAGTCTCTGGAAATAAAATAAATAGAAATAAACTTGTTGAGTTAATTTTCAAAACCATCCATATTCCATTGCAAACTTCGAGAACATTATTTTTATGACCAAGTAGTGTGATGATAGAGCATAATATGTTGTAAAATGTATATTTGATTAGTTTCGGCGACTCGGAAGATTAAATTTTGTAAATTTGTCTTTGATGTGAATTTCATGAGTATTAAGTACTGTCATAATGATTGAGTAGTTGTTGATATTGTAGATAGGCTTGAGTTATTTAAACTTGATTGTGAAATTAGTAAATTTGTATGAAGATGTTTCGGTGGTTATAATAGTGGGGGAATGTCGGACGAGGTTGGCACATTTTTTTTTTCATTATATTCACTATGGATGGAAAGTGCTTTTTTGATTGTTGATTGTACGTTGAACTACCACAAGTATTGTTTTTTATTTATCGGGTAGATCACAGAATAACCGATTTCGACAGTATTCGCAGTTTGAAATGTGTCAAACGTAAAAAGCATTAAGCCTGTTGGAAGCTGTTTATTTTCTAATTGTTTCGTAAATTTCTAGACATCCGTTACTTTTGCATTTTCATTTCTATTAGTCTTGAACTCTACAATGCGATGGCCGAATTCGGGATCTCGGCAAAAGTGATCCAGCTGTGCCGCGTGACACTGGAATGTGCATGTTGGGAACAGTTCCTCCGAACTATTCCAAGCATTCTCCGGATGTTGGCAAGTCTATCATGTAACTTCTTCAATCTCGTATTGGAATAGATAATGCGCAAGCAGGTGTCAACACGGAAAGCACTATCTTCAATCTTTCCAGTTGCTGGGATATGCAGACGACATCATTGGTCGCTCCCAACGCGCCTTTATAGAGGCTTTTACGGCAATTGCAGAACAGGCGAAACGAGTTGGCCTTGAAGTTAACGGGGACAAACCCAAATACATGTTGTCAACAAGCAACGAAACATCTGTCCACTCCATAACATAACAAGCACTTAGAGGATAAAAAATTCTTCGCCGAATATTTGGTTTGCGAGGAGGGCGAATGGAGTAGAATATGTAACCGCGAACTCTATGAGCTGTATCAAGATGGGGACATAGTCCAAAAAGCCAAAATACGATGGCTTTACTGGACAAGGAATACCGAATATCTATTTTAAGTATGAAGCGATCGCGGATGACAGGCCGTTTGGTCTATTTAAATGGAAACAACGTACCCGGGATCACCAAGAGTGGAAGACTGCCGAGTCTCTTCGTGGGTCCAGAGCCCGTTAAGTCAAGACATATTATTACAAAAAAATAAAAATACCAATTAACCGATCTAAAAGACGTTTTAAATACAATCTAAAATATTGCAGAACGATGATATCAAAATATAATAAATAGTAAAATATTCATTGATTGAAAAAGAATGTAAACTCTATGAAACAAGAGTCATCAGCCAATCGTAGGGTAAATTAATTTATGAAGAAACAAATTTCTAAATGTAAAGACGATTATAAAAACGTGAAGGAATGTAAACAACTATTTTTTGTAAATTCTCAAAACGAGAATCACGTTTCTCACAACTTTTAAATGATAAAAAAACAATTTATAATAAATTAAAAAAATAGTTCTTTATTATTATCGGGAAAAGACGCCGTTAATAATGAACCACTTAATGAGGTATACTTGATCATTTCCCTCTGGACAAATCCTAAAGTTCCTACAACCTTATAAACTAGATAAATACAAAGTGAAACCTGTTATGAATCTAGTAACCAACAATCAAAGTTTTGGAAACATTGAGACTGGACACTTACTACAGTCCTATCATATCGACTATGTTTTTAGTATCGGTAACGGACTTAATCTAACATATCTTGTAGTCCATTTCAGAAGACAAAGAACTCTTCGAATAACTTCCGAACAACTCTTAGAACAACGACTTAAAAGAGTCTATGAAGAGCTATGAAGGAGGAGGAGGAGGAGTTGCCACGTAGGTTTTCTCACAAAATGCAACAAATAAGTGTCTAGCTGTTATTAGTTCATATTCTATATTGACAAACACACAACCCATAACTTCGTTACCTGCAAATACCACTTTGTCACGTTTCCGATAACGACAGGGAGTAAACAACCCAACTCGAATAAGATACCATCATTTAAACACCCAATTTGCAATAGCAAGAGGATAAAAGACGAACAATTCGGACTTCTAGACGCCCAGCCGCTCACCAGAATAGTGTAAACATTATATTACGTTAGAAATCAAAATTTAAACAAAGATTTTGTTCATTAAAAGAAAAATCGCATTTTGTTAACTTACTATTTACTTTACTAAATGGGCTTGCAAGTATTCTTTTTACAAAAGTAAAAGTTTGTAAGTTCACAAAGCTCTCTCATTTCTTCAATCTATAAAGGTTCTATCGGCGTCTGTGCTATGTTTTGTGTCCGCGGAACTATTCTTCTCTGCACAAAAAGGTGTAATGCCCAGCTTTGTAGCGTCAGCCCTTCGCATTGATTGAATGGAGCGTAGTGTCATTCGTTCACGAACCTTCATAGGGAGAACAAGTGTTTTATTTAAATAGTGAAACCAGTTCATAGTCTTTTTTCAAGTGGTCTTTTTGCCGCTGCGCTGATAAATAACCAGCCGGTGCAGTGGTTGTCTGTTGGACTCTTTGATCCGCACAGTTAGGTTCAAATCCCAGCCGGGACAAACAAATTTTCAATTTGATTTTTATATCAATAATAATTCAAACTCAAATACAAATAATATAATAAAATGAGTGAGCGACAATCGTCGCCTCACCAGCCCGGGAGTGGAGCGGGGAGGGCATTGCCGGACCCACAGCCACCACCACCATTGGCTTCAGTGGCGACCGGAAAGAGGAGGAGGAGGGTGCGACCGACTCCAAACCTCGTTAAGCGCCCGTCCCTGTCGGCTTCGGCTGAAAAGCTGCCGACTGGAGCCGGGAAACGGGCGCCAACAACAACAGCAGCAGCAGCAATAACAACAACAACAACAGCTGCAGCAACAACTTCAGCAGCAGCAATTAAAGTCGCAGTCGAACATCATGCGACAGAAGAATTCCCGTACGTCTCCGACGGTGGCGAAGGCCGCTACACGGGAGACAGCAACAGTTTCGTGTCTCTGGCGGCCTCGGAGACCGACGACGAGGATGACGAAATTTGTCAACTAGAGGCGATTATACGGGCCGTGAAGGCAAAACAATTGGCACGGCGGGCAAAAGAGCGCCAAGAACAACAGCAGCTGGCAAATACCAGCCGAAATACGGAACCAGCTCAGCAACAACAACAAACACAGCTGCCTAAGCAGCAACAACAACAACCAAAACTGCCAAAGCAGCAAAACCAACAAGAGTTGCCAAAGCAGCAGCAACAATTAGAGCTGCCGAAGCAGCAAAATCAGCAGCAGCAAAAACAGCAGCAGCAGCAGAAACAACAACAACAACAGAAACAACAGCAGCAGCAGACGACAGTTAGGCCAAAGGTGCCTCCAATAAACACCTACAAGATGGAGCTAAAAGACACCATCAAATTATGTAAGTCGGCCATAGGCGATAATTTTATAATTAAACGTTTAAGTTATGACAGGCATGCTATCCACTGCTTCACAGTGGAGCATCATAAACTCAATAAAAACTTATTAGAGAAAACGACGACGGAGTTCTTCTCATTCACCCCCAAAGGAGAGCGTTTGCAGACAATGCTCCTTCGAGGTTTAGATTCGTCCACCGATCCCGAGGAGCTCCTTCAGGAGCTTCAAGCGAAGGAATGTGACGATCTTAAGTTCGTCAGTGTTAAACCTTTCACTACAGCAAAGGCCCGAAGGGAGAATCGGAAATTACCGTTCTTCCTGGTCCAGCTGACTCCCAACAGCAAAATAGATAGTCTGAGGAAAATTAAAGTCCTAGACTATCAATGCATTAGTTGGGAAAAATTAAATCGCAGCGACAACATTTTACAATGTGTTCGCTGTCAGAGGTTCGGGCACGCCGCTGCGAACTGTCAAATGCAGTTTCGGTGCGTTAAGTGTGCATTGAACCACAGTGCAGAGGAATGTCCTCTAGGTAAGAATAGGACTGATGATACCACGTCTCTGAAGTGTATTCTTTGTGGTAACTCGGGACACACCGCTAACTATCGGGGTTGTCCTAGGTACCAATTTGTTAGGAAGATAAACCTGGCTCGCCAACAGAAGGTGGAGGTCAAGCGCCCACCTGTTCCCAAAACACCAGCCGTAACTCCCAATGTGACCTATGCCCAAATGGCGGCCGGTCAGAGGAGTACGGTACAACAAGCACCAAAGGCTGCTCCTCAGGCCTCACGACCTGGAGCACCTAGTGGTGATGCTGATCTGCTGGCTATTTTGCTTTCTATTCAGGGGCAAATTAGTCAGCTGCAACAGCAAATTCAGGAACAGGCGACACGCGTAGATCGTATCTACACTTTGTTGCCGAGTCTAACGCGCCTCCAGTCGTAATGTGTTCGCTGGTGGAGAAACCCTTAAAGATCCTTTCAGTGAATGTAAATTCGCTAATAAATATCGAACGAAGAGCTGTACTCTTCAAGTTGTTAGAAGACCAAAGTCCCGATGTTCTTCTGGTTAGCGAAACCAAGCTCTCTCAGAGGCACAGTCAGTACCATATTATAAGAAGAGACAGACCCAACTCCAATGGGGCTGGTGGCGTCGCTATCTTTGTTAGAAAAAATCTGCGTTTTAAGGTTATGTACAGCGGTGAAGTGCGTAGATTCCAGGTGCTAGAGGCTTGCATCATATGCATCCCCCTCCGTAGTGGGAAGAGGATGTATATGATCACAGCCTATGCAACTGAAGCTACTCAACAAACCTGTTTTATCTCAGAGCTCGAGTCACTTTTTCAATACTTACGCCTGGGTTCGGAGCAGAATTATTTCCTCATGGCCGGAGATCTGAACGCCAAACATAGTAATTGGAGAAATCAATCACCAAATACTAGAGGGAACCTACTATTCAATTGGTGGGGTCAGAATAGTGTCGAGTATCGACTCGATTTAAAAGCGACGGATAGTCCGTCTTATCCCAGATCAGGCTCTTACATAGATCTTATGCTGTTTGACGAACGGATACAGCTGACTGACATGGACCGACAAACAATAAACTGTCTTCACACATTCGTGTACGACAGTGACCATTGCGGATTTAGTGCCGTAATAACGATTCCCAACGAAATTGCGGAACTGGAGGAGTATGTCCAAACGCATTCTTACAATTACAGTAGGACGCGGTGGACACGCTTCTCCCGAACGATGACAAGAGCACTCTCTTCGAACTCGCTCAACCCACCATCCAATAGGAATTTGTCGAACGAAGAGATCGACACTTACCTTAAAAGAATGGACGACACAATAAAACAAACAATGGACAGAACAATTCCCAAGTACCAACTGACTGACAATGTCATTATATATCGCAATGCTACTATCGACGCTCTACACCGACAAAAGAGTAGGCTACTGACGAGACTTCAACTCCTGTACAGACGTTTCACCGACCCACAAAACTCGGAGGTTAGGACACTGAAATCAGAGCTTAAAAATCTACAGCAATTAATTCAGCAAAATTACCGTGCTGTAATTAATTCGCATTGGAATAACAAAATCCGGGCTGTTAAAGCTAGCAATCCTAGTATGTTCCCGGAAATTAATAAAATCTTTCGAAGAAAAAATCAGAATGAGCTTCCGTGTCTTAAGCTCCCCCGAACTACAGACAACGAACAACTACTTGTGACAGCAGGCATAGATCCAACAGAAGCGATCGAAGATGACAACTTTTTTGTGATCGAAGATCCTCAGGAGAAAGTTGAAGTAATAGGTGCGGCGTTTCAAGATGTGTATAAGGTGAATGTTAGCACTCGCCCGAACCATATCTTGGAAAATCGTGTCCTATTGCACAACTTCTACTTGCGATATGACATTGAACACTGGCGATCGGAGAACACTGGTTTCACCATGTTCAATGACGATAATTTGGCAAATGATGTCATCGCCAATGAAGGGATTCACCCTCCATTCATATCAAAGGAAGATCTCCTGGTCATTTTCGGTTCACTGAGAAGTAAGAAATCTGTGGGAATCGACGAAATACCAAACATTGTTCTTAAACACCTTCCTCTAGAAGCGGTAAACATTTACACTACCCTGTTCAACAATTTGCTGAATAATGCACATTATCCAGCGCATTGGAAGACAGCGGTGGTGCAACCAATTCCTAAACGGAACAAAGACACATCCAATCCGGCAAATCTCCGGTCGATAAGTCTCCTTCCCAACATCAGCAAAGTGTTTGAAAAGGTAATCAATAGAGCCCTGACCAAGTGGGTTGAGGACAAAAATATTATTCCGGATAACCAATTCGGTTTCAGAGCGGGACATGATTGCATACATGCCGCGTCTAAACTGGTATCGGATATCCAATGGAACAAAGGTAAGAAACAATGCACGGGTGCCTTGTTGATTGACTTGGAAAAGGCCTTTGACACTGTATGGTTGCAGGGGCTCTTTTTCAAGCTTGACCAGCTCGGCATAAGCAAACCGCTGCTGTACATAATCTTAGATATGCTCACCAGCAGACAGTTTATTGTGAAAAATGGCAGTGTGGTGTCTGCTGGGTCTTTTGAAATTAAAAACGGTCTACAACAGGGTGTAGTTATTTCGCCGATATTATTTACGATCTTCACAAGTGATCTTGTAGGATCTCTCCGCCAATCCATAGCGTACGCAGATGACTTGATCGCGTACAGGTCAAGTCCGAAGATCGAGGTCATTGTAAGTCTTTTGCAACGTGACTTCGAAAAAGTTCAGAGATATTGCGATGATTGGAAGTTGAAAATCAATTTTCAAAAGTGCGAGACCATTCTGTTTAGGACTCCGTTATCTGGGGCTTCTAGAAATACTAGAAAGAAGTGGCGAATGTTCTCCATTGTTGGACAAAACGGACAGCCATTAGCGAATCGAAGTGTTGTCAGATACCTTGGGATCTGGCTAGATCAATATCTATATTTTAACAAACATATAGATGCTGCTCTGGCCAGAGCCAAAGCGGCCTTTGCCTTGACAAAGAGACTGTTTCACAGCAGTCAACTCGATGCCAAGGTGAAGGTGATCTGCTACACGGCCCTTATTCGGCCGGTCCTTGCCTATGGCTGTCCCGTTTGGTTTAACGTGGGAACAAGCTTAATGGAAAAGATACGGGTTTTCGAGAGACGATGCCTTAGGGCTTGTCTCCATTTATATAGAACTCCAGAGTCTGAGTACAAAAAATTCTATAGTAATGAGGTCCTGTACAACGGGGCCAACCTGATCAGAGTGGACAACTTTCTGATAAAACTTATTCGAAGTCACATTGCAAGAGCAATGACTTCGACCAACAACTTGATCTCCGGGGCTTTTTACCCCAATGACATGCATCATGAGACAGTGCGCCTTAACGGCCTTATTCCCCCTGAAGCTTTTCTCTATTTGGATAGAAAAGGTCTGGTCCAGGATAGATTAGCGGTACCGTTAATCTTCCACGTTGGTCGAAAAGCTGTGGACGGGCGAGTCACTTACGAACAAGACGTCGCAAGTAGCTCACCGGAGACCCTCAGGTTCAGTAGGGCGGTGTCAAACCGCGACAGAGCTGACGTCGTAAGTCAACATCGACACTTTTGGTGGCTGGGCGAAGAATGAACTTCGTCGTTGTTATGTATCTTGTGTGCCCTTATGGCAAATATAGCATGTCGTGTCAGCCGTGGCCGGCTTATTTATGTTTAATGTAGTTTAAGTAGTTTTAATATTATTGTTAGTTAGGCTAAGATTTTATTTTTTAGATTAGTTTGTAGGTTTGTATTTAAGTCTAGTTTTAATTTAAACATAAAAAATTCATATACTAAGTTTTTGCAATTAATCTTGTTTTTCTTAGTCTTATTATTAGTTTCTTAAATTTAAATAACGTAAATATTAGTTAGTCGAAAGACATAGGTTTAATTGTTAATTTTAGCTTAGAGCGCCCGCAGAGGGCCAGTAAGTTAGTATTTAAAATAGTTAAGTTAATTAAGCTAGTTTTAAGCATTTTTTGTCTAGCATGTAAGGTTATTAAATGAATTAATAAAAATGCATAAAAATTGAAAAAAATTGGAGCGTAGTGTCTCTGCACCCTTAAGGAGTCACTTTGTGAGTTTTAGCTGTTGTTTTTCTTCTATTTTTTCTTGAGAGGATGACTTTTTGATGCAGGCTTTAACCGTCATTTGAAGGCAAAAGTATTCTATCTTGGCGTCAGCCTTTTTTAAAGTTGTGGCGACAATTATATTATAATTATTATTATTTATTCTTTGGTGTACATATATGTTGGCCTGGTGGAACTTTCCTCCGCAAAATTTCCGAGTTTTATTTTTATCTGAGTGTAAGCGGATATTGCTTAGAACGCCTATCCAATAACATTTGTTTCACGGATTAGGAATGCATTCAACTCTATACATGACATAAGTTTTATGACTATGTTTAAGTTAATATTAAATTTACGTGCATAGAGTTATTTAATTTTATTTGGTCAAATATTCTTTTAACTTACAGAGATCGAATAACATTTGTTTCACGGATTAGGAATGCATTCAACTCTATACATGTCATAAGTTTTATGACTATGTTTAAGTTAATATTAAATTTACGTGCATAGAGTTATTTAATTTTATTTGGTCAAATATTCTTTTAACTTACAGATGGCAGATGTAGGTATTGGTATATCAGGCCAAGAAGGAATGCAAGCTGTAATGGCTTCAGATTTTACTCTGGCCCGTTTTAAGTACTTAGAGGGTCTATTGCTTACACATGGCTATTGGTGTTATGATCGTTTAGCTAGAATGATTTTATATTTTTTCTATAAAAATGCGGTACGTTTGATAAATGTTTGATTTACTGCTTATACTTACTTATAAATAAAAATTGTTTAGGCATTTGTATTCCTTATATTTTGGTATCAATTATATTGTGGTTTTTCCGGATCTGTGATGATGGATCAAATGTATTTGATGCTCTACAACTTAATATTTACATCTCTTCCTCCGCTGGCCATTGGAGTGTATGACAAACGGGTTCCTGAAGACTTGCTTATGAATCATCCGTACCTATATAAACACGTATGTATTAAATTGTATTTTTCAGCATTTTTTTTTTCGTACTAATGTTTGTTACTTACAGGGACGACTTAAACGAGCTTATAAACCTCATGATTTCTGGATAGTCCTCCTGGATGCTCTCTATCAGAGTCTTGTCATATTCTTTATGGCTCAAAGTGCATACTGGGACAGTGATGTGGGCATTTGGGAATTCGGTACAACAATAACTGCCTCTTGTCTGTTTACAAATCTGATTCATGGTGCTATTGAAATTCGATCTTGGGTGAGTTATTTTTACTATCTGCCTCTGCAGTCAGATTATTAACTTTTCCAATGTCCTCAGACAATTCTGCATGTAATGTCGATAGTTTTTAGCTTGGGGTCATTCTACATATTCTCAATAATGTACAACTCTCTATGTGTAAACTGTTTCGGATTACCATCGAGCTATTGGGTTATATTTCGTTGCATGCGATCATCAATCCACTGGTTGGTAATTCTCATATCCTCCGTTGTGAGCATAATGCCAAGGTAAGCGTATGACAATATAGGAATTTCCAGTTAGTTTGGAAACTTTAAGTATACATTCGAACTAAATCAAACAATTTCAACATTTGTCGGTTCATTAAAACGAAGCAAAGTAAACCGGTGCACTTGAAAAAAAAAATCTTTTTTTTTTTCATTTATTTTAAATCTGTCTTTACCATTGACCATCTGAAAATGGTATACTAACTTATGAGTAAATATAATAATATTGTGTTCCCAGATTACTCATAACTACGCTGAAGACCACACTCTGCGCGGACGAAAGCACAAATGTGTTAATACAAAGTAAAAAGGCTCGACGAAGAGGTGAGGAATTATTAGTTACTTGGTCAAGATCGACATCTGCTTCATCGATTTATAGGTAAAGACACACAACCAGTTTTCATTCAAATGCACAATGTAAAATACACAAATGAATTAAGCTGGAAGTAAATTTTGTTATGCATGGTAACTTGTAGCAATTGAAGGATTTTATTGCATGAATTTATTTTTATTTTGGCACAACTTAGAGAAACACAAAAAATAAATTATTTAATAAATATATAGACACATAATTTACACCTTTTGCATTCTTGTTTCGAATTGATGTTTAGTAGGTAAAACAGTCTATTATAATTAAAGACGCCGCTTACGTTATAACTACATTTGTACATCTAATTAACATTGTGTTGTGACAAAATCCACAGTCAATGCGCCGGAATAAAAGATGATTGTCAGAAGAGGAGTTACTTAAAATTTTATATATGATTCAAAACCCGATGATTACTACTAAGCAAACTTTCTTTCGTTGATTATTAGACTTACCATCACTTAGTTATCGTAACTTGGATTGAATGATGGGAAATATATGGTTTATGGTTAGAACGTTAAAGTCTAATCCAGATTCAATTTCGAATTCAAATCAAGTTGTCAAAAATCAGACAACAACTAATGGCAGTGAAATGCTGTTCGAATTCGATTGAATTCCATACCCTTTATTTACACGGAATGAAGAGGGCGAGTTTGGAGAGCCACATGTCAAATCAAAGCAATGCTTTGTTGTAGTCTATGTTATAACAGGTAACTAACACCGATTCACAAATGCGCTTCACCGGAATCACTGAAATGTGCACTTATAGTATAAATAAAAAAAATCTACTCATGAGTAAATAAACAATTTTCCAAATTTGAAGCGAGACAAAGCATAATCAAAAAGCGTGGTGCAGTCTGCAAAATAAGCTGTGCCTAATTTAACGAGTTGACAGTGAGATGACGTTGCAAACGAATGTTGGGATGCAAGATCAAGCAGTTTTCATAATAGTTTTTTTAATAACAGACCCAAAATGTTTCCAAGCTTTGGAACTCTAGAAGATGGAGGCTATATTTCGTCTTTCCATTGCGTTTTGCCCCTTAATTGGCATTTTTTTGAAGCTGCCAGAATATAACCAAATGCTTTATTCAATTTTCCAGCGGCTCAAAGAACGAGAAATAGAGACTCATTCGCCAGAGTTAAAATAATGTTCAAGTCAAACTTCTTGTAAATGACGATGAAATCTTACATAGTTGGCGGTAGTACTTCGAATAAGTTTTAATTTTACCCGGCTTTACTTGCCAAAAGTCGCTCCTTTTTACTAAGAATGTAACATAAGGAAGGCGGTCAAAGGCGGATAGTCTCCAAATTTTGAAAGCCATTGAGTCCAGATGGGTCAAACTTTTCATCTCCACTTATAAGAGGTGATCCAATCCCTAGTCAGTGGAGAAAAAGTTGTCTAATTTTTTTCTACAAAGCAATATGGTACACATAGGGTAAATCAACCACAGATACATTATAGTAATAATGGTAAAAAATGTCATTTCGTTTCATTCATAAAAGGATTTACATAAAGTGTTGATTGCATTTTGTTATTCGAAAAACAACCGAGAGATCTGACAAGGGTGAGGCTTAGAAAACATGAAGTTCTAGAAATCTACATACCCAGTGAAGGGCATGTATGATGAAGCAAAGGCAAGAGTAAAATGCTCAACACGAGTCGTGAAAGAGGTCACAATCAGAGTTTGTGTGCATCAGGGGAGTTTCCTCAGTCATTCCTCATTTATTCTTCATACAAGGGTTGGTCTTGAACCGATTAAAAAAATGACCCTTAATTTTGAATTAATTCAATCTAAT
The DNA here is from genome assembly GCA_963555765.1 of Orthonevra nobilis. NCBI lineage: Eukaryota > Metazoa > Arthropoda > Insecta > Diptera > Syrphidae > Orthonevra > Orthonevra nobilis. The sequence continues at coordinate 67,137,978 of OY743226.1, read as the reverse complement.
CATACACGAGGATTAAACTTCCCTTCAACCAGCACTATATGTATGGGTGTTTTGGAGGGGATTGACACTGAGTACCTGTGCTGACCATTCTCGCATCCATTCCGGCATTAATTCGAACGGAAAACTTCATCTCAGATTAGAAAAGTTCAAATCTGTGATCTTCGATCAATTATGAAGCAACACATGATGACATCAATTGTTAATCGCTTAACATAGTGTCAGAAAATTCCAAAACTTCACCGTAAAAACGAAAAGCATGAAGAAAAGATGAAAACTTTGGAAAAATACTAACTGTTCTTGAAGACTCATCAAACACTTGTTTTTCAATTATGATTTGGGGTTCTGCATTGCATAATTTTTGTTTATAGAAATACGAGACCTGATGCAGAAATGTGTCGAAATTATCTAATGATAGTGCGAAATATGATCATATCTTCGCAATTCTAGGGCTTACCTGACCCTCTCGTTAAGTCAATCATAATGTACCTTTTAGCCTCCCCACCCCATGGTTTCTCCTAACTTAAGGCAGTTCACCCCCTTTAACTAACCTAACCTTACCTTACCTTTTTGTTAAATAAAATAGTAGATTTGAGTCCGGTCTGCGAACAGAACTTGCAATTAACAACAAGGCACGGAATTCGGGAAGAAGCATTGATTAAAACACTAGTCTTGGTTAATTGTCAGTCATCATACTTTCGTCCAATTGTAAAATTAACATGCTCGATCGTCATTTTTATTCTTAACTCAAATATAGTGATGTAGAGAAATATTTTGAAAAGCATTGGTTAAATTGTTTTTCCCTAAAATCATTCAACTGCAGAATGAGTTGTTAATACAAGAAAAAATGCAAATAATTTTTTTTTTAAAGAGTCCGTAAATAAATTGCCATATTATATTTAATACAGTTGCTTTAAATAAATTCAAAATTATAAGAATTTGGTCAATTTTATGCAATTTTTTGTTTTGAAATAGTTTTTTTTCTTTTGCGCATTTTTAAAAAAAATAGTTGTGTTCTTTATTGAGTTGATCATATGTTGTTCTTTTATTAATTTACATATGAAATAGTAATATCGTCATAAGAAGTGACTGATGTGAGTTTAATTTATTTTTCTTACAGAATCTCCAATTCTGGGGCTAAGAATCAGATTGTAACATCTATAACATGATGATCTTCAAACACTGATTGAGAACCACTCATCGTTAGTCCCATAAACATAAGCACACAAATCTTATACAAATTTTATACAGCAGTATCGGACCACATAAAAACTCCTGTTTTATTCAAATTTAAACGACTGGATACGTTTATAATAGCTTACTTTCTTTATTAGTATAATGTTATGTACCAATTTAGAAAATATGACGTGACCGTTAGAAATAACGTAACTGTGTTAAGATACGAGTATGGTATATATGTATGTAAGCGTAGATTGTCTACTTAGCGAGAACAAACAAGTTTGATGATTTAAATAATTTTTGAAATAATCTTTGTTACAAAAGAAAATTGACCCCTTCTGAGGAAGTTTAAGTCATACGTTAACTTTTAATAATTATGTAAAAGGAATCATTATAATCACTTGCAAATTGATATAGTTTTCAAACACGTTTTTTAAAGCAATTATGTATTAACGATGTGCGCAATGACGATATTAAAAAATTTCCTATTAATTATTGTATTATCTAGAATAATGATGTCCTTAAGTTACTTCAATTATATTGTGGCCTTACTATTTCCATTTTCAGACTAAACAATTTTATTTGAAGCAGAACAACTTTAATGGTAGGTTTAAATTAATGATATAAAAGAAATAAAAACACTAGCTTATTGAAAAGAATTTATGGTTCAACTACATTTCCAAAAAGGAAAATAATCAAGTATTTCTTTTTTTAAATTAGCACTCACATGCCCTGAAAATCTAATTTAATTTAATTCGAAAGCGGACAGGCCTGATAACCTCATGTTTCATTTAAGTTATGTGTAAATAACATGTACAAATTAGCTTTGTATGTGTAAATAGCCACCATTTCTTATAACGTCAAGTAAAAATCCTGCACTACTTTCCTTTGTCCTAAAAGCAACGTTTTATTAAACATGTCATTCACGTTTGATCTGATTTTGGGCTTTCAAATTGTTTTCATATCATAATTTTCAATAGAACCGAATTACATTGACAGGCTTGTTCTCGGATCTACTTTTGGTAAATGTAGTTCAGCCTGTGTTGTAAGAAAAATAATTCCTAATGATTTTATTGTAAATAATAACTTGAAGAATGTTTTCGTAATTTTAACAATACGTACCTTTTAGTGAGGATAACTGATATTTAGAAATGAAGCACTATCATATCCTATCATGTATTCGAAAACGTAGACTATTTATATGCTTTTTTTAGAAATTGAATTTATAATTAAGAATTAAAAGACTGGCTGTGATCATTGACAAACCAATAAATGGTAAATTTTTTGCGTGAATTTTTGTGAATTTAGAAGGTTAGAAACTCGAACCAATATCAAGAAAAACAATTTAAATATGTTTTGTAAAGTAAGTGACGATGCTTTTAAATCGAATAGATACCACAGTTTAGAGTAACAATAAGATAAACAGTCGGAAGAAAAGTTATAAATGAAACTGAAATCAAAAGAATATATATTAGATTGTTAAATATATGGAAATAAATCTATTTTCCCGAAAATGAAACTTACAATTTTTTTATTTATTGTCAATTCAAATGGTGAGATATCATTTTTCCCTCCACAAAGTTCGAATCAAAGTCAAAATTATTGGGGCAAACATAGTTTAAACTTTCAAATTAAAAGCACATCGCTACGCAGCTCTACAATTTTAGTAATATTATACAAGAAGCTATAAATCGCCCAGAAAAGGAAATTCAACGGAAACCACACTCAGAGTTCGGGGCTTGCAGAGAGCTCCTGATCGAGACACCCTTTGTTGTCATGTTACCATTAAGATCCTCCAACATTCAGTCATATCGGTACCGCGACATCTTAACATTATTGTTCAGAAACACGGCACAGTGTTGCTGACGACGCTACTCGGATATAACAATATTGAAAACGGGTGAGTTAATTTTTGTAAAAAAAAACCCGCAGCTGCGGTTCATAAATGATGAAAATCATCATTGCCACTGCAAATATTTTGGCATCATTTATGTACATAAATGTCAAATGATCGCCATTGTTTTGCAAATTTACAGCCCATTTTGTTTTGCTGCACGGCTGCGTAAGATGCGAAAATAGAAAAAAAAACTTCTGATAATTAATAATTTTAGGGAGGATCTAGAATTGCAGTTCTTCAATTCTAGGCACCTGCAGGAACCTGTTCGCTTATCAATGGAAACTGACTTTGCGAGTGGCAAGAGAAAGAAGTCGGTCCTTTGGGGCAACGTTTTGGATGGGATGAAGAAGTTCCGTCATAATTTCGCCAACGATCGCTCGGAAATTTGCAAAAAATTTACAAATTTAATGATTTCTTACAAGGGAATAAAGAAGAGCAATAGGGAAAGTGGCAGGGATGCTTTTTCCTGGTATTATTTCAGAGATTTGATGAAATACAGCGCGGAGGAAACGGCAGTGGAGACTCCAAAGAAAAAAACACTGCTCCGCACGATACAGCTTTGGAATTTTTAAAACAAGAAGCTGAAGAGGAAAAGCGCCGTTTGGCAGAACTTCTTGCGGTAGAGCAAGAAAAACTCACAATTGAAAGCAGAAGCTTTTATTGCTGGCATCAAAGGATACCGTAGAGAGACTGAATAAGTTAATTTTTCTTACAGAATACGTTCTTTTTATTACAAAGGGAAAAAGTATGAATTTGTAATATTACTAACTGCTTTGTGCAAATGAAATGATATTATTTTGTTATGTTTTTATTTTGCATTGCATGTTTTTTCGGTTCTAAGCTAATTACTAAATAAACTTATTGAATACAGTTTAGTTGAGTTGTTTATGAAATCTTTTATTTATATACTTCACACAGAAAACAATAATGTAAGGTCGTTTCTCTTAGCTCTGGCTTCATCAGTCGGTAAAACGATATTGAATTCATCAAGTTCGTTATCGTCACAACCCTCGGATTGTGATCACTGTCATAAGCATCATCCTCTTCTTTTATTATATTATTTAGAACTTCACAAACGAAAACTATGTACTTTGAGAAGGTAAACTTTTTTTGTCTATTCCTTTCAAAATTCGAAATTCGACTTTAGCCTTCCGAAGGCCTGTTATATACACACTCTCGTAGAACTGCGTACTTAATTGAACTTTTGTTGCGCGGAACTCAAATGCCCGTTGTCACGACATGGCACCATGAAAAATGTACTTAGAGGATATGCAGAATCACCCAAAATATGACCATTCTGAATTAAAAGTCATCCCAATCGAACTACGTCCCCAAATAGACGCATCATGAATGCTGCCGGGGTAACAAAAAAACACATCAGTAAATTTTTGCCTGTGGTCACATAAGGCCTAAAACGAGAAACGTTTCAATAAAAAAAAATTATCAAGAAGGGTGATCTGGCCTCCAAAACCGTCCATTATTTGTTTTTGGTCGCGAAGGGAATCTGACCATTTGACAAACTTCCTTCAATATACAATACAATATTTTTGTTATAGTTATTAAATGTTAAAAAACTACTCCATTTGACACATTGAAAATATTTCCTATTTCTCTATAATAGCAGTTATTGGCAAGCTTCCAAATTGTTAAATAGAGTCCTAGATCGAGGTTTATCTGAGGTCGGTTTTTTTTTGACACTGCGAAAATGATTTTATCATCGGCGGGGACTTTAACGCCAAACACTCTTTCTGAGGCTCAAGATGTGATTTCACGGGAGGCAATCTCTCTACAAGGACAGCATTGCATGCTGGAGTAGATTTCTTTTCTACAAGAATTCCAACGTATTGGCCAACTGATATAAATAAAATTCCTGATCTTGTGGACTTCTTTATCGCAAAAAGAATACCTCAAGAACGTGGAAGAATATTATGATCTCTACTCAGATGACTCGGCTGTTGTTTTGAAGCTGGGTGAAAGCATGGCGAAAAAAGACAGAGCGTTAGATTGACTTCTAAAAATACCAATTGGGACGGCTTTAGAAAAGACTGCAACGAAATCGTTGCGATGAATGTATCTTAAAACGCCGACGAAATCGACAAACTCAAGAAACTCGTTATGGAAAGCCGTTAAGTCCATTGCACACGGCGGCAATAAGGATAGCTACGACGAAAGAAGACAAAGAGGAAGCGGATCTCTTTGCAGTTGCAGAACATCTAGAAGACACGTTTAAACCATTTGACCGACAACCATTGGTCGAAGATCCCAACGTCAATACGGGGCTGGACAACTTTAAAATGAAAACGGTATTTCTGCCCGAATTTCAACAGACCATAAGGGAATTTAAAAATAACAAAGGTCCGGGATACGACTGGTGAAATTTTAAAGGAGCTGCCTTAAAAGCGTAAGTCAAGCCCTTGTATGATATATTATAAATGCTTGTTTGAGAATTTTGTACGTCCCAAGGCAATAGAAAGTCGCAGAAGTCATAATGGTTCCGAAAGCGGGAGAAATTCCAAACGACAAAAAATCATATGGACCTATTTCACTCCTGCTGACAATATCCCAGGTCTTTGAGAAACTTTTGCTAAAACGATTGAAACCGGTAATTGAAGTAAGACGATTAATACCAGAGCACCAGTTTTGCTATTGAATCAAGCATTCCACAATCCATCGGATCTATCGAATAACAAACGTTAGCCTTCGACAAGGTATGGCATGATGGATTAAAGTATAAGTTAAGGCTTATTTTACCGGAGAAATTGTATTGTGTAAAATACTTGAAAGCTTGAAAGCAAAGAGACTTCACCGTGATAGATACGGGGCTGAATACTCAGAATTCAAAGAAATTCTCGCCTTTGTTCCCCAAGGAAGTATTCTGAGTCCGATTCTGTTTTTGCTATATACTATAAGAGAAATGCCCCAAAATGAAGAAACATTCGTAGCCACTTTCGCGGACGACACGCATGTCCTCGCAATGGATGATGCAGTCGAATCGTCAGCGTCGTCGAAAACGTCAGCGAGCTTAAGATAATATTTGTGAATGGACTAAGACTTGGCGAATCGTTTTAAATGTGACCAAATCAACACATGCTAATTTTACGAATAGAAACGTATACAATATACCTCTGTTTTTAGACTCGGTTCAAATCCTGTATGCAAACGAGGCGACATGAAAATGACTGTAGACGCGAAACTATAGTGGAAATCACACGCTAAAAAAAGCACGACGAGCTCGAAATCAGGCTTAGAGAAATGCATTGGCTCCTCGCGAGATATTCGAAACTAAGATTATATAACAAACTGCTCTTCTAAAAGCATGTGCTAAAACCTAATTAGACTTGCGGTAGACAACTATGTGTTTGTACCAAAGCAATAGACTGATAATACAAACATTTCAAAACAAAACATTAAGAACTCCATAGTATCTAAGCAATAGCGACATTCACAGAGATTTGGGAGTTGGTACCATGTCTGAGAAGTTCAGAGCCCTTGATCAACTATGGCAACAAAGAGTTTCTCTGAACTACGCACACGGGGGAGCACAACCCGGAGAGGGTCGGGTTCAACCATTCAAATTTCTTCACTATCAATAAAGAGTCAACCTAAAGACAGAACTGCAAACCTTGCTGTTCATAATGCAGCAAACATAAACAACACACCTCTACCAAAGAAAACCATTTCATAAATCGATGGTCACTATCTCAAATGGAGGCAAATCTTTGACTTATTCACGCAGATGGTTGACAAGGAAGAAATGCCACAGGAACAAAAGATGATCTATCTGGCGAAGCCGAGAACCTCATTCGTCAATTAACATTGAGTGAAGAAATCTACTGCACTGCATGGTCAACCCTTTATTTTATTGGACAACCAGCCCAAAGACATAAATCGTAAGCGTCGGTCAAATGGTTGCACGTTATCACACAAGAACCGATTAATGACATCAATCAATCTGGGCATAGATGTCGCGAAATGGGATCCATTGCTTCTGCATCTACTAGTTAAGAAGCTGGGTTCGAATACACGTTTAATGTATGAACAAGACTTAAAATGTCGCAGGAACTGCAAACAGTCAAGGATTTCCTCAACTTTCTAGAGATTAATTTTCAATCGTTGGAGGCGTGCGCTTCAATAATTTCTCCACATAATCAATCTGCTAGTGTTGTGGTCAGGGAACACATCCTTTGTATTCTTGCAATCAGTTTTTGCAACTCAAGGTAGAGAAAACCTGAACAATACGTTCAAAAAACAATTACGTACAAGCTGTTTAAAGATTGGACGTTGAATTTTCAATTTGAATTTGTCGCCTGGGGGTGGACCCCAGACATCTTTATTAGCTTTATACAAGCATCCAAACTTAAAGCTATTTAAAAACTAGGAGTTTACAAAAACTGAATTTAATGATATGCTTAACTAGTGGGAGAGGATGACTAGTTAAGGATAAGATACAAATGAAGGGCATTTTTAAGGGTGTATCTGTTACAGTAGAAATTAAAAAAAAAATTCTCTACCGCGTTGGCCTTACGCAACATTCTGGCCATATGTTCTTTGGTGCCAGTGAGGGACGAGACGGAAGAAGGAAACAGATCTATGGTTACGGAGATTAGTATTGAGAGAGATCAATCGCAGCAGCGCGGGGCAGTCAATATTTCCAGTTAGAAGCTGGTGAATGAAAAGAATATCAGCACTATTACGGCGTTGCTCGAGGGACTGCAAATTGATAAGTTGCAGGCGTTGTGAGTAAGGGGGAAGATTGTATCTGTCTGCCCAGGCGAGACCGCACAGTGCGAAACGAATGAATCTGCGCTGGACGGCCTCGATTCGCTGGATATGGAATTCGTAGTAAGGGGACCAGACTTGTGTTGGGTGGCACCTTTGTGGAGTCAAGAGTAACAATCCTTGGGGTACTAACAATGTGCGAAGTTTTGCAAAATCCTTGGGATAGCTCTACGCTAGAAATGAAAGATTAACTACTCCATCTGGGTTAAGTTTTCAATCCATTTATTCGTATTAATCGTACCTTATTTGTACAAAAATTACTCTGTTTATTGTCTATGTTAACATTACCTTATTAGTACCACGGACAGCGCCACTGACAAAGTTGCAGATATATATTGTCTGTTTATCGGCTTCCATACGGCTTTGTCGAATTCTTCTTCGATGTTTGATGCTTCGTTTAACACATCGGAGAATTGGGGATGGCGTCTTCGCGGTTAATGCTGCAGGACTCGCGGACGACCTGAAATATGTCTGGAATGTTCTTGTAGCTGCCTGATGTTCCGCTGCTATTGTTATATCCTTAGTTTTAATAACGCAGTCTGATGCAATTTGTTGGAGCCCAGAATCCTCAGGACTGATTTCGGATAGCCGTCCATTGCATATTGCATGGGATACCGTGCGATGTGGGCTTACGTACAACGTTTTCACTTCCTGTAGTTTTTAAATGATTTCGTGAATGGCAATCGTTTTACTGGAGCAGTGTGTTTCATTGAACCTTCTGACTTGGATAGCTCAATACTGTCTGGGAATCGTAGTTAATGCCTAAAATGCTGAAGATTGGCAACCTTTCGCTTATTGCTTTGGTTTCGCTTGTGGAGCTCATGGTGTTTTGGCTTGATCTGTGTGATGTACTTCCAAAGTTGATCGTAAATGTCTCTCCATTTTGTTAAGCACCCCGCTTTAGTCGATGATGTGGAGGCAGTTCCGGTTGCTCATTCCTTTGGATAAGATTTGTCACAAACTCTCATATTTGTCAGCAATTTCTTCCAAATAATATTTCCCTTCTTGATAAGTGCTGAGATATGTATCTGTATGCCGTGGTGATTAGCCGCTAAAATCGAACCTGCTGCGAATTAGTTCATCTTCTCGATTGATTCGTTTAGTTGGAGGTTGAGTGTCTTGGTTGCCTTGCGCATAAGTTGTCCCTGATGCCCCACCGTCTTTATCACGGTCTGCTGGTTGTTTGATAAGTTCTCAATATCATAATATACTTCGTCGTTGACTCCGAATATTGATGTTAGAAATGTTCCTAGTATGCCTCTTCGTACTCGTGTTTGCAAGAATTGTATTGAGTTGATGCGCTTATTGTTTGAAGGTGGTGGTTCAGTACATCGCATCTAATTTCTTCACTCACGTCTTTCTGTACCAATTGCCATCTTCTGACAAGTGTTAAAATGTCTGGAACTGCATCTCTGACTGCAAACATGGAACTTCCAATAAGAAAGTATCGTGTAGTAAGTGAACATCATTTACATCATTGCTTATCGGGGCCAAAGGATGGCTGTTCAGACAAGCTTCAAAATCTGAGCTAGCACAGTGTACATCTACAATATTTCAGAGACTTTCCCCGAGAATCTTTATCAAATGCCTTTTTGTTGATTTTCCTCCTGCCTCGCAGAGACCTTCAAAATGCGTGGTGCCAAGTAATGTGCTATCCACGCTTGCATTTCCTATGTCATACTTTCCAATGTTTGCTGGAGTTCCTTGCTTGCAGTTGCATAGCCTTGATATGATTTTGCAGATTTTGCTCCTCGTCCGTTCGACCATTTGATTTTGATTGGGTCCGCAATTTGGTTGACCAAAACGGACGGTTCATTATTACACGTTGAACTGGAAAACTTCGCATCAGCTGCCGACTTATCTTGGCATTCAGCTTGGAATAGACCTTTCCTGTGACATCTTGATGCAGACGACTCTTGCACGTTTTGTGGTCCACGGTTCGACCGCATTCATTCAAGCAACCACTCGCACTAGTTTTGAGTAATTTGAGTCGAGGATTGACTCGTCGGTTCCTATTGTGTGAGCCGTGGTTTTTCTTTCTACGTCTGAACCCATGGTGCATGATTGTTTTGGCTATTCATGGGATTGATGCAAAATTATGTTGGGGTCGTTCCACCATATGCTGTGATCATTGAGAGCCTGTGGGGAAAGTCCTCAGGTCGCAAAATCTGCAGGATAATCATGCGTGGATATATAGCCACTGGGTGGTGTTTTGTCTTTTTGTGAATTTGGCTTACTCTGTTGGCTACATACGTGTTCCATCGGGCTGGACGGTCACTCAGCCAGGCAAGCACAATTGTAACGTCGGTCCAATAGAAAGTTTGATTTTCGGCCGGAGTTCTTAGGGCTGTTTTTATCTGATCCATTAGCTTAACTAGCAGAACAGCATTGTCAGTTCCAATAATGGGATGGTTTGAGCGGGCACTTGTTTTCGAGCTAAGTAGTTTTGCGGATGTTGGCGATTTGGGATGCATCACAGAATTCATGCAACTCATAGATAAGTAGTTCCTTGGTTTGTCCATAACCATCGTGTTTTTGATATGTTTAACATTCTTGTATTCCGCGGTAAAGTTCATCCATTCATGTTTCAATTCCGTGGGAAGTTCCTCATCCAAAGCGAGTGTTTTAGCCACAACTTCTGGAAAAATAGTTTGTTGCGCATAAAAATAGGTTGCAGCCACCCAGTGGATCGAAGAGTTTTGCCACGAACGAAGCGATATTGCGGTTCATTGCGGTATAAAAAACTAATTTTAATAAATTACATAACTACATATGTATTTCTTTTTTTTTTTTAAGTGCTGTGCTATATACATAACTTATATATATACCTTAACGTCTAATTCTTAATCTACCTTAATCTAAGTAAGCCGGCCTGGCTAGAATGACTTCATAGAGAAGACCCATAAGGGGTTATTTGTTAAAGAAACGACGATGGAGTTTGTTGTTCTGGTACCAACCACCAATATTGTTGGTGTTGTTTTATTACATCTACTTTATCGCGGATTGATACCGCCCTACTGTAACGGAGGCTCTCCATTGAGTTGCGTGCAACGTCTGGATCAGCCCATTAAGATCAAAATAAAGGAATGCCTCTGGGGGAATAAGGCCGTTAAGGCGCACAGTCTCATGGTACATATAATTGGGGTAATAAGCCCCGTAAATCAGGTTATTGTTCGCGGTCATTGCTCTTGCAATATGCCTTCGAATAAGCTTTATCAGGAAATTGTCCACTCTGATTAAGTTGGCCCCGTTGTACAGGACCTCATTAGAATAGAATTTTTTGTACTCCGACTCTGGGGTTCTATATAAATGAAGACAAGCCCTTAGACATTGCCTTTCAAAAACCCGAATCTTTTCCATCAAGCTTGCTCCCACGTTGAACCACACGGGACATAACACTAAAGAACCTTGAAAACTTGAAACAAATTAAAATACTTAAATTTCATAAAAATATAAACTATATTGCTAACTCAACTATACTTATTGTTACAGTCGTAGTAATCATTTCATTAGTTATTCTATGCGGAAAAATAAAAAGTTAAAACTCTCAATAAAAAATTATAATGAAGAAATTCCTAAACGCAATAAAATTCAGGAGAATTTTCAATTTAACGGGGGAGAGGTTACATATCCTACACGGAACACAAGCCTCTCCATTTTCTCTCCTATGTAGAAACTCAAATTTCGTTTTCGTTCCAACAACGAATACAAATGTACACGCGCAAGCATAGTGCGCTGACCCAGGGAATTGTGCAACGGGATCGGATATCCCATTGCTAGGTGAACAAACACCTTTTTGCTGAGTTAGCAAGGTAGAGTAGATTTAAGCTTACGAAATATTGTTTGTAAGTTTAGTTAGTAAGAATCTGGGAAATAAAGCAGTTGTGTTTTTTGAATTAAAACTTGTTTTTTTTCGATCAAGTCGGAATAAAAAAGTTAAGTGGTTACATATCCTACACGGAACACAAGCCTCTCCATTTTCTCTCCTATGTAGAAACTCAAATTTCGTTTTCGTTCCCACAACGAATACAAATGTACACGCGCAAGCATAGTGCGCTGACCCAGGGAATTGTGCAACGGGATCGGATATCCCATTGCTAGGTGAACAAACACCTTTTTGCTGAGTTAGCAAGGTAGAGTAGATTTAAGCTTAGGAAATATTGTTTGTAAGTTTAGTTAGTAAGAATCTGGGAAATAAAGCAGTTGTGTTTTTTGAATTAAAACTTGTTTTTTTACTATCAAGTCGGAATAAAAAAGTTAAGTGGCGCAGTCGGTAGGATCCTTATAAACGGTAGGGATCCAACGAGAACGAATATAACGCGAAAAAAAAAGTGACGGTGTAACTAAAAATCAGTGTACACTGCACGAAAGAAAAAAAAGAGAAGATAAGTAAATAAATAAATCAGTTAGAAGTGACAGTGTTACTAAAAATCAGTGTACACTGCACGAATAAAGTATCTCAGTTTAAAGTGTCAATGTAACTAAAAATCAGTATACACTGCACAAACAAAAAAAAAAGTAACGAGTACCAAGAAAAAAAAAAACAACTTGGACCCATACAAAAAAAAAAAAACACTGAAAGCCGGACTTACTAACTCAAAATCAAAATTCAAAAACCAAAAATTCCACGAAAAAACAAGTCTTACTTGTTTGAAAACATCATCAGTAAAGAGATGGATCGAGAAGCCATGGAGAGGTTAGTTCAGGCAATGGAAGCATTAGTGACCAGAAATAATACCGAACCAACCAGCCGAGCAGTACACCTGATGAAAGAAATTGCCTTCAACAAAGAGTTCGACGGACAACGTGAAGAATTAACACAATTTCTAAGTGTGGTGCAAACGCGACTAGATGCGGAAACCGACGTCGTAAAGAAGGGCGAATTGTGGCAAGCAATTTACAATGCAAAAATCACAGGAAGTGCAAAGGAACTATTGATCAACAATCGACCAAACAACTGGGAAGACGCTAAACAACTTTTCCGACAACATTTCAGACCTGCGTGTAACTACAAAGAGATATCTCATCATATAACATCACTAAGAGTAAGTTCCATTTTTGATTTGAATTACAAAATTGAAAGTATAATTAAGGAAATAAACAGTTTTGCAACATACGAAAATAATCCATCAGAGTCTGTAAAAACATTTTATACAATATTGGTAAATAGAATAAAACAAATAGTGTCGGGTAACTTATCCAGAGAAATAAAGGATAAATTTGAATTACATGAAATAAAAAATATACTGTACAGCTATATAGGGTACGATAGTGGTAATCTAGACAGAGAATCAATTAATCACGACCGACGACCTTCTCAAAATACTAAACCTATGAGACTAGACAATAATTTACCTTCTCGAAACATTCCACAAAATAACTACCAGTCCAATCAGAATCCACGTCATTATAATAGTTATTTCACCCGAAGAGGAAATTCTGACCAATATAGGCATCAAAATTTTTCACAACCAATTAGATCAGGCCAACACAGAAATTCAGGACATTTTAGACAACCAGTTTTCAACCAATCAGGTCAGATTAGAAATGCACAAAATCAACCAGAGCCTATGGAGATAGGTCAAGTAGCACACAATATATATACTCGAAAGGAGGAAGTACACAACATTGAACCCGACAAAAATAAAGGGCACTTGTCGATACGGGCTCAACCATGAGCATAATTAATTCAAAAAGGGTAGATTGTAGTAAATTCAAAATTTATGAAAGAGTTAGCTTAAGACTTCAAACAATAAATAATATAACTACAGAATTGGTAGATAGGGTTATTAGCAGCATACCAAAGGACTTCAATTACGATCCAAAGGGAGCCACTAGATGGTATAAAAGGGATCTAGGTGACAAGCCCTACGACATTCTAATAGGAATGGATTTATTGAGCAAAATTGTTAAGATACTCGATTTTGACAATAAATGTTTAATTTTGAAAAACAACACCAAGATTCCCCTCTATTCAGTAGACAACGAAACAACCCTTGATTGCTTCGAATTACATTCTACGGAAAAAGAAGTCGATCTTAGCCATCTGAACGAAGAAGAAAAGAAAGAAATTAAAATCATTTTACATCAATTTAAGAACTTAATTTACAAGGACGGTGATACATTAACAAATACAGACACAGTAACGCACGAAATACGAACAACGACAGATCAGCAAATCAATACGAAACTTTATAGACTTCCCCCTAAGCATGAGGAGGAAGTACGAAGACAAATAACTGAAATGGAAGATCAAGGCATAATACGAAAATCAAATAGCAGATACGCTTCACCAATCGTGGTAGTGGTAAAAAAAATGGATAACTCCGGGAAGCAGAAGTTCCGACTCTGCGTGGACTACCGGAAACTAAACGAAATAACGATAGACGATAAGTACCCTTTACCAAACATCGAAGGCATACTCGATAAACTCGGCAGAGCGCAGTATTTTTCTTCTTTAGATCTTGCAAAGGGGTACCACCAAATTAAAGTTAACCCAAATGATATACCAAAAACAGCATTTGTCACGCCTTGCGGACTGTATGAATACGTTCGAATGCCATTCGGTCTTAAAAATGCACCGGCGACATTTCAACGATTGATGAATAACATACTTAGAGATTATATTAATAAAATTTGCGTTGTCTACCTTGACGACATCTTGATATTCTCAACCAGTTTAAAGGAACATATTAACTCTTTAAAAATTATCGGAACACAACCTGAAGGTTCAATTTGATAAATGTTCCTTCATGAAAAAAAACACAGAATTTTTAGGCCATATTTTGACAGCCGAAGGAATGAAACCGAATCCAATTAAGATCAAATGTATTGAGGATTACCTTCTACCGAAAACTGAGAAACAACTAAAAGGATTCCTAGGAGCTACGGGTTACTACCGAAAATTCGTAAGGGATTACGCAAAAATCGCTAATCCAATGATAAAATATTTGAAAAAAGATAAAAAAATAAATACGAACGACCCAGAGTACATTCAGGCCTTCGAAACTCTAAAATTAAATATTACGAAACATCCTATATTAAAATTTCCCGATTTTACTAAAAGATTCACAGTATTCAAGGACGCCAGCAATTATGCCATCGGAGCAGTTCTGACACAAGAAGGGCAACCCGTATGTTATGCTTCGAGATCGCTCAACGATCACGAAAAAAACTATTCCGTTACCGACAAAGAATTCTTGGCAATTGTTTGGGCTGTAACGTACTTTAGGCCATACCTATGGGGAAAACGATTTCAAATTATTACAGATCATTTTCCGATTAAGTATTTGAACAAAAAATATTCAGGGAAAGAATTCAGTCAAAGGACACAACGATGGTTACTCAAGTTACAGGAATATACATTCGACATAGAATACCTTAAAGGCAAGGAAAACAGGGTAGCTGATTTCCTTAGCAGGATTCCAGAGAACGTTCATGAAAACGAATTGAGCGAAAACCAGTCAATTAACAATTTATCAGATAACGCAACGATACATTCACAAGAAGAACAACAACTAGATCACATTCAAATAAAAGAAACAATAGTAAACAAGTATAAGACACAACTCATTTTAACTAACGATGCGGACAAAGAAATAGAGATACTACACAATAGACGTATAATTTACGTTGACATGACAAAAGACACAGACTATTGGAAAGACTTGCTTAGGAGATTTATAAAACCAGGCCTCGTGGGAATCTATACTAAACTTTCCTATCATGAATTCAATAAAATGCAAAAAATATTAATTGTTGAACTTTTTGGACATGACAAACAGGTTAAATTTATCAAGGCAACATTAAGAGCTAGAGAATTAAGAACGTTAGAGGAAGCGCATAGACAAATATCTTTATATCATACTCAGGAAAGTGCACATAGTGGAATTATAGAAACTTATCATAGCTTAAAAAACGAAATATTTTACCCTTACTTGATTAAAGAAATCACTAGAATAATTAACAATTGCAAAACATGTCTAGAGACCAAATATGAACGAAAACCAATAAAACTCAAATATGAACTTAGCCAAACACCAAGTAGGCCCAACGAAATTATTCACATGGACATCTATTACTTTAGAAAACACCCATTTTTAACCCTGATTGACAAACTCACGAAGAAAGCATATGCTTATTTTTTGCCAAACAGAAATTGGACGAAAAAGATAGAAACGTTAGAAGAACATTTTTCCAAGTTCGGTAAACCATCCAAAATTATTACAGATAATGAGTTTAAGTCAGAGCATCTGAAAGAATTTCTCAGAGAACAAGAAGTTGAACTCCACTTGACTAGACCCAACACGCATACAGGCAATAGTGATATAGAAAGGTTCCATTCTACATTACAAGAAATATTAGTGGCTATGAGAAATTTAGATCTAACACTTATCCAGAAACTACATAGAGCAGTTAAGAAATATAACAACAGATACCATTCAACCATTAAAATGACACCTGAAGAAGCAATGTTTGCAGATCTTGCAAGTTTAGTTAGAACCATACAAACACAAAAAGAAAAGCGGACCCAGAAATTAAACCAAGATAGAGAAAATTATCAAGAAAAAAGGAAAATTATACCAGTAAAAAATTATAAAAGAAACTATTATAAGAATGAACCTAGATATAGATTAAAACAGATAGATAGGGAACATCCAATTAATATTAAAAGACCTCGATTGTTTGCAGATGACAACATCAGTATTTCTAATACTAATAACACTAATGACGGGACGAACAACAGCAATGCTAACGATTAACAGAATTTCAACAGAGAACGGATACATTGAAATCAGCATGGGACAAACAGAAATAATAGAGGACACAAAAACAATTCTACACATCTTGAACACTAGAGAATTAAGACAAACCCTTGACATTATTAAAAATAATATACAAAGTTTACAGATAGGAAATGACCCAACAATAAGAAAGGAATTAGAAAGTATAGATGCAAAATTAACATCAATAGAACCATCCATTAGACAAAAAAGAGGGCTAGCAAATTTCATAGGAACGGCACACAAATACTTATTTGGAACCATGGACGATAATGACCGAACAGAAATAACAGACCATATGAAAACAATTGAAGAAAATAACGATGATGCAACCAACAACCTGAATAAGCAGATAGAAATTAATTATAATTTTAACAAAACAATAACTCAACTTAAAAATATTATAGAAACTGACAGGAAACAACTAGGCCAAGCATACGAAGAATTAACGTCTAATGAAAAAAGAATTGTATTGCAACAATTTAAAACCGATCAAATATTAAAGCTAAAAATCTTTGAAGAAAAACTTGACCAAATTCTTGATAGCATAGCGTTAGTAAAACAGGGTTTAGTGCATCCAAGCATGCTTACTGCAACAGAAATAAGAGATACAGAACTGGACGTTTACAAACTGAAAAACTTAAAAGTAGGACTTCTTAAATATGACAATGACAGACTTATATTAGCAATAAAGATTCCACATTCGTACAAACGTGTTGACTATAAGCTGATTACAGCAGTACCCACTGAAAATAAGATGGAAGTTGTAATAAATGATCAATATTTTATAGAAATAAACAAAACTAAATACCAATATGAAAATAAAATTCAATACAAAAATGACTTAAAATTAGTTAATAATTGTATTGCTAATAACAACTGTAAGCTTAAAGAAAATAATGTAATAGAAATTAAGAAATTAAATGATAGTACTATAATATGTAAAAATATGCAAAATGTTGAAATCATAAACTTATGTGACGACCGAAAAATAATACTGAATGGAAACTATTTGATTGTTATTAATAATTGCACAATTGAAATTTTAAATGAAACATTTTGTAACAAAAATTTAGAATATTCAGACAGATTTTACTATGCTAATGATATTAACTATAATTTTACAAAACAATTAAGTTTCGAAGACATAACACTTAAGAACCTTGAAAACTTGAAACAAATTAAAATACTTAAATTTCATAAAAATATAAACTACATTGCTAACTCAACTATACTTATTGTTACAGTCGTAGTAATCATTTCATTAGTTATTCTTATGCGGAAAAATAAAAAGTTAAAACTCTCAATAAAAAATTATAATGAAGAAATTCCTAAACGCAATAAAATTCAGGAGAATTTTCAATTTAACGGGGGAGAGGTTACATATCCTACACGGAACACAAGCCTCTCCATTTTCTCTCCTATGCAGAAACTCCAATTTCTTTTTCATTCCCACAACGAATACAAATTTACACGCGCAAGCACAGTGCGCTGACCCAGGGAATTGTGCAACGTGATCGGATATCCCATTGCTAGGTGAACAAACACCTTTTTGCTGAGTTAGCAAGGTAGAGTAGATTTAAGCTTAGGAAATATTGTTTGTAAGTTTAGTTAGTAATAATCTGGGAAATAAAGCAGTTGTGTTTTTTGAATTAAAACTTGTTTTTTTTTCGATCAAGTCGGAATAAAAAAGTTAAGTTCCATAAGCAAGAACAGGCCGAATAAGGGCCGTGTAGCAGATCACCTTTACCGTGGCATCGAGTTGGCTGCTGTGAAACAGTCTTTTTGTCATGGCATAGGCCGCTTTGGCTCTGGCCAGAGCAGCATCTACATGTTTATTAAAATATAGATACTGATCAAGCCAGACCCCAAGATATCTGACTACACTCCGACTCACCAGTGGTTGCCCGTTTTGTCCAACGATAGAGAACTTTCGTCAATTCTTTCTGGTATCCCTAGAGGCCCCAGACAACGGCGTCCTAAACAAAATGGTTTCACACTTTTGGAAGTTGATCTTCAGCTTCCAACCGTCGCAATATCGCTGAATCTTATCGAAATCATATTGTAAAAGACTTACAATTTCCTCGATTTTTGGACCTGATCTGTACGCGATTAAGTCATCTGCGTATGCTATAGCGTGGTGAAGAGAGCTTACGAGATCACTCGTGAAAATGTTAAATAAAATCGGCGAATTCACTACACCTTGTTGCAGACCGTTTTTTGCTTCAAAAGTCCCAGTAGAAGTGACATTGCCATTCTTCACAATTAACTGCCTACTGGTGAACATATTAAAGAGCGTGTATAGCAGTGGTTTGCTTATGCCGAAGTCGGCCAACTTGTAAAAGAGCCCCTGCAACCTAACGGTGTCAAAGGCCTTCTCCAAGTCAATCAACAAGGCACCCGTGCATTGTTTCTTACCTTTGCTCCATTGGATATCCGATACCAGTTTAGACGCGGCATGTATGCAATCATGCCCCGCTCTGAAACCGAATCGGTTATCCGGAATAATATTTTTGTCCTCAACCCACTTGGTCAGGGCTCTATTAATAACTTTTTGAAATACCTTGCTGATGTTCGGAAGGAGACTTATCGACCGGAGATTTGCCGGATTGGATGTGTCTTTATTCCGTTTAGGAATGGGTTGCACTACCGCTGTCTTCCAATATGCCGGGTAATGTGCATTATTAAGCAGATTGTTAAACAGGGTAGTATAAATGTCTACCGCTTCTAGAGGGATGTGTCTTAGAACAATGTTTGAAACTCCGTCTATACCCACAGATTTCTTACTTTTCAGTGACCGGAAGATAATCAAGAGATCTTCCTTCGATATGAATGGGGGATGTACCCCTTCAACGGCGATGACATTATTTGCAAAATTATCGTCAGTGAACAAGGTAAAACCAGTGTTCTCCGATCGCCAGTTCTCAATGTCATTTTGGAGGTCGAAGTTGTGTACTAATACGCGATTTTCCAAGACATGGTTTGGGCGAGTGCTAACATTCACCTTGTACACATCTTGAAACGTCGCGCCTTTTACTTCAACTTTCTCCTGAGGATCTTCGATCACAAAAAAGTTGTCATCTTCGATCGCTTCTAATGGATCTATGCCTGCTGTCATAAGTATCTGTTCGTTGCTGGTGGTTCGCCGAAGCTTAAGACACGGAAGGTCATTCTGATTTTTTCTACGAAAAAATTTGTTAATTTTTGGGAATATACTAGGGTTGCTAGCTTTAACAGCCCGAATTTTGGTATTCCAATGCGAATTAATTGCAGCTCGGTAGTTTTGCTGAATTAATTGCTGTAGGTTTTTAAGCTCAGACTTCAGTGTCCTAACCTGCGAGTTTTGTGGGTCAGTAAAACATCTGTACAGTAGTTTGAGCCTTGTCAATAGCCTGCTCTTTTGTCGGTGTAGAGCGTCGATCGTAGCGTTGCGGTAACATTGTCAATCAGTTCGTATTTTGGAATCGTTCTGTCCATTGTTTGTTTAATTGTGTCGTCCATCCACTTCAGATAAGTGTCAATCTCCTCGTTTGACATATTTCTATTAGACGGTAGGTCGAGCAAGTTCGAGGAGAGTGCTCTTGTCATGGTTCGGGAGAAGCGTGTCCACCGCATCCTACAGTAATTGTAAGAATATGTTTGAACATACTCCTCCAACTCCGCAATCTCGTTGGGAATAGTTATTTCGGCACTGAATCCGCAATGGTCACTGTCATACACAAATGTTTTTAGACAGTTTATTGTTTGTCGGTCCATGTCAGTCAATTGTTATCGTTCGTCGAAAAACATAAGATCCAAGTAGGAGCCTGTTCGGGGATAAGATGGACTATCCGTTGCTTTCAAATCGAGTCTATACGCGACACTGTTCTGACTCCACCAATTGAATAACAGGTTCCCTCTAGTATTTGGTAAGTGATTTCCCCAATTTCTATGTTTGGCGTTTTAAACCTCCGGCCATGAGGTAGTAGTTCTCCTCCGACCCTAGCCGTAAGTATCGAAAGAGTGTTTCGAGCTCTGAAACAAAAGAAGTTTGTTGAGTAGCTTCAGTTGCATAGGCTGCGATCACATATATCCTCTTTCCACTACGGAGGGAAATACATATGATGCATGCCTCGAGCACCTGGAACCTACGCACTTCACCGCTATACACAACCTTGTAACGAAGATTTTTAATAACGAAAATAGCGACACCACCTGCTCGATCTGAGTTTGGTCGGTCTCTTCGTATTATCGTCAAGCAACTTGTATAGGACGACTCTTCGTTCAATTTTTATAATGGAGTTAACATTGACCGCAGTGATCTGTAAGGGTCTATCCACCAGCGTACGCATTATGACTGGAAGCGTGTTAGACTCGGCAGAAGCGAGTAAATACGATAAACCCGTGTCGCCTGGTCTTGTATTTGCTGTTGCAACTGGCTAATTTGTCCTTGAATCGACAGCAAAATAGCCAGCAGATCAGCTTCTGCCTCAGGTGCTCGAGACGATGCTGCATGTGTAGCAATCTTCGGTGCTTGTTGTACCGTTTTTCCAACCCCTGCCGCCATCTGAGCGAAGGTAATCTTGGGAGTTACGGCTGGTGTTTTAGTAAGACCGGGTGTTCGTTTCACTTCGACATTCTGTTGCCGAGCCAAATTTAATGTTTTTATGTCTTGGTATTTAGAGCAACCCTGATATCTAGCGGAGTGCCCCGTATTTCTACATAAAACACAAGTAAGGTGGCTCTTATCTGTAATCCTATCTTTACCTAGAGGGCAATCATCTGATTTGTGGTTCTGTGCACACTTAACACATCGTGGCTGCATTTCACAGTTCGACGCGGCGTGCCCGAACCTTTGACAACGAATGCATTGTAAAATGCTATCGCTTCTTTTTAATTTGTCCCATGATACAACTTGATAGTCTAAAACTTTAATTTTCCTTAGACTATCCAGTTTGCTGTTGGGTGTTAACTGAACGAGGAAGAACGGAAGTTTCCGCTTCTCCCTTCTAGCCCTAGCTGTGGTGTACGGCTTGACCCCTACAAACTCGAGGCCGTCGCATTCCTTCGCTTTCAACTCTTTAAGGATCTCCTCCGGATCCTAAGAACGGTTCCAATCCCTTTAGTAGCACATTTTGCCACTTCTTCCCTTTCGGGGTATAGGAAAAGAACTCCGTCGTCGTTTCCTTCAGCAAATTCTTTATAATTTAATATTGCTCCAGAGTGGAACATTTTATAGCATGTCTATCTGAATTTATTCTTTTAATAAAAAAATGTTCGCCACTGGCCGACTTACATAGATTGATGGTATCCTTCAAGTCCATTTTATATGTATGCTAATGGTTTTGTCCAACAATAGAGAACATTCGCCACTTCTTTCTAGTACTTCTAGAAGCCCCAGACAACGGAGTCCTGAACAGAATGGTCTCGCACTTTTGAAAATTGATTTTCAACTTCCAATCATCGCAATATCTCTGAACTTTTTCGAAGTCACGCTGCAAGAGACTTACAATGACCTCGATCTTCGGACTTGACCTGTACGCGATCAAGTCATCTGCGTATGCTATGGATTGGCGGAGAGATCCTACAAGATCACTTATGAAGATCGTAAATAAAATCGGTGAAATAACTACACCCTGTTGTAGACCGTTTTTAATTTCAAAAGTCCCAGCAGACACCACACTGCCATTTTTCACAATAAACTGTCTGCTGGTGAGCATATCTAAGATTATGTACAGCAGCGGTTTGCTTATGCCGAGCTGGTCAAGCTTGAAAAAGAGCCCCTGCAACCAAACAGTGTCAAAGGCCTTCTCCAAGTCAATCAACAAGGCACCCGTGCATTGTTTCTTACCTTTGTTCCATTGGATATCCGATACCAGTTTAGACGCGGCGGTTATCCGGTATGATATTTTTGTCCTCAACCCACTCGGTCAGGGCTCTACTGATTACTTTTTCAAATACTTTGCTGATGTCGGGAAGGAGACTTATCGACCGGAGATTTGCCGGATTGGATGTGTCTTTGTTCCGTTTAGGAATTGGTTGCACAACCGCTGTCTTCCAATGAGCTGGATAATGTGCATTATTCAGCAAATTGTTAAACAGGGTAGTGTAAATGTTTACCGCTCCTAGAGGAAGGTGCTTAAGAACAATGTTTGGTATTTCGTCGATTCCCACAGATTTCTTATATCTCAGTAAACCGAAAATGACCAGGAGATCTTCCTTTGATATGAATGGAGGGTGAATCCCTTCATTGGCGATGACATCATTTGCCAAATTATCGTCATTGAACATGGTAAAACCAGTGTTCTCCGATCGCCAGTGCTCAATGTCATATCGCAAGTAGAAGTTGTGTAATAGGACACGATTTTCCATGATATGGTTTGGGCGAGTGCTAACATTCACCTTATACAAATCCTGAAACGTCGCACCTATTACTTCAATCTTCTCCTGAGGATCTTCGATCACAAAAAAGTTGTCATCTTCGATCGCTTCTATTGGATCTATGCCTGCTGTCACAAGTACTTGTTCGTTGTCTGTAGTTCGGGGGAGCTTAAGACACGGAAGCTCATTCTGATTTTTTCTTCGAAAGATTTTATTAATTTCCGGGAACATACTAGGATTGCTAGCTTTAACAGCCCGGATTTTGTTATTCGAATGCGAATTAATTGCAGCACGATAATTTTGCTGAATTAATTGCTGTAGGTTTTTTAACTGTGATTTCAGTGTCCTAACCTCCGAATTTTTTGGATCAGTAAAACGTCTGTACAGTAATTTGAGCCTTGTCAGTAGCCTACTCTTTTGTCGGTGTAGAGCGTCAATCGTAGCATTGCGGTATATATTGACATTGTCAGTCAGTTGGTACTTGGGAATTGTTTTGTCCATTGTTTGTTTTATTGTGTCGTCCATCCTTTTAAGGTAAGTGTCGATCTCCTCGTTCGACAAATTCCTATTGGATGGTGGGTTGAGCGAGTTCGAAGAGAGTGCTCTTGTCATCGTTCGGGAGAAGCGTGTCCACCGCGTCCTACTGTAATTGTAAGAATGCGTTTGAACATACTTCTCCAGTTCCGCAATTTCGTTGGGAATTGTTACTACGGCACTAAATCCGCAATGGTCACTGTCGTACGCGAATGTGTGAAGACAGTTTATTGTCTGTCGGTCCATGTCATTCAGCTGTATCCGTTCGTCAAACAGCATAAGATCTATATAGGAGCCTGATCTGGGATAAGACGGACTATCCGTCGCTTTTAAATCGAGTCGATACTCGACACTATTCTGACCCCACCAATTGAGTAGTAGGTTCCCTCTTGTGTTTGGTGATTGATTTCTCCAATTACTATGTTTGGCGTTTAGATCTCCGGCCATGAGGTAATAATTCTCCTCCGAACCCAGACGTAAATATTGAAAAAGTGTCTCGAGCTCTGAGATAAAACAGTTTTGTTGAGTAGCTTCAGTTGCATAGGATGCGATCATATACAGCCTCTTCCCACTACGGAGGGGGATGCATATGATGCAAGCCTCTAGCACCTGGAATCTACGCACTTTGCCCCTGAATAGAAAGCAAAATAGCCAGCAGATCAGCATCACCACTAGGTGCTCCAGGCCGTGAGGCCTGAGGAGCAACCTTTGGTGCTTGTTGTACCGTACTCCTCTGACCGGCCGCCATTTGGGCATAGGTCACATTGGGAGTTACGGCTGGAGTTTTAGGAACAGGTGGGCGCTTCACCTCCACCTTCTGTTGACGAGCCAGGTTTAATTTCCTAACATATTGGTAACTGGAACAACCCCGATAGTTAGCGGTGTGTCCCGAGTTACCACAAAGAATACACTTCAGAGACGTGGTATCATCAACCCTATCCTTACCTAGAGGACATTCCTCTGCACTGTGGTTCAATGCACACTTAACGCACCGAAACTGCATTTGACAGTTCGCAGCGGCGTGCCCGAACCTCTGACAGCGAACACATTGTAAAATGTTATCGCTGCGATTTAATCTTTCCCAACTTATGCATTGATAATCTAGGACTTTTATTTTCCTCAGACTATCTATTTTGCTGTTGGGAGTCAGCTGGACTAGGTAGAACGGTAATTTCCGATTCTCCCTTCGGGCCTTTGCTGTAGTGAAAGGCTTAACACTGACGAACTTAAGATCGTCACATTCCTTCGCTTGAAGCTCCTGAAGGAGCTCCTCGGGATCGGTGGGCGAATCTAAACCTCGAAGGACCATTGTCTGCAAACGCATGCTGTTGTTGTTTCTGCGGCTTCTGCTTTTGCTGCTGCTGTTGTTTTTGTTGCTGCTGTTTTTGCTGCTTTGGCAGCTCTGATAGTTGCCGCTGCTTTGGCAACCCTTGTTGGTGCTGCTGCGTTGGCAGTTTTGGTTGTTGTTGTTGCTGCTTAGGCAGCTGTGTTTGTTGCTGCTCAGCTGGTGCCGTATTTCGGCTTATATTTGCCAGCTGCTGTTGTTGTTCCTGGCGCTCTTTTGCGCGCCGTGCCAATTGTTTTGCCTTCACGGCCCGTATAATCGCCTCTAGTTGGCAGATTTCGTCATCTTCGTCGTCGGTCTCCGAAGCCGCCAACGGCATGAAAGTGTTACTGTCTCCAGTATAGCGGCCTTCGCCACCGTCGGAGACATACGGAAAATCTTCTGTTGTTGTTGTCGATTTTTCTGCCGCGACTATGAATTCTGCTGCTGCTTTTGCTGCTGCTGCTGTTGTTGTTGTTGTTACTGCTGCTGCTGTTGTTGATGGCGCCCTATCCCCGGCTCCAGTCGGCAGCTTTTCAGCTGAAGCCGATAAGGACGGGCGCTTTACGAGGTTAGGAGTTGGTTTCAACACCCTCCTCCTCCTCATTCCACTTTGATCCGATGACGAAGCCAATGGTGGCTTTGGGTCAGGCGGTGCCTTTCCCATATCTATACCATGCTGGAGTGGGGACCGTTGTCGGCCACTCATATTTCGACCGGTTTTGTTTTTGTTTTTTTTATGTATATTTATTATTATTGTTTATTTGAATTTTTTGGACAAAGAAAAAATAACATTTATTTTTCCCGGCTGGGAATCGAACCACTAACGTGCGGATCGAAGAGTCCGCAATGCAATTTTTATGCATTTTTATTAATTCATTTAATAACCTTACATGCTAGACAAAAAATGCTTAAAACTAGCTTAATTAACTTAACTATTTTATATACTAACTTACTGGCCCTCTGCGGGCGCTCTAAGCTAAAATTAACAATTAAAGCTATGTCTTTCGACTAACTAATATTTACGTTATTTTAATTTAAGAAACTAATAATAAGACTAAGAAAAAAAGAATAATTGCAAAAACTTAGTATATGGAATTTTTATGTTTGAATTAAAACTAGACTTAACTACAAACCTACAAACTAATCTAAAAAATAAAATCTTAACCTAACTAACAATAATATTAAAACTACTTAAACTACATTAAACATAAATAAGCCGGCCACGGCTGACACGACATGCTATATTTGCCATAAGGGCACACAAGATACATAACGACGACGAAGTTCATTCTTCGCCCAGCCACCAAAAGTGTCGATGTTGACTTACGACGTCAGCTCTGTCGCGGTCTGATACCGCCCTACTGAACCTGAGGGTCTCCGGTGAGCTACTTGCGACGTCTTGTTCGTAAGTGACTCGCCCGTCCACAGCTTTTCGACCAACGTGGAAGATTAACGGCACCGCTAATCTATCCTCGACCAGACCTTTTCTATCTAAATAGAGAAAAGCTTCAGGGGGAATAAGGCCGTTAAGGCGCACTGTCTCATGGTGCATGTCATTGGGGTAAAAAGCCCCGGAGATCAAGTTGTTGGTCGAAGTCATTGCTCTTGCAATGTGACTTCGAATAAGTTTAATCAGAAAGTTGTCCACTCTGATCAGGTTGGCCCCGTTGTACAGGACCTCATTACTATAGAATTTTTTGTACTCAGACTCTGGAGTTCTATATAAATGGAGACAAGCCCTAAGACATCGTCTCTCGAAAACCCGTATCTTTTCCATTAAGCTTGTTCCCACGTTAAACCAAACGGGACAGCCATAAGCAAGGACAGGCCGAATAAGGGCCGTGTAGCAGATCACCTTTAGCTTGGCATCGAGTTGACTGCTGTGAAACAGCCTCTTTGTCAAGGCAAAGGCCGCTTTGGCTCTGGCCAGAGCAGCATCTATATGTTTGTTAAAATATAGATATTGATCTAGCCAGATCCCAAGGTATCTGACAACACTTCGATTCGCTATCGGCTGTCCGTTTTGTCCAACAATAGAGAACATTCGCCACTTCTTTCTAGTATTTCTAGAAGCCCCAGACAACGGAGTCCTGAACAGAATGGTCTCGCACTTTTGAAAATTGATTTTCAACTTCCAATCATCGCAATATCCCTGAACTTTTTCCAAGTCACGCTGCAAGAGACTTACAATGACCTCGATCTTCGGACTTGACCTGTACGCGATCAAGTCATCTGCGTACGCTATGGATTGGCGGAGAGATCCTACATGATCACTTGTGAAGATCGTAAATAAAATCGGCGAAATTACTACACCCTGTTGTAGACCGTTTTTAATTTCAAAAGTCCCAGCAGATACCACATTGCCATTTTTCACAATAAACTGTCTGCTGGTGAGCATATCTAAGATTATGTACAGCAGCGGTTTGCTTATGCCGAGCTGGTCAAGCTTGAAAAAGAGCCCCTGCAACCATACAGTGTCAAAGGCCTTTTCCAAGTCAATCAACAAGGCACCCGTGCATTGTTTCTTACCTTTGTTCCATTGGATATCCGATACCAGTTTAGACGCGGCGGTTATCCGGTATGATATTTTTGTCCTCAACCCACTCGGTCAGGGCTCTACTGATTACTTTTTCAAATACTTTGCTGATGTCGGGAAGGAGACTTATCGACCGGAGATTTGCCGGATTGGATGTGTCTTTGTTCCGTTTAGGAATTGGTTGCACAACCGCTGTCTTCCAATGAGCTGGATAATGTGCATTATTCAGCAAATTGTTAAACAGGGTAGTGTAAATGTTTACCGCTCCTAGAGGAAGGTGCTTAAGAACAATGTTTGGTATTTCGTCGATTCCCACAGATTTCTTATATCTCAGTAAACCGAAAATGACCAGGAGATCTTCCTTTGATATGAATGGAGGGTGAATCCCTTCATTGGCGATGACATCATTTGCCAAATTATCGTCATTGAACATGGTAAAACCAGTGTTCTCCGATCGCCAGTGCTCAATGTCATATCGCAAGTAGAAGTTGTGTAATAGGACACGATTTTCCATGATATGGTTTGGGCGAGTGCTAACATTCACCTTATACAAATCCTGAAACGTCGCACCTATTACTTCAATCTTCTCCTGAGGATCTTCGATCACAAAAAAGTTGTCATCTTCGATCGCTTCTATTGGATCTATGCCTGCTGTCACAAGTACTTGTTCGTTGTCTGTAGTTCGGGGGAGCTTAAGACACGGAAGCTCATTCTGATTTTTTCTTCGAAAGATTTTATTAATTTCCGGGAACATACTAGGATTGCTAGCTTTAACAGCCCGGATTTTGTTATTCGAATGCGAATTAATTGCAGCACGATAATTTTGCTGAATTAATTGCTGTAGGTTTTTTAACTGTGATTTCAGTGTCCTAACCTCCGAATTTTTTGGATCAGTAAAACGTCTGTACAGTAATTTGAGCCTTGTCAGTAGCCTACTCTTTTGTCGGTGTAGAGCGTCAATCGTAGCATTGCGGTATATATTGACATTGTCAGTCAGTTGGTACTTGGGAATTGTTTTGTCCATTGTTTGTTTTATTGTGTCGTCCATCCTTTTAAGGTAAGTGTCGATCTCCTCGTTCGACAAATTCCTATTGGATGGTGGGTTGAGCGAGTTCGAAGAGAGTGCTCTTGTCATCGTTCGGGAGAAGCGTGTCCACCGCGTCCTACTGTAATTGTAAGAATGCGTTTGAACATACTTCTCCAGTTCCGCAATTTCGTTGGGAATTGTTACTACGGCACTAAATCCGCAATGGTCACTGTCGTACGCGAATGTGTGAAGACAGTTTATTGTCTGTCGGTCCATGTCATTCAGCTGTATCCGTTCGTCAAACAGCATAAGATCTATATAGGAGCCTGATCTGGGATAAGACGGACTATCCGTCGCTTTTAAATCGAGTCGATACTCGACACTATTCTGACCCCACCAATTGAGTAGTAGGTTCCCTCTTGTGTTTGGTGATTGATTTCTCCAATTACTATGTTTGGCGTTTAGATCTCCGGCCATGAGGTAATAATTCTCCTCCGAACCCAGACGTAAATATTGAAAAAGTGTCTCGAGCTCTGAGATAAAACAGTTTTGTTGAGTAGCTTCAGTTGCATAGGATGCGATCATATACAGCCTCTTCCCACTACGGAGGGGGATGCATATGATGCAAGCCTCTAGCACCTGGAATCTACGCACTTTGCCCCTGAATAGAAAGCAAAATAGCCAGCAGATCAGCATCACCACTAGGTGCTCCAGGCCGTGAGGCCTGAGGAGCAACCTTTGGTGCTTGTTGTACCGTACTCCTCTGACCGGCCGCCATTTGGGCATAGGTCACATTGGGAGTTACGGCTGGAGTTTTAGGAACAGGTGGGCGCTTCACCTCCACCTTCTGTTGACGAGCCAGGTTTAATTTCCTAACATATTGGTAACTGGAACAACCCCGATAGTTAGCGGTGTGTCCCGAGTTACCACAAAGAATACACTTCAGAGACGTGGTATCATCAACCCTATCCTTACCTAGAGGACATTCCTCTGCACTGTGGTTCAATGCACACTTAACGCACCGAAACTGCATTTGACAGTTCGCAGCGGCGTGCCCGAACCTCTGACAGCGAACACATTGTAAAATGTTATCGCTGCGATTTAATCTTTCCCAACTTATGCATTGATAATCTAGGACTTTTATTTTCCTCAGACTATCTATTTTGCTGTTGGGAGTCAGCTGGACTAGGTAGAACGGTAATTTCCGATTCTCCCTTCGGGCCTTTGCTGTAGTGAAAGGCTTAACACTGACGAACTTAAGATCGTCACATTCCTTCGCTTGAAGCTCCTGAAGGAGCTCCTCGGGATCGGTGGGCGAATCTAAACCTCGAAGGACCATTGTCTGCAAACGCATGCTGTTGTTGTTTCTGCGGCTTCTGCTTTTGCTGCTGCTGTTGTTTTTGTTGCTGCTGTTTTTGCTGCTTTGGCAGCTCTGATAGTTGCCGCTGCTTTGGCAACCCTTGTTGGTGCTGCTGCGTTGGCAGTTTTGGTTGTTGTTGTTGCTGCTTAGGCAGCTGTGTTTGTTGCTGCTCAGCTGGTGCCGTATTTCGGCTTATATTTGCCAGCTGCTGTTGTTGTTCCTGGCGCTCTTTTGCGCGCCGTGCCAATTGTTTTGCCTTCACGGCCCGTATAATCGCCTCTAGTTGGCAGATTTCGTCATCTTCGTCGTCGGTCTCCGAAGCCGCCAACGGCATGAAAGTGTTACTGTCTCCAGTATAGCGGCCTTCGCCACCGTCGGAGACATACGGAAAATCTTCTGTTGTTGTTGTCGATTTTTCTGCCGCGACTATGAATTCTGCTGCTGCTGCTGTTGTTGTTGTTGTTACTGCTGCTGCTGTTGTTGATGGCGCCCTATCCCCGGCTCCAGTCGGCAGCTTTTCAGCTGAAGCCGATAAGGACGGGCGCTTTACGAGGTTAGGAGTTGGTTTCAACACCCTCCTCCTCCTCATTCCACTTTGATCCGATGACGAAGCCAATGGTGGCTTTGGGTCAGGCGGTGCCTTTCCCATATCTATACCATGCTGGAGTGGGGACCGTTGTCGGCCACTCATATTTCGACCGGTTTTGTTTTTGTTTTTTTTATGTATATTTATTATTATTGTTTATTTGAATTTTTTGGACAAAGAAAAAATAACATTTATTTTTCCCGGCTGGGAATCGAACCACTAACGTGCGGATCGAAGAGTCCGCAATGCAATTTTTATGCATTTTTATTAATTCATTTAATAACCTTACATGCTAGACAAAAAATGCTTAAAACTAGCTTAATTAACTTAACTATTTTATATACTAACTTACTGGCCCTCTGCGGGCGCTCTAAGCTAAAATTAACAATTAAAGCTATGTCTTTCGACTAACTAATATTTACGTTATTTTAATTTAAGAAACTAATAATAAGACTAAGAAAAAAAGAATAATTGCAAAAACTTAGTATATGGAATTTTTATGTTTGAATTAAAACTAGACTTAACTACAAACCTACAAACTAATCTAAAAAATAAAATCTTAACCTAACTAACAATAATATTAAAACTACTTAAACTACATTAAACATAAATAAGCCGGCCACGGCTGACACGACATGCTATATTTGCCATAAGGGCACACAAGATACATAACGACGACGAAGTTCATTCTTCGCCCAGCCACCAAAAGTGTCGATGTTGACTTACGACGTCAGCTCTGTCGCGGTCTGATACCGCCCTACTGAACCTGAGGGTCTCCGGTGAGCTACTTGCGACGTCTTGTTCGTAAGTGACTCGCCCGTCCACAGCTTTTCGACCAACGTGGAAGATTAACGGCACCGCTAATCTATCCTCGACCAGACCTTTTCTATCTAAATAGAGAAAAGCTTCAGGGGGAATAAGGCCGTTAAGGCGCACTGTCTCATGGTGCATGTCATTGGGGTAAAAAGCCCCGGAGATCAAGTTGTTGGTCGAAGTCATTGCTCTTGCAATGTGACTTCGAATAAGTTTAATCAGAAAGTTGTCCACTCTGATCAGGTTGGCCCCGTTGTACAGGACCTCATTACTATAGAATTTTTTGTACTCAGACTCTGGAGTTCTATATAAATGGAGACAAGCCCTAAGACATCGTCTCTCGAAAACCCGTATCTTTTCCATTAAGCTTGTTCCCACGTTAAACCAAACGGGACAGCCATAAGCAAGGACAGGCCGAATAAGGGCCGTGTAGCAGATCACCTTTAGCTTGGCATCGAGTTGACTGCTGTGAAACAGCCTCTTTGTCAAGGCAAAGGCCGCTTTGGCTCTGGCCAGAGCAGCATCTATATGTTTGTTAAAATATAGATATTGATCTAGCCAGATCCCAAGGTATCTGACAACACTTCGATTCGCTATCGGCTGTCCGTTTTGTCCAACAATAGAGAACATTCGCCACTTCTTTCTAGTATTTCTAGAAGCCCCAGACAACGGAGTCCTGAACAGAATGGTCTCGCACTTTTGAAAATTGATTTTCAACTTCCAATCATCGCAATATCCCTGAACTTTTTCCAAGTCACGCTGCAAGAGACTTACAATGACCTCGATCTTCGGACTTGACCTGTACGCGATCAAGTCATCTGCGTACGCTATGGATTGGCGGAGAGATCCTACATGATCACTTGTGAAGATCGTAAATAAAATCGGCGAAATTACTACACCCTGTTGTAGACCGTTTTTAATTTCAAAAGTCCCAGCAGATACCACATTGCCATTTTTCACAATAAACTGTCTGCTGGTGAGCATATCTAAGATTATGTACAGCAGCGGTTTGCTTATGCCGAGCTGGTCAAGCTTGAAAAAGAGCCCCTGCAACCATACAGTGTCAAAGGCCTTTTCCAAGTCAATCAACAAGGCACCCGTGCATTGTTTCTTACCTTTGTTCCATTGGATATCCGATACCAGTTTAGACGCGGCATGTATGCAATCATGTCCCGCTCTGAAACCGAATTGGTTATCCGGAATAATATTTTTGTCCTCAACCCACTTGGTCAGGGCTCTATTGATTACCTTTTCAAACACTTTGCTGATGTTGGGAAGGAGACTTATCGACCGGAGATTTGCCGGATTGGATGTGTCTTTGTTCCGTTTAGGAATTGGTTGCACCACCGCTGTCTTCCAATGCGCTGGATAATGTGCATTATTCAGCAAATTGTTGAACAGGGTAGTGTAAATGTTTACCGCTTCTAGAGGAAGGTGTTTAAGAACAATGTTTGGTATTTCGTCGATTCCCACAGATTTCTTACTTCTCAGTGAACCGAAAATGACCAGGAGATCTTCCTTTGATATGAATGGAGGGTGAATCCCTTCATTGGCGATGACATCATTTGCCAAATTATCGTCATTGAACATGGTGAAACCAGTGTTCTCCGATCGCCAGTGTTCAATGTCATATCGCAAGTAGAAGTTGTGCAATAGGACACGATTTTCCAAGATATGGTTCGGGCGAGTGCTAACATTCACCTTATACACATCTTGAAACGCCGCACCTATTACTTCAACTTTCTCCTGAGGATCTTCGATCACAAAAAAGTTGTCATCTTCGATCGCTTCTGTTGGATCTATGCCTGCTGTCACAAGTACTTGTTCGTTGTTTGTAGTTCGGGGGAGCTTAAGACACGGAAGCTCATTCTGATTTTTTCTTCGAAAGATTTTATTAATTTCCGGGAACATACTAGGATTGCTAGCTTTAACAGCCCGGATTTTGTTATTCCAATGCGAATTAATTACAGCACGGTAATTTTGCTGAATTAATTGCTGTAGGTTTTTAAGCTCTGATTTCAGTGTCCTAACCTCCAAGTTTTGTGGGTCGGTGAAACGTCTGTACAGGAGTTTAAGTCTCGTCAGTAGCCTACTCTTTTGTCGGTGTAGAGCGTCGATCGTAGCATTGCGGTATATATTGACATTGTCAGTCAGTTGGTACTTGGGAATTGTTCTGTCCATTGTTTGTTTTATTGTGTCGTCCATCCGTTTGAGGTAAGTGTCGATCTCTTCGTTCGACAAATTCCTGTTGGATGGTGGGTTGAGCGAGTCCGAAGAGAGTGCTCTTGTCATTGTTCGGGAGAAGCGTGTCCACCGCGTCCTACTGTAATTGTAAGAATGCGTTTGAACATACTCCTCCAGTTTCGCAATTTCGTTGGGAATCGTTATTACGGCACTAAATCCGTAATGGTCACTATCGTACACGAAAGTGTGAAGACTGTTTATTGTCTGTCGGTCCATGTCAGTCAGCTGTATCCGTTCGTCAAACAGCATAAGATCTATATAGTAGCCTGATCTGGGATAAGACGGACTATCCGTCGCTTTTAAATCGAGTCGATACTCGACACTATTCTGACCCCACTAATTGAATAGTAGGTTCCCTCTAGTGTTTGGTGATTGATTTCTCCAATTACTATGTTTGGCGTTTAGATCTCCGGCCATGAGGTAATAATTCTCCTCCGAACCCAGACGTAAGTATTGAAAAAGTGTCTCGAGCTCTGAGATAAAACAGGTTTGATGAGTAGCTTCAGTTGCATAGGCTGCGATCATATACATCCTCTTCCCACTACGGAGGGGGATGCATATGATGCAAGCCTCTAGCACCTGGAATCTACGCACTTCACCGCTGTACATAACCTTAAAACGCAGATTTTTTCTAACAAAGATAGCGACGCCACCAGCCCCATTGGAGTTGGGTCTGTCTCTTCTTATAATATGGTACTGACTGTGCCTCAACTTGTGCCTCTGAGAGAGCTTGGTTTCGCTAACCAGAAGAACATCGGGACTTCGGTCTTCTAACAACTTGAAGAGTACAGCTCTTCGTTCGATATTTATTAGCGAATTTACATTCACTGAAAGGATCTTTAAGGGTTTCTCCACCAGCGAACACATTACGACTGGAGGCGCGTTAGACTCGGCAACAAAGTGTAGATACGATCTACGCGTGTCGCCTGTTCCTGAATTTGCTGTTGCAGCTGACTAATTTGCCACTGAATAGAAAGCAAAATAGCCAGCAGATCAGCATCACCACTAGGTGCTCCAGGTCGTGAGGCCTGAGGAGCAACCTTTGGTGCTTGTTGTACCGTACTCCTCTGACCGGCCGCCATTTGGGCATAGGTCACATTGGGAGTTACGGCTGGAGTTTTAGGAACAGGTGGGCGCTTCACCTCCACCTTCTGTTGACGAGCCAGGTTTAATTTCCTAACATATTGGTAACTGGAACAACCCCGATAGTTAGCGGTGTGTCCCGAGTTACCACAAAGAATACACTTCAGAGACGTGGTATCATCAACCCTATCCTTACCTAGAGGACATTCCTCTGCACTGTGGTTCAATGCACACTTAACGCACCGAAACTGCATTTGACAGTTCGCAGCGGCGTGCCCGAACCTCTGACAGCGAACACATTGTAAAATGTTATCGCTGCGATTTAATCTTTCCCAACTTATGCATTGATAATCTAGGACTTTTATTTTCCTCAGACTATCTATTTTGCTGTTGGGAGTCAGCTGGACTAGGTAGAACGGTAATTTCCGATTCTCCCTTCGGGCCTTTGCTGTAGTGAAAGGCTTAACACTGACGAACTTAAGATCGTCACATTCCTTCGCTTGAAGCTCCTGAAGGAGCTCCTCGGGATTGGTGGGCGAATCTAAACCTCGAAGGAGCATTGTCTGCAAACGCTCTCCTTTGGGGGTGAATGAGAAGAACTCAGTCGTTGTTTTTTCTAATAATTGCTTTACTAATTTATGGTGCTCCACTGTGAAGCAGTGGATAGCATGCCTGTCATTACTCAATCGTTTAATAATAAAATATTCGCCAATGGCCGACTTACATATTTTGATTGTCTCCTTTAGCTCCATCTTGTAGGTGTTTATTGGAGGCACCTTTGGCCTCACTGTCGTCTGCTGCTGCTGTTGTTTCTGCTGCTGTTGTTTCTTTTGTTGTTGTTGTTTCTGCTGCTGCTGCTGTTTTTGCTGCTGCTGTTTTTGCTGCTGCTGTTTCTGCTGCTGCTGATTTTGCTCCTTCGGCAACTCTAATTGTTGCGGCTGCTTTGGCAACTCTTTTTGGTTTTGCTGCTTTGGCAGTTTTGGTTGTTGTTGTTGCTGCTTAGGCAGCTGTGTTTGTTGTTGTTGCTGAGCTGGTGCCGTATTTCGGCTGGTATTTGCCAGCTGCTGTTGTTCTTGGCGCTCTTTTGCGCGCCGTGCCAACTGCTTTGCCTTCACGGCCTTTAATAATGCCTCTAGTTGTCAAATTTCGTCATCCTCGTCGTCGGTCTCCGAGGCCGCCAGAGACACGAAACTGTTGCTGTCTCCCGTGTAGCGGCCTTCGCCACCGTCGGAGACGTACGGGAATTCTTCTGTCGCATGATGTTCGACTGCGACTTTAATTGCTGCTGCTGATGTTGTTGCTGCAGCTGTTGTTGTTGTTGTTATTGCTGCTGCTGCTGTTGTTGTTGTTGGCGCCCGTTCCCCGGCTCCAGTCGGCAGCTTTTCAGCTGAAGCCGACAGGGACGGGCGCTTTACGAGGTTAGGAGTCGGTCTTACCCTCCTCCTCCTCTTCCCAGTCATCGATGATGATGACGACAACGGTGGTGGCGGCGGCTTAGGGTCAGGCAATGCCTTCCCCGCCCCTCCTCCAGGTTGGTGAGGCGACGACTGTCGCTCACTCATTTTAATTGTATTAATTGCTTTGGATTTTATTTAATTGATGTAAATATCAAATTGAAAATTTGTTTGTCCCGGCTGGGATTTGAACTTGAACGTGTGGATCAACAGTCCGACACACAACCACTGCACCGGCTGGTTATTTATCAGTGCAGCGGCAAAAAGACCACTTGAAAATAAACTGAGATTTGTTTTCACTATTAATCGAAAAAACACTTGTTCTCCCTATGAAGGTTCGTGAACGAATGAGTCCGCAATGCACCCACTGCACCGGCTGGCTTATTTACAGTCCAGTGGCGAAAGAACAATTTAAAAGAATTCTTAAACTGGTTTTCACTAGTAAAGTTGAAACACGTCTTAACACCGCGAGGTTCTGTGAACAACTGTAGGTGGATGCCCTGCCACTGAGCCAAACACTTATATTTTTTTTTGTGTATTTTTTAACCACTTTACACTTCTGATTGTGAGAATGCTATGAAAGTAGATCCGTAACGCGTGCACTATCAACTGAGGTCTATGAGCGACTGTGACGTTTATGATGACTGTTGCTCAAAGTATTTCCCCTTTTCGTTGCAGATTTGGGTGTTGAGGTTCTTCGTGTTGTCATGTGCTTTTCTCATCCCTGGTTGGCTTCTGTCCATGGGTTTATGCATCAGAGAGTTATTCTTCTTGGAACATATTTTGCACGTTGCTTTGCTTTTGCACTTATAAACTCTTTGATCGCCTAGGCAATCGAAACATAAGTGGTTGGTTTTCACTAGTTCTCGGCGAGTTTGTTCAATGGCTCACTGGAATTGCGCACATTTTATAGTAATATGGTTGCATTTGCACAGCTTACATTTAATCTTTGGTTGACCGACCAAGATAGTCTTATGAGGCTT
The DNA here is from genome assembly GCA_963555765.1 of Orthonevra nobilis. Lineage (NCBI taxonomy): Eukaryota > Metazoa > Arthropoda > Insecta > Diptera > Syrphidae > Orthonevra > Orthonevra nobilis. The sequence goes on along the minus strand of OY743226.1, from coordinate 67,101,036 downwards.
CCGTGGAGCTTCGTTGGATATGGCTTATAACGACCGAAATCTCTTCGATAGAAACTCAGTTATCCTTCCAGGACGGCAATTCTGGTTTTGTTCCCCAAGAAAGCTCCCATTCCTTTTGTGCCTTCAGATATAGTTTTTGTGACGCCATATACACAATCATCGGGTCACGAAACCTTATATCCATTTCGAGTGCTGAGATTCCGATGAATGTCTCGTGTGTTATGTCAAACAATTTCTTGTAGTTGCTGGCAAATTCCTGTTTCGCGAACGATGTGTTGAGAAATGTTTGCAAATGTGTTGAAAGAAGTATTCTCTTGTTATTGTAACGATCGGATAACAATTCCCATGCCGATAAATATAGCGACAAATTAATATGGAACAAAAGCAACTTCAAACTCTTTAGCAAGCAATCACATCGGCGATTCTGACAAATACTGCAAAGCCACAATAAAGCCAATCCATCTAAAAAATGTCAATGAGTTTAACGAGAGTCGGAATATTTTCATCAAGAGGCTGGAAAATGTCTTTAGCTCGATGAATTTAACCGGAACAGTCCACAGCGTGAAGGACAGCAAAACGAATTGGCTAATCATGCGATGGGTCCGAAAAATTTACAGCTTCTTTGGAATTTAACTAGCCCAGACGACCTAAAAGCAAAAGCGTATGCCGATCTGGTCAAACTAGTGAAAGAATCATTCATTGATTCTCTCAGTAAGCACTTTTTAGGTTGTTCCTCATTTCTGCCCCCCAAAAGGATGTTAAAAAGACTTAAACCTTGAATATCGAAGACATTGTTAAAAAAGGTTATAAGAAAAAATAAGCTGAGATTAAAATGCAATAAGTATCCTGATAACTTGGGTCTTAGTACGAGTTATAAGAAATTATGCGTGGAATTCTTCTTTGGAATTTAACTAGCCCAGACGACCTAAAAGCAAAAGCGTATGCCGATCTGGTCAAACTAGTGAAAGAATCATTCATTGATTCTCTCAGTAAGCACTTTTTAGGTTGTTCCTCATTTCTGCCCCCCAAAAGGATGTTAAAAAGACTTAAACCTTGAATATCGAAGCCATTGTTAAAAAAGGTTATAAGAAAAAATAAGCTGAGATTAAAATGCAATAAGTATCCTGATAACTTGGGTCTTAGTACGAGTTATAAGAAATTATGCGTGGAACTTAAAAAGGAGATTCCGATTTGTCGCGATACCTACTACCGTGCTCAATTCAGCTCAGCAAAGGGGAACCTGAAAAATGAATGGAAGATAGTAAACAGTATACTAAAAAAAACCAAGATCCTCAAAAAACCTATTGTGTTACGTGTCGATGACCATGTTTTGTCTGATAAGCGTGCTGTTGCTGGTGCATTTAATTCGTATTTTGCCAATATAGGCTGTAGTTTACAACCTTGTTCAGTCCAATCATCTTGTTTTCTGTGTCCGTCCGTTTGTGTTGAACCATTGCAATGTGCTAGTTTTGTTTTTCAACCTATAACGCCTCTTGAAATCCTAAAAGTAATTGGTACCTTAAATAAATCGAATGCGTGTGGTGCTGATGGCATCTGTAACTTTGTCCTTAAAAAAATTGGTTGTTTCATAGTCGATGTCTTGGCCTATATTTTTAATCGTTGCGTGTTTGCAGTAGTCTTTCCTGATGACCTCAAATGCGCAGATGACATACCACTGCTTAAGAAAGGTTCTACTACAGAGATCGGCAACTATAGACCCATTTCAGTCCTTCCAACCATAAGCAAATTTTTTGAAAAACTTATGAAAAATAGGATAGTGAGCTTCTTAACCAAAACTAAGTTCTTCAATCCCGTCCAATTTGGATTTCAAAAAGGAAAGTCGACGGAAGATGCACTTTTACAGTATTATTCTCAAATAATGTCACACCTCGATCAGAATGTACGGCTGGTCTATTTATTGATATGACCAAAGCTTTCGATATGGTTAACCACAATATATTGTTGAGAAAACTGGAAAACGCTGGTTTCCGTGGATTTATCCTTAATTGGGTCAGGTCATATCTGGAAAATAGGTCGCAAAGAGTTAAAATAGATGACATTAGAAGCGAAATTAAGTTCTGTAATCTGGGTGTTCCTCAAGGCTCTGTTTTGGGTCCAATCCTATTTTTAATCTACATAAACTCTTTATTTGATCTTAAACTTAAAGGGTCACCTACTGCATTTGCGGATGACATAGGTTTCTCTTATGGCCTTAACAGTCCTTTGGACCTGATGTCGGATATCAATTGGGATCTAAATTTATTGAGGCACTAGTTTGCAACACACAACTTAGTCTTAAGCTCCAAAACTAAAATAATGTTTTTTAGCTTATCATCCGCGCCCACACTGGAGGCAAATGTGTACTTCCACACACCTGAGTGTAAAAAATACAAACTGTGTAACTGTAATTGTTCGTCTCTCTCTCCCACTTTCTGTAGTAGTTTAAACTGTAGTGATAAATGTTTTCTAATAGAAGTAGTAAACGACTTCAAATACTTGGGGCTCACCCTTGATTCAAGAATGAGCTTTTCGAATCACGCAGACTCATTGAAAAAGTACTTTCGATGCACGCTTAGACATTTTTATTTTTTGCGTAATGTATGCTCAACTAAACTGCTAAAGATTATTTACTATGGAATTTTCCATTCTAAGCTGCAATATGGAATTACCTGTTGGGGAGGTATCTACCTAAATAAAATACAACCGCTGCTAATTTTGAAAAAATATATTTTAAGGAAAATTTGTCATAAACCTGGTAGATATCCAAGCTTTCCTTTGTTCTGCGACCAAAATATCCTTCCAGTTCGTCACTTGTATTGTTTTAAAGTGTTAAAAACGTTTTTCATGAAGTCTGGTAACCGTAACTTTCGTCTTATTTCAAATTATAATTTACGGGGAAACCTCTCGAACGTGTTATCTGTACCTTTTTTCCGTACCACTGCGTATCGTTATTTCTTTTCTGTTCTTTCTCACCGGTTGTTTATTAAACTCCCACTGTCGACCAGGGCAATATCAATACCTGGAACGTTTATGAAATGCACCAAAATATGGATTTTCGGTCTCAACTATGTTGATTTAGAGTCTCTACTTTCTGATATTCTGGTATAATTGTATTTCTGGTATAATTGTATCTTTTGCTTATTATTTTTTATTTTTTTTTATTTTCCCTTTTCCTTTTGCTTTTACTTTTATTATTTTATACTGCATCATTTAACAATTGCCTTGAATTTTACATTTTTCGTGGACTAATTTTTATTTAATATTTTGTATGAAGTTGCTTTTTGAGGGTCACCCCATCCAAAACATATTTGTTTTATTTATTGATTGATATGGCATTTGACACTATTTTTATTTTTATTTTAAATTAAAATATAAAATGTCATTAACTTTTCTTATTTTTTTCCTGTGTCATAATTATTGTATATATATTGAATTGTATCTTTAAATTCATAAGAAAAGAATAAAATAAAAAATCTATCTAATCTAAGACCATTTCCACCCATCACCGAGTTTAATTGAAGAGCAAAGTCGATTTTTAAAACGTATCCAGCATGAAGCAAATTTCGTTGCAGACCTAAAAAAATTAACAAAAACTGTAACTTGCATTGCGCTGTTCTAAAGCATCACACATGCACACTAAAGACAACAATTCGTAAGCGGTCTTCGAAATACACTGGTTGGAAAAACTGATTCAACGGAAAGAGCCAAATAATACCTTCATCGACTGTGTGAATACCACCGTGGTAATGGAATCCGCTCATAAAGATTCCAAGGGCATACAAATCTACAAACTAATTTTTCTTCAAATCAACAAAATCAGCTGTCAAATGCACGTCCACGAAACCCAAACGCACAGAGCTTTTTTTTTATAAGCACCTTCTAAGCTCAGACTTGATAAGCAGCGGGAAAAAAATCCCAAGAACATACCATATGTTCAAAGTGCCTAAAAAGCGTTCATCTGGCGCGAGTTTGCATGAGCGGGTTACTAGCTCCACAAGACGTACAAAAATCAAAGGCGGAGGAAGACGAAGAATATTATGTTGGAATTAGTCTTAGATGGAGTTAGACAGTCAGTGTCTTCGATATCTCATCAGGAATTTATCAGTGCCTGGCCTGAAAAGAGTTTTCACTAGTCAGCTGTTTCATACCGAACAAACAAGTAATTTAAGTTTGGTGATAAGGAAACAACTGCAAATATGTATATTATGCCAGGTAAGTTGGATCATTTTCAGTTAAAGAATTGATTTCCTCGTGGGAATAATTAACAACTATGAAGCAACGCTTTTTGTTGATAATAATGTCAAGCCAATTTATGTTTCCGCTTGCAAGGAACTGTACGCTCGAAAGGCCAAATGGAAGAAGAGATTGATCGTTTGGAAAACGTAGGTATTATCATGACAATGATAAACAGCGAGTTGGATACACCTATGGCGCCTATTGTTAAGAAGGATGGGTCGATTAGATTATGTGCAGACTATAAAACTTTCCGATTCCTATATTGACAATGTTTTAATTGATCTTACGCGAAGCCATTACGCGCAAACAGCAAACGCTATCGAGAACAAACATATTTCAGGTTTGTTTTATCCTAACGCTGGGTATTTCAGAAGTTGTATTGTAAGTGGACATATTCCACCGGAGGCATTCTTGTACCTGGATGCTAATGGCTATTTATCGGACCTGACGAACGTACCTAGAATATATCATTTTGCTAGAAGGGCGACAGACAAGCGTATTCTCTATGAGCCTTTTAACTCGGGGGATGGATGTGCAAACCTCAGATACTGCGTAAGTGTCCATGAAAAGGATAAGGTAAATAACGAGAGGCTTAATAAAATAAAATATTAGTTGCTAGTTTGGTTTGTGGCTAACAGTTAGTGATAGGCTTAACTCTGACATGTAATACCTCAACCTCGTGAATAGTGAGCTGGATAAGATATTCATAATATCTTGGCAAGCTGATATATTTTTTTTTCCAAATAGAAATAATAAATAAATCGTGAACAGTTCAAACAAAAACAAATATGTAATTTCTTTTGATTATCCTTATTGTATTATGAGAGTCGATTTGGCTATTTACTTAACCAACTAGATATTAAGTAAGTATAGAAAACGATGTTATTCCAAGGTGGAGCGTGAGTTCTTTTCAATCTTGGGTTTAGTGAGGGATATTTACAAGCGCGAAAATGCAAAATATTTCAACCATTAAACGCGACTACGGGGTAAATCGACTTATGGTACGTTCGGCACAAAGGTGGCACCAACCATTTGGCAGAGGTATATTTCAGAGACGTTTAGCGAAATTCCAGGAGTCTGTTTGTTTTTCGATGACATTAAAACTCAAGGGTGAACTTTCGAAGAACACTTGGGCCTTGTTATGGCGATTACTTTTGAGTGCGCCACTTTGATAGTTTCAGGGTTAGAAGAGTGTGTGGTAAGGGAAAGCGGCAGCCACGAAGAAATTTTAAGACCCTTTAAAAATGGGTAGTTTATAAAATTTGGGGTGGGCAGTCACGTTCTACACCCGAAATGTTAAGTTTCTATTCCATCTTATCTCTATATTTCGATCGTGGAGTAGTAAGGTTGGCGCAAGAAAATCATAATTGGTTCGTTGGTAAGATGAGGATCGTGAGTTAAAATGTTTACTCGGACGAGAGAAGAAATAAAAGCTGCATGTCACTCATTGCAACCCTATACTTTATCAAAGGAGCGCAAAAGTGAGCACTTTAGTTTGTAGACACAACATGACCGCTCACTAAGCACTCAAAAATAATCATCTAAACAGGGTCTTAGTTCGTCTTAAGGAATTTCTCCAGAGATTGCACAATGTGCGATTGGGCATTTAGCTCGACAAATGCAAGTTTTTTGACGACTCAATAACTTACTTAGGACCGTTGAATAAAATAAAGTTCACCTTTCTTTTTATTACATTTGCTTTTGGTGAAACTTACAACATGCTTATGATAGAGCTTAGAGCTTCAAGCAAATTATTAGATCTGATGTTCTTAATCTATTATAAAAATCATAAAACAATTGTCTTTTACCGTTTACTTTTCTTTCATTCATTCTATCATTTTTCCTCGTCAATAAAACATGATTCAACCGAGTGGACATTTTTTAAATCAAGTTCTTCTACCAACATCATATAAAATTAAGAAACGGTTTGAGGGCCAGCTTCTTCGGAAATTACAATATAATAAACAAAAAAATATATTTCGCGTCGCAATGACAACATTTACGGGAAAAATCCTACTTTTCAAAGGGGGATAAAAATTATTTCACATGGAAGCCTCAGATGGAGGCAGTTTTACACAAGAATCGTTTACTTAAAATCGTGCAAGGGCTGGAGGTGCAATTTACTGGATGAAAAAAACCAAGGGTGAAAAAAGCATATATTTCCTTTTATTCGCTTGAGCACGAGTAATGCGATCAATAGAACGAGGTACAATTCTAGTTGAAATTGTGTTTGTCATTGCTTCCTCATTTTTCTTTCACATTAAGTGTTACTTTTATCCATTGACTGTTTACTGGTAGAAGAATGTCGATTTCTTTTAAATTCTCATGTTGAGTTGAGTGATAGTTTGAATTTATCTTTCAAAAGATTTGAACGATAATTGTTCGTTTCACAGATTGGACAAGTCCTTTAGAGGTTTAAAGATTATTACTATTAACAAGTAAAATATATAAAAGTGTCTTTATTGCAATGTACTTGACTGTATGATTTTAAACTTCTGTATAAAGTTGAAAGATGGCAGCACAAATGAAAGTAGATACACAAACCAATTAACGTGAATTTAGCAAAAGACGTTAAGTTCTTCAGCTGGCATCAACCCGATTTCGACCACCGTTGCGTTTTCGTTACACAGTTTTTGTAAGCGAATAACAGAGACATCTCTTGGAATATCATCACTTTTGTGTAAGTAATGTCAAAAAAACTGTTTTTTTCTTTAACAGTTTTGTGCAAGTTTAAATGTTTTAAATGTAGGGTTTTCGCAACGGTGACCTAAACTATGTTTTCTTTTTCAGAATCACATCAAAATGTTTAACTTTGGCAGAAGGATCTGTAATACTGCCTCCCACAGAATACGGTGGTCTTAGTGAAGAGGAGCACCTCGATGAAAACGAAATTGCTAATTTTGACACATTACTACCATTGGTTGTGGGCGGAACACTAGAGGTAAATGCTTCGCTTGTTGACGATGATTTTGAGAGTGAAGATAACGAACCACTTGTAAGAAAATTGAAAAATTGTGCTCCTGATTTTGAAAGACTTCCAACAAATAATGAGCAACAAAACTTATCGCAATACTTGGGTCGAAATCTCCCGCTGAGCTGTTTGAAGAATTTTATGATAGAACTTGTCAGTTGTATCGATTGAATTATTGTCTAATTGTTCTAAAGTCGAGATATTTTTACATGCTCTGTTTATAGATGAATCTTTGTGGTCCTATACGGGAAAACATAGCTGTAAAATGTTCATACGGAGTAAGCCTATAAGGTTCGGATATAAAACGTGGTGTTTGTGTTGTGCTGGAAGTTACATTTGAAAATCCTGTAGTTTCCGCTAAAAGGTTTTCCCAAACAAAGAAATCATATGTCAGTGTATCATGCCCACAATTGGTAAAGTCATAAAACAAGAACATGGGAGGCGTGGATCTTTTCGACAGCTTTTAATCACAGTACCGTATGAAAATTGAAGGAAAAAATAGTGGCCACTTTTTGCAAACGCTGTGGATTTACTTTCACAAAATAGTTTCGGAAAACTAATGACGCTTGGCGACAAAACGCTGCAACCTATCTACTAACAACATCGACTCTTAATAATAAAGAGAAAAGATATTCCATAACATGTAAAATGTTCAAAAACCTTTCACACTTATTTTTCAATGAATAAATTATAAACGAAAAAAAAAGTTTTGAAAGCACATGACCCGAATAAAAAAAAATCGAAAATATTTCTTGATTTCTTAAAAAAATTTGGCAAATCGGACCGACAGATACTTCGCGGACTGCAACGGGTTAACGTCAAAACTTCGATAGAGTAAATAAAATTTTAGTGAAAATAATAGATAATTGAATAAAAAAACAAGTTTAAATTGGTTCACAGCGGAAAAACAAGTTGGAAATTTCTAAATTTGATTCACTTTTAACTCTGAAAATCTTTCCTGTATATTTTTATTATTAACAACCACCTTACCACGGATGGGGGGATAGCTGTCAAAAAGTGAATTTTTCCTTGTTGTTGAATAATATCTGGCCTTATTGATATTTTTAATTGATGAATCGATTCATCGCAGGTGCCCTACAAGGTTATTTACTATTGTTCGGTCTCTGTCCTGACTCTGCTGTTGTATTGTTACTCAACTACTTGATGAAGGTTGTGACTGAGCAGCATCGGTTATTGGTAGGTTTCGAGTGCGTTTTAATTTTTTTTTAATTTTTTTTTTTGTGTTGATGAATTCAACATTTTGCCACCTTCGATTTCTTCCTAAGTTCTTTTTACTCAATGTTGGCAGAGTGATTAATTCTTCGGTGACCAAGTACCACAGCCAATACGCAGATGAAGATCACAACGACTGCAAAAAATTAGCAAAATCCAATTATCCAATACTGGTGTTTTTTGATGTTTGAATATTGACATCTCCATTAAATCCTTAGTCAGTTGGATGACAGTTTCATTTGTAAAATAAACTGGATTTAGGGCTGATACCGATTTGTTTATGGTTGCGATTGTTTTGGTAAAGTGCAGAACTATTTTTGTTTCCTTCAAAAGTTTTGCCTCCAATCGGACGAATTTTGATTGTATGACGCAGTCTGGGGACACATGAACGATACCCGTGTCGTTCAGAATGACTTCCTCTCGAGATGAGCCACAAATTCCGAACACTGAAGTTTCCTGTGGTGTAATGAACATCCTCGTATTATAACTCCATAATTATTTCCATAAAGTGTGTGTTAGTTTCAGCATCCCGGTTGCACATCGCTTGAATGACAGTTTTTTGTAATGGTGCTGGACAACGCAATCCTCACTTTACTCAATACTATGAAATATTGACGGCTGGAGAATGAACGTTGCTCGGTTTAGTGTTGGTGTGTTTTTTTTATCTTCCAGTGGTATTTCAAAATATCTTTGTAGATTATAGTTGACTCCCAGCACCGTCCGTTGTATGAGTACCTCTCGAAATGTGTGCTCGTCTACTTTCTCTGGAACGGTGTTGGTTTTGATCAAGTCATAGTCGTCAGCATCACTGATTATAAAGTATCCTGTAACCAAAATCTCCGCTGAAGTTGAAGACATTTCTAGCTTGTCCATTGGGTATGGTAGTACTGTCATCTCTGGGCCAAGCTTTTCTGCAAGCTTACTGGTGATTTCGTCCACGCCTTCATGCGACAAGAATTCAAACAAGTGACTGCGTTTCAGATACGCATTTAACAGCTTGTTATATCATACTTTATTTCAATCTCTCGCATGTAACTCAGTGCAATGAGATAGGCGTTCGTCACTTGTAGATTTAACTAGTTTTCGTGAACAAAGTTAAACCAAGATTCCACTCTTTATCTCTTCCAGACCAGCATTGATTCTTTTTACTGATTCTTGCTTCTGTCGCATTTACACTGGCGATTGTAGACATCACAATCTTGGTGTTCGTATTTTTGATCAGTACTTTTTGATTACTGTCCAGGTGTTCGATGTCATGATATACTTCATCGTTGACTCCGAATAATGAGTTGAGAACAGTTCCCAGTAGTCTTCGTTTTTGTCTACGCAAAGGTGTTACTCTAAATGATTCGAGAATTCATTGTTCCATTCTTCTTCCATGTGATGCCATAATTCACTGCACTGATCCTCCTTTCGCTTTGTTGTATAACTTATATATTTGGTCACTCGTCTTGTTTATGTTTCCTTGATCAAGTAAAATGTCTTCAATAGGGAATCGGATGCTAAAGCATAACACTCCTCGTTGAACTCTGACAGTTCCAATTTGTTCCACGAACAATCCAATGTCTGGGTCGGTGATTGTATATTTTTACGCTCCTGGCATAACAAGTGCAAGCAGCGACAGAGTCAAAAGGGCGGTTGACAAATTTGCTTACGAAGATTTTGACCTCTGCCTTTTAACTTTCTGATTCTTTCCGGGCCTTTTCTTCGACTTTGACGTCTTCGAGTTTTTTGATATTGTCTTCTATTGGCAGCAAACATACCTTGGTTATTGGTCGCTTGACTATTCTTCTTTCTGTCTTGATTTGACTGTCACAACCTTAGCAAGGTCATCTACACTGCTGTGTACTTCAACTATTTTGCGGAAAGGGCACTTCGATGATGTCAAAAGCTCATTTTTCAGCAAGACGATTTGATCAATCTTGAAAGTTGATTGTCGATTTCTTCCACTCATATCGTTGTTGAATTTTGGCAATGTAATCCTCGTACCAACGGTTGTAAACATCCTGTTTGAGTTTCTGAATGAACTTCCACTCTCTGCTAGATCCAGAATGTTAAATCAGAAGTTAGCTCAATACGTACTGTGCGACTTTACACCTCGAATTTGTGAGCATCTTATGTTGACTGGGCCCGCGTAGTCTATGCCACAATGCGTAAATGGACATAAAAACCTTACTCGTGCTTTCGCAAGTTATCCCATGAATTGATTTGATTCTTTAGCCTTAATTCGGAAACATCTAACGCATTGATTTATTATGGCCTTGACAGTTTTGGTTCCTCGGATGACCCCAAATTTCGTCCGAATATGATTAAACGTTAGTTTCACTCCACCATGAAGTGTGGCGATGTGGGCTTTATTGATGATCAATTTTGTCAGCGGATGCGATGATCCCAAACAATTGGATGTCTCTGGACGGTTGATAAAATGACGTGTCTCAATCAGCGTCCCACTCGTAAAACTCCATTGGCGTCTATGAATGGATACCGTGAAGATATCTTACTGATTGATTTAAGAGCCTTGTTTTTTCTTAGATTCTGCATATCCTCGGCAAACATTCGTTGAGCACCTCTTACAAGTGCCTTTTTAGCTTCCAGGAGTGCTTCTACCGTCAAAGCGCCATGAAGCCATGGTTCATCTTTCTTCCTCTTTCTGCAATTGTTTTGAAATCGTAGACAGATTGCGCTCACACGTTGGAGTTTCAAGAACGATGAAAAGGCGTAAGTGAAATCGGTGTCTGCAGGGTCGTTTGTTTGTCTATGAGTACTTACTCAAGCGTAAGATTTCCGGATCTCAGGCATATCTTGCTTTTCCAACCTTGTCAGCTGGCCAATATTGTTCGCCTTTTTCAACCACTCTGGACCGTGCTACCATGTAGAATTCTCCCGATACCCAAGAGCCTAAGACTTTGAATCAGAATCCTTGCCTTTTATAGTTATAGGTGACAACCAGCCAAAGGAAACGAAAATTTTGCCTGCGTCACTCAATATTGCTCGTTTGGTATTCTTTGAGCTGAATGACGAAGGGTTTACCTTAAATTGAAAAACGTCTGTCCTCGCACACCATTTCAGTCCCAAAATTTTAAATATTGTGTCACTATTTAAGACATGTTCTGCTTCCATTTCAACGACTTCTTTTAGTAAAGTTTTTATGAACTCTGAACTATACGTCCATTTTCGGAAGTTGAATCCAGCCACCTGAAGTAACTGCATCAATTCTTGTTGAAGGTCATCACACTCTTTAAGTGAATTTGCACCACCAGGACAGTCGTCTACATAGAATCCTTTAAGCACTATTTAGCTCGCCCGCGGATACATCTTTCTTTCATCCTCAGCTAGCTGGCATAAAGTTTAAATTGCCAAATACGGGAATGATACTGTACCGTATGTGACTGTCTTTGGAGCGTAGTCCTTGATTGGTCCACCGGGCCTTTCTCCCCACAAAATGCGCTGTAGGTTTTGATCTTCCTTGTCGACAAAAATCTGCCGAAGCTTTTTTTCGATATCAGCTGTTAACACGATTGGGAATGACCTCCATCGAATTAGCAGGAAAAACAGATCTTTTTGAATGGTTGGACCTATCATCATAATACTATTCAGTGATTCCCCAGATGTTGTTTACCATCTTCAGTTTAGTAGTAGTGCTGTCATTTGTCATAACTGCATGTGGAAGATAATATATTTGATAGGTGTAATCGGTACTTCCTCCAAGAGTAATGCATTTCTGAATGAATTTTGGTATTTCTTCTAATTCCCAAAATTTCTTCAAACCTTCATCTTCACTATACACACTGATACATGACGTGACGGTCTTAGATTTTAATTGCTTCTTTGTAGTTGAGGTGGTGGGGACTGGTCCAGATAGTATCCAGCCAAAGCTTATTAGCTGGACCGTGGATTAATCCATGCACCAGGAAGCCCGGTAAAATGACTGATCCACTCAGTAGTTCAATATAATTAAATCCTTTAAGCACTATTTAGCTCGCCCGCGGATACATCTTTCTTTCATCCTCAGCTAGCTGGCATAAAGTTTAAATTGCCAAATACGGGAATGATACTGTACCGTATGTGACTGTCTTTGGAGCGTAGTCCTTGATTGGTCCACCGGGCCTTTCTCCCCACAAAATGCGCTGTAGGTTTTGATCTTCCTTGTCGACAAAAATCTGCCGAAGCTTTTTTTCGATATCAGCTGTTAACACGATTGGGAATGACCTCCATCGAATTAGCAGGAAAAACAGATCTTTTTGAATGGTTGGACCTATCATCATAATACTATTCAGTGATTCCCCAGATGTTGTTTACCATCTTCAGTTTAGTAGTAGTGCTGTCATTTGTCATAACTGCATGTGGAAGATAATATATTTGATAGGTGTAATCGGTACTTCCTCCAAGAGTAATGCATTTCTGAATGAATTTTGGTATTTCTTCTAATTCCCAAAATTTCTTCAAACCTTCATCTTCACTATACACACTGATACATGACGTGACGATCTTAGATTTTAATTGCTTCTTTGTAGTTGAGGTGGTGGGGACTGGTCCAGATAGTATCCAGCCAAAGCTTATTAGCTGGACCGTGGATTAATCCATGCACCAGGAAGTCCGGTAAAATGACTGATCCACTCAGTAGTTCAATATAATTGGCATGCTGATTCTCGTTGTCGTAAATGTTTCTTCACTTGCTGTGTGTCCTACTTCTAACACGGCTGCACTCTCACCTCTACGGAAATGAAGTAGGGAATTATGTTGTTGTGAACATATCCTGCATCCCCTTTTTGATGGGCATTCCCTTGCTCCATGTTCGTCTCACAAAATTTTGAAAGACAGCTTCGACTTCTGGGCCACCTTCAATTTGTTTTTTGGCTTCATATTTAAAAATCTTTTGCAATTATACAATTGATGAGACTCACTACACAAAATGCACTTCGGCCGTGTGACTGTAGTCAAATGGTTGTTTGTGGATGTTGATTTTAACACTTGCGGCTGGTGTTCTCGGTTGAGTTCGCGACTGTTCTACTGTAGTTGTTGACCAACGCTGCTGGATTTTGAAACCGTTTCGTTAGCAGATCTATAGCTCTCGCATAATTTCTTGACGTAGGTGAAAAATTACTGACAATCCTTGCTGCTTCTCCGTTGAGATTGCCTTTCAGATATTGAATCCCTTCGACATCGCTTAAGGACCTGTTGTGGGGTACTAATCGATCGAATAGTTTCAAAAATGGTGTCCACTCTTCATACTTTCCATTGAATGTTTGTATGCTTATGGATGAAAGGATATACCTCCTCTGTTTGGTGATGCACCTGTTCTGCTTCTTGGATTTGAATGCATGCATCTTGGTTCATCTGCTCCAAATCAATACACTCATTGCTCGACTCATACTCCTGGTCGTGGTTAGCTTCTTTCAGTGATAATGATACAAGCTGTCAATTATGCGTATGAACTCAGACGGCTCCTTCGTTCTTTCTGATGATGTGTTCCTTGAGGACTATGACTTCATCGCAGCTGAAGGTAGTTGACCTGGCGCAGTTGGGTTTGAACTGATGGGAGCTTGAATATCGGCATGCTTCTTCCTTCTTTGTTCATCGAATTTTGCCTTCAAAGTATTCTTAATGTCAAGATACTTTGACTCAAATTGCCTGAAATACTTCTTTGTGAAATAGTTACGATGTTGGTCTGCTTTCCTTAAGTTTTCTTAATAACCGTTATTTAATTGCTCTGGCAAGTGAATTTTGTATGTAAAGGTATCCCGAGGTGGTTTCTAAGCCAACCCAAGATCCTTGGTGCACTGCGATGGACTATCCAAGTCAAGTGAAATATCTTCCCCTCTATCATTATATCTCAAAATCTCACAACAATTTGAAATCCTTTTGCTCAGCTCTAAGACCGCCGGAAGACAACATTTGGGTGATTTGCTTCTTCAGCTCCAAAGTCTCCGACAACGAATCAGCTCCGAATATAAGATCATCAACATACATATCATGCAAAATGGTCTGTGACGCTAAATGGAACTGGTTTGTAATCAAACGTTATTTGACGGAGAACTTTCATGGACAAATAAGGGGCTGGAGAGGTACCATACGTCACAGTACATGAACGAAAATGTAAAATTGGGCTATCAGACGAACTTCTCAAAAAAATCCTTTGAAAATCCCGATGTTTAGGATGCACCCAAATTTGACGAAACATTTTCACGATGTCAGCACAAAAAACAAAACGATGCTAACGAAATCTTTTGCGTGGTGAGGCAAATAAAATACACTTCCCGATGTAGGATCTATTTCGTCATTTGGAACACGCGCAATATGTCGTAATTTGAGATATTACAATTTTAGGCCTTAATCACGTGCAGATCGACGTTCCATAGCAAAGAGTCTAGACAAAGCCCCTGATAGTGTATTATGAAACCTGACATTATCTTATCGAAATGGAAGTTCTACGATGTATGATATTTGTTGTTCGCCGATCGAAAATATCGACCTCATCTTCACTAAGCGACAAAGAAAAATGGGGAACCTCCTCTCTTTCCCAGAAAGACTTCAAAAGCCCTGCCTGCAACGACATAATGATTGGTTTTTCTGGCAAACAACTCGTTATAACCCATCAAAAATAGTCTCATGCGCAACAACTCTTCCTTCTTCATCTGAACGATGACCGCCTCGCAGACAACTCCAAACCTTGTCAGCCCCTAGCAGTATGTCAATGGGCCCTGGCGTATTAAATCCTACATCAGCAAATTGAATGTCTTCGAGAAAGGTGTAGTTGCTTCACGCGAATGAAAGCGATGGAGTTTGTGAGGTTATTTTGCTCAAAAAATAATATAAATATAATCTTCATCGCGGACCGGAGCTACTACCTTTATACGCTTCACCGAATACCTCTTTAACATGAAACTCAAAAAAAGTCGATTGACTATCACAAATGTCTTTCCATGCTCTCTCTTATCTTTCTAATCGCACTTCCAATTATAGACCAGGGACTTTGTCGGGAATATTTTGCGAAAAAGTTAAAACCCAAGTAATTGACCCTTTATAATGACCGCGTGCATGTTTCAAGGCTTTCATTATAATAACCACGCAATATACGCAAAGTATAACACAACCCGAACAGCCACCAGCAAAACCAAGCAACAATTTTCAACAGACAGTAGCAGCAAATCGAGTCCCCAAAAAATGCATCCACAAACAGTAAAAGATAAGAGCAACCAAAAAAATTCAGATTTGCGATTTATACTTATTTGTGCAGGAATTCAAAGTCTAGCAATCAACCAAACCAGTAAACGAAAATCCAGCTCTAAAATATCCGGCTCGTATGGACAAACTTTGATTTAGAACGCGCCACGAAATCAAATATCATCTTTTTCAAACGTTATAATTTATTTTGCTTAGCGACAAAACAATACTGTGATGATCAATTTACAAGACAGCTGTATGGCTCGACCGTCTGGGTTGGTGATTGCTACAAAAGTAAAGTCATCATCATCTCGCATAATTTGAATAAGCGGGAATAGCCAACACACCACTTGGTAGAAGCAGTATTTACCGACTCAAAGGTACGATAATCGGCATTGGCAGTTGCTGTCGCAACGATCCCAACATGAATGCGTATGATGATGATGAAGGAGGAAAGACGTTCGAGCCACATAGTGTTTACAAAGCTTTATTAGTTTTTACAAAGTTAACAACATTTTTAGCTAGTTCAATATTCAAACAAAAATCATTTAAATTTAATGGAACTAACAATAACAACTTCAATAAAACGAAATAAACAAAAAGAGAAAAAATAAATAAATATTAGCTGCATTCCTCAACAGTCACCTTACTTTATTTAATTTTAGTTGTTGTTGAAAAATATCTAGCTTTATTGATATTATTACTGGCTATTTATACATAAATATTGCTTAATATGATAACTTAATATTAATGGATGAATCGATTCATCGCAGAAGCCCTACCATTGCAGGTGCACCGTTGAGGGCTAGAGGGCAAGATTGCAGACAGATTTGTTGTCAGAATCTGATAAAAGATCGATGCTGTAGTCTAGTTTACCAGGCATCTCTTTTGTCGCTGTCATCGTTGTTGGTGTAGTAAGTGTTTCATCGTTTGTTTGTTTCCTTTTCTCGTTTGAGTAGTGTTTTTGTTTATAGTGTTTGAGTTCATAAGAGGTCACGAGGAAACCGGTGCAAACGTCATGCCTACATAGCATATCCGGGACTACTATGACGACAGCCAACACTTACGACAGGCCAGGTGCCTGAAGGAGCTCGTTAGCGGTTGACTTGCCCCTCAACCATTCATCCTTCGGCACGGACTGCTATTTGCTGACACCACCATTGGATTTGGAGTTGTCTGCCTCTTAGCTTCGGCCAGTCCAGTCTAAAGGCCATGCAATGTGGGTGACTCTTATCTTCCCTCGCCCTCCAGAGTCATCGGGAATCCTACTGACCTCCTTCACCACGACAAGGAGGACAATCGCGAGAGAGTTGTATGCCCTAGTTGGGGACTCTAATTTTGTACCATCCAATATTCACCGTTTCGAGGTCGATGGAGGTCGAAAGTGAACAAGACCAGACCAGTTGCCCGTAGAGTATCATTCTCGTCTGTGACTTCTTGTGTCTTCATTTCCTAGAATATTTCAGCTTCGGTGAATTTATTAGATACGTAGTGTAGAGCATACCTTTGCAAGAATTAAGTAAAACTGTTAGAGTAACAGCTATGGGCAAATATTTTCTTAGCTAAGAAAAGGCCTGTTATATTTCTGGTTTTTACCAGGATGAGAATATCTTCATCCCGAAATTGCGTTATTTGGTCGTGCGTCGTTCTTATGCCATCTATCGCATTTTCTAAAAGAAAGACACTAAAAGAATATAGTCGTTTTTTTGGCGCTGAAACATAATTTATTTAGTTTATTATATTTTGGGAGAGGAGGTTAATCACTACGGCAAAGCGCCGTTCATAAAATAATCGCTTGCCTCAGCCAAATTGTTAGCCGACATCGCGATATTGTATGCAAATAATTATCAAAAAAATTAGAGGCTCTACGGGAGTGCCGACAGAAGAGAAAATTTTAACAATAACGTATGTATTTTTTGAATCGTCAGGAAATAGTGAGTGAAATCTTAAACCAAAAGTATATTTTATTTAAAAATTTTGTAGTGTACCTACATATCATCCTACACATAACGTAACAATGCCAAAGACGGTACGCAGCTCGAATGCGAAGGCGCCAGACAAAACATATATCAGATAACGCCTAATGACGGTGTTAAAATATGTTTTCTCAGGATTAAAAATACGTCTGTAAACTTTTGATTCCTACTGTAATGCTAACTGTTCATTCCACATTGTAACACATATTCCTTTCTTACAATAAATAGTTTAGTTCTTCCTTGAATTCCATTGAGTTCGGTTGTTTCTTTTTCAATAGGTTATGGGCCCAGTCCCAAGTTCACTTAATTAACCGGTAATAGAAGCATTAGTTGCAGAAAATTTCCGGGTATATTTAAAAACGCAGAGAAGTCTTTGCCATTAAAGTCTTTCGTTTTAAATTGAAAGTTTTCGTGCTTGTCTAACGCGGGTAAAGAAATGGAAGGCAGCGATTTATTCAAAATCGAAAAATTGACTGATGCAACTCAGTGGAGCGGTTGGAAATTCCAAGTCCGAATTCTACTTAACGCTAGCGACCTTTTTAAGATTGTGAGCGGTCAGAGATTGGAACCAGCGGATGATAAAAAAAGAATGGAATGGCAACGATTGGACAGGAAGGCGCAAAAAAGTATCGTCATGAGTAACCAAAGGTATTGACGCATATGCTTAGCTGTACTAATGCCCGTCAGATGTGGCAGAAGTTGGAAGCGGTTTATGAGCAAAAAGTACAGACGAACATACATTATCTCCAGCAAAAGTTCTACAGTTTCAAGAAGGACCCGGGAGATGACTTAGCTACTACAATCTCGAAGATAGAATCGTTGGTTCAGCAGTTGAAAGATTGTGGTGAGAACATTTCCAATTCAATGTTAATGACTAGAATACTTATGACTTTACCATCCGAATTCAATCATTTTTATTCCGCTTGGGAATCGACCCAAGAGAAAGAGAAGACGATTGAAAACCTAACGGCTCGTCTTCTCATGGAAGAATCACGTCTATCGTCGCAGACTTAGCTACAAGAAGAAATAGACAACAGTGCTCTAGTTGTAAAAAAAACAGTAAAGTGTCACAATTCCAGTAAATCTAAATTCAAAGCTGGAAATTGTTTTCTATGTAAAATGCCAGGTCACTGGAAAAGAAACTGTCCAACGAGAAGAGCTAATCTGGTACAAAAAAATGAGCAACGGGAAGCATTTTTATGTAGCTTGACGGCAGACAGAAAACGGGAAAATCGCGCTACAAACGCCGCTGCCGCTGATTGGTTTCTTGACTCGGGTGCGACGGATCACATGACTTTCCGGAAAGATTGGTTTGTGAGCTACGAGCGATTTGACAAACCTCAGTGCGTTCGAATTGGAAACGGTAAAACAATAAATGCACTCGGTTTCGGAAATATTAATATTATTGCATTCAATCGTAAAGAGTGCGTTCCTAAATTTCTCTTAAACGTGTTGTACGTGCCGGATTTGAGTCTTAATCTTTTTTCATCAAATGCGGCCCTTGATAAAAATCTAAAATTGATTTCAGACAAGAACGAGTGTCAGTTACTTAATAAAAGGAATATTGTAGCAGTGGGAGTTAGACGTGCGTCACTGTCCAAAATGGTGTTTAAAGTCGAATTAAAAATGCAAGTGAATTCTACTAATAAAATCAAATCAATTGAATTTTGGCATGAAGCTCTCGGTCATCAAAATTTAGTTTATGTAAAAAATTTTCTGAAAGAAAAATCAATAGATTATGTTGACAGTAAAAAATTCTTTTGTGACGCATGTGGTATAGGCAAATCCCACAGATTTCCTTTCGAAAACAGTGATAGCAGGGCCAAGTGCGTAGGCGAGTTGGTACACGCAGATCTATGCGGTCCAATGCAAAAAATGTCGGTCGGTGGGTCAAAATATTTTGTTGTTTTCAAAGACGACTTCTCCCGTTCGTCGTGTCGTTTATTTTATTAAAGCAAAATCAAACGTATTGGACTGTGTTAAGGATTTTTTGCAAAAGGTGAAAACAGAAACTGGATTTTCTGTGAGAGTACTTCGCACGGACAATGGACTGGAATTTGTAAATTCCGAAATTAAAAAGGTCTTAAAAGCTAACTGTGTCGTTGATCAAACGTCGGTGCCATATTCGCCGCAACAAAATGGTTCAATCTTTCATTGAACCTGTGGGCTGAAGCGGTCAGTCACTCAGTGTTTCTATTAAACAGGACTGCTCCAACAGGCTTTCCAGAAAAAAGCGCATGGGATTTGTGGTCGGGAAGAAAACGAAGATTTTTTCCATTACAATTGCGAGTTTTGGCGAAGAGTGTTATGCTCACATTCCACAACAAAAACGGCGGAAGTGGGATGCAAAGTCGCAACATGGTATTTTTGTTGGACTAGCGGAAAACACGAAGGGATATCGCATTTACATTCCAGGCACACAAAGAGTAGAGGTAAAACACAGTATAATTTTTGACCTTTTTCTTCCAGTCAAGATGCAAGCCTTATTGTCAATTGTACTGACAATGGAGTAGTTTCTGGTGATTATGAATCAGACGCTCCTCCAGCCAAGGATGTCACAAAAATTTAAGATCCAGAGATATCGTTTTCCGATTCAATCCTTGAGGAAACCGTTCAGCAAACAGAAGACGACCAGCTACCTCAAGACGCCAACATGGATTCGATTAAAAACCGACTGAGAAGCGCCAAGAGGATCAACATGGAATCGATGATGGCTCTTCTGGACCTGCACGCATACGTAGCTGAAAAACAAGAACCTGCAACTTTCGATGAAGCACTCAAGTCGAAAGATGCCAGCAAATGGAAACGTGCGATGGCAGAGGAAATAACAGCATTGAACAAAAACGACACTTGGGACCTTGTTGAGTTGCCACAAAATGTTTCAATAATCGACAATCGCTGGGTTTATAAGATCAAGGAAGCGGTGAGTAATGAACCAAAGAGATATCGAGCGAGGTTAGTTGTAAAAGGTTACACTCAAAAATATGACATCGATTACAAAGAGACGTTTAGTCCAGTCGCAAAGTTTAACTCTATCAGGTCAATTTTCGTAATAGCCTCCCTCAGGATGGCAGTGACAGAGTATTCCTGTTGAAGAGAAGCTTGTATGGGCTGAAACAAGCATCACGATGTTGGAACGAGAAGTTCTCGAAATTTCTTCGTTCATTTGATTTAAAACCCATAGATGCAGATCCCTGTGTGTTTGTTCGCGAAAATCTCATCGTGGCAATCTATGTTGATGATGGCTTAATCGCAGGCGTTTATCAAGAGGATATAAGAAAACTGCTCCAGTATTTACAGAATTCTTTTGAGGTCAAGATACATGAAGCGCGTTGCTTTTTAGGCTTAAAAATTAACCAAAATATGAATGGGTCAATTTCTGTCTCACAATCGAACTATGCTGAAAAGATTGTGGTGAAATTCAACATGGCTGATGCTCATCCAGTCGTAACTCCAATAGATGTTTCATCGTTAAAGGACGAGGTGAACGAGAACTTATCGGAAGGTGTCAAATTTCCATATCGTGAGGCAGTTGGGAGCCTTATGTATTTGGCGATTGGTAGCAGACCGGATATATCGTTTGCTCTTGGTATTGCGAGCCGCTATCTAAAAAATCCCTCAAGGCAGCATATCAAAATCGTCAAGAGGATCATTAGATACATTAAAGGGACAATTAATTATGGTTGGATCTTTTCATATAATTCAACCTTAAATTTGAGTTGTTTCAGTGACGCAGATTTCGGTGGGGATCCAAACACTCGGCGGTCGACCAGTGGCTGTGTAGTTTTACTCTGTCAAGCACCGATATCTTGGGCTTCGCAGCGACAATCATGTGTCGCGCTCTATACTATGGAAGCATAATATATGGCAGGTGTATTGGCGATCAAGGAACTGTTGTGGCTGAAGCTCCTGCTGAAGGATTTGCTTGCTGCTGACTGTCTTCATCCTCAGCTTTATATAGACAACCAGAGTGCCATACGGCTTATTCGAAAACCCGAACATCACAAACGTAGTAAACATATTGAAATCAAATACCATTTTTTAAGAGAAAAGTTTCAAGAAAACGCATTTGATTTAAAGTATGTAACAACAGAAAGACAGTTTGCAGATATTTTTACTAAACCTTTGCCCAGAGCTAAATTTGATTTTTTCCGCAAAAGTATTGGCATTGTAAATTTAAAGTAATAATCTTGAATTTATTTGAAGGGGAATTTCCTTTTATTTTTTTTTATTCTGGTTAAAATTGTATTTTAGTTAAAAACATTTAATGAAAATTTTGAATACAGATAAAAGTGGGAGTGTTAAAATATGTTTTCTCAGTATTTAAAATACGTCTGTAAACTTTTGATTCCTACTGTAATGCTAACTGTTCATTCCACATTGTAACACACTTTCCTTTCTTACAATAAATAGTTTAGTTCTTCCTTGAATTCCATTGAGTTCGGTTGTTTCTTTTTCAATAGACGGTGCATTCCATTAAGGCATATGCTTGCTTTGTTTTGTAAACAAATATTTGTAGCAAACCAGTTATCAACAGTAGCGCCATCTAACAAACACAATTCATCAATAGAACCAATCATGACACTTACACACATTTATAAATTTCAAAAGATTGTGAAATAAAAATGACATTTGATTAGATTGAAAGACATTTAAAAAAAAAAACATTACATTTTTTTAAATTTGAGTAAATTTTCAAAATGTCTACAACACCTGAAAGCGTAGCACCAAATTGTAGTGCCGAAAGTGATAGCCAAAAACCGAACACATCCACAACTGCGACATCCAAAATTGCGTCATTAGCAGAACCTAAAGTTAGAGCAATCAACATCTTGAGACTTCCGTCATTCATGCCATTAGAACCTGAGCTATGGTTTGCGCATATTGACGGCCTCCTGCACGTAAACAAAATTGCATCCGATTTGTCCAAATTGTATACAATCATCACTGCTCTCGACCCCAGTGTCCGGCATCGAAAAATCTCCACCGGACACAGGCAAGTATAGGAAATTAAAAAGAGCATTTCTTACTTGCTTTGGTGTTTCCAAGGAACGTCAGCTCATGAAGCTTCTCACTGGTTTGTAGTTAGCAGATAAGAAACCATCACAACTTCTACGAGAGATGCGAGACTTATCTTCAAACAACATATCGAACGATGCTCTGCTAATACTATGGCTACAACAACTGCCAAACAACATAAGGTCGATTTTAACATCGTGCAAATACGACACAATCGACAATTTAGCAGAAGTCGCCGACAAGATAGTGGACAATTCTCCAATCAAGTTCTACGAAGTGATGGCAACTACAGGTTCATAATCGCTGCCTTGGAGACGTCATTTCAAAAGCTTCTTGTGCGACTCAATGAGTTGAATATCAATAGAGCAACCAGAAGTCAAAGCAGTAGTCGACAATGAAGGCAGCCCACACCCAGTCAACAAAGCAAAATTTGCTACTGCTATACATACCAACAGCCCTGTGAGTTTTCGCAGAGAAACACCAACAGCAGCCGTCAGTAAATGCAACTGACAGTGTTGCAGAAAATGAATGAATGAGTGAAAAACGATTTTTCATTTCCGACCAACAAACCAAAATGCAGTTTCTCAGTTAAACACTTTTTTTTCAAGACTCGAGAAAAATGATACGTGTGGAAGAGAATGGACTTCCGTACTCAATACGGCATTCGAGGATTGCAAAAAAGGTGTACTTGAAAGAAAGAGGCTCAACTTTATTGCTCTAGATGCACCACTATGCCTAACAACAGACGCATCGGATCAGGAAATTGGAACATACCTCGATCATCAAATACACAACCAGTGGCAGCCCATAGGATTTTTCTCGGCGAGTTAATACTTACAAGCTAGTAGCAACTAGGGCTTTTAGCTGCAAACAGATAAAGAACTACAAGAACTTTTAAAAGGAGGAATATCACTTCATCGTCAATGACTAACAATCCAACCTGGAGTAGAAAAATTATTGCAACATCTTGAGGTCCCGCATACGTCCTTACATACCAGCAGCACTTCGAAAAACATTTTTGGTATAGTGCATTCCTTTTCACATCCAGGACAAAGGCAACAATAAACAAATCAAAGAATGGCCACGTTCAGTTTTCTAGACGCTAGCTTGACAAACGGCTCTGATTGGTCGAGAGCCCGTGAATTTGACAGCAAAACTTGTGGACAATTGGTGTAGAAATATACTAGATTTGCAGCCAAAAATATTTGACTGCATTTTGCAGCCACTTAACTTAACGTCAAAAAACAGCTGATTTGCAATAATTTGTTAACAAGGCAGTCGAGCTTAATTTGCGACATTGTAATTTGAAAAAATATTTAAGGTTGAAATTTGGAGTTATGTTTAATGGGGTCTGCTACGGTTTGGACGAACCTGAGGAAGTGATGCAGCGTATGATGAGTGGTAAGATACAAACCAAAGAAATTGACAAATCTGTTAATTTAATAAACTTTCAGACCAGAATTTTACCGCAAATTATATGCAAAATTTACTGGCACAAAATCAAAGTTCAGCTGTGCCCGTGGAAGCAAATGACGATGGAAATTCCAACGAGTGTGTCGCGGGGTGCTCCGCTGGGAGCATAGAAAGTGGTAATGTATTGTATATAAACGAAAGTAATGATTCAGGATTTGGATTTCAGGAGGTGGTTCTAAATGGGACCACAAGACGGTGTTGCTTTTCCTTGAGGAATGTTTGCAAAGAAAAGCTGACTTGAGGAACCCTAAAGTGAGGTGACGGTCAGTTTTCTTAGAAATTCGACAGCAAATGGAAAAAAAGGGATCTTTTTTCCGGAGGACACCCTGGACAAAAAGCTACGTAATCTTAAAACGCACTTCAACAAAATTTTGGACAATAATAAAAAAACATCCACCATCCACATCCAAAGGGGTCGCAAGGCGTGGCCATACTTTCAAAAAATGAGTGAAATTTATGAGGAAGAAGTGCGTGTGCCGGAATGTCCGACATTTGATTCGTTTGCTGCCGAATCTCCGGGAACATCTGCAGCTGCATTGTTATCAACTATACCACTTCCAGGGTGCTCGTCAAGTCAGCCAACATCCTCAAAAACGCCAGCAACAAACATAACGGTAAGCCCCATTTCGAAACCAGGACGCAATAAAGCTGACAAAGCCCGACGGGAGGCACTTGATCTTGAAGCCAAAAAACTTAAAGTTGCTGAAGAGATTCTTGAGGAAATTCGGCAACTTAAGCGCCTCAAGGAAAGGCAATTGGAATTGGACGAAAAAAAGCTGGCCTTGGCCGAGAAAAGGTATAACGAAAAAGACTAATTTTGTTTTATTAATTATTTATTTATTTGTGTATTTTTAATATTAACATTCGTTTATTAAGTCTTCATCTTTTATCTTGTTGTTGTGTGTTTACACTCTTTAATATTACCATTCGCTTAAGTATAAATCTTTTATCTTGTTGATGTCGTGCGTTTTAATTCTTTAATATTGAGTCCTTTTTTTCTTTGATTATGTTCTAACCCTATGTGTTCTCTTATATTTAATGGTATCTTTTTTTCGTCTTTATTAAACGGTTCCTTGATTAATTTTAATTTGTATGCGTGATTTTTGTTTTCAAATGAATTTGTAATTATGTTTGTATATGAATTTGTATGTCTGTTGTATGTTGTTTTATGATATTGTGTTCGTGGTTTTTTTTCTTATCCATTTAAGAAAGAGCCTGCAAATAAAAATATAAATAAAAGTGAATAAATAGAAATAATAAAGAGAATTACCAAAAGCATTGTTTTTTATTCAAAACAGGGAAAGTAAAAAATTTCGTTTTGTGGTACGACGCTGTCCGTCTCGATTCTCCCTTTCACGTTCGTATGTGTTCAGTGAATCATCCGTATTGGGTTCTTCGGGCACAAAAAAGTGTTCATGATTCTCGTCGCCAAACAGATGGATATGGTTGTGTAATATTATACTGGCCACAACTATTTTGTTGGCCATTACAGGGTTAGCTGCATCGATATATTTTAGGCGACGGAACCTTCCCTTTAACAATCCGAACGTTCTCTCGATGGTTGTTCTAGCACTGCTTAGACGTATGTTGAAATGAGTCTGCTGCTCAGTTAGATGACCATTGTCTCTAAAAGGAGTCACCACTTTTTCCGGAAGTAGGTAGGCAGCGTCACCCAAAAGATGGAACTCAGATGGTATAAGTACATCTATCTTCTGATACAGCAAACTGTTCCGGAACACTCTGGCATCGTGCAGTCGGCCTTCTGCTCCAACATAAATGTTGATGAAAACCACCTTATTATCACATACGCCTTAAAAGAAGTAATTTAGTCTTTGTGAATAATTGAGGGTAAAGCAATCGTACCTTGCAATATGACAGAATGTGTATTTTTTCGGTTGTAGTAGTCAATGGGGTTTCTTGTTGGCTGCTTAATCTGAATATGACAGCCATCAATAGCACCAATGACTCCAGGAATATATCCTCCAGACTTCTCCTTAAAAATCTGAAAGAAAGCGTATTTATAACGAATGGTGCCAATATAGCAAGCATCAAAAATTACTCGTGCAATCTCCGGGTATTGAGTTCGGGACGGCCACTTCACATAGTATTTGACTAGAGCGCATGGAGCATCCAGGACCTCGCAAAAACTCCAATGCGCTACGCTTTTGGGAAAATCGAACCGATCTCCAGCCGATAAAAGAACTTTCCTGCTTACTGAGCATCCATATTGTAAACAAGAGCTTCTTCTCCAGATTTACAATACGCGCTGTGCTTCCAACCTTTTGCATAAGACTCTGTAAAACTTATTCTGAAGAAATTGTCAAAAGAACGGAATGCGCATGCGACTAATCGAAAAGCAAGTCCGACTCATCCTGAAATTCATCCAGAGAGTAGGCAGGAATTACTTCTTCGTAGTAACTGGGATTTCTCGTTGGCTGTTCATGCAGTCCAAACATTGTTGAATTTTGCAAAATGCACGATTGGCTCTGTAAATCGTTTGCTACATAAAGTGCAAGTTGACCTATGGATTTGGATAATTAGTACACTTTCTTGGCACATGTGTACACAATTTATCTCACATAAAGTTTAATCTTCTGTGTCGCCCATTTTAGCCTTTTAATCTTTACTTAAAATTTAATGAAAATATAATTTCCCGCGAATTTAGTACACAGACTCAAGTCACATATGAATGGGAAGTGAAAATTAAAAAGTAAAACTTCAGTAAATGATATACTATATGTGACATATGGAAATATCAACTGAGTTTGCAGTCAGTTTTGCGTTCAATATTCTAGAACTTGGCTGTTAGTGCTTGAAAACTGAACGTGGCCAATGCTACATTTAGCCATCGCTAAATAAAGATGTAACTGAATGGACTCGTGCTTGCCTAAAAATCAGCAAGCATGTACATCTCAATCCAAAAGAATTTGCAGCAGTTGATAAACGATTTGATCATAATCATTTGGATATCATAGTTCTTCCTGAAATCGACGTCTATAGATAGTGCCTCACTATGATGGACCGATTTACCCGCTGGCCAGAAGCAGTTCCAATGAAGGACATGACCCGGAAACAGTCGCAAACAGCTTTTACTCCAGATGGATTTTCAGATTTGGTACACCGAAAACCATAGCAACAGACCAAGGAACACAATTTGGATGCGCTTTTTTTTTAATCTTTTTCCAACATGATCGGAGCACAAACAATTAGGACGACGCCGTATCATCGTGCAGCGAACGGGATGGTGGAGAGGTGGCATCGTTCTCTCAAAGCAGCTGTCATGTACCACAACACTTCGTGGACTCAAGTTTTGCCAACAATTCTCTTGAGCCTTCGCACTTGTTATAAAAATGACCTTGGTGCATCCGCAGCTGGAATGTTGTACGGAACACAGTTAAGACTTCCGGGTGAGTCTTCCCTCAACAAAAATGAACCAGCGGATTCGCATGCATTTTTGCAACATCTGCGCGAGCACATACACCGCGAGTCATCATTCCGCAAAGAAAAACATCTTCATATACCAAGATATGTACACATGTTCAAACGTTTTCCTCAGATCCGACCACGTCAAGAACCCATTGGAAACTCCTTACACTGGGTCTTAGGTGGTGCTGAGATGAACCA
This sequence comes from Orthonevra nobilis, assembly GCA_963555765.1. Classification (NCBI taxonomy): domain Eukaryota; kingdom Metazoa; phylum Arthropoda; class Insecta; order Diptera; family Syrphidae; genus Orthonevra; species Orthonevra nobilis. The sequence goes on along the minus strand of OY743226.1, from coordinate 67,073,340 downwards.
ACCGATTATTTATAATACACATCTGAGGCAAATCAACATATATTTCCGTAGAACGACTAAAACCAGCCTTCCTTTAAAGGAACTTAGTAGATGACCCAGAAGAAGAACCACTTCAATTAAATGCAATAAACCAAATTCAAAACATCTATATAATATCAAAAAAATCTGTCACATTCAACATTTCTCTTGGAGAGAGTGATTGTAGCAGACCAGTACAGTAGCGCCATCTAACTAACAACAAACGCAATTCATCAATAGTACCAATCATGACACTTACACACATTTATAAAAAAGCTTGTGCAATAAAAATTACGTGATAATACCCACATATCTCATCCGCGGTGCAAGTGTCGCTCGTAAGTCATTTCTCCCAATTGACAGATGTTCAGTGCATTCACGGTCAAAACCTATTTCGATATTGTAAGTCAGCCTATTGAACGGTATTTGGAATGATAAGGAGGCTCAATAATTTTTCGAATATAAAACAAATTCATTTTGATTAACAAACAAAGTGTTTCTCTCCTATTGAGCCTGCCTCCCTCTTTTTCTCTATTGACTCTTGTTCTGCCAAACTACACTTGCATTACTGCCTTGCTTTAGACACAGTTTTAACTAACTTTATTCTCCAAGTAAACCTATTTTCTAGTATATTGGTGGAAGTTTTTTTAATTTTAGTATAGTAACGTATTAAATTTAGTGCTCAATGTTTGGGTATTAAAAAATTAAAAGCAGAGAGAGGGCGTAACAATTGGTACATATCTCATGACCAATATAAGAAGAGAAAAGGACAGCTGACGTGTACATATATACTACATAGTGATTCTTATTCTTACCTCCTTAAATAAAAAAATCGTTTTTACTATGAACGCAACCAAGAACTGAGCATCGCAAGCGTGCGCCGTGGAATAGCATGGAATAGCAGTACACTGAGTCGTTATGTCGTTGCCGAATTAAACGGGGATATTATATTAGTTTTCAAAGTATTAATGTTCGTTTTTCAATTCGCCATTTAAAAACAAAGGCTTCAAATACCTTATTAAGTAAATATGAAGAAACAATAATGCAACTTTTACTTTTACTTTTACAGCTTTAAATATGTAAATTAATATAACTTCACAACTTATTGCGCACAATTCCAGCCCTGACAGCTTGCACAAAACTTTATATGAAGATTGTTAACGTATTTACTTTTTTGATTTTCGTTCCAATTGGCTGGTGATTGAACTCCAAAATGCACATAAAATAAATTATTTTCATCAATTTAAGTTTCAATATAGTAAGAATTTTGAATTAGAAAATAATATTAATGTTATTGTTAATTATCACGTATTATATCTGATCACATGAAGCTTGATATGAATTACTTGACTACTCGCCCATCTAACTGCAGGGTAAGGTTATCTGACTTAAGTTTTTTTTCGCAATGGCGGACTCATAACAACATAACGAAGTTTGAAAACAAAGAAGGCACTTGTCATATGTCAAATGTTAATCGCTCAGTTTCGCCGCGACGGTTGTCACAATCAGTTGTTTTTTTTTTTTGAGCGTCATCTGAGTTTTTGGAGTAAACGAGGTTCGCCAAAATTTCCAAACAGGAGTAAAGTCCATTAAACTTGTAAAACAAATTCCCTCGTTTGATGCAAAGTGCGTTTTGTTTGTGCGGAATCAGTTTTTGTTATGAAAATCTAAAAGCCTGCCGAAATTACGTATTTTGTTTTGGTTAAAATCACTTCGTTCTCGTCTAATTGTTCACGGCGGCTCATATAAACTTAGTCCAAAGGAATAATCTCCAGTATCTGCTTCCGAAGAGGACTCGACGGTACCATTATTTTCAAAAAAGTAAAACTTTTGCGAGCCGAATTACTCCAAATCAGGAAACAATGGCTGCAGTAACAGCGGCGGCCACAAGTGTTGTTGTCTTAGATCGCGGCAATAATACAACATGTACCATTAATTTGCATGGTTGGTAGCTAATTAATTTGATTTGTTTCATTCATTTTATGTGTATTCTAAACAAATTTACAAGAAAAATACAAAACTAAATGATTTTGCATTTTGAAGTGGAAAGAAATAACATTTGTTGTTCTTTAACCAGTAGAGTTGAATTGCTTTACATTTAATCCGTTTACTTGAGTGTACATATATTTTATGGTGAAGCTGGACAATTTTCAGTCGCGTATCATGTATTTACTTCATTGCAGACAATTATAAATATTCAAAAACAAATATAAAATTTACTTGCAATTGAAAATGTTTGCCGGCAAGTGCTGCGCAGTTAAAATTCATTAATTGTCATAATCTATGCGGGTCAAAAGACGAGTTTAATTGCGAACTTAGTCAAATATTATTTCATTCGTTCCTTACACAAGCTAGCGACACGCACGAATTTTATCGCGGCAATTATAATAAAGACTTGCATAATTTTATTGCATATGGTATGAACTATCATTTAGCTCAACTTTTCATGAAAATGTTGCATGAGGTGCAATTCCTGATCCTCGTCCTTGCTTAATGTGCAGAAAGTATTTAACTTCTTGAAACATCGTCAGCAGCTCATTGGTGAAACTTTTGTGTTGCTCGCAATTGTCCATAGTAGTTGATTTCTTTTGAGTGAGTTTTCGCATTACTATCCGGACTATAAAGTCATTTGGAAGCAACCTTTAGAATTTACGATCTTCAGCTCCTTGATGGAGTTGGGCTGCTGGGATTTTAGTTTTTATTGCGGTTTGCTTTCTTTGGTTTCAGACCTTTCTTCGCTTTGGAATGGCCGAAAAGCTTACCGCAGGTTGTCAAAAAAGTTACGACTTTGGAGCCACTCAAGACCGCACACAGATGACGTTCGTGTTGTCCCATTGTGTCCAAGGCAACAAAATTGTCCTATATGTAACGAAAAACAAATTAAGATCATACATATATGAATGTATATTAATATCTCCTTAAGTTTCAATCGTAATTTGTAGTTCAAAAGTCACAAATAAACTTACAAAGGAGGAAACTTGTAATAATCGCTATTTTAAGCCTATTCCGGATTTGATACGTATAGAATGTAATATTTATGTAAGCTGAGCACTTTTTCAGCTTATTTAGATATACACATCTAATTTGATTAAAGAAATAAGTTTTATTTTTTTTAAAACCCAAATCTTACATTTTCTATGACTTGAGTGAACTAAAGAAATTGTATAAATACCGGATTATAAAAGTCCTTTTCTTTCAATATTCAACAACTAGATTCATATGTCGAGGTTTTTTTTTAATATACACACCTGATCAAAAAAATAGATACACTCATATTCCTTACATTTTTTGTTTTTAACGAAGCAAAATTAAAGATATGGTAAAAGTTAATATATAAGGCTTATATATTTATGTTTTGTATTCTTGTTAGAAGCTTTTAATATAAATACATTTTCAATATAACCTTAATTAACTTTGCTATGAAGATTAAATTGTGTTAGCGTAAACAAATCACCTGATCAAAAAAATAGATACATTTTTATTGTTTTCCGAAAATATCCAAAATTAAGGTTTCAAATGTTTTTTTCTTTTCAGAGAAGTTACCCTTTTGCCCTACAACTTTCTCCATCCTTTTGGGCATACTACTTACTAAAGCTCTACATGTCTCTATTGGTATTTCATACCAAGTCTTCTGTACATTTTGCCATAAATTTTCTTTATTGGTAAATGTTTGCTTAGCCAATTTCAGTTTGAGATGCGCCCACAAGTTTTCAATAGGATTTAGGTCTGTGGATTGACTTGGCCAAGCCAGCAGGTCGGCTTTATTGTCAACAAACCATTTTTTTACAAGCCTGGAAGTATGCTTGGGGTCGTTATCATGCTGAAAGACCCAACGCAGCGGCATGTTGTTCTCGGAGTATTGTAACATTATCATTTCCAAAATGTCCTTATACTCGGCAGCCGTCATTTTATTTGTGGTTTGGAATATTGGACCGACACCATTCCAAGAGAAACATCTCCAAACCATTATACTACCGCCCCCGTGTTTCACAGTTTCTTTTGGTATAACTTTCAAAATCATTTCCAAATAAATTAATTTTTCTGCATGTGCCATGGCAAACTGTAACCTCATGCTCACATTTTTTTTATTCGTCCTGGAAGTTTGCCTTTTTGTAAGCGACGACGAACTGTTGGAGCACTAATAATATTGCCAATTTCTGCGGAAATCGCCTTCGATGACTTAAAAGGGTCACTTTTTGACAATATTATTCGGCGATCAATCGCCGGAGTCGTTTTTTTCTTTCTACCTCGAGTTTCTTCTCTTGGTGAATCTTTAAATACATTTTGCACGAAATGAAGTGACCGTCCTATACATTTCGCTATTTCACGCAGAGATTTTCCTTCTTTTCTGTGCGACAAAACCAAAGCTCTCTCTGCTGTAGTGCAGTGACTCTTTCGGCCCATCGTACACCTTATATGTTCATTGCCTTCATTTGAAAGCAGTGCAAATAGAATACACTCAACCTTTTTTTTTTCAAAAATTCGAAAAGAAAATATAGTAAATAAACAATTGAATGCTAACCAAAATCTGATATGTATCTATAATTTCGATCACACCACTTCACGCGACAAAACGATTGTGTGTATGGAAAATGACATTTATTTAAAGTACCTTTATGATTGATCATTTACTAGGGTTACTGGATTGCATTCTTTTGTTTAAAGGAAATTTTACCAATTAGGTAAGCCATATTTAACATTTTGTTGGCACTTCTTCAAAAATCGAGTTGGTGTATCTATTTTTTTGATCAGGTGTGTATATGATGTATAGTACATTAGTAGATATAATATAATGCAATAAGTGCGTCATATGTTGAGAGATTTTGCACATAATCGGTGCTTTATGCAAAATTATTCTTCGAAATAGTGGCGGTATAGCAATGTTTTGTGTAAAATCGTTACCTAGTTCTTGCATTCAGACGTTATAATAGTTTTAAATGAAAATCCTAGGTTTTCTTTTCAACAAATTAAGCTGTTTATATCGTCGAGATGTCTAGAAGAAATTCTATTTTGTAAAGTTATTTCTGTTACACAAATCATAATTTAGTTAATCCGAATACACGGAAAGAACATAATTACTGTGGATTATTTAAACATTATTTTCCGAGGATTGGATAATAGCAAAAATAGGCTTTTAACCACACCAATTTTATCATGGCATACATACATCGCTTTTACATTTGGTATTATAATTTTCTCGACCAGCAAGATGCTATTTCGTCCCATATACTATATATTATCCTTCTCCTGGTTTTTTGTTAAAGATACTACTTTTTTCACACGCGTGGTTTTTATTTCGGTTTGCGTTAAAAAGGATATGATGCAATTAAAATAAATTGTTTTACAATAAGAAAGTAGAGGAACGGAAAACTTCCGTATATCGAGAAGTGACTGTATTTTCATAACTTTACTCTAAGGAAAATCTCAAAAACACTCGGTAGGTTTTGATGGATCGCATATTGATGGAAGCATATTCTACTTTTGCATTGATCCCTTTCTGTTTGAGACGTTTCATTATTCGGCAATATATCTAAGCTACACAAAACAACCTAAAGCCTGCAACTCATTTAATAAGTTATTGGCAAGTATACTACTGTGTCCAAAAAATAAGGTGACATATGAATTTAAGCTGCGCGCGTCGAAGGATTTGGAAATTTTTCTTTTTTTTAGGTTGGTAGTACTGTCAGTGACATCTATGTGAAATTTCATGTCAAATATATTCATAGTGTTTGAGATACGCGTCGTTTTGTGAGCTGCTTAAAGTGAGTTTTTCGTTTTTTGCGATGTCGAAATTTATTGAGCAAAGAATTTGCATTAAGTTTTGTTTGCGGAATCAATTTTCTGCTGCGGATACGTTGAGGATGGTGCAGAAAGCCTTTGATGATGAGGCTATGTCTAAAAAAAATGTTTACAAGTGGTATAGTGATTTCCAAGCCGGCCGTGAACGTGTCCAAGACGAAGAGCGTTCTGGGCGACCATCAACCTCAACCGATGAAGCTCACGTCCAACAAATCAAAGATTTGGTGTTGAAAAACCATCGATTAACGATTACTGACCTTGCTGATGAAGTTGGCTTATCGAAAGGCTCAGTCAATACCATTTTGAAGGATGCTTTGGGCCTCAAGCGCGTCAAATCTCGACTGGTACCGAAAACATTGAATTTTTTGGAAAAAAAGGCGTCGCGTTGAAGTGTGTGAAACAATGCTTTCCGACTACCAGGATGTCATGAAACGCATTATAACTGGCGATGAGACTTGGATCTATGCTTACGACCCCGAAACAACCGATCAATCGAGCGAATATCGTGCCAAAGGAGAGCCGAGACCAAAAAAACCTCGCCAAAGTCGCTCAAAAATCAAGGTCATGTTGACTGTTTTCTTCGATTATCGTGGTGTTGTGCTTTATGAATTCCTTCCAACCGGCCAAACAGTCAACAAGGAATATTATTTGAACGTTATGCGTCGTTTGCGTAACGCTATCCGCCTAAAAAGGCCGGAATTTTGGAAAGACATTTCTTGGTTTTTACACCACGATAATGCACCATCCCATACCGCACTCGTAATTCGTGATCATTTCGCCAAAAACTTAATCCATATCGTTCCGCAACCATCGTATTCACCTGATCTGGTGCCGTGCGACTTCTGGCTGTTCAACAAGCTCAAAAGACCGCTCCGGGGACACCGTTTTGATACGATAGAGGAGATTCAAGCCGCAGCGAAGACGGAACTGAAGGCCATCCCGGAAAGTGACTACAACCAGTGTTTCAAAGATTGGAAAATCCGTTGGTATAAGTGCATTGCATCGGGAGGGGATTACTTTGAAGGGGATGAAACTGATTTGGAAGAATAAATAAAGAATTTTCAAAATAAATACAATGTCACCATTCATTTTTGGACTCAGTAGTATATTGTAACCAATAGCTTCCTTACACTCAAATACTATCGCTTAATTCATCAACTTTTTAAAGTGCTGCAATTCAATTTCAATTTCAAATTATGTTCACTATTCACCTTTCTAATAAATCGTCCTGGAAGCTCAGATTTGCGATATACAAAATAACAAACGCGGATAGCCTTTTAAAAAAGGATTTAATTTTTGTATTACCAACCGTTTACTTTTGCTGTAACTTATCAACTAACTTAAACATCGAAAATAATCTTATATCTGTATGGCTCAACCTTGAAGATGTTCTCACAAAGCAAATGGCATGTGCAGGATATGCAGGTCATTTGATCCGCAAAAATTCTTTGTCTGAATAAATGTTGCAATGAAGTTGAAAACAAAAAGCTCAGGTGATTCGCATGCACCTACGCAATAAACTCTAATTAATTTGCTTATCATGCATTTATGTCGGAGAGACTCGGATAGCGTCTGTTATCCGCTACTGGATACGTCACGAATATATCATGGACTAATTGCCTGGGGTTTTTTGAGTCTTAAAAGTGTAGAGTTTAAAAGCTGCCTTTTTTATAAAAGGAAAAATTGAAGTTTTAAAAAAAAATTATTTTTAACTGCACCTCTAGATTTAATCGTCCGCAATATGTTCATGAAAACTTCATTATTAAATAAATTATTTTGCTTGAAGGATTGCTTGTCCATTCTAACTAAAAAGACGGTTGTATACTACCTACCTGAAATGGATTAAGTTTGAAGACGAATTCTATTTTGTTGCTTCCAATCCCATATCAGATAAGGAAATAATTTTTACTGACAACCTCAGCAACGCCAAACTCTTCCAAATAAGTGATGTTTCAAATAATCTAAGTAGACAACTAGACTTGGTCTTCTCACCCGATCCGAACAACTGATCTGTTGTAGAGAGCGGTTATTTACTGTGTGCTTTAAATCAGTTTCATCCTCCTCTGTCTCATACATACACATACGAAGATGAAATGATAACTCACTATTCCGAAAGTAGTCACTCCTCTCATTTCCGTAAGGTAGACTGAGAAGTTGAACAACTTACTGAACACTGTCAACTTAAGCTCTATACTTAATAGCAATAAGCTGACTTCTCTTAAAAACGCTCTTGCTGGTTTTGGACGACATTTTTGCATGCTTTATACAATCTGTCCCCTTCTTGGCACAAAAGAACAATTCATCCTCCCCTCCTTGATACAACAAGGAGTAACGGTATCAACTCGCACAAACCCCATTTCCTGAACTTTGCGAATCGATCAGGGCTGACTATATTAACAAAATGCAAACAAGCCCTGATCCTAAATCGTTTTACCAGTTCATAAATTCGAAAAGTAAATACGCAAACCCTTAAACATTATGAATCATTGTCATCATCATCACACCCTCAAAAAATTGCTAACGTGTTCGCTTACTTCTTAAGCCAACCATTTTTTGATGATAAACATGAACCTGACCGTAAGTACTTTGATAACTTTAGCAAAAATGTCCAAACATCGTTGTCGACAATTACTATAAACTTCGCCACGGTGACTGCGAAGCTAAAATCTTTGAAAGATGAATTCTCTCCCGGTCCAGATGGTATTCTTGCTATAGTGCTTGAAAAATGTGTAAGCTCCCTGGTGGAGCCCTTAACGATACTATTTCAGTTATCAATTTAACAAGGAATCTCCTCCCATTTTCGGAAAAGTTGACACCTGGGCTACAAGATGTGGCCTTAGTATTAATCCTGGCAAAACGGAAATGATGCTTTTCAGCAAGAAAAATTTAATTCCAACCTTCAATCACACAGCGCAAAGTACCTAGGAGTCTATTTAAAAGATCAACCTTAATCAATTCTATACCTGTAACAACACCTTTGGTAAAAAGTGGGGCTTAAGGCCTTAAATGGCTCTGTGGATGTACACAATACTCACGGATCATTGGTTTGGTTGCCGACTCTTAAGAAAAAACGCAATATTCCAAAACTTAGAAAAGCGAAAAGAACGGCATGCATAGGGACTACAGGCGACCTCAGGACAACTCCTTCAGATGCTATGACGGTCATGCTCCAACTGTTGCCTATTGACCTCCGCATACAAAGCATAACTACACATAGTGACGTTAGACTCTAAGCTATGGACCTCAAAATCATATGGACTAAGCTGTATCCTAGAATAAATACCGAGGGATTTATTATGATTTTGATAAACACGTTGACGTCCGTCTTCTGACAAAAAAGGACTGGGATAGTGGACACATATAGTATATTTCATCTCGGATGTTAAAATCTACACAGACGGTTCAAAGATTACTTGCGGAATCGGGGCAGGTATGTTTTCAGAAGATCTGAATATTTGCATAGCTTTGAGACTGCCGAATGACGCCATTAATCAGCCAGAAATTTTTGCCGTTAAGCGCTATGAAGAAAGAGTGTCATCAATGCATAACGGAAGAGCGATTTTACCTTAAAATATAAATCTGAAACGGCAACTGAAACAGGCACATACGTCGGTCCCCAAGGGTCTGTTATTTGCCGTCTTTTGTGGGCATTAGTTAAACAAGAAATTTTAGCACAGCTTTCATCTGTTCTTTCAAGGTACGAGAACATGTGTATGATGTCGTTACCGTTGTGGGTCACGTTGGAGTTAATGCATGTGTCATTTACGTAAATGGAGTGTGAAGTAAACATCAGTCCATCAAAAACGGTCGTTGTACAATTCTCCAAGAAAACGAAAACATAATTTTAAGTCTTAAAATGTATAGGAATTAGGTTGGGTATATCAAGGTTACAAAACCCCTCGGCTGCAATTCATATATTTTATACTATTATTATGTTTTTTTGTCTTGTTTAATTGTTAGTGAAAAAACAAAAATTAAAAGGAAAAAAAAATGTACAAAAATTAAATGCTTTTACTACTTCTACTTTTACTACTTTTAGTATTTAGTCCAAAGGAATTTAGGTCGTTTTGAAAGTACTGATCCTCAAGCCTTTTTTAAGTTTTAAGCTGTATATTTTGTATTCCCACCTTGTTGAAGCATCATTTAATCAATTGGATATGTGCCTTTATCTATAAATTCAGTTAGATTTGTTCGCTGGACCGCAAGGAAGTCTTTTTCATTGTGCACATTAATTTTTACTTTTCACACTCTCTTGGGGTCGAACTCCGGAATTTCGTACAGCTTCCAAGTTTCTTTTTTTTTCTTTTGCAATGACACTGGAGAGTTACTGATTCTCAAAGATTTTGCTATTTTCCTGGCAGAAAAACTTTTGCAGATGAGGACTGCGTCGTCCTCCAAACTACTGGGTATTTTCCACATTCTTGACCTTTCTAAATTATACTTTATTTAATATTTAAAATTAATCTCTAGAACACATTTTTTACTGTGATTTCGAAACAATTTAACTAAAACTGAATAAAATAAATACTAGAGGAGAAGCACAAAATGAGTAAAACAAAAACATAACAGTAAAATTTGACAAACATGCATTCTCGGACCCACAAACAAAACGTGCAGAAGTGGGCGAATGTGAGCACTTAACTATTTTTTGTTTCCGTTATTGCATAAACATAAGGAATTCGACAATATCAAGGAAAATTAACGATATATTATAACATAAAAATATAAATTTCAGCCGATTTTGCGGACTTGCAAATTTATTCGACCGGGTTTGCTCGCTATTGTTCATTTTCGTTACAAATGTTTTACGCTGAATTGCTACCGTATTTAATGTACAGCAAGCATTAGTTCTGACATTAACGTACCGAAACTTTAAAAGGATAAACACGGGTCATCTTGAACTAGACATAATTAATATAAATTGGCAACAAATATATAATATTGAAATTCCTGATCAGCAAGTTGATTTTCTTAAAAAAAACATATCTTGTTTATGTAAGTTAACGCAAAACAAATCAAATTCCCCAAGTTCACCAGCAGTCTTTCACACGACCCAATTTCCGTTCAGACGAAATACCTTGAATAACTTGCAGCAACAGACACCTGACTTCGTATTGTGTATGTTACTGACTTAATTTTTATTTATAAATAAATGCATCTGAAGTACGAAACTGTATTTAATCATAAGTTTGATTCATAAAATAAAGGAAAGGTAATCTGCCCGAAAAAGATTTTGTTCTTATAGAAAAAGTTTGTTTTTCATTAACTGGCTTCTCTGCTAAAACAAAAGTAAAATAAACAAACTTATTAAGTTACTCGTGTGAAAACTGATACAAAAAAAGTTAACCCGTGTGTAAAAACTTAAAACATTAATAAGTGCGTGTAAAAATAGCGAACAGCTATTCAACGTAAAACTAAAAGTGGACACCAAGCCACTTAGAGCAATGCAAGGAAAAGGGAAACGAGGCCCCTTAGTAACCCCAACGGACAAAAAGGATTCCAAAAACAGGACAGCCGCCCTATCCAGTAAACAGTTCCAGAACCCATCCGAGAAAAAATTATGGAATTACGAGTAGAAACAAAATCAATAATTTTATCGTAAGTCATAAATTAATAAGAAAAATAAAAATTCACTCTGTAAACTTAAGACTCACATGTGTAAACTAAATAAGCATTGTCTAAATAAAAAAACAAAAACATTTTGTTCTGAACTTAAAATTAAATTTCCATTTTCCATTGTATAAAGCGAAATTGAAATTGAATATCACCAATAAAATCCTCTTTTGTTATCAACATTGCCTCAAATTAAATCATAATGTCAAACTCAAATAACTTGATTAGACACGCTCGTCTAGAAATTCCGCCGCTGCACCTTCCGATCCTCCTATCCAAAATCAAATTAACGACAATAAGATTCAACTCATAACGAGACTAGTGACAGAACCATTACAAATACAAGGACGAAAAATTTTTAACTCAATTATGAATCCCGCCCCCGACATAAACAACGAACTTGATAAACCAATCAATGTTACTAACGGCAGACAGTAGTTAAGAGCTTGCGCGATTTTTCTGGACAAGCCCAAGACATTAATTCATGAAAAAAGAGTGTGGAACACAAAATCTCAAGGGTACTCCAAAATATCACGGCACATTGTCTGTCTGCGGACATTGCCTTGGAATCGTACAATACGCCCGTGAATTGGTATAAGATTTCCAAGTGTCTCACTCTTCACTATGCGGACAAGAGGGACTTAGGCACCCTCGAATACCAGATGAAAACTTTGGTACAGGGCAATTACACGATACCTGAATTTTACCAAAAAGTCTATCACCATTTGTCTATGATCCTAAATAAGCTCGGATTGTTAGACATGAGTCAATGCTATCGCGACAAGACACTCGATACCTTCGTTAAAGGTTTAAAAGGCAACCTGCCTAGATTACTTAGCATAAGGGAATCCGCAGATCTCCCACAAGCTCTGCATTTATGTTTAAAACTGCAAAATGTGGACTTCACAGCCTTTTCAACAAATCCCACCACCAGTTCCTCCAAAAAGAAACACCTTGTATAATCCAACACCCATTCCCGCTTCGAGGCGCGATTTTTATCCTCAATTTCTGTATAACCCACGTAATGCTCAACTGCCTCAATCCTATAGAGTGCCGCAGGTTCAACCAAGGTTCCAATATCAACATCAATGGCTACCACCAAACTAACAACCACTTCCTTCCAAACCAATGGACATTGATTACTCCATAAAATCAGCAAAGGTCAATTATCAAACTCGACCTCGTAATCTATCATTTGCCCAAAAGCGTCAACACTCACAGCAAGTCCATCAACCTCAAAAATTGCAACGCGAATACCACACCGAGGAATCCAACCATGAAAAAAAAGAGTTAGAGGAGTATGAAACCTCGATGACAAACGAAGACGACAATTACGAACAGCCTTTTTCCGAATACAACACTGACCCAGACGAATCCCAACTTGACCAACCTCAATTATTAGATGACATTTATTTTTTTAGATTAAAGCGCTCTTCGCTCCCATACTTTGAGCATGATGCGAAGAGTGGACAAACGCTCAAATTTCTCATAGTTAAAGGGTCGAACATGAATTAAGTTAAACCTCGTCACATCCGCGATCCTCTTTCGAATGAAAAAAGCTTTTCTGCAAATTCGGTCGGAGGAAACATTAAAAATACACATCATTCTTTTATCCAAATTTTTGACCCCAACCTAGAAAAATTACAGTTTTTTATACTCCCCAGCTTTTCATTTGACGGCATCATTGCCATAGACACGTTAAAAAAGTTAAACGCTGCCATCCACACCAAAGAAATTTATATGATAATTCATCAGAACATTTTCATAACCTTCAAACAGCATATTACAGAAACAGTTAACAGCATAAGCATGAACCCTTCATTTAAGTGAAGAACAATCTATTAAACTGACAAGACCTTAAACAATTATACCAAACTCTTTTATGACCCAGACTAAAAATTAACTTACAAGACAACTGTTAACGGAGAAATCCGAACTACGAAATCCTACCCTTTTTTTTTTGTTTTTTTTTTGCAATTTTTATTTACTTTATTATATGAGAATTACTTAATTGCTAGGGAAAATAGCTTAAAACTAGCTTAAATAACATGGTGTTTCTATCTATCTTGCTGGCCAATTACAGGCGCTCTAAGCTAAACTTTCTTATTAGACTATGTCTTTCGACTTTAACTTACAAACTCTTTAGTTCCAACAATGCTAACTATAGACTAAGAAAACTAAGTTTTAAGTCAAGCTACCAGGATCATCATAGCATTTAAAGAAGAAGTCTAAAATCAAATAACCAACCTACTGGAAGACTTTACAATCAGACCATCTAAAACGCGTTATAAGTCCCCAGTGTGGATCGTCCCAAAGAAAATGGACGCCTCTGGAGAGAGAGAACAAACGCTTCGCATGGTGATCGACTATCGAAAATGGAATTCAGTTCCTATCGCGGATAGATATCCTATCCCTGAGATCATCGAAGTTCTCGCTAATCTCGGATACAACAAGTGGTTTACGATAATAGATCTCAAAAGCGGTTTCCACTAGATAAAATAAAGGGAGTGTGCCATCAAAAAACGGCATTTTCCGTGTACAACAGAAAGTTCGAATTTACAAGACTTCTCTTTGGTTTGAAAAATGCCTCGGCTGAGTTCCAAAGAACTCTTGATGACATTTTAAGAGAGCATATTGGAAAACGGTGTTATTTTTCAGCGATGACATTGTTATCTTTGGTAAATGACCAATTTTTGATATGTTTTATTTAAACATGTTTTTAGTCAGCCTAGTTATACTGACTCCGACATTATCGCAATATTTAAAAAGTTCCTTAACCCTAGTACAATCAACGGTCTTCTCACAAAAGAAGAAGTAATGGGACGAATACAGCACATCTATCCATTACATTTCGCGAACGATAAAATTACGTATACTTAAACAATAGTTAAGGAATAATACAAACGAAACCGAACAAGAATACAAAATTCTCAAAATTCATCAAAGCGCACATAGGAATCCAGAATAAAACCGAATGCAATGCTTGAAAACTTTTATTTCAATTTATTTATTATTTTGATTATTTATTCAATATTAAAAATTGCCAGACATGCAAAGAAAACAAATATGAACGCCATCCTTATAAGCCCGTTTTTGGTCGCACTCCCATTCCAAACTACCCTGGCCATACTGTGCATTTTGATGTATTTTGGACCGAAAAAATTTTAGTGTTAATAGCAATTTGTAAGCATAGGTACTAAATTTGCCAAAACCAAAATAATCCAATCGAGCGCAATAACTGACATTAGGCAACCACTTCGAGAAATTCGTTTCTCATTCTGCATTCTGCATGAAAATGTAGTCATCGACAATGAAAAAGCTCTGAATTCTGCGTCGATAACATCCACGATGGAAGTATTAGGAATTCGCATTAAGAAAACTCAGATCAGATTGAGCGTTTCCATTCTACTCTTTCTAAGATCATGCGATGCCTCAAGGCCGAACAGACGTCTCGAAACTTCAAAGAGCTGCTCGAAAGAGCAACAAAGGGTACAATTTATTTTTTAGAACAATCGGAAAAAATCCAGTTGAGCTCTGCTTTGGACGAAGTCCTAGAAAAACCCCTGAAGAATTCGAAAAAAAACACGTCAACAAAACATCGAGAAGGTAACACAGAAACAACATAAAGATCTTGAGTACCACAATAAAAAAAAACGGAAACCAAATAAGACTTACAATCCTCGAGACATAATTTTCGTTAAACACAAGAAAAGACTAGGTTCAAAATTCACGTTCCGATACCGAAAAAAAATAGTCAAAGTATATAAAAACACTTTAATTCTAACAGAGTCAGGGAAAACTTTAAACAAAAGCAATATACGAAACTGACTGACATTCCTACCACTTTTCTCTTTAAGACTCGTGTTTCGCTCCGTAATAGGAGAAATGCAAATTTTAGATTTCTCTAACTCGCAATTTGTCTCATTGTATATCGGACAAGCGAAGATGCAAAAGGGAAACTTCAACAACAACAACATAACACCGACACTTGGACTACACTCAACAAAAAACGATCCCTTATTTCCTTACCTATCCCACGAACTCCATCAAATTCAAAACATAAAAATGTCAACAGGTAACTTAATTTCATAGGGTCAACGTGGAAGTGGATTGCTGGCAATCCTGATCACGTTGATTTTATGACATTCTTGTCAATACCAATAATCAATTTAAAATAAATAAATTGCACAATGAACGAATAAATAATCTTACCAAAATCACGAATGAAATTGAAGCAATGTTAAAAGAGAACAAATATGTCAATTGTATCAGAAATCCAATTTAAATTAAAAATTGTCAAAGAAGAATTACGAAACATTTCACTAGCTATTCATTGGACAAAACTCGGAATTGTAAATTCTCTTATTCTATCTAACGAAGAAATAATCCAAGCCATTAACACGTTTAATAAAGAAAATGTCCCTTTCTCCAATATAGGAGAATCTTTAAATGTTGCTGAAATGAAAAATGTAACTAACTATATTTCAATTCTTTACCCTGTAAATATTCCAATAACATATCATTAATTTACTATGAGATTAAACCTATTTAAAGAAAAGGGATAACAAAAGAAATTAATCATAAATAAGGTTTAAAAAATAAAGAAGGAATTTTTGGCATAATTAACGTATGTAAAACAATAAATTATGTTTCAATTTGAACTAAATATAATGCTGTAGATCTTATTAATTCCACATGCATTCCGAATTTACCAACAACTAGTAGTAAAACAGCCAAATCAATCTTATGAATATTCAGCACATCCCGACAATCGATGAAAATATCACCTGGAATAATATTACTGAACGACTTTAGTGGGACCTTCGAAGCTGAGAGCATACTCCGAAATCTAACTGCTACCTTCCTGATTAAATACGGTAAAACCAATGTTACTATCAACAATAAGATATTTGTTGCGCTAGAGTCATCTAGACATACCATCCTAACATCTATATTACAGCAGACTCCAAAAGACAACACATTTATAGACTAATGTGCTTTGAAATGATGGGAGAACTGCATATAAAAAATACGAAGGAGATTCAACTGTTACCATTCAAAAATGAATTACAAACAATCATCAGCTATCGGACAATCATTTTCATTGGCATCCTCCTCCTAATCCTGGCAGTATGAAAAATTTTGAGCAGACGGGGAGTAACACAAGTAATTATTCAGCAACCAGAGTTACCAGAAATGAGGAACATTGAAGCACCTCCGTACACCAAGAGTGCTCCAAAAACAGAAGACTCCATTATACCACTAATTCAGTTCAATGTCGTATTTAAAGGGGGTAGAGTTAACGCAAAACAAATCAAATTCCCCAAGATCACCAGCAGGATTACCTGGAATCACTTGCAGCAACAGACACCTGATTTCGTATTTTGTATATTATATTGCTGACCTAATTATTATTTATCAATAAATGCATGTGAAGTTCGCAATTGTATTTAGTCTTAAGTTTGATTCAGTAAAATAAAGGACAGGCAATCTGCCTAAAAATATTTCCTTATAGAAAAAGTGTGACGGTTTTCTTTCCGTTTATCAGTTTATTCTTAATTTCATTATTTTCCTTATTCTACCTTAAAGCTAAATCGATGAAATGAGTTATCACAAGGGACGTGAAACGCTTTCCGCTCCTTCTGGTCGGAGCATTTTACTTTTGCCCGTTAAACTGAGCTGCATTAGTGATTAATGCAAGCCAAAGCATTTCCGCTGGCTTGCTATGTTTACTTACATCATTAAATGTCACGCATGCTCCTATTCGAATGTTAAGGTCGTAACGAACGTTGAATGTAGCTGATGATTTGAAAAGTGCTATTGATGAAGAAGGGTTTCTTTTTTAGGTTAGCTTAGTTTCACAAAAGCTTTTTATACAGTCAATTGCAACAAACTCATTCATAAATTGAACAAAGATTTTCGGTTCTCAAATGAAAATGCGAGGAAAAAGCAAGCAGCCTTGTTACATAAAAACCTTTCAAAATGGGCGGAAACATTCACAGAAGTGCCCCAAGCATAGAAGAAGTAGTTCACAAACATAAATTTTCGTTCACTTAAATTTTTAAAAATTATTGCAAAAAAGCTTCGCTCATTCTTACAAGCATATAAGCCGTTTTTTTTTTTTTTTGTAAAGCTATGAGTGATTAGTCAAAAACGTGTGTTAAAAACAACAAAAACGAGCCGCATATACGAAAAGCACTTATCGCCAATGAAATCCAAGATATCTCACTAACGCAGATAAATCTTACTTCTATACTTTCAAATGTGGCGCTCATGCTATTTTTTTTATGAAAGAATGTTGGTACTTCAACGCATAATATGAAAAAAACGTAATTTAAAAGCGAAACTATTTGTGAAAAGTCGGGAGAAAAAAATAGAGGAAGATGTTAAATCTGAACTACTCGTGAATGTGATACCAACTCTTGCAATCATATAAACGACGATAGATGTTGTTTTGTCCTATCGGATACACTTTTACAAAAAAAAAACACGCCTATTACAAACTTAAATAACAGACAATATACAGATGAAGCATGCACATAAAAAACATGTAAAAAACGACAAATAGCTTTCAGATCAGCAAAACTTTTTTTTTCACTACACCCCTCCCCATTCATTCTTTTTTCTCTTTTTCCCACAGTAACAGCAAAAAAAAATGAGAATGAAAAATAAAATAAATTATATTAATTTCATTAATATATATTAATTATAAAAATAAATGTTATATTAACTATAGATAAATTGTTCTACTGCAAAGGTCTATCTCCAAAGTTAATATCACCTTTCGGTTTTTTAATATCATTGATTTGTAACTGCGTTTAAATAATGTTGATATTTTCTTTTGTTGCTCAGATATTCATTGTTCATGAGTGTTCCATTCTTCTTGCACGTGCTAATTTTTGATTTTGAGGTCAATTTTCGCAATTTTGCGCAATAAACATAAAGTTTAATTATATTTTTCTTACTAACGAAACAATAATAAAAAAAAATCAATGAAACCCCATACATTTAATGATACTTGGAAAAACCTGCAACCTGTAGCTGATGGAATTGAAGCCTTCATAGATTAAAATAAATTTTCAGCCATGTAGCTTAAATTGCGAAATCGACTTATAAGGAATGATACATATTTGAATATTATACAAGACAAGAACCTTTATGAACTAAATATTAAACCCATTAACGTAAGAAATAGTTCATTCTGTTTTAAAGGTTTGGCCTTGGCAATTTAAAATGCTCTAAACATAAGACAAACATAATTTATGGATCATAATGATTTTTATATCATTTATGTAAATAAATTTCATCCTGATCAGTTACAAAATTTAATTTATCCAAAATATAAGATATGGAATATTAACAAAAGCAATCCTAGTGTTTCCGCATTTGGCTCCATTCTGGCCAAAATCATCGCGTTGATTAAAAATACACATCATTCTTTTATCCAAATTTTTGACCCCAACCTAGAAAAATTACAGTTTTTTATACTCCCCAGCTTTTCATTTGACGGCATCATTGCCATAGACACGTTAAAAAAGTTAAACGCTGCCATCCACACCAAAGAAATTTATATGATAATTCATCAGAACATTTTCATAACCTTCAAACAGCATATTACAGAAACAGTTAACAGCATAAGCATGAACCCTTCATTTAAGTGAAGAACAATCTATTAAACTGACAAGACCTTAAACAATTATACCAAACTCTTTTATGACCCAGACTAAAAATTAACTTACAAGACAACTGTTAACGGAGAAATCCGAACTACGACTAGTCAGCCAGTCTATCCGAAATCCTACCCTTTTTTTTTTGTTTTTTTTTTGCAATTTTTATTTACTTTATTATATGAGAATTACTTGATTGCTAGGGAAAATAGCTTAAAACTAGCTTAAATAACATGGTGTTTCTATCTATCTTGCTGGCCAATTACAGGCGCTCTAAGCTAAACTTTCTTATTAGACTATGTCTTTCGACTTTAACTTACAAACTCTTTAGTTCCAACAATGCTAACTATAGACTAAGAAAATTAAGTTTTAAGTCAAGCTACCAGGATCATCATAGCATTTAAAGAAGAAGTCTAAAATCAAATAACCAACCTACTGGAAGACTTTACAATCAGACCATCTAAAACGCGTTATAAGTCCCCAGTGTGGATCGTCCCAAAGAAAATGGACGCCTCTGGAGAGAGAGAACAAACGCTTCGCATGGTGATCGACTATCGAAAATAGAATTCAGTTCCTATCGCGGATAGATATCCTATCCCTGAGATCATCGAAGTTCTCGCTAATCTCGGATACAACAAGTGGTTTACGATAATAGATCTCAAAAGCGGTTTCCACTAGATAAAATAAAGGGAGTGTGCCATCAAAAAACGGCATTTTCCGTGTACAACAGAAAGTTCGAATTTACAAGACTTCTCTTTGGTTTGAAAAATGCCTCGGCTGAGTTCCAAAGAACTCTTGATGACATTTTAAGAGAGCATATTGGAAAACGGTGTTATTTTTCAGCGATGACATTGTTATCTTTGGTAAATGACCAATTTTTGATATGTTTTATTTAAACATGTTTTTAGTCAGCCTAGTTATACTGACTCCGACATTATCGCAATATTTAAAAAGTTCCTTAACCCTAGTACAATCAACGGTCTTCTCACAAAAGAAGAAGTAATGGGACGAATACAGCACATCTATCCATTACATTTCGCGAACGATAAAATTACGTATACTTAAACAATAGTTAAGGAATAATACAAACGAAACCGAACAAGAATACAAAATTCTCAAAATTCATCAAAGCGCACATAGGAATCCAGAATAAAACCGAATGCAATGCTTGAAAACTTTTATTTCAATTTATTTATTATTTTGATTATTTATTCAATATTAAAAATTGCCAGACATGCAAAGAAAACAAATATGAACGCCATCCTTATATCCGTTTTTGGTCGCACTCCCATTCCAAACTACCCTGGCCATACTGTGCATTTTGATATATTTTGGACCGAAAAAATTTTAGTGTTAATAGCAATTTGTAAGCATAGGTACTAAATTTGCCAAAACCAAAATAATCCAATCGAGCGCAATAACTGACATTAGGCAACCACTTCGAGAAATTCGTTTCTCATTCTGCATTCTGCATGAAAATGTAGTCATCGACAATGAAAAAGCTCTGAATTCTGCGTCGATAACATCCACGATGGAAGTATTAGGAATTTGCATTAAGAAAACTCAGATCAGATTGAGCGTTTCCATTCTACTCTTTCTAAGATCATGCGATGCCAAGGCCGAACAGACGTCTCGAAACTTCAAAGAGCTGCTCGAAAGAGCAACAAAGGGTACAATTTATTTTTTAGAACAATCGGAAAAAATCCAGTTGAGCTCTGCTTTGGACGAAGTCCTAGAAAAACCCCTGAAGAATTCGAAAAAAAACACGTCAACAAAACATCGAGAAGGTAACACAGAAACAACATAAAGATCTTGAGTACCACAATAAAAAAAAACGGAAACCAAATAAGACTTACAATCCTCGAGACATAATTTTCGTTAAACACAAGAAAAGACTAGGTTCAAAATTCACGTTCCGATACCGAAAAAAAATAGTCAAAGTATATAAAAACACTTTAATTCTAACAGAGTCAGGGAAAACTTTAAACAAAAGCAATATACGAAACTGACTGACATTCCTACCACTTTTCTCTTTAAGACTCGTGTTTCGCTCCGTAATAGGAGAAATGCAAATTTTAGATTTCTCTAACTCGCAATTTGTCTCATTGTATATCGGACAAGCGAAGATGCAAAAGGGAAACTTCAACAACAACAACATAACACCGACACTTGGACTACACTCAACAAAAAACGATCCCTTATTTCCTTACCTATCCCACGAACTCCATCAAATTCAAAACATAAAAATGTCAACAGGTAACTTAATTTCATAGGGTCAACGTGGAAGTGGATTGCTGGCAATCCTGATCACGTTGATTTTATGACATTCTTGTCAATACCAATAATCAATTTAAAATAAATAAATTGCACAATGAACGAATAAATAATCTTACCAAAATCACGAATGAAATTGAAGCAATGTTAAAAGAGAACAAATATGTCAATTGTATCAGAAATCCAATTTAAATTAAAAATTGTCAAAGAAGAATTACGAAACATTTCACTAGCTATTCATTGGACAAAACTCGGAATTGTAAATTCTCTTATTCTATCTAACGAAGAAATAATCCAAGCCATTAACACGTTTAATAAAGAAAATGTCCCTTTCTCCAATATAGGAGAATCTTTAAATGTTGCTGAAATGAAAAATGTAACTAACTATATTTCAATTCTTTACCCTGTAAATATTCCAATAACATATCATTAATTTACTATGAGATTAAACCTATTTAAAGAAAAGGGATAACAAAAGAAATTAATCATAAATAAGGTTTAAAAAATAAAGAAGGAATTTTTGGCATAATTAACGTATGTAAAACAATAAATTATGTTTCAATTTGAACTAAATATAATGCTGTAGATCTTATTAATTCCACATGCATTCCGAATTTACCAACAACTAGTAGTAAAACAGCCAAATCAATCTTATGAATATTCAGCACATCCCGACAATCGATGAAAATATCACCTGGAATAATATTACTGAACGACTTTAGTGGGACCTTCGAAGCTGAGAGCATACTCCGAAATCTAACTGCTACCTTCCTGATTAAATACGGTAAAACCAATGTTACTATCAACAATAAGATATTTGTTGCGCTAGAGTCATCTAGACATACCATCCTAACATCTATATTACAGCAGACTCCAAAAGACAACACATTTATAGACTAATGTGCTTTGAAATGATGGGAGAACTGCATATAAAAAATACGAAGGAGATTCAACTGTTACCATTCAAAAATGAATTACAAACAATCATCAGCTATCGGACAATCATTTTCATTGGCATCCTCCTCCTAATCCTGGCAGTATGAAAAATTTTGAGCAGACGGGGAGTAACACAAGTAATTATTCAGCAACCAGAGTTACCAGAAATGAGGAACATTGAAGCACCTCCGTACACCAAGAGTGCTCCAAAAACAGAAGACTCCATTATACCACTAATTCAGTTCAATGTCGTATTTAAAGGGGGTAGAGTTAACGCAAAACAAATCAAATTCCCCAAGATCACCAGCAGGATTACCTGGAATCACTTGCAGCAACAGACACCTGATTTCGTATTTTGTATATTATATTGCTGACCTAATTATTATTTATCAATAAATGCATGTGAAGTTCGCAATTGTATTTAGTCTTAAGTTTGATTCAGTAAAATAAAGGACAGGCAATCTGCCTAAAAATATTTCCTTATAGAAAAAGTGTGACGGTTTTCTTTCCGTTTATCAGTTTATTCTTAATTTCATTATTTTCCTTATTCTACCTTAAAGCTAAATCGATGAAATGAGTTATCACAAGGGACGTGAAACGCTTTCCGCTCCTTCTGGTCGGAGCATTTTACTTTTGCCCGTTAAACTGAGCTGCATTAGTGATTAATGCAAGCCAAAGCATTTCCGCTGGCTTGCTATGTTTACTTACATCATTAAATGTCACGCATGCTCCTATTCGAATGTTAAGGTCGTAACGAACGTTGAATGTAGCTGATGATTTGAAAAGTGCTATTGATGAAGAAGGGTTTCTTTTTTAGGTTAGCTTAGTTTCACAAAAGCTTTTTATACAGTCAATTGCAACAAACTCATTCATAAATTGAACAAAGATTTTCGGTTCTCAAATGAAAATGCGAGGAAAAAGCAAGCAGCCTTGTTACATAAAAACCTTTCACAATGGGCGGAAACATTCACAGAAGTGCCCCAAGCATAGAAGAAGTAGTTCACAAACATAAATTTTCGTTCACTTAAATTTTTAAAAATTATTGCAAAAAAGCTTCGCTCATTCTTACAAGCATATAAGCCGTTTTTTTTTTTTTTGTAAAGCTATGAGTGATTAGTCAAAAACGTGTGTTAAAAACAACAAAAACGAGCCGCATATACGAAAAGCACTTATCGCCAATGAAATCCAAGATATCTCACTAACGCAGATAAATCTTACTTCTATACTTTCAAATGTGGCGCTCATGCTATTTTTTTTATGAAAGAATGTTGGTACTTCAACGCATAATATGAAAAAAACGTAATTTAAAAGCGAATATATTTGTGAAAAGTCGGGAGAAAAAAATAGAGGAAGATGTTAAATCTGAACTACTCGTGAATGTGATACCAACTCTTGCAATCATATAAACGACGATAGATGTTGTTTTGTCCTATCGGATACACTTTTACAAAAAAAAAACACGCCTATTACAAACTTAAATAACAGACAATATACAGATGAAGCATGCACATAAAAAACATGTAAAAAACGACAAATAGCTTTCAGATCAGCAAAACTTTTTTTTTCACTACACCCCTCCCCATTCATTCTTTTTTCTCTTTTTCCCACAGTAACAGCAAAAAAAAATGAGAATGAAAAATAAAATAAATTATATTAATTTCATTAATATATATTAATTATAAAAATAAATGTTATATTAACTATAGATAAATTGTGCTACTGCAAAGGTCTATCTCCAAAGTTAATATCACCTTTCGGTTTTTTAATATCATTGATTTGTAACTGCGTTTAAATAATGTTGATATTTTCTTTTGTTGCTCAGATATTCATTGTTCATGAGTGTTCCATTCTTCTTGCACGTGCTAATTTTTGATTTTGAGGTCAATTTTCGCAATTTTGCGCAATAAACATAAAGTTTAATTATATTTTTCTTACTAACGAAACAATAATAAAAAAAAATCAATGAAACCCCATACATTTAATGATACTTGGAAAAACCTGCAACCTGTAGCTGATGGAATTGAAGCCTTCATAGATTAAAATAAATTTTCAGCCATGTAGCTTAAATTGCGAAATCGACTTATAAGGAATGATACATATTTGAATATTATACAAGACAAGAACCTTTATGAACTAAATATTAAACCCATTAACGTAAGAAATAGTTCATTCTGTTTTAAAGGTTTGGCCTTGGCAATTTAAAATGCTCTAAACATAAGACAAACATAATTTATGGATCATAATGATTTTTATATCATTTATGTAAATAAATTTCATCCTGATCAGTTACAAAATTTAATTTATCCAAAATATAAGATATGGAATATTAACAAAAGCAATCCTAGTGTTTCCGCATTTGGCTCCATTCTGGCCAAAATCATCGCGTTGAGATTCTTATTTTAATCTTAATACTACTGTGTCCAAAAAATGTGGTAAGTGATTTCCAAGCCGGCCGTGAACGTGTCGAAGACGAAGAGCGTTCTGGGGGACCATCAACCTCAACCGATGAAGCTCACGTCCAACAAATCAAAAACTTGGTGTTGAAAAATAATCGATTAACGTTTAGAGACCTTGCTGATGAAGTTGGCTTATCGAAAGGCTCTGTCAATACCATTTTGAAGGATGCTTTGGGCCTCAAGCGCGTCAAATCTCGACTGGTACCGAAAACATTGAATTTTTTGGAAAAAAGGCGTCGCGATGAATTGTGTGAAACAATGCTTTCCGACTAACAGGATGTCATGAAACGCATTATAACTGGCGATGAGACTTGGATCTATGCTTACGACCCCGAAACAACCGATCAATCGAGCGAATATCGTGCCAAAGTAGAGCCGACACCAAAAAAAGCGCGCCAAAGTCGCTCAAAAATCAAGGTCATGTTGACTGTTTTCTTCGAACCGGCCAAACAGTCAACAAGGAATATTATTTGAACGTTATGCGTCGTTTGCGTAACGCTATCCGCCTAAAAAGGCCGGAATTGTGGAAAGACAATTCTTGGTTTTTACACCACGATAATGCACCCTCCCATACCGCACTCGTAATTCGTGATCATTTCGCCTAAAACTTAATCCATATCGTTCCGCAACCACCGTATTCACCTGATCTGGTGCCGTGCGACTTCTGGCTGTTCAACAAGCTCAAAAGACCGCTCCGGGGACACCGTTTTGATACGATAGAGGAGATTCAAGCCGCAGCGAAGACGGAACTGAAGGCCATCCCGGAAAGTGACTACAACCAGTGTTTCAAAGATTGGAAAATCCGTTGGCATAAGTGCATTGCATCGGGAGGGGATTACTTTGAAGGGGATGAAATTGATTTGGAAGAATTAATAAAGAATTTTCAAAATAAATACAATGTCACCTTTTTTTTTGGACATAGTAGTATTCTACTTGCGGAAAAGATCATTCGGAATATCTAGAAGTAGATTGGAATACTATTTTACAAAGTTAAACAGAAGAACAAATATTGCTTACCAAGGAGCAGTCACAAAATGAGGACATTATTGAATTAGACGAATGTTCTTAAATGAACATGAAGGTGACTGAACAGATTAAGTGGCAATAGTAGTTAATGTTCCGCAGGTCAACTACCAAGCTACAAGATATTTTGCTTTCTGAAAACAATACAAAAAAAATGTGTGAAAATTGTGCTACAATATTGATCTACAGGAATTATTAATTAAATTTAAAGAGTTTGAACGTTCAAGAGAAAACACTTCTCTTATAGCCATTCGGAAAATGTTTTCAATTGTACCGTATTCATGTACAAATATTTTCCCCATGATTCCAAAAACTTGCTTTTGCATCTAACTTCAAAGAAAATATAATCAAAGAAGGCATAAAGGCAAAAATAAAATTTACATATTTTTTCATTTCATTTTTATTCATTATTCTTTGTTTCACAAACTTTGAATTGCTTAAAATTATCATTACAGTATTAAGATTAAGAATAAGTAGTGATATTTGTATATATAGTATATTATATATACTATAAATAGTGATAATGACACTTTACAGATTAAAAAAAAACTTTGAATTGTGGGGTGAACTGTATGAATCAGTATAATATAAGAATTGAAATTTAACATCTTTCAATGGTTCAATGACTGATATGTTTTGAGCACAAACTTGATTTCATAAAATTTTTATTAGTGGTATTGCTCGGGAAGAATTTTAAATATGCTCTTGATAAAAATCTTAACACAAATAGAAATCTAAATAAAAAAAAAATAAAATTACTGCAAAATCGAATGAACGCTTATAAAATGTAAATTAACACGACATGGCTTTGTAAATGTATTATGATCATTGTGACGTGGGGATCGATATCCAGTCAAGTCCTCGTTCAAGTCCGCATACAACTTAATAATTACATAATTAATGTTAGGGATAATTTTGTTAAAGTTTATAATTTCTGTGGGCTACCCTTTAAATCAATCTTCAGTGAGATAAACTTAAGTAGGCTAAGCGCAGAAATAAGTTGTTATAAGAGAACAATAAACATTCATGTGTTAACTAATATCTAAATCCCGGAAATTCAAATAAAAAAATAATAAAATACCTAGTAACTTTTTCTTTCTCCAAATGGAAGCGTAGCTTTTCAACACATGTATTCTCTCCCACTTCAAATACTTGTCCAGGTAAATAAATGTATTACAAAGTGAGGGGTGGGTGGTAAAAGCACAATGAAGTGATGCATTGTCTATGCAAAACTAACCAGACTGTCCTCATAAACTAAAATCGCAGTTTCAAACTAGAAAATTAATTGACATTTCTTGATGGGTTCAAACTACTTTCAAAACATGTGGTCGATTATTTAAATAACATTCCATAAGATCTTGGACATCTGGGTTAAAAAACATATGTCTCATTGTCACTTAAAAAAATACCAAGCAAGCAAGAAATACACCCAACCATTACACCAACGGCTATACCATAGTCGTTAGAATGTGTCAACGGTGGTTTAAGCGGTTCAAAGATGGTGATTTCGACACCGAAGACAAAGAACGCCCCGGCCAGGTGAAAAAGTTTTAAGACCATGAATTGGAGGCATTGTTCGATCAAGATCCGTCACAAACGCAAGAAGAACTTGCAAAATCACTTGGCGTCACTCAGCAAACTATTTCCGATCGTTTGAAAGCAATGGGAATGATTCGAAAGGTAGGACATTGGGTGTCGTATGGATTGAAGCCACGAGACGTCGAACGCCGATTTTGCATGTCCGAAATGCTGCTTGAACACCACAAAAAGAAATCTTTTTTGCATCGAATCGTCACTGGTGATGAAAAATGGGTACATTACGATATTCCAAAACGTCGGGCAACGTATGAACGACAGCCGTTCAGACTATTCATGGCCTGGAGTTTTTGCTGTGCATTTGGTGGGACCAGAAGGGTGTTGTGTATTATGAGCTGCTAAAACCGAATGAAACAATCACAGG
The DNA here is from genome assembly GCA_963555765.1 of Orthonevra nobilis. Lineage (NCBI taxonomy): Eukaryota > Metazoa > Arthropoda > Insecta > Diptera > Syrphidae > Orthonevra > Orthonevra nobilis. Next base: position 67,045,594 of record OY743226.1, on the reverse strand, counting down.
CGAGGTCTACCGACGACAATTGATGCGTTTGAGCCGAGCACTGTAGCAAAAACGGCCGGAAACGGTCGCAAGTGACGATAAAGTTATTTTGCAACATGACAATGCTCGGCCACATGTTGCAAATGTCGTCAAATCTTACCTTGAAACGCTCAAATGGGATGTCCTACCCCACCCGCCGTATAGTTCAGACCTTGCGCCATCCGATTACTATCTCTTCCGATCGATGCAACGGTCTGGCTGACCAGCACTTCCGTCATTTCGATGATGTCAAAAAATGGATCGATTCGTGGATTGCGGCCAAACCGGTCGAATTTTTCAGAACGGTATCCATGAAATGCCAGAAAAATGGAAAAAATGCGTGGCTAGCGATGGGCAATACTTTGAATATTGAATTTATATCTAATTTCCTCAATAAAGCATTGATTTTTGAAAAACGACATTTTCAACCGGTAGTCCTGTTATAATGAAACGAAAAAAAAATAAAATAAATTATAACATCTAAAGATCTTGCATATAACGGCTGGGTGTCGCAGTTGGTAGAGCTCCTGCCTTTGATTGATGATTCCTAGTCCAGCCACCATTTGCCATTGGGATAAAATAAATGACACTTCCACTGGATTGGTCGAACAGTAGATACTAGTCTGACTGATGGGTGGCGTTGTTGTAGTGGTTGTTATATCGGCTAGAGATCAGATCACACGTTCCATTTCGGGCTCCACCCACGGTATTGAATTGAAACCAAATACATCAGAGTTTCTCAAACCACTGCAAACATAGTTGGCTCTTCCCCTAATTCTTCCGCTCGCTCAATACCATGAGTAAAAAACTCAAGTTCTCTAGTAAGCTCCAAGTTCTTAATGGGGAAATAGAAGCCTGGATTTTCGCAAAACCATCAGGTATAATGATGGACCCAAACTGAACAACGGTGACAATGTAGTAAAGTAGTAGTTAAGAAACAGATAATGAAATACTTTGATGATAACAAATTTTTTTCAGACTCACATTTGGGTTTTTGAAAAAAATGCTCTTGTGAAACAGCAGTAAATTATGGGGTGAATGAATGGAAAGGAAAAGGTAAAAAGAAAGTAGTTGCGATGTTTCTGGATTTCCGAAGAGCGGTTCCAGTATCGTGCTACACTTTTTTATAATATATTTAATTGATATGCCAGAAATAATTTCACAATGTAAAATAGTTTTATACGCAGACGATACATTGATATATGTCGCAGGAAAAAACGAGGATGAATGACCTAATGTGAATAAATCAAAATTGAATGATTTAAAAACAAAATTAATGGAAATGACACATTACACACGACATGCTCCTTTGTTCAATTTCTCTTCTGACTATCATATTTAATTTTCGCTTCAAATTCATTAATAGAAAGAATACTATATGTTACATTAGTGAACTGTATAATCTTCCAATAATTTCAACTAATACAACAATGTGCTTGTCTTACCACTCACCAGTTATTTATTATATTTTTTTATTTTTTATTTATTATATTTTATTTATTTCCGAATGTCGGCTGTACACACAGCATTGAATTCCAGATATTTGTCATTTCGCTTTCTTTCTGGTTTTATGGAGTGGAAATTTCGTTAAGGATACAAATTGTAAAAAACACACAAATGCAACGCTCTTAATGGCTCAAATACTCTTTTGCCTCTAAAATGCTTCATTCTTGGAAGTGCTGTCACGCACCCTCTTATACAAACATTCAATTCGTAACAAAGACCGCAAAGACTGCTAAAGAGAAGGAATTGACAGCAATAACCTAGCCCGAACATGCAAGACGGCTTTTGCACACTGCAAGTTTTGCAAGACTCATATGAGTGCAAAAGGGAGGGAAAGTGAAACAGCGATAACCTAGCCCGGACATGCACGGGTAGGTTTCCCTTGCACTATTTTTGACGTTTCCTTATCTCCTTGTTCTTTATTTTTCGAATTTGCTTTATTTCTCCTTCTCTCTTAGGATACACGGCAGATTTGTTTTGTCTACGTGCCAAAAAAAATATGTTAATTTTGAATTTGGCGTAAAACTAAATAAATAAATAAATAAAGTTGATGGTTAAAGTAAACACTGACAATTTCTGAAGATTGTTTATCATTCACTTTAAGTGCATTTGTAATGAAATTGAATGATCCCTGGACATGTCGATGTTTCCTCTATGGTTTTATCAAACAAAAATAACAGGTAACTGTCAAAATAACGCGCAGCTCTACCAAAAAGAAAGATTTTCAAAAGAAAATCAACGAGATTTGCGCAGCGCAACTATGCTGTGTGTAATAGCCGTCCAAAGGTAGCATTTTCCTTGCATGTTCTTGAAGTTTCCTTATCTCCTTCTGCCTTATTTTTGAATTTGCCTTCACGAATACTTCTCAAGTGCCAAATAATAGAGGTTAATTTTAAATTTGGCGTACAAATAAATAGATAAAAAATTAAATTGATACTTAAAGTTAACACTGAGAAGTCATGAAAGTGAAAATACCTAGACACGTCGAAGTGTCCTAAATGGTTTTTTCCTATATCTGTCATTTTGTCATTCCCTGTCTCAAAAGCATCATTATTAATACATAAATGATGTTCTTCATCTGCGAACAGCGATTAAAAATAAAACACAGCTGTCAAAATAACGGGCAGCCTTGGTGGATTAAAAAATACTCGTGTAATAACGAGTGCAGCACGGAATGAGATTTGAAAAGAAAATAACCGAGAACTGCGCAACGCAACATTGCTGTGTGTAAAAGTAGTCAAAGTGTTTGTAATGCATGAATTTATGCCACAAGCTTATCGAATTCGAATTCTCGTATAATCGGCTGAGGCTTACTCTACAGCTTCGGATTAGAAAAGGGTCAAGATGGATCTTTTGCTCTGTTATATTTATTGTATATTGTACTTCGAATTCTAATTTATTCATGTTTTTTTTTCTAGGATTGCATTAACCTTGCATTAAGTTGCCACTTCAAGCCTTAAACTTTCATATTAAAAAAAAACTCATTAAAATTAGTTACGATATATGATGAAAAAATAAACATTTTTAAATTTCAGGAGCAACAGTTGTTTCCTGGCGAGTCAACAACCAAGAACAGCTATTTGTAAGGTATGTATGGCGTATTTAGAAATATTTGTTACATTGATTGATTCAAATGTTTGTGCGACGTTTTTTTTTTTTGTTAATATCATATGTAAACCTTTTTTATTATTTTGTAAGAAAATAAATAATTGTGTTCAGGTCTGGGTATTGGTGTCATTTTGTCATCAACTTTTGTTGATTATTTGATGACAGTAAAGTTGTAGCACGTTTTAACAGATTTCTGTCTTCGAGCTCTGACTGGTGTTCGCATTCATTGCTCTGAGAGAGTGCTGTACAAAGTTAAACTTCCATTCCTAAAACTCTTCTCAAGTCCTTACAGAGTGTTCGACCCGGAGTCACATTTGATTATTTCGTCGGGTGATCTGGATTCATTTTTGTAACCGATAAGCCAAAATATCTTTAAGCAATTTCGTTTTGAAAGCAGCTTCAAATACATGAAGTCCTTATATATAACTTTTAAAGCGGGGACTTCAAAATGGTAGATAATCATTCACACCGTCGTTGTTTCAGGATTTCATGTCTTTTTCATCACGACAGTCTTTGCGGCAACACAAGTGATCAGCATTGAAAATTTTTCCAAGTGCGTGTAATTTTGGTTTGCTTATAAGTTAAGAATAACAACAATCATATGAATGATCATATCATAGGAAACTACATATATTTGATTTCGGTGATACCAGAAGAATAGAGAAAAACAAAGTTAGACATGTCGTCATGCAATCATCGCCATTCACGTGCTACAGTCAGTTCAGAGACTTAATGTATTGGCTTATAAGGAGAAAAATATAATTGATAAACATTGTTGTTTGGGCTTTCCACGATGTAATTTGTTCACTTAATTACATGAAAACTTGTTTTGTGTTGATTTGGTCTCAGCAATATTGAGCCAAGGAAGTTTGTTGGTGGAGTTCCGATAGTAACCTCTTCAAGTACAGAGTTATTATCCGCGTATATAACTCCGAGACTCGGAACGACAACAAAAATTTGTGGGATGGTCTTGCTGTAGCTGATACCTCAAACCTTATGTCATTTATTTTAAAATTAAGTGGAAGTGCTCAAAGGGTTATTATGTGTCCAAAAGGTGCATCAGTTCGAATGAGCTTCCGTGTCTTAAGCTCCCCCGAACTACAGACAACGAACAAGTACTTGTGACAGCAGGCATAGATCCAATAGAAGCGATCGAAGATGACGACTTTTTTGTGATCGAAGATCCTCAGGAAAAAGTTGAAGTAATAGGTGCGACGTTTCAGGATGTGTATAAGGTGAATGTTAGCACTCGCCCGAACCATATCTTGGAAAATCGTGTCCTATTGCACAACTTCTACTTGCGATATGACATTGCGATCGGAGAACACTGGTTTTACCATGTTCAATGACGAGAATTTGGCATATGATGTCATCGCCAATGAAGGGATTCACCTCCGTTCATTTCAAAAGAAGATCTCCTAGTTATTTTCGGTTCACTGAGAAGTAAGAAATCTGTGACGAAATACCAAACATTGTTCTTAAACACCTTCCTCTAGAAGCGGTAAACATTTACACTACCCTGTTTAACAATTTGCTGACTAATGCACATTATCCAGCTCATTGGAAGACAGCGGTGGTGCAACCAATTCCTTAACGGAACAAAGACACATCCAATCCTGCAAATCTCCGGTCGATAAGTCTCCTTCCCAACATCAGCAGTGTTTGAAAAAGTAATCAATAGAGCCCTGACCGAGTGGGTTGAGGACAAAAATATTATTCCGGATAACCAATTCGGTTTCAGAGCGGGGCATGATTGCATACATGCCGCGTCTAAACTGGTATCAGATATCCAATGGAACAAAGGTAAGAAACAATGCACGGGTGCCTTGTTGATTGACTTGGAGAAGGCCTGTATGGTTGCAGGGGCTCTATTTCAAGCTCGGCCAGCTCGGCATAAGCAAACCGCTGCCGTACATAATCTTAGATATGCTCATCAGCAGACAGTTTATTGTGAAAAATGGCAGTGTGGTGTCTGCTGGGACTTTTGAGCCTGAGTACAAAAAATTCTATAGTAATGAGGTCCTGTACAACGGGGCCAACCTGATTAGAGTAGACAACTTTCTGATAAAACTTATTCGAACTCACATTGCAAGAGCAATGACTTCGACCAACAACTTGATCTCCGGGGCTTTTTACCACAATGATATGCACCATGAGACAGTGCGCCTTAACGGCCTTATTCCCCCTGAAGCTTTTCTCTATTTAGATAGGAAAGGTCTGGTCCAGGATAGATTAGCGGTGCCGTTAATCTTCCACGTTGGTCGAAAAGCTGTGGACAGGCGAGTCACTTACGACCAAGACGTCGCAAGTAGCTCACCGGAGACCCTCAGGTTTAGTAGGCCGGTATCAGACCGCGACAGAGCTGATGTCGTAAGGCAATATTTTTACTACTGGTGGTTGGACGAAGAGTAGAACATAGCATGACCTGTCAGCCCTGGTCGGCTTACTTATGTTTAATGTAGTCTAAGTAGTTTTTAATATTATTGTAAGTTAGTATAAGATTTTAAGTTTTAGATTAGTTTGTAGTTTAGTATTTAAGTCTAGTTTTAGTTTAAACATAAATAAAAATACATATACTAAGTTTTTCACATAATTAAATATTTTTCTTAGTCTTATTATTAGTTTTTTAAATTAAATTAAGGTAAATATTAGTTCGTCGAAAGACATAGATTTAATTGTAAGTTTTTAGCTTAGAGCGCCCGCACAGGGCCAGTAAGTTAGGATATACATAGTTAATTTAATTAAGCTAGCTTTAAGCGTTTTTGTCTAGCATGTAAGGTTATGAATTAAAAAAAAAATGCATTTTGATTTGAATTGAATTGAGGTGCATCAGTTCAGTGAACTGTTAAGGGGGCGGAATGCAATCAGCTAGTTCGTCTTAGCATTGTTTGCAATGAAAAGGGGAAAACATCATTTGAAATGTTCCTACGATGTTCCAGTGAGTTAACGGTATGCTTTTTAACATTTTCTCGAAGATACAACCTGATCTTTGGTGTTACTTCCCAGGCATGAGCCTTATGCTGGACCCTAGGCATAGGAGTAAAGGCATTGTCAATTAAAGTGTTATCATTTGGGTTAAAGAAAAACTAGGATGTGATGTTTGCGATGATTCTGACGAAGGCATATTTCGCATTGATGACATGAAAGATTTTATTCTACTCCGTTGGTTATTCCCCATTTTATTATCTTATCAATGTCATAATATAGCGCTATCAGTACTGCTTAAAACAAGCATTGCAATATAATGCTAATCTTGTCACAGGCATCATTTAGCATGGTGTTATATTAGTTGTTAATAAAAATATGCAAATATACAAATAAAGCCAGAAATAAACAGTTTTACAAATATTCAAAAATTGTGAACAAATGCTATATAATAAAGTAAATACAGATAAAACAAAAGAATATTGAATAAAAGACGGAGCATGCACATTAAGGACGGATACCCAAAAAATTTTTGTTTGAGTGCCGGACTTTTTGCTCAGTTTGATTTGAGAAGTCAAGATATGGAGCGAATTGTACACCGCAGTCCTTTGTTAGTTTTACTTTGACCAGCGCAGAACTATTTATGGTGAAGACAGAGGACAGAGGATAAACACTTCTCGAAAAGAACATGCTAAAACATTTAGATATTTCAATGATAAACAATTATTGAAGCACCATTTTGTAAATGAATAAAGGTCATCTTGTAAAGCGCTGTAGTCGGAAAGATTGTGGATACACTTATGTTAATATTTTTATGTCCTCGCTATAAACTAGAATCTTTCAGTTCTTGAGCACGCTTTTGTTATAATATAGTTGATTTCTAGAAGGAATAAAAGAGGACCAATGTGGCTACCTTGAGGCAAACCTGAGGTAGCTTTTATTGTATTGGCGGTCGATCCCCTAAACAAATCTTGATACGTTCTCCCGTTAAGATACGAGCATATCGACTCCACGAAAGACACAGGGAAACCAACGGACTCAATTTTAAAAGCAACTAGCTTTTGTTAAATTTATCAAAGCCTTACTGACATCAGTACATACGCAGTCGGCTTGATTTCCTACTTCTAGGGTTTTATTGGCAAATGAAGTAAACTCCATAAAATTAGTTACAGTTTATTTGTTATCGTGTTCAAACTATTATCTGTCGGGCACGAGCTACAAGATACAGGGTAAAGCAGAAGTGATGGGTTCGGATGAACAAGTAACACTGGTCAGAAGACTTGTTGTTTTGAGGTCGTCTGTTGGCTGGTTTTTTTTTTTGATGACTAGAAGAAGTCGAAGGCACAGTAACGTTCGCAAGTTGACGGGCTAGAGTAAAAAATTCTTCTTTATTTACGGTGGTAACTGGGGTTAACAATCAGTGGAGGTTAGTGCATCTTTCATTATCGCGAACTTTGACAACGATCAGAATTGGCTGTTGAGAATCATTAAATCAATGAAGAAAAATAAGCCGAGATATTCAGAAAGTCATGTTCTATTTCAACTAATTTGAATGTTAAACTCGAAAGTTCCCTAACGCTCGTTACACGACTCAGCCTTGGAGCCCTACATATCGGATCGAAGTTTATTTTTATTCAATAATTCATTTTGCTTGCATGCTAGACAAAACGCTTTAGTCTAGCTTAATTAATTTGACTATGCGGGTGCTCTAAGCTAAACGTTACAGATTAAAATATGTCCTTCGACCTTATTCTATTTTTTATATTGACATTAAACTAACTTATTAATAACTAACTAAAATACTAAGCAAATATTAATTGATAAATAAAAAACTGAGTATGTTTGCTTTGTAGTCTTTCTATATATTTGTTACTCTCCAATTTTGCTTGTCTTGCACATTTTCATTTCATGTTCAATCAAATTTTATTTGTTCTTTTGTGTTCACTCCTGTAGCCAAATTAATGCTTAGTTATATTAACAAAATAATTGTTTGTTTCTTTTGTACTATTTCTGCCGATACACTGTGATTAGTTAGCAAATTGATTGCTTAAATTACGATTTCCAATACGGAATCATTGCCATTATTGATCCGCAGACCTGTAAATTACTTAAGTATTTAAGGACCTCAGTCCTCCCAAGTACCAGTACTAGGTTCTGGTACTTGTACTTCAGTACCGTGGTACTGGTACTTGAAAAGAGCAAGTACCAGTATTTTCAAGTATTTGAGTTCAAGTACCAAAGACCCAAGTACCAAAGTATTGCACAGTACTTGACCAGTACTTTCAAGGTCTTTCAAGTACCAAATCAGATCTTCGTCTTTTGAACAGTTTTTATTGATATAAATATTAACTTTTCTTGACGAATTCAGGGATTTTTTTTTTTAATTTCCATTCAGGTAGATCTTGTTTATTTTTTATACTTGTTTGAGAAATTAAGAAGTAGCAGCACTTGGCATTATTAGCAAATTTCGAACAACAGAGACGGAATTTCAAAATATGATTCTAATGAGTATACTCTCCTCTGCGGTCAAAATCCAATTGGCCGAGAGCTGTTATACACAATATGTGAATTAAAATATAAAACAATAGCAATAAAAAATGAGTATGAATAAAATATAACATTTACAGTATAAAGTCAAGTAATGTCAGTAATATTAGTGATAGAAAATTAAGAACGATAAACAAGAGAGAAGTTCATTAAGAGTCTTATTTGGAGAAAATAGAAGTAGATTTAAAAAAGTAAATTATTAGAATATTCCCAAACAATACTATTTAAATGTGTGTTTTGTTAATTATTTTTTGCTAATTCAATTTAAAAAAAATCTAACTAGCTTTTAACAAAACCAATTTTGGGAAATGCTGATCCGTAAGACGTCTTGGAGAATTAACATGACCTGTGATTGAGAAAAGAGAAAAAGAGCTGAAGAAGTCAGCGGCGTATTCAATTTTAAGGACAATGTTTTCAGTAAGGTGTATTTGTCCAGCATACCCATTCCATCTCCAACGCTCGGATCATTAATATAGGCGGAATTCAATTTTTCTGGACAACTAGATATGGCAGCTGGCAATGATGTAGAACCTAAAAAAAAACAATTTATAGGATTTGAAATAAATGCTGAGTGAATTCATATAATATGCCCAATTTTTGAAATTGTGTTCTTTTCACAGTTTTCGCGGGTTCAAAGATTTGTTCCAATTGTTTTAAAATTAACAGTTCTTATCGAAGGCAGACCCCGGCGTCTATTTTGTTTTTTCTCCTAACACATTCCAAAGATTGATCATCTGGCATTATTTGACATCAATACTATTCCATTTAGTCTTTAACATAAATAAGCTGCAACTATAGCATCATTTGCTTCAGGTTTCAAAAAGAAATAGCTCCTCATCATCAAACTAAAAATTATCAATACCGAAATCCTTAAATGCATTCAAAAAGTTTGAACCGTAATCAGTAATTTTAGCACCGATATTGCGACGGCTAAGATTGAACTTTGTATTAATTTCAGAGATGAGATCTGCTAATCGTTCTGCAGAGCCAGAAAATCTCCTACACGCAAGTGCAACAGACTGTCTTTGAAATTTTTTGTCAAGCCAATGACAAGTGTATCCCAGAAAACTGCAATGTGACGCAGACCAAACGTCAGCAGTTGCGCAAAAGTTCATGCTGGAGTTCACGACAGAATTGATTAAATGAAACATTACAAACATCACATGCATTATTTGATAGATCCATTATTTTTGGTCTACTTTTCACAGTCAGTCAAGTTCCTTGAAAAAGCTTGATTAAGGATTCTCTTTCTACAATGGACACTGTTGATATTGTATCCACGATAAAATCTACCAAACGTTTGTTAAACATCGCCTGCCTGTTCTGATTGCCTATATTGGCGCCAACACTATTATAAATACAGACGACATTTGATTTCTTTAAGGCAATGTGCTGAATAAAACTCTCAGAATGCATTTTCTTCAAAGATTCTGAAATTTGATGTCACAAACAGATCCTTTCTTAATTTTCTTCATTGGCCAACGGTAAACGGCCGATGTATGTAATGCATAATTCATTTATTTTCTTTTTCTTACAAAATATTGTTTAATAATAAATATGTACTTATTACTGAACATACCTGCTTCAGTTCACTGTAAAAAATGCCATTAAACAGAACCTTTTTTCTCGTAATTCATCAAACTTTTTCTGTTTCGTGCTTCCCCTCAAAGTACTCTGGGAAATTTGCCTTTTTCTTGATTCCAGATTCAATTTTGAAGGAAAAAACGATGGATCATTACTGGAATCTTCGGATGAAAAGCCGACATCTACCAAATCTTCGTCTGGATTACTGAGATAACAGTTTTCTTCCATGTCCATGTCCAAATAAGTCATAGGCAAACAAAATTATACTTGCTTTTTTCAGATTTAGGATCTTACACAGCTGGGCTAGGTGAGATTCTTGTATAGTATCATGATCTAGTTTCCATTGGAAATCAATAAATAATTATGTGGGTGATCAACTGCACGGGGATGCATGAGGGCATCGAAGATTATATAATGACTCACGCATTCATGGTCTTACGGTTGCTGGAACCGTTGAGTACGTTGGTGGAGTATTTGTTAGGTGTGACTTAATTCAGCTCCGTAACTATGTGTATATATTCTATTTAATTTAAACAACTCAATAGGAAAACCTTTTTCATTTTAACTTTTAAAAGGAGCCATAATTTCTTTCCTTACTTTTTGGCTTGTTTAACGTTGTCTTTTCGCTGCTTGCACTCGAATGAACTTATCCATGGTTCTTCTATTGACGAGGGAGGCAAGTCTTCAACTTTATAAAATATCAAATTGGAGACCTAGGTGAAAGAACAAGAGTTCGCCAGGTTGCATGAACGGGCAAAAGTTTATATATGTAATTGAAAATGTACGTGTTGACAAATGTTAATATTTTTTGCATACATGCCTAACATAACTACCACTCAATCAGAAATTCGGAAAGCTTTATTTATTATTTACTATTAGTCTTAGAGTCGGCAGCAAATTTCGGGAGTGAATGTATAACCAAAATTGGAAACGTGAAGAAGTTAAGAAAAAAACAACAGCTACGTTCTACTTAGCCCAGCAAGAATACTTCCTATGGCCATTTTGGTCGCAGGATTCCAGGTCAACCTCAAAACCGAAAACCTGGTCAAGAGGAGCGGTCTGTCAATGAAAACCACTTCAATGTGCGTTCTGGAAATTGGCAAAAGAGAAGTCCATCACCGTATTAATGTGAAATGATATTCTACGTTAGATGGGGTTTCCACACGACTGGAGGCTACTGTACTACCCCACATCATTTCACCGCAATAAGCCCAGCGTTTCGACAATTCCTACCTGGGCTCTACACGTCGATGTAAAATAAGCTGAGCCAAACTTTTATCCAGATAAAGTTGACTTATTGCTTGGAGCTGAATTTTATCACCAATTGCTATTATTTACACAAATAAGGCTAAAGGATGACCTTCCCACACTCCAGAATTGGATTCGCTCTGCAAAGATTCAAACGATCCAGATGACATAAAACAATCAATTCATTGAAATATTCTGAAAATTGGAAGAGGCAAGTGACCCTATTCTCACCACATCGAAAAAAAGGTGAAGAACACTTTACTCAAAATTCAACCAGGAACGATAAAGACCGCTTTATGAAGAGATTACCTTTTGCGCAAAGCACAGCAGCACCAGACGGATCAAAACAAATTGTTCTTAATAGATTGCTGCTCTCAGGAAGCATCCACGTAAGTCATATGATGGAAAAAGATATTGCAAACGCTTAACAACCACATTATTCCACATCATTGCGTCCTTAAACCTGACAGCAGCCCTTCTAAACTCCGAGTAGAATTCGATGCGTCACCCATAACGTCATTTGGACTAGTCTTTAATGATATCATGTACACTGGACCAACCATTCAAAGTGAGCTCTTTGCAACTCCCCTTCGATTCAGGATGCCTAGATTTGTGTTTACTACAGATATCCAAAATGTACAGCAGGAGGTTTCAGCTGAACACTGGGAGAAATGACCTTAAAGAAAATATTAAGTACTACCACCTTACTACGGTCACATATGGGATAAGACCGGCACCCTATTTAGCAATAAGATGCTTACAAGAAAGAATAAGTCAAAGGAAATGTAACTTAATACCCACTTGCAGCACAGGCACCGCCAAAGGACTTCTATGTTGACGACGGGTTAACCGGATCAAATAGTCTTGTGACCTTTACGCATTGATAAAGTTACTTGGTCTAGCATGGCCACCAAAAAATGATAGGTTTATCATTAAGAAATCCATAAAAACCAAGGCCCGAGTTACAAAGCAGACAGCAATCTGAGATCTAGCCAGGCTTTTCGATCCTTAAGGACTATTGGGACTGATTGAAGTAACGCCCAAAATATTCATACAATAATTATGGCAGTTTTAATTCACATGGGATGAAGTACTCCCACGCGAATTACATACAAAATGGCTCTACTGCCGAAAAAGTCTTAAGGAACTGAACAACTTGCAAATTCCTCGCCACGTATTCAAATAAGAGGTTCCAAAAAGACTTAAAGACTTTTTGCTGATGCTTCAGAAAAGGCTCATCGCCCTGAAGTATATATACGATCAATTGGTAGAGTGATTATGAGACCACTTTGTACCAAATAAATCGTGGCTCCCCTGAAGAAACAAACATTGCCCCGCTTGAAATTATGTGCTGCCGTGTTGAGCGCCTAATTAACAACAAGAATCAAGTAGGATTTAGGTCTTGAAGACACACTATTTCTGGACGGACTTTGAAATGGTTCTGAATCAATTCCAGCTCTTCATCGTTCCAAACGTTCGTGGCTAATCGAGTTGCCACAATTCCGAGTCAATCTCTAGCAGACCAATGGAGACACTTGAGATCAAAGGACAATATCACGTGGATTATCGCCAAACCAACTTTAAGAGTGCGGAATGCGGTTCTACGGACCGCTGCTTCGGTTTTGGGAAATAAAACGAAAAACAAAGCAAGATCAATTTTGTAGCACTACTTCAGGCGCTATAAGGCGAAACTAAAATTGCTTAAACAAATAATAGGAAATTTGCCCTAAACGAGAGTGCAGCCAGAAAGTTCCTTTTTAAATTCTGTGGTAGATTATTGTGGACCATTTTGGATCCACTATAAAATACGAGGGAAAATACCCCCATACACATGTGTCGTTGTATTTTGCTGTTTTATCACTAAAGCAGTGCGCTAAGAGATCGCAATCGATCTTACAACAGAAGCATTTATAGAAGCAATAACACGCTTTATTGGCCAAAGAGGACATTGCGAAAATTTATGTTGTGATAATGGCACAAATTTTGTTGGTGATCGAAATCAACTTGAAGAGTTAACAGCTAAGAAGCACGCTCCAACTGCGAAGGAAACAATCACCAAGGCATGCTGCGATAAGGGAATCAAATTCAATTTTACTCCTTCCAGAGCTCCACTTTACGGAGGATTATAGGAGGTGGCTGTGAAATCAACTTCACTTACTTATGAACAGTTGGAAACTCTCATGATTGGAATTGAAGTAGTCCTAAATTCACGTCCAATAACTCCGACCTTTTTTAATTGGGAAACCGTTAACCGCACAAATTGATGTTGATACTACTTCATCAAGTCTGGAAATATGGTAATTTTCAAGGAGGACAATCTACCCAGGCTCAAATGGCCACTTGGTATGATTATTCAAGTAAACAAAGCTGACGATGGAGCAGTGCGAGTGGCTGACGTAAGGACATCAATTGGCATTTGGAAAAAAAAAACGATACATCGATTGACATTGATGTAACATCCATCTAGTAATGATGATGGATCTTTCCTCATGGAATCATTCGAAAGCAAGAATCAATCACAGGAAAATCCACAGGGGAATGAGACGAACGAACCAAAGGAATAACCGCAGAAAAGAAGAATGACAACAAGCCCGAACAATCTCATGATAACGCTTCTAGTCTGTGATGCCAATTATTTTGGCTAGTTCGGTTAAAATCACGAGACTTAATTCTAACCCACGAATGTATTTTGAAAATATTGGCAAAATAAATTTCGTACTGAAATCGCAGCTCTATCAAACGGAATATCGGCCTTAAAACATCTGTGAATAATGTTACAAAGTCAGAGCTTCAACTAGACAACAGCCTTTTAGCGGAGAGGCGCAGCAAGAGAGCAGCATTACATATAATCTGAAATATTGCTCATTTCTTGTTTGGGGCTCTTGATACAGAATATGCCGAACAAATGTCACAAGTAATCGATAAGGTAAAGACAAGTGAAAACTTCTTACAGGGACTACTTTAAAATCAGACTTCATTAATTGATCAGCCAAGTCTCCATCAACGTCATAGTAAAAGAAATCGTCGTAGTATTCACCTGAACAATGTTGACTCTCCGCGCCAGTGTTTGATGCAATTAGTCATTCATTAAGATGGTTCACTGTTTGTAGTTTTGGAGCGTTTGTCAAACGGAATCTCTACCACGCTTTAATTGACTCGTAATTATTGAGCGGTCCTCGGAATTGATTGGGAGTACGTATTGTTCCTCGTTGTTGAATAGGACGCTGGATTGAGTCTTCGAAATATTTTTTTTTGCCTGTGATAGGGCCTAGGAAATGGAATCAATAGGTCTATAATGTGGTGAATTGTATGGGATAAAAGGATTAACGCTCTGATATTGGCGAAGTAAACCGAACGCTCGGTTATACTAAAAAAGAGTTCGCACAATTGTATCACGCTTTATTTGCCTCTTATTCTTGTGCTAGAGCAAGGGCGCACCAAGCATGTCGACAGGCTAATGGAATCAACGACGATGCATTTCCTTCATGAAGCATTATTGTTTTATTTGTGATAAGGGTCAGTTTTTCTCTACCTCATCGTAGAATTCTACGATCGATGACCTACCTTGTCGCAGAGTGGACTTTTTCTGCTCTATTAGAAAGAAAGGCCTCTGGTCTGCATATTTTATTTTAAGACGCCGTTCTCTGCACAGTGGTAGTACTGTAGTGCTCAAACACTTAAATACCATTGCTCCGACCACAACTACCGCTAATATGCAGAAAGTGGAAAAAAGCAATGAAAAATTATCAGCTGATGAGAGCGATGGTGAATGCACTCTGCAGATGATATATGCTTACTTTCGATTTTCGAGGAAACAAACACTCATTTTCTGCAACAAATAAATGAGCTGCGACCAGAACATACGCAACTGAAATTGAAGGTCAATGTTCTCGAGCGCAAGCTCAACTGGCAACAACAAAACCTTCTCCGCAATTCCATCGTAATTGTGGGTGTGTCCATTGACAGTGACATAAACGCAATCAGCAAGGCAAAACAGATCTCTTAAACAGCCTTGTCTATCGATGTTCCTGACAACAACATCGAGAGTTGCTACGTTAAGAAAGTGCAAGTAAAATTCTCTCCAACATTCAAAAATATCATGTGCGTGAGATTCTGTGATATATCAACGAAACAGCGAATAATGTATATAAAGAGGAAAGGCAAAACTAATCTCAACACACACATGAAAGTTGGCCTGGGTAACAACTGAACAACTTTATTGACTTTGCACATTCTTTTAATAACTTCTTTCGTTTACAATATTCTTAGAGCTACGTACAATTTATTGATTATCAGTACATAATAAAACAGTTTAGCAATATTGCATGAATTGGACATATTTTATTGATTATCAGCAATGTTCTTAGAATTAAATACATTTATTAATAATAATCAAATTTACATATTTGGAATTGACGTTAATAATTTTTAGGTTCAAGGTAGATTTCTTTGATATTTATAATTCAGAATATTCCTTCGTTAGGGAAGTGAAGTGGATATGGTAAAGGCGTATATGACGGCATAGGTAACTGGCGTGTTAACTGGTATAGATGGTGTTGTCAACAGCGGCAGTAGACGCAATAGCAGTAGCGGCAGTGGCAGCGGAATGGTGAGCAGTACTGGTATATTCATTACTGATTCTCTCACGAAATAAACGCTTGATCTCTACATGAAGGCAAAAGAGGCGTAAACAGAAAGGCGTAAAATTTGTATGATATCAAAACAATCAAATTCTTCTTTAAGTGCATAAATCTTACATCATGCATTAAATGAATTTTGATACTGATTTTATCGATGATTTTTCCTCTCCTATTCCTTGTAGTACCAGTTGTGATCATGTTTTAATGAATAGTTCTTATTGTAATAAAAGACTTGTTATTGTTCACCAGAATATTAGAAGTTTGTGAGAAAACTCTTCAATTCTTGTCACCCATCTCGATTCTTTTTCATGCATTCAGGATGTTGTTTTTGCATCTGAAATTTGGATATACGATTATTTTATTCCCGAGTTCAATTTCTTTGCTTATTTGAATGAAAAATACGCTGCTTGTTGTGTTGGGTGTTTTATCGAAGAAGACTACAAAATTATTGATGTAATTATAAAAATTATTGATATATGTTGATTTAATGAGTGCTGATATTCTAAAGGTTTCACTTGATATTAGTATTGAAATATATGTTGTTTTATGTGTCTATAGATTACATATGTTTAATCTTTCAATGGTTGTAAACGAGTTTCAGATTTGTAAGAAAATGTTAATTCCAAAATCCTTGTTATTGTAGGAGATTTCAATATTAACACTTTAGATAAAAGTGATACGGTAACTTAACATTTGGCATTACTACTAAAGGGTGATTTTTTAGCTATTATCTTTTTGGCAACACTGGTTTAAACAGCTGACACACGTTTCGTGTTTTGTTTCACTGTCAACCATCTTCAGTTTGAATAATGAATCGTCTTACAAACGAACAACGCTTGCAAATTATTGAATTTTATTATCAAAATGCGTGCTCTGTTAAGAAAGTTCATCGCGCGATTCTTCCATTTTATGGTCAGTTTAATCGACCCACTGAAGCGGCTATTCGGGCTATTGTGACTTAATTTTGCACCAAATTTACATTGTTAGACATTAAACCACCAACACGCTTACGTAGAGTGCGAACTGAAGAAAATATCGCAGCCGTATCGGCCAGTGTTAATGATGACCATCAATTATCGATTCGTCGCTGTTCGCAGCAATTGGGCCTTAGCTTTTAAAAAATCACCCTTAACTATTACTACAATGCTACAGCCCACTCGGACTGTTTCGGGTAGCTGTCTGGACCATGTTTATGAACGTTTTAGAAATATTGCGGTCTATGGGTGCGAAAAATGCATTTACGACTTGGGGACTACTGACCACTCATTGAAGATACTCTTAGTAAATATATCAAATAGAAAAGATTACTAAATTTCGAATTCCCTTTACAGGAAAAATGTAAATAAACATCAGGAAGGTTAAACATCAGCTTATTTATGAGTGCTGCGAAAACGTTACAGTGATAGTTATGCATCTACTGCTTAAAAAGCTTTCATTGGTTCTCTCAGTAAGCACTTTTAAGGTTGTTCCACATTTCTGCCCCCCAAAAGGATGGTAAAAAGACTTAAAAATTGGATATTGAGGTTCTTGTTAAAAAAGGATATAAGAAAAAATAAGCTCAGAATAAAATGCACCAAATATCCTGATAACTTGGGTCTACGTACGAGTTATAAGAAATTGTGCGCGGAACTTAAAAAGGTGATTCCGATTTGTCGCGATACCTACTACCGTACTCAATTTAGCTCAGCAAAGGCAAACCTGAAAAATGAATGGAAGATAGTAAACATTATACTAAGTCAACATTTTCGAAAAAAACCTGTCGAAGACTATGTTTTGTTTGATAGATGTACTGCTGCTGATGCATTTAATTCCTATTTTGCAAATATAAGCTGCAATTAACATCCTTGTCCAGTCGTTTCATCTTTTTCTCGCTGTCCGTCTGTTTGTGATGAACCAGTGCAATGTGCTAGTTTTGTTTTTCAGCCTATATCTCCTCTTGAAATATTAAATATTATTGGTAACTTAAATAAATCGAATTCGTGTGGTGCTGATGGTATCTGTAACTTTTTCTTAAAAAAATGGATATTTCATAGTGAACCTCTGGCCTATATCTTTATGCAATGCGTGTTTGCAGGAGTCTAAATAAGGAATAATGTCGCAGCTCGACGGGAAAATATGTACGGCTGGTTAATATATTAATATAACCAAAGATTTCGATATGGTTAACCACAGTATTTGGATGAGGAATCTGGAAAACGCTGGTTTCCGTGGGTATATCCTTTTTTGGTTCAGGTCATAAGTTAAAATAGTTGAAATTAGAAGCGAAATTAAGTTCTTTAGTCTGGGTGTACCGCAAGGCTCTGTTTTGGAACCAATCCTATTTTTAATCTATTTAATTTCTCTATTTGATCTTAAACGTGACCTTCTGCATTTGCGGATGACATAGGTTTCTCTTATGGCCAGAACAGTCTTTGGACCGGATATCAATTGGGATCTTAACCTATTGAGGCACTTGTTTGCAACACATAACTTACTCATAAGCTCCAAACTAAAATAATGTATTTTAACTTATCATCCGCACCCAAACTGGAGGCAAATGTGTATTGTTCGTCTCCCTCTCCCACTTTCTGTAGTAGTCTAAACTGAAGTGATACATGAGTCTTAACTGTAGAATAAATGAATCACGCAGACTCATTGAAAAAGTACTTTCGTGTAATGTTCATCCATTGGCTTATAAGCCTCAACCCTCGCCACAGGTGTTTAGTGTGCACGGAGCCGTGTCGTTAATCAGTCAATTTTCTAATCGAAGTCTTGTCTTGCCTGCTCTGTTGCAGCTCTGACTGCAGCAGTAATTTTAACGATAATTTGTTCTGCATTCATTTAAATTTAAATTCAAAAGCCTTAAATTCAACACCAGTTAATTTGTTTGAATATGAGATAAATAATGAAAACCAATAACTGAATTAACATTTCAAATCTTAAGTAAATGTTAATTTCAGTATTTTATCGTTTTTTTTTTGTAAATAATTTATAGACTCAATATATATCCTTAATCTGAATTAATGAGACTTAATATTTTGTAACTAATGATGGTCTTGATGTACTCCTGGCGATGATTAAGTAATATTGCAAGTGCTTTCCTGTAGGCATTAAATGTAGTCTCTGGCCATTTTTTGTAATAAAGTTTTCCTTTTTTTTCTGAAACTGAATAGGCACAGTTAGTTTTTGATTTCTCTGATATTTACTTTTAATATTTTCGATTATGAATTACTCTTTTGTTTGAAAACACTCTCCCTTTGGTTTTAATATATTTTTTATATATTCTGGTCACTTCTTGTTGTATCTTATTTCTTTGTCCCATTGAAACTGCTATATCAATGGCGCTTATAAATCCAAGTTGATGATAATATAATCACGATACAGGACGTTAAAGTAGTTAGTTTTTTTTAAATATTTGAAAAATATCATTTTAAAAAATCCATCAAGAACTGGTGTCAAATTGTTACATGTTCTTTTAAATGCCAGCTTTAAAACTGGTTATTTTTCAAAGCAATGAAAAACAGCTAAAATAATTTCACTACAAAAACCTGGGAAAAATTCTTCCTCAACTAGCAGTTATAGACCCATAAGTTGACTCAGTTCTCTGAGTAAATACTTCGAGAAGCTTATAAAAAAGTAAAATTGTGGTTCATTTAAACACGCATGGTATCCTTCCAGCTGAACAATTTGGGTTCAGAATCTGTCATGGTACAGTACACTAAGTTCATCGAATAACAAAAGACTTTAAAAATACTAAAACATTAAGGAAAAGTACCACAATGGTTCTACAAGATATCGAAGAAGATTTTGACTTTTGAAATTTTTTTTTAGGTTTCTGATCTATATGAAATCCTT
This sequence comes from Orthonevra nobilis, assembly GCA_963555765.1. Taxonomy (NCBI): domain Eukaryota; kingdom Metazoa; phylum Arthropoda; class Insecta; order Diptera; family Syrphidae; genus Orthonevra; species Orthonevra nobilis. The sequence continues at coordinate 67,025,687 of OY743226.1, read as the reverse complement.
GCCGGCGTGAAAATGTGTCATGTTTGTTGTAATAGAGAAAACAATTTCAAAACTAAAGAATTTTTAATTTATTCTTTAGGACTAGCAAAACAATGTATAAACCAAAGTCATAAACAAATCAATAAAATTAATAAAACGAATGTCAATATATTTTTGCTTTTCAAAAAAATAGGTGCATTGCTGTTGAGTCTTTAAAAAAAGGAAAAATATGTTATGTTCGAATGGATAGTTTTCGATATGCAGCACGATGTAATATGTTTTTACTCAAAAGAAGATTTAAATAGTGTGAGTTCTCGCGTAATATAAAGTGTGAAAGGTAATGTGTCATACATATAACTCCTTTCAACTTATATCTGATTCCATACTATATAATTCATAAGTAAACATTCATAGAACGTATTTTTCTTTATACTTTTTTTTTTATATAAGCAGATATAATTGAATACATATTCATATTACTTGTATATTCAAAAGTACATATTACGTTCATAAAAAGGCATTCATGAAAATTTTCTTTTTGTTTTTAGATTTTCGTGCTTCGTGTTTCTGAAAGTCCGTGTGATCTCCTCAGTAATAATTCATATTGTTCATCATCACATGATCTTTTACGCTGACAAACCTTTCCAATTTTATTCGTGACATTATTATATTATGTCTTCTTAGCTGATTGATATGAGCTAAATGATTATATCCTTCATTATTTACTAAATACATTACATTACCTAGTTTTCGTACAACCGTGCCCGGTACCCACTAATACGTAAACCCTTTTTTCAATTTGTACAAAATACTTTTTTTTCTTTGAATAGAACTGGTTTTTGATATACAGTTGAGCATTTCTGATTGTTACTGCCGTAATTATATTTCATTTCCCTATCTTTATATGAGGTTCTAACTCTTGGGTTAATATCATCGATCAACGTTCTTGTTTTATGTTTATAGATTATATCAAAAGGTGACACATGTGTGGCAGTGCTCGGCGTCTAACGATATTTAAGCATGAGCTGATCCAGTCTTCTTTGCATTGCAGTGCTTTTATCGAGTGATATATCGGACAGCCTCTATTTAAGACTAACTTTAATTGTTTGCACCGCCCTCTCCGCCATTCCATTAGATTGGGGATGATATACCGGACTTTTCATAAACTTAATTTTGTTTGAACTGAAAAAATCTATGAAGACTTCAGAATTGTATATTGGACCGTTGTTGCAAACAATTGTTTGAATGAAAAATACGCTGCTTGTTGTGTTGGGTGTTTTATCGAAGAAGACTACAAAATTATTGATGTAATTATAAAAATTATTGATATATGTTGATTTAATGAGTGCTGATATTCTAAAGGTTTCACTTGATATTAGTATTGAAATATATGTTGTTTTATGTGTCTATAGATTACATATGTTTAATCTTTCAATGGTTGTAAACGAGTTTCAGATTTGTAAGAAAATGTTAATTCCAAAATCCTTGTTATTGTAGGAGATTTCAATATTAACACTTTAGATAAAAGTGATACGGTAACTTAACATTTGGCATTACTACTAAAGGGTGATTTTTTAGCTATTATCTTTTTGGCAACACTGGTTTAAACAGCTGACACACGTTTCGTGTTTTGTTTCACTGTCAACCATCTTCAGTTTGAATAATGAATCGTCTTACAAACGAACAACGCTTGCAAATTATTGAATTTTATTATCAAAATGCGTGCTCTGTTAAGAAAGTTCATCGCGCGATTCTTCCATTTTATGGTCAGTTTAATCGACCCACTGAAGCGGCTATTCGGGCTATTGTGACTTAATTTTGCACCAAATTTACATTGTTAGACATTAAACCACCAACACGCTTACGTAGAGTGCGAACTGAAGAAAATATCGCAGCCGTATCGGCCAGTGTTAATGATGACCATCAATTATCGATTCGTCGCTGTTCGCAGCAATTGGGCCTTAGCTTTTAAAAAATCACCCTTAACTATTACTACAATGCTACAGCCCACTCGGACTGTTTCGGGTAGCTGTCTGGACCATGTTTATGAACGTTTTAGAAATATTGCGGTCTATGGGTGCGAAAAATGCATTTACGACTTGGGGACTACTGACCACTCATTGAAGATACTCTTAGTAAATATATCAAATAGAAAAGATTACTAAATTTCGAATTCCCTTTACAGGAAAAATGTAAATAAACATCAGGAAGGTTAAACATCAGCTTATTTATGAGTGCTGCGAAAACGTTACAGTGATAGTTATGCATCTACTGCTTAAAAAGCTTTCATTGGTTCTCTCAGTAAGCACTTTTAAGGTTGTTCCACATTTCTGCCCCCCAAAAGGATGGTAAAAAGACTTAAAAATTGGATATTGAGGTTCTTGTTAAAAAAGGATATAAGAAAAAATAAGCTCAGAATAAAATGCACCAAATATCCTGATAACTTGGGTCTACGTACGAGTTATAAGAAATTGTGCGCGGAACTTAAAAAGGTGATTCCGATTTGTCGCGATACCTACTACCGTACTCAATTTAGCTCAGCAAAGGCAAACCTGAAAAATGAATGGAAGATAGTAAACATTATACTAAGTCAACATTTTCGAAAAAAACCTGTCGAAGACTATGTTTTGTTTGATAGATGTACTGCTGCTGATGCATTTAATGCTTTTTTTGCAAATATAAGCTGCAATTAACATCCTTGTCCAGTCGTTTCATCTTTTTCTCGCTGTCCGTCTGTTTGTGATGAACCAGTGCAATGTGCTAGTTTTGTTTTTCAGCCTATATCTCCTCTTGAAATATTAAATATTATTGGTAACTTAAATAAATCGAATTCGTGTGGTGCTGATGGTATCTGTAACTTTTTCTTAAAAAAATGGATATTTCATAGTGAACCTCTGGCCTATATCTTTATGCAATGCGTGTTTGCAGGAGTCTAAATAAGGAATAATGTCGCAGCTCGACGGGAAAATATGTACGGCTGGTTAATATATTAATATAACCAAAGATTTCGATATGGTTAACCACAGTATTTGGATGAGGAATCTGGAAAACGCTGGTTTCCGTGGGTATATCCTTTTTTGGTTCAGGTCATAAGTTAAAATAGTTGAAATTAGAAGCGAAATTAAGTTCTTTAGTCTGGGTGTACCGCAAGGCTCTGTTTTGGAACCAATCCTATTTTTAATCTATTTAATTTCTCTATTTGATCTTAAACGTGACCTTCTGCATTTGCGGATGACATAGGTTTCTCTTATGGCCAGAACAGTCTTTGGACCGGATATCAATTGGGATCTTAACCTATTGAGGCACTTGTTTGCAACACATAACTTACTCATAAGCTCCAAACTAAAATAATGTATTTTAACTTATCATCCGCACCCAAACTGGAGGCAAATGTGTATTGTTCGTCTCCCTCTCCCACTTTCTGTAGTAGTCTAAACTGAAGTGATACATGAGTCTTAACTGTAGAATAAATGAATCACGCAGACTCATTGAAAAAGTACTTTCGTGTAATGTTCATCCATTGGCTTATAAGCCTCAACCCTCGCCACAGGTGTTTAGTGTGCACGGAGCCGTGTCGTTAATCAGTCAATTTTCTAATCGAAGTCTTGTCTTGCCTGCTCTGTTGCAGCTCTGACTGCAGCAGTAATTTTAACGATAATTTGTTCTGCATTCATTTAAATTTAAATTCAAAAGCCTTAAATTCAACACCAGTTAATTTGTTTGAATATGAGATAAATAATGAAAACCAATAACTGAATTAACATTTCAAATCTTAAGTAAATGTTAATTTCAGTATTTTATCGTTTTTTTTTGTAAATAATTTATAGACTCAATATATATCCTTAATCTGAATTAATGAGACTTAATATTTTGTAACTAATGATGGTCTTGATGTACTCCTGGCGATGATTAAGTAATATTGCAAGTGCTTTCCTGTAGGCATTAAATGTAGTCTCTGGCCATTTTTTGTAATAAAGTTTTCCTTTTTTTTCTGAAACTGAATAGGCACAGTTAGTTTTTGATTTCTCTGATATTTACTTTTAATATTTTCGATTATGAATTACTCTTTTGTTTGAAAACACTCTCCCTTTGGTTTTAATATATTTTTTATATATTCTGGTCACTTCTTGTTGTATCTTATTTCTTTGTCCCATTGAAACTGCTATATCAATGGCGCTTATAAATCCAAGTTGATGATAATATAATCACGATACAGGACGTTAAAGTAGTTAGTTTTTTTTAAATATTTGAAAAATATCATTTTAAAAAATCCATCAAGAACTGGTGTCAAATTGTTACATGTTCTTTTAAATGCCAGCTTTAAAACTGGTTATTTTTCAAAGCAATGAAAAACAGCTAAAATAATTTCACTACAAAAACCTGGGAAAAATTCTTCCTCAACTAGCAGTTATAGACCCATAAGTTGACTCAGTTCTCTGAGTAAATACTTCGAGAAGCTTATAAAAAAGTAAAATTGTGGTTCATTTAAACACGCATGGTATCCTTCCAGCTGAACAATTTGGGTTCAGAATCTGTCATGGTACAGTACACTAAGTTCATCGAATAACAAAAGACTTTAAAAATACTAAAACATTAAGGAAAAGTACCACAATGGTTCTACAAGATATCGAAGAAGATTTTGACTTTTGAAATTTTTTTTTAGGTTTCTGATCTATATGAAATCCTTGCCGGCGTGAAAATGTGTCATGTTTGTTGTAATAGAGAAAACAATTTCAAAACTAAAGAATTTTTAATTTATTCTTTAGGACTAGCAAAACAATGTATAAACCAAAGTCATAAACAAATCAATAAAATTAATAAAACGAATGTCAATATATTTTTGCTTTTCAAAAAAATAGGTGCATTGCTGTTGAGTCTTTAAAAAAAGGAAAAATATGTTATGTTCGAATGGATAGTTTTCGATATGCAGCACGATGTAATATGTCTTTACTCAAAAGAAGATTTAAATAGTGTGAGTTCTCGCGTAATATAAAGTGTGAAAGGTAATGTGTCATACATATAACTCCTTTCAACTTATATCTGATTCCATACTATATAATTCATAAGTAAACATTCATAGAACGTATTTTTCTTTATACTTTTTTTTTTATATAAGCAGATATAATTGAATACATATTCATATTACTTGTATATTCAAAAGTACATATTACGTTCATAAAAAGGCATTCATGAAAATTTTCTTTTTGTTTTTAGATTTTCGTGCTTCGTGTTTCTGAAAGTCCGTGTGATCTCCTCAGTAATAATTCATATTGTTCATCATCACATGATCTTTTACGCTGACAAACCTTTCCAATTTTATTCGTGACATTATTATATTATGTCTTCTTAGCTGATTGATATGAGCTAAATGATTATATCCTTCATTATTTACTAAATACATTACATTACCTAGTTTTCGTACAACCGTGCCCGGTACCCACTAATACGTAAACCCTTTTTTCAATTTGTACAAAATACTTTTTTTTCTTTGAATAGAACTGGTTTTTGATATACAGTTGAGCATTTCTGATTGTTACTGCCGTAATTATATTTCATTTCCCTATCTTTATATGAGGTTCTAACTCTTGGGTTAATATCATCGATCAACGTTCTTGTTTTATGTTTATAGATTATATCAAAAGGTGACACATGTGTGGCAGTGCTCGGCGTCTAACGATATTTAAGCATGAGCTGATCCAGTCTTCTTTGCATTGCAGTGCTTTTATCGAGTGATATATCGGACAGCCTCTATTTAAGACTAACTTTAATTGTTTGCACCGCCCTCTCCGCCATTCCATTAGATTGGGGATGATATACCGGACTTTTCATAAACTTAATTTTGTTTGAACTGAAAAAATCTATGAAGACTTCAGAATTGTATATTGGACCGTTGTTGCAAACAATTGTTCCGGGCAACCCAAAATAGGCGAATATTTTTCTCGTAACGAGAATTAAACTTTCTACAACTGTATTCTTCATTATCTTTACATCAATCCACCTGCTTAAACTATCTACCAGTAAAAATCCAAATGAATCCTCTCAAAGAAATGTCAACGACGAACTAGGCTTATTATTGGCCATCTGGCAAGTCTCACAATCAAGTACAAAATTTTCTATGTCTTTCCATCCATTCCATCCCATTCAAATTATAATCGAACTATCATCTTCACTCTGACTATTCCGATGTGTCCCTCATGTAGAACTTTTAAAATCTTTGAAACTAAGTTCCGGCAATGTAATCCGCACGTGTTTCATTATTGTTCTGGTTTCTATTAAAAAAATTTAACCTTTCCGTCAAACTTAAAACTATCTGGTTTCTTTGGTGCCGAAAGTGTCTTAGCTATTTTGTAGAGCTCTCCACCACCAACTCAGGTTAAGATTGAAACCTAGTCTTTATCTCCTTCAATCTTGCTTAGACTTATTAAATGTCGCATCCTTTCGCTATATGATGAAAAATCATCACCCACATTAAAATATTTTTTTTTTTAAATGCATTTTTATTTATTTCAAAGTACTACTTAGACACTAGACAAAAACGCTTAAACTAGCTTATATATGTACCTTAATTTTACTTAACTTAACTCGCTTACTGGTCCTGTGCAGACGCTCTAGACTAAACCTTGTACTTATTTTATGTCTTTCAACTTAAAATTATTATTTAATATATGTCTTAAAGATAACAATTATAAACTAAGAAAATTTTGGCAAAAACTTAGTGAAAGTACGTTTTTTTTTAAGATATAAAGCTTAAGTCTATCTTAAAATAACTTATAAATAAAAACTTAAATTTAACTTAAGCCTACGTATATATATAAACCTATTATATATATACCCTAATCCTACTTAAACTTAAGAAAAACTAAATCTATGTAAGTCGGCAAGGCTTTTCTAAACAAAAAGAGGCCAACTTTTCCCCGTAAGGAGACCTGGGGGTCAATTCTGGTTCTATGAAAGCGTGAATCGAATAAATCCTTTTCACATTCGCTTTCACGCATTGCTTTCATTTTTTCGATTCACTCAGTACTAAATTGCGATTCTCGTTCAATAAGTGAAACTGCTGTGTTGAATTCAATATCGCACACAGTGGTGATTAAATTGCTGTCATTTAAACACATTGTGAATGTCAAAGCAAGCAGTTTGTTCATTGTTGTAATTTTAATTTTGTCAATTGTTTATATATTTTTATATTATAAAATGCCTTCAATATATATAAGACTTCTTATCGAAACAAGGCGAAGAAGTGTGCTATATAAATAAATACACAATTCTGTTTTCAAGGAACAAAATGCGGATTATCAGGCGTCGTCTCAGAAACAACGAAAATCCTTTTGAAGTGATAACGGAGGAACACTTCATACAATTATATCGCTTTCCTAAGCATCTAGGCAGAACCCGGATTGAAGAATTGATCCCGCTCCTTAAAACATCATTAAAAATACACGCTCTTTCATCGCATACCAAAGTGATATGCGCATTGCGGTTCTTTGCTCAAGGAAGTTTTCAACGAGCTGTTGGTCAGCATAGCTTGACTTGATATTGCTGGTTTCCCGAGTGTTATTGTTTTGATTGATGGCACACATATTAAGATCGCAGCACCAAAAAAAGAAATAGAATATGTTTACTACTGTAGAAAAGGTGGTCACTCGAAAAATGTTCAAACAATATGTGGAGCAGATTATTTAATTTAATGACTCCCTTCACTGAAACAAATTCTGAGGCATAAGAAGCATATAACAGGGCTCCCAAGATAACTAGGAGCCATGTCGAAAGTTGTATAGGCGTTTTAAAAAGTAGGTTCCGTTGCTTGTCAGCAGAAAGGGTTTTATTTTACGCTCCTGGCAAGTCAGGAGTAATTATTAATGCTTGTATTGTTTTGCATAACATGTTGATTAGAGCTGGAATTCCTTTGCTCGAAGATGTATCAACTGAAACCGGTATTGGAGCTGATGAGACAGATGTTACTGCAAGTGGAAATTATAACTATAATGAGCCTTATGTTTTAGCTGAAGGGAGAAATGTTCGACAGCAAATTGTTAGAAATCATTTCTCTAGTTATTAACAAACAAAGAAAATAAATGCATTAATTATAAATCAATTTGTTTTTTTTTTTATTAAATCAATAAGCTCGCACAGAGATTTTCCAATGCCTTCTAAGGCTGCCACCTGAAAAGGTTTTCATTTTTTGGCAACAAAGGTGTCCGCCTTCTACTTGGACGCCTAATTGCCGGAGTTGTTGTCGCGCGGATGCTGAGGTTGATGGTTGCACTACCTGAGCAGCAGAAAATGTTGACGGTTTTGCTTCTTCATCGAAAACTTCTTCGTTCTCCTCCTGTAACAACTGCTTCAATACTGCTCCATCCTATGATAAAAGACGAAGAAAAATTTTTTTTGTAGTTTTCCATTTTCACCCTTTCACTACAAAATTCACTTGCGAATGAGAAAGTGAAAACAAATTATTCATGTGAAAAATTTTGACGTTGTGTTTCACGCTTTCGCAGAACGAGAATCAAAATTGCGGTGAAAAGGTGAAAATATTTTCATTTCATTTTTTCACACAACCAGAATTGACCCCCTGGCTTTGAAGAGCAGAGATCTCTACCCATTTTCTAAGAGCCACCAAAATTGATGGTAGTGCTTTTGCGATTCTGCCTTATCGCGGGTTGATACCGCCCTGCTGAAACGGAGAGACTCTTCGGAATTTTGTGCGATGTTTCGATCGTAGGTAAGTCGCCTGTCTACACTGGAACGGGCGACGTGGTAGATTAGCGGCACCGCCAGACTACTCTGGATCAAACCTTTAGAGTCGAGGTAGAGAAATGCCTCTGGAGGGATAAAACCGTTAAGGCGCACACTCTCGTGGTACAACCAGTTGGGGTAAAAAGCCACAGAGATCAGGTTGTTGATCGAAATCATTGCTCTTGCAATGTGCCTTCGGATAAGTTTTATTAGGAAATTATCCACCCTTACCAGGTTTGCTCCATTGTAAAGGACCTCATTGCGATAGAATTTTTTGTATTGGGACTCTGGAGTTCTATATAAACGAAGACAAGCCCTGAGACATTGTCTTTCAAAAACCCGAATCTTTTCCATCGAACTTGCTGTCACGTTGAACCACACTGGACAGCCATAAGTAAGCATTGGTCTGACAAGAGCCATGTAGCAGATGACTTTCACCGTGGCATCGAGTTGGCTGCTATAAAACAGTCTCTTTGTCCTGGCAAAAGTCGCTTTGGCTCTGGCTAGAGCTACATCGATATGTTTGTTAAAATATAGATATTGGTCTAGCCAGATCCCTAGGTACCTGACTAAACTTCTGTTCTCCAATGGTTGCCCGTGTTGTCCAACGATTAAGAATTTTCTCCAATTCTTCCTAGTATCCCAAGAAGCCCTACACAATGGAGTCCTGAAAAGAATAGTCTCCGATTTTTGGAAGTTGATCTTCAACTTCCAGTCATCACAATAACGCTTAATCTTATCAAAGTCACACTGCAAGTTCAATCTGATATCTTCAATCTTCAGATTGAACTTGCGTACGCTATGGCATGGGAAAGAGACACTAAAAGATCAGTCGTGAAAATGCTGAAAAGTATCGGTGAATTAACCGCACCTTGTTGTAGACCTCTTAATAATTCGAAAATACCAAAAGAAGTAACATTGCCATTTTTCACAACAAACTTTCTATTGGTAAGCATGTTATAAAGCATATACAGTAGTGGTTTGCCTACTCCAAGCCTGTCTAACTTGTAAAAGAGCGCTTCTAACCATACGGTATCGAAGGCCTTTTCCAAGTCAACCAGACAAGCACCCGTGCACTGTTTTTTAGATTTATTCCATTGTACATCTGATACCAGTTTAGACGCGGCATGTGTGCAATCATGCCCCGCTCTGAAACCGAATTGATTATCAGAGATTTTATTTTTGCCCTCTACCCATTTAGTCAGGGCTCTATTGACTACTTTTTCGAATACCTTACTGATTGTCGGAAGGAGACTTATTGACCGCAGATTTGCCGGATTGGAGTTATCTTTGCCGGATTTGGGAATGGGCTGTACTATTGCTGTTTTCCATAGCACCGGATAATGTGCATTATTCAACGCATTGTTAAACAGTTTAGTGAAAATGTTTATAGCTTCCAGGGGAAGATGTCGAAGCACAATATTGGGTATCGCATTATTTCCTGTAGACTTTTTCTTTTTCAGTGATTCGAAGATTGTTTGAAGATCTATCTTGGAAATGAACGGAGGATTCTCCCTAACAACAGCGACGGCATTATATGCCAGATTATCGTCATTGAACTCGGTGAAACCTCGGTTCTCTGATCGCCATTGTTGGATATCATTTCGTAGGTAGAAATTGTGGAAAAGGATACGATTTTCCAAGTCACGGTTCGGGCCAGTGCAAGCATTTGCTTTATGGACTTCCTGAAAGGTCGCTCCTATAACCTCAACCTTTTCCTGTGGATCTTCAATCACGAAAAACTTTTCATCATCAGCGGCGTTTATCGGATCTACGCCTGCTGTCAATAGTATACGTTCGTTGTCTGTCGTCCGTGGGATTTTAAGATTCGGAAGTTCATTATGATTATTTCTTCGGAATATTTTATTAATTTGAGGGAACATACTCGGGTTGTTGGACTTAATCGCGCGAATTTTGTTGTTCCAAAACAAATTAACAGATTTTCTGTAATTTTCCTTGATAAGTTTTTGAATATTTTTTAACAAGGACTTCAGTGTCTTAATCTCCGTATCTTGGGTATTGGTAAACCGTGTGTACAAAAGTTTTAGTCGTGAGAGAAGTCTACTCTTTTGCTTGTGCAGTCTTACTGTAATCGTAGGAGTACGTTTGGATGAACTCGTCTAACTCCGCAACTTCATTAGGAATGGTCACTTTCGTATACAACAGTCCGTAGGCAGTTAATAGTTCGTCGGTCCGTACTAGCCAGTTGTAGTCTAATGTCGAACAGCATGAGATCTAGATAAGAGCCACTGCTAGGGTATGAAGGACTATCTGTAGCTTTAAGATCAACTTTATACTCGACATTGTGTTCAACCCACCAATTGAGTAGTGAGTTCCCTCTGGTATTAGGTGAGTTATTTCCCCAATTTCTGTGTTTGGCATTTAAGTCTCCGGCCAAAACAAAATAGTTTTCTTCTGACTCCAGCCGTAGACAATGAAAAAGTGTCTCGAGCTCTGATATAAAAGATGAAGAATGAGTAGCTTCAGCAGCATATAGTGCAGCCAAGTATATCATCTTCCCACTACGGAGAGGAATGCACACTACGCTTGCTTCCAATTCTCGGAATCTCCGCAATTCACCACTGTACACTGCTTTATAACGTAAATCTTTTCTTATGAATATAGCGACACCGCCTCCTTGTGAATTGGGACGGTCTCTCCTTAAAATATTGTAATTACTGTGCCTCAGTTTATGCCTTTGGTTTAGCTTAGTTTCGCTTGCCAGAAGAACATCAGAGGCGTAGTCTTTAAGAAATTTGAAAAGTGCGGCTCGTTTCGCGGTACTTACCAATGAGTTAACATTAACTGCAATGATCTTTATTGGTCTCTTATCCAGCGTACTCATTACGGCTGAACGGGCGCTAGGCTCGGAAGAAGGGCGTAAATATGACTCACCCGTGCCGCCTGTTCTTGTAATTGATGCTGCATATGACTCATCTGTGCTTGGATAGCAAGCAAGACAGTCATGACATCAGCCTGTGGTGCATTCGGCACTTATGCCTGTGGAGCAACTTTAGGTTGTTGCTGTACCATCGTACCTCGACCTGAAGCCATTTGGGCATAGGTTAAGTGAGGACTGACGGCTGGAGTTTGAAACCGGACGGGTGAGCTACTTATTTCGACCTTCTTCTGTCGGGCCAGATTTACTTTCTTTATATATTGGTACTGTGGACATCCTCTATAGTTTGCGGTATGCCCAAAGTTATTGCAAAGAACGCACTTAAGTTGATCCTTATCATTAATTTTATCTCTGCCTAGCGGACACTCTTCTGCCTTGTGGATCTTACTGCACTTGACACACCGAGGCTGCATTTGACAGTTCGACGAGACGTGACCGAACCTTTGGCAACGGACACACTGAAGGGTGTCTCCGCGCCTGTTTAATGTTTCCCATTTTACAACTTGGTGATCTAGGAATTTAATTTTCCGTAAGGTCTCCAGTTTGCTTTTGGGTGTTATAGATACCAGGAATAACGGAAGTTTTCGCTTCTCCCTTTTAGCCCTAAGTGTGACGTATGGCTTGACCCCTACAAACTCAAGGTCATCGCCTTCTTTCGCTTTCAATTCTCGAAGAATCTCCTCTGGATCAGAGGACGGTTCCAATCCACCCAGTAGCACGGTTTGTAACTTTTCGCTTTTTGGCGTGTAGGTGAAGAACTCTGTCGTAGAATCCTTCAATAATTCAACAATTATTTTATATTGCTCCAAAGTGGAGCAGTGAATGGAGTGCCTGTTCTCGCCTAATCTTTTTATATAAAAATTGTTGCCTTTTGCCGACTAACATAGACTTACCGTTTCCTTGAGCATCATATTCAACGTCTTAATCGGCGGAACTTTGGTCTTCAGGATAATTTGCTCTTGTTGTTTTGTCGGCTGCTGGTTTTGCTGCTTCTGTGCTTGCATTTCTTGATGCTGCTGTTGTTGGTGCTGCTGTTGTTGTTGCTGATGTTGTTGCTGCTGTGACGTGCTTACACGCTCACTTATTTTTTGTTTTTTTTCCCCTTTGCTCCCCATTCTTTGCCTTTAATTCAGCGAGCATAGTGCATGTGGTTGTTGTTGACAACTTCTCAGGTTCTTTGACTTGAATCTCCATCGGCTGTTCATTGCCATCCTCTTCATTGTCGAGCAGCGAGAAAGAATTGCTGCTCGAATTGTATTCTGGGTTTTTTTTTTCATTTTTCTTTCTTTGGGGACTCGTCGCCGTTTAGATACTTGGGTGAGAGAGCTGTCGCTGTCCGTCCCCGCAGACTTTTTCCTTAGCTCTCTCACCATTGTTTTTAATTTTTTTATTGTCTCGATTGCGGTTAAATACATTTCACGGGTAATTACCTCGTGATCGGGTACGGGCTTATCCCCCGCGGGAGACATTGGTGTTAAAACCAAAACCTGCTTCACAGTTTTGTTTTAATTTTTTCTTTTTTTTTTTAGGAAATACAGTCCAAGTGATTGAACACTTCACTTTTTAATTATTTATTGTTCTGTATATTGTTCTTTTTTATTGATTTATTTGCTTTTTTTTCGCGGATCCAGTTTGTCAAAACCGTACACTCTTAAGGCTCGCTGCGGAATTTGCCACATTAAAATATTCCAGCCTGCCGATGAAATTCGTCATTTATAACCGGATTTGTCGCTTGACACACTATTCAGCGGAGTCTCCTATTTTTATTTTATTTTTCTTTTCTTCGTCGCCAATAATATGCCTTTACTCAAAAGAAGATTTAAACACTTTGAGGTCTCGCTTAAGACTACCATTATTATCAGCAGATTTATACAGAGCTCTTACTCTTAGGTCTAATGGTTTTAACTATTGGAGAGAGAGAGAGAAGAATGATAGTGTGAAAATGTGTCATACATATCAGTTATTATTTTTCACCTTTTGACACCTCCTTGGCTAAGAACCAATCAGCTTTTGGCAACTCTGTAAAGGTATCGTTTATTCGTTTCCCATGCGGTTTGCACAGATTGCCATAATTCCTCCTTATTTTTGTATCTTGATTGACCAAGTGCCTTCTTGACATCAGACCATAGGTTTTCAATGGGGCTTAGGTCTGGAAATTGCACCGGCCATTTCAAAACATCAACAAGATTTTGGACAAAAGGGACATCACTAATATTAAAGTGTGTTTGGGGTCGTTATCCTGTTGAAATGTTCAACGTTATGACATTTCTTCTTCCGGCGAAAGGCAGCATAACATTTCCCAATATGTTCGAGTAATCTAGGGCATTCATATTTTAAATCCAGAAGATGGGACCAACGCCGTACCAGGAGAAACAACCCCAAACCATAGCACTTCCGCCTCCATGTTTGACGGTTTTCAACGTGTACCATCTGCTTCAAACAAATTGAAATTTCTCTCGTCAGACCAAAAAATATTTCGCCACATTTCTTTTGGCCAACTAAGATGTTCTTGTGCAAACTTTTTTCTCCTTTGTACGTTTGCTAAGCAACGGGCATTTTGGTGGACTTCTGCAAGGTAATTCGTTTTCGAATAACTGTCTTCTGATAGTAAGTATTAATATTGACATTTCGCTGTATATTAACATATGATTTACAGAGTTTTACTAACTGCAAATGAGCTATCTTTGCGGATTCAGTTGGTTTTAACATGGAAAGAAACTTGCAATCTGCTTTAAATGGTGTATGCGTGATTGGAAAATCAAAATAAATGCTGTGAAGACTCAAGCTGTCTCTTTCACAAGGAAATGAAAAGCTTGTTTCTAACATAGCAAAATGCTTCAAATTAATGGCATTCCAACAGAGTGGAAATCAAGTGCTTAGTACTTAGGAGTATACTTAATATTAGAAAACACTGACTTTTGGACTTCAAATACATCAAGCAATTAAAAAGGTTTACTTGGCTACAACAATTTTATATCCATTAATAAACAGAAAATCGAAACCCAGCTCCGAAAATAAGGTTTTAATTTTCAATGATATTTATCAAAACATTATGATTATGGGTCACATGTTTGGAGTAAATGTGCTAACAACCATATACTTCGATTGCATTCGATAACAGCAAACTCCAAACAAAATACTTAAAATGATGCTTAATATACCTTGGCACTATTCCCCAAAAGTCTAGATAAGAATAGAAAATTTATTCGAGCGATACAATGCATCTTGTGGACTCTCCGAAAACAACTTAATCTCATATTTAACTATTTATTGGCGAAAAAAATGAATAAACAAAAAAAGAAAAAAAGATTTAACCATTATAATTGTTATTGATTTTCCATTTTTCTTCTATGCTTATATACCAATGTTTGTGTTTAACAATCCATTTAATTAATCATTTATTTATCTATTAATTTATTGGTTAATGGTTTTATTTGTTTATTAGTTTACTTTTTTATTGATTTATTTATTCATTTTATAATTTATTTGCTAATTTATTTAATTAATTACTTATTTATTTAATTTTATTTGATTAACTTGTAAAGCATATTTTAGATCAGCTCTTACTTTCTTGCCTCCCATTCTCTCCAATTTTGGAAAACTTATTTTTAAAAATTTGAAGAAAGTTTTTCTTGTAGCTTTTCCTTCGACTTTGCATTAAATTTATATTATTATTTGCAATGATAATGCTTTTTTCAGAAGGAAAGTAGAGTACAGCTAACTGTGCAAGTTAGTCTTAAGTAAGTTAAAATAATTTCAGCTGCAATAAAATATACAATACTAAGACTGTTAGCTTTAACAGCCCGAATTTTGGTATTCCAATGTCAATTAATTGCAGCACAGTAACTTTGCTGAATTATTTGCTGTAGGATTTAAAGCTGAGATTTCAGCGTCCTAGCCTCCGAGTTTTGTGGGTTAGTGAAATGTCTGTACATAAGTTTGAGCCTTATCATAAGCATACTCTTTTGTCGGTGTAGAGCGTCGACTGTTGCGTTGCCGTATATATTGACATTGTCAGTTAGTTTGTACTTTCGAACCCATTGTTTGTTTAAGGGTGTCGGCCATCCATTTAAGGTAAGTGTCAATCTCCTCGTTCGACAAACTCCTATTGTATGGTGGGTTGAGCGAGTCCGAGGTCCCTACTCTTCTTTTGCGTTGTAGGGATAGGCTAAACTAATGGCGTTTTCCATTTCCGCGGAGAGAGACCGAAAAGATTATGGCGGATGAAAAAGTTTGAACTGTGATTTTGAAACTCTTTCAAGCCGACAACTTAGAAGTCTGAGCTGAACTGTGAATTCTTCTGTTTTTATTGGAAATAAAGGTTGTCATGTCGAAGATTTATATTTGTTATCTTATACAATGGATGGGATCCACGTCAATATCCCCAAACTAAACTGACCAATTGATACTCATTAAAAACAGATTAAAATCTTCTCAATCAGCTTTCGCCAGATAATTCTTTAAGGCGCTTTATCTTAATCTGCGTAATTTGAATATAAGAAATAAGCGTGAAGTGAATAAGTGAAGGAAAAAGAATATTGGTGATAAACTACACATTTATGCATATAGGTACGTAATTTATATTGAATGTGTTTTTAAGGCCGCAAATGTTGCAAAAGATTCCTATATTCCCCAATCATTAAAAAGTATGGCAACCCACACTTTGTGTTTCTTTTTTTCAATTTGTTATCTCTTTAACAATGTTCGGTCAGCGCAACAGTAATTTGTTCTATGTTAACCCCATTTTACAGTGACGTCTTTTATAAGTTGCAATTCCATTTCCTCTATACGTTTCTAATCTGTAATTTGATCCGTATTATAATTAATTTATTTATTTTATTAAGTATGCATCTCTGAACAATATAAGTTATAAGCTTTTTGTCTTTTTCAGATAGGTTGGACAATGATTAGAAAATATACCAATTATGATTTTTAAACAATTAAAAACTTAAATCTTTAAGAAAAGAAAGTAAAGTGGATAACTAGAAAAGTACTCACAAAAAGAAGTAAAGATATATGTTAGGAGTAAAAGATGGAGACTAAGGGATCATCGAAACGCTTTGAAGATGTTGGGACAGGGAGTACAATAATTGAATCTAATTGGATTTAAAAATGTCGACTGCCAGCTTGACATTTGTATCTTGATTGAATTAAATGAAGAGTTCTGTTCGCGCATTGGTTTTTCGAAAATGAGTAAGCGGGCATTATTCTTTAAATAATTTTCTTTAGTGCTAAACTGTCCGAAACTTCAAATATCTATCCAAAGGACAGCTAAATTTACAAAAGTTTCACAGCCATATAAAATTACTGGCAGGCTAAAGGATTTGATCAATTTGACTTTCACGAACAAATATTTTAACAAAAAAGTGATGAATATGAATATCCCTTGTCAAGTGTTGTTTGAAATAAACTCCGAAGTTTTTGAAAGAGCTTACAAACTCGAAAGCTTTCTTGTTAATAATAAGACAAGGAAAATTATTTTCTGCCCGTCCTCCATATTTCACCAGAGCTCTGGTTTTGGATGCATTCAGCTCTAATTGGTTTAGTTTTGACTACTGAAATATAGAGTTTAAATCAGCAATCGAAATCGACTATTAAGTTTTTTTGTACCTCTTTCTATATCTACACATCGTCCCCAAAATGGATGAATTGTGAGATGTCATTGATAAACAATGTGTACAAAAGAAGGCCTAAAACTGACCCTGGCGGATGGATTTAAATTTCGGCAGCCCAAACAAATGACACCCAACCTCGTTAATAATAAGAATAGATCTGATAAACTGGATTCCAAATAATATATCAGATTCTTTCAAACAATAGAGCCTTTGGTTTTCACACCAAAACTGCAACTCAAAAATCGCTCCAAACAATCGTTATGGATGGAACGGTTGTTTCATTACGTGTCTTGTGAAAGCCTTATGTACTGAGAATAATTTTGCCTCAAAATCATGGCCTGATTCATTCATTTCCAGCAGCTTATTGGATGAGGTACGACGTGCGTTGCTTATGTCGACTGGATTGTGTAAGATCGTAGGACAAGACACATTTACAAAATGTGTTGCGAAGTGGCCCAATACGTGTGACACACCTGGCACTCTCGGTTAAGGTGAAGATATTTTCACTTGACCTTTCAAGGTAAGCACAAGTTGGAGTTTTCGCATCATTTACCTTGAGCTGTGCGAAAAGGCTCACAATTTTATTCGCTGTTTCAACAATGTGTGACAATAAAGATCCTCCAGTGTTTCATTGTCTTTTCTTATGCAAAGAATTCGTGAGTTTTCTCGCGTCCTCTTGTTTCATAAAAGATTTATATATTTTTCAAATAATTTGTGAAACTATGAAACCCCCGTCTAATTATTTTACTCAACACTCCTTCAAATGGTTGCTGAACTTGACCATAATGTGCTTAAACAAACAAATAATATATTCAACAGCACTTCACATGCGACTAAAGCGTTTGTCAATTATTCTTATGATGTACTTCAAGCCAATTTGATAGCATTTGTATTATACAAATACATTTATTAAATCTTAATTTTCGTTTCACACTCAGAAAACTAACGCTCATGCGAATGGAAATTCATAAATGTTTTGCACGTGTATGTTTAAGCAAAAAACGTTGTTGTTACCTTGCAAAAGTAAATGAGTTTGTTTTTACTCTATTACACGACTCAATTGAGCGTATCACCACTTCTAAATCTCTAAATTCATATGACATCATTATAATTAAACAAGCTTCGATGCTGGCGCGGTACACCATCGTCGGCCTTACATATCCCTCATAGCTCAGTTCCCAACACAAACGAACAGGCCATTAGTCAAAGAGCGCAGAAATTTTTTGTTACAATCTTGACAGATACAAAAAAAAAAGGTTTAACTTGCAAAAAAAAAATCTAACTACAATACAATGCCTGGTGGCTTGGTGGATTAAAAGCAAAAGGTTGAAAAAAATATCTAGTTTTGGTCGGAAATTAGCTTTTTTTTTTACTGAAGTTCATTTTATTTTTCACTGAACTACACTCTAATGTCTATTATAATTATGTTTAAATGAATAACAGAATGCTTAAAATAAGATATCAAGATGCGCTTTATTTCATCTATGAAATAGACGAACTTATATCGCTGGAACAGCAACTCAAAATGTCTAAAGTTGTTTGTTAACTTCTCTAAAGTTTGAAGTTCTCTTAACTTTTTGAGGTCCATAGAGTGGGTTTCTATTGATGTTTTGTCTAATGACCCAAAGTTATTTCAATCGACAAGCAATTGCGTAATGAATCTCTGAAAATGATTGTTCTGTTTTATTTAAATGAATGAAATTGATAATTTGCTTGTTCTCTAAAAATGGTATCAGTTTTCTGATAAAAAATTAAAAGTTGGACTACTTTTTTACTCATTGTTCAAGAAATATTTTTTTTTTTCGAGAAGAAACTTAGCGTTCTTTCAAAGTATGTTTATTAAAATCTAGAAGTACAGAATCTGCGTAAGCCCTTTTTTTAACCAGTTTAAGAGAAAAACAAAGAAGAAACAAGCAAAATGTTAGTGTGTCAATTTATTGAGTAATTGATTCCTCAAGACAATGCTATGATACATAGAAATCTATCAAGGAAATTGTGGATGATTAGAGAAATAGTATGGACACAGGGAATTTCTTTCAAACCTAAACATTTGTAGATGATGTGCCACGGTATTAAATTAACAGATATGAAGGTGGATTGAAAAGAAGCTAGCCTTCAAATGAAAACGCAACACGTTTATTTTCGGCTTTGTCTTTTATTCAATTCTGCACTAGAATGGGCCAATAATTCAGCATAGAACAGCGCTGTTATATTTTTCCCCCAAAAGTGGAACACAGCGTGGGAGGGATTTCACATTCCTACTGATGGGTTGGAGAAGAAACTTCTTTACTCAACAGTACGTCCGAAGTTGTGTTGTGATATAGTTGGAGGGGTGAAATGCAACTGGCAATTTCGTTGAAATCTGAATTAAATGAAAGTAAAAAATTGTTGGGTCTTGCAAAGAAAACGATTAAGTTTAGTGTAGGTTAAATTCAATATTTAGTATTTATTTAGACAATTTTATTAGATTTATAAGACGACTTTACCAGTTGGCGGTTAGAAGAAGAAGAAGGAGTTGACTGTGATACAACTTAAAAAGAAAGTTCTTAGCGTTCAAGATTATAATAATGTATTAGTGTAAGAGAGAGATTTAAATAAATGTATGCATGTTGATGAAAGGCTTGTGTTGATATATACAAATACAAATGATTCTAACACTCCTCCTATCAACAAAGTCTGTAGTTTTTTTTTTTAATTTAAAATTAATAAAACAAAAATGCATATGAACTTCAATGACTTAACTAAGAAAATCCTTTAACAACTTGCTCAAGTACTAGCAAAAACAAATGAACTTCAAAAAAAAACTTTAAATTTAACTCAAATATTTATCTTCAAAATTTCTATACACTTCTGATTTTTCTGTCTCGGCAATCCTTTGGTTAGGATGTCTGCAGCCATTTGGTCTGTTGGTTTGTACTGGATTTTGATTTCGCCCTTCTTTTGCGCATCTTGAGTGAAGTGGTATCTGATATCCACGTGCTTGCTTCGACCATGATGACTTATGCTGTTTGAAAGTTGAATTGCGCTTTGGTTGTCGCAATATAAGATCGTAGGTTCCGACACGAGTTCACCCAAACCAATATCTGTAAAGAGTTTTCTCAAAAAAATCGTTTCTTTTGTTATTTCAGATAAAGCCATATATTCAGCTTCCATAGTCGACAAAGCCACAGATTTTTGTTTTTGCGACTTCCAACTAATCGGACCGCCTCCAAAAAGAATTACGAATCCGGAACATGACTTCCTGTCATCTAGATCTCCTGCCCAATCAGAATCGACGTACCCCCTCATATATGATTTTTGACGAAGAAATCGTATGCAGTAATTTCGTGTACCTTTTAAATATCTTAGGACTCTCTTTGCAGCAACCCAGTGACCTTTACCAGGATCGTCCAAGAAACGGCTTAAGCAGCTTACGGAAAAGGAGATGTCCGGCCTTGTCCCATTAGCCAGATATATTAATCCTCCAACTAGTTCCCGGTAGGGTATGTCCTTCATATTTTGAATTTCCTCTGTTGTCTTTGGACTCATATCCTTTGATATCTTCCCTTTACTGTCGATCGGAGTTGAAACTGGCTTGCATTCCTTCAAACGAAACTTTTGTAGAAGATCATCTATATATCGCTTTTGGTCAAGTCTTATCTCGTTCGTAGCATCATTGATTTGGACGTGTATTCCCAAGATATTACTAACTTGACCCAAATCCTTCATGTTAAATTCACTCTTCAGCAACTGCTTTACTCGATTTAGCTCATCCATTTTAGCTGCTGCAATGAGTAAATCATCAACGTATATAATAACAATTACCTCAAATTCTTCTGTTTCTGAAACGAAAATACAGGGCTCGACGCTGGACTTTTTCATACCCATAGAAAGCAGAAAATTAGTTAATTTTTGGTACCACTGCCGACCAGATTGTTTAAGACCATAAAGTGGTTTCAAAAGCTGGCATACCTTATTAGGATCTTTTTCAAACATCTGTGGTTGTTCCATATATATTTGATCATTGAGATCCCCTTGGACGTAAGCTGCCACAACGTCCATGTGATGAATTTTCAACATCCTTTCAGCGCATGTTGCAAAAAATGCTCGAATTGCTTCAAAACGAGCTACCGGTGCGAAGACTTCTGTATAATCAATAGCGTAACGTTGCTCACATCCTCTTGCTACTAGTCGCGCTTTAAATTTACTGACCGAACCATCGATGTTTCGTTTGATTCTGAACACCCACCTGTTTGTTATGACTTTACCTGTTATAGGTCGATCCACCAATTTCCATGTACCATTTTCTATTAAAGAATTATACTCGTTCTTCATTGCATCCATCCAGTCAATTTTGTTTGGTCCATTAAGGGCCTCTGCAACAGATTGTGGATCTGATCCTTCCTCCTTCTCTACCTTTGCACTCAGCATTGCTGTGTCCTCTTTGTTTAACTTCCGTGCTCTTAATTTTGTTCCATCTCGTACAATTTGTGGTAAGCCCTTGTGCTTCACTTTTGACTTTGGAGTCTCAACTCGTCTTAATACTAAATTTCTTTCTTCTTTGTCTTCCTGCTTCGATTTTTGAGTCTCAACTTTGTTTTCGGCTACATTTCTTTCAGTTTTCTCCTCTTGCTCAGAGTCACTCATATATTTTACATCTTTTTTGAATAATTTTTCATGTTTTTGAACAACGTCGGTTTCATCTTGTTTTATTTCCACTTCATTATAATTTTCTTCGTTGTGATCAAAATTATTTTCCACTACAGTGTCTATTATAGTATATTCATATGTATCGGGGCTATTAACACTGACTTTTTCAAAAAATTTTACATCCCGGCTTTTTATAATGTTATTTGTTCGACAGTCCCACAAACGGTAGGCCTTTGACTCATTGCAGTAGCCGACAAAGACATATTCACTTCCTTTGGCTTCAAATTTCCTTTTTCCTGGTCGTTTATCAAGAGCAATAACTTTCGATCCAAAAATTTTCATATAACCAACACTTGGCTTTCTTCCATGCCATGCTTGAAAAGGAGTTTCATCCTTGAGAGACTTCGTCGGACACCTGTTCCTTATGTGCACTGCCGTATGGATCGCTTCAGCCCAAAGCCCTTGAGGAAGATTTGCTTGTATAAGCATAGACCTTGCCATTTCGACAAGCGTGCGGTTTGCACGCTCCGCAACGCCGTTTTGTTGCGGCGTATATTCCACCGAAAGTTGCCTGCTGATTCCAGATTCCTCTAAAAGCTGCTGAAAGTCTTTGGACAAATATTCTTTTGCGTTGTCTGTTCTCAAACACTTAATTCGTTTTCCAGTTTCGTTTTCGGTTCTCATTTTAAATCGCTTGAAAGATGACAAAGCTTCGGATTTGTGTTTTAAGAAGTCGACGTGTATGTATCGTGTTTTGTCATCAATAAAAGTAATAAAATACTTTGCTCCTCCAAGTGATTGAGTAGTAAATGGTCCACATATGTCGGAATGAATTATTCCAAGAATGTTCTTGTCTCTGCTTCCACAATTCTGGAAAGGTAATTTCTTTATCTTTGCTTTTTCGCATGTAACACAATCTACTTTCATTTTTAAAAAATCACAATCCATACCCAAAACCATGCTTTTCAATTTGTCCATGTCGTTCTGATTTAAATGCCCCAATCTCTGATGCCATTTTTCAATTTGCTCTGCTACTGTTCCTGCTTGTTTCGCTGCTATTGATGCCTGTTGACTTCTCTGTTTATTCATTTCCACAATATAGAGTTTTCCTTTTTTGTTTGCTGTAAATAGTATCGAACCATCATTTTTAAAAATTTTAGCACATGTATTGTCGAATTCTATTTTATGTCCCCGTTCTGTGATTTTTGGCACAGAAATTAAATTTTGTCTTAACTTTGGTGCGTAAACCACGTTCTCCAGTGTTAAAATTTGTCGATTGCCAGTAATAACGTTCACGGAGCCAACTCCGTAACCATTTATGATGCTCTGACCAGCGGTTTTAATTTGGCATTGGTCACTATAATTTAAACTGACAAACCATTCTTTACTTTTGCACATGTGTGCAGTAGCTCCGCTATCTAAGCACCATTCACTTGCTCTAATATTGACGTCACAATCGTCTGCACTCAAAGTAGAGATAAGTACAGTACTTGTCGATGGGCTTGCGGTATTAGAAAATTGTGTGCTTGAGTAGCTTCTGTTTCTGCAAACTGATGATCGATGTCCAGGTTTCCCACACTGGAAGCAATTTCCGTAAAATTTGTTAAATTTTGGCTTCACACTAACCGGTCGATGAACTTTATTTTTGGGTTTACTATAGAATGCATTCTGCCTGCTTTCGTCCCGTTCGTTTTTTTCGCTTCTTCTTGCTTCTTCTTCTAGCAATTTTGTTCTCAGTTCTTCTGGACTAGGTAGCTCGTCACGTGAATCGATTGCAATGCGGAAATTTTCAAATTCTTCGGGGAGCGTATTTAGCAACATGATAGTCAGTAACTCACTTGGCACTGTTATACCGGAATCCGTCAACTGCTCAGATTTAGACATAAAATCATTCACGTGTTGCGCCATGGTTTGATCTGCTCTCTTTTTCATGTGATACAATTGCTTGTACAATACAGCTTTCCTTATCGGTCCCTTTGATTTGTAAATTTGCTCAAGAGTATCCCATGCTTCTTTCGAAGTGTTGGCTTTTTTCACGTTTCCAATTTCACTCGGTTTTACACATAGCAGGATCAGAGCCAGTGCCTTTGAATCTTTTGATTCCCATTCTTCAATGATTAATTCTTCTGTTTTTGGCTTAATTTTAGCACCACTCACATAGCCCCATAAATCATTGAAAATTAATACACTTTTCATATGTACTTTCCAAGATTCGTAATTTCCGTCATTAAGTTTTTCAATCGTGTTTGTGCTATTCATATTCAATTGCTTCCAATTTTATTTTTGAATTTTATATATGAACTCCGGAATGAAATTTTTAAATTTAATATTCAGACAAAAAGAAAATAATAATAAAATTGTTAATTGAAATTAAACTTTCACAAGCCCTGGGCCCATAACCTGTTGGGTCTTGCAAAGAAAACGATTAAGTTTAGTGTAGGTTAAATTCAATATTTAGTATTTATTTAGACAATTTTATTAGATTTATAAGACGACTTTACCAGTTGGCGGTTAGAAGAAGAAGAAGGAGTTGACTGTGATACAACTTAAAAAGAAAGTTCTTAGCGTTCAAGATTATAATAATGTATTAGTGTAAGAGAGAGATTTAAATAAATGTATGCATGTTGATGAAAGGCTTGTGTTGATATATACAAATACAAATGATTCTAACAAAAATTAATAAGAATTAAATGAGAATGAGAATTAATATGTTCTTGAACCGCAAATGTAACTTGTACTTACTCTTAATTTTTCACTTAGTGATCGATGCGTTTCTTTTTTGTAAATTGTACCCACTGAATCTGAGATATATTCAAAATTTTATGCTTATTAAGCTTCCATTTGAGATATTTGAGGCATACCCATGGACTTTATTAAACCATTTTCAAAACCTTATTTTTTTTTAATTTTATTTGGCAACAATTGCCATTCAAAAAATCCTAACCAATCCTTAATACGACAATAAATATTAAGTAAAACTATTTTTAACATATTGAACTAGTAGTCTTTTGAAACTTAAAAAATCATTTTCGATCTATCTGTTGTAGAGTATTTCAGAAAACAAGTCTTCATAAAATTTTCTAAAACAACATTTATAGGATATTATAGGATATTTTAAAGGATATAGCTATCCAAACGAGACATTATCAATGATCAATGTGTTTTTCATGTATCGAACAAGAGTCGAAACCGCAGACAACCGATGTATGAATTTTTTAGGGAAAGTTAATAATATGTTTATGGGGATTTGGCGAAACTGTTGCGGTTAAAATGTAGCGGTTTCATTCACAGTAGTTTGCGGTGTGGGGATAGGTGGCATACGTGTGGTTTGTGGTGACGTCATACTGAGGGGTCACGTGGTGTTCGTGGTTTCGTCAAGTGGTCAGTGATCTTGAGTATGGCGCATGCGATACTATGGCGTTTGATTGACAAGATTCAAGAACAGCAGCTTGGTATCAAGGTGGCGTTTAATAATGTATAACATGAGTTATTTACAGGCATGAGTCATGTTTTTTGGACAAAGCAAGTGTATTTGATCATTGCACAGCATAAGTAATTCGGTTACATTTCATAAGTAATGGCGATTAATGTATGAATATGTGATGATTTGTTGTGGTTAACCCAGTTAAGTGATCGACTGTTGGACAATTTTTTTGGAAGTATATATTTAAGACTTATATGATCGCGGTTTTTTGAGAAAATTCTAATGACAGCAATCAAAGTGCTTTTTGGTATCTTTGGGGCATTAAAGGAGTCAATATAACGTTCAATATGTAGTTATATTTTTAATTCAAAAAGTTGGCTTCGCAAATTGCTTCGAAATTTCACGATAATTTACAATTATGAATTCGGAATAATAGGGATCAATCGACAATCAAATGAAAAATGGAACAGATAAACTAACACAATTTAGAAACAAAAAATGGAATTTCCAGCTTTTGCAATTGAAAAATATTAAAAAAAAAAACTCAGCGAAGACATAATTACAATAAAATTTGATAAATTTACTGACGAATGGAGAACATACACTGTTGCGAAAATCTTGTTCAATTCATACCACTCCAGGAGAGATTAAAGCTTTTAGACCTTTTAATCCCTTAGTAATGCCCAAAATATGCTTATGAAGATATTCCAGCTTGGTTATTCAAAATAAGACTTTTTCAATGGTGATCCTAAATAAATGTGAAATTAAGTGATGGATTGTACAGAAATAATTGGGTGTAACGAAATCATTCTCTTTTTAATTATAATTGGTTGCACTTGTTTTTTTGTTTTTTATACTTAAGATTTTTAGGCAAACAATTTAAGAATTTAACCACGATTTAATTGAAATCCATATCATTATTACAAAGTTAACATTTAAGTTATCTGAAATTTGATTTATTGATTGTTATAAGTCTTTGATTTTTTGGTTCAGCGAATTTACTATGGCTACCAGTTTAGTAGTTTTTCTTATTTTATTTTAATACGCTTAATGAGAATGTCAAAGTTCGAGTAAATTGTGTTGCACCATATCGAGAACATATTCCAATTGTAAATTCCATATCGAGAGTCTTGTAGGTGACGATAGTGTGAGGAGTAATAATAACTTTAAATCTTTTCATGTCGTCGGCGTTAAAGGATTGTTGTGAGTATTTGATCAAGAATTGTCAATGTCATTGGTTGACAAAATGAACACCATAGGACCAATATATCGAATCTCCTCGATAAAGAGGAAATAAACCGGGTGACACGAATGACATCGAGCATCAATAATTAACGGGGTCCAAGTTGGCCTGAACTTCAAGAGGATGCTAGTAAATTACAAGGAAACAACCGGTAAAGTAGGTGACTTTTAATAGTTAATGCAACGGTCTGCGCAAATATAGCTGTGGTGAAACTCAACGAAACCGGATGCATCTGTAAGCTTCTGATGCGTCCTGAAATTTGCGAACAAACCATGATGAGATTATTGAGCTAGCTACAAAAGACACTGTAATTGAAACGAATTTCGGTTGCAAATAGATTCCGGAAATCAGTCAAGGGCACTGAACGATATCTACCTGATGGAAATTTAACATTCTCAAGCCTGAGAACATTCTCAAGTGGGAATGAAGAAATGCTAGTACTGGATCGCTGCAGCAGCATTTTGTATTGCGGGACCAATGCTTTCGTTGAGGGAAACTGGGACAGACTTGATTAGTCTAAGTTTCGGCGTTGACTTATCTTATAAGTCGCTTTTCGTACTAAGTATTTTTTTGAATTGTAATTAAATCAGGTTAAGGACCTTTGACCGTAATCAATACGCTCGCATCCAGCATTCACTTTCCCTCTACTCACTCTCATTGGCGAAGATAGCTCCATATGCTTGGTCTTACTTTTGAAATGCCAACGAAATTTCTCATGTTATGTAATGTAAAATGCCACCTTGTACATTCTATTTTTAGAACAATCCGATAACAAAATACAAAATTCGCCGGCGCTTAACTTTACTACAAACGACCTTGCAAGTCTTCTTTTGAAATGCTTGAAACCACACGTGAACCCCCTGCCCTCCCGCGACAAACTACTGATAAGAAAATCGCTACAATTGTGCAAGTAAACGACGTAGTGACTAAGACCAAGCACGCGGAGCATGACCTGGTTCCCATGATCTGACACCCACACATCCGCTGCAGTGCAACGTGCCGTACCTGCTACGACGGGAACGCTGATCTGGTGACTGGCTGGCGAGTGGGAACTTAGTTTTTAGGTATTTTATGATTGTTAGTTTAGTTTTAAGTTTACCGTGAAGTCGTTCAGTTTAAAATAAAATATTTTTTGAAATTACAAAAACTTAATAAAGTTTAATTTAAACAAAGCCCCAATAAAACACTACTGAAGTTTTAAAAAAACTTATTATTGACGTTTTGAATGCAAGACACCTAAATTATCAAGATTGAGGTTTAACGAGTGTAACGACCCTTTTTTATTTAATACCATGGTTCCCAAAAGAGCTGTCGCGCCAGCTAAAATTTTCGAAAGTTTACATTTACATAACCGTGAAGGTTAGAGACAAAGTTGCATTTTTTTCGGCAATTTTCTTTAAATTTTAAAAGGCTTTACGTGAGCTCTTCTTCATGACCTTGAAAAGTCCATTTGCAAACAAATCGACTGAGTGACTCACCAAGGAGCACGCTGTTGATTCACTCGGAAGGACTATTTATTGTCATGGTGGCAATATTTAACTACGTTTACTATAAAACTGGCAACCGTCATATACATACAGAAGACTCGCGTTAGCGTGAATTGCATTGACATCTCTAAAACATCAACAGCAACTTTCGCTTAAAGTAAACAGTTACATTGAGCAAGCTGTATTTTAATTAGAAATTTATTTATCTTGGTAGAAGACTTTGTTTTGCAAGCCAATTCGTGTCACCTTATTTTGTTCTTCGATGTTCATTGCGTTATTTGTTATAAATTTTCATATCTTGCCTGCTACATTTTTGTGGTTTTTCTTTATTTAATGTCAATAAACTTTTTTATTAATCAACTAATGTAATAACTTTTTGTTAAACGTGAACTCTCTTACAAACGGAAGCAGGCTGGGTTTATCATTATTCGCGTTACGTATGCAGAATGCTGCATTTATTTGAGACCCATTAACTGTCTTAAATAATCCAAGCCCAGTAGTAAAAAAAATGTTTACGCACCTTTAAATATTCAATAATCATACCAACGGAAAGTGTGTTTTATGCACTCAGCTATTGTTTTGCAGAGATTTTCTAAGAAAATTATCAATCCAAGTCATCCAACCACCAGCATATCATTAGTTGATGAAATTTCAAATAAAAAAGTTCAAATAAATGTTATTCCTCTTGTGTTGTTCCTGTGGTGTTTTTGTCAGTTCTTAATTGTTTTTGTCTTTTTTTATTTCGAATATAATGTTCCATGTTACCTACATTTGTGCATAGTTGTTGTGTTACTTTTTGCTCAATGCTCTGCTATGAAAAAACAAAAAGAGAATGTAAGCTATGGAATGCAGTGTCTGAACACGGCGGAGTACTGCGCACACTGCCACATGACCAAATCAACATCAAACTTAATGCTTCTATTTTTGTTAACTACCGAGGTTTTCATATATACATAAAGCGGTCAACGACAGCTCTCCGTCATAGCTCGTCTAGATACTGCTGAAGATGTTAAGCTGTATCAGCATCAGCGTTAGCATTACAGTGGTATACGAATTTCTCTCTTTCTGTAGCCTTTTTCCGTTGTTCAATTTTATCAGCATGTCGTCCTACTCCATGCTTCAGTTAAGTTGTGTGGTAGTCAAATACCAATGTGTACAACAAGGCAGCAAACCGAAGCTTCTGCTTGTATCCTCACAATGGGAGCGTATAGCAAGCAGAAAAAGCAACCAACCAACACCATCAAAACAATACCATGGTTTTTATGAATGGAATTACTCGCTTAGAGGAATCTAGATCGATAAATCCTGGAGAATCCGTCTCTTCAGCATTTCTCTCGTTTTGGTGCAACTTTTTCAAATCTTTTTTCTGAACTAGTCACAACATAATGAGTTATGGAGTTGATACAAATTTCGCAGTCTTGTGTATTTGTATGTTCTGAGGATAAACATTTTCGTATATAATGGATTCAACTACGTTACGTATAGGTGTACAACAACCCTGTGATAGTAGAGATTAGTTTATTATTTTAAACCAAGAATATGTTTTGAACTTAAGCTAATGATTTTAACAATTTTAACTTTGCCAATCGATAGATCAATACAGACAGAGAAAATATTCCATTCACACGATGACCATAGCAGATTCTGATGCGAAATTTGGCCATTGTTTTCAGTTAAATTGAACAAACTGAATATTCTGGTACATAATATGTATCAAATGACATACAAATTCTATTTGGAACTCAAATCTATAGCACGTAAAAAACCGTCGTAAAGTAAAGAAATTCGAAAAAAAATGTTTTTTCTTTCCTTTTAAAGCTACAAATAAACGTCCGATCTTTGGTGTTCTTTGCAAATGTTTATGTGTTCTTATTATTCACTTTTCTTGAGAGCTTTGTGAACTTTACTTTTCACTTTATGCAAAATTTGGATTGATATCTTCAGTATTCATTGCTGGTAATTTGGAACCAAAGAATGCAATGCCTTTTATAGAATTAATACAATTTTATGCTCAATTCAACATTTTATTGTCTAAAATAAAATAACACACTTTAGTTTAAGGCTCTGCAAGTGTTGTTCAAAACTCGTGTATTTAGCAAACTGCTTCCTTTATTGTTTCTTATTCAAGTGAGTTGTTTTTTCTATTTTCACTGCCTCTGAAAACAGTTCTTTTTACTTTTGGAAGATAATTTGGGCTAGTACGAATTCCAACCGTGTCATTTTTTAAGTTTGGTAGATTTGCCAAACCGCCCCGGAACATGGTTCCTGATCATTAAGCTTAGAGTACCAACCCTTTAACGAAAGCAAATTATATAATTGCCTGAATTATGATAAATTAAAATAAGGATAAGGACAAGGATAATTTTTTGCCTTGTACAGCTTTTTAATTAGGCCTTCGATGCTAGTTTTCTGCGCTTATTGACTAAGACATCGCCAATATTATTATTCGGTTTTAAGAACGAAAAAAACAATATTCGTTTTATCCTGTTAACAATTTTATCTCGGTTTGAATAGTATCTATCACTAGTGACCGACAAAAGATTCGGTTTCGGTCAAAAAATTGGTTTGGCCACCATAGTAAAGCTATGAAGAAATGGGAACATAGATTTCTATAGCTTGATATTGCTATGGCCATGCATTCACAGAGGAGATGGTATCATTTGACAAACGCCTTACCTTTCCGCATGTGTGTCACTAAGACAGTGTCCCATAAATTTGAGATTGCCAAAGGAGTTGAGACTCAAGTTTAATAGATTTCTGAGTCTCTTTTTGTTAAAGCGTATCCAGGTTTGTCTGGTGACGTTGCAAGATGGTTCATTTACCCATGAGTTACTTGTCAGGCTGTTGTATTTATATTTCATGCTAAATATAAGCTAACGGGATGTCAATATGTTGTGAGGTGCAGCTGTTAGATTGTATTGTAACTTCACTGACAAGCTCATCACCGGTTTGCTGTGCAGTTTCTGTGGAATACCCGGCGTTTCTTGACAAGCTTTAATGTAGTGTTTAGTCCAGGGACGCATTTTACCGCAGCTTGGCTGTCGGTGAAAATGAATATTTCCTTTGCAGAAATGCTACTATACAGCCACTTTGCGATCGTGGTAAAACGTCGAAGGCGGGCTAAACTTACACTTTTTGTTCCCTTTTGACCCATAGGTTGATATCGTGATGGATCCGGCCGATATCGGGAAATCTATATCCCACTGCTCACAGTGCTATAAAAACAAAAATTGGAGACACGACAGCTCTTTTTAAAACCAGTGCGTGTTAAATTTTTCGTTGACGACGGGGGTTGGATTTCAGCTTATTGCCGACTCTAAACGGCCCCAGAAGCCTTATCTTGACATTTTTACTCATCGGAGGATTGTCAATCACTCGCAAGATGTGGGGCCCGTGGTAAGACCATCTGCCATTTTGCTAGCGGGAAACTAGGGGATACTTCGAAGTTGGAGGCAAATTTTTTTTTTTTTGAAATTTGTTCGGTTTTTGACGAAACTTAGACCGAGGCCAAAGATTCTTTTATAGTGTCACATTATCACGTCACTTAGCTTATAATTGAAACCTGCATTCATATAGTATATTAAACTCTGAAAATCCAAACGTATGTTTATCGTTGTTCGGTAAACAAACAGTGATGAATAGACTTACGTTTCGATTCACGAAACGGGAAGAAGATTTCGCCTGTTTTTTGGGGGCTCATACTTTGTGTATGAGCCCATTCATATCGCATAGCAAATAACGAGTTAACATAAGAAACCTATAATATAATAGTCCCTGTGTCAAAAGATGAAACTGTTTTTTTTTTTTTTTTTTGCGTCGTTTGAAAAAGTTAAGTCTACATCTGTCCACTTTAAAGAAATTGTGCTGAAAGACCTACACCTGTACATGTACAAATGAAGCAAAATCCACAATTCAACGGCTTGCTAGAGCAGCAAAAGACCCTTTTGTTGATTGAAAAATATGATTAAATATGAGTAGTGACTAGTTTCATATTTGGCTCAAATGGTTTTAGAATTCATGGACTTAGGCAAATCCAGAATAACTGCAGTAAAGGGGATCTTTCTGCTCGAGATGAGATTCAACGATAGTTTTATATCACTAAATGGACCAGTAACTTGACTTTTGAACTTATGGCAATTATATGCCTTGTAAGCCAATATTCATCGCGTTATTGGTGGTATTTGTCCAATGCCCTTAAAAAAGACCGTCAGAATGGGTATTGTCGATGGTATATGGTGCCTTGTAAGCAATTTTCTCGCTCTCAAGAGGTTATAACCACTCTTATAATGCGCGTCGGACCGAGTGGGGAGTAGAATTAGGAGAAGAATGGAAAGATTTTGAATTGGTTTGAAACTCAGATATATTTTGGTTTCAATTGGAGAACTTGTCCTATTAGCTTTCGCTTGATCCGCATGATTTGATTCGAAATAAGTTGATATTCGAAAAAGTTTGGAAGATTGATTCTTCACCCTGCTGCCAGCGTCACTGTCAGCTCAACAGCAGAGCCATTGATAGATAATCTATAGATAATCTACTCACTGCAAACAAATTTTTTTCAGGATTCGAACGTGGGAGCTATGATTTCATCCAATTTAAAGGCACGTTCTGCTGATTGCTAATGAAACTCAAAATCCATTCCTCTCGTTATTTTTAAAATCATATTAATTTCCACACTTTATTGTTTTTCCCAAGTCTTGACAACACTTTTTCCGTATAAAAATTACAAAGATATACATATATACTTCATATACAGTGACTCCAAAGCACAATCGGACAAGCGCTGGTGTGATAAAAATGTGCCATCAACCTTACAAAAAATTTGCTAAATGCATTGTTTTTTCACCTTTATTAACACTTCATGTTCTTTTCTCTCTGAATAATCAAAAAGAAAACAGAACTTTCCTAGTTGAAACTGTAAATTTCTATAGAAAAACAAAAAGAAGTCAATTTCTTGGACTCAACGAATAATCGGACAAAGCAAAACTACAATGCTAGAAATGAAAAAATCAATATTAAGTCGCATATCCTTTGGAATGGATGTCACCAGGTTTTGGCATACTTCCGGCTATATGGAGTTCCTTTCAGCTAATTCTTCCCAAAGGTGCTCAATTACATTAAGGTCTGGGCTCTGTTCAGGTGTTTGTATTAGTTTTGGGCAGAGATGGATCAAGCAAAGCTTTGCCTGATGTGTGTTTGAGACCATTGTCTTGATAAAAGGCAAAGTTGTTCGCGATACACAATTTCTCTGCATTTTGTTTCACATTTTGCTTCAAATTATGGCAATTATATGCCTTGTAAGCCAATATTCATCGCGTTATTGGTGGTATTTGTCCAATGCCCTTAAAAAAGACCGTCAGAATGGGTATTGTCGATGGTATATGGTGCCTTGTAAGCAATTTTCTCGCTCTCAAGAGGTTATAACCACTCTTATAATGCGCGTCGGACCGAGTGGGGAGTAGAATTAGGAGAAGAATGGAAAGATTTTGAATTGGTTTGAAACTCAGATATATTTTGGTTTCAATTGGAGAACTTGTCCTATTAGCTTTCGCTTGATCCGCATGATTTGATTCGAAATAAGTTGATATTCGAAAAAGTTTGGAAGATTGATTCTTCACCCTGCTGCCAGCGTCACTGTCAGCTCAACAGCAGAGCCATTGATAGATAATCTATAGATAATCTACTCACTGCAAACAAATTTTTTTCAGGATTCGAACGTGGGAGCTATGAATTCATCCAATTTAAAGGCACGTTCTGCTGATTGCTAATGAAACCATATTCAAAATCCATTCCCCTCGTTATTTTTAAAATCATATTAATTTCCACACTTTATTGTTTTTCCCAAGTCTTGACAACACTTTTTCCGTATAAAAATTACAAAGATATACATATATACTTCATATACAGTGACTCCAAAGCACAATCGGACAAGCGCTGGTGTGATAAAAATGTGCCATCAACCTTACAAAAAATTTGCTAAATGCATTGTTTTTTCACCTTTATTAACACTTCATGTTCTTTTCTCTCTGAATAATCAAAAAGAAAACAGAACTTTCCTAGTTGAAACTGTAAATTTCTATAGAAAAACAAAAAGAAGTCAATTTCTTGGACTCAACGAATAATCGGACAAAGCAAAACTACAATGCTAGAAATGAAAAAATCAATATTAAGTCGCATATCCTTTGGAATGGATGTCACCAGGTTTTGGCATACTTCCGGCTATATGGAGTTCCTTTCAGCTAATTCTTCCCAAAGGTGCTCAATTACATTAAGGTCTGGGCTCTGTTCAGGTGTTTGTATTAGTTTTGGGCAGAGATGGATCAAGCAAAGCTTTGCCTGATGTGTGTTTGAGACCATTGTCTTGATAAAAGGCAAAGTTGTTCGCGATACACAATTTCTCTGCATTTTGTTTCACATTTTGCTTCAAAATGTTAAGGTCAACAAACTTGTCCATTTTTCTATCAATTAAATGCATATTGCCTTCTCCAGCACTCGACATACAGCCCCAAACCATAACAGAGCCTCCTCCATGCTTAACAGTGGCTTTTGTATTTTGATGGTTAAATTAGATATTTGGTTAACGCCACACAAACATCTTGCCATCCGACCCATGCAAATAAAATTTGCTCTCGTCGTTAAACAAAACCTTATAATAATAAAAAGCATCAAGGGAAATGTATTTTAAAATTTATTTATTTATTTATATTTTAATTTATTTATTTACTTATATATTTATCCACGTGCTTATTTATTTATTTATTTTCTTATTTATTTATACACTTGCTTATTTATTTATTCGTCTATTTGTTTTTTTCTGTGCACTTTCTTGTTTGTTCACGTATTTATTTATTATTTGTTGATTTATCTGATCATATTAATTCTTCACCTGTTTAATATATCTAATTTTATTTATATATATAAAATTTTTTATATTTACATATTTATATTTGCATACCTATGTAACTTTTATTAACTGTCATATATTTATTTCTTTTCTTTTTCCTATTTTGAATGTATTATATTGAAGGTTTTTGTGGAAAGTTTCCCTCAGAAGAGTTCTTTTTATTTGACTAATATTATTGTATAGAAACTAAATTGTTTTTCAGTAGAAAGATATAGAAACTTAAAAACTCTGTAAGTAAAATGTGCGGTAACATACCAATTTGTAATTTTTTTTTACCAAATAAATAATAATAGGCAATAACAATTTTAAAATGATTTTCCATCAAATAACCTGATTCCGAAAATTCTCTGTTTTTAGTAAACCCTCAATGGCATATTCTACTCTGTTGTTTTTACTTTAAGGCTTATAAATGATTTTTTCTGGCAACTATCCCAAAGTAATCGTATCTATGTAATGTAAAGCGAATAGTATTCAGGCAAACATCTTTTTCAGTGCGTTTTTCAAGGACATCCTTAGTTCTCTTGCAGTTTTAAAAGGATCTTGTTTGATTTTTATCACTAGCGTTTATTTCGCTCATTTAATATTTTGCATTGACCTTCCCTGCATTCATTGGCAAACCTAAACGGAACCGTTTCATAATGTCGTGGACGGTGGATTAACTTTTTTCAACCAAAACGGCAATTTCTCTATAGGTTTTGACTTCAAAATATTTTGCCTTATTTCGACAATAGATTGTTTTCCACTTGGAGCCAGTTGAAATATACTCTAATTTCGTATTACCTTCTGCCACTAAATGCAATTTACAACTGAATTTGAAAACAGTCAAAGAAATTGACTTCTTTTTGTTTTTCTATTGAGATTTATAGATACAACTAAGAAAGTTGTGTTTTTTTTATTATGAAAAAAGAAAAGAACATGAAGTGTAAATAAAAGTGAAAAACCAATGCATTTAGCAAATTTTTTTGTTAGGTTGACGGCACATTTATATCGCTTTGGAGCCACTGTATGTACTTACAATAAAACAAAACTATATTTGAGTCATGGCAACACTGAATATGGCTTTTACTGAGCTCGAAATGCCTTCTTTTTTTTTTTGCTACACGAAACGTTTGCCATCGCCTTGCTTGCGAATTGCTGTGCGACATCCTTTGCTTAATGTTGGGAAGGTCAACGCACATAGTGTATATGTAGACACTTACGTGTATAATGTAATAAATGCTCCCTCATCCAAATGATAAATAGTTTTTATGAATGCGTTTAGTTTCGTTGAAGTTTGATTAAACAAAAAACTAAACGATGTGCTATGTATAATGCATGTGACTGTGTAAAGAGGTTTGTACGAATGTGAATGTGGCTATGAGTATATATGTATATATTCAATAATATAAGTTAAATTATCCTCCACCGACCCTAGTTGCTGCTCTTCGGGAGGCCTTTCGCCAAACCAACTCGCCGATTGTGCTTGCTGATTTGTTCTAAGACAGAAGCATTTGGGGTTAAATCTTCAGACAGTTTTTTATGCGTATATGCTCCAAGAGAGAGAGAAAACGTGCATTTCAAAGTCTGGACGTTTTTCTTTAGGTATTTTTTTTTTTGCTACAGAATTACATTTGGAATGATAATTTTTTTTTTTAATTTGCCTCTAACTAATGACTACGCACAAACAGATTGTGCAATTGAAATGGTATTGTTCTTTCAGCATCAATTGCTGTTGAATAAATTAGCCTACGGCTTGAGAACCAGTTTTGTTTTAGGCCAGCCATTCGATCATCGTGTTTAAAAAAAAAAAGAGTTAAAAACCAATTATATATTTCGCTTGTTGATTAATAATGCTCAATTAAGTTATTATTTTTTAGACTTTTTGGGTAAGTTATGCAGAATCAATATGTATTTCAATAGAATGTTCACAAAAGACCCATAACTTATGCAGCGATTCAGGTTAGTTGATTTCATTACATTTTTAAGTTGGATATATCCAACATACATTTAAGTTTAACCGTGTAGAGCCTACTGAGAAACATTTATGCTCCAATTATTCCTCATGATAACTTAATTTTACTCAACTAGCTTACTCTCGTTTTGCGTGCGCTTTTAAATTGTCGCAGTACTTCAGTCTGCTATTGTTAACCAAACATTTGCAGTACACCCTTTGATAAAAACCTTAAAGATGTTTCTGTTTAAATTATATGTCAAGCTTAAACTAAATCAAAATAGCTTTAAATATTCAAATATTAACAATTGCATTCTGAAGCAACCTTTGTGTGATGTGGCGCTGTGTTTTTTGAAACATTTTGTTCCATATAACTGATCCAATTTGGGCCAAAGAAAACTTTCCAGTATTTTTCAATATTGTCTCTGGCACGAGTACGATAACTTCATGAGTTTACATGCGAATTTTTCAAAAACTAGTAAAGTTAACTATTTAGTTTAAACACAGGATTAAAGAACATGTTTCTGGCTTTCAAAGCCGGTATAGTACTTTATTGTAAGTGTTGCCGTTGTTTTTTTTTCATTTTAAGTAATTTTTTGCCCCTACCTCCTAAACGGTGCGAGATAGACCCCCTCTCTCATAGTAAAAAATGCTTTTTTTTGACCCCTGTACAAGAAATCATTATCAATTTTGAGCACCCAAGTTATCGTACTCTCCCCTTGTCTCTCGCATCCTAAAAGAAATATAGTAATTCCGCGATTTAGCGTAACCTTATATTTTACAACCTGCAAATTTAAATTGTGGTTTATGCAAAGAGAACTTTTTACAAACAAACTAAATTTATTTCTTTATAATTATTCTCACAATTAGTCTTCTCATACGGGTAATTAAAGTTGATATATATGTGTATATATTACAACCAATTTTGCGTGGACTACGTCGTCGCTCTTGTGTAATTTCCTCGACTGGCGTTGTTCATTTTGCCACCATGAGGCCACGTTTACACTGGTCGTACCACTCCCCTTCCATAGTTCTACCCATGGGTCCTAGAGTGAACGTCGAATACTGCCGGCTTAGCCGTTAGTCACTCATAAACGCTTCTCCGCGTCCGACCCTCGTCGTTAAATGCAGCATAGTGGTTTCTCTCCACTTGAAGAGTCCAAAATAAAATTATTGGGAGTAATTGATTCCTGGCTTTCAGCTTCAGTGTGAATGTCAAAGGTCGTGAGTTAACTGTGTTTTCCGTTTTCATCGGCATACTTCTAAGCAACTCACCTGAGGGGTTCCGAGTCACCCTTATAGCGTAGAGTACGGTTTTTACCGAACGCTACATTCGCTCCCAGCTGCCAATCATGTGGGGCGATCATGGAGAGATGAATTTCCATTCGGCCAACTCTCCTCGATCACTTGAAAATTTGATATCTCTATTTGTACTCCTTGTCATGCTATGAAGATACGGAGCGAGAAAATGCGCTAATTTGTTGTGGGCCCGAAGTAATCGAGCCCACAAATGAAGAAGGGCAACAGAACGAAGCACGCCGTGCGGCCGGTAATTGGGCCATTGTTGGTGGTTTTGTTTGAGCCCTTTCCAGTTAACATTTTAGACAGGAACCCGAAGCGCCGCTCTCACCTAAGCGATTTTGTAGCGTTGACGTAGTTCGTGGATAACAGTTACATGATTCTGATAATGGAACCGCTTGTGAACGTCAGATACAATTAGCGTCGTTATTCGATGTGACGGGAAAAATTACTGGTTTCTGCGAATCTTCGCTTCCATTTGTACGAAAGATGCCGTCGTTGTCAATTTGCTTGCAGGTGCTTCTCTGTGCTTCTTTATATACGAAGTTCTCTGCTCGACGGAGTTCTTTCCGTAGCAATAATCCGCTGATCCTATGAAACTTATTTTTCTTTTTCAGATTGTTGACAAATCGGAGAATGTAGGCGGAGCTTCTTACGAGCAAATTGTTGTCGCAAATATCAATAAAGTTATGAATGCTTCCTCGATGTGCCACTTGATGATGAGTAACGAATTGCGTATTTAGTTTTTCGTAATTGGGAGTTTCTCTAAAGTTCCTGTGGCCAACATATGGGTGGTCTACTCAGAATTCAGGCCTGTAAACCAGCGACTAGTCGCATTATATTCCGGAAGCTTTTGCTGCTTGGCCGCATCATATCCCACGTTCGTCTTTGATGAGATCCATCATCAGCTTGATACCTCAGTAAGAATCAGTATTTCGCTAATGTGCAATGCTACAAATTTTCGATACCTTCTGTGGTATGAACGGATTCCGGAGAGAACGGTTTTTGCGCTTGACCAAAGGTGCATCCGTGAGAAAACAATGTCAAACTTGACTAAAATTACCACCACTACTGGGCCTATGAACACTCAGGGTACGGACAAAGAACGCAATTTGCCATAACGCACAATATGGATAGTTTCTAAAAGTTTTGATAATTCTGACCAGTATTGAGGAAACTTATCGAGGTCACAATAGGCGACAAATTCCGAATAAAGATTTTTTTTTTAACAAATTTTGAAGAGTACAATATTTCCCCACCCTATTTCTCTTGAAGTTAAAACTGATTTTTGTACACCACAGGGCATTTTGAAAAAGTTCGAAAGCCCTTTGGACTTGAAAATGCGCATTCATCATTCCAAAAGTAACTCATTCTTAATACTAGTCTGGAAGAGCACAATGAAAGTCTTCATAGCACATATGAAATGTTAAGGCAAAGTATTAAAAATAATGAGTTGAGTAAGTGAATTTTTATGTTTTAGGTCATGTCCTTACGAACACAGGTATAAAACCTGATAAATTAAATCATACAATATTTGAAATTACGTTCTACTATGAAGCTAATGAAAAGTTTCATGGAAGTTACCGGTTACTATTGAAAATTATTTCGGAACTAAGCTCGAGTAGCGCAGCCTCCTACATAGTTTTTGAAAAAGGTGTGCAAATTTATTTTTGCAACACTTCCCTTATTAATGCATTTGAAAAATTAAAGAATTAAATTATGTAAGAGTTTCAATAATTATATAATTTTATTTAAAAATTCCTGGACCACAATTTAATTTTTGGCTCACTTTACATGTCCTATCATCTTAAAATAACTATGCTCTTATGAACTTTGATCGTAGTTTGTGGTCAGTTTCCCTTTACATTACAATTACAAATCCTACTGTTTTGCATTACTAAAATGAGATAATCTCATTGTTCTTAAAAACCTTCCTCTAGAAGCAGTAAACATTTACACTACCCTGTTTGACAATTTGCTAAACAATGCACATTATCGAGCTCATTGAACGACAGCGGTAGTATAACCAGTTCCTTAACGGAACAAAGACACACCAAATCTAGCAAATCTCCGGTCGAAAAGTCGCCTTCCCAACATAGGGTATTTGAAAATGTAATCAATAGAGCCCTGACCAAGTGCGTTGAGGACAAAACTATTATTCAGATAATAAATTCGGTTTCAGAGCGGGGCATGGTACCAAACATGACTCGTCTGAACAGACTTCTGCTGGAACATTTATATTAACAACGGTCTACAACGATGTAGTTATTTCGCTGATTTTCTTTACGATCTCCATAGCGAACGCAGATTGCGTACAGGTCAAGACCGAAGATCGAGGTCATCGTAAGTCTTTTGCAACGTGAATGCGAAAATATTCAGAATATTCTGACGATAAGAAGTTGGAGAGCAATTTCCAAAACTGTGAGACCAATCTGTTCAGGACTCCGTGGTCTCGGGCCTCCAATTATACTAGAAAGAAGGGGCGATTATTTTCTATCGTTGGACAAAAGGGGCAGCTGGCGAATCGAAGTGTTGTCAGCTACCTTGGGATCTGACTAGACCAATATCTACATTTGGCATCAGTGCCAAAGCGACCTTTGCCCTGACAAAGAGACTGTTTCAAGGTGTTTAAAGGTGATCTGCTACACGGCCCTCATTCGGCCTGTTCTTTTCGATGGATGTCCCGTGTGGTTCAACGTGCGAGCAAACTTAATGAAAAAGATTCGGGTTTTCGATACACGATGTTTAAGGGCTTCTCTCCACTTATACTATATAAAAATCCAGAGTCTGAGCACAAAAAATTGTATAGCAATAGGGATAAACCTGATCAGAGTGGATAACTTCCTGATTTAACCTACTGGGAGTCATATTGCAAGAGTAATGACTTCGATCAACAACTAGATCTCCGGGGCTTATTACCCCAATAATGTGCAGAATGAGACAATGCGCCTTAAAGGCCTTATCCCCCCTGATGCGATCCTCTTTTTAGATAGATAGATAGATAGCAGTATCGATAATCTTCCACGTTGGACAAAAAGCTATGGACGGGCGAGTCAACGACGACCAAAACGTCGCAATTAACTCACCGGAGACTCTTCGGTTCAGAAGGATGGTATCAGACCGCGACAGAGCTGATGTTGGATGGAAATTAAGCCAATAACGATCAATGAAGATGATACATCGATTCGATAAAGTACACAATTATTTAATCGCGCCCTTCCAGTTTTCCAGACCAAATTAATGGCGTTTCTTCATCAAAAAACATTCTTCAGAGCACCCAAGGAGTCTGCCATATTTCAGCGATATAATCATTATGGGTAAGTCGGAAAAGACTGCGACTGCATAAATAAAAATGTAAGTTTGGCATGCCATCAGCAGAATTTTTGGGATTTAAA
The DNA here is from genome assembly GCA_963555765.1 of Orthonevra nobilis. Lineage (NCBI taxonomy): Eukaryota > Metazoa > Arthropoda > Insecta > Diptera > Syrphidae > Orthonevra > Orthonevra nobilis. The sequence goes on along the minus strand of OY743226.1, from coordinate 66,984,150 downwards.
ATCTACGCACTTGGGGTTCGGCCATCCGCGGATAAGGTAAAGGCAATCCATAACGCTCCAGGGCAAACGGACAATAATCAATTTCAAGCGTTTCTGTGACTTATAAAGTTCTGATCTTGCCACACCATAGCAGAAACGCTAAACCGTTTTTCACGAAAAGGCTTTCGATACACTGAAGAAACTCATTGCATCAGGTGATGTTATAGTCCACTATGATGAGAAGCTGCCATTATTATTTACATGTGGCGCATCACCGTTTCGCATCGGCGTAGTGCTCAGCCGAATAGTAGAAGATGCGTCTGAAAAGTAAATCGCATTTTACTCACGAACACACTGTAAGGCTGATCGGAACTGTGCGCATATTGTTAAGGAAGCCGTGGCCCTTGTTGCAGGAGTAAAAAAATTTCACACTAACCTTTATGGTCATTCATTTACACTGGTCACTGATTATCGCTCACTACTGGGGATGTTCACGATCACAAAATCAGTTCCCAACGTTATTTGGAATCAAATGTTTCACCGTTCAATCTTTCTGCATGGTATGACTTTTAATTAGTTCATCGCGCTGGAACTGAGCTAATATTGACCTTGGAAGGGGCAACAATAACGGAAGAGGTACGTATGATCGATTTAGCGGCCTCGCCAGTTGTAAGTGCACAGCGTTTTACTTCACATACGTCCAAAGAATCCACTTCTCTCGAAAGTTTTGAACTGGGTGTTAAGGGGGTGTTGCAGTGCCAATTAACCATGCTAGAGAGCTGTATGCATATTATCTTGTTTGGCGAAACCTTGCTGTCATACTCCGCCACCTCGAGATGCAATCTTAAAAGTCCACGCAACACATCCTGGAATCATTTTGGTGGCGTAACATCGATGCTGAAATAGAGCGTGTCATAAGAAGTACACACTTTGTCAGGAAAGCCGACACGAGCAACTACATACAGCAACGCACTATTGCGAAAAAGCTAAATGCCCGTGGTCCCGTCTGCTTGTTGATTTCGCAGTCATTACAAGGTAAAACTTTCTTCTTGGTTGTCGACTCTTTTTCAAAGTAACTCGAGGCCGCCATAGTTTGTTCAACATGAACAGTCGCCGCTTTTAAGTTCCTTCGACTACTCACGAACTTCCAGCATACTGGTATCATATAACAGCGTATACTCTGGATGAATTCAGAATTCACATTCGTTTCGCGCCGTTCCATCCGGTTACAAACGGGCATGTTGAGCGCTACTACTGCGAGCGGCTACTTAAAGCTATCTGAAGAAGTTGGACTATAAGACGAACACCGACACCTGGGTTTGGTAGATTTTTGTTGAATCAACACATTACACCCAAAAAAAAAAAAAAACCTCAAGAAATAACCTTTGGTTAGGTCTGCGTCCAATCTAGTGCTAAAAGTTTCGTTACATGTAGTCCAGTTTGGGCTCGTAACTACACCACTGGACGCAAATTTATTGGAGAAGTGGTGTTCGATTAAACCGGAGCTTTCGCCTAAACGACTCTCGGATAGTAAACCCACAATTTTATAACCTATCTGGGTATTGAGGGGTGTTTTATATGCAGTTTAGCAGTCGGCCGGCTGTGGTGAATCAGTCGATTCACAAATGTCTATTAAAAATCATCGCATGGCTTTGTATAAGTAGAGATAAGAACCCTGTTGTTGGTGAAGTAATAAAAATACGAATTATGTAAATGTAGCTGTAAATGTTGCTTGCGTATTTATGTTGAAAATATTTTTCGGATGGCTAAAAGAGAATAGTGTTTACTTTTGAACTCTCATACTCTTTTAATTTTATTAATATATTCCGGTCAATATTGTGTTTGTCTTTTGACATTTCTTCAGTACACTTTTTACACTTAAATTCAGCTCAAGCTTTCGAAAATTGGGCTACGTGGCCTGGAAATGTATTTAGTTCTAGAAAGAATTCAATTCCACAAGCTACATATCGTCTTAGAACTTGTGCAGCCAACTTCACGTTCATGTTTTGAAACACAGTAGGGTCAATGTGTGCTGATGTCAGTTTCGGACAGATTTTGGAAGTATTGCTTATCTCTGAGTGGTAAAGGAATTCAATTACCTTCCAACGTGCAATTCCGTCAGATGTGGACAAATACATTCGAATACTCTTGATAAAATAAGGCGCAAATCCATACATAAATTTTGAGTTGATCATGTTAAAAGTTGTAGCCGGACTACGAACTTTGGTGTAGTTTCTTGTACTCTTGGATAGAATGAGCTTTGTAAAAATCTTTCCTTTTGCCTCTTTCGAGGAATGCCGCGATGAAAATTCTTTGAGGATCCTGGTTTCTTTAGTTTCTAAAACTATACCCAATAACTTCAAATAACAACCAAACTACAAACTCATCTTAAACCTAAAATCTTAACCTAACTTAGTGTTTAACTCCGCTACGTACATTTAGTTTTAATTTTTGAAGAATAAGCATTTTATCCGTAAGAGCTAGCCGTATAAAAAAGGCAATATAAACAAAGGAATAATAATTTTTATTCGATCAGCGATAAAAGACTGCGTTTTACTACATTCCAGTCAGTCTGATGGAATAACTGTTCGAATTAAGGTTTATCGATTAAGGTATCGACAAAGTCTAGGTTTATGCACCTAAGACAAAAGGGGTGAATAAAAGAATTCATTCATAACATTTAGAATAATAATAAAAGCTTTAACATATGTAAGCCGGTCAAGGCTGACAGGACATGCTCTACTTATTGCCTGAAGGGCATTAGACGAAAGTAAGTAACTGTGTTCATTGCCTAAAGGGCATCAGAGATTACTAGTGTCGAATGTTTTCCTTCGGCGTCCGCTCTGTCACGGTCTGATACCGCCCTTATAAAGCGAAGAGTCTCCGATGAGGTACTTTCGACGTCTTGGTCGTAGATGACTCACCCATTTACAGCTTTTCAGGCCACGTGGAAGATTAACGATACGGCTTTCCTCAGGAAAAAAGTCCCCAAGATCAAGTTGTTGTTTGAACTTACTATAGAATTTTTTGTACCCAGACTCTGGAGTATTTTTGTGGAGACAGACCGTAAGACATCGTCGCTCGAAAACCCGAATCTTTCCCATTAAGCTTGTTCTCACGTTAAACCACACGGGACATCTATAGGTAATAACATGCCGAATGAGGGCCGTGTAGCAGATCACTTCTACCTAAACATCGAGTTGACCGCTGTGTCTGTGTCAAGAGCAGTAAATGTTGTAAATTATATGATTGTTAAAATATAGGTCATGATCTAGCCAAATCCCAAGGTATCTGACAACGCTTCGATTCGCCAGTGGCTGCCCATGTTGTCCACTTCATTCTAGTATTTCAAGAGGCACTGTAATACACGAATGTGTGAAAGCAGTTAATTGCCTGGCGTTGCATGTCAGCCAGCTGTATCTATTCGTCAAACAGTATCATCTATTCTATCCATCGATTTTAATATCAAGTCTATACTCGACACTACTTTGACCCCACCAATTGAACAGAAGGTTCCCTCTAGTATTTGGTCAATGATTTCTTCAATTGCTATGTTTGGCGTTTAGATCTCCGTCCATGAGATAATATTTCACCACTGAACCGCAGTGAGTAAGTATTGAAAAACTGTCTCAAGCTCTGAGATTAAACATGTTTGTTGAGGAGTTTCAGTTGCAAAGATTGTGACAAGTACAGCTTCTTCCCACTACGGAGGGGGATGCATTTGATGCAAGCCTCTAGCACCTGGAATCTTCGCACTTCACAACTGTACATAACCTTGTAACGCAAATTTTTTGTAATAAAGATAACAACACCACTAGATCCATTGGAGTTGGGTCGGTCTCTTCTATGATATTGACAGTCTCTCAGTTTGTGCCTCTGAGAAAGCTTAACTAAGAATACAACTCTTCGTTCGATTTTTATGAGCGAAATTACATTCACTGAAAGGATTTCTAAGGGTTTCTCCACTAGTGAACTCATTACTCATTAGACTCGGCAGCAAAGTGTAGATACGATCTATGCGTTTCGCCTGTTCCTGTATTTGCTGTTGCAACTGACTTATTTGCCGCTAAATAGAAAGCAAAATAGCCAGCAGATCAGCATCACCATAAGGTGTTCCAGCTGTGGGGCCTGTGGAGCAACCTTCGGTGGTTGCTGTACGGTACTTCTCGGGCAGGCAGGATCACGTTGTCTATATATTTGATGCCCGGGGTATACCCCGGACTGAACTTAATACATGCAGTTCTAACTTATAACTAGGGATTTGGTGGATGAAAGAGGTGAGACGAGAGGATGTTTTTAAGGGTGGATCTGTTTAGGTGGAAATTAAAGATGTCCTGCGTGGCAGTGGCCTTACGCAACATTCTGGACATAGGTTCATGAGAACCGTAATTAGTGCGGTGTGGGTCAAAGCGGAATTGATGGACTGATCTGAGGTTACGGGGGTTTGTTAATAAAGAGATCGATTGAAGCAACGTTGGACAGTCAGGATAAGAGCTGGTGAACGAAAAGAATGTCGGCAATGTCACGGCGTTGCTCCAGGGACTGGAGATTGATGAGTTGCAAACGATGTGTATAGGGCGGTAGATTAAAGCTGTCTGTGGAGACCACGCAGTGCGAAGCGTAGAAAACGGCGCTGAACAGCCTCGATTCGCCGGATAGTAATGTAATGGATCATCGCTTAACGTAGCCAAGGTCGGAGTTAGCTCGACTAATGATTGAGTCCATGTGTGTGCGAAAATTGAGTTCTTTATCGCAGACAATACCCAAATCGCGGAGAGAAGAGACTACCGGAACAGGTTGATTAAAAATGAAGTAGGTCCTTGAGGGCTGTGGAAGACGCTTATGTGTGTATGTTATGGCTTGGCATTTGCTGATGTTGAGATCTAGAAAGTTTTTTTGGCACCAAATTGAAAACTTGCTCAGATCATCTTGAAGAAAGAGGTGGTCGGCGGCAGTTAGGAGATATGACGGATTTGCTGTGGAAAAGCATAACGTCGTAGATTATGCTCTCAAAAAGTTTTGGAATGGACGAAAGTTTCGCGATTGGTCTGTAGTTTGCAACATAATTTTTTGGACCTTTCTTATGAACTGGGATTATGTAAGAGTTTTTCTAGATTATAGGGAAAATGCCTTGTGAGATGGAGAGTTGGAACAGTGAAGTTTGGGGCTGAACGAGGAGATTGGTGCATTTTTTGAGTACTATAGCCTGCAAACCGTCAGGTCCCGCGGAAAAATCATCTTTACGCTTTGAGATCTTCTCTGCTACCAGTTCCGGTGTAATTTCGACAGACATCATGGCTGTATGGGTACTATTTTTTAGGTATTGGAAATAATTCTGGTCGGAGTCTTCTGCATGCACCGCGAATGATTGGCTGAAGAAATTACCAAAGAGATTTGCAATTGTATTGGGGTCTGATGAGGAAGAATCGAGATAATTGAGAGTTGAGTGATAGCCGTCTGATTTACTTTTAACTTTGATTGGTTTGGCTTTAATTGGTAGAATCGCTTGGGGTCAGATATTAAGCTCGATTCCATATGGTTCACGTAGTCCAAGTAAAGGGAGTTGCAGAGGTAGGAGAATTCGGTGTATGCGTTTTAATAGAGCATATATATGGAATTAGATCGAGTTTGAATATAAGACTTCCATAGTTTATTTCTTTTATTTCGAAGTGAACGAAGCTCTTTGGTGTACCAAGGAGGAGACGAGGATGCGTTTTTTTGGGGCATGTAGGGGACTGAGTGAATAAAGCATTCGATGATTACGTTATAGAAAATAGTAAGAGCTTCGTCGATAGACATATGTTGGTTGGGGTTGTTAAGAAAGCTAAAGTTGACGTCTCTTACGAAGGTGTTTAGTTTGTCGAAATCTGTCTTACGAAAGTCAAAATCGTACAGATATTCGTGATAGTTAGTATTGATTCTGTTCTCGTTAGAAAAAGTGAGTGAAAGAGGCGGATGAAAAGAATCGATTATGGACAAGAGATGAGTTGACTTAGAAGTTGCGCAGTTGTAGGGATCAGAGGAGAAAATAAGGTCGAGTTGTCTATTAAGATTATTAGTTACACTACTGATTTGGAAAAGACCAGCGCTCGAGAGTGAGTCAGTAAACAGGATCTTCTTCTCTGATGTTGCATTAGTTGGTATCCCTCGATTGGCTGAGATGGGCGAATATAACAGAAAAGAAAGTAGATGTTGTGCTTAGGGAGTGTTATTTTGACACAAAAATATTCAAAATCGGCGGTGTGTGAGGATTTGAAGAGACTCGAGTGTAGACGATTGTGTATTGCCAAAAGGACACCACGACCAGGTATGTTATCTTCTTTGTTAACCCCGTCATTGCGAAAGACATTATAGTCCGACGTGAATAGCTCGTTGTTCTTGAAGCTGGAGGTGAGATTGGTCTCGGATTATGCGAAAATATCATAGGGGAGAGTTTGAGAATTAAGGAAAACGTGGGAGGTTTTAGTACGCAACCCTCTGACATTCTGATAATAAACGGAGATGAATTGGTGTGGGGTTGAAATCGAAGATGCAGATTGATTTGTGACGAAAGTAGTTTTTAATATGGGAACGCGTTCTTTGGAGGTGTGAAATGCGTTTAGAAGAGATATGAGATGCATATGTGGACAGATCTTTCTCGACATCATTGGGTGAGATGTTGAAGTTCTCGTGGTAGCGCAAAAAAATGTTCCTTAGATCTATTGGGTCAGTAGGGAGTCCTTCTTGCTGAATAGAAACAGTTCTGGTTTTACCATCAATACAGGATTCAGACTGATTATGAAGATAGGCAAGGTAGAGACAAACATTTTCGTATATTCTGTGGTCCCGTAGGCTGTGACAGAATGTTACGGTCATCATCGTTGAGAAGAGCAGATTGTTTAGTGAGTTTATTCACCTCACCTTCTGTTGACGAGCCAGGTTTACTTACCTAACATGTGTTACTTTTACTTAGAACAACCCCGTTAATTTGCGGTGTGTCCCGAGTTACCGCAAAGAATGCACTTAAGCGTGCCAGAACCTCTGACATCAAACACATTTTAAATTGTTATCGCTTCGGCGGATGACATATTTTTAAACATATTTACATATTTTTAGCAACATATGTCAATATACATACATATTCCGAGTATCATGCCCTTTTTTAATTTTTCCGAATTTCATTCATGGAAGAAGAATGAATGGCGAAGGGGTGTGGTACGAGGAGAAATAAAAAGCTTTACTTGCTAAGCTTTTATTTTCGCCTTAGACAAAAAAAATTGTTTCATTTTTTTTGTTTGGTCATGCTTCATCTGTATAATTATATTGTCTGTGGTTTAAGCCATGCTTTACGGGAATGCTAAGGTTAACACATACAATATGGAAGGAGCAATGGACGCGCAACTCATGGATTTTCAGCACACCAGACGTAACCACTGTTTTTATAATCTCTGGACCAACTCGAGAATAAGTCATTTTTAATGCACTATTGGAAACGAGAATAGTTTCATTTCATTTCATTTCATTTCATTTATTTCATTTAATTTTCATAATTCATATCAATTCATTTTCAAAATAATAGATTACATTATAATTATTTAAAATATAAGATATAATTATATAGAAAGATACACTTTGTGGTATAGAACAACCAGTAGCAAGTGCAATATATAACAGAATATTATTAAATACAAATTTAAATAAAGAGTTAAAGCCAAAAGAAAAAGGAGCGTGATGTGCAGTAAAAATATAAGAAGATCAACGCAGCTATATTAATATTCAAACTAGTATCAAAATGACGAAGCAAAAAGAATAAAACAAAGAAAAAATAAAAAAAACAAAAATAAAATAAATTATTTTTGTATATGTGATGTATTACATTAAAACTTGAAGTAGAGATTCAACTTCAGATTGTGAGAGTAACCAAGCTTTGAGTTTTTTTAGAAAACAATATCCATCTGTTACCAGGTCGGATATATCAGAGGGCAGTTTATTAAAAATGTAAGGTGCTATTGAAATCACAAAACGTCGACTATGCTCTGTATTTACTTTAGGAACGTTGACCGAATTAATATTTCTCAATGAATATGCCTCATTTCTTCTAAAGTGTAAATTGCCACTTCTTATAAAGAATACTTTCAGTGCTTTATAGATAAAGAAGTATCGAAGTGGAAGTATTTGCACTTTTTGAAATAACGGCAACGATGGCTCATATCTATTCTTGGATAACAATAAACGTATTATCTTTTTCTGTGCTCCAATTATTGGACTAAGATTGCTTTTGTAGGAACAGCCCCAACATGCTAGACCATACTCAAGCCGAGATTGAACTAATGCAAAGTATATTGTAAAAAGTAAACGTTGTGGAACAAACTTGCGCAAATGAAACATTTTATTTAGTGCTATGTATAATATTTTTTTTAAGGACATTATATGAGACTTCCAGTTTAATTTGTGATCAATTATGACTCCTAAATACTTAAACTCATTCACGAACTCAAGATCAAAACATTTGTTAGTGCATTTCTCCATGTTGCAGGTCGGATGGTGCGTTTCATGTTTGCGTCGTCCCAAAAACCATAATTTAGTTTTCGTCCTTGTCGCAAAAATCGTCAGGCTGTCTTGTTTATGAATCTATTAGGCTTTCAAGCCTACGCTTGGCTAGTGGGTTGCAAAATTCTTGTTTAACCACATCTAAGGCTTGCTCGTACAGCCTCAGTGTAGAGCAAGTCAAGCTATCGAGTACAAATTATTTCATTCGAAGCGTGTGTGCATGAAGAAGAAGCTTTTAGATAAATTTAACTAGTTGGTTTAAATTTTATGACGAAAAAAATTACAAAAAAGGGGACAATTTCAATTCTTAAATTAAAATCAATTCAGTTTTCCAATTTGAAAAGTCCATATGATTCCGGGCGGATTTATATAACATTTTTTTTGTGCAATTTTAATTCCAAAAGTTTCATCAATTAGCCAATTGCGTTAACTAAGTTATCAAGGAACTATAAGATTATTCAAAATCAAATGTATTAATTTTGTTAAACGAAATATTTGAATTTAGCTGCAAATATAAAATATAAGACTGAATTATTCAATAATAATATTAATAGGCTACTATACTAAATTTTAAAGATTTTTTGTAAAGTATTTTTTATACTGATAAATGAATTACTACTACTACTACATCTAAAGGATTTCGTCAAGAGCCTGATTGGCCCACTTTAATGTGGGTTTCGACCAGAAAAGTCTACCATAGACCAATTATTAACATAACAGCAGATCTTGGAAGAAACCCGGGAGCTCTAAATCGGCACGTACCACCTTTTTCATCAATTTCAAGGTTCGTTTTGGTTTCTGTTTCATCCATAGAGACGAGATGTATGAAAACATGTCTAAGTTTGGCATCCCTGCCAAGCTGCCTTTTGTGCAGGATGACGTTGGAGAATTCAACGTTTTAACACAAACTTCATACTAAGAACAATAGTACAAAATTCCCGCATCAACACCAGAGGCACTTTCACTCAAAGGTGTGGTGTGTTTAATAATTCGCATACGCGTAAGATATTGATATAATCAGTGACAAGCTTGATGTCTACAGTTCGTTTATGAGTGTTCAGACAGAAACAAGAAAGGACATCCAAATCCTACGTCTTGGTCAGAACGTTACCATAGAACAATTTGAGGAAGTTTGGGACTTTGTCTACTTAGACTCCGCTGAGATCAAACGAAAAATACATCGTGCTAATGGCTGTTTCTTTGGGCTGAGGAAATAATTGAGTAAAGTCATCTCTCGAAGAACTAAACAATATTAAGACACTAATCATGCCCATCCTGCTACATGGTGCAGAAGCAGGAACACTTTCAAAAGCGAATGAAGGCGCTTACTACGGTTGTAACGAGAGAAAAGTTTGATCAATTTTCAATTCCATTTATTTAACAGATTTGGTTTGTACATTGAAACAGTGTCTGTTTGTCAATAGACAATAAATTTGCGAAAAATTTGTTAAATAATATTTACTTAATAACAAAAATTACCTTATTGTTAATCTAAAAAAGTAATAAGAAATCGTTGTGACGGGGAAGGAAGTGAGGAAAAGGAAACAAAAATGCGAAGTATCTACTGTTGTGACGAAAAATGATTAAATATCGCGGTTTTAAAGTTCGTGATTGAAATTGTACTTTTAGTTCTCAAGGGCAAAGAGTTCCATAACCTTACGGCGTGACTGAAGAACAACCTAGATGAGTTAACATATCTATAGTAAGGTGTGTTGAGGTTAAGTGTCCTTCGGGATCGACAGATTTCCAGCTTGTGAAACAAATAAGGTGGCGACTAAGAAATAATTATTTTAAGAAGGTAAACACATGCCCTCGCCTTAAGATACTGCTGTAGGTTGTAACCCAATAAGTTTGTAGCATAACATTATATTCGGTCGTACCTCCGAAGGCCTTGAACATATCGTACTGCATCATTGAAAGCTACCTGCAATATATGCTGGGACAATGAATCGAGGTTGCAGTAAACGACTTCATTGTATGTTATTATCGGGACGATAAGTGCACGTACAAGTCGTCGTCGAGTCTCAATCGGAGTAAAGCTGGCAATAAGCCATAGATACCACATATCACCCAATTGACGTGGTTGTATCCAGACATGCTCCGGTTAACGACAAATCCAAAGGAAGTAATTGTTTCAACAAGGTTTAACTTGTTGTCAGAGAGCCATATGTCTGGAACAGCGTTCAAACTAAAAGACCTTCGCGATATTGGTATCACCTTAGATTTCTTCGGGTTTATGAGAAGTCCATTTTTTATCGACCAGCCATTGATGGCTTCCACCTCATTTATCTTACTCTGGTGACCGGACAGATAGAGCTGAACATCGTCTGCAGATAAATGAATCCGCACATACTTACATACCAAATGTAGATCGTAAATAAATATGCAGAACAATATTGGCCCTAGGACTGAACCCTGTGGCACACCCAGGGTAAGACGTTCTATAGTCGAGCACTTACCATCATCAACGACTCTTTGCCACCTGTCAGACAAAAAACTTTTTATAAGTTCAGTCTTTCACTGAATCCAAACAAATGCTTCAGTTTACAGCAAAGTATACGGTGGTTGACTTTGTCGAAGGCCTTTGAAGAGTCCGGAAGGCAAAGCAAGGTAGCGCATCCCCTATCAAAGTTCTTCCGAATATCATGCAAGACATTGACCATTGCGGACGAACAGCTATGACCTTTCCTAAAACCAGATTGAAACGGGCTTAATAAAGAATTGATAGTGAGATGGTTTTGAATCTGCTTCGCCAGCACTCTTTCAAAGACCTTGAATTTATGGTCCCTTGGGATCTATGGTCCCATTTCCATTGACGATGAGTGAAAGTGAAGATTGAACAATGAACTGGACGGTACGAGTTGTACTGCGATATGGACTTAGCCATAAAGATAAAATTCAAATGCCAGGTGACTGTAGCGTCACCACTGACAAGTAAAGTCCAACTAGCTATCAATGTTTAAAAAAAGAAGCAAAACATCATTGTAAATTATATTTCTGCAGCAAATCTTAAAATCTAATTTTTTTAAAGCAGAAATATTACTTAATTATAAAAATGTACATATTTCCAAATTGTTATCCTGATCACTTGAAATAATACATTCGTTAGTAAGTAATTGCCAGAATGTTGAACAATCTATTAATGTTAAATATGTTAATCGAATTTTAAATGATTCAAAAATGCGAAAACCAATATAATATTAAGGGACAGCTAAAAAATATTTATCTTATTTTTTGGTTTGCAATGCATTTGTTCAGGGAATCAATGATTTTTTCATTACCCATAGTGAATTTGATGGTGGCGGCAAATAAAAAAGTATCTACATTTTTTTACATTGAAATGGGAAGTTCATGGACAGGAATACTCGCACCCAAACCAATCTTTACTTTAAGTTTACCCTGCGTGATGTTCATAGTATTTATTCATTTATTACTAGTCTTCTGCGAAGCTTCTGTGTAATTTTTATCATACAATATAATTGTCCGTTTTTTATTTATATATATTTCCATCCACTTTATCAACATTTACAAATAAATTAATTCAAGTAACATAAAATTTCAGTAAACTTGCTTCTTTTGATGGGAAAAAGGCCATTCGAGGTGGAATTCCATTTGTGTTCCGTAAGTGCATATTTTATTGATTTATTTAAAAGGTTATTAACAATTATTTAAATACAGCTCAATTCGGGCCTTGGTCCTTTGGCCCACAGCATGGATTTGCAAGACTGACGCGCTGGACACTTGAGCGGCCACCAGAGAGATTGCACAATGGCGACGTTGAAGCATTATTTTCTCTTATGGATAATGAATTTACAAGGTCGATGTGGAACTATCCGTAAGTTGGTCAATCTACTTATGAATTTTCTCGATACATAGACAATTTTCAGGTTTCGAATAACCTATCGCCTTATATTACGCGAAAAAGAACTTCATTTTCACATTGGTGTATACAATCCGAGTAAAGATCTCACATTTTCCTTCAATTTACTTCTGCACACTTATCTTAAGGTTCCTGATGTACGCCGTTGCCAAATAAGTGGACTCCATGGTTGCACATTCATCGATAAGGTAGGAAAAATACGCGAGCTTTTGGTGATAACAGTTATCTCTATGAGAGAATGAAACATTTTAGAGTCGTAAGCCGTAAGCTCTCGCTCTATTTTTTCGTTCACAATTTCCAACAAAATTTTTCTCACATTCCAACAGACACGTGAAGGAGCACTATACCAAGAAGGTAGAGAAGTCGTGACGATTGGTGAATGGACTGACAGAATTTACCAGCAGACACCTCAGGAGCATGTTATAACAAATGTCGTGTCTGGAAGAAAAATGCGGTTGCATAAATACAATTTTCCTGATACGGGTAATATACTCTTAAAAATCATTATTGCGTATAATAATCTTTGTATGCGTTCTTAAAAATCTGTCGCGCATTAGCTTAGCTCATTGAACATTTTCTTTCCTGTTTAAGCAATTTTTTTAGTTTTTATGTACCTGTTTTTTTAAGGATCTCATTTCAGCCTTAAATAAATTACGAAAATTTGAAATAAAGTGAATACAATGAAGAAATAGTTACGTTCTATATAAAAAGGAGATCAAAGCGGCGCAAAAAGAATCCTGGAAAACTTTTTGTGGTAAAATAGAAAGCAGCAAAGACTGTGGTCGGTTAAGACTTTTACTTTCAAAGACACCAACCATGCCAACTTTTATTCAAACGCCGAACGGAGTCTGGACGGAATCCGCGGAGGAAACCCTCAAACTCCTGATCAACACTCCAGCTGGTCTCTTAACGAATTCTAAGCTGAATTGTGTGGTCAACAGCTTTGAGTCCTTCAAATCTCTAGGCCTGGACGGCGTCAGGCCGGCTGAACAAAAGCAAGGTCTTAAGATATTATCACCATGGCTGAGAGCTATTTTCAGCAATTGTTTAAAATATAGCTTCACTCCAAAACTATGGAGGAAAGCTTAAGTGGTATGCTCACCAAAGGATTTCAGACCCATTACCCTCTCCTCATTTCTTCTGAAAACAATGGAAAGGCTGGTGGTTCTACATATTAGGGAAGGCTTCAGCTTCAAATCTATATCACCTTCTCAACATGCTTATCGTAAGGGATACTCAACAGAGACAGCACTTCACTCCTTAGTTAGCACCATTGAAAAATCCTTTGATAACAAAGAACATACAATGGTTGCATTCCTTGTCATAGAGGGTGCTTTTAATAATGTTAAGTCCGAAGCAATAATCAATACCCTAATCAGACAAAGTTACAGAAAGTTTTAGAGACCGGATTAAAAACGTCTTATGCTGTAGAAGTATCTACTCCGAGCCAGGACACTTCAATATTATCAGGAGGGCACTCAGATGGACCCTGCAAGTAGGCGTACACTCCCCACTCCTCTGGATACTGGTAGTGAACGAAATTCTTATGATACTTTGTAATAACGGCTGCAAGCTAATAGCCTATGCAGACGACCTAGCCCTAGTTGTAAAAGGAAAATTTCTTCATACCATTAGAGATGTTATGGAAACTTCGCTAAATAAGCTTACAAAGTGGACAGGAAGAGTAGGTCTAGATGTAAACCCGTCTTAAACAAAGCTACTGTTCAAAAGAAGACACAAAATATCTCAAATAAGCCCACAAAAAAAGAATCCGATTGACGGGTTATCTATCGTCATATACATAACGACTCTTGCAGGAGCTGCAGGGACGAGGAAGAAGTAGAAAGCGTACTACACTACCTAGGCACCCTTCCCGCCATCGCAACAACGAGAAAAAGCACGCAAAAAAACTACTCATTCGGCAACCTAGAAGATATGTCAGATATAAAGATTCAAAACATAGAAAAATTCATTAAGAAAACAAACTGGTTATAACCGGTAATAAAGTGGGCAATCTGTACTGAGACCACTTGGATACCAATCAGGTATTTCTAATATATCAGTTTGTCCCCTGTCAAATGAGGAATCTGTGTATAAATCTCCGGCAAGTGATAACACAATGGATCCAAACAGGATCTAAGTGGATCACAACTGTTTCAGATGTGACAATCACACCTACCTGTCCAAAATCTGATCTGATGTGCAGCAACAATAATTGAAATTAAAATTGAAATAAAAGCATCTATAATAATAAATATATATACATTTAATTTTCAATTTTTTTATATATATTTCTTTGGTTCTATTGAATCCAGTTTATAAACTAATTGATCATGACATTCAAAGAATAACAATTGTCATAGAACAAAATTTTTTTCGTTACATAACATTGTTATGTGCGTGCTTGATAAAATCAAGCATTCAACTTTAATCCGGAAATACAATTAAAAATAAAAATTTTTGCGAAGATTCAATTACTCCACGTGACTTTATAAATATATTTTGAATTGAACAATGCGAACACAAATTGGGACAGTCCGAGAAGCCCGTAAAAGCTATTTTTTGGTACTCTTCATCCTTCTTTTCAGCATGCGCATGGATGAGACCCATGTTATCAAGTTAGGTCTTAATGCGAATTTTAACAAACACTAACACGCCTAAGTTCTCTCTCACGAATTTGATTCCAAACGTGTGTTGTCATAAATGAAAAATCAAAGTTTTCTATCCGATTTTTGCCCGGCTTCCTTAGATAGCGGTGCACGTGGCAATGACACGTTAAGATCCAGAGTTCAATCCTCGTCCAGATCCGAAGTTCGTTTTGATTATTTTGTTTGCGAGTATCGTCTACAATTGCCAATGCATTTTTCGTATCTTGGGGATGAGCTGACGAATTCGGCGATAAATTATTCAAATGATTACTTCCTGACTGACATCGGAGACGGGTTTTTTAGCTGGTTTTAAGAATTCAAAGAGCACCCAGCTATTCAATATCAATCTCCCATTGAATAATAGGACTTGGAAAAAGAAAATAGAAAAGAACTTAAAGCTGAGGGTTTCCGCTCTGTCGCTCATAAATGTTGCTTGCCAATTTGCAATCGCCTTGCGGCAACATACAATTTTATGTGTTTACAATTTTTTCTTGCCGCCCTACTGCAACGTGGCCTTGACTGGCTGAATAAACAGAACAGCCGCAATCAAAATTCAAAACACTCTCAAATAGTTATTGAACAGTGCCGTACCATTTGCCTATATCTCTTCGACTGTAATCGGTAAATGTGAAAAACGTTCCTTTCATATTGTTAATGACCATTTCGTAACGTAAAAAACATATACTTTGTCCGCCTGGCTTTAGTCGCTAGTATATTTTACTTACTTTAAACGAGCTTTGAGCATTAATTTAAAGTAACTTTTCTTTGTTTTAAATGCACGAGCTGTGATTTAAAACAAATATATATATGCATTATATTTGTATTTTTCTTATTAACGTATAACTATATATTGATTTTTTGATTCAGTTATATGGAATCCTTGGATTGATCAAGCAAGAGATATTGCCGATTTCGGAGATGATGAGTACCCAAACATGCTTTGTGTAGAATCAGGACATGTGTCGACTCCAGTTATTCTATTACCAGGCACGGCATATGAAGCTAGCCAAATCTTACAAGTAAGAATATTACATTTTAAAAGAAAAGTGAACGCTATGATTTTAACCAATTAACAACTAATATCAGAGTAAGCAAAATCGCCTTACCGTACGCGCTATTATTCCTTAGTTTTTTGTTGGAGCAATCAATCTTTATATAACTTTTTTATAAAACTTTAAGTCTTTACGAAAGATCAATTTAATTTTTAATATATGTAAACAGCTGAAAAGCTTTACATAAAATCCTGACTGAGGTCTGGTCAGGGTGTCCTATTTGTTGAACTAAACCCTTGTATAGATCACTCTTCTTCACAAAAACACTCAATTCGTTATTTTCTCAACCAGATGCAATACAATTCGGATATGTGGAAAGATCGTTTTGAGAAGGTAGTAGGTACATAATCTTCATTTTGAAATAAGCATCCCACCAGAAGTACCATAAGGACCATCCTATTCATTAAATCGATACGATACCAAGGTTCGAGTGTCATCAAATAATTTTTTTTTTTTTTATACTTTTTCTCTTTCTTTTGTTATAGCTGTATTTTTGTTATTTCCTTTTTTCACTTTCAAACATATCTTTCTGTGATAAATATGTCGTGCTGCAACGCTGAGTCGTGTAACGAGCGTAAGGCCACAGCCCATTTATTATCATGTTTCGGAGCATGCAAAAAAACATTCCATTCTAAATGTGATTACGTACAAAGTCTCGAAGTATGTTTCTATCGTCCCATAACTGTGATCATGACGTCATCGCATAAACTGAAACGTGGCTCAATCCAAGCTTTTTAAATAATGAACTATTTTCATCAGAGTTTGAAGTATATCGAAAAGAAAGTTCTTCAAACATTGCAAACCCCGTTGGGGGTGGTGTTATCATTGGGGTTCGAAACACTCTGGAAAGCTCTATCGTTCCGATTCCTTTTGTTGAAAGCTTGGATTGGATGTAATATGTAATATGTGTTAAAATTAAACTCGAACCTAAAATGCTTTTTCTTATTAATGTCTATGTTCCACCCACAAGTTCTAACAATGTTTATGAAGAAGTCTCAGCTGCTAACAATTATTTATCTGATGAATGCGATCCTCTTGACGAAATTTTATTATTAGGTGATTTTAACTTACCTCATTTAAAATGGATACCTTCTGACGACGAACTTTATTTTGTTACAGCTGGTAGTATATCTCGTCATTCGTCAATTTTTCTTGACTCTCTAATCTCGTGTGGATTACAGCAAATGAGCTGTATAAAAAACTGCATGGACAGATTACTTGACCTTGTCTTTTTCACTAATGCAAGTAACTGCATTTTGGAAAAATGGTTTCATAATCCCGGTGCACAAAAGGGGCTTCCGGGGAGATGTTACTAATTACAGGCCCCTAGCTAAGCCATCTTGCTTGCCGAAACTTTTTGAGGCTATCATTTTCGACAGCGTTTAATTTGGTTGTAAACCTTTCCTAACTGATCAACAGCATGGCTTTGTTAAAAACAAATCCACGGTAATAAATTTGTTAGAGTTTACTTCATTTACAAATAAAACTGCGTGTACACTGATTTCAGTAAGGCCTTTGATAAGCTTTCCCATAAGCTAATTACTTTTAAAATGAAATCCCTAGGTTTCCCTTTATCTTTCGTGGAGTGGATATGCTCGTATATTGACGGGAGAACGTATCAAGTTTTGTTTAGGGGATCGAACTCTAAAACAATAAACGCTACCTCAGGTGTGCCTCAAGGTAGACACCTTGGTCCTACGCTGGCTAAAGTAAAACTGACAAAGGACTTAGGTGTACAATTCGCTCCAAATCTTGACTTCTCAATTCATATTGAGCAAATAGTCAACAAAAACAACAACCTTCTCGGCTTCATCAAACGGTGGAGTAAAGAATTTTCATGTCCATTAATCACGAGTACCCTGTACACTACATTTGTCATGCCACAGCTTGATTATGCATCCAATGTGTGGTCACCGTATTACTCAACACAAATTGACCGTATCGAGTCTGTTCAACGCATTTATTATGGACTGATCCTCTAAGTCTACCACCTTATCCGGACCGTTTTCTACTTATCGGCCTTGATTCATTACAAAAACGTCGGGAAGTCTGTGATATTGTGTTTTTACATCAGCTTTTTGCTGGTAATATTGACGCACCACCACTTAACCAAGTCAATTTTGGTGTAAAGTCTTTCAATTTTAGAAACTTAATCATTTTTGACATAAAATACCACCGTACGAATTACGGATGCAACGAACCTGTTACTCGGATGTCAATAGAAGCGAATGCAAACTGTCATATGTTCGATTTTGTATCCAGTAAACTGACACTCAAACAAAAACTTTTTGGACGTGTCGATTCTTAATGTGCATGCTACGTATTTTTTCAGTATTCTTGTTTTTATTCGTATTTATTTTAAAATTAACATTTGTTATTAAAATATATATTCTTTTTTTAATATTTGCTAAACTTTATATTTGTGTATGGTGTTAGGCTTTATTTGTTTATGTCTACTAACAACTAACACCACGCTAAATGATGACTGTGACAAGATGGGTATTACTCTAAGAGTAACACTGTCACTTACAATGCTTGTTTTATAAGCAGTACTAATAGCGTTAAAATTTATGAAGGACCTTCCCAATTTATTTCAAAATTTTATAGATTAAACACATAACAGAAAATGTTATTAAACGTCATATTTGGCCTTCTTCTGCACTGTTACTACAAAAACTATCTAATTTTGTGGTTTTAGATGTAAAGTAATTAGATTATGACAGATTGTGTAGTTACCCATATATTTTCCCATTAAACAAGTGCATGTGGTAATCCCAGGTAAGAGTGGAGTTGAACCAAATACCAAAGTTTTTAGCTCTCTTCACGTACTCAATAAATGTTTTTCCTATATATAACGCAGGAATATAGCACAGGTCCAATTCGTGTTTTTTAATTACAAGGTACTTAGATTTTTAGGATTTAGAAGCAAGTAATTTTTTATGTACCATTGCGTGATATTGTCGAGGTTTGTGTTAAGTTTAAAGGCCCCATCCCCAATCATTCCTAATTTGCAACTGTGTTAAATTTGCACATCGTCAGCGTACATATGCAAGGAAGAGTTGCCTACAATCAGTGGAAGATCTTTAATGAATATGGATAACAACAATGGAATAAGAACAGTCCCCTGAGGGACACCTGACATTAGCTTAAGAAAGCTGGATTGAAATCCTCCTGCGATTACGGCTTGTGTTCGTTCAATTAGATAGGAGTAAATAATATTAGCGGCCGAGTTGGAAAAACGAAATTTGTTTTTCAATTTAGAAACAACTGTGCTGTGGTCCACTTAGTCAAAGGCTTTTGAAAAATCTTAAAGACAAAGGAAAGACACTGAGTCGCGATCCATAGCAGTTCTAAGGCCATCAGTAACTGCTGAAACACAGCTGTTTTTTTTTTTCGAAAAATTGACTTATTTATATTCAGTAGATGGTAAGCATCTATAAAATCGGATATCTGCTTATTCAGGAGTTTTTCTAAAACTTTTGAGAAAAAAGGGAGCATTGAAATCGACCTAAACTCTGGTGGTAATTGGCTGGTAGCAGGCTATATCTGCCACATCAAAGGAAAGGAACAAGTTAATATTATCATGTTAAATAATCGCATCGTATTCATCCACTCTTTGAAATTCGAATCTACTCTCACCAGCATCAGATTCACTTGATATCGGCAAAAAATTATCTGCCGATCAGACGTGTTGAGCATTTTGGCCTTTCAAGAAATTTGCATTGATTGGATGTGGGTTGATGCCACTAGGGCATACTTAATTTTTTGGCCAACGAATATTCCTGCAAAGTGTTTTTGAAGGAAGACATCCATTGATACTGCGAGCGTACAAATATGGAAATTTCAATAAAAATCAAGAAGTTTAAAAAGTTTCCTGCGTTTATATGCACGATCTCAATCTTCAATCGCTTTGATAATTTTTGGTGTGAGACTTTAGTTATAAGCGGCGCGTGAGTGTTCATCAGGTTGTTGATAGTACTTTGTACGAAATTTACTTCATCGTCACTAGAAGTCATAATGTAAACTTGTTGCAAGTTAACCTGACAAATATACTTTTCTTGTAAAGCTGGGTTAAGACTTTTAAAGTCCCGAAACTCACAGATAGACGTCGTATTTTCTAGGGCTAGGGCTGAGGAAAACGTCTTATGAAATGGGTAGAATTTTGTGTATTTATTTCAGCGAGCCCTTGAGATGTGCGTGTGGACTTATCGTCACATAAAATATTACAGTTCAGATCGACGCAGAAAATTTAGAAAGGCTCGAGTGGTAAAAAGCTTTGTAAAATCGATGTCATTATTTGGCCTCCACACCACACCTACCAAGCATTTACTACCAGCGTTCGAAAGCCGAATAAACGAGAAACCAAATTTGGAGTTTGCATCTGATGTAACCACATTTTTGAACGCAATAGAGCTACGGATGTACACCCCCTCCCATAACTTCTATCAGCTCACAATAATTTGTACCCATCAACGTTATGCAAAGAATAAGCAACGTTCATCTTAAGCCATATTTCCGATAAGCATATTATATTAATCATAGATTTCTGGAATATATATCGAAATTCGTCAATTTTTGGATATAGGCTTTGTGCATTTATGTGGCATATCGTGAGCCCATTACACTTAATAAGATTCTTAAATCATTGCCCCTGTTATCAGATACCGAAACTTCAACGTAAGTCATTTTCACTGAAGGATATTCTGCATTTAAGAACCATGCAGCTGTTCGATTTATAATCGTCCAGATATGTAAAGTGTTGAAGGAAGTTGAAGGTTTTATGTATGGCGCATGAATAGCTGACTCTCGTATTATTACTGCAATTAAAAACTTATTGAAGAAATCGAGACGATCTGAAAACTGTTTCTGGGGAATGCTTTTGGAGTACCGCAACACAGAAAACCACATCGGTACTAGTCATAATCAGCACAGAAACCTCCATCAAAGAAATTCTCAACGAATCAATTCTTGGTGCTCCCAATCTGGCGCTCACATTTCTTTTAATTAAAGCAAAGTTCTACACATTTGTAGAACGTTAACATATTCTTGTCCTGTTATTAATATAAATAATATCCTTATTCCTTCTGTTAATAACTTAAGCATCCTTGGCATTGTAAGATATTTAGCTTCTAAAAATAGTTTGACGCATATCAATTCCTTGATTAACGTAACAAAATCCATCATGTTATCTTTCATTGATTATGGTCTTGTTATTTATGGTAAATGTGCGAAATGCGCTGCAATCAGAGCCAGCCTTAAAGCTTTTAAAACCAGCCCAATAAAACACATTTTCGTAGAGGGATGCTTCTCATCCATCGAGGAAGGAAGGAAGGAAGGAAAAAAGATTTTGAGAACCACCCACCTTGGCAATTATCACGAGAATCTTTCAACACAGAATTCACTCGATTTAAAAAAATTCAACTCCGAATTTGAAATATTTTCAGCATTTTTATGAACTGTTGTGTCCTTTCATAGATAATAATTGAACTTTTCTCTTCACGCTTGGCTCAAAGGAAGGCACTGGGTTCGCAATCATTGACTCTAACAACAATCTCGTTTCCGCAGAAAAACTACCGTCATATTTCTCAGTCTTTTCTGGCGAAGCCTTAGCAGTTTTGAAAGCCACGTAAATCGCTTTTTAATCTAAGAAAAGCACTTTGATATGCACGGACAGTCTTTCAACTTTAACAGGCATCGAAAATGTAAACAACCGGTCGACATTCATTGACAAAATCAGAGACAACGTCATCAAACTTGGACACTGACTTAAGATTCTCTGGGTACCAGGTCACATCGGTGTAAAGGACAATGAACACGCAGATCGAGAAGCTAAAATAATTTCAAAGAACAGGAGCCATGTAATCTCACAATATCATCACACCAAAAGAGATATCTTGAAAGTCACAAACTCATACCTGTACAATCAAATGATATTGGATTGGTCTCAATACCACCATGCTTCATCAGACGCTCCACCCACATGCCACCTCTGCCAACTAAACCTCCAGCTTTCCATCAATCATTTAACTACAGACTGCGCGAAAATCAACGAAATTTGCAACAAACTATTTAATAATAACTTAAAAAATCTTTTTTTAGTTTCTTCCGAACAAAGCATACAAAACGTTTTCAAAATCTTACAAATATTCAACCTACGTTATAGTATCTAAGTTTTATTTATGTAAAACCTTTGTCTCCTTTTCTCTGACCGTCCCTGTAGCAGCGAATCATCAACATATTTTCTTAAAATACAAAATTATATTATATAAGCTTGTAAGTATTACCCTGTACAGTTTAATAAATAATAGTGGTACAATTCCGGTGACGAAAGAAAAACTATCCATAAGCATGCGATATCTGTATGTCTTATTATCTGTGGTTTAAGGTTGTAGTTTGCAGGAATACTTTGGCATGAGGTCATATGCATGCATAGAATTACTAAAATAAAACAGAGTTTTTCCCAATGAGCGAGAATACTAAACATTATAACTCCAACAACAAGATACCTGAATTCCTCGCGATTATTTTTGTTTCTACAACCTGACTTTGGAACTCGCTGCCATCCAATATTAGACAAATAAAAGGAATAGCAAACTTCTAAAAGGCACTACAAAACTACTTCAAATAAATAACAGCAATCACTCTTTCTTTTTCATCTCCTATTAACCTTCTCGAACTTTCTATCAACATCACTTTCCCTCATCAAACATAAGTTTTTGATATTTTTTTTTATTATTAAATTCTTGTATTTTCATTTAATCTTTATTATCTTTATTTTTATATATGTATAATACAAAATGAATGATACCTTAATTTTATGTACTTTAAAAGACTGAAGTCTTACTTGTACTGCGAAATAAATAAATTGAATTGAATCATTATAAGAAAATGTAGCAAACCTATAACGAACATGAAATATTTGCAGACAAAAACATTCAATGGTGATAATTTTAAGTTTAAGTTTTTCACGTAATCAGAGGATCCAGTCTGCATTAATCGACGCCAACACGGATGCACATTATGGGAAGATCGACACTCGCATCCTGAGACTGCGTCAACTAGACCTCACATGTCCACATGTTGCAGCAACACTATCATCAGAAAGGCTAAGCAAAATCTAATCTTTGGTTCGGATCAAAAGAAAGAAATATTATATTTAACATTAATTTACCTCTGATACACGAGACTCTCTTTGATCTTTAGTATGTGATACCATTGCCGACAAAAAGCTGACATTCGTCCAACCATCTACAGAATAAATCACCGTTACCTGCATTGAGATCAGTTTGTAACTAGGAATGTGAAAAATTTAAAGAGCAAGTGTACATTAGCTCGGGAAAACATCCAATATACACGTAATAATTGTTCCTTCTTACCAGCAACGAAAATCAAGTTTGGATACAATTACAAACACCCAAAACCTAGGTTTTCTCTACACTGCTCGCACAAACAATTGATGCGATGTGAAGACAAGCAAACCTTGTTAAACTGCTCGCGCAAGGTGAATTAGCCATGACTAAAAAAAGTCCCCTTAAGACTAAGATTGCATCCATTGACAGTTTTACAATGGTAAACACCAGCAGTACTGTTTCATACATACCGTTTACCAACATCCCCCATATCCTCTAAACAAGAGGGCAGTGCCAACCATGAAGACTATACAGCCACTGTTATTTGAGCAAAATCATCCAGTCGACTTGTTAACACGAAGCAGCCGCCAACAAACGATAAACATAAATTTTCAGTGGCGTATGCAACCATGGGTTGAATCGTGAGTTATTAAGTTATATGCTAGGGTGAAACCGCGTTATAGGCCAAGTAAAATGACTGCAATCCAAGCGATTTCAAACACACTTAGCTTAAGCTACAAGGGTCGATGATGTGACAAAAGCTTCATGGAAAAGTGTTGAGTTTTTAGAAATGCAATGTCATAGGAGGTTCTTTCGTTTAGATCCAATTTTACAGCCTCATTTCAAATAAATCTGTTCTAATGAAGTCGAACAATGGACTGATCTAATGAGTGTGGATAACATCCTGATAAAAAAAACATATATTTAGGAATCGAATTCACGTCACTGTGCACCTAAAGGAGAACTTAAAGAAGAAAAAGGCACATTATCTTCTTCTAATATAGGGATAGCTTAATAAGTGCAAAGTCGAAATTAAAATGATGTTGTGGTACGATTTTGTTCGTTTGTTTTTTATTTGAACACATCCTTTTAAAAGGCTTTTTATTAGAAAGAAAGAAATATGTTAAAATTTTTTAACGGAATAATTCATGAGTGAGTATGTGTTTTTGGGTCAACATTTCAGTGTCTTACGTATACATGGAGAAGTAGTGTTAAAGCCTTAGTGGGGATGCATGTACCAACAAAAACTATGAGAGCGCAGTAACGTTAACTATGTTGATGCTTTGAATCTAATTCGACGACATACTTATTTTTGTAACTTCTTTCATTTTCAGGTTTTTTTACTGATAACTGAATTCTTGTTTCATTTTATTTAGATTCTAAAAATTGGTTGAAATAATAATTTTGTATTTTCTGTTCATTTTAGATAATTATCGAAGGCAATGTCAGCAGGAAAACAAAACGGAATCGCTAGCAACTTGACATAGAAATCCTCTAATTTAAAAAATTGTGGATGATATTTTCTTGCCATTAAAAACAATAATCGTCAATTCCATAAAATGTTTATTTTAAACATTGTTGTTTATTCTTAAGTCAGTTCATTTTGAATATGAAATAACATAACTAAACTAAAAAGAAGGCTTACCTGTCTTAAAAAAAAAATATTTACTTCGTTAAGTTAATTACACAATACAACCACTAGTTTAAGGGGAGACAAAATATACAACATTTACCAAATGCAGTTTATAAAAAGCTAAATACATCAGTGTATTCCTTTGTAATGATAAATCCTTGCTCAAAATCAAAACCATCTCTTAAAACCATATATGTATAAAAAAAAACATCCCGTATTTAATTAAACAAATGCAAACTGACACAATAAACTAAAAGAAAATTGTTATATTTCTTGTATACATACTTATTTATATGCACAAAACTTTCAATTTAATTGACTAATATTCTTATTAATTTAAGTTTAGAAGAAACTTATATAAAAATATGGCAGCAACATTGTTTAATACTATCTAGATACATATGCATGTATGCATAGAATGTGAATTCTTCACAAGTTAAAAACTAAGCAAAAGAAACTTATAATGATTGTGATAGAGTATTTAGAATATAAAAAAATAAACAATTAAATCAATTCAATTAAAAACAAAATAAATCATCCGAGCTACTTAGAATATAAGACTTATTAATAAGTTGTTTATACACATCTGCATGTGCCGATATTTCTGAGGATATAATAAGACCTTAAGCAAGAAGTTGCACGCCTAATTAAGCAACACAATAGACAGATTAATTAATATTTTTACTACATAAAAACAAGCGTTAAAAACTGTAATCCCTTACTTTCTACAGGAATGAATGTATACGAATAAAATTAAAAATGATTTTACAATTTTAATGAAACGTTGTTATCTTTCATAGTTTTTTGTTTTCGTTTTGAAACAATGGTTTTGAAGACTTCATAAAAATTTTGGCGAAATGTAAGGAAAAAGAACTTTTTTCCCGCCACATTGTTAATTATCTGTGTTGCAACCGCACTGTAAGTTGATGCGTCTAAAACGGAAGCTTTTGTAGAATTCGAGAGGTTCTGATTTTGATGTTTGATAAGAATTTTATTGATTGTTAACTTTCCTTCTACATTGGGCCTGCTTTTATCCTATCATACCGAAATTGTCTAGTGTCATCACTAGAAAGTCCGTCCGCTCCAGCATTCTTATCGGACTTGTCCTGCTTTCACTTAATTTAAGTCAGGTCACGAATGTTGAATGATTTATTCTTCCTGACAGCTGTGGTTGATCGTCATCTACGTTTGTTTGCCGATGCCTGCACAAGTGATTTCGACTATGGGTTTCTTCTTCTTTCGCGCTGTTTGAAGTGACCCCATTTTGGCTGTGGTTGTTTGTTCACCTAGGCCTCTGATCGGATCCGTTGTGTTCCCCTATTTACTGTATGGAAAAGATTAGGGCTATCTGGAGGGTTGTAGTGAAAAAACCGGGGGGAGGGGAGATATCAAAGGGATTCCTATGGAGTGGCTAGACTTGTATGGTCGGGAAATCTTTTCGTTCATTTTGTGAAGTCCATGAACTCACCGGTCCCTATATCTTTGAGGTGCGAAAGATCTGGTATCAGGGCTGACCGCAGTATTTTATGTTGCAGTCTCGCTGTTGCTGGACGGGCAGAGGAAGTGCCCCAGATCTTCCTTTTCCTCCACTCTGCTTTGCTATGTTGTGGTTTCTACTAGACCGAGCCAATGTAAGTTGAGTTTTAGGTTAATAAGCCATGTTAGCAGTTCTTCCATCAACCTTCCTTTTGCTGGAGTTCACAGCTCGTTTCGCTGGTTTATTGGTTTTTGATGTGGGTTGAAATAAAACAATGTTGTCCTCTGAAGGTTCGGTAAGAAGTGTTTAATTCATTCTTCCCCAATTACAGTATTTCATTTTGACATTTATTGTTTCCAGTGGGAGTTACCGTGGTCAAATATACCAGATAATACTACTGTGTCCAAAAAATAAGGTGACATATGAATTTAAACTGCGCGCGTCGAAGGATTTGGAAATTTTTCTTTCTTTTTAGGTTGGTAGTACTGTCAGTGACATCTATGTGAAATTTCATGTCAAAATATATTCATAGTGTTTGAGATACGCGTCGTTTTGTGAGCTGCTAAAAGTGAGTTTTTCGTTTTTTGCGATGTCGAAATTTATTGAGCAAAGAATTTGCAATAAATTTTGTTTGCGGAATCAATTTTCTGCTGCGGATACGTTGAGGATGGTGCAGAAAGCCTTTGATGATGAGGCTATGTCTAAAAAAAATGTTTACAAGTGGTATAGTGATTTCCAAGCCGGCTGTGAACGTGTCGAAGACGAAGAGCGTTCTGGGCGACCATCAACCTCAACCGATGAAGCTCACGTCCAACAAATCAAAGATTTGGTGTTGAAAAACCATCGATTAACTATTAGAGACCTTGCTGAAGAAGTTGGCTTATCAAAAGGCTCAGTCAATACCATTTTGAAGGATGCTTTGGGCCTCAAGCGCGTCAAATCTCGACTGGTACCGAAAACATTGAATTTTTTGGAAAAAAGGCGTCGCGTTGAAGTGTGTGAAACAATGCTTTCCGACTATCAGGATGTCATGAAACGCATTATAACTGGCGATGAGACTTGGATCTATGCTTACGACCCCGACACAACCGATCAATCGAGCGAATATCGTGCCAAAGGAGAGCCGAGACCAAAAAAACCGCGCCAAAGTCGCTCAAAAATCAAGGTCATGTTGACTGTTTTCTTCGATTATCGTGGTGTTGTGCTTTATGAATTCCTTCCAACCGGCCAAACAGTCAACAAGGAATATTATTTGAACGTTATGCGTCGTTTGCGTAACGCTATCCGCCTAAAAAGGCCGGAATTGTGGAGAGACAATTCATGGTTTTTACACCACGATAATGCACCATCCCATACCGCACTCGTAATTCGTGATCATTTCGCCAAAAACTCAACCCATATCGTTCCGCAACCACCGTATTCACCTGATCTGGCGCCGTGCGACTTCTGGCTGTTCAACAAGCTCAAAAGACCGCTCCGGGGACACCGTTTTGATACGATAGAGGAGATCCAAGCCGCAGCGAAGACGGAACTGAAGGCCATCCCGGAAAGTGACTACAACCAGTGTTTCAAAGATTGGAAAATCCGTTGGCATAAGTGCATTGCATCGGGAGGGGATTACTTTGAAGGGGATGAAATTGATTTGGAAGAATAAATTAAGAATTTTCAAAATAAATACGTCACCTTATTTTTTGGACAC
Organism: Orthonevra nobilis; assembly: GCA_963555765.1. NCBI lineage: Eukaryota > Metazoa > Arthropoda > Insecta > Diptera > Syrphidae > Orthonevra > Orthonevra nobilis. The sequence continues at coordinate 66,956,123 of OY743226.1, read as the reverse complement.
AGTAGTACTTAAGCAATAAGAACATTTTACTTTATAATAATACATTTACTATTAATACATAACATTCTCCCCCGCGAACAATGTTCGCAAAATTATTTCTTTTTCTCTTAACAATAGAATATAAAAATTTTCTCTGTCCAGATGTGCCATCTCAATGGGTTGTCGTAAGTGCCATCACTAGCTCTGCGTTGCATACTGGTTTCGCCTTCTTCCGTTTAAAAATTAATTCGGCCTTCAGTTCGTTTATTTTTTGTGCCTTATCCGCCGGAATATCATCTGTGGGACTTATTTTGGAACGAGAACCAGGTGAGCAGACTTAGATATTGATTGAGTATTATGTGTTAAATTCAGTGGCGTAGCCGCCCTTAGTCGGGGCTGTGCCCAGTGGCCCTCAAGCTCAGGGGCCCTCGAATTCTTACCAGAAGATGTCGATCGAAATGAACTTTTGAAAATTTCAAAATTAATATGACAGGTTGCGACCCGACTTTAATCATGGCAACTCAGTTGAGAGAAATTTGAAAGTTTTACCTTTATTTTAGGCCCACACATGTTGATGCCCCTTACGTCAATAAATCATGTGAAATCTATAGATTTCGGCTACTCTTTGTATAACGCGAAATATCGCGAAAGAAATGCAGGTCACGGCGCGAGTTAAATAGAATACAAAACACTTTGGTGTTTGGTGGTGGTCTTAAGACTGACTTTTATTTATTATCCAAAATCTTAGTATACCTTAAAAAATAACTAATGGATAGTCAGCATACGAAGTTCAATAGCCATTGCAAAACACGACAACGGCAAGGCGAGCAAATTAAACGGAAATGTAAACACAATTATTACTTTTTCACATTTGTCGTCGCCTTCGTCATTTAGTTTTAAGGATATTCTGTGGATTTGGTAGTCTTACAAGATGCTATCGGTTCAATCCCTTGGGAGTACTGCAGACTAAGCGCTGATCCCAATATTAAATTAAAATTCTTAGAATTCGGTTAGAATTCGCAATCAAAGCTGCCCTTGGTTCACAACGGAAGTTCTTGGAGCGATTAAAACTAGAAATAGATTATTTAGCAAGTGGAAGCGCACTGCTTCTTCTGCCTGTTGGAATGACTATAAGGTAGCGCGGAACTTGGCAACCATTATAACACGCAGTGCCAAAAGAAACTACTTCGCTTCGAAACTCAAAACTTCCTTGCCATCCAAACAACTTTGGAATAACATACGGCGAATAGGGATTGCTGGTGCAAAACCATCTTCCAAGTGTGGATTACAACCGGACGTACTCAGTGAACATTTTCTTGAGATCGGTACCGAATCTGAACGATTTAATTTTTCATCTACACCAACTTCTGTACCACCAAGTTTCAATAGTTTTAACGTGGTAACCGAAATAGATGTTGTTGAGAGTGTGGCAGCCAGCAAATCGAATGCCATTGGTGAAGACGAGTACCAATTCGATTTATTAAACTCATATTGGCATCAATTATCTCACCCTTAACTCATATCATAAATCACTGCATCGCAACTTCAGCTTTTCCGGATTCCTTGAAAATTGCCAGAGTAATTCCAATTGCCAAGAAGCCAAATGCGGCTTTTCTTAATGACTATAGGCCTATCAGCATTCTATCGTGCTTGTCAAAGGTCTTTGAAAAAATATTAGCAAAACAGATCCAGAACCATTTATGCGTAAATAAATTACTAAGCTCCTTTCAGTCTGGTTTTAGGCCCAACCACAGTTGCTCGACAGCTATGGTAAACATCATTGAGGACATAAGACGGGACTTTGACAAAGGATAAATAACACTACTCTGCCTGCTTGATTTTTCAAAGGCGTTTGACAAAGTCAAGCATGACGTGCTTTGCTGGAAGCTCGAACACTATTTTGGTTTTGGTGGAAGTGCACTAAAAATTATAAGGAATTATCTGTCGAATAGAATGCAAAGAGTCGTGATTGGCGATAAAGTCTCTGTACCGAAGCTTATCAAGCAGGGTGTACCACAGGGATCTATTTAGGGACCTCTCCTTTTCTGCATATTTACTAATGATTTAATTTCAACATGCACAAACTGTTCCATCCATCTTTATGCAGATGACGCCCAGTTGTACTTAGCTCGACCTATGGGATCAAGGAACTTGTTTCACTAATAAACGATGATTTAGCTAAAATACATCACTGGACTCAAGTGAATGGATTGCTGATCAATTCTGACAAATCAAAGCTTATTCCATTGGCCCATAGAACATTCGGCAGGATTTATGGATGTCTCAGGAGACTGTGGCTGACAGCCAACTTCACTCCAACGGCAAAAAGGAGCAAGCTTGTACTAGCTCTTATTCTTCCCATTATTTCATATGCAGAGGTTGTATATTGTAGTCTTGACTCTGTCTCTCAACAAAAACTGCATGTAGCCTTAAATAATGCCGTGCGATACATTCATGGCCTTCGCAAGTACGATCATGTATCTGAACAGACTAGAAGACTATTAGGTTGTACCTTTACACAGCACACCAATGCTAGAAACTGCATTTTCTTGCACAACATAATAATGACGAAATCCCCACCTTATCTTTATAAAAAAAATACAATTTTCTCAATCGCAAAGAACCCATGCCCTATTTAAATTCCTGTAGACTGTGTTTTGTTTATGCTGTCAAGTTATGGAGTTCCCTTCGAATGCATATTAAGACAATAATTAACGCTAATCGCTTTAAAAAAATGATTTACTGCTCCTTTTCTAACTAAAACTAGTACTGGAAGTTAAAGAAGAAAATGAAAACCCTTTTTATCTCTCCCATTCTCCTTTAATACTTTTCCACACTTATCAACCCCTGAAATTTTATATCTGTTATTTGAATCTTTGATCGAATTTTTATTTTTTTTTTGTATTACTTTATACTGCTTATATAAAAAGGAATAAAATAGAAATAGATAATAAAGGAATAAAATAGAAATAGATAATTTCTATTTTATTCCTTTTTATTTTTTATTGTTTTTATTTTTTTGGTTCTTTTATAAGAACATGTTAAACTTATATACAACTGAATTACTCTAAGCACTCAAAAAGACATTGTTTTACTGTGTACTGTTTAATAAATATATTGAATTGAAAGTGTTAATACAATGAACTTCGTATGCTGACCGTTGTAAAATTCGTTAGTCAGGTGAATACCCGACGTAACTCGCCTTCCACCAGATTTGGAATTCTGAATTTCAAAAAAACATTATCATTTTATTTTTTATTTTTTATAAAGCCTAAATCTATAACTCAAAATTAATAAGTTTCTTATACAAAACCATATTTTTCTTTTAATATTTCTAGATCGTACTTACAATTAGGGATTTCTTTATTCACATCTTTCACATTGTTCTTTATGTTTATGTTTATTTTTATTTTTCTTTGCTTTTTCAAAATAATTGATATAGTGATCACTATAGCAAACAACAAAAATAAAAATTATACTTCCTACACTAAAGTTAAGTAACTTATGAAATTTTAATTCTTTTAGTTCTTTAAGGTTTGCTTTTTGCGTTAAAACAATCTCATCAGAAGTCAGTTGAATATTAGTTTTGAAAGGTTTTTCGTATTTCGGAATTACAAAACTATCAGTATATTTGAGGAATTTGTTACTAAATCGTGTTTGGCCGATACTTATTGAACAATTATTATAGGAAAATAGAAAGTTTCCCGTTAGATTATATTGCCTTTCATCACAAGTACTATTGAATGCCTTACTGTTAAGATTCTTAAGTATTAAAAAAGTATTATGCATTTCTATAATTTGTTCCAATTCGTTTTTCACTAGTATACATTTTCGGTTAAAAACAAGATTTTTACTTACTTTCAGTTCTTTGACAGGTTTATTTTCTTCGAATAAGTATGTTTTATTATTGATTTCTACTAAATAATCAAAATCTGAATCAATTTCTTAAAAGTCTCTGTTTGGCATGGGGGCTATTAGTTTTTTTATTGACGTTTACAATATCGACTGGTAACTTTATTACAAGAATTATGTTTCCATTTTCAGTGATTGCCACTCCAGTTCTAACGTTTGAAAGCTTTTTAAAATCAATATTATATTTCACAATTTCTTCATTCGTTAATATATTTGGCTGTTACATACCAGTTCGAGCAGTTCTTTAATTAGATTTAATGTTTCTGTATGCAGTCTTTTGCGACAGTTTTTCATATCATTTATTATTGCATGATTATTTGGTCAACAACAGAAAAATGCTCTTCAATATTTTGCCTATCTTCATCGTCTAAGGTTCCATATAACCATTTAAACGTACTACTACTACTACTAGTACTTCCAACAAAATTAAAGAGTCCTCGCTTATATCTATGTGGAATTATACCAAATGCTTTATTTCTCATGTTATTTATTTCGTCTATTTCTTCTTCGTCTATTTTCTTTTTTCTTCAATATCTAATGTTTGTATTATTGAGTTAAATTGGTCAAGTATGTCTATGATTTCTTTTGGATTAATTACATGTAAAAGCATGTCATACTTACTAACTATCTCCACTGGGCTTACATTTATAATAGCATACCCTAAGTTCGACTCGATTCGTTCAATTTTCAGTGTTTGGAGCGACGTCGGTATTAGTAGTAGCATTATTAATAGATGTAGCGATAACTGAAAATTTTAAGGGTCTTTTTCTATTAGCTTCATGGACATTTCTTAGCATGTATTTTCTAAACTTTGGCTGTTCTTTGTGCCTTACGCTTACGTAGTTTTTTATGAATCCCTGCTCACGAGTTTCGACATAGTTTTCCATTTTTCTATTAAGTTTTGTGATCTTTTCTCTTTTGTTTTTTTTCTATCCTGAATTAATAATTAATAGCCTTATCTATCTGATTATTTTGGACATTAAATGGTGCGCTTTGAATTGTGGAATGAAAAGAATTATTATATAGGCCAATAGCTTTATTCATTTGATCAATTATAGGAATCTTTTTTTTTGTATTCAAAGCACGAATTCGTTCAGTGAGGGTACTATTTAATCGGTCTATGTCCCCGTTCCCAGTGTGGCTATTTGGTTTTACAAAATGATCTTCTTCCCTAAAAAAATCTCTCACGTTTGAATTGTTAAACTAATTGTCGCAAACGACTTTCTTCATTTTACCTTCAATTGCAATGAATTGGCGAGTTTTTTCTATGAGCGTTCGGCTACTTCGATTTTCTAAAAAGATGCTAACAGGTGTTTGGAAATTTTATCAATAAATATTACAAAGGAGTGTTTTGAATTGACGTAAGTGTCTATGTGTATTATCTCATTAATATAGGGGGGTGTTTCAGTAAATTCAAACTTTTTAAGCTTCCCATCAGGAAGTTCTTGTAATCGGTCAGATTTTCGAAATTCAAAATTTTTACATTTCTCCTCGTTTGGCGGTCCCAGTAGTCGGATTCCATTATTTTTAGAAAGATGTCTGTGTGTGTGTGTGTACGTACGTACGTACGTTTGTGCGGATTCTTTCGTACAGCCTAACTCGAGAACAAATCAAGGTGTCGAAGCCAAATTGGTTTCATTCGAAGCGTGTGTGCATAAAGATCACCTGAAAAGCTTTTGGTTAAATTTCACAGGGTGGTTTGAATTTTATGACGAAAAAACTGTCAAAAAAGGGACATTTTCACTTCTTCAAGCAAAACCAATTTAGTTTTCCAATTAAAAAAGTTCAAAATCAATTAAATTTATAGTTTACAGCTACCTTTTCAGACAAAAAAATATGCTTAAATATATACACTGCCGTTCATAAGTTTCCGGACAAATTCATATAAATTTTTTTTTGTTCAATTTTAATGCCAAAAGTTTAATCAATATTATATTTATTTAGCCAATTGACTAAACTAAGTAAGTTACTAATTATAGAGACTACCAAAAAGACTAAAACAGTATTTAGTTGAGGCCATTTCATACATTGATGTGCCCAAATCCAAATTTCCACGGAAGTTCTTTGAAAATTGTTTCAGAAATGTGAATCCTGTAAGTCTTTCCCATTTTTCAAGACTCAGAGTGACGTCTGCAACACTGACACATGGAAACATCCTTAGAAAATTATGGAGCCACCAGTTTTTTTGTTCAAAACCTGCTCGGGTGTAGCTTGACGCTTTTTTATAGTTATAATATATTAGCAAAAAGGAGCTCATTGCGCAACTTACATGAGGCAATTGAATTCAAAGAAAATGTATAGAGAGAAAGCTAAATGCAAAAGTTAAAACACATGGCCAAAACTGTATTACTCGTATATTGCAAGGAAGACCATAACATCTTTCTTATATTGAACCCAATCCTAGAGGTCTTTCCAGAAAATGACACAGAGATAGAAAAAATTTCTCGGAATCGGCGTGGAAAATCCTATCAAAATCTGCAAAGAAAACTGGACTGAATGTGATCCTCTTTAAGCCATATATTTATCAGACAGAAAAAGATCCTTTGCTGAGCAGTTGACAGCTCGGAAGGAAGACGTGGTGGAAATCTCTGGATTGAAACTATGTACTTTTGAACCCTTTCAAAAAGGACATACATTTAATCACGCCTTAATATTTCGAGCAGTGGTTAATACAAAGAAAAGCTATCAAACAAATTAGATTGATTAAAAATAATACATGAAGTTGAGATAAGCAGTTGGTCCTCAAACTTTTAAAATATGAATCCCTGTAAACAGAGTTCTTACAAAATGTAATACTTTTGAAACTAAACTATATAATATTTGATAATTCTGGCTGTCTGATTTATAACACATTATTAAGAAGTTGAAAAACAACTGCCAAAAGCAAATACAAATTCAAATGTTAAAGTTGTTGTTATGAAATCGATTTTCGCAACTCTTAATTTAAAAAATCTTATCTAGTCTAAAACGCTTTCATTGAGTCGTTTAATGCAAGCCATGCACAGCCAGCCAGCAAAAATAATTATCTCAAGGTTACACACCACAAACCGAAGCCTGCAAAATTCGAAATGGAAATATCATAGTAGAATTGCAGCCAATGCTGAGGACATGGAAGGACCAACAATGCCATCTACCTGACCTAGACGAAGTACAGATATCAAGATAGAACTTCTAAAAGCGGCGGCGATGACTTAGTTGGGAGTATGCACCAACTCATCTGTAATATATGATCAGAAGAAAGCATGCGAGATGAAGGGAATCTCAGTATTGGTTGCCCAATCCTGAAGGAGGGAAGCCAATTATAGAGGTATCGATCTCCTCAAAATTGCCTTTAACATCTTTTCCGCCGTCATCCTGATAGGTCCGTATTAATGTGGTTTTCGACCAGAAAAGTCCACCACAAACCAAATATTAACATAACGGCAGATCTTGGAAAAAAAACCAGGAGCGCCAAGTCAGTACGCACCACATTTTCATCAATTTCAAGGTTAATTTTGGTGTCTGTTTCGTCCACAGAGACGAGATTTATGAAGTCATGTCTAGGTTTGGCGTCCCTGCCAAGCTCGTACTTTTGTGCAGGATGGCGATGGAGAAATAAAGCTGCTCCAATGAGGTCGGCAAAGATGTCATTGACCCACTTGATGTCAAACAACATTTTAGACAAGGTGATGCACTGTCATGCGATTTCTTTAACATCATACTTGGGACAATAGTGTAAAAGAACCTTGTCAACGCCAGAAGGCAAAAAGAGGCATATGCTGTCATAAAGAAAGACCAAACCCTGATCAGAACGTTACCATAAACAGCTATAACTTTGAGGTAGTTGGAGCTTTGTCTATCTTGGCTCCGCTATAAATACAGATAATAACATCAGCGCTGAGATCAAACGGAAAATTCCTCTGGCTTTTAAAGCTAAGACCTCTTTCGAAGAACTGAAGTGTCGCTCTATGAGACCAATATCATCCCCGTCCTACTATATGGTGTAGAAGCATGGATACTTTCAAAAGCGGATGAAGGCCCCGTTTGTCCAATCTGCATTGATGGTGAGTGGAACAGAAGATTCAACAACCAATTGACTTAGCCAAAAGGATAAAATACTAATGCTACGTGGACTGTAACGCCACCTCAAGTTAATAATTAAATGATTAATGACAAAAAAAGTCCAACCAGCTATCATGTTTAAAAATAAACGGTAAAAATTATTTTAAATTATATTATTGTTATTTCTGCAGTCAAACTAAAAATCTAATTTTTTTTTAGTATCATAGAAAGGTAACTCAATCAGAAAAAAAGTATTTCCAAATTGAGATATGTTAATCTATCATTGTTAAATACGCAATTCGTATTTTAAGTGATCCAAAAACTAGAATATATACGAGTATATGGTGTTCCTCAAAGGCAGTTAAAAATATATGTATCTTATTTTTAACTTCCCATCAGCCAGTTCTTGTAATCGGTCCGATTTTCGAAATTCAAAATTTTTACATTTCTCAACGTTTCGCGGTCCCAGTAGTCAGATTCCATTGTTTTTAGAAAGATGTCTATACGTGTGTGTGTGTGTACGTACGTATGTGCGGATTCTTTCGTACAGCCTAACTCGAGAACAAATCAGGCTATCGAATCCCAGATGGTCTCATTCGAAGCGTGTGTGCATAAAGATCACCTGAAAAGCTTTTGGTTAAATTTGACAGGGTGACTTGAATTAAATAACGAAAAAACTGTCAAAAAAGGGACAATTTCATTTCTTAGATTAAAATCAATTTAGTTTTCCAATAAAAAAAGTTCAAAATCAATTAAATTTTTCATCTTTCTAATTTGATAAAAATATGCATAAATATATAGGTACTCTGCCGTTTTTAAGTTTTCGGAAAAATTCATAGAAATTTTAGTTTGACTAAATTTAGTTAGTTATAAATGATAAAAACTAACTTTCAAACTTAAACAGTATTATTAAGTTTAGGCACTTTCGTATTTTGACGTGCCATTTATGCTCTTTTTCTTGATCCACGTTCCCAGAAGTATGAATCCTAGTTTAGAAAATTCTTCCAACATAAACAATAATAATCTCTTAATTACAAACCCACATCGGAGCCTGCAATGTTCAAAATATAACATCATAGTAGAATTGCAGTCATTGCTGAGGACATGGAAGAATCACTTCTGCAGACTATATAACGGCGGTGATGAATCGAATTTCGCTGGTAGGCAGCATGAACCATTCGATAAGACGACCCAGGCGAACAAAAGACGAAGAAAAGAAAGCGACGGCAATGACTTGGTAAGGAGTATTGATCAACTTATCTGCGACATAATATATGACCAGAATAAAGCATGCCCGAAATTAAAACATCCTTGCTTGGAAAAAACCTAGAAGCTTCAATTCGGCACCCACCGCATTTTCATCAATTTCAAGGTTGTCTTTGACAGGATCCATGAACTATATCTAAGTTTGGAATCCCTGCTAGGCGCCGCTAAAACTAGCGCTGAGATCAAACGAAGAATACCTCTTGCAAATCGCTGTTTCCTTGGGCTAAGAAAACAATTGAGTAAAGTCCTCTCTCGAAGAACTAAAGTGTCGCCTCATAATACCCTCAAAATCCTCATCCTGAAGGCGCCTTAGGTTGTTTCGAGAGAAAAGTGTCATAAATGTATATATGTTAAATTCACAATTTTTTTTAAATGATAACATAATATATATGAACATATTCGTTCGGGGCAGCTTAAATTAAATACGTATCTTATTTTTTTTGTGCAATGCATTTGTCTGGGGAATTAATGATGTTTCCAAACCTTAATAAAATTTGTTGGTGGTGGCAAATAAAATAGCACCTAAATTTTTTTATCTTAAGATGGGAAGTTGATGGTATGGGCAGGCGTACTCGCACCCAAACCAATTTTTTAATTTTGTAAAACCTGCATGTGACAAATCGAGGACGATTTGTTGCCAGGATGGTCGATTTGTAAGAGATTCTTAAATGCATGAAGCTATTCATCCACCCCCTTAGTCCGTGCACCTACATGTTCGATAATCATATGATGCAGAACTTTATTATATACAAATCGCATGACATCACCGTATTTGACCTATATACTTCATTGTATGTATTCAAGCCTTTTTGAAAGCCGTTTTAGGCCAGTCTTAATGAAGCGTTCAAATCCTTTCCAATGAGTTCTCTTTATTAGCTCTACTCGCTTTACAGTAAATATGTAAATTTAATTATCTAAAAGTGGGAGTGTTAAGAATAATATAAAAATGAATTGTTATTTATGTAAATTGGCAACACTCTCTTCCTCTCTGAGAAGTTTATAGTACATTTAATATAAGGATAAGCATACGCTTATTTAATAAAAATGGCACAGTCCTTCTTTACTACCTTGAGCAGTCGGTCGTTTTCTTCTTTCTATTAACTTAAAAATATAATTGCAGTCAATGCTGAGGACATGGAAGAACCACTTGAGTAGACTGTTGCCAGGCACCCTGAACCATTCGATAAAGACGGCGCAGGCCAACAGCGTCTGCCCAACCTAGACGAAGTAAAGATAGCAATAACATATATAAGCTTAAATCTAATGAAGCCCACTTTAGCTGTCGAACTTTTCAATGCGGCGGTCATGACACAATAAAGCATTCAAAGTTGAATGGAATCTCAGTATTGTTTGCACAATCTTGAGGAAAGGAGACCATCTTTGCTGTGCCAATTATAGAGGTATCAATCTTTTCAACATCGCCTATAACACTTTTTTCATCATATAAGTGAACGTTTGAAACCGTTCGTCAACAACCTGATAGGTCCACATGAATGTGGCTTTCGACCAGAAAAGTCCATCAGAGACTAAAAATTATCATATCGGCATATCTTGGAAAAAACACACGCACCACCTTTATATCAATGTCAAGGATGGTTTTGGTTTCCGTTTCGTCCACAGAGACGAGATGTCTTGCTCCCGGAGCGATATGTTTCGGTTGCTTATGACGATATGTCATAATAAATATCTAAACGATGATATACGATTAAGATTTATTTTTATTTAGTCTAATATTTACAATTTTGACTTAAAACTAGACTTATAACTACAATTAATATATTGTTGGCACAACAATAAGCGCCCAACGTATTTCAGTAGTGATTTTTATAATTCTAAATTTTCTTTACAAAAATTTTGAACATAATATGCTTAATCTATAACTGATTTTATATCCAATTTTCCAAACATTATGAAAATTGACTCTGAGGGGGTTGTTTTAAAAACGAAAAATAATTCAAATATTATACAGGGTATTAACCTCTGCAGTAGTTCTTAGTTCTTGTTGGCTTTCGTGTAGAACGAGGTCCAGTCGATGATTTCTTGAAAGTGTTCATCGATGATTGTCCGTGTGCTGAGGTACCTGTGGGCTGGCTCAATTTCTTGTCTGCTGATGATCCTGATCTCTTCGTTAGGGTGGCTTGCTAACCCTTCGATGATTTTTCTTGACAGCTGCAGCATGTATTTCTTGATTGGTGTGATCCCTGCGCTTTCGTACAGCGTTGTGTTGCTGAGGTATTTCAGCGTGTTGAGATTCCTCCAGAGTCCAGTTCACGATCTGAGGATTTTCCTTTCCAAGATCTCAATTTTCTTCATTGATGTTGGCAGCACCGTAAACCAAATTGGGAAGGCGTAAGTAATTACTGGTCTTATAAGTTGTTATAGACTTTTTACGAGTGGGTGCACAATATGAAGGGATAAATTGGCTTTCTGAATAGCCTTTTCAGCGTGTTGCCGGAACTGGTATCGCTCGCTGGAGGTTATCCCTAGGTACCTCGTTTTGAGTTGTTGAGCAATCTCCTTTCCGTCTGGCAGCGTTATTCTCGTATCGTGGCATCTCGAAGCGAAAGCTTTCCTACTTCTTGTTGCTGTAGTCGGTGGTCGGAAGCAAATGAGCTCTGTCTTGCTGCTGTTGATCTTCAGTCCCCATTTCTTGTAGTAGTCCCATAGCTTCGCTAGGTGTTTTTCTACCATAGCGGCTGCTATTTCCGGGGTTAAAGACGTAGCGTATGTGATGGAGGCATCTGCGTAGAGGAGTGTCTTTGTTCGGGCGTCGTTGGCTGGCTGGTCCGCTGTTAGGATGTTGAAAAGGATGGGAGAGACCTTTCCCTCTTGTTGAACTCCTCCGAGAAGTCTTCTTAAAGTTAATAGTTGATCCTGTATCTGGACGAAAAAGAATCTTTCTTTAAGTGAATGGAAGAGGATTTTTACCAGGTGCTGAGGAAATTCCATTGTCTTCATTTTGTATATGAGGCCCTTAATCCACACGCTGTCAAAGGCCTTTTCTATGTCCAGCAGGCAAGCCACTAAGATTTCCTTCTTATTTAGACTTTGGGTGACATCATTATGCAGCTTCAGCAGTGGATGGATGGTTGAATGTTGAGTGGCAAGTGCGCATATCGATCCTTGCTGCTCTTTGGTTTTTTTGGGCATCGATAGCATTAAGGACGACATCCTTCAGTTCCTGTATCGTGCTGTCAATTTCTGCGTTGGTGAGATTTCTTTCCTGGGGCGGTATGTTGATGTTGCTCTCGACGTCGTGTGCAAATATCCTCCAGTGTACTTTTTTGTGATCCAGGTACGTGTCTGGTGTACGATGAATAGTCATTAACGGCATACTTGGTTTGACCCTCAACTCAACTGGCAGATGATCTGAGTCACTTAAGTGGGCTTCACAGGTAAAACTCCGGAACTCTTGAAGTAGATTAATGAAATTTGAGATTACTCAGAAAAAGTCAAGCGATGAGGGAGTCCTCGGGAACGTCTTTTGTAGCCAGCTACTAGCCATGATTGTACTAGCCATGATTGTACATGGGCATTTTCATCCAACCATTCGACAATTACGCATCCTTGGGGTGAGCAATTGCAGCAGCTTAGTCCTCGTATTTCCAGCTTCGTAGATTATAGGTTATCCCTTATGAGAAGGGCTGTGCCTCTCCTTCCGTCATTTTTGTCCTCTCGATAAATGTTGTATCCATCCTTCTGGTATCGATTCCTGGGTGTGAGGTTGGTTTCCTGTAAACATAAAATATCGGGCTTCTTTGCCTTGAGAAACATGGCCAAGGAAGCCCTTTTTTCTAAAGAATATATCGAATTAACGTTGTATGTAATGATACTTAGCCGTTTTCTTAGATGCATAGTCCGGGCTGGCTGTGTTTTTTTGATGGGATTGTTGACTTTCCTATTACCCAGGGCAGCAACATTTGCAAAGCTGAGTCCAGCTTCAATCGTTTTGGAAACGGATTCCTGCTCCTTCTTTTTCTGAGCCATTTTGTCCTTTGCGGCGACCCTTTGTAGTTTGCCGGTTAACCATTTTTTTTGGCAATTGATGCAGTATACTTCTTCATCCTTGGTAGTCCTTGTGCAGGTTCCGGGTGCGTGGCTGTTATTGCATTTGAGGCATCTGTACGCCATTCCGCAGTTGCTAGCAATGTGACCGAACTTTTGGCAGTTCTTGCATTGCGTAATTCCTTGCATCTAACGGAAGATCTGCTCCCTTTTCCACCTCGACAACAAAGTTGTTAAACTTTTTGTCGCCTCGACCCTTATAGAGGCTCACTTTAATGATAGGATTTCCCTCTGACTTCAGCTCCTTTGCGATTTTTCTCTGGCTCATAGCTATGGTGAATGCCTCTGAGCACCAAGAGGTTTTTACGGTCTTCTTTGGGCGTGAAAGTGTTGAATTGGAACTTCCTCGTCTTCAGGTAGTTCCTTATTCGTTCGTGTCCTTCCCTCGTTTTGGTCGTTATGACGGATTTGTTGGAGTTGATGTTTCGAACTTTGTAGACCACATCCAATCCCTTGGTGTGTCTTCTTAGTTCTGCAACATTGAGGCCAAAATAAATAATTGGGGGCATTACGGATGCTCTCTTCATTGGTTCCACGCTGGGGTTGCTCGTTGCCTTTTTGGTTGATGGTGTTGGTGTGTTGCGGTTGTTGTCGTCTGTTGCTGGTGTGGATGCGGTTGTTGTCGTTTTTTTTTTTAGGTGAAATCTGTTGGACTGGGTGAGTCCGACTTTTTCCTCTTCTTTGCCTTGACCAAGGTGAAAGATTCTTTTTCCGCCGACTCTTCACTCTCGGTTGCCTCGGTTTGCTCAACAATCGTTGAGTTTAGCTCTTTCTCTTCTTCAGATGAGGAGCCTTCACAGTCGGATGGGTTTTCTTCCTCCATCCTTAATTTTTCCTCTTCTTCGCCGTGTTCTGAGGAGTATGCAGGCATACTCTCATAGAGGGCGTCGATGTCGGAGAGTTTCTCATGGATAGAAACCATGAACTCTCTCCCGCGGTTGGCTGCCCCGTCCTGGACTTTTTTCATTATATCGGCGAAGGTAGCATTCACGCTATCCTTCCTCTTCTCTTTCCTGCCCATTTGGGTTGGGTTTCCCGTACTGTCTTCTTTGATGGTTTTTTTTTTTTTTTTTTTGGGTTTCAATTTTCACTTTTGCGGGTAGCTCGGCAAAGCGAGGCAGGTAATGCTTTGAAAAAAACTTTTAACTGATCTGAAAACTTGTTCTGAAAAAATTGTTAGAAATATTTTTTTAAGAGGATTTTATTAATTCCTGTTGCCCGTGTGTCTGCTTGCGCTGTCAACACTGAACTGAGACCATAAATACCTTAACCTAACTTATCCTATCTTATAACTATTGGGAGAGAAGTAAACTGGGCGGACACACAGTATATGAGTTGGTACTTCCTTCCTTGGCACTACACTTAAAAATACTTAAAGAGTTCTTAATGTTTTGAAGTAGAGTAGGATGACTCGATTGACAAAGCAATATAAGATAAGGGATCACAAGATATGTTAAATGTTTACATTTCAATCTGTCAGTTACTTAATTTCAATTTAAATATATTTATATTTAGGAAAATATGTTGTTAGCTATCACTTTATATATTTACATCAGTTATGGCGAGTCAATGTACATACAACCGTGTTATGAAATTATGGAAAAATTAAAAATGGCAAAGAATGTTTGAATTTGTTCAGCCTATAACAATAAAAAGAATGGTTTAATGGAATCGAACCACCAAGATTGGCGGATTGAGCACACATTTTAAAAGAAAGTTTTGTACTCCAATAATGTCTTAATTTTTTAGTTGAATACGAAAATCAAGAAGTGAGAATTGAAATGACGGATGATTGTGAATCGAGGCAGAGTATGTGTGGATCGTGTGGATCAAAACAAGGTCTCCAGTGAGGACTCAGTTGAATCAGAGATGGAAGAAGACCCTTCAGCCATTGATGAGGGCAATTCGAGGTACACCACTTCGAACGAGGACGTCAAATGCCGAAACCAGCTGTTCTTCCCCACAGCCCGGACGGAAAAGGCAAAAGAAATCCTTCTCTTCCAGAACAAAGAAGAAACGCATTGAAAAGGAAAAAGACCAAACACAACCTTCACCCAGCCAACCATCGCCTAAAGCCGACAAAAGGATGCCAACTGAAACATCAATGAGGACCTCAGCCATGCCGCCAATAATCTGTTTCTCAGCAAACGTTGCAGAAATCAGCGGTTTCGCTAGGAACAAGGGAATTGCGTTCACCCTCAAAAATTTTAACACTCAAAAGACCAGCATCAGGACCAGCACCAGAGAGAGTTTCGAAACCCTCAAACAATTTTTTAAATCTAGGAAGATTGACAACCACACATATACACCAAAGGAGGATAGGAAAACGCTCCTTCTTCTGAAGGGAATCCACTAGAGCTACACCACGGAAGAAGTCGCCGAGGAATTGAAGGCTGAAGGTATTGCGGTGCTTGAAGTTAAGGCTTTCAAGTCTTCTAGAGCATCGGGAAAATCCTTCAATGCATTCATCGTCGAGGTAACTAAATCCTCAGATCTGCCCAGCATTTATAAGCAGACATTACTGCTGAACCAGCGAGTCTATTGGGAGAGACTGAAGCCAAAAAGCATTTAGCAATGCAAGAACTGCCAACGTTTCGGCCACAAACTGTGGTATGGGCTATGTCTGCAGGAAAAACATTGAAGCTGAAGAAACAACCATCTCCGGTTTGACGTCCTTCGAAGCAACTGCAGCCATCATCAAAGTCAACCCAACGGAAACAATCATCGTCATCAGCATATACAACAGTTGCAGAGGAAATCCAACTGACATTAAACACGACCTTGGCATCATCAACAGCGCCCTCAGTCAGCACACTTACGAGCTCATTGGTGGGGACTTCAACGCTCGGCACCCGCATTGGGGGGACAATACCACAAACCCTGCTGGGAATGCGGTAATGGAATGGTTGGAAGATAACTTTGAACACCATTCATTGGTCATCGTTTCTCAACCCAAACCAACTCGTCCAGCAGCCTCATCGTACTTGGACTTATGCTTGGCAACATCCAATTTAGCTTACACTCTTCCCGAAATAAGGAACTGCTATCGAGGAACTTCAGCTGGCCATTGAAAACGGCATAAACAACCAAAAAAGGCCATCTACATCAAAGGATAAATATGCTAACCTTCTCTTAGCAATCCAGAACCTGTATCATCACAGACAGAGAATACGGAAGAGACTCCAAAGGATATTTCATCGAGAATGGAACTCGGTCAATGTCGAATACCAGACCCTGCAAAGTGAGCTGCGATGTATCAACATCATGATCCAGAATGCAGTCCAACACCACAACAACCTACAGTTGCAGATGAATCTTCAATCAATTAAGCCTGGTCCTGACACCTTCAAGTCAATCAACAAAATCATCGGGCAGAAAACGAAAGTGCCGGACAAATTAATAACACCAAACGCAGAGGTCTCAACAGAAGCCGATAAAGCTGAAGCATTCGCTGACTACTTCGAGGACAACTTCAAGCCCCAGCCACCCAATAAACCAGAGTTTATGGAGGAAGTCACTAGAACCATCTCTAAAATTGAGGAAGAGACAAACGCCACAGAATTCGACGTAGACAACCCTGCCGACGACCCGAGTGACTGTGATAATTTCTGCACCTCTGGCTAGGTTGAGGAAATAATCTTCAGCAACAACCCCAAGAAATCTTCCGGAGCGGACAACATATCAAACTTCGTAATGAAGAAGTTTCATTTCGTTATGATGACAGCCCTCACTATTATATTCAACAATTGCATCAACAATAGCTATTTCCCCACTAAATGGAAATTAGCTAAGGTTGTTGCAATTCCAAAAAAGGAAAACAGAGCCAGCGTGGATGGATACACAGGCCTGTATCGCTTCTACCCAACCTGAGCAAAATTTTAGAGGAGCCGATTTTGCGAAAAATTAAAAAATGTTGTGTCCTTCGTGGATTTATCCCGGACATTCAATTTGGATTCCGGGAAAAACGCTCGGCCCTTCATCCTATGATGATACTTTTAAATAACGTGCCAAAGGCTCTTTACAAACATCAGGTTACAGTTGCATGCACAGGATTAATTTTTAAATTGGCACAATTAAGTTTTCCAACGTCACTTATAAAAATCCTTCATTCTTTCCTTACTTCCAGGACTTTCTTCGTGCAGGTAGGTAATAAGAAATCTTCAACTCGTGCAATGAGAGACAGTGTCGTACAGGGATCGAAGGTTGGTCCTCTCCTCTTCAACATTCTGACATCGGACCAACCCGGACTGAAAAATTCAAAAAATTGCTGCCTGTACGCGGACGACTCACTCACGTACGCAAGTTCAATCTCACCACTGATAGCGGTTCGAAGAGTTGAAGCCCATATCAGAAAGTTATAGGAATACTACCAGGATAGGGGAATCCACATCAATCCAAGGAAAACGGAGCTGATGTGCTTCCGTAGGCCGGCCAACTCCCGGAGAACAAGGTCCGCTAAGAACTGCCGCAACAGCAGGATGGTACGGACGGTACAATAGTCAAGGCCTCGACAAGGATTAAGTACCTTGGAGTTAACTTCACGGAGAAGTTGAAGTTCAACCCTCATGTGGATGCAATTCTTCGCAAGGCTTGCTTCGCCTTCCATCGGGCTTCCCCTTAATGCGTAAGCAGAATGGCCTCAGCCAGAAGACAAAGCTGCTTTTATATAAACAGCTCATAAGGCCGGTGATAACATATGGATTCCCCATATGGTTCACATCCTCGAAGACTTATAGTATATCAAGAAAATTGCCATGTTCGAGAGGAAGATCTTGCGCATATGCACTGCCCTCCACTACAACAGGTTCACGAAGAAACACGTCAGCAACAGGCGACTCTACAGCGAATCAGGAATCAAACCTATAACCCGATACATGGTTGGTTTATTTAAAAAATTCGTAGCCACCATCCCAATCAACTCGTCAACAGTATGGCCAACCAAGGACACATACCCGAACACCGATACCTCAACGCACTGGCATTGCTGCAAGAGGAACTCTTTCCCCAGATGCAGATGAAGAACCAGCATTCTTCGAAGAAATAGGATCCAGGTATCATCGAGGATGACTTACTTCACAAAACCTCATTAAAGGAACGACATCGAAGCCCAGACTTGAACACTCTGTGGCAA
Organism: Orthonevra nobilis; assembly: GCA_963555765.1. NCBI lineage: Eukaryota > Metazoa > Arthropoda > Insecta > Diptera > Syrphidae > Orthonevra > Orthonevra nobilis. The sequence goes on along the minus strand of OY743226.1, from coordinate 66,937,729 downwards.
TTACCTAAGTATCTTCAATCATTAAACAACTTTTTCACCATTTCATGTAAAAAATTTATGTAAACCTCAATCCAACCGTTAGGCCCCTATTGTTGAGCCAACAACTATAAAATAATACCAATGTAAATATATCTTAAGGAACAATTGTAAATAATATTTTAAGTTCAATAAAAATTAAATGCAAATATAAATGTCTAGTTTAGAGATATTCCTTTTCATCAGTGTCAGACAGTGTTTTATAAACGGAATAAACGGAATATGTATTTATTAGAATATCTTTTAGTACTTGTTTTAAAATTTTTGATGTATAGTCTTAGTATTTTTTCCTCACGAGGACGAGCCAAATCTGGCGGTCAAGTTAGGGGAAACGGAGAACCATACCAAAGGCGTAATTCATGATGGGACGAATTAATGTTTTTTAAAGCAGCAGTTTTGTTCTAACTTGAAGTGATCTACAGTAAAACAGGGGCATGAGGATGTTTGTTGCTAATCTGGATTTTTCAAGAGCGTAGTTTGCATGTTTATTGAATTTCAGGAGGTTAGTGAAGTGTACTCCTAGGTACTTAATATTGTTCTTAGCTTGAATGGTGCAGTTGCCAAGCCTAAGATGTAGGTTTCTGCTTTCACTCACCACCCCTTGGACTCCCTTCCCGCTCGCGTTACGGAAGCAGATAGGTTCCGATTTTGAATTATTAATTTTAATGCTCCATAATTTGTAATAATCATCGATGATTTTGAGATGATTTTCTAGCGTGCGAAGGGCTCGAGTTGGGTAGGTGTCATTTTGTATTGTATCGTGGCTGATTGTGATCAGTTGTTCACAGAACCTCACGGTGTAAAGACGTGTTTCAACTTTTCAAGCGAAAACCAGTGCGAGCAATTGTTCAAGTAATTCTTTCGGCATTGTCTTTTCAATAAGCAAGCCGGTGCAATGGGTGTGTTGCGGACCTCTGGATCTAGAGTCCGTGGATCGAGCCCCAGCGGGGAAAATAAAAATCTTGTTTTTTTTCTTTGTTAACTAATTACATTGATCCAAAACAAACGTCGAAGAAGATGAGTGGGAGACAGGAGTCCCCACGTGGAGGAGTTACGGGGAGGGCACCGCCTGACCCAAAAACAACTACGTCAACCACAACGAAGGAGAGCGGAAAGAGAAGGAGGAAGGTACAAAAGCCGACCCCGAATCTTGTGAAGCGCCCGTCCCTATCGGCTTCGGTAGAAAAGCTGCCGACTGAAGCAGGGGAACGGGCGCCAACAGTGACAATAACGGCAGCATCAATAGCAGCAGCAGCTATCACAGCAGCAGCAACAACATCTGACGAACGTGACGAGTTCCCGTACGTCTCCGACGGCGGCGAAGGCCGCTGCACTGGAGACAGTAACTCGTTTCTGTCTTTGGCGGCTTCCGAAACGGACAACGAAGACGACGAGATCTGCCAACTTGAAGCGTTAATCAGGGCTGTGAAGGCCAAACAATTGGCTCGGCGCGAACAGGAGCGGCTTGAAGTCATTGCAAGCGTCCAGGTTAAGGTGCTTGAACAGCAATTGGCTAGTACTAGCCAAAATCCGGCGCCTGTTGAGAAATCACAGCTACAACAGCTGCCTAAGAAGCAGCAGCAATCAAAGCTGCCTAAGTAGCAGCAACAACAACAGCTGCCTAAGCAGCACCAAACACAGCAGCAGCAGCAGCAGAAACAGCAACAGCAAACTACAGCGAGGCCGAAGGTGCCTCCCATCAACATATACAAACTGGAGATGACGAACACAATAAAAATATGTAAGTCGACCATTGGCGAGAATTTTATGATTAAAAGATTAAGTAACGATAGGCATGCTATACACTGCTTCTCAGTGGAAGTGGAAGATCACAAAAAATTAAAAATTTATTAGAGAAAACAACGACTGAGTTCTTCTCATACACGCCAAAAAGTGAGCGATTGCAGACAGTGCTTCTTCGAGGTCTAGATGCGTCCGCCGATCCTGAGGAGCTCCTTCAGGAGCTTAAAGCGAAGGAATGTGACGATCTTGTATTTGTAGGGGTCAAGCCATTCACTACAGCAAAGGCCAGAAGGGAGAAACGGAAATTACCGTACTTCCTAGTCCAGCTGAGTCCCATTAGCAAATTAGATAGTCTACGGAAGATAAAAGTCTTAGATGACCAATGCATTACTTGGGAAAAATTAAACCGTAGCGATAACATCTTACAATGTGTTCGCTGTCACAGGTTCGGGCACGCCGCTTCGAACTGTAAAATACAGTTTCGGTGCGTCAAGTGTGCATTGAACCACAAAGATGAGGAATGTCCTCTAGGTAAGAATAGGGTTGATGATACCACTTGGGACACAACTCGGGACACACCGCTAACTATCGGGGTTGTGCCAAGTACCAATATGCTAGGAAAATAAACCTGGCTCGACAACAGAAGGTGGAGGTGAAACGCGCGCCAATTCCTAAAACACCAGCCGTAACTCCCAATGTGACCTACGCCCAAATGGCGGCCGGCCCGAGGAGTACGGTACAACAAGCACCGAAGGTCGCTCCTCAGGTCTCACAACCTGGAGCACCTAGCGGTTATGCTGATCTGCTGGCTATTTTGCTTTCTATTCAGGGGCAAATTAGTCAGCTGCAACAGCAAATACAGGAACAGGCGACATGCGTAGATCGTATCTACACTCTGCTGCCGAGTCTAACGCGCCTCCAGTTGTAATGTGTTTGCTGGTGGAGAAACCCTTAAAGGTCCTTTCATTGAATGTAAATTCGCTTATAAATATCGAACGAAGAGCTGTACTCTTCAAGTTGTTAGAAGACCGAAGTCCCGATGTTCTTCTGGTTAGCGAAACCAAGCTCTCTCAGAGGCACAAGTTGAGACACAGTCAGTACCATATTATAAGAAGAGACAGACCCAATTCCAACGGAGCTGGTGGCGTCGCTATCTTTGTTAAAAAAAATCTGCGTTATAGGGTTATGTACAGTGGTGAAGTGCGTAGATTCCAGGTGCTAGAGGCTTGCATCATATGCATCCCCCTCCGTAGTGGGAAGAGGCTGTATGTATATGATCGCAGCCTATGCAACTGAAGCTACTCAACAAACCTGTTTTATCTCAGAGCTCGAGACACTTTTTCAATACTTACGTCTGGGTTCGGAGGAGAATTATAACCTCATGGCCGGAGATCTAAATGCCAAACGTAGTAATTGGAGAAATCAATCACCAAACACTAGAGGGAACCTACTATTCAATTGGTGGGGTCAGAATAGTGTCGAGTATCGACTCGATTTAAAAGCGACGGATAGTCCGTCTTATCCCAGATCAGAATCTCACATAGATCTTATGCTGTTTGACGAACGGATAAAGCTGACTGACATGGACCGACGAACAGTAAACTGTCTTCACACATTCGTGAACCACAGTGACCATTGCGGATTTAGTGCCGTAGTTACAATTCCCAACGAAATTGCGGAATTGGAGGAGTATGTTCAAACGCATTCTTACAATTACAGTAGGACGCGGTGGACACGCTTCTCCCGAACAATGACAAGAGCACTGTCTTCGAACTCGCTCAACCCACCATCCAATAGGAATTTGTCGAACGAAGACATCGACACTTACCTCAAACGGATGGACGACACAATAAAACAAACAATGGATAGAACAATTCCCAAGTACCAACTGACTGACAATGTCAATATATACCGCAATGCTACGATTGACGCTCTTCACCGACAAAAGAGTAGGCTACTGACGAGACTTGAACTCCTATACAGACGTATCACCGACCCACAAAACTCGGAGGTAAGGAAACTGAAATCACAGCTTAAAAACCTACAGCAATTAATTCAGCAAAATTACCGTGCTTCAATTAATTCGCATTGGAATACCAAAATGCGGGCTATTAAAGCAAGTAACCCTAGCATGTTCCCGAAAATTAATAAATTCTTTCGGAGGAAAAATCAGAACGAGCTTCCGTGTCTTAAGCTACCCCGAACTACAGACAACGAACAAATAATTGTGACAGCAGGCATAGATCCGTTAGAAGCAATTGAAGACGACAACTTTTTTGTGATCGAAGATCCTCAGGCGAAAGTTGAAGTAATAGGTGCGACGTTTCAAGATGTGTACAAGGTGAATGTTAGCACTCGCCCGAACCATATCTTGGAAAATCGCGTCCTAGTACACAACTCCGACCTGCAGAATGATATTGAGCACTGGCGATCGGAGAATATTGGTTTTACCATGTTCAATGACGATAATTTGGCAAATGATGTCATCGCCAAAGCGTCTAAACTGGTTTCAGATATCCAATGGAACAAAGGTAAGAAACAATGCACGGGTGCCTTGTAGATTGACTTGGAGAAGGCCTTTGACACTGTATGGTTGCAGGGGCTCCTTTTCAAGCTTGACCAACTCGGCATAAGCAAACCGCTGATGTACATAATCTTAGATATGCTCACCAGCAGACAGTTTATTGTGAAAAATGGCAGTGTAACGTCTGCTGGAACTTTTGAAATTAACAACGGTCTACAACAGGGTGTAATTATTTCGCCGATTTTGTTTACGATCTTCACAAGTGATCTTGTAGCATCTATCCGCCACTCAATAGTCCGAAGATCCGAAGATCGAAGTCATCGTTAGTCTTTTGCAACGTGACTTCGAAAAGATTCAGGAATATCGCAATGATTGGAAGTTGAAAATCAATTTTCAAAAGTGCGAGACCATTCTGTTCAGGACTCCGTTGTCTAGGGCCTCTTCAAATACTAAAATGAGGTGGCGAATGTTCTCCATCGTTGGGCAAAACGGGCAGCTACTGGCGAATCGAAGTGTTGTCAGATACCTTGGGATCTGGCTAGATCAGAATCTATATTTTAACAAACATGTAGATATTGCTCTTGCCAGAGCCAAAGCGGCCTTTGCCTTGACAAAGAGAGTGTTTCACAGCAGTCAACTTGATGCCAAGGTAAAGGTGATCTGCTACACGGCCCTCATTCGGCCTGTCCTTGCCTATAGATGTCCCGTTTGGTTCAACGTCGGAACAAGTTTAATGGAAAAGATTCGGGTTTTCGAGAGACGATGTCTTCGGGCTTGTCTTCACTTATATAGAACTCCAGAGTCTGAGTACAAAAAATTCTATAGTAATGAAGTTGTGTACAACGGGGCAAACCTGATCAGAATGGAAAACTTCCTGATTAAACTTATTAGAAGTCATATTGCAAGAGCAATGACTTCGAACAACAACTTGATCTCGGGGCTTTCTACCCCAATGATATGCATGACGAGACTGTGCGCCTTAACGGCCTTATTACCCAAGAAGCTTTCCTCTATCTTGATAGAAAAGGTCTGGTCCAGGATAGATTAGCGGTGCCGTTAATCTTCCACGTTGGTCGAAAAGCTGTGGACGGGCGAGTCAACTACGACCAAGACGTCGCAAGTAGCTCACCGGGGACCCTCAGGTTTAGTAGGGCGGTATCAGACCGCTACAAAGCTGATGTCGTAGGGCAACATTGATACTATTGGTGGTTGGACGGTTGCTAGAGTGATAAGTAAACATTTGGTTCTTAGAAAAGTAAAAGAACAATAAAAAAGAAAAAAAGCTATCGAAGAATTGAAGAAAAATGACCAGCATTGACGAATTGGCACAGCTGCAGAAAGATAGGGCAGAATTTATCCATTCCATTATCCAAAGTATCCGAAAGGTTTACGAAAGAGCCCAAAGTAAGACGTACGAGGGAGTTTGTAGATGAACGTTTAGACGATCTAAACTGGCATTGGAAAGAATTTGAGAGAGGAGATAGAGAAATACGGCAGCACGGAAGTTACAGCGAAAAACACCCATACGCTGAATCGAAATTTTATGAACAAGTAGAAACAACTGTGAAATCCATACGCACTAAGTTTGCAGAGAGACTGAACGAGATTAATAACGAAGAGAAGGAAGTCCAAAAAATTGTTTCATTACCACGCAATGGGAAAGGAAAAACGAATTTACCAACACAAGTAGACGATGAGCAACAGAGACGGATGAGGCGCAAAGAAGCCCAAAAACAAGCTCTATTCCGGTCAATAGATAGAATGGAGCAAACTGAACAGACGTCAAAATCGTACTTTGTTCACAAGCAATAAACAATTCAAGGCCAATGGGCGATTCTTATGAGAACACACGACGACATTATGGAACATGGAGATACGAGCGTTGACGAGGACTTCATGAACGAACAAGAAGAATTGGAGCAAACGTACGAAAACATTATGGTGAGTTTGCAAGAGAAGATCGACCAATTTGCTGTTCAGCAGAAAAGGGAAGAACACACGAAAGAGGGAGCGCAACACGAGCTGAAACTACCCGTGTTAAAATTATCAACATTTGATGGCGATTACAAGCAATGGAAATCGTTCATTGATTTATTTGAGCAAGTAAAACTTGGAAAAGCTCAAAAGATGCATTATTTGAAGACGAATGTGACGGGCGAAAAGGCAACTACTATACAGCACTTGCGGATAATGAATTCCAACTATGACATGGCACGTCAGATTTTAATAAATCGATACGAAAATACACGATTGCTCGTTAATGCACAAATTCAGGCATTATTAAATCAAATAGAATGCCAGGTTGAATCGGCATCAAATCCAAGAAGAATTCATGATACTATAGTGGAGTGTGTGAATTCCTTAAAATGTCTTAATATTGAAATAAGAAGTTGGGACCCGATCATCTTGTATATCATCTCGCAAAAACTGGATAACGAAACAAGAAAGACGTACGAGCAGTCACTGAAGAACCCTAAAGATCTACAACCTCTTGATGAATTCCTTAAGTTTCTAGAGAATAAATTCCATGCTCTAGATAATTTAGAAGGAAAAAGAAACGGCACAACCACAAGAGATCAAAAACCGGCAAATAGCAAGAAAGGCTTCTTCAAAAACTACCACCATAGACCATATAACAACAAGATAGTGCACGTCATATAAAAATATTTTGCAGATATTTTTGTATTGGGGGTCCTATAATACGACCCCCGAGCTTTCCAGAATATTTTTGCTCTCAAAAGTCTCAGAGCTTTAGAGTATTTGTTGTTTTTTTTTTATTGAATACCCTTTGGCAAAACAATAGAAGGGAGAGAAAAAAGATCGGCGGAAACTCGTGTTCTGTTTTTTTTCTTTTGTGTTTTCTTGTGAGCGGTTAGTTTGTACATATGTTTGTGTGTATGAATGAACATTTATAAGTGGGTACATACATAGGTACATGCATATCAATATATACCCTGTGGGGAATTAATTTTCGGTGATGTTGCAGAATCTTTTGTTTTTCTTTACACAAGTTGAAATTGCATCGGTACATACTTATGTATTTTTAGTCTAGTCGGTTAAAATTTGAACCTTTTTACTGCACTTACGTTCATTTTTTTCAACCGCCCAAGAGCAATGCTTTCGAGGTAGAACTAAAATAAGAAATTCAGCAAATGATCAAGGCATGAGCTATCGGAGTAGAACCAATCAGGTGTACTTTCCTTGCATTTAGCAATCATTTTTGCCTTTATGCCAACTATTTCAGGTTTGTTAGTAAACACAGAATGAAATATTAAGATGTGTTTCTTCCCAACGTCAAAGAAAAGATCTGACGGAGCATATAAATTTCCAAAATCACTATCATTTCTATAGTTTTTGTGGAAGATAAACAACTCGGATGGGCACGATAAAACTTCATCAACTTTTCTGATACTAACACTACAAGTATCGCAATCAATCTTTGGTTGTACCTTGAATGCCACGTATCCCAAAAAGTATCTCATTGATAAACGATCAATGTTCATTTGTGAAGCATTATTAAAATGGTCTTCAATAAAATATTCTGGATATTCCTCATATAAATCCGTTACATTGTCATTTTCTGTCAAATTTTGTTCGCGAAGCTCATTTAAATCTGTTAAATTTTTCTTTGATATTGCTATATTAGGCATTATATCACTATCTTCTTCGCAGTTGGCCAGTGGAGTACTTTGCACTATATTCGTTGCAATGATTTTGGCTATGATTGTATTAAATTCTGCCAAAGAGGGATTATTGTTGTTGCCACCTTTTTGTCGAACAATTGAAAACAAATTTTCTAACGGATCTTGATTAAGCGGCTTAGTTATTAAAAAAAAGTTATCGGAATCTGGCTTTAGGTTTTCTTCAATCAGAAGCAATAAACCATTAAGTGATTGCTTCATTCCATCTATAAAGTAAACTGGTTTTGACTTGTTAATAAAAGACCATCCTTCGACGTATTTTACAAATCTTTTAATGTAACCATGTGGTACATTGTTGATCTGAATAGCTGACCTATACATATTATCTCCCTTTAATGAAGCACTGTTCATGCAGTCGAAAATTTGGTCAACTTTACAGATAAAATTGGCTGTTGCAAGTGCAATATCCGCGGAGCTATGCTTAAAACCACAAGTTTCCATAACTGTTTTTATTGCTGCTTGAACAGTTCTACTAAAAACTTGAGTAGCCAGTTTTACTCTCATCTTTTCAAAACTATTTGGCGAAATGTGTTGACTTTTTAATTTCACACACATTTTGGTTTTTCCACTTTTCTGAAGCTCATATAGCTCCTCAACAATTTTAAAACTAACAACACCATCAGAAGTACTTAGGTTGGATTTTAATAACCCATTTCTTAGTGACTTGATCAAATGTGGAAAGTCATACAAACAATATATTTTACTTTCTCCAAAAGTAAAATATGGGCGAATTGCGGAAACTCCTAATAACGCGAAGCATTTCCTGTTCGACGAACCTTGATCGCAAGTAATAGCTAGAACATTTTTGCCAATTTCGGAAAGAATGCTTATATTTTCTTTTACTTTTCTCATTAAAGTCTCTCCAGATAACCCACTTTTGGATACAAAATAATCTAGCACGTATTTGAAATTATTAATCAATCCCCTGATCATAAAAACACAAACTTGCTTTCCAATTTGTTTATTTCTGATAAAACCCAAATCTTCAAAACCATCTACTAAATCCAATTGTGGATTGTATCGTAGTTCCCTGCGTATTGCAATTTCATCAAAAATTAATACAACATTTTTCCTATCCCGTTCTTCCAAAAGGGAACATTTTTTTCTTAAATCTTCAAATGCAAAATTTTTTGATCCTGGCTGAAGGCATTTAACTGGAGCCCAACGATTAATAGTACTCACATGAGGCAAATTCAAATTCAATTTATTTCTCAAAAATAATTATGCTGATTGAGATACATAAAATATATTTTGTAGGCACCACCTCTCTTTTTCGGTAAATTAAAATAAAATAAATTTTTTTCGGCCGGCTGCTTAACAGCAATCTACAAAAAGTTTTTTATTCCTCGCTTATATTGCAAGACTCAATATTTATTATATCAGAGTTTTTTCTACTAGTCTTACCTGATTCCCTTTTTTTCTTAATTTCTTTCTTGAAGTTGTTCACGGCGGTTTTAAGTCTTAAATTTTGTTTTTGTATGAATATAAATTTTTTCCGATAATAGTCCGTCAATTTAACATACTTTTCACAATTAGAACACTTAGCTTCTAAGCAACCACTGCTTTGAGAGTACCTTCTTTTTGCAGGGAGCTGTAAAGTAGATAACTCATCATCTAAGCAATCCTGATCGGAGAAATTGCTGAGAAAAAGTGTGGGAATTGCTCCAGATTTTAATCTTCTTTTGCCCAAGACATAAGGATCAAAATGGCGATCACAAATTAAAATATTTTCTTTTGGTTCTTTAATGCATCCTGCCAAATGTGTCCTTCTGGCAGAGGGGGAAATCGAAATAATCTTATACCAGGATTATTTCTTTTTGAGCGTTTGCAATCAGTTATGCAACACTGCACTCCCGATTGGAAACAAAAAATACCTCTCAATAATAGTAAAAGATCAAATTATAAAAATAGAAATAATGTTAAGAAAAAAAACACTAAACAATGAATGATTAAGGAATAAAATGCAAAATGAATACAATAATAATAGAAAAAAATGTATGTACATACAAACATGTGCATATACATACACATATATGTATGTATGTAAAAAAAGAACACTAAACGTAATAATTACAATAAGTAATTATGCAAAAAATAAGATTGTATTAAAATAATGAAAAATAAGTACAAAAGTAATAAAATATAGAGTCCAAAAAAATCGATAAAAATGTCTCCAATTGTTCAAATACTCATACAAATCGCATACGACCTCACTCAAGAATATCAGGAATGAAAGAGTATCACAAAATAAAGATACACAAACCAGAAGCCGGCAAATTAAAGAATTTCGTGTGCTATTTCCATTATTATTCATCCCTTCCGCGATCACTCATCTAACTCATGTAGGCTGAAGTGTCCGCTGCGGCGACGAAAGATTTCCCCATATGTTTCGGTTGGCGATATACACACTTTCTGAAAAAAGGGAAAAAGCTTTCCTCTCTTGAATGTGATCACCTCTTGTTTCCGACTGTCCTTGCCAGGGAGAGCTTTTTACTTTTCATCGTTTTTAAGTGCCAGTTGCACTATCTTGGTATTATATGGTCTTTGCTACCACACAACTATAACTCCATCGTGCAAAGTATGCAATGGTGCACATTGGATTCACACATGTGGTAAATTTATACAAATGGCAGTGACTCAGCGGATTGAATTTGTGCAAAGACATAAACTTTGCAGAAATTGCTTCAAACCAACCCATGAAGCATCAAGATGTCCATCAATGAAGACCTGTTTAACATGCCATCAACGACACCACACGCTTCTTCACACCGCCTACGCAAATAGACAGTATGAACAACCACAAACGAATTTCGCAGTCAACAAAGCGTGTAATACAGTGTTATTAGCTACAGCGGTTATCAAAACAAATTGGAAAGGATGTGACCATTATATCAGAGCATTGGTTGACCAAGGCTCACAATCTTCCTTTATCACGGAAGATGTTGTGCAATGACTGCAGCTGAGACGTGAACGAGCAAATGCTTCTATTACTGGCTTGGGAACAACGAATGCAGGAACGGCTAACAGTAAGGTCCAACTAAAGATTCAGTCCATATACGCATCTGAATTTTTCACATGGGGAACATTCTTGGCACTAGACAAACTCACAAAAGTGCTACCAGAAGAATCATTCACAACAAACAAATGCGACCATATTAGGCATTTACCACTGGCCGATTCATCATACAACAAACAAGGAGTTGTAGACATGCTGATAGGAGCAGACATTTTCCAAGATATAATTTTGGAAGATGTAATCAAATCAAGGAACTCCGATTGCTCAGAAAACACAACTGGGTTGGATATTGTCAGGAAGTTGCCAATTCGACTCCAAAATGGACGAGTCAACAGTTTGCTTGATATCAAATATTGAGCTAAATAACCAGCTTAAATCATTCTGGGAAATAGAAGAACTACCCGAAGAAGAAGGGCGCACAAAAGAAGAGATACATTGCGAAGAATACTATAGAGCAACTCACAAGAGGAACGAAGAAGGTAGATATATTGTCAAACTACCATTCAAAGAAGATGCTGGCAAGTTGGGTGAATCAAGAAATAGAGCATTAGCATGATTTCTTCAAACTGAGAGAAAATTAATGCGTAACAAGCAGCTACAAGACGGCTATGTTCAATTCATGAGGGAGTACATTAACCTCGGGCACATGGAATTAGTAAAACCAGATTCTGTGTCAAAACCTGCAACCGAAGCCAATTATTTACCGCACCAGGCAGTGATTACACCGGACAACTCAACGACTAAATTGCGAGTTGTATTTGACGGATCATCGCGCACAAGTTCAGGATTAAGTCTGAATGATACGATGCTTACAGGCCCAGTAATCCAACAGGACTTGTACTCTATACTAGTGCGTTGGAGGAAACAAAAATACGTATTCAGAGCAGACATCGAAAAGATGTATCGTCAAATACTGGTAGACTCTGACGACAGAGATTCTCAAAGGATATTTTGGAGAGAAAGGCCAACACAAAAAATGAAGGAATACCGGTTAAAAACGGTTACGTACGGGACATCTTCAGCTCCATATCTGGCGATAAGAACTTTGCAACAACTTGCATACGATGAAGAAGAAAAATTTCAATTGGCAGCAAAAATAGCACTCAAGGATTTTTACGTTGATGATTTACTTTCTGGAGAGGACACATTGGAAGCAGCAATAGAAGCGCAGAAACAAATGATTCAGCTAAGCGAGTGGAGGATTCAGACGTCGTAAATGGTCCTCAAATACAGAAGCTCTATTAGCTAATATAAGACCAGAGGACCGAGAGCAAGGAAAATACAAAATCAATGTATACGACCCTATTAAAACTTTGGGTATATATTGGCGACCAGAATCTGATACATTCGAATTCAAAATTAGTCCTACGTCAAAACATGTCAACTTGACAAAAAGGATAATAGTATCGGAGGCAGCGAGATTGTTCGACCTCTTGGGATGGTTAGCACCGGCTACGGTAAAAGCGAAGCTAGTTCAACAGAACCTATGGAAATTGGATAAAGGTTGGGATGAAATACTTCCAGATGAAATCACAAGCGAATGGAACGCATTCAGGAATCAACTCTGCTGCATTGAAGAAATAAAAATACCTAGATGGCTTCAATATGAATCAAAACACCACACAAAACTATGTGTATGCAGCAGTTGTTTACATAAGAGTCATAACTGATTCTGGAACCATTACCACACGGTTGTTAAGTGCAAGGACGAAGGTCGCCCCCATTAAAAAGGTGACAATACCGAAATTAGAACTTTGTGGTGCAGTTCTACTTGCAAAGTAACTTCAAAAAACGAAAACGAGATTAGAAATAAAAGACCTGGAAATACACGCGTGGACTAGATCATCTATATCGTTAGCATGGATCACTGGAAGCCCTAACAAATGGAAAAACTATGTTGCGAACAGAGTAACTGTTATAACAAAAATAGTAAATTCTGACAAATGGCATCACGTAAAGGGTAAGGATAATCCAGCCGACTGCGCATCTAGAGAATTGTGGCCGTCAGAACTCAAAGAACACTCAATTTGGTGGACAGGGCCATCTTGGTTAGCGGAAGCAGATATCAAGTATACCGATTCCAAAACTCATACCACTCATGAAGAAATGGAGAAAACACACTCGCTTTCGTTAACGACATTGACTGAACCTGGATTGGATCTCTTAAGTGCATTGTTATCGCAGTATAGCACATTTAAGCGAACAACGAGAGTGCTTGCATTTTGCAAAAGATTCATTCATAACTTAAGATCACCAAAGGGTAATAAACAACTGGGGCCAATCACATATCCAGAAGTTGAAAGTACAGAGATGATGGTTATACGATACGTACAGAATACAGTATTCAAGGATGAAATCAATAGCTTGAAAAATGGAAAAGAAATTGCCAGAAAAAGCAAACTTCAATGCCTCAACCCATTCTTAGACGAAAACAATATGATACGGGTGGGAGGACGATTAGCGAACACTGATCTATCAAGAACACAGAAACATCCCCTAGTCATCCCACATTCCAGCAAACTGACAACAATGCTGATTGAAGAAGCACATAGGAACACTTTACACGGAGGCTATGTTCTTACGCATGCATATCTACGCCAAAAATACTGGATAATAAGTGGTCTGAGCGCAGTCAAACAATGCGTTCGCAAATGTACTATTCGTTTTCGACACAGAACAACAACGAGAATACAACTAATGGGGATTATGCAGGACCTGTCGAAATCAGAACGGCAAAAGGAAGGGGAAACAAAGCATACAAGGGATATATTGCTGTATTCATATACTTGGCATCGAAAGCGATCCACTTAGAGGTTGTGAGCGACCTTACAGCGAATGCGTTTATAGCAGCATTTAAAAGACTATGTGCTAGGAGAAGAAATGTATCACATCTCTACAGTGATAACGGTACAAATTTTGTTGCTGCAAATAATATTCTTCAGCTAAATGCAAAGGAAGCAAGCAAGCACAATGGCGAGATTTGCGAGGCATTAACATCATACCATACTGAATGGCACTTTATACCACCAGCCTCACCGAACTTCGGTGGCCTTTGGGAAGCCGGAGTAAAGTCGATGTCAACCGTATTAAATCAAATCGAAGCATGCCTAAACTCAAGACCTCTCTGCCCAATGTCTGACGATCCTGATGATATAACAGTCCTAACGCCAGGTCACTTCCTAATAGGAACGGCTCTGTTAGCTCCTCCAGAAAAACACACACTCGACGAAAAACAAGGCCTACTGACGCGATGGCAACTTTTGGAGCGGCTGCAACAACAGTTCTGGAAAAAATGGAGCTCAGAATATCTAACGACATTACAACAACGACAAAAATGGACGCGACGGAATGAAAATCTGGCAGTGAACAACATTGTTTTGGTGAAAGATGAACAACTACCTCCAACTAGATGGATGCTTGGAAGGGTTATCGAGACACATACGGGACACGATGGTTTAGTGCGTGTCGTCACCCTACAGGCTAAAAACAAACTATTCAAGAGGCCAATCAGTTAAATTTGTTTACTCCCTATAACCGACAATGAGAAACAAAGGGAATTAAAGGACAACAGTGACGGGCACTCTACGATACCTCAACAGACCACTAGCAAATACCCGTCAATGGAAACAAGAAGCAAAAGGACTGAGATAAAAGATGAAGAGAGAACCCAACGGAAGAAGAGGCCAGTAACAAAATCACTACCAGCGTTAGTGTGCGCAATGTCGACTATAGTTTTGTTAGGAAATAATTGAACAACAGCAGCGGAGACAGAAAATGCAGCCATTAAAATTTCGCCATTTAAAAACCATCCAGGAATTTTCTTCGAAAAAATTGGAAATGTCAATCTGATAAATAGTAACTGGAAAATAATCGTATACTACGATATGGAAAACTATTGGCGGGAGTTCTCCGGATTTGAAAAGCTAATTAAAGAAATGAACGATTTCTGCAAAATAAATAATGACGAGGATCTACTGATACACAACATAATTCAACAATTCAACCACCAATTTGCAATAATAAGAAATTCTAACGATTTATTGCTAAGACAAGGGGCCGGGAAGGAGCTAAGTGCTAGGAAAAAACGATCACCGTTTGACATCATCGGAACACTAGCAAACAAGTAATTTGGAGTCCTAGACGAATCGTATGCCGAGCATTATGAACAACAAATTCAGCAATCAAGGCTGAATGAGAACCATTTGCTTGCCTTGATAAAAAATCAAACATCTATCGCAGAATCAACAAATAATATACTACGAAAAAATACAAAAGCTGTAACAGCGCAATTACAAGCAAGCAAGCTGGAAAGTCTAAAAGCGAATACAGTATCGATTAAGAAAGAGGCCGCGGAACAAAAATTTATGGCGCTTGCTACTTATGCTATCATTGCGATGCTAAATTACCAACAGATACAAAGTTCATTAATTGATGTTCTGACTGATCTCCACCACGCAAAGATCAATCCACTCGTAATAACTCCAGATCAGCTACGCTTACAGTTATCAACAATAAGGAACCACTTACCTCCGCAGTTAACTGTTGCTGGATACGAAACTGAAGCAAACCTGTTGGAATTTTACAGATTATCAACAGCCAAGGCTAGAATTACGCAACAGAAAATCATATTTGATATAAGACTACCACTCGTGAATACTGAGGAATTTGAGCTATTCAAGGTTATACCAGTACCAACACCACAGTTATCGGATTTTGTATTTATTGAGCCGTCACAGGATTTTTTAATAGTGAACCTACTCCGAGAATCCTACTACACGCTAACGAACAATGAGCTTGACCAATGCACTCAAAGTTCTGAAAAATACCTTTGTCAACAGCAGCATCCTATATTCAACACAAGATCCAATGTAAGCAGATGTGAGATGGACCTACTCACACACTCAAGGGACCTATCGCCGTTTTGTAAACTAAGAAGTATGAAGCCCTCTCCTGTATGGATCCAGCTCAGCAACAAAAATAGTTGGATTTACGTTTTGGAAAAACGGTATACATTTAGTCTCATCTGTGGAAGACGGGTTGAAGAAACTAGTCTTCAAGATGATGGGATAGTAACACTCGGGCCAAATTGCATGCTCAAACAGGACACGATGAGCATAACTTCGCACCAAAGCATCTCCAGTAACATGAA
Source organism: Orthonevra nobilis (assembly GCA_963555765.1). Taxonomy (NCBI): domain Eukaryota; kingdom Metazoa; phylum Arthropoda; class Insecta; order Diptera; family Syrphidae; genus Orthonevra; species Orthonevra nobilis. The sequence continues at coordinate 66,921,560 of OY743226.1, read as the reverse complement.
TGAAGCATTCATTCCTGCGGCAAATATCACAGAAGTATTATCAGATACACCAGAGAACAGTTCAAAACCACTCATCCTTCCTCATGTCATTTTCAAATCCGGTAACAATGACTATGAAACGATAAACAAATGGATTACTGATCTCAAAAACCGCGAGAAGCTGCCCGAGGACACAATAAGGCACCACGTACATCACAGCATCATATACAGCCTGATTGGTGGACTATTTATCATCATAATAGTCTATATAGTTTGGCGGATTAAAAGGCGGCAAACTCTTCTGGATCACTCCCGTCCACTACCTGCTCCCAGGCAGTTAACAACTTCTGATTTCACCTTATAAGCCTGGCCCGGCAGAATGTACAAATGTGCAAGGACATGTACATACAAATAATCATGGTTCCCACAGTAATCTACGGAAACCTACACCTTCATTGAACATTGACCAGACATTGCGTCAGCATATTTTGCCTGCTCAGGTATAATGCTATGCCTGACAAATGTCTAATTTTGTATAAAAGTTGGCTGAAAAATAAATATACTGCGAGTTGATACGAAGACTCAAGCGAAACAGATTGTTTTATTTTACGTTTATTTGTTAAACTAGCTATCCCCCCACCAGTGGTAAGGTTGCTAGAGTGATAAGTAAACAGTAGTATAAGTAGAAAGTAATTAGTTAGTAAGTAGTTTTTAAAGTTATTTTAAGTTAGGTTAAGATTTTAGGTTTTAGATTAGAATTCAGTTTATCTTAAGGTTTAGTTTACTAAGTTTTTTGTTTTTTAACAGACAGCATTTTTCTTAGATTTACATATACTTACATAAATTTAAATATTAAAATAAACGTTAGTCGAAAGACATTTATTAAATTGTTAGGATTCGCTTAGAGCGCCCACAGAGGGCCAGTAAGTTAGGTTACATATAGTTAAGTTAATTAAGCTAGCTTTAAGCGTTTTTGTCTAACAAGTAAGTTAATGAAATGAAAAATAAAAAATGCATTGAAAAAAAAAGGCTGATTGTGATGTCGTTGTGGAGTTTGAGCAGTGCATGCGTTGTGGAATGTTCCCTTCGGAAACCAAACTGATGCTCAGTAATGAACTCTATTGGGTTGTCATCAGGAGAGAGGAGACTATCAAGGAATATCCTCTCTAAGATTTTCCCTACGTTTGAGAGGAGTGATATTGGGCGGAAGCTATTGATGGTAAAATCAATGGGCTTTTTAATAATATAAATTAAAAGAGCTTTTTTCCATTCTGTAGGAAAATACCCATTTTTTATGCAGTTATTTAGCAAGATGGTGATGTAGTTGACGGCCATCGGAGAATTTTTTTTAATAATGATGTTAAAGAGACCATCTGGTCCGGAGGATCTTTTTGGTTTTAGTTGGTTGATGATCTTAGATACTATCAGATTGCTTTGTTAAAATGTGCGGGGCCGTTGGGTTCAAGGAAGTATTGTCATTGTTGAATGAGAAAATGCGAGGAGGATTCAAGGACCTGAGTAGCTGGACGTTGCTGCAGACCTCATTTACGACTTCCGGTTTATAGTCGGGTACCCTTTCCCGGTATATCTCATTGAAGTGCCTTTCGAACCCTGAGACAATGTCGGTTTTATTTGTGAGTTGGTTGTTGTCAATTACTAATTTATTGCATGAGAATTTATTTTTTTTACCAATTATTCTGAAAATGTCCTTAAAGGACTCAGGTCCCTGTTTGATCCTGGAGACATGATCTCTGAACTGATTGTTAAGCCAGATCCTGATTTCATCTTGAATGATTTTACGGAGGAGCGAGATTTTTTTGCCAATGGTGTTTTAGTTTGAACATTCGTTCAATTTCTCGAGGGATGTTTTTGTATTTCTTAAATGAGTGCACAGTTGTGAAGGTTTTTCGTTCAATGATGAGGTTGATTGCCTCATGGAATTTTTTAATGAAATTGTCTATCTCCAAGTTGTTAAGGCATGAAGTGTCTGGTGGTCTATGAACAGCTAATGTGGTTTCTAAATCTACTCGAAATAGACACGTCGGTGTTTTTGAAGGAAATACAAGATATGGGTCCATGGAGCAAGATCTCTTTTTTTCCAACATCAATATCTAATGTGATCGGACAATGGTCCGAGAAGGTAGAGAGAGTTTTGATGTTATAGTTCCCGGCCAGGAGGTTTATCAAGTGGTTTGAAACCAGAAAGTGGTCTTAACAGGAAGAGGCTCTGTAAAAGGAGAGTGATTGTGGTGTTGTATTAATAAATGATGGGTTTGTATTCCTGATCCAGTTTTCACAATTCCTGCCATTATTGTTGTACTATATCTGCTGTCCCCCCAGTTAGGACTTCTGGCATTTAGATCGCCCCCTAGTATGGTTCCGTTATATGACCTGGATAGTAACTCCAGTCTTTGATGTTCCTATTTAAAAATATCAGCCAGGCAATCCGAAGCAAAGTAGATCAACCCTATCAGAAGTCTTTTGAAGTCGCTCTCATGATTGGTTTTAATATTGATAGATATAAAAATGCATGGAAATAAGGGGGGACTCCATAGTGCATAGTGAAGGTTGCTTTTGATGACGGTTGATTAGATGCGTCTCCTGTATGAATGCGAACGTTCTATTGTTGGCTAAAAGTATTTTCTCCAGCTGGATTGGTCGACTGTGCTCCACCAGTGAGGAAACGTTAAAGGATAAGAACTTCAACTTTTCATTTGTTACTGATAAAAAGTTGATTGACTATCTCAAGATAGACCATTTTTTTGGATTGCTGAATCAAAATAATTCAAATTAACCATGAAGGCTTCTATTTTTGCTAAAAGTGAATTAATGTCCACTCCAAAGAGGTCCTTGGATAAATCGAAAAAACTGTTTATTGAGGAGGTTGGGTTCTTAAGTGTGTTGTTGTCAACTTGAGGATTGTTGCTCTTTGTATAGAAAGACTGGCATAGGTGACATTTGTTACTGCTGAACTGTTAGTGGTCACGTTCATAGGAAAGACTTTTTCTCTTTTTTCTTTGGCGTCTTGGATTATTTTCTTTCGGCGGAATTCAAAATCTTTAAAGGCTTTGCAGCCTTTGTAATTGGCGGAGTGTTTGTCTCCGCAGTTCACGAAAGAAGCAGTAAACCCTCTGGTTTCTCCCACCTGACCCTGGTGTTTAAGAGGAATCGTACTTAAGATACTTCGCTTATCGTGGTTTTGGGCATAAGTTTAACATAAAATAGGTCGTTGTTGATGCTATGCAGTCGCGACCGCGGAGTGGAAAAACTCTTCTTCCATTATTTCCTCCGTCGATTAATTCGACGTTATTATTTATTATTACATTCAGTGTTTTGTCTTCCTTATGGGTGTAGGAGTACGCGTTAGCCGATGGATTATCCCTCAAAAGAGCGAGTAGCTCACGGTGAACAATCGCATCTTCTACGAAGACCTCACTGCGGTTGCCCCGATTCACAATTTTGAAGATTATGGACTTGCTTTTTAAGTCCAGCGCCAGATTTGGCATGTCGACATTAGACACAATAATTGGAGGACAAAACTTACCTTTGTTAACTTCTCGTCGCTGCTGGCTGCCTACTGCTGCACTGCCAGTATTAGGTGTTGCGTTTGGGTTGAGTTCACGGTTATTTCCGGGAATGTTACCCGGATTTTTTATATCCCTCGTTGAAACTTCGCGCCTAAAGTACTCTATGTTTAGGTCTTGCAGAATTGAGAATCGGTTTGTGTTTGTGATTCTTTTGGAAGTTTCATTCTCATCCTTTGTCCCAGTTATTAGCGGGATCTATGTCTTTTCGGCGGCGCCCGCCAGTCCGATTTGTTGGAAGAAATCGACGGGTCAATTGCGCGTATTATTGCGTCCGATTGGTCCATTAAGTCCGCTTGGCAGAGGTTGCTCGGGGTGTGGCTCCTCGGATGCTTTAGAGCGAGAGGATCAGGTAGGTAGGTAAAAGTGGTGGTTCAGTGAGAGCCTAATTAGCACTATGTGCCGTTTTAATACCACAGCTCTGTTACCTTATTTATGTTGTTATTTTGGTGTGTTTGAGATGTCTCTTAATCCAGCCCGAGGTATTCAAGAAGGACATTAGTTCCTTAATATCCTTAGCAGAAATCTCATTAATTGAGTTGAAGAAGGATCTATCAAGCGCCCGCTGTCTAGCTCTAGCAAGAGCCGGACAGTCGCAAAAGAAGTGTGGGATACCAAGCCTAATGGCATGATCTCCAATCGGTCCAGTGTCCTATGCAGACCGCCACTAATCTAACAATACCATGACGGGCTCGCCGAAGGAGATCTTTTGTTTTTGATTGTTTGTATTCCGGCCATATTTTCCTTGATGTTGCACAATTCGTAAGTCTGACCCATCTTAGATTTGCTACTTCAAGGAAGTATTAGGATATATTAGCCTTAACTGCTTGTAGTGAGATGAAAACCTCATCTGCAAGCGAGCGCTGAAGGAAAGATTCCTTTCTAGCAAGTTCATCGGCCTTCTCATTACCTAGGATGGCACTGTGGCCGGGAACCCATATAAGGGAAATGAGCTGACCTTCTAACGACGCTATTTCAGCTCGGCAGTCCTGTACTAATTTTGAATGTGAAGTAAAGGAGGCAATAGCATTGATGGCTGCTTGACTATCAATGCATATGGCAACCTTCTGGCTTGGCAGGATATTTGGATTTTGACGACATGCTTCCCGGATTGCAAATAGTTCGGCTTGGAAAACGCGGGACTTGTCGGGCAGTCTAAAGGCTTGATAGAGATTCTGAGAACACACCCGCACCGACTCCGCCGCCCATCTTAGAGCCGTCAGTGTAGATTGTCCAGTTAAAGTCCTTACATATCTGTCCACTATTCCATTTCGCTCTTTCTGGGATTAGAGCGTCAAAGTTATTTGATGGATAAATTCTAGGGAACGTATAGTCCGTGTGTGAAGATAACAAATCTCTCGGTATAAGATCAAGTATAGCGCTATGACCATAGGGTTTTGACGTTCAGCATCCAGACTCTCTGAGCCTAATGGCGCTGTGAGCAGTAGTGTTTTTAATGTGTAGGTCCAAAGGTAGGAGATGCAGCATTACCGTCAGAGCATCCGACGGAGTCGATCGTAGAGCGCCTGTGGTGCCTATGTATGTTAGTATCGGGCGAACCACCGCCGTATACATCCATAGGATCAGCTTTGATTGGAGACCCCTTTTTTGCCAAAGGTTCTACTGCAGGCGTAAAAAGCTATGCTCGCCTTTTTAACTCGCTGATCAACGTTAAGATTCCAGCTGAGTTTAGCGTCTAAGATAACGCCTAGGTATTTGGCGCTGGTAGACAGAAAAAGCGGTTTTTCGTTCAGACGGGGGAGTGGGAAACTGGGTATCTTGGTTTTAGTAGTGAAGAGCATCAGTTCTGTTTTGCTTGAGTTGATACCAAGGCCGCATTTCGAAGCCCAGGTACAAACTTTCCCCAGTGCGCCCTCCATGATCTCACTGATCACAGCCGGAAACTTTCCTGACACCAAGACCACCATGTCATCCGCGTAGCCTACTACCTTTACCCCATCTCTGTCTAGTTTTGATAGAATGTTGTTCATGACAATAAGCCAGAGAGGAGGAGAGATGACACCGCCCTGTGGTGTACCTCTTCTAGCGAATTTGATTATATGAATATTACCTAGCGTTGCTTGAATGCACCGAGTGCTTAGCATGTTAAGAATCCATTGACAGAGAAAGTTTTCGATTCCAAGTTCGGTTAAGGATTCAAGTATCGCTGCCGTATGAACGTTATTGAAAGCCCATTCTATGTCTAAGCAGATAGCTAGTGTGCACTCTTTATATACAAGCGATTTCTCAATTGTACGCACTACTTCATGGAGAGCCGTTTCTGTGGATCTCCCTTTCAGGTATGCGTGTTAAGATTTGGATAGGGATGTATCCCGTATGTGGTTGTCCAGGATTCGTTCGAGAACCTTCAAAATGAATGAAGTCAGACTTATTGGCCTGAAATCTTTTTCGCTTTCATGCCCTCGTCTACCCGTCTTAGAGATGAAGACTACTCGAACTTGCCGACACGAATCGGGGACGTGGTTGTTAAGGATACAGCTTCTATAGATCGGCAGAAGCCAGGGAATTGCTAAATCTTGCAATTTTAGTACCATAATGGGTAGTATGCCGTCCAGGCCTGAGGATTTATAAGGAGCGAAGCTCTTAATGGCCCATAAAATTTTTTCATAAGTAATGAGGGATGTTATTTTTTCCAAAGAACCCGGTTGAGGACAAAGTGAGTCGGTGACCTCGGCTATGTTGTCTCGACATCCGGGGAAGTGGGTATTCATTAGGAGTTCTAAAGATTTTGAAGCTGATCCTGTCCATACTCCGTCTGATTTCTTCAGGAAACACGGATTGGAGTGTTCTTTTGACAGGATTTTACTTAGCCTGGCAGAATCTTTCAGGGTTTCAATATGTTGGCAGTAATCTACCCAGGATTGCTTCTTAGCCTCTCTGATAGCTAGTTTGTATATTTTCAGGCAAGATTTATATGGTTGCCAATATTTACATTTGTAACAAATGTTGTTAGAAAGATTTACGTTCCACCAGGGAGGATAGGATTTCTTGCTAAAGTTAACTGGACAAGAGACTTTGTTAGCTGTTTTAAAAGCTTTTACAAAAGTACTAACCTTTGTGTCGAGTTCCGCAATAGAAATTATCTTTGGATTGGGAGTTTTATGTAGTTTTGATCTGACAACCTGAACTTTGCCCAGTCGATTCTTTTAGTGTTTCTGAAGGGAATGGGCTTCTCGGTTTTGAGAGCCATATCGTAAAATATCCACTTATGGTCGAAGAATGATCTTGAATCGGATACTCTCCAGTTTTCTACTCTAAGAGTGAGAGAGAGTGATGTCTAAGACATCCTCCCAGCCGTTAAAGCTATTCGTGCTCGGAAAAGTGAAGGTCCGGTTATTGTCCTTGTTCCATAGAACGAGGTTGTTTTTGATTATGAAGTCAAAAAGATACTCACCCCGTTCGTTGATTTCTGAGCTGCCCACTAACGCGTGACGTGCGTTTGCGTCGCAGCCCATCAGCAGGTTGGTTTTTCTATTAGAGATGTTTGCTATCAGGTCATGGACTTCTTCCGGCGGAGCTGGGCGATTGTGTGCCTATAAACTGATGCGATGAGAAGGTCGGCGATATCTGCACTCTCGATCCTGATCACTGTTAAGTCAGGGGAACTAAAATTGGGACATATAAAGGCTTTAATATATTTTTTAGCTAGAATGCAGGCTCTCGGCTTACCATGGTTGTTCTTGTTCTGGCTGTAGAAAAGGTTGTAGTGTTTGACGGCAAGTCCTTAACTTCGGAGCCGTCGACCCACGGTTCTTGGACAATGCCGATGTCAATGTCCTCCTCATTGGGGAAGATCACTAGGTTATCTGTAGCACTAATCGAGTGCTGCAGATTGAGCTGAATGATCTTCAACATGTTTGAGAGGGGTTAAATCGGGGGGATGTTGTTCCGGCTCAAGGCACATGCCCCCATGCAGTTTGTTGGCATCGTCGACTTCGTCTAAGTCGTCGGCTGGATTGGACAATCTGAAAATTTTAACTTTGGCATGCCTGATGCCAAAGCGCTTGAGTCTCAAGCCATTCCATGCGTCACGAATCTTGTGAACGCATCCGCAAAGGAAATCCTTGGAGAGCCAGTCCTCGCATTTGATTACCCGACAGCCCCTGATAACCTCGGCGGAGTCGTAACATGGGAGCGGCCCAATATTGTTGTTGACGAGGTGGTCCATAATCATCTCAGATAGTTTAGCATTAACAGCCCCCCAGATCTCAGCAACTTTTTTGCCACAATTGGATAGCTCGTCTATTAGAGCCAGCTGGAGGTCATCTCTGACGACCTCACTTACAGAGCGCATAGCAGGAGCAGCTGAAGGGCGCGTTGAGGTGGATGTGGAGGCAACCTTACTTCTTTTCCTTCCTGGAAGGACTTCCTCTAGGGAGCGGTTGCGTTTTGAAGACAAAGATTGTTCAGCGGTTGGTTGCGGCACGTCACGGGACTCGTTGGTACTTTACCTTGTCAGCCACATATCGCAAGGAAGGCGTCCCTGCCTCCTCATTCTTAGCAAGTGTCCTGCAGAGCATTATTCGAGGATGTGGAAGGGATGGGGGCGCAGTCGTGCACAGCATGTTCACTCCCACGTCTCCTTTGCAAGTTTCCTGGCTCGAGGCCAGCAGTTCGTCCTCTGACAGGGAGACCTCTACCCGAGAGTTCTAACTCTCAGGCAGTCCCGAACCCGGTGGAGTTCTAACCACATTGGGGTTCCTTTGGAAGGGGTCGGTCAGGGACTCATCAACGTTTGTCAACTGTGGATATTGTCCATCGTGAGGTTTATAAACTACAAGAAAAATTTTCATAGAAAATCATATTAAGTGGATTGCGCAAACTTGAAAAATTTCTTTGCCTACCCCAGGTATTTTTTAAGTGCCACGAGAGTGAAAGAAAAGAGAAAGTTAGATTTGCTGAAGGGTACAAAGTCTAACTCTTTGTACGCCGGAGCACTAACCAATAGTCTATAGATGTGTATATAAATTTATATGTAAGTCAATTTGCTTAAAGGTTTCGACAATCTCAAAAACCAATTCTCTTCGTTGTCAAAGCTCCCAGTTATGATCGATGCATCAACCTCCACTGATTTTTCAACCCCGGTTCCCCCCGTAAATACAGAGGAAATCGGTGCTAATTCTCTAGCCCCTCAACTTGCAGACGTTTCTGTACCAAAAAGGAAAAGATCGACTTCATCTAGTTCTCAAAAAAAAATTCCAGCCAAGAGACGCCCTCAGAAAAACAAATCTTCGGACCAGTGTTTGCCCTGTTCATCCAATCCCGATAAAAGTTTGAAAACTTTAACGAGCTCATCTATTCCAGAAGTGGAACCAAGCTGTACCGAACTTACTACGAGTAACAAATTAAATAGTCCCTTTGCCTTCATTCAAACTCACATCTGAAGCAAACATATTCCCAAAAATTATTAACAATGAGATCTGGCCTGCTGATGCTACAATCCGCGAATTTGTTCCTAAAGCGGGAAAGATAATCACCCCTTCCAATAAGCCCTCAAAAAACTAGAGCGTTTATCCCTTTGCTAACAAAATGTAAGAGGATTACGTACAAAGTCTCGAAGTATGTTTCTATCGTCCCATAACTGTGATCATGACGTCATCGCATTAGCTGAAAAGTGGCCCAATCCAAGTTTTTTAAATAATGAACTATTTTCATCGAAGTTTGAAGTATATCGAAAAGATAGATCTTCAAACATTGCTGACCCCGTCGGGGGTGGTGTTATCATTGGGGTTCGAAATATTTTGGAAAGCTCTATCTTTCCGATTCCTTTTGTTGAAAGCTTGGATGTAATATGTGTTAAAATTAAACTCAAATCTAATATGCTTTTTCTTATAAATGTCTATGTTACACCCACAAGCTCTAACAATGTTTATGAAGGAGTCTCAGCTGCTATCAATTATGTATCTGATAATTGCGATCCTCTTGACGAAATATTATTATTATGTGATTTTAACTTACCTCATTTAAAATGGATACCTTCTGACGACGAACTTTATTTTGTTACAGCTGGTAGTGTATCTCGTCATTCGTCAATTTTTCTTGACTCTCTAATCTCGTGTGGATTACAGCAAATGAGCTGTATAAAAAACTGCATGGACAGATTACTTGACCTTGTCTTTTTCACTAATGCAAGTAACTGCATTGTCGAACGCAGTACCCTGCCTATGACCAAAATTGATACATTTCATCCTCCTCTTCAAATCATTTTATCTTTTGACAATGGGCTTGAGAATGACGTGGAATACAAAGATCTAGAGTTTGATTTTAAAAATAGTGATTTTAATCTTAACGAATTAGTTTCTATGATAAACTTTAACAGTATCTTCAAAGGAACTGTTGACCAAATGGTTGGTAAATTTTATGTGAACATGTTCGACTGCTTCGTTTCATCTGTTCCCGTTAAACAAACACGAATGGGCTCGGTAGCAACTGCCCCATGGTACAATCATGAATTACGAAGTCTACGTAATAGACGGAATAAGGCATGGAAAAAGTACCTTTCAAGTAATAATTCTAAAGACCATGATCGCTACTTTTCCATTCATATGGAATTTCAGTCACTTTCAAGTCGTCTTTATGACAACTATATTGGAAGAATGCGATTATCTCTTCTAAACGGACCAAAATCGTTTTGGAAATTTATCAACTGCAAGAGAAAATCTGATGGTTATCCTTCCACTCTTTCATACTTAAATAACTCAAGTAAAAAACCAGATGATATATGTAATTTCTTTTCCTCTTTTTTCAGTTCCGCCTATGATTCTGATAGTTTTATACCCGACCCAAAAGAATTCGCTCACTTAGAGACCTTTTGCCCTAGTTCAATGGGTCAACTATCAATAACTCCTAGTGACGTGGAATACCATCCTGCTCGCCTTGGAACGGACACCACCTGCGGACCTGATGGGATACCTCCAATAATCTTTAAGAATTGCTGTAGCTCTCTTGCAGCTCCTTTGGCTTTTTTATTTCAAGCCTCTATTAACCAAAAAGTTTTTCCGAAATTTTGGAAAAATGGTTTCATTATCCCGGTGCACAAAAAGGGCTTCCGGGGAGATGTTACTAATTACAGGCCCATAGCTAATCTATCTTGCTTGCCGAAACTTTTTGAGGCTATCATTTTCGACAGCGTTTATTTTAGTTGTAAACCTTTCCTAACAGATAAACAGCATGGCTTTGTTAAAAACAAATCCACAATTACAAATTTGTTAGAGTTTACTTCATTCACAAATAAAACCCTAGAAGTAGGAAATCAAGTCGACTGCGTGTACACTGACTTCAGTAAGGCCTTTGATAAGCATTCCCATAAGCTAATTACTTTTAAAATGAAATCCCTTGGTTTCCCTTTACCTTTCGTGGAGTGGATATGCTCGTATCTTGACGGGAGAACGTATCAAGTTTTGTTTAGGGGATCGACCTCTAAAATAATAAACGCTACCTCAGGTGTGCCTCAAGGTAGCCACCTTAGTCCTCTTTTATTCATTCTAGCCATTAACGATGTTGTTAGTGTGATCAAGAACACAAATGTTCTAATTTATGACGAGGATATAAAAATATTTAAGTGTATCCACAATCTATACGACTGCAGCGCTTTACAGGATGACCTTAATTCTTTTGTAAAATGGTGCTTCAATAATTGCTTATCATTAAACATATCTAAATGTTTTAGCATGTCCTTTTCGAGAAGACTTAATCCTCTCTCCTCTGTGTACACCATAAATAGTTCTACGCTGGCTAAAGTAAAACTGACAAAGGACTTAGGTGTACAATTCGCTCCAAATCTTGACTTCTCAATTCATATTGAGCAAATAGTCAACAAAAGCAACACCCAAAAGTAAAGAATTTTTCATGTCCATTAATCACGAGTACCCTGTACACTACATTTGTAAGGCCACAGCTTGAGTATGCATCCAATGTGTGGTTACCGTATTACTCAACACAAATTGACCGTATCGAGTCTGTTCAACGCAAATTTGTTCGTTTCGCACTTCGCACTTTATTTGTATTTATTTTATAATTAACATTTGTAATTAAAATATATATTCTTTTTTAAATATTTGTTAAACTTTGTATTTGTGTATGGTGTTAGGCTTTATTTGTTTATGTCTACTAACAACTAACACCACGCTAAATGATGACTGTGAAAAGATGGGTATTACTCTCTGAGTAATACTGTCACTTACAATGCTTGTTTTATAAGCAGTACTGATGGCGTTATAAAGCAAGACTTACCTGAACGAATGTAAAGTTTGACTGATGTTTTATGTGTTTTATTTTTTTTTATTATTTTAAACAATCACTACACTGTAAAACAAAAGTATTTACAGAAAAAAAAGGAAAAAAAAATTAAGAAAATAATAGAGCGCAAAAAAAACGACTTGTCACTTCGACAGCTCTGTTCGTTTTTCGCGAGAAATCAAGTGCTGCCTCTTTGCTCCTAGGACTCCTTTATCCAGCAGTATTTGAGTATTTGAGGCTGTCTTTAACTCTCATCGCGGTTAGGTGACGCGTTATCACCAGTCGAGTTTTCCACTCGGGTTGGGTCGGGCAAAAATGGGTTAACTTTAGATAATTACCAATAAACCTTTTATAAATTACAGAATTGTCTCTCAAGTGAAAGTCTTAAACTTAAGCCTCTTGAGAGTTAGTTCTAGTTAATTTTTTTTTGTTTTTTTTTTTACCAAATAAAAGTGCTATCGACGAAAAAAAAAACAAGAAAAAAGGTGATAAAGTATGCAGTGAACGGAAAAAAGCAGTGAGAGATTTTGTTAAATGCAGTTAAAAATATAGTTGAAGATAAACAGAAAGATAAACAGAAGCAAGTGTCATACTCTGACATTGTCAAAAGTGCGAAAGACAGAAGCCAAGGGTTGCCAATATCAGACATTCGCAAGAAGCTGCCACTTTTAGTTAAACCAAAGGAGAAGCAGAAGTGTGTTAAAACGCGAGAAGATCTTACTAAAAAAGTAGATCCGAAAAATCTAAAAATAGCAAATATAGACAACTCGAGAAACGGAGTTCTAGTTAAAGAGTGAACAATATGAAATTTTAATTCCAACTAATGTTAACCCACAAATTTTAGTTGCAAATATGAATTTTCAGCATGGTGACGCATAACTTTTAGTAAAATTAAGGAAACAAAATGATGTGATTAGTCACAGTGAACTTAAATTAATAAAACAAAACGAAATCAAGTGAAGCAATCAAGATACTGTGAATGCAATCGAAGTAATTGACGCTGAATCTTTCCCAAAAGTATTAGAAGCATAACATCGGATGGGAGCGATGCAACATTTTCGATGGAATGGAAGTGGCCCGATGCTTTAAATGTAATGGATTCTATCACCAAGCAAAGGATTGTAAAAATACCAAAACCAATGAATGCAACAAGGAAACAATTAATAATTGCGTAAATTGTATGCGTGTAAATAAAAGACTCAACCTGGGACTTGAAGACAATCATGCGACTCTTGGTAAAATTTATGCAGTGTACCTAAACAAATTAGAATTGAAAAAGAATAGAATTGGATACTAGCAATTAAATAGTATCAAATGCTTATACGCAAATACTCGATGTCTAATAAACAATGTTGAGGAAATGGAATTAAAAGCGAACTCTCATAAATATTATTTTATTATCACACACATAACAGATGATATCCAAACAAATGACTTAAATTTAGATGGTTACAACATAAAATCATGTTTATCAAACTCAAAGAGAAAAGGTGGTGAACATTCTCATGCCACATAAAAAAGAATTTACCGACTTCCGCAAGATGAACTGGGAGTCTTTTGAGGGATCTTTGACGGATAAACTCATAGACAATATCCCTAACACCACTTCGAATCTGAGTAACGCAGAAATCGACACTGATATTGAAAAAATAGAAAGCTCGATTGCCGCGACTATTTCGGAACAATCGGAGTCAAAAACCTTTAAATGATAATACCAGAACCTCCCTGACCATATAATTAAAATGGATGAATACAAGCAAAAGCTTCGTAAAATTCTGCAAAGAATCTTCCACCGTACGTTTAACACTCGCAACAGTGAGTACCAATCCGTACAATCACAAATCAACTGCTTGAATTCCCTGAAACAGCAAAATACTCAAGATTTTGTGAACACTGAGTTTAGGAAAAGACTCAGTAAAATCAAACCAGGCCCTGATACTCTCAAAAAAATCAATAAACTAGTTGGCAAAAGACCCCCAATTGTGGAACAACTTCAACATGGTGATCACTTTTTATCATCTAACGAAGAAAAAGCTAACGCTTTTGCAAACCAATTTGCTAATAGCTTTCGTCCAAATCTTCCATCCCACCTTCCACAATTTCTGCACGAAGTTAACGCGGAAGTATCATCTCTAGCCGTTGGTAGTGTGCCATATATAACCCAATTTACGGAAACAAACTCCTCAGTCTCACCGATATCCCCAGATGAGTTCACTAATCCATCCGATCTCTCTTTTGAGATTCGCAGCGGACACGCCAAGAAATCGTCCGGACCCGATAAAATTTCCAACTTTATTATTAAAAAACAACCTGCCACTGCTATCATATTTCTTACAATTATATTGAATAATTGCGCGAATAACATCCACACTAAAAAAGGCCAACCATGCGCTATCCCTAATCCTCCCACTAATGAGAATAAAGAATGGTTTGGATACAAGAACCAAACTCTTGCTATACAAGAAACTAATCCGTCCCATCGTGACATATTGTTTCCCAATATGGTTCACGATAATTTCAAACCTAATAAAGAAAATTCAAATCTTCGAGCGAAAATCACTTCGTTACTGCACAGGTCAGCACCGAGATCCAGACACCCGCCACTTCTATAGTAATGAAATACTATACGGCACGGCAAACATGCCACCCATAGAAAAGTATCTATGCGTAATGTCCTCAAAGATGCTATGCAAAATCCCTTTCCACTCCAACAATATTATCAATATAATTACAGGTAGCCCATATATTGAAAATAGCTATCTCAATTTCCCTTCCATGATGGACCCAGCAAATGAAGGATTCATAGACGACTTCGACAAGAGTAAGCAGAATCACCCCCACTATCGCCATCGCCATCATAGACCGTCGGCGCTGCTCACGCACGGCGTTTAATTAAGACAGTATATACGTATATATAGACAAAACACTTTCAATTTTTAGAAAAAATGTAATTATTTTAAACCTTTAGGCCAACGCAGAGCCCTGTGCGCTCGCAGAAATGTATTAAAACTAGTTATAAGTCAAAAATTATTGAAAAATTGTACATCATAAATATATCTGAGCAATAAAGATTAAATTAAAGTGTATAAAAACATGCCGCATTGTCAATTCTTCCACCCAGTCTTATTACATTATCCTCATCTAGTACCGGTGGAAGCTTGAATATCGCACTGCTCTTCGGTATTGCTTGCTTCTGCAAAAGGTGCTGCATTTCCGTTTGAAATGCCTCCTCTTGAGCCAGTCGACACACTAAAGCCTCTGCTAATCGCATTTCCTCGGTCCCTATATACATAATTGATGGCTTTATACTCAGCTTATAGTTTCATTTGAGTTTGCATTTAAACGGCTCGACGAATCCAACAAACACTCCTCAACAGCTTGTAAAAGTTTCCGAATCTTTCAAATGAAATGAGTTTGTCTTCATTGTTCAACGACATTATATAATTTACACGCTTTCCTTTTCCTGATCATGAACGGCGATATCGGCAGGCTCTATGGGCCATTCCGCTTCGGGAAGTTTAAGAAACTGCGGACCTTGAATCCAGGCAGAATCATTCGGACTTGTCCTCAATTTTCGAGGCCTCGTTGCATCGTCCGCTGAATTAAGGGTACCACGAGCCCATCTCCTTTCTTTTGACTCTGATTATTCTAGGATTTCTGCTACTCGATGAGCGACAAACTGCTTATACTTTCGGCTATCTGATCTGATCCAGTTGATGGTGGTTTTTGAGTCTGACCACTATACCACTCTACTCGGCTTTACTTGGTGACCGTTCAAAATTACATCTTTTAATTTCACTCCGAGAACGGCGGCTTGAAGCTCCAGTCTCGGTATAGAGAGGGCCTAAATAGGACTGCATCTTGATTTTTCCACTACAAAAATCAAACTGATTTTATTATTGTTGCTTATGCACCAATAACCAACTGCGGCGTAAGCCACTTCGCTTGCATCTACGAATATATGCAACTGAATATTTGTATACAACTCAGTGAAGTCCGGGTGGTAGCACCTTGGGCTACTAAATTTCCTCACATTGTCAAGCTTTTGTTACCAGTCGTACCACTTTCCATAAATGTTTTCGGGAATAGGTTCGTTCCATCCCGTATTAGTTCTCCAAAGTTCTTGCAGCAACAATTTCGACTGTATAATTTTATCGGCAAGAAACCCTAAGAGGTCAAATATTGACATAGTTATACTTGTCGCTTCGTGGGTACTACATGTCCGTTAAGAACGGATGTCGGTACTTTTCCGAAATTGAGCACGAAACAGAAAAAGTCGACTTCCGAGTTCCAATACATCCCCAAAATTTTGTCCGTCGTCAGTTTATTATGACACATACTTGTCAGATTTAGCTGAGTCTCAGCACCACCTGTTTCTTGGAGGAGTTCTAATGAATTTGACACAGAACCTCGTATCGCAATTCGAACCCCGCGTCCCTATGTATATCTATAACATTTTTTGATGTCTCAGCTGCTTCAATTACGGAATCGAAACTATCTACATAGTCATCCACATAATGGCGGTGTACTATGGCCTTAACTGCTCGCGGATACTTGTCGCGGTACTTATTAGCATTCAAATTTTTCACGTACTGGGCCGAGCATGGTGAAGATGCTGAACCAAAAATCATTGCATTCAAAATGTATATATCAGGCGCTCTAGACTTTTCACCGTCTCTCCATAGGAAACGCTATTCCTTCCTTATGTTAATTCTATGGAACATTTCACGAATGTCCGCACATACCCCTATCTTTCTTTCTCGAAACCCGAACAGCACAGACAACAATGATCTTGGTTAGTACTTATCTGGCCCTTTCATCAATATAGTGTTCAATGACATACCGTCTATTGATGCAGCTGCATCAAACACCAGACGCAATTTTCTGTCTTTGTTAAAATTACAAACTGCAAAATGCGGCAAGTACCAGGTACATTCAGTTCTAACGGCAGCCTCTTCCACAGAATAATTGGGGTTCAGCGTTGACAGCGAAAGCAGACACACAGGCTACAGGACTTAATAAAATCCTTTTCAAAAAATCTCCGAACAATTTTGCCGAACAATTCTCCAGGTCAGGTAAAAGTTACCTGCCTCGCTTTGCCGGCTACCCGCAGAAGTGAAAATTGAAACCATTAACAACAAAAAAACAAACACAACAAAGAAGACAGCGAAGAACGGGAAACCCAACCCAAATGGGCAGGAAAGAAAAGAGGAAGGATAGCGTGAACGCTACCTTCGACGACATTATTAAAAAAATCAAGGACGGAGCAGCCAACCACGGGAGAGAGTTCAAGGTTTCAATCAATGAAAAACTCTCCGACATCGACGCACTCTATGAGAGTATGCCTGCATACTCCTCAGACGAGGGCGAAGAAGAAGAGGAAACAATGATGGAGGAAGAAGACCCATCTGACTGCGATAGCTCTTCATCTGAAGAAGAGGAGCTTAACTCAACAATTGTTGAGAATGGCAAAGAAACCGATGGCAAAGAATCGGTAGAAGAAAACGCTTTTACCTTGGTAAAAGCAAAAAAAGGAAGAAGTCGAACTCACCCAGTCCAAGAGACTATACAACAAAAAAAACAACCGCCTTTTCAACAACAACAACCGCATCATCAACAACAACAACAAAAGCAGCACTAACATCAAGAGGAGCAACAACAACAAAAACACCATCAACCTCAAGGGCAACAAACAACCCCAGCATGGAAGCAACTAAGAGAGCATCTTTAATGCCTCCAATCATCTGTTTCGGCCTTAATGTTGTTGAATTAAGTAGACACACCAAGGGATTGGATGTGGTTTACAAAATTCACAACATTAATTCGAATAAATCCGTCATAACGACAAAAACAAGAGAAGGACATGAACGCATAAGGGACTACTTAAAGACAAGGAAGTTCCAGTTTAACCCGAAAGAAGACCGCAAAAATCTTCAAGCTCAAAGGAATTCACTTCAGCTACGAACCTGAGGAAATCCATGAGGAACTCAAGACAGAAGGAATTCCAGTGATAAAAGTGAGCCCTTGCAAGAGCCGAACAGAGCGGAAATTCAACAACTTTGTTGTTGAAGCTGAAAAAGGAGCGGATCTACCCTCCATCTACAAAAAGACACTTCTTATGAACCAAAAGGTTCACTGGGAGAAACTGCAGAGCCCAGGGATCACGCAGTGCAAAAACTGCCAAAAGTTTGGTCACGTCGCAAGTAATTGCGGGATGGCATACAAATGCGTGAAGTGCAACAACAAACACGAACCCGGAAACTGTTCAAGAACAACGAAGGACGAGGAGGTTTTTTGTACCAACTGCCAGAAGAGCGGACACCCGGCAAACTACCGGGGTTGCCCGAAGTACAAAGAGCGGGTAGCGGAAAAAAATAAAATGGCACAAAAAAAGAAGGAGCAACACAAATTCGCCCAGGAATCAGTTGCGAAAGGACTAAAACCCGGAATAAGTTTTGCCAATATAGCAGCTTTGGGAAGTAAACAGGAAAACCCACAAACACGAGCAGCAAAAATTACAAAGCCGGTACAACAAAGGACTCCAACAGCCCACACAACAAACCCAACAACGAAGTTCAATATCTTCAGTGACGCGGAGAGATTATTCGGGACGGATCTACTAACCTTGATCCAAAAAGCCAAGAAGGTAGTGCCTAGTAACTACGGAAGCCTAGACGATAAGGCGAAGACCATGGTATTGAACTTGTTCCTCAAGTCAAAGAAACCTGATATTATTTTCTTACAGGAAACAAATTTAACATCAAGAAACCGCTACAGCCCTGAAGAGTTCATCACGTACAGAGAAGACAAAATAACTGGAGGACGAGGAACGGCCATCTTAACGAGGAACAACCTTAAAGGAGAAAAATACAAAATTACTGGACTGACTAGGATGGAGACAACCGCTGTCATCATCAAGGTGTCTGAAGACGAAACGGTACTGTCCATTTCAGTTTACCTTCACGGTAACAATTCTAAGGAAAACATTAACAAAAATCTCCATATCATTAACGCAGAAGCCAGGCGTCACACCTACTGCGTTATTGGTGGCGACTTCAACGCTAGGCACACCATGTGGCTAGACGACACTTGCTCAACGCAGGGTACCAACATTGTGAACTGGCTCCTCCACAATTCCTATCAGCACTCATTTGTGACTGTCTCGCAATCCCAACCAACATTCCCACGCACTCCCTCAATGTTGGATTTCTTTTGGGTTAGTTCAAACCTTATAAATATCCTGCCAGAATTTTGCAACTACAGTTGTCTAGCACATTTAAGTGACTCTGACCACATGGCCATTGAACTTAAGATTCGTCTTTTTAGAAGGATAATGACTACACGTCCAACTCCAATCCTTCACACCAACTACAAACGAATCGATTGGAGAAAATTTTCCGCCGACATTGAGAGTAATCTCACAAACTGCACGGACATATCAAATCTCTCCAACAACGAGATTGACAATGCCATCAGCAACTTTAATGATACTGTTCACAGAGCTGTCGACATTCAAAGGAAACCAGTAACCAGTAAGGACAAATATGCAAACTTGCCGCAACACATCCAAGCAATATACGCTCAGAGGCAAAGACTGAGGAAGAAGCTACAAAGGATCTTGCAACGAACCTGGAACACAGTGAACGAGGAGTACCGAAGTGTTCAATCGCAGCTAAACTGTATCAACGTGATGTTCAAGCAAGCAGTCAAACACCACACGGATGAAGAGTTCCATAGACAACTGGAAAAAATAAAACCAGGACCGGACACGTTCAAGAAAATTAATTCCATAGTCGGAAAATCGAATAATTTATCGGACATTCTGCGGAACGGAGACCAAGAGGTTACCACGTCAATGGAGAAGGCTGAAGCTTTTGCAAGCCAGTGCACCTTCCTGAATTCCTAGCAGAGGTCAACGAAAAGGTCGAAGAACTCTCAAACGACCATAGCAGCATCACAACATTTAGCAGTGATAATACGGCAACATTCCCCAACAGCAATGATATTTTGACCAATGAAGGAGAAGTAGAGGAGCTGCTTTTAAGTGTAAACTCAAAAAAATCAGCTGGTCCTGATCGTATCTCCAACTTTTTATTCAAAAAGTTGCCGAACGTTGCGATCCTACTGCTCACCATCATCTTCAACAACTGCATAAACAACGGATATTTTCCCACCTCGTGGAAAATAGGTAAAGTTGTTCCAGTTCCAAAGAAGATCAACAGAACGTGCATCGAAGGATATCGGCCAATATCACTGCTCTGCTGTGTAGGAAAGGTCCTAGAGTCGGTACTGCTCACACAAATAAACAAAGTTTGCCACTTAAAGCAGATAATACCGGACCAACAATATGGATTCAGAGAAAAGCACTCAACAATTCATCCACTGCTTAAACTTCACCATGACATCACTGTGGGACTTAACAAAAAGGAGACAGTAGTTGCCTGTTTGTTGGACATCGAGAAGGCATTCGACAGTGTCTGGATCAACGGTCTCATTTACAAGCTGCTGAAAATGGAATTTCCCAGACATTTGGTAAGAATAATCCTCAGTTCAGTAACAAATAGGTTCTTTTTTTTTCAGATCTTTGAAGCTTCTTCATCCATGAAGCCCCTAAGAGGGGGTGTCCAGCAAGGAGGAAGAACAGCACCAGCGCTGTTCAACATCTATACGGCGGATCAGCCAGAGAACGATCCTCAAACAAAAACCTTATTATATGCATACGACTCCATTACATACGCAGCATCACTTTCACCAACCATAGCAGCAAGAAGGATCCAGGACCACATAAGGAAGCTCTTTGACTACTACTCAAAGTGGGGACTCAAAGTCAACAGCAACAAAACAGAACTCATCTGTTTCAGGACGCCAACGACGGCAACCAGAGGAAGACGAAGAATTGCAGCACGTTGTCGCAACATCAAATTAATCCTCCCGGACAACACAAATTGTGCCACAAGACACGACAAAATACCTGGGAATCAACTTCAGCGAGCGGCTCAGATTTAACGCCCATGCCAACAACGTCATGAAAAAGGCCAACTTTGCCCTACATCTTGTGAACCCACTGCTGAGGAAGAGGAACGGGTT
This sequence comes from Orthonevra nobilis, assembly GCA_963555765.1. Lineage (NCBI taxonomy): Eukaryota > Metazoa > Arthropoda > Insecta > Diptera > Syrphidae > Orthonevra > Orthonevra nobilis. Next base: position 66,900,651 of record OY743226.1, on the reverse strand, counting down.
AAGCAAGAAAACCAAACTACTGGTCTACAAGCAGCTCATAAGACCAGTAATAACTTATGGCTGCCCATTATTGTTCACGGTGTCACCAACAACCATGAAGAAAATCAGACTCATGGAAAGAAGGATACTTCGGTCCTGTACAGGACTCTGGCGAAAACCGGACACGCTGAAATACTTCAGCAACACGAAGCTGTATGAAGATGCTGGCATAACGCCAATCGATCTATACATGCTACAGCTCTCCGCAAGGTTACTGGACAAACTAAAGGACCATCCAAACCGAGACAACAGGAACATCAGCCAGCAGACCTTAGAGCCAGCGCTGAGGTACCTCAGTCCACGAGCGATCATCGACGAGAGATTCGAGGACATCGTAAATTGCTACGAGACTTCGTTTTACGAAAAAGCTGACAGCCGATATTACAGAGGTTAGGACCCTGTAATTAGTTTTATAGTTATAAATTTTTCAAAAAAAAATTCTTAAACAAAAATTTTCAAAATGTTTGGAAAATTACATATAGTCACCTAAAAGATTAAGTCGCCGTTGTAATACGTTTTTGTAAAAAAAAAAATATTTTGTATAAATACCAAATGAAATAAGTCGGGCCCTTATTGTTGAGCCGGCAAAACCTTACCTTAGTTATAAGTCTAATTTTAAGGCATGTTTGTAAATATTTTTGGACGATAAATAAAAACATATTAATCTAAAAATCTCTTCTACAGAAAGTCTCCTCTATTTTCGATTTGTACCAGTCAAACAATTCGTAATCTCTTTCAAATTTCCTTTCTAGCGTCTCTAGTCTCTTCGAAGCCATATGGTAACTCTCCTTCATGTTAAACACATCCTCCCTCCACAAAAGACCGGTTTCGTATCTGCCATATACCTTTCGTGTAGTCTCTTCAAGGATTTTATCAGCTCTTTTGTTGTTATCGGAAATTATCAATTTGCGTGGTTGAAACGGAAGGCTGTCAATTTCAAAGTAGTCGGAAACCTGTTTTTGAAGATCCGACAACATGTTGTTTTCATACTCAACGTGCAACACCGCTACATCTGATGCTCTTTCTTCGTTCGAACCAAAGAGAGTGCAGCCCAGCTTTGTAAAGTGCACTGCAAACCCGGATTCAAAATTGACTATCGCAGTTGGTCGTACAAGGCTCGTATGCGGTATGCCGATTAGAAGTTGAGGAACAGCATCCACATAGCCTTCCAGTGGAACTCCATCTAAAGCTTTATGGCATTTCTTAAATTCAGCTTAGTTGAAGGCTTGCTTAGGTAAAAGAAGTCTTTTGACTGTTCGGATTTTTCGCATTTGAAAACGTGCAGCGTTATTATACGACCCAGAAATCTCAAATTCTACTTGCTGGGATAATTCACTGGTTTTGTGATCCCCTATCCATTTGAGGGACAAAACATCTGAGCGGCCTTTCAATCCTAAGGATTAAGCTACATTGTCTTCTAATAAGGAGATATTAGCACCATCATCGATAAAAGCTATTATGTCAACAGAACCTTTGGGGCCATATAAGCGAACCGGCAGAAACTTAAACAATGTTTTTCTAAATTGTTAACTAATAACCGCTCTTACTGTTTTTTCCTCTTTCCCTTCGAGCACATTGACCGATAACGACTCCGAGACGGGAAGGTTATTGCTTACAGAATCACTATTTTCTCTTTGGTGGCCGTTCGAATCATGCAACAAACTGTTGTGATACTTCTTACACAACGTTATTCCGCATTCACGGTGAAATGGACATTTTGTTAGCATATGACCTATGCGTAGGCAGCAGAAGCAAATACGATTTGTTTTTACAAAACTCAACCGTTCAGGCACAGTTATTGTTATAATGTAAGATCACCATTAAGATTGTTAAAGAGCCAATAATGTACAGCCACCTTTACCATTGCAGTGTCGATTTCCTGAGCTACTCTTGTAGTATCCGCTGTTGCTACCATCATCACATGTTAAAATCATCGAACACATTCGAATTGTAACCTTTGTGCAATAAAGCTATTTTTTTTAACTAAAGTAAAAGTTTCACATTCTCTTATTACATGGTGTCAGAAGTAAAGGAACATACCTTAAAACAGAAAACAAAAAAAAAAAACAAAGAAACAAAAATAAAAAAATACCACGGAAAAAAAACACGATATTGGTGTAAATTTAAACGGAAATGTCAAGCGATCGTCTACCATGTGAGCTGGACTGCAGCAACCTCGCTTCAGAGTGGAAAAATTGGAAAAGAAATTTCTTGATGTATATGATAGCCACCAATAAAATCGCGGAGACCGAAGCACGAAAAATAGCCACATTCCTGTGGCTTGTTGGCCCAAAAGTATCGGATATTTTCAATACATTGTTTCCGAATGATTCTATTCTGGAATCAATGCTTGCCAATCAAAATCCTAATCGACAGCCTGGACGTGTTGAGTCCAAGCAAAATGAAGACGGCGAGAACACAGATGATGATCATGACAATGTTGCAGAAAGTGTAACAACGGTTCTCCAAGAGAGCGGTGAATTGACATTGGAACTCTTTTAAAAAAAGTTTGATGAGTATTGCTTACCCCGAAAGAACACCACAATGGAAACGTTGAAGTTCAATACAATTGTGCAGAAAGACAAACAAAGTTTCTCAGAATTCGAAACGTACCTCCGCAAGCAAATAAGCTATTGCGAATTCAATTGTAAGTGTGGTATTTCTTACGAAGACCGTATGCTCAGAGATCGGATTATCATCGGTGTTTATGTTTACAACTCAAATTATTGGATGGAAAAAATGACCCATGAACTGCAAAACATTTGAAGCTGCAACCACAAACAAAAACATTCTCGACAAAGGTGTGAAAGCAGTTAATGAGTTGAAGGCCGAAAAAACTGAGTTTGACGGCCAAGCATGTGCAATTTATCGCGCATGTTTCAACTGTGGTGGGCCATATAAATACGATCACATGGAGGAATGTCGTGATAGCGTGCTACCTGAAGCAGATTCGCAAAAGTTGGACATTTCTCTAAGTTCTGCAGATCAAATCAGAAAACTCAACCAGGAAGGACAGACGATTCCAGTCAAATCGGACATCGAGACAAAAGCGGAAATTCAAAGAAAAATGGAAAAAGCAAAGAAATTAATACTTTAAGATGGGATAGCTCAGGTAATTTAAGTCAATGTAATGGTAAAATGGTTGGTTCATTTAGTTCTCCCCCTGTGTTTAGAATAAATACAATTGAAAAATCAAGTCAGTGGACCAAAACATACTTGATTTGTTCTGAATCTGTCAAATTTAAAATAGACAAATAGTGGAAAAAGCAAATAAAAAATAACGTATCTGTTTGGATCCTAAGCCTCTTAACGAGTGCTTAAAAAGGGAACATTTTCTAATTCCCACTGCAGAAGATTTATTTATAAAAATATCTAATAAAAAATTGTTTACTGTTCTTGATCTTAAAAGTGGATTTTGGCAAATGGAGCTTGATAAGCCGAGCTCTGATTTAACGACTTTTATGACCCCTTTCGGTCGATATAGATTTCATCGCGTCCCATTCGGATTGAATTGTGCCCCGGAAATATTTCAACGGGAGATGTTGAAACATTTTGGCGATATTCCGGGACTAATAATTTATTTTGATGGCATTTGTATAAGGGCTAACAATGAAACGGAACATGATGAAATATTGTTGACCGTTATAAATCGTGCACGAGCACATAATGTTAGATTTAACGCCGAAAAAATACAATGTAGAAAGAAAGAAGTTACTTTTATGGGTCATTTCATATCGGAAAATCAAATCAGACCTTGTCACAAACACTGTGATGCAATACTTAAAATGCCTAGACCACAAAACAAAGGGATGTAATGAGACTTCTGGGTCTTTTTAAATATCTGGCGAGGTTTATACCCAACCTAACTAAAATGACGACTTGTCTTAGAGATTTAACCAAAAACACATGGTAGTGTGCCACATATAACCAATTTACGGAAACAAACTCCTCAGTCTCACCGATATCCCCAGATGAGTTCACTAATCCATCCGATCTCTCTTTTGAGATTCGCAGCGGACACGCCAAGAAATCGTCCGGACCCGATAAAATTTCCAACTTTATTATTAAAAACCAACCTGCCACTGCTATCATATTTCTTACAATTATATTGAATAATTGCGCGAATAACATCCACACTAAAAAAGGCCAACCATGCGCTATCCCTAATCCTCCCACTAATGAGAATAAAGAATGGTTTGGATACAAGAACCAAACTCTTGCTATACAAGAAACTAATCCGTCCCATCGTGACATATTGTTTCCCAATATGGTTCACGATAAGTTCAAACCTAATAAAGAAAATTCAAATCTTCGAGCGAAAATCACTTCGTTACTGCACAGGTCAGCACCGAGATCCAGACACCCGCCACTTCTATAGTAATGAAATACTATACGGCACGGCAAACATGCCACCCATAGAAAAGTATCTATGCGTAATGTCCTCAAAGATGCTATGCAAAATCCCTTTCCACTCCAACAATATTATCAATATAATTACAGGTAGCCCATATATTGAAAATAGCTATCTCAATTTCCCTTCCATGATGGACCCAGCAAATGAAGGATTCATAGACGACTTCGCCAAGAGTAAGCAGAATCACCCCCACTATCGCCATCGCCATCATAGACCGTCGGCGCTGCTCACGCACGGCGTTTAATTAAGACAGTATATACGTATATATAGACAAAACAAATTCAATTTTTAGAAAAAATGTAATTATTTTAAGCCTTTAGGCCAACGCAGAGCCCTGTGCGCTCGCAGAAATGTATTAAAACTAGTTATAAGTCAAAAATTATTGAAAAATTGTACATCATAAATATATCTGAGCAATAAAGATTAAATTAAAGTGTATAAAAACATGCCGCATTGTCAATTCTTCCACCCAGTCTTATTACATTATCCTCATCTAGTACCGGTGGAAGCTTGAATATCGCACTGCTCTTCGGTATTGCTTGCTTCTGCAAAAGGTGCTGCATTTCCGTTTGAAATGCCTCCTCTTGAGCCAGTCGACACACTAAAGCCTCTGCTAATCGCATTTCCTCGGTCCCTATATACATAATTGATGGCTTTATACTCAGCTTATAGTTTCATTTGAGTTTGCATTTAAACGGCTCGACGAATCCAACAAACACTCCTCAACAGCTTGTAAAAGTTTCCGAATCTTTCAAATGAAATGAGTTTGTCTTCATTGTTCAACGACATTATATAATTTACACGCTTTCCTTTTCCTGATCATGAACGGCGATATCGGCAGGCTCTATGGGCCATTCCGCTTCGGGAAGTTTAAGAAACTGCGGACCTTGAATCCAGGCAGAATCATTCGGACTTGTCCTCAATTTTCGAGGCCTCGTTGCATCGTCCGCTGAATTAAGGGTACCACGAGCCCATCTCCTTTCTGTTGACTCTGATTATTCTAGGATTTCTGCTACTCGATGAGCGACAAACTGCTTATACTTTCGGCTATCTGATCTGATCCAGTTGATGGTGGTTTTTGAGTCTGACCACTATACCACTCTACTCGGCTTTACTTGGTGACCGTTCAAAATTACATCTTTTAATTTCACTCCGAGAACGGCGGCTTGAAGCTCCAGTCTCGGTATAGAGAGGGCCTTAATAGGACTGCATCTTGATTTTTCCACTACAAAAATCAAACTGATTTTATTATTGTTGCTTATGCACCAATAACCAACTGCGGCGTAAGCCACTTCGCTTGCATCTACGAATATATGCAACTGAATATTTGTATACAACTCAGTGAAGTCCGGGTGGTAGCACCTTGGGCTACTAAATTTCCTCACATTGTCAAGCTTTTGTTACCAGTCGTACCACTTTCCATAAATGTTTTCGGGAATAGGTTCGTTCCATCCCGTATTAGTTCTCCAAAGTTCTTGCAGCAACAATTTCGACTGTATAATTTTATCGGCAAGAAACCCTAAGAGGTCAAATATTGACATAGTTATACTTGTCGCTTCGTGGGTACTACATGTCCGTTAAGAACGGATGTCGGTACTTTTCCAAAATTGAGCACGAAACAGAAAAAGTCGACTTCCGAGTGCCAATACATCCCCAAAATTTTGTCCGTCGTCAGTTTATTATGACACATACTTGTCAGATTTAGCTGAGTCTCAGCACCACCTGTTTCTTGGAGGAGTTCTAATGAATTTGACACAGAACCTCGTATCGCAATTCGAACCCCGCGTCCCTATGTATATCTATAACATTTTTTGATGTCTCAGCTGCTTCAATTACGGAATCGAAACTATCTACATAGTCATCCACATAATGGCGGTGTACTATGGCCTTAACTGCTCGCGGATACTTGTCGCGGTACTTATTAGCATTCAAATTTTTCACGTACTGGGCCGAGCATGGTGAAGATGCTGAACCAAAAATCATTGCATTCAAAATGTATATATCAGGCGCTCTAGACTTTTCACCGTCTCTCCATAGGAAACGCTATTCCTTCCTTATGTTGATTCTATGGAACATTTCACGAATGTCCGCACATACCCCTATCTTTCTTTCTCGAAACCCGAACAGCACAGACAACAATGATCTTGGTTAGTACTTATCTGGCCCTTTCATCAATATAGTGTTCAATGACATACCGTCTATTGATGCAGCTGCATCAAACACCAGACGCAATTTTCTGTCTTTGTTAAAATTACAAACTGCAAAATGCGGCAAGTACCAGGTACATTCAGTTCTAACGGCAGCCTCTTCCACAGAATAATTGGGGTTCAGCGTTGACAGCGAAAGCAGACACACAGGCTACAGGACTTAATAAAATCCTTTTCAAAAAATCTCCGAACAATTTTGCCGAACAATTCTCCAGGTCAGGTAAAAGTTACCTGCCTCGCTTTGCCGGCTACCCGCAGAAGTGAAAATTGAAACCATTAACAACAAAAAAACAAACACAACAAAGAAGACAGCGAAGAACGGGAAACCCAACCCAAATGGGCAGGAAAGAAAAGAGGAAGGATAGCGTGAACGCTACCTTCGACGACATTATTAAAAAAATCAAGGACGGAGCAGCCAACCACGGGAGAGAGTTCAAGGTTTCAATCAATGAAAAACTCTCCGACATCGACGCACTCTATGAGAGTATGCCTGCATACTCCTCAGACGAGGGCGAAGAAGAAGAGGAAACAATGATGGAGGAAGAAGACCCATCTGACTGCGATAGCTCTTCATCTGAAGAAGAGGAGCTTAACTCAACAATTGTTGAGAATGGCAAAGAAACCGATGGCAAAGAATCGGTAGAAGAAAACGCTTTTACCTTGGTAAAAGCAAAAAAAGGAAGAAGTCGAACTCACCCAGTCCAAGAGACTATACAACAAAAAAAACAACCGCCTTTTCAACAACAACAACCGCATCATCAACAACAACAACAAAAGCAGCACTAACATCAAGAGGAGCAACAACAACAAAAACACCATCAACCTCAAGGGCAACAAACAACCCCAGCATGGAAGCAACTAAGAGAGCATCTTTAATGCCTCCAATCATCTGTTTCGGCCTTAATGTTGTTGAATTAAGTAGACACACCAAGGGATTGGATGTGGTTTACAAAATTCACAACATTAATTCGAATAAATCCGTCATAACGACAAAAACAAGAGAAGGACATGAACGCATAAGGGACTACTTAAAGACAAGGAAGTTCCAGTTTAACCCGAAAGAAGACCGCAAAAATCTTCAAGCTCAAAGGAATTCACTTCAGCTACGAACCTGAGGAAATCCATGAGGAACTCAAGACAGAAGGAATTCCAGTGATAAAAGTGAGCCCTTGCAAGAGCCGAACAGAGCGGAAATTCAACAACTTTGTTGTTGAAGCTGAAAAAGGAGCGGATCTACCCTCCATCTACAAAAAGACACTTCTTATGAACCAAAAGGTTCACTGGGAGAAACTGCAGAGCCCAGGGATCACGCAGTGCAAAAACTGCCAAAAGTTTGGTCACGTCGCAAGTAATTGCGGGATGGCATACAAATGCGTGAAGTGCAACAACAAACACGAACCCGGAAACTGTTCAAGAACAACGAAGGACGAGGAGGTTTTTTGTACCAACTGCCAGAAGAGCGGACACCCGGCAAACTACCGGGGTTGCCCGAAGTACAAAGAGCGGGTAGCGGAAAAAAATAAAATGGCACAAAAAAAGAAGGAGCAACACAAATTCGCCCAGGAATCAGTTGCGAAAGGACTAAAACCCGGAATAAGTTTTGCCAATATAGCAGCTTTGGGAAGTAAACAGGAAAACCCACAAACACGAGCAGCAAAAATTACAAAGCCGGTACAACAAAGGACTCCAACAGCCCACACAACAAACCCAACAACGAAGTTCAATATCTTCAGTGACGCGGAGAGATTATTCGGGACGGATCTACTAACCTTGATCCAAAAAGCCAAGAAGGTAGTGCCTAGTAACTACGGAAGCCTAGACGATAAGGCGAAGACCATGGTATTGAACTTGTTCCTCAAGTCAAAGAAACCTGATATTATTTTCTTACAGGAAACAAATTTAACATCAAGAAACCGCTACAGCCCTGAAGAGTTCATCACGTACAGAGAAGACAAAATAACTGGAGGACGAGGAACGGCCATCTTAACGAGGAACAACCTTAAAGGAGAAAAATACAAAATTACTGGACTGACTAGGATGGAGACAACCGCTGTCATCATCAAGGTGTCTGAAGACGAAACGGTACTGTCCATTTCAGTTTACCTTCACGGTAACAATTCTAAGGAAAACATTAACAAAAATCTCCATATCATTAACGCAGAAGCCAGGCGTCACACCTACTGCGTTATTGGTGGCGACTTCAACGCTAGGCACACCATGTGGCTAGACGACACTTGCTCAACGCAGGGTACCAACATTGTGAACTGGCTCCTCCACAATTCCTATCAGCACTCATTTGTGACTGTCTCGCAATCCCAACCAACATTCCCACGCACTCCCTCAATGTTGGATTTCTTTTGGGTTAGTTCAAACCTTATAAATATCCTGCCAGAATTTTGCAACTACAGTTGTCTAGCACATTTAAGTGACTCTGACCACATGGCCATTGAACTTAAGATTCGTCTTTTTAGAAGGATAATGACTACACGTCCAACTCCAATCCTTCACACCAACTACAAACGAATCGATTGGAGAAAATTTTCCGCCGACATTGAGAGTAATCTCACAAACTGCACGGACATATCAAATCTCTCCAACAACGAGATTGACAATGCCATCAGCAACTTTAATGATACTGTTCACAGAGCTGTCGACATTCAAAGGAAACCAGTAACCAGTAAGGACAAATATGCAAACTTGCCGCAACACATCCAAGCAATATACGCTCAGAGGCAAAGACTGAGGAAGAAGCTACAAAGGATCTTGCAACGAACCTGGAACACAGTGAACGAGGAGTACCGAAGTGTTCAATCGCAGCTAAACTGTATCAACGTGATGTTCAAGCAAGCAGTCAAACACCACACGGATGAAGAGTTCCATAGACAACTGGAAAAAATAAAACCAGGACCGGACACGTTCAAGAAAATTAATTCCATAGTCGGAAAATCGAATAATTTATCGGACATTCTGCGGAACGGAGACCAAGAGGTTACCACGTCAATGGAGAAGGCTGAAGCTTTTGCAAGCCAGTGCACCTTCCTGAATTCCTAGCAGAGGTCAACGAAAAGGTCGAAGAACTCTCAAACGACCATAGCAGCATCACAACATTTAGCAGTGATAATACGGCAACATTCCCCAACAGCAATGATATTTTGACCAATGAAGGAGAAGTAGAGGAGCTGCTTTTAAGTGTAAACTCAAAAAAATCAGCTGGTCCTGATCGTATCTCCAACTTTTTATTCAAAAAGTTGCCGAACGTTGCGATCCTACTGCTCACCATCATCTTCAACAACTGCATAAACAACGGATATTTTCCCACCTCGTGGAAAATAGGTAAAGTTGTTCCAGTTCCAAAGAAGATCAACAGAACGTGCATCGAAGGATATCGGCCAATATCACTGCTCTGCTGTGTAGGAAAGGTCCTAGAGTCGGTACTGCTCACACAAATAAACAAAGTTTGCCACTTAAAGCAGATAATACCGGACCAACAATATGGATTCAGAGAAAAGCACTCAACAATTCATCCACTGCTTAAACTTCACCATGACATCACTGTGGGACTTAACAAAAAGGAGACAGTAGTTGCCTGTTTGTTGGACATCGAGAAGGCATTCGACAGTGTCTGGATCAACGGTCTCATTTACAAGCTGCTGAAAATGGAATTTCCCAGACATTTGGTAAGAATAATCCTCAGTTCAGTAACAAATAGGTTCTTTTTTGTTCAGATCTTTGAAGCTTCTTCATCCATGAAGCCCCTAAGAGGGGGTGTCCAGCAAGGAGGAAGAACAGCACCAGCGCTGTTCAACATCTATACGGCGGATCAGCCAGAGAACGATCCTCAAACAAAAACCTTATTATATGCATACGACTCCATTACATACGCAGCATCACTTTCACCAACCATAGCAGCAAGAAGGATCCAGGACCACATAAGGAAGCTCTTTGACTACTACTCAAAGTGGGGACTCAAAGTCAACAGCAACAAAACAGAACTCATCTGTTTCAGGACGCCAACGACGGCAACCAGAGGAAGACGAAGAATTGCAGCACATTGTCGCAACATCAAATTAATCCTCCCGGACAACACAAATTGTGCCACAAGACACGACAAAATACCTGGGAATCAACTTCAGCGAGCGGCTCAGATTTAACGCCCATGACAACAACGTCATGAAAAAGGCCAACTTTGCCCTACATCTTGTGAACCCACTGCTGAGGAAGAGGAACGGGTTAAGCAAGAAAACCAAACTACTGGTCTACAAGCAGCTCATAAGACCAGTAATAACTTATGGCTGCCCATTATTGTTCACGGTGTCACCAACAACCATGAAGAAAATCAGACTCATGGAAAGAAGGATACTTCGGTCCTGTACAGGACTCTGGCGAAAACCGGACACGCTGAAATACTTCAGCAACACGAAGCTGTATGAAGATGCTGGCATAACGCCAATCGATCTATACATGCTACAGCTCTCCGCAAGGTTACTGGACAAACTAAAGGACCATCCAAACCGAGACAACAGGAACATCAGCCAGCAGACCTTAGAGCCAGCGCTGAGGTACCTCAGTCCACGAGCGATCATCGACGAGAGATTCGAGGACATCGTAAATTGCTACGAGACTTCGTTTTACGAAAAAGCTGACAGCCGATATTACAGAGGTTAGGACACTGTAATTAGTTTTATAGTTATAAATTTTTAAAAAAAAAATTCTTAAACAAAAATTTTCAAAATGTTTGGAAAATTACATATAGTCACCTAAAAGATTAAGTCGCCGTTGTAATACGTTTTTGTAAAAAAAAAATATTTTGTATAAATACCAAATGAAATAAGTCGGGCCCTTATTGTTGAGCCGGCAAAACCTTACCTTAGTTATAAGTCTAATTTTAAGGCATGTTTGTAAATATTTTTGGACGATAAATAAAAACATATTAATCTAAAAATCTCTTCTACAGAAAGTCTCCTCTATTTTCGATTTGTACCAGTCAAACAATTCGTAATCTCTTTCAAATTTCCTTTCTAGCGTCTCTAGTCTCTTCGAAGCCATATGGTAACTCTCCTTCATGTTAAACACATCCTCCCTCCACAAAAGACCGGTTTCGTATCTGCCATATACCTTTCGTGTAGTCTCTTCAAGGATTTTATCAGCTCTTTTGTTGTTATCGGAAATTATCAATTTGCGTGGTTGAAACGGAAGGCTGTCAATTTCAAAGTAGTCGGAAACCTGTTTTTGAAGATCCGACAACATGTTGTTTTCATACTCAACGTGCAACACCGCTACATCTGATGCTCTTTCTTCGTTCGAACCAAAGAGAGTGCAGCCCAGCTTTGTAAAGTGCACTGCAAACCCGGATTCATAATTGACTATCGCAGTTGGTCGTACAAGGCTCGTATGCGGTATGCCGATTAGAAGTTGAGGAACAGCATCCACATAGCCTTCCAGTGGAACTCCATCTAAAGCTTTATGGCATTTCTTAAATTCAGCTTAGTTGAAGGCTTGCTTAGGTAAAAGAAGTCTTTTGACTGTTCGGATTTTTCGCATTTGAAAACGTGCAGCGTTATTATACGACCCAGAAATCTCAAATTCTACTTGCTGGGATAATTCACTGGTTTTGTGATCCCCTATCCATTTGAGGGACAAAACATCTGAGCGGCCTTTCAATCCTAAGGATTAAGCTACATTGTCTTCTAATAAGGAGATATTAGCACCATCATCGATAAAAGCTATTATGTCAACAGAACCTTTGGGGCCATATAAGCGAACCGGCAGAAACTTAAACAATGTTTTTCTAAATTGTTAACTAATAACCGCTCTTACTGTTTTTTCCTCTTTCCCTTCGAGCACATTGACCGATAACGACTCCGAGACGGGAAGGTTATTGCTTACAGAATCACTATTTTCTCTTTGGTGGCCGTTCGAATCATGCAACAAACTGTTGTGATACTTCTTACACAACGTTATTCCGCATTCACGGTGAAATGGACATTTTGTTAGCATATGACCTATGCGTAGGCAGCAGAAGCAAATACGATTTGTTTTTACAAAACTCAACCGTTCAGGCACAGTTATTGTTATAATGTAAGATCACCATTAAGATTGTTAAAGAGCCAATAATGTACAGCCACCTTTACCATTGCAGTGTCGATTTCCTGAGCTACTCTTGTAGTATCCGCTGTTGCTACCATCATCACATGTTAAAATCATCGAACACATTCGAATTGTAACCTTTGTGCAATAAAGCTATTTTTTTTAACTAAAGTAAAAGTTTCACATTCTCTTATTACATGGTGTCAGAAGTAAAGGAACATACCTTAAAACAGAAAACAAAAAAAAAAAACAAAGAAACAAAAATAAAAAAATACCACGGAAAAAAAACACGATATTGGTGTAAATTTAAACGGAAATGTCAAGCGATCGTCTACCATGTGAGCTGGACTGCAGCAACCTCGCTTCAGAGTGGAAAAATTGGAAAAGAAATTTCTTGATGTATATGATAGCCACCAATAAAATCGCGGAGACCGAAGCACGAAAAATAGCCACATTCCTGTGGCTTGTTGGCCCAAAAGTATCGGATATTTTCAATACATTGTTTCCGAATGATTCTATTCTGGAATCAATGCTTGCCAATCAAAATCCTAATCGACAGCCTGGACGTGTTGAGTCCAAGCAAAAGGAAGACGGCGAGAACACAGATGATGATCATGACAATGTTGCAGAAAGTGTAACAACGGTTCTCCAAGAGAGCGGTGAATTGACATTGGAACTCTTTTAAAAAAAGTTTGATGAGTATTGCTTACCCCGAAAGAACACCACAATGGAAACGTTGAAGTTCAATACAATTGTGCAGAAAGACAAACAAAGTTTCTCAGAATTCGAAACGTACCTCCGCAAGCAAATAAGCTATTGCGAATTCAATTGTAAGTGTGGTATTTCTTACGAAGACCGTATGCTCAGAGATCGGATTATCATCGGTGTTTATGTTTACAACTCAAATTATTGGATGGAAAAAATGACCCATGAACTGCAAAACATTTGAAGCTGCAACCACAAACAAAAACATTCTCGACAAAGGTGTGAAAGCAGTTAATGAGTTGAAGGCCGAAAAAACTGAGTTTGACGGCCAAGCATGTGCAATTTATCGCGCATGTTTCAACTGTGGTGGGCCATATAAATACGATCACATGGAGGAATGTCGTGATAGCGTGCTACCTGAAGCAGATTCGCAAAAGTTGGACATTTCTCTAAGTTCTGCAGATCAAATCGGAAAACTCAACCAGGAAGGACAGACGATTCCAGTCAAATCGGACATCGAGACAAAAGCGGAAATTCAAAGAAAAATGGAAAAAGCAAAGAAATTAATACTTTAAGATGGGATAGCTCAGGTAATTTAAGTCAATGTAATGGTAAAATGGTTGGTTCATTTAGTTCTCCCCCTGTGTTTAGAATAAATACAATTGAAAAATCAAGTCAGTGGACCAAAACATACTTGATTTGTTCTGAATCTGTCAAATTTAAAATAGACAAATAGTGGAAAAAGCAAATAAAAAATAACGTATCTGTTTGGATCCTAAGCCTCTTAACGAGTGCTTAAAAAGGGAACATTTTCTAATTCCCACAGCAGAAGATTTATTTATAAAAATATCTAATAAAAAATTGTTTACTGTTCTTGATCTTAAAAGTGGATTTTGGCAAATGGAGCTTGATAAGCCGAGCTCTGATTTAACGACTTTTATGACCCCTTTCGGTCGATATAGATTTCATCGCGTCCCATTCGGATTGAATTGTGCCCCGGAAATATTTCAACGGGAGATGTTGAAACATTTTGGCGATATTCCGGGACTAATAATTTATTTTGATGGCATTTGTATAAGGGCTAACAATGAAACGGAACATGATGAAATATTGTTGACCGTTATAAATCGTGCACGAGCACATAATGTAAGATTTAACGCCGAAAAAATACAATGTAGAAAGAAAGAAGTTACTTTTATGGGTAATTTCATATCGGAAAATCAAATCAGACCTTGTCACAAACACTGTGATGCAATACTTAAAATGCCTAGACCACAAAACAAAGGGATGTAATGGGACTTCTGGGTCTTTTTAAATATCTGGCGAGGTTTATACCCAACCTAACTAAAATGACGACTTGTCTTAGAGATTTAACCAAAAACGAGACAGTCTTCCGTTGGAATAAAAACCATGAGAGTGAATTATCCTCATTGCTAAACGTTATCTCATCTGCGCCAGTATTGAAGTCATATGATCCAAAAGGGGAGATATTAATTCAAACTGATGCCTCTAAAGATGGTTTTGGCTGTGTATTACTGCAAGATGGGCAACCAGTATCTTATGCATCACGTACGTTGGCTGTCAATGAACAAAAGTGGGCGCAAATAGAGAAAGAATTATTAGCTATTGTCTTCGCATGTACTCGTTTTCATTTATTCTTATACGGTCGTGACTTCACCGTTCATAGTGATCATAAACCTTTAGAATGTGTTTATGTTTCTTCTAAAATATCCTTATATGACAATTGTTTATAAGCCTGGAAAAGAGATGTTGGTTGCTGATTGCCTTTCCCGTGCACAGCTTCCAGAACAAGAGGAAATAGTTAATCTTATTCACACTGTCTTTAAAAATGTATGTCTATCAAAGGAAAATTTCACCTTTTATAGGGAAATAATAGAAAAGGATGAAGTGTTAAGCAAAATTTGTAATTATGTGGAACAAGATTGGCCACAATATCAACGATTAAGTGAATCAGAAAAAACGTTTCGCAAATATAAATCAGAACTTCACTTTGAAAATGGGCTTCTATTTAAAAATCACAAGTTTGTCATTCCTGTAGATTTACAGACAACTTTTATCAAGTGGCTAAATGCACCCCACCTAGGTATAGAGAAAACACTAGCTAGAGCGCGCATGTGATACTTTTGGCCAAAAATGACAGGGCACATCAAAGATGTTGTCGAGAATTGCACGACGTGTGAATCTTGTTACGTGGGAAAGTGCTACTTGAAAAAAAAAAGGAAAATGCTTAAGCAATCAAAATAAAGAAAGGAATTGCTCGGATAGAGGAATGATTCTAGGGCAAAAATGTAAACACGTCGTATTTACATGGCTGCCACCGGAATCATCGTTCTATCCAGGCAAAATCAGGAACCGTATTGTTATGGATTATGCGCTAAAACAAAATGTAAACACACCATCAACAGAGCAACAGCCAGCTGATTTTATTCCCCACATTCCAAATACTTGTTTTTTATCTTGGTCCGTGGTCGAGCGTTATCTTTTTGTAGCTCTCTTGCCTGTTCACCACCGACCAGTAAAGTTGTATTAAAATAAATAAATTATTGATTTGTAACGTATTGAATTTTCAGTTTTGTTATTTTTTTTGTTCTCATTACGTTAATTATTGTACATTAAATTTTGGTCCTTCGAGCCGGATGTGAAAAAAGGAAAACTTAAGTAAGACTGTATTTGTTTAAAATTATCATCGTTATTTATCTGTTTTGTGCGTGGACAATTAATCGTCGTACTTTATTGAACAATTGACCGTCTTCTTATTCGTGATTCAATCCATCAACGCGTTCGCATTTACATATGGTGACAAAATACAGGCACGTGATTCTGCGTTCAAAGTTCAATTGACCTTTTTATCAGTTGTTTGATTGACCCATTATATTTTTCGCGTACGGACATATCAAAAATATCGTTCGCGCGTAAATTATTTACACCTTTTTTTTCTTATTCTATCAAAGTTCCAGAAATGCACTCTATTAAACAGAAACGTGGTCAAGCTAAAGGTTGCATTACGCGTGCACATGTTTTTGCCCTGACAGTTCAACCACACTAGCTATGAGTGAAATTCGTCTTGTTAAACTCGAGGAAGCATGGCAAGAATTTGTTTCTCTACTAAATGAATTATATAGCCATGAAGATGACCATGAATATGCTGAGCTTGAGGCTGAGTTTGTCGAATACGAGTCAAAATATTTTTTGGCGCAATCAACCATAGTAGAACATATTCGTTCGAACCAAAGAGAGTGCAGCCCAGCTTTGTAAAGTGCACTGCAAACCCGGATTCAAAATTGACTATCGCAGTTGGTCGTACAAGGCTCGTATGCGGTATGCCGATTAGAAGTTGAGGAACAGCATCCACATAGCCTTCCAGTGGAACTCCATCTAAAGCTTTATGGCATTTCTTAAATTCAGCTTAGTTGAAGGCTTGCTTAGGTAAAAGAAGTCTTTTGACTGTTCGGATTTTTCGCATTTGAAAACGTGCAGCGTTATTATACGACCCAGAAATCTCAAATTCTACTTGCTGGGATAATTCACTGGTTTTGTGATCCCCTATCCATTTGAGGGACAAAACATCTGAGCGGCCTTTCAATCCTAAGGATTAAGCTACATTGTCTTCTAATAAGGAGATATTAGCACCATCATCGATAAAAGCTATTATGTCAACAGAACCTTTGGGGCCATATAAGCGAACCGGCAGAAACTTAAACAATGTTTTTCTAAATTGTTAACTAATAACCGCTCTTACTGTTTTTTCCTCTTTCCCTTCGAGCACATTGACCGATAACGACTCCGAGACGGGAAGGTTATTGCTTACAGAATCACTATTTTCTCTTTGGTGGCCGTTCGAATCATGCAACAAACTGTTGTGATACTTCTTACACAACGTTATTCCGCATTCACGGTGAAATGGACATTTTGTTAGCATATGACCTATGCGTAGGCAGCAGAAGCAAATACGATTTGTTTTTACAAAACTCAACCGTTCAGGCACAGTTATTGTTATAATGTAAGATCACCATTAAGATTGTTAAAGAGCCAATAATGTACAGCCACCTTTACCATTGCAGTGTCGATTTCCTGAGCTACTCTTGTAGTATCCGCTGTTGCTACCATCATCACATGTTAAAATCATCGAACACATTCGAATTGTAACCTTTGTGCAATAAAGCTATTTTTTTTAACTAAAGTAAAAGTTTCACATTCTCTTATTACATGGTGTCAGAAGTAAAGGAACATACCTTAAAACAGAAAACAAAAAAAAAAAACAAAGAAACAAAAATAAAAAAATACCACGGAAAAAAAAACACGATATTGGTGTAAATTTAAACGGAAATGTCAAGCGATCGTCTACCATGTGAGCTGGACTGCAGCAACCTCGCTTCAGAGTGGAAAAATTGGAAAAGAAATTTCTTGATGTATATGATAGCCACCAATAAAATCGCGGAGACCGAAGCACGAAAAATAGCCACATTCCTGTGGCTTGTTGGCCCAAAAGTATCGGATATTTTCAATACATTGTTTCCGAATGATTCTATTCTGGAATCAATGCTTGCCAATCAAAATCCTAATCGACAGCCTGGACGTGTTGAGTCCAAGCAAAATGAAGACGGCGAGAACACAGATGATGATCATGACAATGATGCAGAAAGTGTAACAACGGTTCTCCAAGAGAGCGGTGAATTGACATTGGAACTCTTTTAAAAAAAGTTTGATGAGTATTGCTTACCCCGAAAGAACACCACAATGGAAACGTTGAAGTTCAATACAATTGTGCAGAAAGACAAACAAAGTTTCTCAGAATTCGAAACGTACCTCCGCAAGCAAATAAGCTATTGCGAATTCAATTGTAAGTGTGGTATTTCTTACGAAGACCGTATGCTCAGAGATCGGATTATCATCGGTGTTTATGTTTACAACTCAAATTATTGGATGGAAAAAATGACCCATGAACTGCAAAACATTTGAAGCTGCAACCACAAACAAAAACATTCTCGACAAAGGTGTGAAAGCAGTTAATGAGTTGAAGGCCGAAAAAACTGAGTTTGACGGCCAAGCATGTGCAATTTATCGCGCATGTTTCAACTGTGGTGGGCCATATAAATACGATCACATGGAGGAATGTCGTGATAGCGTGCTACCTGAAGCAGATTCGCAAAAGTTGGACATTTCTCTAAGTTCTGCAGATCAAATCGGAAAACTCAACCAGGAAGGACAGACGATTCCAGTCAAATCGGACATCGAGACAAAAGCGGAAATTCAAAGAAAAATGGAAAAAGCAAAGAAATTAATACTTTAAGATGGGATAGCTCAGGTAATTTAAGTCAATGTAATGGTAAAATGGTTGGTTCATTTAGTTCTCCCCCTGTGTTTAGAATAAATACAATTGAAAAATCAAGTCAGTGGACCAAAACATACTTGATTTGTTCTGAATCTGTCAAATTTAAAATAGACAAATAGTGGAAAAAGCAAATAAAAAATAACGTATCTGTTTGGATCCTAAGCCTCTTAACGAGTGCTTAAAAAGGGAACATTTTCTAATTCCCACAGCAGAAGATTTATTTATAAAAATATCTAATAAAAAATTGTTTACTGTTCTTGATCTTAAAAGTGGATTTTGGCAAATGGAGCTTGATAAGCCGAGCTCTGATTTAACGACTTTTATGACCCCTTTCGGTCGATATAGATTTCATCGCGTCCCATTCGGATTGAATTGTGCCCCGGAAATATTTCAACGGGAGATGTTGAAACATTTTGGCGATATTCCGGGACTAATAATTTATTTTGATGGCATTTGTATAAGGGCTAACAATGAAACGGAACATGATGAAATATTGTTGACCGTTATAAATCGTGCACGAGCACATAATGTAAGATTTAACGCCGAAAAAATACAATGTAGAAAGAAAGAAGTTACTTTTATGGGTCATTTCATATCGGAAAATCAAATCAGACCTTGTCACAAACACTGTGATGCAATACTTAAAATGCCTAGACCACAAAACAAAGGGATGTAATGGGACTTCTGGGTCTTTTTAAATATCTGGCGAGGTTTATACCCAACCTAACTAAAATGACGACTTGTCTTAGAGATTTAACCAAAAACGAGACAGTCTTCCGTTGGAATAAAAACCATGAGAGTGAATTATCCTCATTGCTAAACGTTATCTCATCTGCGCCAGTATTGAAGTCATATGATCCAAAAGGGGAGATATTAATTCAAACTGATGCCTCTAAAGATGGTTTTGGCTGTGTATTACTGCAAGATGGGCAACCAGTATCTTATGCATCACGTACGTTGGCTGTCAATGAACAAAAGTGGGCGCAAATAGAGAAAGAATTATTAGCTATTGTCTTCGCATGTACTCGTTTTCATTTATTCTTATACGGTCGTGACTTCACCGTTCATAGTGATCATAAACCTTTAGAATGTGTTTATGTTTCTTCTAAAATATCCTTATATGACAATTGTTTATAAGCCTGGAAAAGAGATGTTGGTTGCTGATTGCCTTTCCCGTGCACAGCTTCCAGAACAAGAGGAAATAGTTAATCTTACGGCTGTTATTCACACTGTCTTTAAAAATGTATGTCTATCAAAGGAAAATTTTACCTTTTATAGGGAAATAATAGAAAAGGATGAAGTGTTAAGCAAAATTTGTAATTATGTGGAACAAGATTGGCCACAATATCAACGATTAAGTGAATCAGAAAAAACGTTTCGCAAATATAAATCAGAACTTCACTTTGAAAATGGGCTTCTATTTAAAAATCACAAGTTTGTCATTCCTGTAGATTTACAGACAACTTTTATCAAGTGGCTAAATGCACCCCACCTAGGTATAGAGAAAACACTAGCTAGAGCGCGCATGTGATACTTTTGGCCAAAAATGACAGGGCACATCAAAGATGTTGTCGAGAACTGCACGACGTGTGAATCTTGTTACGTGGGAAAGTGCTACTTGAAAAAAAAAAGGAAAATGCTTAAGCAATCAAAATAAAGAAAGGAATTGCTCGGATAGAGGAATGATTCTAGGGCAAAAATGTAAACACGTCGTATTTACATGGCTGCCACCGGAATCATCGTTCTATCCAGGCAAAATCAGGAACCGTATTGTTATGGATTATGCGCTAAAACAAAATGTAAACACACCATCAACAGAGCAACAGCCAGCTGATTTTATTCCCCACATTCCAAATACTTGTTTTTTATCTTGGTCCGTGGTCGAGCGTTATCTTTTTGTAGCTCTCTTGCCTGTTCACCACCGACCAGTAAAGTTGTATTAAAATAAATAAATTATTGATTTGTAACGTATTGAATTTTCAGTTTTGTTATTTTTTTTGTTCTCATTACGTTAATTATTGTACATTAAATTTTGGTCCTTCGAGCCGGATGTGAAAAAAGGAAAACTTAAGTAAGACTGTATTTGTTTAAAATTATCATCGTTATTTATCTGTTTTGTGCGTGGACAATTAATCGTCGTACTTTATTGAACAATTGACCGTCTTCTTATTCGTGATTCAATCCATCAACGCGTTCGCATTTACATATGGTGACAAAATACAGGCACGTGATTCTGCGTTCAAAGTTCAATTGACCTTTTTATCAGTTGTTTGATTGACCCATTATATTTTTCGCGTACGGACATATCAAAAATATCGTTCGCGCGTAAATTATTTACACCTTTTTTTTCTTATTCTATCAAAGTTCCAGAAATGCACTCTATTAAACAGAAACGTGGTCAAGCTAAAGGTTGCATTACGCGTGCACATGTTTTTGCCCTGACAGTTCAACCACACTAGCTATGAGTGAAATTCGTCTTGTTAAACTCGAGGAAGCATGGCAAGAATTTGTTTCTCTACTAAATGACTTATATAGCCATGAAGATGACCATGAATATGCTGAGCTTGAGGCTGAGTTTGTCGAATACGAGTCAAAATATTTTTTGGCGCAATCAACCATAGTAGAACATATTCGTTCGAACCAAAGAGAGTGCAGCCCAGCTTTGTAAAGTGCACTGCAAACCCGGATTCAAAATTGACTATCGCAGTTGGTCGTACAAGGCTCGTATGCGGTATGCCGATTAGAAGTTGAGGAACAGCATCCACATAGCCTTCCAGTGGAACTCCATCTAAAGCTTTATGGCATTTCTTAAATTCAGCTTAGTTGAAGGCTTGCTTAGGTAAAAGAAGTCTTTTGACTGTTCGGATTTTTCGCATTTGAAAACGTGCAGCGTTATTATACGACCCAGAAATCTCAAATTCTACTTGCTGGGATAATTCACTGGTTTTGTGATCCCCTATCCATTTGAGGGACAAAACATCTGAGCGGCCTTTCAATCCTAAGGATTAAGCTACATTGTCTTCTAATAAGGAGATATTAGCACCATCATCGATAAAAGCTATTATGTCAACAGAACCTTTGGGGCCATATAAGCGAACCGGCAGAAACTTAAACAATGTTTTTCTAAATTGTTAACTAATAACCGCTCTTACTGTTTTTTCCTCTTTCCCTTCGAGCACATTGACCGATAACGACTCCGAGACGGGAAGGTTATTGCTTACAGAATCACTATTTTCTCTTTGGTGGCCGTTCGAATCATGCAACAAACTGTTGTGATACTTCTTACACAACGTTATTCCGCATTCACGGTGAAATGGACATTTTGTTAGCATATGACCTATGCGTAGGCAGCAGAAGCAAATACGATTTGTTTTTACAAAACTCAACCGTTCAGGCACAGTTATTGTTATAATGTAAGATCACCATTAAGATTGTTAAAGAGCCAATAATGTACAGCCACCTTTACCATTGCAGTGTCGATTTCCTGAGCTACTCTTGTAGTATCCGCTGTTGCTACCATCATCACATGTTAAAATCATCGAACACATTCGAATTGTAACCTTTGTGCAATAAAGCTATTTTTTTTAACTAAAGTAAAAGTTTCACATTCTCTTATTACATGGTGTCAGAAGTAAAGGAACATACCTTAAAACAGAAAACAAAAAAAAAAAAACAAAGAAACAAAAATGAAAAAATACCACGGAAAAAAAAACACGATATTGGTGTAAATTTAAACGGAAATGTCAAGCGATCGTCTACCATGTGAGCTGGACTGCAGCAACCTCGCTTCAGAGTGGAAAAATTGGAAAAGAAATTTCTTGATGTATATGATAGCCACCAATAAAATCGCGGAGACCGAAGCACGAAAAATAGCCACATTCCTGTGGCTTGTTGGCCCAAAAGTATCGGATATTTTCAATACATTGTTTCCGAATGATTCTATTCTGGAATCAATGCTTGCCAATCAAAATCCTAATCGACAGCCTGGACGTGTTGAGTCCAAGCAAAATGAAGACGGCGAGAACACAGATGATGATCATGACAATGATGCAGAAAGTGTAACAACGGTTCTCCAAGAGAGCGGTGAATTGACATTGGAACTCTTTTAAAAAAAGTTTGATGAGTATTGCTTACCCCGAAAGAACACCACAATGGAAACGTTGAAGTTCAATACAATTGTGCAGAAAGACAAACAAAGTTTCTCAGAATTCGAAACGTACCTCCGCAAGCAAATAAGCTATTGCGAATTCAATTGTAAGTGTGGTATTTCTTACGAAGACCGTATGCTCAGAGATCGGATTATCATCGGTGTTTATGTTTACAACTCAAATTATTGGATGGAAAAAATGACCCATGAACTGCAAAACATTTGAAGCTGCAACCACAAACAAAAACATTCTCGACAAAGGTGTGAAAGCAGTTAATGAGTTGAAGGCCGAAAAAACTGAGTTTGACGGCCAAGCATGTGCAATTTATCGCGCATGTTTCAACTGTGGTGGGCCATATAAATACGATCACATGGAGGAATGTCGTGATAGCGTGCTACCTGAAGCAGATTCGCAAAAGTTGGACATTTCTCTAAGTTCTGCAGATCAAATCGGAAAACTCAACCAGGAAGGACAGACGATTCCAGTCAAATCGGACATCGAGACAAAAGCGGAAATTCAAAGAAAAATGGAAAAAGCAAAGAAATTAATACTTTAAGATGGGATAGCTCAGGTAATTTAAGTCAATGTAATGGTAAAATGGTTGGTTCATTTAGTTCTCCCCCTGTGTTTAGAATAAATACAATTGAAAAATCAAGTCAGTGGACCAAAACATACTTGATTTGTTCTGAATCTGTCAAATTTAAAATAGACAAATAGTGGAAAAAGCAAATAAAAAATAACGTATATGTTTGGATCCTAAGCCTCTTAACGAGTGCTTAAAAAGGGAACATTTTCTAATTCCCACAGCAGAAGATTTATTTATAAAAATATCTAATAAAAAATTGTTTACTGTTCTTGATCTTAAAAGTGGATTTTGGCAAATGGAGCTTGATAAGCCGAGCTCTGATTTAACGACTTTTATGACCCCTTTCGGTCGATATAGATTTCATCGCGTCCCATTCGGATTGAATTGTGCCCCGGAAATATTTCAACGGGAGATGTTGAAACATTTTGGCGATATTCCGGGACTAATAATTTATTTTGATGGCATTTGTATAAGGGCTAACAATGAAACGGAACATGATGAAATATTGTTGACCGTTATAAATCGTGCACGAGCACATAATGTAAGATTTAACGCCGAAAAAATACAATGTAGAAAGAAAGAAGTTACTTTTATGGGTCATTTCATATCGGAAAATCAAATCAGACCTTGTCACAAACACTGTGATGCAATACTTAAAATGCCTAGACCACAAAACAAAGGGATGTAATGAGACTTCTGGGTCTTTTTAAATATCTGGCGAGGTTTATACCCAACCTAACTAAAATGACGACTTGTCTTAGAGATTTAACCAAAAACGAGACAGTCTTCCGTTGGAATTAAAACCATGAGAGTGAATTATCCTCATTGCTAAACGTTATCTCATCTGCGCCAGTATTGAAGTCATATGATCCAAAAGGGGAGATATTAATTCAAACTGATGCCTCTAAAGATGGTTTTGGCTGTGTATTACTGCAAGATGGGCAACCAGTATCTTATGCATCACGTACGTTGGCTGTCAATGAACAAAAGTGGGCGCAAATAGAGAAAGAATTATTAGCTATTGTCTTCGCATGTACTCGTTTTCATTTATTCTTATACGGTCGTGAGTTCACCGTTCATAGTGATCATAAACCTTTAGAATGTGTTTATGTTTCTTCTAAAATATCCTTATATGACAATTGTTTATAAGCCTGGAAAAGAGATGTTGGTTGCTGATTGCCTTTCCCGTGCACAGCTTCCAGAACAAGAGGAAATAGTTAATCTTACGGCTGTTATTCACACTGTCTTTAAAAATGTATGTCTATCAAAGGAAAATTTTACCTTTTATAGGGAAATAATAGAAAAGGATGAAGTGTTAAGCAAAATTTGTAATTATGTGGAACAAGATTGGCCACAATATCAACGATTAAGTGAATCAGAAAAAACGTTTCGCAAATATAAATCAGAACTTCACTTTGAAAATGGGCTTCTATTTAAAAATCACAAGTTTGTCATTCCTGTAGATTTACAGACAACTTTTATCAAGTGGCTAAATGCACCCCACCTAGGTATAGAGAAAACACTAGCTAGAGCGCGCATGTGATACTTTTGGCCAAAAATGACAGGGCACATCAAAGATGTTGTCGAGAACTGCACGACGTGTGAATCTTGTTACGTGGGAAAGTGCTACTTGAAAAAAAAAGGAAAATGCTTAAGCAATCAAAATAAAGAAAGGAATTGCTCGGATAGAGGAATGATTCTAGGGCAAAAATGTAAGCACGTCGTATTTACATGGCTGCCACCGGAATCATCGTTCTATCCAGGCAAAATCAGGAACCGTATTGTTATGGATTATGCGCTAAAACAAAATGTAAACACACCATCAACAGAGCAACAGCCAGCTGATTTTATTCCCCACATTCCAAATACTTGTTTTTTATCTTGGTCCGTGGTCGAGCGTTATCTTTTTGTAGCTCTCTTGCCTGTTGACCACCGACCAGTAAAGTTGTATTAAAATAAATAAATTATTGATTTGTAACGTATTGAATTTTCAGTTTTGTTATTTTTTTTGTTCTCATTACGTTAATTATTGTACATTAAATTTTGGTCCTTCGAGCCGGATGTGAAAAAAGGAAAACTTAAGTAAGACTGTATTTGTTTAAAATTATCATCGTTATTTATCTGTTTTGTGCGTGGACAATTAATCGTCGTACTTTATTGAACAATTGACCGTCTTCTTATTCGTGATTCAATCCATCAACGCGTTCGCATTTACATATGGTGACAAAATACAGGCACGTGATTCTGCGTTCAAAGTTCAATTGACCTTTTTATCAGTTGTTTGATTGACCCATTATATTTTTCGCGTACGGACATATCAAAAATATCGTTCGCGCGTAAATTATTTACACCTTTTTTTTCTTATTCTATCAAAGTTCCAGAAATGCACTCTATTAAACAGAAACGTGGTCAAGCTAAAGGTTGCATTACGCGTGCACATGTTTTTGCCCTGACAGTTCAACCACACTAGCTATGAGTGAAATTCGTCTTGCTAAACTCGAGGAAGCATGGCAAGAATTTGTTTCTCTACTAAATGACTTATATAGCCATGAAGATGACCATGAATATGCTGAGCTTGAGGCTGAGTTTGTCGAATACGAGTCAAAATATTTTTTGGCGCAATCAACCATAGTAGAACATATTCACAAGCTCAAGTCTTCAGATCAAAACAACGATTCAGCAAGAATTGCAAATCTTCAAGCATCGCTGCTTCAAACGTTAAACTCCACATCTACGTCGGGTTCAATTAATCTTCCCAAATTATCCATTCCAACATTTTCGGGCAACTATAAAGACTGGCCCGCATTCCGTGACCTGTTCACTGGTTCAGTCGACTGTAATGCTTCGCTAAATAGCACCCAGAAATTTCACTATTTAAGGTCCTTCTTACGTGGAAATGCAGCAAATTTAATAAAGCACATGGTTAGTTCAGAAAGCAATTATATAAAAGCGTGGGACAGGTTAGAGAAGCGGTATGATAGGGGACATCTGATTGTGCAAGCATTCATTCAATCATACATTTCGTTGCCAACGTCAACTTCGGGTAATACGCAATTGCTACGAAAAATTACTGACGGAGCAGATGAAGCTATCCGGGGTCTTAATGCGTTGGGATCAACCAGCCGTGATCCATGGCTTATATATTTGCTTCTCCTAAAGGTAGACTTAGAAACAAAACAAGCTTGGGCAGAACAAATAGGGACAAGAGAAAATTCTACAGTCGATGAACTTCTCGATTTTTTGCACACTCGTTGCGACTGCTTAGAATCTTGTTCATCACTCACACGTCCTACACAAATTCGTAGCAGATCACAGGTTGCTATACGTACACATGTTGTAGAGCAAAGTCAATGTCCAAAGTGTCATGATGATCATATACTTTCACGTTGCAGTGCCTTCAATGAACTTGACATTGAGTCTCGACGCAATTTCGTAAAGGAGCTATCACTGTGCTTTAACTTTCTACGTCAAGGCCATTTATCTAATAACTGCCGATCAAATTTCCGATGTAGGACATGTAAAGCAAAGCATCACTCATTGGTACACCCTAACCAAAACTCTGGACATCCTGCGAACAATTCCAGGGCAGAAATTTCTAATCCTTTAATCGACTTATCATCGACAAATGTTTCACCCCAAACGTCATTCTTTGTCAATCATTCGCTTGACTCCACCCAGCACACTCGAAGTGTACTACCTACTGCTACCGCTAGGATTCTGGACAAGCATGGATCATATCAAACCGTACGTTTACTTCTTGATACTGGGTCACAAGTATCGCTTATAACCGAACGTACTGTTCAACGCTTGGGACTCGCTCGTCAACCTTCTCGTATTCCAGTAATGGGTGTTGCATCTACATCGGCAGGGACTACCAACGGATTGGTGTCTATTGATTTGATCTCTTGTTACAATTCTGATTCCATCGCAGTGAACTGTTATGTTCTTCCAAAGCTAACATCATTGTTACCAACATCTTCGCTCCAGACTATCAATCACGAGTTACTATCGTTAACACTTGCTGATCCAGATTTCAACGAACCAAGTACAATCGATATTTTAATCGGAGCAGATAAGGTATTTAAAGTTATTACAGGCCCTATAAAACAAGCCACAAATGGTGGCCCTGTTTTGTTACCAACTATTTTTGGCTGGGTAATAACTGGCAACCCGTGTCGTGTCACAGACAATAATATAGCTTCATTTTGTACACAACTCGACTTTACCCAGGAGTATGATCTTGAGAAATTCTGGCGGCTGGAAGAAATTCATTTTGAGCCTGCTTTATCCGTGGCTGAAGAGAAGGCTGAAGATCACTTTTCAAGCACACACTCTCGTAATTCTGATGGGCGATATGTAATCCCCATCACTAAAATTACTCGGCATGCAATGGTGTCCGTACAAGGACAGCTTTTCTTATAAAGTTCGCTTGAGTGATGTAATTGTTAATACAAAACGTAGAATTCTTTCAGAGTCATCGAGAATGGGATTTGTTGCTCCAGTCATCGTAGGAATAAAAATAATTTTTCAAGACCTGTGGCGCGAAAAACTGAAGTGGGATGATAAAATTCCAGAAAAGATTGCCGAACGATGGAGGTTAACTCGCCGGGAACTGCCTCTGCTTGAAAAAATAAGTATACCAAGGATTTTTTGGACCAATAAGAGTAACATTGAACTACATGCCTTTGTGATGCATCGCTAGATGCTTACGCATCTGTTGTTTATTGTAGAACTGCCTATGGGAATGATCCAATATATGTGTCGCTGGTAGCGGCTTAAACCAAGGTTGCTCCATCAAAAGTACTATCCCTTCCAAAACTTGAACTGTGTGGGGCTGTTCTCCTTATTCGATTAATAAACAAACTTAAAATGTCTTTACAGGATAAAGAAATTAAAGTATATGCTAGGACAGACTCATCGATCGTGCTTCATTGGTTAACTGCATCTCCCAAGAGATGGTCAGTCTTCATAGCAAACCGGACATCCGAGATCTTGTCATCGATACCTCGTCATGGTTGGAACCATGTACGATCAGAAGACAATCCAGTTGACGTCGCAACCCGTGGGATTTTACCATCTCTCCTTCAACAGAATGAAACATGGTGGAAAGGTCCTTCGTGGCTTTCAATGGACAAGTGTCAATGGCCAGTATCGGATCCATGCACGAAAGAGATTCCTGTTCACGAATTGGAAGAGAGAAGTATTTCAAAAACTCAGGTATTTCTGTCAAATATTATATACATGAACTTGTTTGAAGATATTATTATTACATCATCAAATTGGTGGAAGTCGGTTCGAACTGTAGCATATATTTTGCGGGTTATCTCAAACGCTCGTTATTCCATTAACAATCGCCAATATGATTATTTAACTACCGAGGAGATCTCAAATGCCAGACTTAGGTTGATAAAAAGTGCTCAGAACTCGGTCTTTCCTCGCGAAATCAATTCCCTTCAAACCCAGAAACATTTGAACAAAAATCATAAATTAAATTCGTTAAATCCTTTCCTTGATTCAAATGGACTTCTTCGTGTTGGTGGTCGAATACAAGAATCCGAATTACCTTATTGTGTTAAGCACCCCATTATATTGTGTAAATCACACCCCATATCGCGTCTTATTGTTGAACATCTTCACAAAAGGTATTTACATGCAGGTGTATCTCAACTATTTGCTTCATTGAAGCAAGAATTCTACATATTGGGATCTAGAAATCTGATACGAAATGTAGTACACAAATGCGTTACATGTTTCCGACAACGAAGGGACTCTCTGATCCAACAAATGGGAAATCTTCCAAAGGAGCGGATACGATTTTCGGGGCCATTTAGCATAGTAGGTTACGATTACGCTGGGCCATTGACCCTCCGATTATCTCGGGGAAGGAATCCTAAATATGTTAAGGCCTATATCGCCCTATTTGTTTGTTTCGTCACAAAGGGAATTCATCTGGAATTGGTCGGAGAATTGACGTCCCATGCCTTTCTTCAGGCTTTCGATCGTTTTATAGCCCGTCGCGGCAAGCCAAGGGAAATTTGGACTGACAACGCTACAAACTTCCACGGAGCGAAAAGATTACTGGGAGAAATGTATGATTGTTTACGCAGCCAACAACATCACAACATAGTTGCTGATCATTTTTCAGCTGACAACATTGCCTGGAAATTTATACCACCTTCGACACCACACTTCGGTGGACTGTGGGAGGCAGGTGTCAAATCTGTCAAGACGCATCTAAGGAGGGTCATAGGTGAAAATATTCTTACATATGAGGAGATGTACACACTGTTATCAAAGATCGAAGCACTGCTAAATTTGCGTCCCATGTGGTCTATTTCTGATAGCGAACCATCGGCATTAACACCAGCTCATTTTATGATAGGGGAGCCGTATACGGCGGTTCCTCAACCCGAATATACTAGACCAGATATTTCTGTAAAATCTAATTGGCACTTTTTACAGGTCCTCCTGCAAGGTTTTTGGAGAAGGTGGCATCAAGAATACCTCACATCACTTCAGCAGCGGGCTAAATGGCAAACTACTCAATCTCACATCAAGTTAGATGACATCGTTCTGCTAAAGGAACCAAACCTTCCGCCTTCAAAATGGATTTTGGGACGTGTTGTGAAGCTACACACAGGGAAGGACAACAAAACTCGTGTAGTCACAGTTAGAACCAACCATAAGGACTATGTTCGACCTATCGTTAAGATAGCTCCACTTCCTATATCTGAAAGCCCGTAGCCTTTCAGGGGGTGCTGTATGTTATGGATTATGCGCCAAAACAAAATGTAAACACACCATCAACAGAGCAACAGCCACCTGATTTTATTCCCCACATTCCAAATACTTGTTTTTTATCTCGGTCCGTGGTCGAGCGTTATCTTTTTGTAGCTCTCTTGCCTGTTGACCACCGACCAGTAAAGTTGTATTAAAATAAATAAATTATTAGTTTTGTTATTTTTTTTTGTTCTCATTACGTTAATTATTGTACACGTATCTTAGGCAAGCGGGATCCCATGGCCAGCAGCTGCAGGCTAGCTTCAAGATCCGGAATCCGTTCAATTGATAATTGTGATCATTTAAACAAAAATCGGGGACCGCAGAAATAAAGAGGCAATTTGGCTAAATTCGTTTGAAAAAAAAGAACTACTACAAAAACAACGTGAAGATCGCAATAGCGATCTCGCTTGCTCTCACTGGCAAAAAAGAAGAGCGGAACCTAGTTAGCGAAGTGCCGAGAATAGGTCACGGTGGTGGACGAAAGAAAATTATTTCTTGAAACTTTTAGTAATCTGTGATATAGTTATAAGAAGGATAAGACTGTGATATTAGGATATGAGTTAATATAAGGGGAAAAAAAAATTATTATTAAGTAAATAGAAAAAAAAAATAAAACTTAGTTCAAAGATTGACAGAACGACAAGACAGAAACGGTTCTGGGAGCAACTAAATATCATTATGCCGAATGGTGAACGCACCAAGACTTGACGAAGATCTTGAGAAATGCTCGGTTAATATGTGACATAGACGAGCCTTTCCCCTACGGTACGGACCCCCAAAAGTGGATATCACGGTTAGGCCCAAGAACAATGACCACCCAAGAAAAGTAGGTCATTTGAGACATAGACCGGCAAGTGTGCGCTATAGAAAGAAAATTGTACTAAAGGCGTAAAAGGGTAACGTATTGGAGTTGTCCCAGCAAAAGCAAGAAAAAAGAAAAAAATTAATAAGGAAGAAAGAGAAAGAGGAAGGAAAACAGGAAAAAGATCGAGAGCAGGCATTAATTTGAGATAAATTAAGAAAAAGTAATAAAAGTTAAAAACATAAAAATGTCAATTTGTAGACGTGGTCTCAAAACAAAAAAAAATAGAAAATTATATTCACCAAGGACCAGAATAGGATTGGAGGTGCCGCAAACTAAGCGGGGGTAGGTTGGTCATCTAAAATTTTAACGGACAGTTAATTTAAAAGCATGTCATAGGGTGAGGGAGGCGACAAAATACTTTACGAGACATATATACGGACACAACAAAGGAGAAATACGAACGCAACAAATGAAAATTACAAAAAAGAACAAGCCTGGACAAAGGACAAACAAAAGACCAAGGAGTCTTGAATTACCTTGGACGGTCGGAGAATCTGGGGATTGTGTGTGTTTTTTTTTCTTATGCAATTCAAAAGTTTTGTGAAAATTTTTTTTTTAATTTTGGTTTCTTTTTTTTTTGAATTCCGTGTTTAACTTAAAGATCGTTAGAATCATTAGAATTGTAGTACTAGAATCAGTCTTGTAAAAGAAAGTGAATTTTTTTATATGGTTGATTCAGTGACTGTTCCCGCATCGTACTGCCGGCAGGACAAGGGGGGATCCAACAATTTAACGAGTGAGTTACCTTTGGTTTTACTTCTTTTATTTTTTTTTTTGTTTTTTATTTAAATTCATTTTCTAAGCTTAAGTTAAATTCAAACTCTGTGTTTTTTTTCATTTTTGTTATTAATTAAGTTCATTTTTGAGTGGAATAAATAGTAATTCGATTGGCATTTATCCACTAAGATCTTGTTCCTTTTATTTGTTAATGAATTCCAAGTCAACGAGGACTCAGAACATGATGTGCGAGTGAATTGAGCTCTAATGAAGGTGTGTGTGTGTGCATCGATGGGAAGGCCGTCCATTCAGAGGGATGGGATATGATAGGAAATTTCTGCAGGACAAAGACATGGACCGGGACCTGGAAACGGACAATCTGTTGGACTGTGTCCGCCAAATCGCCTTAAGAGCTATCCCCCGAAATCTCTGGCCAGGGAGACAGCAAAGGCCAAGCCGGAAACACAATCTACTGGCTGATCCATGGGACAGTGCGACCCTGTGCGCCGGGTCTGTAGTGGAAGGGTAGGGATCAACTTAGCTAGTACTCCTTAGGTAGTATTAAGTTAGTTAAGGTATAGCTTAAGTTTTTTTTTTTTTTAAGGTTATTTAGGGTAGTTAGGCTTGTTGGCTAAGGAGCTAGGATAGATTTAAGGAAGAGTAGGATAAAGTTAGTTTTATTCAGTTTGTTAGTCTTATTATAGCATAGGGGTAGTCGAGGGAAGCTAGGGTAAGTCGGTCCCCGGTACTACTATAACGATCCTCGTTCAGCAGGTAACCCTGAATACCCCTTTTCCGCTTTTCCTCTATAATCTTTCTCTCTTCACTCTCTTTTTCTCTCGCCCTCTACTAAAATGGCATGACTCTTCTTTGCTGTTGAGCGGGAGATGTATGGAAAGGAGGACAAGGACTATCCCGTCCGACGTGCTCAGCCGAGCAACCACAAGCGTGCCGCCATCCTCCTGACCTGCATCAAAGATGTCTCCGTTGCCTTCCTCAGCTCACAACAATCTTTCAGAAGAAATAACACTAAAGAAACCTTGAAGCAGGACGATTCACCCACCTTTCCGTTTCAAAAAAATTGCTATGGACATATTTGAATATACCGGAAAATATTTTCTATCAATCATTGATTCTGACAGAAAACATAGTAGAGCGTTTAAGACAATTGTTTGATCGTTTGGAATATCCTTCAATCATCAGATGTGATAACAGGCCATTTAGTTCAATGACAATTGAAAAATTCGCTGAAGAATGCAACGCGAGAATTATATTCTCAAGTCCAAGATATCCTCAAAGCAATGGTCTCGCAGAAAAAGGTGTGGTGTGTGTTTACTAAAAAGGTGTTTGGAAGACGGCAAAGTAAACGAATATCAATACAGAATATTAGAATACAACACCACTCCAGTCGCATCTATGGGTCTAACACCAGCACATTTGTTTTTTGGTCGACTAATTAAATCAAAATTACCTATTACAGAACAACTTTTGTATAGAAATAATATTAAAGAAGATACAATTGCTAAACAAATCGGAAAGAAAAAAGAAAAACAAAAGATATGCAAGAAACTTACCTGTATTAGAGAAAGGCGATAAGGTTATTTTTAAAAACACTATGCATGATTGTAGTTATGGAATTATAGTGGAGAATATAAATGGAAGATCGTATATAATTAAGGATAACTATGAAAATTATTTTAGACGAAATAGACGGTTCATTGCAAAAACAAAACATAGTGGATTTAATCCAAGTGAAATAATTTATGAAGATCATTTAAAAAAGGTGGAACAAGATAGGTTAAATACATCAGAAACGATCAGCACTACCCCATCCAGAAGCATTCTAATGAAAAAACCACCCTTAGATGCGGGAATGAAAAAATGCTAATGAATCTCTTATGAATACATCTCTAAATACTAATAATTTGCAGACAACACCTGATGCTGGTGTTGTGCGTGATGCTGACAGTCCTATACAGGAAGAACCCTTCAGGTTAAATATTCCTGAAAATAAGACAGTTAGTCCTTATATCACAAGAAGTGGACGCATAAGTGTTCCGCCGATCCATCAATCCACCGATTGATTGAAAATTAATTTTTAAGTTTTGTTATTCACATAATTAAAAAGAAAAATAAAGAGAAAGCGTGTAATAATGTAAGATCACCATTAAGATTGTTAAAGAGCCAATAATATACACCTACCTTTACCATAGCAGTGTAGATCTCCTGAGCTACTCTTGTAGTATCCTAGCTCTTTCTGTTTCCGCTGTTGCTACCATCATCAATCAATGTTTAAATCATCGAACACATTCGAATTGTAACCTTTGTGCAATAAAGATATATTTTTTTAAATAAAGTAAAAGTTTCACATTTACTTATCACAGTTATACCCTTGAACTTAGTACACCGGTATAATAAGTGATTGTCTTGACAATTCGGCCTTTCTCGTTGCTCTTCTGGTGCATGGTTAACAGCTTTAACATACTTCGACTTTTGGTTATACTATATATTTCACTTGACGTGGCTCTGTCAGCTTCTGATTCCTTGGCTATCGAGATGTACATTGCAACTTGTCGTAGCCAGTCGCTAAATAGGCGTATGTCGAGGTAATGCGACATAGTCGCGAATCTGTGTTTGATCCGCTGTTAGAATGTATGAGTAGTGACTGGACTAGACTCTTGGAAGTACCCTTTAGTGCCTTTAGTAGACGAGATAGATTCTCCACAGGTGTGTATACGTAAGTAGCTGTCGTTTCCTTATAAGCAACTACGAAAATTGGCCATTTTTCTGGCAACCCAGAGAATTTCGGCAAATCCGCGAGTTTACGAAGAACTTGCTGCGTTCGCGTTGGGGAGTACGTAAACTGTTCTGAGTTCGATGTCACGTTCGGAGCGCATTGGGGAAAATGATTGGCGGACGAACTTGTTTGGAACTGTGCTGTTTGCTCTGGTGCTGAAGGTATGGATGAGGGCGCTTGACTACCAGCTGAGAAGGTTGATTGACAATAAGGGTAACCGAGTGCTTGTGCGTGATTGTACGGTAATTTGGAAAAGTTTGGCAATGTATTTGGCAAATAGGGCTTAGTAGGTACGACATGCGGCATGCAGTAAGGATTATGTAAGTACATACCTGTACTGTTGTCTGGAAGCTTACCGGGACCAGCGACGTTCGCAAGCGGCAAATACGAAGAGGTCGCGTGGTGAGTTGTTGATGTTACATGTGACAGTGCGGCGTTTGTGAATATTGGCAGCTTCCCTTGCGAATGATCAACGGCGGTGGTAAAAGGTGCAGCATACTCGATATTGTTTTCCGTTGGTAAAACAATAAAGTAAAAGGTAAAAGAAAATAAAGTTGAGGCGGCAGGTTGCAACGTGGCAGTTGCATTTTCTGTTGCATAAGGGTGTCTTGCAGAAGCACACGTGGCAGTGCCATTCGTTGGCACGACTAACCACTGCAGATTAGCCTTTTCCAGTTCGGATGCAGCAAGAGATGTGCGTAGCGCTTCTAGTTGGCAGGTCAGCGACGTCTTCACCTTCGCCCTTTTCAGATGGAGGCTGCGATGGTGACTCGTCGTAAACATATTTCCTGTTCGTACGTCTCGGCATGGTAACGATTTCACGCTGTATTTAGCAAATTTGATTTCGGTGTGGCATTAATTGTCAAGTGGAATTCGTTGTGGATTCCCTGGCGATGTGGCGGTGACTCTACATAAATGTGCCTTGGTGGGCGTTGTCGACACAAGCAAATAGATATGGTGAAAATGCCCAATTTGATGGCGTCGAAAAGAAACGTGGCGGCGTGAATTAAACTGTTGCGTACGTGGCGGTGGCAACTGGACAATATTAAAACTTGCAATGAAACTGCGTGGCAGCAGTGATGAAAATGTGGCGGCACGAGCTAAACAACTCCGTTCTTGATCCACGTGGCGGTGGCAACAACGTAGAGACTTGCAATTGAATTGTCTGGGGCTGAACAAAAAGGAGACAACCGTTGCGTGTCTATTGCACATTGAAAAGGCCTTTGACAGTGTTTGGATAAAGGGACATATCTTAAAACTTATCAAGATGGAATTTCCTCTTCACTTGGTAAGAACCATTTACAGTTCTTTAACAAATAGAGTATTTTTTGTACAGATATTCAACGCAATATCATCAATGAGACCACTGGTAGGAGCAGTCCAATAAGGAGGAAGAATATCGCCAATACTTATCATCATTCATACATCGGATCAACCAAGAAACAATACACAGACAAAGACGCTGTTATATGCAGATAACTCAGTAACATACGCTACATCGCTTCTTCCCGAGACTGCACCTAAAAAAGTACAAGACCATATAACACAACTTTGGGAGTTCTACCTCAAATGGGCACTAAAAATTAACAGTTGCAAAACAGAGCTCGTATGTTTTAGGATACCGACAACTGCAGCGCTTCAAGTTCAACCAACATGTGTGCAATATATTGAAGAAAGCCAATTACGCTCTGCATCTGGTATACCCGCTGCTGAAGTAAAAAAATGGTCTTACCAACAGCACGAAACTATTAGTTTACAAGCAGCTCATCAGGCCAGTTATAACATACGGTTGCCAAGTTTGGTTAACTATCTCTCCAAGCGCAATGAGAAAGATCTCAAAGTTCGGGAGTAGAATACTTCGTTCATGCACAGGATTGTGGCGACACCCAACTTCACGGGAGTATCACCCTAACACCATGTTATACGAAAACGCAGGGATAGTCCCAATAGATAGGTATATGTTACAGCGAAACAAAAAAAATCAAACAAGGACTTCAAAACCATCCGAATGCGGAGATTCAAGATCTCAATCAGCTAACGATCGAACCATCAGACAGATATCTCAACCCCCGTGTGATCATCGACCAAAGATTCGATGACGTGATCAATTGTGAGGAGACACAATTCTACGAAAATGCAGACAACCGATACTACAGAGGGTAATACCATGTAATTAGTTTTAATATAATTTTCATTATTTTCACCATCAACTAAAATTTTCAAAATGTTTGAAAAATTGTTAAGAGTCAAAAATTAGATTAAGTCACCTTTATAATAATTTTGTTTAAGGAATTATATTTTAAATTTAAAAATAAAAAACCGTCGGGCCCCTTTTGTTGAGCCGACAGTATGCAACCTTAGTTATAAATCTAATTTTAAGCCAAATTGTATATATTATGGACAAATAAAAGAAAAAAACTCTTAATCTAAAAATAAAATCTAAATCTTAGACATTACTGTTCCTAAGACCATCAAATTTGCTTTTGGGTGATAGCTGAACCAGAAAGATCGGTAATTTCCGCTTCTCCCGTTTGGCCCTTGTGGAGACATTTGTGTATGTCTAGATCCTCCAGTGCTCTCGCGACTGTGCGAGTGCGAAGATATATTTGTCCCATTGAATGTTCAACGTTGTTAAGCACAGATGGATGTAAAGCCCAATCTACAAGAGTGGAACTGGCTGCAAAATGCGCAACAAGACTCGAGTATTAATGACGGGAGTGTCATTCGAGATGAGCTTCGGAATCGACGACGTGGTAGAATTCTTAATATTATAAGGGTTAGAAGTGATAAGGGTTAGAAGTGATTTTTTTTTATTTTTTACTTTTAGTTGCTTATACACAATGTACAAATGTGCAAGAACATGTACATGCAAATAATCATAGTTCCCACAGTAATCTACGGAAACCTACACCTTCATTGAACATTGACCAGACATTGCGTCAGCATATTTTGCCTGCTCAGGTATAATGCTATGCCTGACAAATTATGCTGACAAATGTCTAATTTTGTATAAAAGTTGGCTGAAAAATAAATATAGGGCGAGTTGATACGAAGACTCAAGCGAAACAGTTTGTTTTATTTTACGTTTATTTGTTATCTTCCCATCAGGAAGTTCTTGTAATCGGTCCGATTTTCGAAATTTTTACATTTCTCCACGTTTGGCGGTCCCAGTAGTCGGATTCCATGATTTTTAGAAAGATGTCTGTGTGTGTGTGTGTACGTACGTACGTACGTACATTTGTGCGGATTCTTTCGTACAGCCTTACTCGAGAACAAATCAAGCTATCGAAGCCAAATTGGTTTCATTCGAAGCGTGTGTGCATAAAGATCACCTGAAAAGCTTTTGGTTAAATTTCACGGGGTGGTTTGAATTTTATGACGAAAAAACTGTCAAAAAAGGGACATTTTCACTTTTTCAATTAAAATCATTTAAGTTTTCCAATAAAAAAACTTCAAAGTTAAATAAATTTATAGTCTACAGCTATCTTATCAGATAAAAAATATGCATAAAAATATACACTGCCGTTCTTAAGTTTCCGGACAAATTCATATAATTTTTTTTTCCAATTCAATTTTAATGCCAAAAGTATCATCAATATTAGGTTTATTTAGCCAATTGACTAAACTTAGTAAGTTACTAACTATTGAGACTACCAAAAAGACTAAAACAGTATTTAGTTGAGGCCATTTCATACATTGATGTGCCCCTTTCTCTATTTCCTGATCCAAATTTCCATTGAAGCTCTTTGAAAATTGTTTCAGAAATGTGAATCCTGTAAGTCTTTCCCATTTTCAAGACTCAGAGTGACGTCTGCAACACTGACACATGAAAACATCCTTAGAAAATAATGGAGCCACCAGTTTTTTTTTGTTCAAAGCCTGTACGGCTATAGCTTGACGCTTTTTTATAGTTATAATATATTAGCAAAAAGAAGCTCATGGCGCAAATTACATGAGGCAATTGAATTTAAAGCAAAAGCATCGAGAGAAACCTAAATGACAAAGTTAAAACACATGGATAAAATTGCATTACTCGTATATTGCAAGAAAGACCATAACATCCGATTTAGTTTGTTTTCCACTGTTATGGTTTCTTATCATAGAGGTGTTTTCAGAAAATGACACTGAGATAAAAAAATCTGTCGGAATCGGCGTGGAAAATCCTATCAAAATCTGCAAAGAAAACTGAAAGTTTTTCTTTAAGCCATACATATACCAGACAGAAAAAGATCATTTGCTGAGCAGTTACCAGCTCGGAAGGAAGAGGTGGTGGAAATCTCTGGATTGAAACTATGTACTTTTAAACTCTTTCAAAAAGGACATAAAGTTAATCACGCCTTAATATTCCGAGCAGTGGTTAATATCTTCCAAAGAAAAGCAATCAAGCAAATTTGATTGACTAAAAATAATTCCAAAAAAAAAATGAAGTTGAGATAAGCAGTTGGTCCTCAAACTTTTAAAATACGAATCCCTATAAACAGAGTTCTTGCAAAATGTAATACTTTTGAAACTGGCTGTCTGATTTATAACACTTTATTGAAGAAGTTGAAAAACAACTGCCAAAAGCAAATACAAGTTCAACTTCCAATGTTAAAGTTGTTGTTATGAAATCGATTTTCGCAACTCTAAATTTAAAATAACTTATTTTCACGTTGAGTTGGATACTCTGGGATGACTGGCTAAGATTTTGGGTCGTTGGTCCTATATTACAGTCGAAAATGCTTTCATTGAGTCGTTTAATGCAAGCCATGGACAGCCAGCCAGCAAAAATAATTATCTCAAGATTACACACCCCAAACCGAAGCCTGCAAAATTCGAAATGGAAATATCATAGTAGAATTGCAGTCAATGCTGAGGACATGGAAGAACCAATAATGCCATATACCTGACCTAGACGGAGTACAGATGGCAAGATAGAACTTCTAAAAGAGGCAGCGATGACTAAGTTGGGAGTATGCACCAACTCATCTGCAATACATGGTCAGAAGAAAGCATGCGACATGAATGGAATCTCAGTATTGGTGGCCCAATTCTGAAGGAAGGAAGCCAATTATAGAGGTATCAATCTTCTCAAAATTGCTTTCAACATCTTTTCCGCCGTATGATGTGAACGTCTGAAGCAGTTCGCCAACATCCTGATAGGTCCGTACTAATGTGGTTTTCGACCAGAAAAGTCCACCATAAACCAAATATTAACATAACGGCAGATCTTGGAAAAAAACCAGGAGCGCCAAGTAGTCAGTACGCACCATCTTCTCATCAATTTCAAGGTTGGTTTTGGTGTCTGTTTCATCCACAGAGACGAGATTTATGAAGTCATGTCTTGGTTTGGCATCCCTGCCAAGCTCGCACTTTTGTGCAGGATGGCAATGGAGGTCACTACCATCCTGCACAAATTGAGGTCGGGCAAGACGTCACCGACCCACTTGATGGCAAACAACGTTTTAGACAAGGTGATTCACTGTCATGCGATGTCTTCAACATCTAATATATGATGTTGGGACAATAGTGCAAAAGAACCTTGTCAACAAAAGAGGGCAAAAAGAAGCATATGCTGCCATCAAGAAAAACCAAATCCGACGTCTGGGTCAGAACGTCACCATAGACAGCTATAACTTTGAGGTAGTTAGAGCTTTGTCTACCTTGGCTCCGCTGTAAAAACAGATAATAACACCAGCGCTGAGATCAAATGAAGAATACCTCTGGTTAAGAAAGCTAAGCCCTCTTTCGAAGAACTGAAGCATCGCTGTATAAGACCCATATCATCCCCGTCCTACAATATGGTGCAGAAGCATGTACACTTTCAAAAACGGATGAAGGCCCCTTAGGTTGTTCCATGAGAAAAGTGTAGTCTTTCGTCCCATCTGCATTGACTGTGAGTGGAGGAGAAGATTCAACAGCGAACTGTATGCCAGGAGTTGTACACCGACATCGACTTAGCCAAAAGAATAAAATACCATGCCACGCGGACTGTAACGCTACCTCAAGTAAGTAATTAAATGATTTATGACAAAAAAAGTCCAACCAGCTATCATGTTTAAAAAAAAAACGGTAGAAATTATTTTAAATTATTTAAACTTATTTCTGCAGTAAAACTAAAAATCTAATTTTCTTTTAGTAGAAATGTAACTCAGTTAGAAAAAAAGTATTTCCAAATTGAAATATGTTTATCTATCATTGATAATACGCAATTCGTATTTTAAATGATCCAAAAGTAGGAAAACATATGCGAGTATATGGTATTCCTCAAAGGCAGCTAAAAATATATGTATCTGATCTTTTTGTTTGCAATGCATTTGATTAGGGAATGAATGCTGTTTTCATCCGAATTGAATTTCATGGTGTAGGCAAATAGAATAGCACCTATTTCTTTTGTATCTTGAGATGGGAAGTTCATGGTATGGGCAAGCCTACTCGCACCCAAACCAATTTTTAAACTAGCTATCCCCCCACCAGTGGTAAGGTTGCTAGAGTGATAAGTAAACACACAAAATTACCAGACTCTCTTTTATGGTAAAATCAGATCTGTCTAAGAGCTTCATCTTCCAAGTAATGTCTTTGGCAAAATACTTATATCTTACGAACTTTACACCAGAGTTGGTCAACTTAAGCTGCACCGGGTTATACATTCAATCATCTTGTTCTGAGTATATGTATGATATTCTCGGTATATCACTGCTTGCGATGTACATTCTATTATAACGGAAGACTCTTTCAGTTACTTGTTCCTTCTGGTTAACTATTATGATTTGTGTGTTTAAAACTATCAACAGCTGTTTTATTTAGATTTGGATTTATTGATCTTCATATAAACTTTTTACATAAATAAGTTTCTATCAACTTTTGGTTTTGTACAAGTTATCAAAGCACAAATACAAGTAAAACATTATTTAAATTCATAGATAGTAATAGTAAGATATTATAAGGAAGAAAAAGAACAAAAAGAATAAAGAAAAATAAGATAAAAATAAAATTTAAAAAAAAAATTAAAATTAATTTAGATATAATTAAGGACGAGTTGATTGCTTGAGAAGCGAGTCATTATCATGTTAAATGCTGCTACTGAAATACTCAAATAGTTCCCCCTAAACCGTTCACCTTTCTTAAACTTAAAGGGAGTTGATTCCATAGGTAGATTGCGCGAATAAAGAACTGCCGGCTACCAACTTAATATCCGTGTCTTGTTCTAATTAAGTTGAATGTCCTGAGTTTTTAAAATAAATACCTTAGTGTTTTGCTGTTGATGATCTTAAACAGCGCGAAAATCGTGCGAAATTTTAGCAATGAATTTAAGGAGCCACCACTGATGTGTTCGACATAGGCAGTGATTTGATCATAGCGACGCAGATATAAGATATACCTGGGACAGTTGTTAAAGGCAATATTAAGTTTTCTTGCTGATTCAAAATCTAGGCTGGCAAAAATTTCAAACCCATATGAGATGTTGGGTAGGACATATGCCTTTGTCAGCTTCAATAGGTAGGTACCGTTTTGTAGGACTTAAACCACGGATAATAGCATATATTTTGAAAACAATATGGTTGGTAAGATTTTTCCAATTTAGACACTCATTAAAATAAACACTAAGATTTCCTTACGGTATTTATGGCAGTGTTATTGATTCGAAAAAGTGAAATAGGAATATCCACCGGATTTGACCGAAAGTCATAATTTAGACTTCGATGTTTTATACAATTTTGTTTCGACCAAAAATAGATCGCCTTCAGATCACTGTTCAAGTCATTAATGGCAGATAATTCTTCGGATCTCTTGAATCGTTTTAAAAGCTATCATTACTGCTTTTAAAACACGCCTTGTGAGTGACAGTGTTAATCATAGAGTTATACACATCTTGTCACAGTCATCATTTAGCGTGGTGTTAGTTGTTAGTAGGGATAGCCTAACACCATACACAAATGCACCTAATAAAAGATAATTGATAAAATAGTAAATGTTATTCATATATCAAGTAACTACAAATGACAAAAATAAAGCAAAATTTAAAATATGCAGCATGCATGTTAAGAACGGTGGAAGGCAAAGAGGATCAGTCCATGATAAATGCAGAAGTGCGAAACGAACAAATTTGCGTTGTACAGACTCGATACGGTCAATATGTCTTAAGTTATAGTGTGACCACACATTGGAAGCGTATTCAAGCTGTGGCGTGACAAATGTTGTGTAAGTTAGATTAAACACGTCGGTATTTTACCAAAGATCAATACGATCTGTCTTTATTTTTTCCAACTTAAATGAAACTTAATTCTAAGCCCAGTTCACCGTGGGAATGCTCGCTGATTCATAGTCACAAGTGTCGTTGTTTGCGTCGTTCCGCCGATTCAGCATATGTAGCTGTTGCTTGGCGATTCCATTGCAGCTGTTGTTGGGGATCGCATGTATCTTATTGTAAGCGATTCGCTTACGCTGGTGGATTGCGTGTGTGCTGGCGAATCGCTTAGTCAATTGTTTGGGGCATTGCATGTGTTAACTCCTCCCTCTGATAATTTCGGGACGTCCACGTTTCGACTTTTCAATTGACTGAGATTTTGGTCAAATTGTTTTTTTGCATCTTCTTTCTTTTTTTTATTTCTTAACTCCATTGTTAGTTTGCAGAGAAAAATCACCACCAAGAACATCGTAACTAGTGCTAATGGTGGAACAGTTGACCACCAGAGAGTCCAGTGTGTTGAAAACCCATCCTTTAATTCTTCAATAGTATTTGTATTTTGGATGTTTATTTAATTAAGATAGGGTTGCGAAAGCTTCGTCTGATGTTCCAAGAACTTAACTTTCATTGTTTTGACTGCATGTGGTTCCACGGGTATTGGGATTTTTTTTTGACGGTAAAGGATGTGTCGTTAACTTGTATTGACTGGGAGTACGATATCAAATATGTTCCGTTAATTATAATTTCTTGTTCGTAGAAAACCTTAGTTGGGGGAACGTCGTTGAGAATCAGTACACAATCTTGAATTACTTGCACTTCTGGTAGGTGATGCGAGGTTTCTGTTTAGCATTCGGTCGTGTTGTTGTTCAAGAGATGGTTAAGGGTACGGTTCTCTGTAGCTTTG
Source organism: Orthonevra nobilis (assembly GCA_963555765.1). Classification (NCBI taxonomy): domain Eukaryota; kingdom Metazoa; phylum Arthropoda; class Insecta; order Diptera; family Syrphidae; genus Orthonevra; species Orthonevra nobilis. Next base: position 66,856,879 of record OY743226.1, on the reverse strand, counting down.
CAGATATGTATCTATGTTGTATTTACGCATTCCATGATAGGTTGAAAATAGGCTTTACACTTTGCTGCATAACTTATATCTAACTTAATTATTTTATTACAATGACTGACTGGATATGTTTTAATAAAACTACAAATTTCTTCTATTTTCGGTATTTTCAATATGAAGTGCATAACATTAGAGTTTTGCAATATTTTAACTTTGGAAGCAGATAACATGTTGTTAACACTTATTAGTGCATTTTCAATGTTTATTATGTTTTGTATGTCAAGATTATCTAATACTAAAGGGTTTATAATTTCATTTTTAGCTAATACAATTGTTAGTGTCAGATTGTTTAAATGAGTTATAATGTAATTATTTCTGTTAACAATAAAGTTTAAAAGCAGTGATTGTTAATTATTTTGTGGAAAATGATTTTTTAATTCATTCAATTGATTTGTAATCTCGTTTATTTTTTCCTGCGTTAAAGAATTATTTTTCGTTTGTCTATTATTAGTATTCCTTTGTTAATAACAATTCATAGTCTTCGTGATCAGGGGTACCTGTTATAAATTGAAGAGCAGATCCTAGAAAGTCCTATTGACCTAGAAAATCTTTTGGGGACTTTTTTTAAGATACTAAAAAAAACGATTTTTTTTTGTTTTTTTTTATTTATTTTTTTTTTAGTATCTTAAAAAATTAATAAACCCCTCGGAAAAGAGACTAAGGGGATGCAATTCGCTCCCCTCCTGAATGGCTATGCTCTCCAAAGCCATCAGGAGGTGAACTATACTCCTAAGTTTTCCAATATCGCGTCGCGACTAGAGTTCACGGACCATCTCCCTGATCGTCTTGACAAGGTCGCCGTGGTCCCAGTTGGCTTTCTCAAATGCTCCAAGGTAATTGTAGATCTCTTCAATAATAAACATGTCTAAAAAAAGAAAGGAATATTAGAATATTTTATATATATAAACAAATAAAAAAATAAATGCACTTACTCATTTTTGGGTGATTTTTGATTTTCAACTGAACTTACACGAATTCAAGTCGTCTTTTTATATGAATTATTTTGCTTGTAGTATTATCTACTCACAATTTTTAAGACCACACGTTTTCTCAAAAAAAGTAGATACTACTAACCCGATCAAACCAAACGCACGCTATCTAAAATCACACGCACAACAGTGTCTTAATATTAATTTTTTTAATTTTAACTCCACCAACCACATTCACTTTTCAAGCAAAACATGCAACCCCTTATATTTCCTATCCCAACCAAACTGATACGTCAATCAAACGACCGCAACCCCAACCAAGCCAAACGCTCGCTATCTAAAATCATACGCACAACATTGTCTTAATATTTATTTTTAATTATAATTTCACTGATAACATTCACTTTTCAAGCAAACATGCTACCCCGACCAAACTGATACGTGAATCAAACGACTGCAACCCCGACCAACCCAAACGCTCGCTATCTAAAAAAAATTATACACACAACATTGTCTTAATATTTATTTTCAATTTTTACTCCACTGACCACATTCACTTTTCAAGCAAACATGCTACCCCCTTATCTAACCTATCCCGACCAAATACTTAGAATTTTTTTAAAGACCACACAAAAAATGAAAAAGTTCTCAGCAAACATGCTACCCCCCTTATCTATCCTATCCCGATCAAATACTTATAATTTTGTTTTAAAGACCGCACAGAAAATGAAAAAGTTCTTAATATTTATATATAATGTTTACTCCACTGACCACACTCACTTTTCAAGCAAACATGCTACCCTCCTTATCTATCTTCAAGGCCTTCATCGTGACCTATTTTTTTTTTTTTTCCCCACCGACATGACAATCAAATGCTAATTTTTTTTGGTTCCACCCTTATCTATCGTCAAGGCCTTCAGCGGGACCCACATACACACACTCAAACAACTGATAAGAAAACAACGTCAAGGCCTTCAGCGTGACCCAAATACACACACACACTCAACCGCAAAAACCACAAAGCTCAAGGTCAACGACCAAAACAACTGATAAGAAAACCACAAACAACTGTGTTTACATTTTAGCTTTTAGCCTTGACGGAGAATTGGAGTACTTTCAAACAAAATCATAATTATTTGGGGTCAATAAAAGCTTCGTTGAAATCTGAAGCAAGATTGGAATACGAAGAAGAACCGTATTTCCAGAAAAAACTATACTCCGAATGTGAAGAAAAATATCTCGACGCTATGGAAGAAATGAGCATTCTGCTGGAAGAAATACAGTCAAGAAACACAGCCAATGGAGCATTCTTAGCCGAAACATCTGCGAATAGACAGCTACCATCATTCACAACAAATATTCGCCTACCACAGCTTGATCTTCTTTCATTTAGTGGAGACTACGCAGAATGGGTTCCGTTCAAAGACACATTCACATCTGTCATTGGTACACATCCATCTCTTACATGCATAGAAAAGCTTCAGTATCTCAAAGGTTGTCTCACGGGTAAAGCAGCTCAACGTCTCATGAATTTACCACTCACTGCAGCTAATTTCAAGATTGCCTGGGATGATCTAGTGGACTACTATGATAACAAAAGGATATTGATTGATACATCGCTGGAAAATCTCTTTGCGTCAAAATCAGTCACCAGAGAATCAGCAAGTGATCTAGAAGTACTTCTTAATAACGTCAATCAATCGCTGTGGGCTCTTGAAGGGCTTGGAGTTCAAGTTGAACAGTGGAATGAGGTACTCGTTTACTTAGTTTCACGAAAGTTAGATGCCTCTTCGGTTAAAGAATGGGAGAAAAGGCTTGGATCATCAAAAGAATCTGCAACGTGGAAAGAACTCAAAGATTTCATTCAGAAACGCATTCGCTCTGTTGAAGCTTTCGAAAGAAGCATTCCTCAACATCAAGATCACAGAAAGACTACTTCATCTTCTTCAACAAAACAGCCAACGAACAAAATGAAATCTCATCATGTTTCAGTAAGGAATTCCATAAATCCATGCTCTTATTGTAAGGAAAATTATTACATCAGCGCTTGTCCAAATTATCAACAAAAGAGCACTGAACAACGTTATCAACTAATCAAGCAAATGAAACTATGCTTTAATTGCCTAGGAAATCATCAAGTCAGCTCGTGCTTTTCAAGAAAGAGATGTAATATTTGCAGCGGACATCATCACACTTCCATTCACCCACACACTGAAAATAATACGACACATCAAGCTTCAACTATTCCACAAACATCATCTTCCCTCAGAACTGCTTCAACACACGTAACTCATATCTATCCATCAAACTGCGGAACTCTGCTTACAACTGCGTTAGTCAAAATCCCATCTATCACCGGTGAAATTCATGTAGTAAGAGCATTTCTGTATCAAGGGTCGGAAGTTAATTTAATATCAGAGAATCTTTGTCAACTTCTTCAAGTGAAACGGTCTTACACTTCTTTGTCCATTGTTGGCATAGGAGCTGAACTTTCATCTACTCAGCAGTCGAAAGGAAGGGTAACCTTAAAATTGCTTTCTTGCGTAAATGATTTTACTTGCAGCTGCGATGCATACTACTATGTCCAAAAAATAAGGTGACATATGAATTTAAACTGCGCGCGTCGAAGGATTTGGAAATTTTTCTTTCTTTTTAGGTTGGTAGTACTGTCAGTGACATCTATGTGAAATTTCATGTCAAAATATATTCATAGTGTTTGAGATACGCGTCGTTTTGTGAGCTGCTTAAAGTGAGTTTTTCGTTTTTTGCGATGTCGAAATTTATTGAGCAAAGAATTTGCATCAAATTTTGTTTGCGGAATCAATTTTCTGCTGCGGATACGCTGAGGATGGTGCAGAAAGCCTTTGATGATGAGGCTATGTCTAAAAAAAATTTTAACAAGTGGTATAGTGATTTCCAAGCCGGCCGTGAACGTCTCGAAGACGAAGAGCGTTCTGGGCGACCATCAACCTCAACCGATGAAGCTCACGTCCAACAAATCAAAGATTTGGTGTTGAAAAACCATCGATTAACGATTATAGACCTTGTTGATAAAGTTGGATTATCGAAAGGCTCAGTCAATACCATTTTGAAGGATGCTTTGGGCCTCAAGCGCGTCAAATCTCGACTGGTACCGAAAACATTGAAATTTTTGGAAAAAAGGCGTCGCGTTGAAGTGTGTGAAACAATGCTTTCCGACTACCAGGATGTCATGAAACGCATTATAACTGGCGATGAGACTTGGATCTATGCTTACGACCCCGAAACAACCGATCAATCGAGCGAATATCGTGCCAAAGGAGAGCCGAGACAAAAAAAACCGCGCCAAAGTCGCTCAAAAATCAAGGTCATGTTGACTGTTTTCTTCGATTATCGTGGTGTTGTGCTTTATGAATTCCTTCCAATCGGCCAAACAGTCAACAAGGAATATTATTTGAACGTTATGCGTCGTTTGCGTAACGCTATCCGCCTAAAAAGGCCGGAATTGTGGAAAGACAATTCTTGGTTTTTACACCACGATAATGCACCATCCCATACAGCACTCGTAATTCGTGATCATTTCGCCAAAAACTCAACCCATATCGTTCCGCAACCACCGTATTCACCTGATCTGGCGCCGTGCGACTTCTGGCTGTTCAACAAGCTCAAAACACCGCTCCGGGGACACCGTTTTGATACGATAGAGGAGATCCAAGCCACAGCGAAGACGGAACTGAAGGCCATCCCGGAAAGTGACTACAACCAGTGTTTCAAAGATTGGAAAATCCGTTGGCATAAGTGCATTGCATCGGGAGGGGATTACTTTGAAGGGGATGAAATTGATTTGGAAGAATAAATAAAGAATTTTCAAAATAAATACAATGTCACCTTATTTTTTGGACACAGTAGTATGTATTAAAAAAGTTTACAAATTATCTTCCATCAACAACAATCGCAATTCAAAATTGGCCTCATCTACAAGATCTTGAGCTAGCGGATCCCGAGTACTATCAACCAGGACGTATCGATCTCATCATCGGGGTCAAAATCTACAGTCAGATAATTCAGAACGGCGTTCGAAAAGGTTCCATAGAAGCGCCGATAGCACAGAAAACAAATTTGGGATGGATTATTTCTGGTGCTGCATTACCTACTCGTTCATCGTTTACCGAAGAAGCACGATCATTTCACTGCCATATTGATCACGATTTAAACGACTTGGTCAAGCAATTTTGGATGCAAGAAGAAGTTTTTCAGACTGCAACTGATGCCGTGACTCCAGAAGAAGCTTATTGCGAAGAGTTTTTCAAAACCACTCATTCTCGAAATTCCGACGTAAGATATATAGTCAGGCTTCCCTTTAAATTCCATCCACCACGGTTTGGAGACTCCAGGTTGCAGGTTTTAAAACTGCTTCATCGACTACAAAAACGTTTCTTCCTTCATCCCTCTTTTCACGCTGATTATTCAAAATTCATCAAGGAGTACGAGGACATGGGGCACATGTATCGAGCACATGAGCCGCCTCAATCTAAAGAACAAGCCTTTTATTTGCCTCATCATGGAGTTATACGCGAATCAAGCTCCACGACAAAATTACGGGTGGTCTTCAATAGATCACATAAAACTCACGAGGGCATTTCATTAAATGACTGCTTGCACGAAGGCCCTAAGCTTCATGTCGATCTTTCTGACGTTCTAACGAGATGGCGAAAAAATCAGTATGCTTTCTCTTCTGATGTGGTAAAAATTAGTAAGTAAGTAAGTAAGTAAGTAAATTCTTTATTAGTATTTTTAATACTTTACATTATAACATTAATAATATTAAATTCGCATATTGTTATTATTGCTATTTAAATATTTCTTTTTACAAATTTTATACATTCTCTTTTATATAATTTAAAATTCTTTTCTTTCTTAACATCATTTGACAGCGTATTAAATAACTGAAAACCTTTATATATAATCGTATTCTGTGATCTTGTGGAATTTTGTTTACGTAGTCTTAGATTATTGACATTTCGTAGCATGTATGGTTGCGCTTCCCCCACTTGTTTGACTCCTTTTGTTAAGTATCCTGGTGCAAATCCGTGCTTTATTTTGAAAACTGTTGTAAGAGTGTTCAGTGCTAATCTTTGTTTTATACTAAGCCACATCAGGGCATCCAACATATAGCTCACTGGGGTAAATCGGTTGCACCTCAGGATACATCTCATCGCTTTATTCTGAAGTTTCTGCAGCCTTTCCATGTGACTTTGATTGCAGCATGAAAAAATTATTGTGGAGCAGAACTCAAAATGCGGTTTCACAATCGTATTGTATACTGTGATTGCCGTCATGTCGTCAATTTTTTTCCGTATCCGTTTAAAAAAGCCTATCTTTTTTCCAATTTTTTTGCAAATATAGTCCACATGGTCATGCATTTTCAAATCATGATCAATAATCATTCCTAGATATTTGATTTTGTTTACTTTTTCAATGTTCTTACCATTTATTTCTACTCTCACTGTGCTATTTAGGTTTACCTCCATTAACTTTGTTTTTTGTTCATTAAGCTTCAACTTGTTCATATTTAGCCATACAACAAGTCGATCAATATCGCTCATTAATTTTTCATGACATTCCTGTGCATCCTTTCCTTGGGCATATATTAGTGTGTCATCTGCATAAAGCATAATATTGCATTGTTTTATCACTGCGGGCATGTCATTGATATAAATTATAAACAGAAGTGCCCCTAATATTGATCCTTGCGGTACACCTTGCTTCACTTCGATAACTCCCGACACAGTTTTATTTACCATTGTTCTTTGTGTTCTGTTTGTTAAAAACGATCTAAACCAATCGAGTTCCTTTCCCTGAATACCATATCTATACATTTTTTCTAGTAATATTTCTCTATCAATGGTTTCAAAGGCTCTTTTAAAATCAAGGAAAATTGCCATCGTTTTTTTTTCCGCTTCCACCATCCTTCCACTCATTGACTATATGGTTTACTGCTGACTCGCATGAATAATTTTTTCGAAAACCAGATTGAAACACCGATAATATATTATTTCCTTCTATATATTCCATCAGCTGTTTTTTAACAACTACTTCAATAATCTTCTCGAGTGTCTTGAAAGTGTTTACAGGTCGAAACTCTTCACTGTTTTTCGTGTTTATAACTTTCTCCACTGGTGTAACTATTGATTCCTTCCATGAACTGGGAAACTCTCCTTTCCTTAGCGATTCATTTACCAACTGTAACAATGTGTCTCCTAATGTATTCCAGTTATCTAAAACCATCCTGGGGCTTATTTTATCGAAATCAGCTTTATTTTTTAATGATTTGCATACTGTTTCGAGTTCTTCCATAGTTATTTGATGAAACTGAAATATGCTTTCCGGTTGGTCTATGAAATTCATATATTGCACATTTTGAATTGATTGCCTGATGTCCTTTACACTTTGTACGAAGAAGTAATTGAAGTTGTTAGCTATTTTACTTGCATCTGCGTACTCTTTTCCATCAAAGCATACATTATTGATTTTGTTTTTTCGTTGTCTCAGGATCAATTTCTTTATTTCATGCCACATCTCCTTCTGACTGTTTGCTTGCTTAATCTTGTTACTTATATACTTATAAAAATGTTCAGGCAAATCCTTATTCACCCTGATGACTGGAATTTTCAACGAATCCTTTGGCTTGAAGATTTTCGTGTTATTGAATTTTGCCTTACCACAGTAACGTATGGAACAAGCCCAGCTCCATATCTCGCCAACAAAGTCTTACGTCAGCTTGCAGAGGATGAAGGAAATCAATTTCCTGATGCAAAAGAAATCATTGAACAAAGCATTTACGTTGATGATATCTACGGTGGAGCGGAATCCATTGTGAAAGGTAGGCAAATTATTAAACAAGTAATTAATCTCTTCAAGGCAGGTGGCTTTCCACTTCAAAAATGGGCTTCCAACGATGAACGGCTTCTGGACGACATACCACAGGACCAATGGGCTGCATATTCATCATCGTTATCTATAACAGATAGTCCAATACATACGGACAATACAACTCAGCCACCCACATACACGAAGAGAGAAGTGCTATCCCGAATTGCTAAGCTCTACGATCCTCTGGGCTGGCTATCAACAGTAATAGTTCGGGGCAAAATTTTTATGCAAAAGCTCTGGGAAGCAGGAATCGGTTGGGATGAACCAATTCCTACAACATTTGAATCAAGATTTATAACCTATGTGAATCAGCTGCAAGATTTATTATTGATAAATGTTCCTAGGTGGCTTGGATTATCTCCATCAACGCAGTCCGTGGAGATTCATGGGTTTGCAGATGCTTCCCAAGCTGCTTTAGGCGCAGTTGTCTATCTAAGAGTAGTCTCAGAACTAAAAGATGTCAGAGTCATTATTATTTCCTCAAAATCAAAAGTCGCCCCTATCGGAAGAACGACAAGAACAACTAAGAGACCAAGATACATTCGAGTCACAATTCCAAGATTAGAGTTATCAGCAGCATTACTTCTAGCACGACACGTCGCACATGTTCAGAAAGTATTGTCTATTGATACATCTGCCACTCATCTTTGGACGGATTCCAGTACTACAGTTTATTGGATCCAAGGACATCCAAATAGATGGAAAGATTTTGTACGAAATCGTGTAAGCCAAATTCAAACAACTATGCCAGCAGCTCAATGGCATCATCTTCCAGGAGAAAGCAATCCAGCAGATTTCGCGTCAAGGGGATTGTCACCAAAACAACTGTCTGAAAATTCACTGTGGTGGCATGGACCTCCATGGTTGCAACTTCCTTCTGCTCACTGGCCGCAACTTATCCCCCAACTTGCCGAAGATGTCGACACTGAAGTACGCCAACCAACTGTAGCTGCAACATTAAATCGAACTGATCAAACTTGGGATCTTCTCCGAAGGTATTCATCACTAACTAAACTTTTACGAATTACAGCTTGGTGCAGACGTATAGTCACATTCTATGCGAATTTGAAATGTTCTATACAATCTACTCATGGAATTTCACTTGAACCTGATGAACTTGAACAAGCCAAATTTTACTGGATCAAAAGCGTACAGCATCAAACATTTTCGTCTGAAATTAAGCAACTGTGTCTTCTCAAACCGATTTGCCGAAGCAGCCCACTTTTTCGTCTTACTCCGTTTGTCGACTCCAAAGGAATTCTCCGAATTGGCGGGCGGCTTCGCAATGCCCAGATTGACTCAGACATGAAACATCCAGTAATATTGCCACGAGATTCATACTTTACCTATTTGATCCTTGACCATATACATAAAACAACACTTCACGGTGGAGTCCAGTTGATGCTAGCTACTATCAGAAGAAACTATTAGATAATTGGAGGACGTAATCCTATACGTGCCTTTGTTCATCGCTGCGTCACATGTACACGACATCGCGCTTCCACTTCCAAGCAATTAATGGGCCAGCTTCCTATCAATCGAACATTACCATCTCGACCTTTTTTGCACACAGGAGTGGACTACGCGGGACCCTTTTCTTTAAAAACATGGGAAGGAAGAGGAGCAAAAGTCTACAAGGGCTATTTAATTTTGTTTGTTTGCTTCTCTTCATCTGCTGTACATCTTGAACTCTCCACAGACTACTCTACTGAAGGATTTCTGGCAGCGTACAAGAGATTTACTGGACGTCGGGGTATATGTTCTACATTAACTAGCGATTGTGGCACCAATTTCATTGGTGCTGATGCCGAGCTACGTAAGTTGTTTAATTTTGCTTCTAATAACATCAAACACTTGGTAGATTTGCTAGCTAACGACGGCACAAAATGGACTTCCAACCCTCCTGCTTCGCCCCATTTTGGTGGAAAATGGGAAGCTGCTGTCAGATCGACCAAATTTCATATCAAGCGGGTTATTGGCGATACTGTTCTTACATACGAAGAAATGACAACATTTTTGGTTCAAGTTGGGGCAGTTCTGAACTCACGTCCCATTTGTCCCTTATCTGATGATCACAGCGATTTGGAAGCGCTCACACCTGGACATTTCATCATTGGGGAAGCAATCAACGCAGTTCCAGAACCAGATCTAATACATCTACCAAAATCGAAACTCTCACGCTATCAGCTGTTGCGTCAAATGTTGGAGAAATTATGGCAGAGGTGGACAGCTGAATATCTTCAACGACTGCAGGACATCATGAAGTGGCATCATCCATCGCAGAATATGAAAGAAGGTGCTCTTGTACTCGTGGTTGACGAGCGCTATCCTCCAACTAAGTGGCCTCTTGCTCGAGTTGTTAACACACATCCCGGCCCAGACGGATTGGTCAGAGTTGTCACTGTTCGGACACATACGCGAAAACTAAGCCGCCCGATCGTAAAGCTCTGCCTACTGCCCGTGGAAATGGAAAACACAACAGAGACATAAAACAAGAAATATATATAAACATATCGACTTCCATTTTTTAATACAATTAATTCGTCGAGGCGGGCGGAATGTTTACTTTTTAGCTAACTTATTGACATATTTTGTAATAAGAACAGTGCTTGTCATTCAATCTTTTTGTAATAGAATTTTCTTATGTTAGTACAATAAATATAAGCCACTCTCTTTTTCGTTCGTAAAACTTATACAGCGTGGAACAGATTTTTTTCTGCTGCTCAATTTTTGGCATCAAACCAGGAAAATTACAATTAAATAGAAATCTTAACAAACTGATAAGAAAACCACAACCCACAACTGTCCCAGAACTCTCATAAACCATCTACTTGCATCGGCTTTTCAATGTATGCGTGCGGGTTTTCTGTGCCCCAAATGCGACAATTTTGCTTGTTTACATACCCGAAATGATGATTTTTTTGGCAAAATCGGCATCTTCTGTAAGTCGATCGCAGGCCCACTTAGCGAAGCGAAAACGCATTGGATGGTCAGTTGGCTTCAACACCTGAGCCAATTGGACTTTGTATGGCGTCATACCAAGGTCTTTCTGCAAAATTTGCTCAAAAATATCTCCGAAATGTTCAATTGTTGAGAACGACGGTGAATTGATGTTGATGGCGCTTCACGCACACTTCATGCCACAGCAGCAATATTCTCGGGTACACGCACTGTTTTTGGCTTTGCACGCTTTGGTTTATCGATGAGGATGCCAGTTTCTTTCACTTTTTTCACAAGATAACGAACATACGGAGCTGACGGTGCTTCTCTTCTTCCAAAATCCGTAGGCAATTTTCGCACACATTCTGAAACATTACCATGATTTTCAAAGTAATGTCGCAATATTTCCCAGCGTTGTTCAAGCGTATACACAACCATATTCGTTCAGCGGAAGGATAAAACTAATTATCTGTCAAATCAGACATGAGCTAAGAGTAACCATTCACGAAATACTAAGCACTAGTTGAAAAAAAACGTTAGATGGCGGACCCGTTATGACGCTTAAGCTTTTGAAATAAGATTTTGGTACTTTTATTAAAATACTTTGATTTCTCAAGTACGATTTGATTTTTAAACTGATTCACCGGATATCGTGTTGTCTTAATAGCGTCTGCTAGGGAAATTTCACTATGAACTGTGTTGTACGACGACTGAGTTATGTTGTTAACATATTGTCGTGAAAGGGCATCTGCCGCTTTGTTTTCTTTCCCTGGTTTGTAGAAAAATTTGGGCGCAAACTCTTCGATAAATGCACGCCACCTTTTAAGTTTCAGATTTAGGTTCTTATCTGACATGGCACAAGTTAAGGGTTGATGATCTGTAAATATATGTATATCTTTGATACCATACAGATAATGCCGAAGTGCTTTTAAAGCCCATACAATGGCAAGGAGTTCGCCTTCATTTGTCGCGTAATTCTCTTCGGCTTTTGAGAGTGTTCGTGATATCTTAGTGATCGGCCTCCCATTTTGGGACAATCTGTCGTAAGTTCAAGCGGCTTATTATAGTCAGGATAGGAGAGAAGAACATCTTCAGATACTAAGATTTGTTTTAACCGCGCGAACGCAAATAGAGCTTCCTCGTCGAGCTCTACTTTAACCGTTTTAGAGCGACTTGTTCCAATATGCCCGTAATCACCACGGAGATACCTAGTTAAAGACTTAGCAATTGCAGCATAGTCACGAATAAACCGACGGTAATATCCGGAGAGCCCTTAGAATGATCGAAGCGATCGAAGTGTGGTTGGCGTTTTAAAATTTAGAATAGCATGAACTTTGTCTGGACAAGTCTTAATTCCCCGTTGAGATATGACAAATCCCAAGAATTCGACCTCTTTTCTAAACAATTTTGATTTCTCTGGTGAAACACGCATTCCTGCGAGTTCAAGTTTTTTTAATACATTTTCAACGTCACGGAGATGCGCATGTTCATTGGGAGAATAAATTATAATGTCATCAACATAAACATGACAGGATTTGCCTATATCATCTCGTAGAATGTCATCGGTTGCCTTTTGCAAAATACTAGGTCCATTCTTTAACCCAAAGGGCATTCTTACAAACTCATATTTCCCATTGTTTATGCTGAACGCCGTTTTTTCTTTGTCCTTCTCATCAATTTCTATTTGATGGCAGCCTGATTTAAGGTCTAATGTAGTGAAATACTCAAAATTTCCCAAATTAATTTTCCTAAAATCGATCACCATACGCATACGCGGTTTACCGTCAATGTCAAAGCCCTTTTTACTTACTACATGAACAGGTGAATTATAGGGAGAGCATGATTTTCGGATAATACCATCCCGAAGTAAAGTTTTCCTTTCGTTATTATGAATTCCGAAGCAGAAATTGGGTACGGATAGCTTCTTGTATAAATTGGTTCTTTTGTTGTAGTACGTATAGTTGCTTTAATACTAGTGTTATAGACAATGCCCTATTTGGTTCGGCAAACGCATTAATATTGTCTTCTATCAATCTATGAAACCTGTCTTAAAGATGTGATGGAACTTGCTCTTCATCTATACACAAAGAGTTAACTTGCTTGCAGGATAAATGTTTTATTTTCTCTTGTCCATTTTTATAGAACAAAACGCTGTTGATAATATCTAGTTTAGATCCTATGTTTTTCGAAAAGTCGTAACCTATAATTCAATCAAATATCTTAAGATTAGGAAGAATGGATAATGTTGAAATTTCACCAAGAATACTAACTATGCAGTTTTATTTATTACATTAACACCATTGATAGATTTTACTTGGAAAGAAGTTTCCATTGCAGAAACTCCTTTCAAATAAGACGGATTTTTTATGTAATTTTTAGAAGTGCCGGTGTCGATTAAAAGTCGTAGCTCTTGACCATTTATAGTTTTTGTAATAAACGGCAAGAGCGAACTTACTCTAAAAAATTCACTTCGTATAAATTCGGGTTGTTAACACTTCGCTCATTGCTATACTCATCCTCAATACCTATTTCGCTCACGGCTTCTTCGAATAGCTCTTGCAAATGATTCACTCTCTGCAATTTTTGCTGTTGTGTTTGTGTTGACTCTACCGCACTGCGCGAGTTATGGAAACTAAACTGATAAGCAACAGAAAATCCATCCCGTTATTTAGTTTGGTCTTTAGAATAGTATGTAAGTAAATATATGTAACACACATCTCTCATTCTTTGTGCAGACGTCGTTAAATAAAGACCTTCAAAATGCGATCTTGTTTTATTCACCTCTAAAGAGAGTCATAGTACATATAACTGGCGCAGTCGGTGCAACATTTCATCGATGGATGGAAATGACGAACAGAGTTTAAAAAGTGATTAATTCAATGAGTAGTGCTAGTGAACTAAACATAAACTTTTGATCCAATTAATATCTATGAAGAAAAAAATATGTTATTATAATTATAAAGTTCCCTATAAAAAAAAAACAGTGATTAAAAACAACCCCTTCAACTGTTATACATTTTTTTATACAATGGCTCAACCGACAGCAAGTAGTTACCAAATTCCAATCAACGACTTGATTAGAGAAGCCAGAAATATTAAAGAGTTTGATGGAAGCAATTCATATCATGTAATATCATTCATACGGGAAGTTGAGCTAATACTTCCGTTATTCGAGATTGATCCAGCGGTGTATAATTTCGTGCTGCAAAGAAGCGTTGTTAATAAAATTCAAGGAGAAGCAGCCCATGTCATTCACTCATTGGGAGCAAATCCCAAGTTGACTCAAATTAAGGCGGAGCTGATAAGAAACTTTGGGATTAGGGAGACCTACTACAACCTTTATCATCGAGCACTAAGTATTAAAAATCAAGGTAATGTAACAGAATTTTTTAATCAATTAAAAGAAATTTTGAATGACTTAAACTTAAAATATGAATTCGATGAGACCAAACCAAGTCAATTTTCTCCATCCGCCAACAACTCAATAATTCTTGAAACATTTGTAAACGGTATTGATCCAAATTTAAGTAGTATAATTATAAGTAGAAATATTAGTAACCTAAGGGAAGCATATAACGTATTATTTGATAACGGTATGTTAAAACGGGAAAAAATTTGTAAAATTACACTCTGTAAATGTGAATAGAGAAATGCATCTCAATAGATATATCGGACATAATAGACATAATGAAAATCGTAACATGAATTTTAATCGGCTTAGACATGAATTTTAATCGGGATTGACCTGTTGGTCTACTGAATTGATGGGATCTATTGTTGGTATCGAAATGAGATGGTTTTCTAAAAACCGAAGTTTGAAGATCTACACTGATAGGAGATGACTATTTAAATTCGGCACTTGAGCGACGAATATTTTGGTTACCTATATTATGTTGTAAATATGATTTGAGCATTTTATTCGTATTCTGCTTTGTAGGCTTGGATGAACTTCCAGCTGCAAATGTACGCGCGAACTCATAACGTTTATGGTTCATCTCGAGTTCTTGTGCGACTGCCAGGGCTGTAGGAAGATCTGCTGGTTTTGATGAAAAGAGAATATCACATATAGGACGACGAAGTCCAGAAATGAACACTCTCAATGCGTTTTCCCTTGCGCGGTCGTTAAGAGTATTAGCAAGATCAATATTACCGCTATGTGTCATTGTTTGTTTGTTAATTATAAGTGTCAACTGCTTGTCGACTGCATCATAATAATCAGTTATTGACATATTATTCAGCCTAAGAATACTTTATTCGTTTTCTAGGACAAATAGGCCGTTTGTCTGAATATGTTTGATCTAATCTTGTTATAGTTGCTTTGAAGTTTAGCACTGTATTAAATGACGATAGTGTGGCATTTGCACAGCCCGTAATCTTGTTTCTTAAAATTCCCATAGCGATATAATATTTTTCAGATCCCCTTTTATAATAGTTTATCGCGAAATCGGCTGGATAGGCTGTATGGTCACCGTCAAATTCGGCTAAAGATTTTATCAAATCAAGAGTTGTGTGTCCTGAGTCAACGAGAGGATCTATGGAGACTGGTGCGTATGTTTCAACGCGAGGAGCTTGTAGCATATTCATTGCTGCAGTTAATTTGTTTAAGCGAGACTCAGACTAAGTTGTTGATAACTATCCATTTTAATGAAATAAAATTACACATTATCAATATCAATACAAACTATATTAAACAGACGAAAACTTATCCCTTCAATCACTTTTTACAAATATTTTTGTTTTTATTTTTTTTTACCAAATTAACTCACATTCTTATTCTTATTTTAACTGAATTTGTTTTACTTTTTATCTTTCACAAAATATTTATTTATTTCTTGAACAATTTAATTTTAAATTTTTTAATTATTTTTATATTTAGTTCCATGAAGATTTAATTTTGCCACCACAATTATTTTTATATTTACTTCTAGAAGATTTAATTTTGCTTTAACTTCTAGGAAGTTTTTTTTTTCTTTTCTTTTTCCACGAGTTGGGCGCCAGTTAGATTAAACAAGTATTTTACTAAATATCAATACAATCTGTCTTTATTTTTTTCCATCTTAAATTAAACTTAATTCTAAGCCCAGTTCACGGTGGGAACGCTCGCCGATTCATAGTCACAGGTGTCTTGGTGTTGTTTGCGTCGTTCCGCCGATTCAGCATAGCTGTTGCTTGGCGATTCCATTGCAGCTGTTGTTGGTGGAGAGCAGACGTGGTTTGAAAAAAAAAATATATATTCACCACGGACCACAGTAATTTTGTATGTGCCGCAAACTTAGCGGGGGGTGAGGAAGGCGACAAAATACTTCACGAGTCATATACACGAACCAAACAAAGGAAAACTACAAAGAAGAACAAGACTGGACAAAGGCCAAACAAAAGACAAAGGAGGCTTGAATTTCCTTGGGCGGTCGTAGAATCCGGGGATTTTTTTTTTTTTTTTTTGTGACTGTTCCCGCATTGTACTGCCGGCAGGACAATGGGGGATCCAAAAATTTAAAGAGTGAGTCACCTTTTAATTTTTTTATTGTTTTTTTTTTGTTATTTAAATTCATTTTCTTAGTGAAAGTTAAATACAAATTCCTTGTTTTGTTTCCTTTCACATTTTTTTTATTAACTAATTTCATTTTTGAGTTTTCTTTCACATTTTTTTTATTAACTAATTTCATTTTTGAGTGGAATAAATAGAAATTCGATTTGTATTTATCCACTAAAGTCGTGTTCCTTTTTTTTTGTTAAATAAAACCATGTCAAAGAGGATTCAGAACATGATGTGCGAGTGAATTGGGTTCAAGTGAAGGTGTGTGTGTGTGCATCGATGGGAAGGCCGCCCATCCAGAGGGTTGGGATATTATAGGTAATTTCTGCAGGGCAGAGACTGGGACCGGAACGTGGAAACGGACAATCTTTTGGACTGTGTCCGCCAAATCGCCTCAAGAGTTGAATCCCGAAATCTCTGGCCGATGGGTCTATAGTGGAAGGGTAGGGATCAGCTTATCTAGGACTCCTTAGGAAGCATTAAGTTAGGTATAGCTTGAGTTTATACATTTTTTTTAGGTTAGCTAGGCTAGTTAGTAAGAATAGATTTAAGGTAGATTAGGATAAGGGTAGTTTTATCATTTAGTTTTTTTTTAGTTTAGCTTAGGGATAGTTTTAGGATAGCAAGAGTAATTTGGTCCCCTGTTCGTTTCATTAAGATACCCCTTAAAAAGGTAATCTGAACACCGTCTTTTCCGCTTTCGCTCTATGATCTTCCTCACTTCTCTAGCTCTCTCTCTCTCTCTTCTCTCTCTCTCCCTCTCTTTGGCACGACCTTTTCTTTGCTGTTGAGCCGGAGATGTATGGAAAGGAGGACAAGGACTACCCCGTCCGACGAGCTCAGCCGAGCAACCACAAGCGTGCCCGTCCTCCTGACCTACATCAAAGATGCCTCCGTGGCCTTCCTCAGCTCATAACAGGTTTCATTTCATCTTTTGTGAGAATGTGCCCCAAAAATTCGGTGTCTTGTTTAAGGAAGGAGCATTTATGAATTTGAGCTTTTGAATTTTGCTTTGCTAAATTTTTAAAAATATTTCTGATTGTCAGTAGATGTTCCTCGAGGCTGTTGTCCTGAACTACAAATTTTTTTAGGCACCACTACAATTGAAATGAAACTACCATTTCATCTTCTTGTCTTTTTACCTCTTTTTCGAGTTTCATCGATTTTTATTCGTTCATTTTGTTTGATATGAGATAATTCTATGTCCTTGCTAGTTTCGTCAGATAGTTCAAAGCATTCCAATATTTCGAAATCCTCTGAAAACAACCTTATTTTATAGAAATTGTAAGCTTTATAAATTTTTCTCGGAAATTCCATCCATCCCGAGTAGTAAATCATGTCTTATTTTTTAAAGCCATTTTGTACCATTTACTTTTGTTTTGAGGACTAATTCTAAATTCTGAAGGTGTATCAGTGACGACGACTTTTATTAATTGTGAAGATACATTATTAATCGTGTTAAAAGTTACTGTTTGAACTTCGTGTATTTTAAAATTATAACAATCGACTTTTGTTGAATTTATAGAACTAATTGTTGATCCAGTATCTATCAACGCTTTATAAATTAAAAAAAAAAAATAGTTTTCCGAGGCCTAGTTCCGAAAATCCTCTGGTTCTATATTATTCATGTCTTCATTATTGTTATAAGGAGTGGATCTTATATTCAGCCTGCTGCTTGTTTGCTCAGATCTTCGTTGATTAAATCCATTCCTTTATTTTTTACTTGGATTTCTTAATTGTCGTGTGGCATTTTATTTTCATATCTGCTCCTATTATCTGAAACTGTGTTGAAATAAGATTGTACGTTTTTTCTGTGTTTCCTATCAATAGTTCAACTGTCATCTAGTATCTTGAGTTTCGAATATTTATTGAACATATCTACGATGATTGAATTTAAGGCCATATGAATTCAAACACGACCATACATTTTTTCTAAAAGTATTTCCTTTAAGTCACTTTCTACTCGACTTGGTTTGTATAATTCGGGTTGAGTGTCATCATAATCATAAATTTCGTTTAATTCATTCGTTTTCGTTTAATTCATAAATAGCATTTTTAAATTCATCGAAAAGTTCTCTTAAATAACTAACCTTAATGTAACGGCAATAGTTGAAAATCTCCGAGTATGTCTTGTTTGGTCGGATGTGTTACTTAAGTTGAGTTTTTGCTGCATTCCATGTCACACTATCACCTAATTGTCGGATGCACCTTGCTGCTTCTCCATGGATCTTTTCCGTTAAAACATTCTGAGTAGCGAAGTTGTGTAATTCTTCGTTTTCCCCACAGCGTACTAATGATGCTTTCACCGACTTAATGAAGCTGGATAGATTATACTCTGGTTTTCCCTCAAAGCGCTTAAGTTGTCGATACTGATTAATTGTATTGTTAGCACTCATGTTTAGATTATGAATGCCTCGATCACTTTGGTCACCATTTCCCAATTGCTCTATGATTTGCTCTTGAGCCTGAATTATAGCTTGAAGAGCTGCAATTTGGATGTCTGTTCCACTGATGTCGTAGTACTGCCTAACATTTTTAATCATTTAGTATTTTTTTTTGTTTTTTTTTCAACAAGTGCAATAATCTTATTCACAAGTCTTATTCCGATTTATCTATTCACTGTTACACAACAATGAAACACAAGTGCACATTACTAAACAAAAGTCTTAAGACTGACTTTTATTTATTATCCAAAATCTAAGCGAACCTTAAAAAATTAACTTATGGATATTTTTCCATAGTCAGCATACGAAGTTCAATAGCCATTGCAAAACACGACAACGGCAAGGTGAGGAAATTAAACGGGAATGCAAACACAATGTGTTAATGCAATGAACTTCGTATGCTGACCGGTGGAAAATTCGTTAGTCAGGTGAATGCCCGGCGTAACTCGCGCGAGGAGATCGGATGTGGTAACACTAGCGGCGATAAAATATTGTCCGGCGATTCCCCAACGACGTCTGGGAGCGTATCATTACGTTTCTGCTTCCTAGTCCATATTTCAAGTTCTTAATATGGACTAGTTAATATTTTCCAAACTACTAGACACTGCCTATTGTCAACCCTTCTGGTTATTTGCTTCACAAGGAATAATGTTTGGTGTACGGGAATTCGGGATTGGAAGCATAAATCAGAAAGAATTAAACAACACAGTGGTCATACGGAATCATGTGCTGTGTATGAATTTTGGAAAAAATATGATACTTATACTATTGACAAGGAACTCGAAATTGAAATTCGCAAAGGTTTTCCGATATAATTCTTACCCTAGCCTGGAGTCAGGAAGGATACCATGGAAAGTTTCTGTCCTTTGTAGAGCTTGTCGCTCGATATGATCACATTTTGCGGCAAGTTTTGAATGCACAAAGTTTATAATAATTATTTTTAAATTTTTTATCAGTTTATTTTGTTTATAGTTATTTAATGTTGAATATGAGGACTTTTTTGAAATAGTATTTTTTTTCATGTTTTTAGGATCTAGAAGATATCTGAGTGCAACAATTCAGAATGAAATGATTGAGAGCTTGCGGACCGAACTCGAAACCCATCTGCAAGAACCCATTTATGCCATCATAATGGGTAGGACACAGTTTTACAATTTAGTCTTTATTGCTCAGATAAATTTTTGATGTAAAATTTTTCAATAATTTTTTACTTATAACTAGTTTAAATACATGATGATGATGATGATTATTATGATGTTTATGATGGCGAGAATGCTTCTAGTTTCTTAGTGTCAGCCCCGGTGATAGTGGGGTTGATTCTGCTTACTCTGGTCGAAATCGTCTATGAATCCTTCTTAATTTACTATACTATACCCCGGGTACATAATGGAAGGGACATAGATAGCGATTTTCAATATGTGGGCTACCTGTAATTATATTGATAATATTGTTGGAGTGGGAAGGGATTTTGCATAGCATCTTTGAGGACATCATCATGAGATTGGCATGTTTGCCGTGCCGTAAAGTATTTCATAACTATAGAAGTGACGGGTTTCTGGGTTTCGGTGCAGACCTGTGATGTAACGAAGTGGTTTTCGCTTGAAGATTTGAATTTTCTTCATTAGGCTTGGACTTTTCGTGAACCATATTGGGAAATAATATGTCACGATGGGACGGATTAGTTAGATTAGAGTTTGGTTCTTGTATCCAAACCGTTCCTTATTCTCATCAGTGGGAGGATTAGGGATAGCGCATGGTTGGCCTTTTCTAGAGTGGCTGTCGCAAAAATGCGATTTCGATTTGGACGAGGCAAGTTAAGCTTTAGCAGAGACCAAAGCAAAGTTGCAAACTTATAGAAATGATTTCGAACTCTTCAAGTGCAAATACAAGTGAAACTGCAAGAAAATAAGCTATTTATATCCGCTTTCAAGGAAGAAGGCAAAGGAGAGTTAAAAAAAAATGTATAATGTACTAGAAACATTAATAGCTGAATTAAATACACGTTTTACTGGTATGAGTGCAGTTTGCCCAATATTCGATTTTTAAGACCAACATTTTTGTTACATGTTGATGAAGCAACTTTATAACAAAAGTCCACCACCACCCATTTTTACCTCAATTAACTCAAGCATGGACTGTTCACCAATTATATAAGGAAATAATGAGCAAATATGGAGTGCTAGAATGCCACCTAACGGTAGTCTATATAGCAATGTTATTATTCGTTACAATTTCTATCTTTTAGCTTTTTGAAAGCTCATTTAGAAATATTAGGGGCCAAAATTCGGCTTCGAATCGCTAATAGCAATTGATAACAAAAAACGCATCAAGCCTGGATTTGACCGAAGTCATTGATAATTGGATCTTTACTTTTGCGTTTTATTGCCCAATACCTACTCCAGGCAATATGTTGTTCCTATTTAATATTTTTATTAACTGCCCTGCAGTTCACGAACTAGAGTTGGTGACAAAGCAGCTTAGCATTTTTAAAGTATTCGTATGTTGAATATTTTTACTTGATTAAACATAACCAATTTAGATAGCTGTGGGGCCCCACTTTTTGATTACCATGAGTTACATGAGTAAACAAACGTAGGAATCAAACCACAGCGTTATTGTACAGACTGTACTAATCCAGACCAATCGCTGGCATCACAACAAAATAAAACAAAAGCTGAAGAACAAAATTATTACCAAATTAAGCGGCAGCATGATTTTTTTCCTCCGTTTCAAGCTATTATATATCAAGCATGGCAAGCCAAGCTACGCTCGGCACTGAACGCTCTTTTTTTATGCTTGTTGTTTTTGTTTTCTGCACCAAAAAAAATGGAAGAACGGATCGAAGCAGACCCAAGCCAACAACATGCTGTTATGCTAGTTTGTCCATGAATTTTGTTTTTCTTTTCTCTTCCATGATATCAATTTTTTCTGTTTGCTTTAAGCGTCTGCTAGTTGTAATGTTAAGTACTTTTAGACCTAAGACTTACTTGATTGACGTTTTTTTGTTGTGTGCGAGAGGCCAAATGTTTATACGATCGTGTTCGAGTGTGTGTTGTGTTTTCAAGAATCGCGGCGAATTAGTCGTGTACATTTTCCACGAGTTTGCATTGTGTGTGAGTCTTCAGTGCGTGAATGTTGCTGGCAGTGGGAACGTACTGCCAGGTGAATGCGTTGATGCTGATAACGCTGCGTCTTATCGTTGAGTGAATGATTATGTTTGGAATGTTGCTGTAACTCTTCTATAGCCGATAGGGACTGCTTGTGAAATATTGCATGAGATGTGTTGAGTTATTTAATTTTGATTTGAATATATATGGATTGTTTTAATTGTTTGATATAAATGCTTTTACCTGTGTAGTTTGATCACGGTTTCTTGGTTACTGCTGTTCATTTTGCTGTTCATACAACATGGAAATGTGCGGTAACCCAAATTGAACCGAAAACTCCAACGCTGACTGGATTCTCTGCAACGGTCTATATGGAAAATCTTTTCACGCCCCCTGCACTGGATTAGGCAGAAGATCCGTCACTAGTCTAAGGGAATTCGCAGCCAACTATTTGTTCTTTTGTGTTGCCTGTAAAGTAATCTCGCACTCAGATGTGCTGGAAGCGATTAAGTTACTAAGCGAAGCAACCAATCGTGCCCTAGCTGAAAATAAATTCCTCCTAAAAACACGAAGACTTAATAAAGGCTGTCGACGATTTTAGCACCTCTATCGAATGGACCAACAACTCCAACAACTCCAGATTCCGGAATATTTAAAAACACCTCCTTACTCTCACCCAACCACTAACCACTCCTGAACCATTGATAAGAAATAACTGTGAACGCGACATCAAATCGACCATCGAATATTAATTTAAATCACATAGTCCACATTCAATTCAACAATGTCTGGATTTCTTGCGGTCCGACCTCTATATTTACTTTCAAAACTCCTCCGAACAAGCACATCTCCCCCACCGGCCTGAATCTGACCCACTGTTAATCGAACTCTCACACAAAGTCGGGGTGATTAGTAAAGAACTTATCTCGTCCCACATAGATATCGCAGAAGCTTTCGATGAAATAAAAAACATTACACAGAAATTTTAGTGTTTAAATCTTGAACCGCACTCCACACATAAATATTACAACACATCAATCCTCGCCGAATTAACCGCAGCCAATTCTCCTCCATGTGCCGATTCACCTACTATCCTCGCTCTCGACGATATCGTTCCATTTTAACTTCGCTGCTTCCAGTAAACCTTTGATTTCGTTGTGAGCTCCTACGAAATTGGTGCCATGATCATTATAAACGTTTGAGGATCTCGACAGGGCCCGCATAATCAACGCCTGTATGCTCAAATGGGCGCGATACGCCTACCCGCGGAGCTGGCAGGTTGCTCATAATCTGTTGGGCTGCCTGTGCCTTGTGTCGAAAACTGATTAACGCTGGTTTTCATTCGTAGGATCCAGTACTTTTTTCGTAAAAGAGGGACTATTTCTTGAAGACATCCATGAAAAGTTTTATGATGTGCGTAACGAATCAACAGTTTCGTGAAATGATGACTTGGAAAAAATAACGTTTAACAGAAGCCATTTTATACCCAGTGCTTTAATGTGTTCGGAAGAAGCTATGAGTAAGGAAAAGTCAACCTCCCAACGTCCATTTACGAACATGGAATCCTTCACACGCTAATAAATTCTTTACTTGATCCAGCTTCGCAAATGCTTCTGATGTCGTGTCAGCTTCAAAACGATTCGCAACATGGTTGTCGTGCTAGACTCTTTAAAAACTGCATATTGTGGCACAAGATAATGGTGTGGATTATTATTAATTTCGTGTGCAGGTATGTCTACTTCTTTCATTTGATTTAGTCGTATATATTCGTTCATGCAATTTTTGTATTCTGTGTGTAGTGTGGGATTATTTTGAAATCGCTTTTCGTGTTGAGGGAACCTAAGCAGGGCGCCTCCTCTCGAGGATCCAAGCACAGGTAACGTCAATCTTTCAAGCGCTGTGTGTTGGAACTGAAATGCTCTTCTGCGGCTATATCCTCAGCTGTTTGATATATCTTTTAGGGTGCTTCTTCTAGTTTCTAAAACTTTTGCAGTTGTTTGTCTATATCAACCATTTGGATAAAGCTCCTTACGGCGTTTCGCTCTCGCGGTACCTTGCCTAAGAGGATCCAGCCGAGTTGTGTCCTTTGCGCGATGGGCTATGTTAGCTCTTGCCCGCAAAGAAGTTCTGGGAGTTAATCTCCAGTAGACGTCGCTTCCTAAAAGCAATTCTGTTGGCCCGGGTTCGTAAAACTTCGGATCAGCTTGGAAGTTCCAAGTGAGAATATAACTCAGTGCATCAGACCTTTTCCAGTACGTGAATGGTGCAAGTATCCGTCCTGTCAAGTCAGAAGCTGAGATGCAGGTGTTGTATGATGATCGTTTAGCAATTTGGGTAAAAAAAGATTGTAAAGCGCAATGATTATAGGCCCAACGCCAAAAAGCCATATTGTGAATTGTCGGTATTTGAACAATCATCGAAAGCAAATGTACGTGTGCTGTTGCAGGGGTTTAATGCTTTTGAGATGGAGCCCGAAGATGACGTTACAACGCATATCTCAACATTAGTAAATTTAACCAGACAACTGCGGGACATCGGGGAAGAGAATACGGAAAGCATGGTAATCACAAAAATTTTGATGACACTACCGGAAAGCTTTAAGCATTTGTTTTCGGCATGGGAATCGACGGGCAAATATCAGCAGACTTTGGAGATTTTGACATCACGCTTAGTTATGGAGGAAACACGAATGCTTTTATGCCCAATTCCAAGCTCCAGTACTTCAACTTTAATGGCAAAACGAAGAAATTGGAGAGTTCAGAAGCCCAAAGGCAAAGCTTACAAACCGGGCAAGTGTTTTAGGTGCAATGAGGTGGGACATTGGAAGAGAGATTGTCCCAAAAAACTCATCGACCAAAGCATGACTGAAGGCAGAGATCGAACACGCACGAGATATGCACTAATGTGCAATGCTGAAAGTAATCGGAATGGAATTAATGCGAGGACTGGAAGCAGAGGCAAGGGAGTAAAGGCGAAGTATGTGACTTTGGCAAAGGTTGACCATCTGAGGACTGGAAGTACAGACGAGACATGGGCGGCAAGAAAATTGCCTTTAGCAGAGCTTGATCGTTTGAGGACTGGACGTACAGACGAGGCACTACCTGCAAGAAATTTGCCTTTAGCAGAGCTTGATCGTTTTAGGGCTGGAAGTACAGACGAGGCACGGGCGGAAAGAAAATTGTCTTTAACAGCTGATGATCGTTTGAAGACTGGAAGTGCAAGCGATTAAAGAGGAAGTGAAATAAGTGAGTGCAAAGCATTAATGGTCACTGATAATGTAACTAGTGTAAGCTGGTATCTAGATTCAGGGCCCAGCGATCATATGACCTATCGAAAGGATTGGTTTAAAAATTATAAAGAAATGTCTCGTGCCGATTGAAATTAGGGTTGCTTGTGGTCACAAAATACTAGCCCTAGGTATGGGAGTCAATATTAATATATTGACTTTCCATGGTGATATTTGGTTTGAAAAATATCTATCCAATGTCTTATAAGTGCCCAAGATTTCAGTTCATCTTTTTTCTCAGGGTCGGGTCTTGGATACAGGGTTCAGATTTGAGTCTGATAAGTTGAGATGCATGTTCGTTAAGGAAAACGGAACTGTCGTGGCAGTGGGAGAACGTGAGGCGCAGCTTTTTAGAATGTGTTTTCGGGTCCAGATTTCAGACAGGGCGATGGCAAATTTGGTGACTACCGACACATTGCCATTAAAGGAATGGCATGAAAGAATGGCACATCAGAATGTAAAAAAGGTATGTGCTCATTTGAAAGAAAGTAACATTAAATTCTTAGATGACCAAGATTTTTCGTGCGATGCATGCATCTATGGAAAATTTCAAAGATTGCCTTTCTCAAAAAGTTCCTTTAAAGCAAGTCAACCTTGTGAACTTGTCCATATCGATGTATGTGGTCCGATGGAAGAAGCATCGCTAGGAGGTGCAAAATATTTCATTCTTTTTGAGGATCACTTTTAGCACTTCGAAGTCGTTTATTTTCTAAAAAAAAAGTCGGATGTATGCAGTTTCATTGCAAGTTTCTTATATACTGCTTTTAGAGAAAGTCGACAAACAGTGAAGAAAATTCGCACTGATAATGGGTTGGAATTTATCAACGAATCTGTTAAATTGCTCCCTAGAGAACGCTTGATTCGTCCTGAAACCAGCGTTGCATTTACCCCAGTGCAAAATGGTAGAATTGAACGAGAAAACCGTACAGTGGTCGAAGCAAAGCGAAAGGTCGAGATAAGTAGTAGTAGTACTAGTTCATTTTATGAGTTTTTGTAAATACTTTACAACAATTCAAAATTTGAGTTTGAAAATATTACAATAGATTCATTTTGTTATATATATGTTATATATAAAAATAAATAAAGTTCTCTTACACATATAAAACTTTAACAAAGCAATCTAAATACAATTTTTTTACATAATTCTATGCATTTTTTTTGAAACTTTTAAAATTTGTCTCTGTCTTGACATCATTTGGCAAAGCATTATATAGAGTTAGTCCTTTGTATAAAAATGACTTCTGGCCCCTTGTTGTGCTCTGGAAACGCACTCTGAAATCGTCTTCAGTACGCAGCTGGTACAGTTGCACTTCTTTCACTCTCCTGATTTCTCCAGTTATAAGGTTTGGCCGCACTCCATTCTTAACTTTATATTCCTCTAATAAAGTACTTAGTTCCAACTTCTAGCGCACGCCTAACCATTTTAAGGCGTCCAACATCATTCTTATCGGTGTGTATCGCATGCCCTTGTTTTGGAGTTTTTGTAGTCTCTCCAGTTGTCCCTGCTTACAGCAAGCATATAAAATTGTCACGCAGTAGTCAAAGTGCGGTTTAATGATAGTGTTGTATATAATAATTGCTGTCAGATCGTTGACTTTCTTTCTTATAAATTTAAAGAAAGCAATTTTTTGGCTATTTTCTGTCTCTTCATTATGTTCATTAAAGTTTAATTCTTTATCCACATCCATTCCCAGATATTTAATGTTTGTTACCTTATCTATAGCCTTTCCATTTATTTCTATGTCTTTCCCATTATTTGAGGATACTTTCATCAATTTTGTCTTTTCTTCGTTCAATTTTAATTTATTAATTTGTAGCCATATGATCAGATGATCTATGTCTCTCTTTAATTTGGCAATACAATCTTCTTCGTCTTTTTCCTCGGCATATACCATTGTATCATCTGCGTATAACACGATCTTACTATCTTTTATTATGGCTGGCATATCATTTATATATATTATAAAGAGTAGTGCTCCTAAGATTGACCCTTGTGGCACGCCTAATTCAATTGAGGCACACTGAGATACTCCTTTATTCACTTTGGTTCTTTGTGTTCTGCTTTTTAGGAAAAAGTTATACCGTATTTTTTCAGTTTTTTAATATTATTGACTGGTTAATGGTTTCAAATGCTCTTTTAAAATAAAGGAACATTGCAATTATTTTCTTCTTGCCTCTGCCTTTCCATTCACCCACCACATAATTTACAGCTGCTTCACATGAGTGGTTTTTCCGAAAACCAAATTGAGAATCTAATAAAATTTGATTTTCTTTTAAATACTTCACAATCTGTTGCTTAACAACTGTTTCAATAATTTTTTCTAGAGTGTGTAGGGTGTTTGCGCGTCGAAAGTTTTCACACTTATTTGTATTCCTAACTTTTTCAACTGGTGTTATGATAGAATCTTTCCAAGTCCTCGGAAATTCCCCGACTAACAGTGATGTGTTGATGTCTTTCAGTAGAGCGACGCCTAAAATATCCCAGTTGTCCAGGATTATCTCTGAACTTTTTTTTCAATGACTTGCAGATTCCTTTAAGCTCTATCAGTGTTATTTGTCGGAATTTGAATTCAGATGCAGTCAGCTCGATGTTGTTAACAAATTCTACTTCATCGTTGGAATCTCTTATTTCGTTTACGCTCTTTATAAAACATTCGTTAAATCGGTTTGCCATTTCTGTTTTCAAAAATCACATTTTCAATCTTTGTTTTTCTTTGTTTCATTCCACATTTGTTTCTCTTCTGTGGTACGACTAATTTTCTTATTAATATACTATATGTGTTTTTTGCTTCATTTATCTTCATTTTGTAAAGATTTCTGACTTTTTTATACTCGTTCCATTCCAGATCGTTATTTGTTTTATAAGCAATTTGGTACTTTCTTATTTTCTTGAGTTTCAAAACATTTAATTCCTTGCTATACCAGTTCTTTTTTATATTGTTATTTTCTTCTATTGTTTTTTGTAATTAATTTTGATGCTACTTCTCTCAACGTAACATCGATCTGTTTTGCATTTTCATGTATTTTCTTTGTCGTGTCATATCTTAGATCTGTTGTCATCAGTTGGTGTCTAAACTTTTCTTTTTGGTACTTGAAAATTTCGATCTCATCGCTTTCTTTCTCTCCTGTCCCATTTTCTGGGTTTATTACGATTTCAATCGTTTCATGATCCGAAATCTTTTCATCTTCTTTGGCTTTGACAATTAAGTTTTCCATGTTCGTTATGACATAATCAAAATTTGTTCTTGATGTGTTCGTTATTCTCGAATATTCCTCCATTTTTTGTACTAGACAATTGTCATTTAAAAGTCTTCCCATTTCCCGTTTGTACGTGTCATTGTTGCACCAATTAATGTTAAAGTCTCCAGCGATAACTATGTTTTTGGCCGATTCTGTTATTGTTTCAATGTTGTCGTTAAAAAATTCACAGTACTCCACTTCCGAGTGACTTGGCAATCTGTAAATAGCAACGAATATCTTTTCTACTCCTCTGCATTTAACATGGCAAGCTAGCAACTCTCTTTATGTTAGAAACAGTCTATTTATCCCGAATATATATCGTAACGCCACCTATTCGAGGTGATTCAGATAAGCAGAATACTGTGTTGTATCCATCTATATCTATACCACTTATTTGAGAATCGTCTGTAAGATGTGTCTCTGATAAGACAATAAACTCGTATTTGTAGGTGCTCGCTAGTAATTCCAGTTCATCAAAATTATTTCTCAGGCCTTGGATGTTTGCGTAAACTCATTTTATCAAGCTTGATTGATAATATCCAAGTCGTTTCTTTTTTACCTCTAGTTTGTTTAGGAACACAGGACACATTTTACTTAGAGTTGGATACTGATCATCTAGTCCCAATTTCAGTTTTTCATTGACACGCATACAGTTAACACATTTTATTACATCTTCATTTCTGCACTCACTAGTTTTATGGTTTTGTAAACAATTTGAACATGTTTCATATGTTCTCTTACACTCAGAAGCTTTATGGTTGAAACCTTTACACACCTCATAACTTCGACACCATCGAAAACTTTGCATCTCTCCCATCCCAAATTCAGTTTTTCTGCTTCCAAAATTTTCGCAAAAGAATCAGCGTCGATTTCTATGATCGCAAAGTAGTTTCTTACATTGTTTTTCTTCTTCCCAAAATATTTTATAAGTTTTAGTTCACTCTTTGTTATTACACTATTTTGTTTTTTCAACATTTAATTAATTTCATTTTCGTTATTTTTAAATTTCATATTTGATATAACTATTCCTGGGTTTATTTTATTTGGAACTTGTATATCATTTTTTTCTCCTATATTTGCTTCTATAGCTCTTTTAATTTTATTTCTTTCATCCGAGTATTAAAGCCGAGTTTATTTTATTTTAAAACGTTTATTGATTTGAAGGTTTACAAAACTTAAGATTTTTACTTCCGTTGCTTTTAGTTTCAAAAATCCCAATGACAGCTCAATGTGAAGTTAGTCGGATTACAATGTGGTACACTAATATTTACTTTGGTGTACACTAATGTTCTTTTCTTTTAAAAGGCCACTTACAGTTCGGCCTCTCCTGACTGTCGTCCTCGGCATGGCATCACTTGCCGATATGTCGTCGTCAGAATTGTCGTCGTCGTTCTCTTCGATTCCCTCCATTCCATCCAAATCAGGCGGGGATTGGCACCATGGCTTTATCATATGCGATACGTATACAGAAGAAAATTTTCGGCTGGCCTGTTGTGCTCCATCTATATCTTCCACCAAATAGCGATCGTTGTCCAATACTTTAGATATGCGATATGGACCCTTATACTTCGGTTCCAATTTCCTAGACGAACCTGTGGAGACGGGTTCATGTTCCACAACTACTAAGTCATTTTCCTCGTACTGTGTGGTTTCTGCATGTTTTCGGTCAAATCTGTCTTTCCATTTTGCACGTTCTTTATTGATGTTTTCGAGTGCTTGTTGTCGCTTATCGGTAACATCAGCCAAGGGATCATTAACATCGTTCTGCTTGTCCTCCGTTTGCACTGCTCTGATGAGTTGATTCTGTGTTATGTCCAATAGATTAAAATTAAATACAACAAGATTTGGGCTTAGCCCAGTCGTTGCGTTCTTCTGCGAATTTATGCTGTACTGGATGTTTCGTAGACACTCATCCCAGCTGTGGTCCTTTTCCACTGTTGTCCTCAAGCATGCCAGAACCGTTCTGTTGACGCGTTCGGCCTGACCATTTGCTCTGGGAGTACGGACAGCTGTTTTGATATGTTGTACGCTGTGTTTTTCGCAATATGCCGTGAATGATCTTGACGTGAAGGCAGTTCCCCGATCCGTTATGATACGACTTGGAAGACCAAAATATGATGAAACTTCTGAGAGCGCTCGCAAGACTGGTAAAGTTTTCGTTGTCCTAGTGGGTTTCAATATTACATATTTACTGAAAGAATCAACGATTGTTAGTATATATTGATTAAAATTTTTACTTTTCAAAAATGGTCCCAGATGGTCTAAATGCAGAACTCTAAAAGGAATAGGTGTTACATCTGCAAGATGAAGTCGTCCTTCGGTTTTACCTCCTGCACACTTATAGCAACAGGATACGCATGCACTTATGTACTCCTTTACGTATTTGCGCATTTTGGGAAACCAAAAGTGTTTTCGGAGGCGATCCACAGTTTTATCCATTCCAAAATGCCCCATCTCGTCACGGTAAGAACAAACAATACGCCATCGCGTGTGACATTCGCGAGCCCGATCTGTGAACAAACTCACAGTCAAACTCCAAAAGTTTAAGCCACCAGCGAGCTACTCGACGATTTAGTTCCTTCTTTAGCTTTGTTGTCGTTATGGCACAGTCCGTTACAACACCAAAAGGCTTTCCCAACAAGTACACACGTAGTCGCTCCAACGTTTCTACTACGGCCAACACCTCCAACTCGAAACTCGGATAGTTTTGCTCAGTATCGTTGCAATGTCGGCTAAAATAAAATACTGGTTGCCAATTCTTACCATCCTTGGACTGTAACAAAACTCCTGCTAAACCAATATGACTTGCGTCCGTATGAACTTCGTGCTTCGCATCAAATCAATAAGGTGCAAGAACGGGTTCGTTTGTCAATTTTCCCTTTATGTTCTCGAAAGCACTTTCTAGTTCATTTGTCCAATTAAACACTTGTTCTTTTCGAAGTAATGTCGTCAACGGTTTTGCCAAAGTCGAGTAATTTTTAACAAATTTTCTAAAGAAATTTGCTAAGCCTAAGAATCGCTTCACGTCTGTAACATTCTGCGGTTTGGGAAACATTTGTATCGCTTGAACCTTGCGTTTTCCAGGTGTGATACCGCTAGCATTAACCTTATGGCCAAGAAACTCGATCTCATTTTGCAAAAACGAACATTTTTCGAGTCTCAGCGTTAAACCGTATTTGCAAATACATTTTAAGAACACGTTGAGAGTTTCGAGACCTTCTTTTACCGTTTTGCTAGGAATCACGATATCGTCGATGTAACAAGCAATTTTCGTAGAACTGATTTCGTCTTGAAGTTTATTCATTGTCTTCTGAAAAACAGCAGGGGCGTTCACCAAACCAAATGGCATTCTGTTATACTCATAGTGACCGTCTGTTGTTACAAATGCCGTAAATTTCTTTGACTCTTCCTCAATTTCGATTTGGTGGTACCCCATTCGCAGATCCAGCTTCGTAAAGAACTTATTTCCCGCTAGTATCACAAAAAGTTCGTCGATATGCGGCATAGGAAAAGGTTGCTTTAATGTGATCTTATTCAAACACCTATAATCCACGCAGGGACGTAACTCACCGTTTGCCTTTTCTACCAAGACAATCGGAGAACCATATTCGGAATGAGATCGTCGAATGATGCCGTTTGCCAATAAATCTTCAATTATTTGGCCTAACTTTTCCCTCTTAGGGAATGCAACTCGATATGGTTTCAGATTGATTGGTTGATTGTTCGTTAACTTTATCTCCATTTTAACCAAATAGCATTTGCCTAGCTCGTTGGTCGTTTCCGAAAAACAGCATCTATTTTTTTTAAGTAGTTGTTTCAATTCTTCTTTTTCATTTGCAGTTACCAATTCTCCTGTTTTTACTTTCTCGGTAAACAATCTGACCCCTCTGTAACCACACGATGCCCTGACCTGCACAACACGTCTCGGCCCAGCAAAATATTTTCGGGTATATGAGTATCTTTTACTATCAGTAAGTCAGTAATGTATTCCTTTTCATCAATTTTTACGACCTTTCTCAATTTCCTTTCTGCAATAAATCTACCACCAGCAAAACCAACGAGTTCTGTATTACACGGTATCTGATTGTCATGATATTTCACAAAACTCTCTCTCGCTAATGAGGAGGTACTTCCGGGATCAATAAAAGCATGCATAATAATTCCATCAACTACGACTGTTTTTATTGCTGGTTTTGATTCCATTCCAGACTCACCTTGAATTTTATTAATTTCTGCTGTCTTTGTATTAGATTCCGTGATGATATTTTCGTTCTTGTTGGGTTGATGTGTTGTGATTTGATTTACATTTGATCGCGTTGGCATTACAGATGAAGAACTAGTAGCTCGAACTTTGTCGGGGCAGTTTTCGGACTTGTGATTAGTGCGTTGACAGATGTTACATCGTTGGCGACGTTGAGGTTCTGAACAATTCACGGACATATGTCCAGGTTTGTTGCAGTTGTAACAAACTATCGTCCTTTTCTTGTTGTCTGCAGCGCTGACAGGAGTTGGTGGTATTGCATAACCCCGCGGTTGAACGAAAAAACTCCTTTCCACCGCCTTTTAATTTTTTTAACAATAAATCGCTGCACGGCAATTAACAATTCACTGCAAGTCGAAAAAGATATTAGTGGTAGTTGTTTGTTTAAATCAGTATCCAAAATTCCTCGCAGTAAATACTTAATGGTTGACTTTTCTGATA
Organism: Orthonevra nobilis; assembly: GCA_963555765.1. Lineage (NCBI taxonomy): Eukaryota > Metazoa > Arthropoda > Insecta > Diptera > Syrphidae > Orthonevra > Orthonevra nobilis. Next base: position 66,823,735 of record OY743226.1, on the reverse strand, counting down.
AATTTGCTCTCCGACTCAGGGACAGTATTGTATAATAATAGTCTTCAAACGAATCACGACCATTCCATTTGGTTTCGGCGATCTCAAAATGAATGTCCGCAATATCAAAAGAATGAGGAAAATCTTTAAGGAAATTCATGGCGAATTCGTCCTAAGTTCTGAAGACAACAGAATGACCATCTATATACCTCACGGGCACGTTGTAGTTCCTTCTCCAGTTCACGGATTCGGTTTTCTTTTTCCTTTTCGTAGAATTGGTGTGAGACGCCAAACGTTCTAGTAGGTCGTTCTTAGAACCGTTCGTTGGCAATCCCATACTGCTGCATCGTTTCTTTAATTGTTTTTGTGTTAAATCGTCGTACTCGTCGAAATCCATACTGCAGAAGTTATCCCACTTCTGATATTAATAAAGCCGAGTTTATTTTATTTTAAAACGTTTATTGATTTTAAGGTTTACAAAACTTAAGATTTTTTCTTCCGTTGCTTTTAGTTTCAAAAATCCCAATGACAGCTCAATGTGAAGTTAGTCGGATTACAATGTGGTACACTAATATTTACTTTGGTGTACACTAATATTCTTTTCTTTTAAAAGGCCACTTACACGAGCCTTGACTTTCTACAATAATTATTCCACTATGTGTCCCCTCTATATTAGATATTTTCAAATTTTTGGATTAACTCTATTGCTCAAATCCTCCCTTGTTTTCGCTACGCTTTGTTTTTCTTTCGGTTTTAATTTCAATGGCAACTCTTTACGCATTGTTGGCAGCGCCTTTTTTTGGAAATGGTCATTCGAACTTTTGGCAACGTCTGCAAATGTCAACAATTTTTTTCACCTCGTAACAGACATTTACACTGCTCGCCTTTAGTTCTTTACAAATGCCCTCGCCGTCCTTTATGAAATTCTCTGCAACATTACACGATACTTTTTTCACAAATTTCTTGGCTTTTTTCATTTCTCCGAACCGTTTTATGTGTCGTGATTCTATTGCCTCTAATAGCTCCTATATTTCATTCTCATTTTGTTTAAGTGAATTCTTAAAATCCTCCTTATACAACTTTAAGTACTGTGTATTTTGATCAACACTTTTTTGCATTTCGCGCACAATGTCATCCACGTTATCTATATACAGCATACACTCATCACACATGAATTTGACCATATTATTTGAAGTTAGAATTACACTAGAGTATTCATCTAACCCCGAACATTTAATGTTGTTATGAAATATTTTACCGCACACCCCTTTACATCGAACTCCCGTTTCGCCACATTTGGACATGTCTTTTATAGTTTTTTTTTATTGTTATGGTTAACCACACACCAAAGGAATGGTCAATCCTCAATTTACAAATTAAAATACTAATAACTTCGAAAAAATTTAAAACAATCGCACTGCTTAAAAATCCTTCACTTGTCACAATAAAGGTTAACTTAACGAGATCGTCAGAGACATCACATTTATTGAACATCATGGTCAACGGAAACAGGCTGCGGATACTGGCTTGGAGGAATCATCAAACACAGGTGTTTTTCTTGTAAGCGAAAATGAAGAATTACCAGCACAAAGTGAGTCTGAAAATGCAGGAGAGCAGAATGACCTTGATCAGAGCATAAGTGTACGATCGGACGAAGAGGATTACCAATCTGCTGCTGATTCAGATAACCATGATTCTAACGTATCTCTTCCTCTGAAGTACCGATTACGCAAAGGAAAGCAGTCTGCACCTCGTTCATGCAATTTTATGGAAAAACACGCTTTTTATATGCAGGAAAAACCACAATGTTTCGAAGAAACTATTTCCTGCGAGGAAAAAGCACAGTGGAAGGAGGCAATGGCGGAGGAAATTGAAAGCCTTCACAAAAATCATACATGGGATCTTGTATCTCGACCAGAAGGAAGGAGGATTATTGGCAGCAAATGGGTGTACAAGCTAAAGAATGTGGGGGCTTGTAAGCAAAGGTATAAAGCGAGCATGGTTGCTCAGGGTTATACCCAAGAATACGGAATTGATTACGAAGAGACTTTTAGTCCGGTGGCAAGGTTCACTTCCATTCGTTCGATTTTTGCCAAAGCAGCTAACGAAGGACCTGTTTTGTCGCAGTTTGATGTGAAAACTTAATTTTTACGTGGTGATCTAACGGAAGAAATTTACATGTATCAACCAAAAGGGTTCGGTGATGGCACAAACAAGGTTTGTAGGCTGCGGGAAAGTTTATATGGACTGAAGCAGGCGTCGCGTTGTTGGAATCAGAAACTGACTAGAGTTCTCAAAGATTTTAATTTGAAACCAAGTAAAATGGATCCTTGCATTTTTTTATCGGCGGATAATACATCCAGAATTATACTTGCTGTTTATATCGATGATGGACTGATAGCTACGAAGACTAGAGGTAATGCAACTCAGTTCGTAAGTTTTTTGCAAAGACAGTTTGAAGTTACGATTACTTTTTGGGGATGGAAATCTCAATAAACCTCAGAGGTGAATTCCATGTGAGCCAATCGCATTATTACATTGACCGGCTATTACAACCGTTTCACATTAATTACTCGAAACCAATGTCAACTTCAATGGAAAATGCATTATTTGCGGAATCGTTGTCTTCAGGAGCTGTCAAATTTCCCTATCGAGAGGCAGTTGGGTCTTTAATGTTTTTGGCGTTGGCGACTCGACCGGATATCGCATTTGCGGTAGGAGTAGTCTCTCGATACCTGGAGGCGCCAAACGAAGATCATATAAACGCTGTCAAGAGAATCCTGAATTATATCAGAGCGACCAGACTATTGGGTATATTGTTTAAATAGGTTAAATATTTTTCTTTGGTCTGTTTCAGTGACGTTGATTATGCAGGCGATCATGGAACAAGGCGCTCTACCACTGGGTTAATTTTCTTTCTCGGTAATGGGCCATTATCATGATCACTTCAAAGACAGAAATGTGTTTCCCTCTCGACCACCGAGTCAGAGTACGTGGCAGCTTCACAGGCAGTAAAAGAGATGGTATGGCTACAGCAACTACTCTCTGAGATGGTTCCAACTGGAATTGGTGATACTGTGTTAAATATGGACAACCACGGAGCGATCCGACTTGTTAAAAATTCAGAGTTCCACAAGCGAACTTTACATATAGACGTTCGTAACCACTTCATCCGTGAACGATATGAAAGAGGTGAATTTTATTTAACTTTTGTTCCATTTGAACAACAAAAGGGAGACATTTTAACAAAATCTCTATATAAAGAAAAATTTTAAAATTTAAGAATGCTTATTGGAATTGAAAATAAAGAATACTTAAGTTAACTGAATTTTAACAAAAAACTGTTAGTAATGTAAGAGATTCTACAATGCATGAAGCTATTCATCCACCCCCTTAGTCCGTGCACCTGCATGTTCGATAATCATATGATGCAGAGCTTTATTACGTACAAATCGCATGACATCACCGTATTGGACCTATATACTTAATTGTATATATTTAAGCCTTTTTGAAAGCCGTTCGAGGCCAGTCTTAATAAAGCGTTCAAATCCTTACCACATAGTTCTCTTCATTCGCTCTACTCGTGTTACAGTAACTATGTAAATTTAATTATCTAAAAGTCGGAGTGTTAAGAATAATATAAAAATGAATTGTTATTTATATAAATAAATTGGCAACACTCTCTTCTCCTCTGAGAAGTTTATAGTATATTTTATATAAGGATAAGCATACGCTTATTTAATAAAATGGTCAGTCTCGTATCAGTTCAGCGATGACAGCGCAAGCAGACACACAGGCAACAGGAAATAATAAAATCCTTTTAAAAAAATATTTTCCTAACAATTTGTCAGGTCAGGTAAAAGTTTTTTTCAAAGCATTACCTACCTCGCTTTGTCGGCTAACTGCAAAAAAAAAATAAGCAAACCTCCCAGCAGCAATGAAAAAAATCAAGGACGGAGCAGCCAACCACGGGAGAGAGTTCATCGTTTCTATCCATGAGAAACTCTCCGACAAGCTAAGCTCAACAATATTTGAGCAAACCGAGGCAACCGAGAGTGAAGAGTCGGCGGAAAAAGAATCTTTCACCTTGGTCAAGGCAAAGAAAAGGAAAAAGTCGGACTCACCCAGTCCAACAGGTTTCACCTCAAAAAAAAAAAAAAAACGACAACAACCGCATCCACACCAGCAACAGCCGACAACAACCGTAACACACCAACACCATCAACCAAAAAGGCAACGAGCAACCCCAGCGTGGAACCAATGAAGAGAGCATCTGTAATGCCTCCAATGATTTGATTTGGCCTCAATGTTGCAGAACTAAGCAGACACACCAAGGGATTGGATGTGGTCTACAAAGTTCACAACATCAACTCCAACAAATCCGTCATAACGACCAAAACGACGGAAGGACACGAACGAATAAGGAACTACCTGAAGACGAGGAAGTTCCAATTCAACACTTTCACGCCCAAAGAAGACCGTAAGAACCTCTTGGTGCTATAAGGCATTCACTATAGCTATGAGCCAGAGGAAATCGCAGAGGAGCTGAAGTCAGAGGGAATTCCTGTCATTACAGTGAGCATCTGTTAGAGCCGAACCGACAAAAAGTTAAACAACTTTGTTGTCGAGGTGGAAAAGGGAGCAGATCTTCCGTCAATATATAGGAAAACTCTCCTAATGAACCAAAAGGTTCACTGGGAGAAACTTCAGACGCAGGGAATTACGCAATGCAAAAACTGCCTAAAGTTTGGTCACGTTGCTAGCAACTGCGGAATGGCGTACAGATGCGTCAAATGCAAAAACAGCCACGCACCCGGAACCTGCCCAAGGACAACTAAGGACAACCAAGGACGAAGAAGTATACTGCATCAATTGCCAAAAAAATGGACATCCGGCAAACTACCGTGGATGCCCAAAACATAAGGAGAGGGTCGCCGCAAAGTACAAAATGGCTCAGAAAAAGAAGGAGTAGCAGAAATTTGCCAAGGAATCCGTCTCCAAAACGATTGAAGCTGGACTCAGCTTTGCAAATGTTGCTGCCCTGGGTAAAAGGAAAGTCAACAATCCTATCAAAACAACACAGCCCGCAAAAACCGCCGTAGGAACCACCACTTCACCCGCAACCAGGAAGGCAGCACCATCGCCGTCGCCCTCACACAATATCTTTGACGATACCGAACACTTGTTTGATACAGACTTACTAAACCTCGTTCAGAAGGCAAGGAAGGTTGTACCAAACAACTACGGAAGTCTGGATGATAAGGCTAAAACATTGATATTGGATAAACTTATTTGCGAACTATGCATCTTAGAAAATGGCTAAGTATCATAACATACAATGTTAATTCGATTTATTCATTAGAAAAAAGGTCTTCCTTGGCCATGTTTCTCAAGGCAAAGAAGCCCGATATTTTGTGTTTACAGGAAACCAACTTCACACCCAGGAATCGATTCCAGAAGGATGGATACAACATTTATCGGGAGGACAAAAATGACGGAAGGAGAGGCGCAGCCCTTCTCATAAGGGATAACCTAAAATCTACGAAGCTGGAAATACGAGGACTAAGCTGCATTGAAGCCACAGCAGCCGTATTCAGATGCAACGATGGAGAAACCCTTCTTGTACTTACATTATACAACCACTGTAATGCAAGTAAAGAAAACATCAAGAAAGACCTCAGCATCATCAACGGCATCTCCAATTACAGTGTAATTGGCGGGGATTTCAACGCCAGACATACACTCTGGCATGACGACATTTGCTCACCCCAAGGATGCGTAATTGTCGAATGGTTGGATGAAAACGCCCATGTACAATCATGGGTAGTAGCTTCGCAACTACAAAAGAGGTACTCCCTCATCGCTTGACTTTTTCTTAGTAACATCAAATTTCATTAATCTACTTCCAGAGTTCCGGAATTTTACCTGTGAAGCCCACTTAAGTGATTCAGATCATCTGGCAGTTTAGTTGAGGGTCAAACCGAGTATGTCGATAATGACTATTCATCGTACACCAGACACGTACCTGGATCACAAAAAAGTAGACTGTAGGAAATTTGCACACGACGTCGAGAGCAACATCAACATACCGCCACAGGAAAGAAATCTCACCAACGCCGAAAATGACAGCACGATACAGGAACTAAAGGATGCGGTCCTAAATGCTATCGATGCCCAAAAAAAACCGAAGAGCAGCAAGGATCGTTATGCCCGCTTGCCACCCAACATCTAAGCCATCTACGCTCACCGACAGCGTCTCCGGAAGAAGCTGCAAAGGATTTTGCATAGAACATAGAACACAGTCAACGCCGAGTACAGGAGGAACAGTTGCTGTTCAGAAGAGCCGTGAAACATCACTCTGAGGAGCAATTCGTAAGACGCCTGGAGAAAATCAAGCCAGGACCGGACAGGTTCAAGCAAATCAATGCGATCGTTGGCAAATCCAACACGATACAAGAAAGTTTGAACAGCGGACAAGAAGTGGTTACCACGCTTACAGATAAGGCTGAAGCCTTCGCCGCGCACTTCGAAAGGAATTTCACCGACAGGCCACCGATGCACCTACCTGAGCTCCTAGAAGAAGTTGACGATGTAATCAACGCAGTTTTACTTGACCCCAGCACTGTGACAACGTTCAGCGGAGAAAATCTCGCATCAAACCCTGCTCCGGGTATTGGCGTTTTCACAAATGCCGAAGAAGTGGAGGACCTAATTTAGAGTGGAAACTCAAAAAAGTCTACAGATCCAGACCGCATTGCCAACTTTTTACTAAAAAAGTTGCCAAATGTAGCTATTCTACTTCTGGCTTCTTTAATAACTGCATCAACAATAGCTATTTTCCCAACTCCTGGAAAATTGCTAAAGTTGTTCCAGTTCCAAAAAAAAACTAATAGATCCAGCATTGACGGGTATAGGCCGATAGCGCTTCTCTGCTGTGTTGGGAAAGTGATGGAGTCAATATTGCTTCGCCAAATTATGGCAATTTGCTCGGGGAAGGGAATTCTCCCGAACCATCAATATGGTTTCCGGGCGAAACATTCAACCATCCATCCACTGCTGAAGCTGCATCATGATGTCACCCAAAGTCTTAATAAGAAGGAAATCTTAGTGGCTTGCCTGCTGGACATAGAAAAGGCCTTTGACAGTGACTGGATTAAGGGCCTCATCTACAAAATGAAGAAAATGGGATTTCCTCAGCATCTGGTAAAAATCCTCTTTAATTCACTAACAGAAAGATTCTTTTTCGTCCAGATACAGGATCAACTGTCAACATTACGAAGACTTCTTGGAGGAGTTCAACAAGGAGGAAAGATCTCTCCCATCCTTTTCAATATCCTAACAGCGGACCAGCCAGCCAACGACGCCCGAACAAAGACACTCCTCTACGCAGATGACTCCATCACATACGCTACGTCATTAGCCCCAGAAATAGCAGCCGCTAGGGCTACTACAAGAAATGGCGACTGAGAATCAACAGCAGCAAGACAGAGCTCATTTGCTTCAGACAACCGACCACAGCAACAAGAAGTATGAAAACTTTCGCACCAAATTACTGGTCTATAAGCAACTTATAAGACCAGTAATTACTTACGCCTTCCCAATTTGGTTTACGGTGCCGCCAACATCAATGAAAAAAATTGAGATCTTGGAAAGGAAAATCCTCAGATCGTGCACTGGACTCTGGAGGAATCTCAACACTTCAGCAACACAACGCTGTACGAAAGCGCAGGGATCACACCAATCAAGGAATACATGCTGCAGATGTCAAGAAAAATCATCGAAGGGTTAGCAAGCCACCCTTACGAAGAGATCAGGATCATCAGCAGACAAGAAATTGAGCCAGCCCACAGGTACCTAAGCACACGGCCAATCATCGATGAACACTTTCAAGAGATCATCGACTGGACCTCGTTCTACACGAAAGCCAACAAGAACTACTACAGAGGTTAAAGCCCTGTATAATATTTTAATTATTTTTCGTCTTTAAAGCAACTCCTTTAGTGTCAACTTTCATAATGTTTGGAAAAGTGAATATAAAATCAGTTATAGATTAAGCATATCATGTTCACAATTTTTGTAAAGAAAATTTAGTATTATATAAAATCACAACTGAAATACGTTGGGCCCTTTATGTTGAGCCAACAATATATAAGTTGTAGTTATAATTCTAGTTTTCAGTCAAAATTGTAAATATTAGACTAAAGTAAAAATAAATCTTAATCGTAATCGTATTTAATAAAAATGGCACAGTCCTTCTTTATTACCTTGAGCAGTCGGTCGTTTTATTTTTTCTATTAACTTAACAATAAATTTGAGTCAATGCTGAGGACATGGAAGAACAAATTGAGTAGACTGTTTTACGGGAACGAAGAAAACAATTACGCTGCCAGACACCCTGAACCAATCGATGAAGACGGCGCAGGCCAACAGGGTCTATTGAAGATAGCAATAACATATACTATATAAGCTTAAATCTAATGAAGCCCACTTTAGCTGCCGAACTTTTCAATGCAGCTGTAATGAGACAATAAAGCATTCAAGTTGAATGGAATCTCAGTATTGTTTGCCCAATCTTGAAGAAAGGAGACCATCTTAGCTGTGCCAATTATAGAGGCATCAATCTTTTCAACATCGCCCATAACACTTTTTCCGTCGTATCAGTTAACGTTTGAAACCGTTCGTCAACAACCTGATAGGTCCATATGAATGTGGCTTTCGACCAGAAAAGCCCATCATAGACTTAAAATGATCATATCGGCAGATCTTGGAAAAAACGCAAGCACAAACTTTTCATCAATGTCAAGGTTAGTTTTGGTTTCTGTTTCGTTTCTGTTTCTATTCAAGAAAAAAGGTGAATTGAATTGAATTTTATTGAGACTTTTTTTTCATTACATTTGTGTTTGTTCATTTTTGTTTTATTCTTACATCTACTTATACAGCGGCTATATTGTATGGCCTGCTTACTCTAGTTATATATTTTTTGTCGCCACTTCGCGTTCTTACTTGCAGTAGTGAGACTGCTCTTGCTCCCGGAGCGATATGTGTCGGTTGCTTTTGACTATATGTCATAACAAATATCTTAACCTAACTTTTTCTATTTTATAACTATTGGGAGAGAACTAAACCGGGCGTACACAAAGTGTATGAGTTGGTACTTCCTCCCTTGGCACTACTCAGCCTGAAAAATACTTAAAGAGTAAACGAGTTACACATATTTTCTTAATATTTTGAAGTAGAGTAGGATGACTCGATTGACAAACCAATATAAGATAAGGGATCACAATTTATGTTAAATGTTTACATTTTCAATCTGTCTGTAATTTCAATTTAAAAATATATTAATATTTAGGAACATCTGTTTTTAGCTATCACTTTATTTATTAACATCAGTTATGGCGAGTTAATGTACATGAAATAACAGAAAAAATTAAAAATGGCAATGAATGTTTGAATATTTTCAGTCTATTACAATAAAAAGAACGGTTTAATGGTGAATCGAACCACCAAGATTGGCGGATTGAGCACACATTTTAAAGGCAAGTTTTGTACTCCAATAATGTCATAATTTTTTAGTTGAATACGAAAATCAAGAAGTGAGAATTGAAATGACGGATGATTGTGAATCGAGGCAGAGAAGGTGTGGACTATCCGCGATTATGACCCGGAATGGCCTTTTGGTAAAATTCTGGTAGCGGTCCGTCTGGATCAAAATTAGTGTATATCTGCAGCACACAGGCGTCTTTCATTTTCCCAGTTCGTGTTAATCTGCGAGAGAGTATACTTTGTATAAGATCATTTCAATAAACAGAATAACGTTTGCTTCGTTATATGTATTTATGTATACTATATGTATTTATGTATTTATTATAATATCTTTTAGTTCTTGTTTTAAATTTTTTGCTAATGCATAGTCCTAGAATTTTCCTCTCAAGAGAGCCAAATCTGGCGGTCAAGTTAGGGGAAACGGAGAACCATACCGGGAAGGCGTAATTCATGATGGGGCGAATTAAGGTTATTTAAAGCAGCAGTTGTGTTCTGACTTGAAGTGATCTACAGTAAAACAGGGACATGAGGATGTTTGTTGCTAATCTGGATTTTTCAAGAGCGTAGTTTGCACGTTTATTGAGCTTCAGGAGGTAAGTGAAGTTTACTCCTAGGTACTTAATATTGTTCTTAGCTTGTATGGTGCAGTTGCCAAGCCTAAGATGTAGGTTTCTGCTTTCACTCACCACCCCTTGGACTTCCTTCCCGCTCGCGTTACGGAAGCAGATAAGTTCCGATTTTGAATTATTAATTTTAATGCTCCATGATTTGTAATAATCATCGATGATTTTGGGATGATTTTCTAGCGTGCGGAGGGCTCGAGTTGGGTAGGTATCATTTTGTATTGTATCGTCTGCATAGAGTAATGCTATTGATCCTGCATTGTCAGTCGTTGGGTATATGTGGGGAAAATCGTAAAGGAAGATATTGTATTAGGGCGGTCCGAGAATCGCACTTTGGGGGACACCCCTGTCGCAATTGGTAACATCGGATTTAGTGCCTTGAATCTGAACGAAGAAGGTTCGATTTGCAACGAAGCTATCAATAAGATGAAACATATGAGACGGAATATTTATATCAGATATTTTATAAAGGAGCCCTTCCCTCCATACGCTGTCAAATTCTTTCTCAACATCTAGAGCGCAAGCAACTGTGCACTTCTTATCCCTAATGTTGATTGTGATGTCATTGTGGAGTTGTGAAATGTTCCCTTCGGAAACCAAACTGATGATCAGGGATAAACTCTTTGGGTTGTCATCAGGAGAGAGGGGACTATCAAGGATTATCCTCTCTAAGATTTTCCCTACGTTTGAGAGGAGTGATATTGGGCGGAATTTATTGATGGTAAAATCATTGGACTTTTTAATAATAGGAATTAAACGAGCTTTTTCCATTCTGTAGGAAAATACCCATTATTTATGCAGTTATTTAGCAAGACGGTGATGTAGTTGACGGCAATCGGAGAAATTTTTTTAATAATGAAGTTAGAGAGACCATCTGGTCCGGAGGATCTTTTTGGTTTTAGTTTGTTGATGATCTTAGATACAATCAGATTGCTTGTGAAAATGTGCGGGGCCGTTGGGTTCAAGGAAGTATTGTAGTTGTTGAATAAGAAAATGTGAGGAGGCTTCAAGGACCTGAGTAGCTGGACGTTGCTGCAGACGCCATTTATGACTGCAGCAACGTCCAGTTTATAGTCGGGTACCCTTTCCCGGTATATCTCATTGAAGTGCCTTTCGAACCCTGAGACAATGTCGGTTTCATTTGTGAGTTGGATGTTGTCAATTACTAATTTATTACATGAGAATTTGTTTTTTTTAGCAATTACTCTGAATATGTCCATAAAAGCCTCAGGTCCCGGTTTGATCCGGCAGACTTGATCTCTGAACTGATTGTTTAGCCAGATCCTGATTTCATCTTGCATGGTTTTAAGGGGGAGCGAGATTTTATTGGAAAGTTCTCTATAATTGTTACTAACTCTACTATAGTTGTTGTGAAATATTTTTTTGAGTTTCTTTTACCAATGGTGTTTGAGTTTGAACATTCGTTCAATTTCTCGAGAGATGTTTTTGTATTTTTTATATGAGTGCACAGTTGTGCAGGTATTTCGTTCAATGGTGAGGATGATTGTCTCATGGAATTTTTTAATGAAATTGTCTATCTCCAATTTGTGAAGGCATGAAGTGTCTGGTGGTCTATGAACAGCTAATATGGCGTCTAAATCTTCTCGAAATAGACACCAGTCGTTGTCTTCGAAAGAAATACTAGATATGGGTCAATGGAGCAGGATTTCTTTTTTTCCAACATCAATATCTTATGTGATCGGACAATGGTCTAAGAAGGTAGAGACAGTTTTGATGTATAGTTCCCGTCCAGGAGGTTTATCCAGTGGTTCGAAACCAGAAAGTGGTCTAAACAGGAAGAGGCTCTGTAAAAGGAGGGTGATTGTGGTGTTATATTAGTATATATATCAGTTTTCAAAATTCCTGCCATTATTGTTGTATCTGCTGTCCCCCAAGTTAGGACTTCTGGCATTTAGATCGCACCCTAGTATGGTTCCGTCATATGAGCTGGATAGTAACTCTAGTCTTTGAAGTTCCTCTTTAAAAATATCAGCCGGGCAATCCGAAGGAAAGTAGATCGACCCTAGTAGTCTTTTGAAGTCGCTCTCATGATTGGTTTTTATATTGATTGATATGAAAATGCATGGACATAAGGGGGAACTCCACTTGACTTTTGCATAGCGAAGGTTGCTTTTGATGGCAATAGCTACGCCTTGCATTGCGTAGTTTCGAATGATATTATAGGAATTTTAGAAAACTTTGTGACGGTTGCTGAGGTGTGTCTCCTGTATGAATGCGAAAGTTCTATTGTTGGCTAAATGTTCTTTCTCCAGCTCGATTCGTCGACTGTCCTCCACCAGTGAGGAAACGTTAAAGGATAAGAACTTCAACTTTTTCATTTGTTACTGATAAAAAGTTGATTCACTTTTTCAAGATAGGAATTTTTTTTTGGATTGCTGAATCGAAATTATTCAAATTAACCATGAAGGCTTCTATTTTTGCTAAAGTGAATTTATGTCCACTCCAAAGAGGTCCTTGGATAAATCCTTGTATTGTTGTCAACTTGAGTATTGTTACTCTTTGTATAAAAAAGACTCTGTTTTCTTTGGCGCTTGGATGATTTTCTTTCGGCGGAGTTCAAAATCTTTAAAGGCTTTGCAGCCTTTGTAATTGGAGGAGTGTTTGTCTCCGCAGTTCACGCAAGAAGCAGTCAACCCTGGGATATTGTCCTGGTTCGTGCGCACCTGTGCATTTTACAGATTTAGAATTGTTCGCCAGTTTTTAACCACATTTCCGAAGTTCTGACATCTTCGACACGGTACTGCACTGCTGCTTCCTTTTGGATTCTTCCAACAGACCCTGGTGTTTAAGAGGAATCGTACTTTGGATACTTCGCTAATCGTGGTTTTGGGCATAAGTCTAACATAAAAAATGTCGTTGTTGATGCTATGCAGTCGCGACCGCGGAGTGGAAAAACTCGAAACGCCTTGCACTGCAAGGGAGCATGAGCTTAGTTCTTCCATTATTTCCTCCGTCGATCAATTCGAAGTTAAACCTCTTAATATTACAATCAGTGTTTTGTCTTCTTTAAGGAGTACGCGTTAGCCGATGGATTATCCCTCAAAAGAGCGAGTAGCTCACGATGAACAATCGCATCTTCTACGAAGACCTTACTGCGGGTGCCCCGATTCACAATTTTGAAGATTATGGACTTGCTTTTTAAGTCTTAAGTCAATAACTGGAGGACAAAACTTACCTTTGTTAACTTCTCGTTGTTGCTGGCTGCCTGCTGCTGCGCTGCCGGTATTAGGTGTTGCGTTTGGGTTGAGTTCACGGTTATTTCCGGGAATGTTACTAGGATTTTTTATATCCCTCGTTGAAACTTCGCGCCTAAGGCAATCTATGTTTAGGTCTTGCAGAATTGAGAATCGGTTTGTGTTTGTGATTGTTGTTGAAGTTTCATTCTCATCCTTTGTCCCAGTAATTAGCGGGATCTATGTCTTTTCGGCGGCGCCTGCCAGTCCGAATTGTTGGAAGAAATCGACGGTTCAATTGCGTGTATTGTTGCGTCCGATTGGTCCATTAAGTCCGCTTGGCAGAGGTTGCTTGGGGTGTGGCTCCTCGGATGCTTTAGGGCGAGAAGATCAGGTAGGAAGGTAAAAGTGGTGGTTCAGTGAGAGCCTAATTAGCACTATGTGCCGTTTTAATACCACAGATCTCTTACCTTATTTATGATGTTATTTTGGTGTATTTGAGATATCTCTTAATCCAGCCCGTGGTATTTAAGAAGGACATTAGTTCCTTAATACCATTAGCAGATATCTCATTAATTGAGTTGAAGAAGGGTCCATCAAGCGCCCGTTGTGTAGCTCTAGCAAGAGCCGGACAGTCGCAAAAGAAGTGTGGGATACCTAGCTTAATGGCATGATCTCCAATCGGTCCACTGGTCACTAGCCACTAGTCTAGCAATACCATGACGGGCTCGCTGAAGGAGATCTTTTGTTTTTAATTGTTTGTATTCCTGCCATATTTTCTCTGATGTTGCACAATTTGTAAGTCTGACCCATCTTAGATTTGCTACTTCAAGGAAGTATTAGGATATATTAGCCTTAACTGCTTGTAGTGAGATGAAAACCTCACCTGCAAGCGAGCGCGGAAGGGCAGATTCCTTTCTAGCAAGTTCATCGGCCTTCTCATTACCTGGTATGGCACTGTGGCCGGGAACCCATATAAGGGAAATGAGCTGACCTTCTAACGACGCTTTTTCAGCTCGGCATTCCTGCACTAATTTTGAATGTGAAGTAAAGGAGGCAATAGCTTTGATGGCTGCTTGACTATCAATGCAAGCAACCTTCTGGCTTGGCAGGATATTTGGATGTAATTTGATTTGACGACATGCTTCCCGGATTGCAAATAGTTCGGCTTGGAAAACGCGGGAATTGTCGGGCAGTCCATAGGCTTAGCAGATGTTCAGAGATTCTGAGAACACACCCGCACCGACTCCACCGCCCATCTAAGAGCCGCCAGTGTAGATTGTCCAGTTTAAGTCCTTACATATCTGTCCACTATTTTATTCCGCTCTTTCTGAGATTAGAGCGTCAAAGTTATTTGATGGATAAATTCTAGGGATCGTATAGTCCGTTGGTGAAGATAACAAATCTCTCGGTATAAGATCGAGCATAGCGCTATGCCATAGGGTTTTGACGTTCAGCATCCAGACTCTCTGAGCCTTATGGCGCTGTGAGCAGTAGTGTTTTTAACGTGTAGGCCCTAAGGTAGGAGATGCAGCATTACCGTCAGAGCATCCGACGGAGTCGATCGTCGAGCGCCTGTGGTGCCTATGCATGCAGTTCTCTGTACCTTGTTAAATTTGATGACATTGAATTTTTTCAGGAGGGAAGGCCACCGTACTAGTGATCCGTATGTTAGTATCGGGCGAACCACCGCCGTATACATCCATAGGATCAGCTTTGATTGGAGACCCCATTTTTTGCCAAAGGTTCTACTGCAGGCGTAAAAAGCTATGCACGCCTTTTTAACTCGCTGATCAACGTTTAGCTTCCAGCTGAGTTTAGGGTCTAAGGTAACCCCTAGGCACTTGGCGCTGGTTGTTCGTTGGACAGAGAAAGTGGTTGTTCGTTCAGACGGTGGAGAGGGAAACTGGGTATCTTGGTTTTAGTACTGAAGAGCATCAGTTCTGTTTTGCTTGAGTTGATACCAAAACCGCATTTCGAAGCCCAGGTACAAACTTTCCCCAGTGCGCCCTCCATGATCTCACTGATCACAGCCGGAAACTTTCCTGATACCAAGATCACCATGTCATCCGCGTAGCCTACTACCTTTACCCCATTTCTGTCTAGTTTTGATAGAATGTTGTTCATGACAATAAGCCAGAGAAGAGGAGAGATGAAACCGCCCTGTGGTGTACCTCTGCTAGCGAATTTGATTATATGAATATTACCTAGCGTTGCTTAAGTGCACCGATAGCATGTTAACAATCCATTGACAGAGAAAGTTTTCGATTCCAAGTTCGTTTGAGGATTCAAGTATCACTTCCGTATGAACGTTATTGAAAGCCCATTCTATGTCTAAACAAGTAGCTAGTGTGTACTCTTTATATTCAAGCGATTTCTCAATTGTACGCACTACTTCATGGAGAGCCGCTTCTGTGGATCTCCCTTTCAGGATTGGATAGGGATGTATCCCGTATGTGGTTATCCAGGATTCGTTCGAGAACCTTCAAAATGAATGAAGTCAGACTTATTGGCCTGAAATCTTTTTCGCTTTCATGCCCTCGTCTACCCGTCTTAGGGATGAAGACTACTCGAACTTGCCGCCACGAATCGGGGACGTGGTTGTTAAGGATACAGCTTCTATAGATCGGCAGAAGCCAGGGAATTGCTAAATCTTGCAATTTTAGCAGCATAATGGGTAGTATGCCGTCCAGGCCTAAGGATTTGTAAGGAGCGAAGCTTTTAATGGCCCATAAAATTTTTTCATAAGTAATGAGGGATGTTATATTTTCTCAAGAACCCGGTTGAGGACAAAGTGAGTCGGTGACCTCAGCTATGTTGTCTCGACATCCGGGGAAATGGGTATTCATTAGGAGTTCTAAAGATTCTGAAGCTGATCCTGTCCATACTCCGTCTGATTTCTTCAGGAAACACGGATTGGAGTGTTCTTTTGACAGGATTTTACTTAGCCTGGCAGAATCTTTTAGGGTTTCAATATTTTGGCAGTAATCTACCCAGGATTGCTTCTTAGCCTCTCTGATAGCTAGTTTGTATATTTTCGGGCAAGATTTATATTTTGCCAGTATTTACATTTCTAACAAATGTTGAACGTCTCTCTGGTAAGCTTTCTGAGATTAGAAAGATTTACGTTCCACCAGGGAGGATAGGATTTCTTGCTAAGGTTAACTGGACACGAGGCTTTGTAAGCTGTTTTAATAGCTTTTACAAAAGTACTTATCTTTGTGTCGAGTTCCAAAATTATTTTTGGATTGGGAGTTTTATATAGTTTTGATTTGACAACCTGGCTGAACTTTGCCCAGTCGATTCTTTTAAGGTTTCTGAAGGGAATGGGCTTCTCGGTCTTGAGAGCCATATCGTAAGGTATCCACTTATGGTCGGAGAATGATCTTGAATCGGATACTCTCCAGTTTTCTACTCTAAGAGTGAGATTTTTTGTAGAGAGAGTGATGTCTAAGACATCCTCCCAGCCGTTATAGCTATTCGTGCTCGGAAAAGTGAAGGTCCGGTTATTGCCCTTGTTCCATAGAACGAGGTTGTTTTTGATTATGAGGTCAAAAAGATACTCACCCAGTTCGTTGATTTCTGAGCTGCCCACTAACGTGTGTCGTGCGTTTGCGTCGCAGCCCATCAGCAGGTAAGTTTTTCTATTAGAGATGTTTGCTATCAGTTCATGGACTTCTTCCGGCGGAGCTGGGCGATTTTGTGCCTATAAACTGATGCGATGAGAAGGTCGGCGATATCTGCACTCTCGATCCTGATCACTGTTAAGTCAGGGGAACTAAAATTGGGACATATAAAAGCTTTAATATGTTTTTTAGCTAGAATGCAGGTTATCGGCTTACCATGGTTGTTGTTGTTCTGGCTGTAGAAAAGGTTGTAGTGTTTGACGGCAAGTCCTTAACTTCGGAGCCGTTGACGCACGGTTCTTGGACAATGCCGATGTCGATGTCCTCCTCATTGAGGAAGATCACTAGGTTATCTGTAGCACTAATCGAGTGCCGCAGATTGATCTGAATGATCTTCAACATGTTTGAGAGGAGGATGAGGGGGTTAAATCGGGGGAGGTTGTTCCGGCTCAAGGCACAAACCCCCGTGAAGTTTGTTGGCATCGTCGACTTCGTCTAAGTCGTCGGCTGGATTGGACGATCTGAAAATTTTAACCTTGGCATGCCTGATGCCAAAGCGTAACCTGCAATTCGTCTTCTCCAGAGTGCGGGCGCTATCTTCACTGATCTGGAGGAGGAACGTAAGGGTGTTTTTATGCGGTTCCTCTGCTTTGATGACTTTCCAATCATCTATTGGAACCGTTGGGTTGTGGAGCTTTAAACAGCGAAGCATCCTATCGTTTTCGAGGGCTATGTAGGGCAGCCAAATGCGAATACGCGGTCTTCTTGGGATGTCTCTTGCCAGAATGAGCTTGAGTGTCAAGCCATTCCATGCGGCTCGAATCTTGTGAACGCATTCGCAACGGAAATCCTTGGAGAACCAGTCCTCGCATTTGATTACCCGACAGCCCCTGATAACCTCGGAGGAGTCGTAACAGGGGAGCGGCCCAATATTGTTGTTGACGAGGTGGTCCATAACCATCTCAGATAGTTTAGCCTCAACAGCCCCCCAGATCTCAGCAACTTTTTTGCAACAATTGGATAGCTCGTCTATTAGAGCCATCTGGAGGTTACCTCACTTACAGAGCGCATAGCAGGAGCAACTGAAGGGCGCGTTGAGGTGGATGTGGAGGCAACCTTACTTCTTTTCGTTCCTGGAAGGACTTCCTCTAGGGAGCGGTTGCGTTTTGAAGACAAAGGTTGTTCAGCGGTTGGTTTCGGCACGTCACGGGACTTGATGTACTCATCAACTACTCGTTGGTACTTTAACTTGTCAGCCACATCTCGCAAGGAAAGCGTCCCTGCCTCCTCATTCTTAGCAAGTGTCCTGCAGAGCATTATTCAAGGACGTGGAAGGGATGGGGTGCGCAGTCGTGCACAGCGTGTTCACTCCCACCTCACCTTTGCAAGTTTCCTGGCTCGAGGCCCGCAGTTCGTCCTCTGATAGGGAGACCTCTACCCGAACCCGGTTCTAACCAGCTTGGGGTTCTCATCAACGTTTGCCAACTTTTGGATATTGTCCATCGTGAGGTTTATGAACTACAAGAAAAATTTTCATAGTAAATCATATTAAATGGATTGAGCAAACTTGAAAAATTTCTTTGCCTACCACCGGTATTTTTTAAGTGCCACGAGAGTGAAAGCAAAGAGAAAGTTAGATTTGCTGAAGAGTACAAAGTCTAACTCTTTGTACGCCGGAGCACTAACCAATAGTCTATAGATGTATATATATATTTATATGTAAGTCAAAGCAAGACTTACCGACTTACGAATGTAAAGCTTGACTGATGTCTTATGTGTTTTATGTTTTTTTATTATTTTAAACAATCACTACACTGTAAAACAAAAGTATTTACAGAAAAAAAGAAAAAAAGGAAAGAAAAAAAAAAGAAAATAATAGAGCGCAAAAAAGACGACTTGTCACTTCGACAGCTCTGTTCGTTTTACGCGAGAAGATCAAGTGCTGCCTCTTTGCTCCTAGGACTCCTGTATCCAGCAGTATTTGAGTAATTGAGGCTGTTTTTAACTCTCATCGCGGTTAGGTGTCGCATTATCACCAATCGAGTGTTCGACTCGGCGCTGGCAAAATGGGGTTAACTTTAGATAATTACCAATAAACCTTTTATAAATTAGAGAATTGTCTTTTATATGAGTGCACAGTTGTGCAGGTATTTCGTTCAATGGTGATGATGATTGTCTCATGGAATTTTTTAATGAAATTGTCTATCTCCAATTTGTGAAGGCATGAAGTGTCTGGTGGTCTATGAACAGCTAATATGGCGTCTAAATCTTCTCGAAATAGACACCAGTCGTTGTCTTCGAAAGAAATACTAGATATGGGTCAATGGAGCAGGATTTCTTTTTTTCCAACATCAATATCTTATGTGATCGGACAATGGTCTAAGAAGGTAGAGACAGTTTTGATGTATAGTTCCCGTCCAGGAGGTTTATCCAGTGGTTCGAAACCAGAAAGTGGTCTAAACAGGAAGAGGCTCTGTAAAAGGAGGGTGATTGTGGTGTTATATTAGTATATATATCAGTTTTCAAAATTCCTGCCATTATTGTTGTATCTGCTGTCCCCCAAGTTAGGACTTCTGGCATTTAGATCGCACCCTAGTATGGTTCCGTCATATGAGCTGGATAGTAACTCTAGTCTTTGAAGTTCCTCTTTAAAAATATCAGCCGGGCAATCCGAAGGAAAGTAGATCGACCCTAGTAGTCTTTTGAAGTCGCTCTCATGATTGGTTTTTATATTGATTGATATGAAAATGCATGGACATAAGGGGGAACTCCACTTGACTTTTGCATAGCGAAGGTTGCTTTTGATGGCAATAGCTACGCCTTGCATTGCGTAGTTTCGAATGATATTATAGGAATTTTAGAAAACTTTGTGACGGTTGCTGAGGTGTGTCTCCTGTATGAATGCGAAAGTTCTATTGTTGGCTAAATGTTTTTTCTCCAGCTCGATTCGTCGACTGTCCTCCACCAGTGAGGAAACGTTAAAGGATAAGAACTTCAACTTTTTCATTTGTTACTGATAAAAAGTTGATTCACTTTTTCAAGATAGGAATTTTTTTTTTGGATTGCTGAATCGAAATTATTCAAATTAACCATGAAGGCTTCTATTTTTGCTAAAGTGAATTTATGTCCACTCCAAAGAGGTCCTTGGATAAATCCTTGTATTGTTGTCAACTTGAGTATTGTTACTCTTTGTATAAAAAAGACTCTGTTTTCTTTGGCGCTTGGATGATTTTCTTTCGGCGGAGTTCAAAATCTTTAAAGGCTTTGCAGCCTTTGTAATTGGAGGAGTGTTTGTCTCCGCAGTTCACGCAAGAAGCAGTCAACCCTGGGATATTGTCCTGGTTCGTGCGCACCTGTGCATTTTACAGATTTAGAATTGTTCGCCAGTTTTTAACCACATTTCCGAAGTTCTGACATCTTCGACACGGTACTGCACTGCTGCTTCCTTTTGGATTCTTCCAACAGACCCTGGTGTTTAAGAGGAATCGTACTTTGGATACTTCGCTAATCGTGGTTTTGGGCATAAGTCTAACATAAAAAATGTCGTTGTTGATGCTATGCAGTCGCGACCGCGGAGTGGAAAAACTCGAAACGCCTTGCACTGCAAGGGAGCATGAGCTTAGTTCTTCCATTATTTCCTCCGTCGATCAATTCGAAGTTAAACCTCTTAATATTACAATCAGTGTTTTGGCTTCTTTAAGGAGTACGCGTTAGCCGATGGATTATCCCTCAAAAGAGCGAGTAGCTCACGATGAACAATCGCATCTTCTACGAAGACCTTACTGCGGGTGCCCCGATTCACAATTTTGAAGATTATGGACTTGCTTTTTAAGTCTTAAGTCAATAACTGGAGGACAAAACTTACCTTTGTTAACTTCTCGTTGTTGCTGGCTGCCTGCTGCTGCGCTGCCGGTATTAGGTGTTGCGTTTGGGTTGAGTTCACGGTTATTTCCGGGAATGTTACTAGGATTTTTTATATCCCTCGTTGAAACTTCGCGCCTAAGGCAATCTATGTTTAGGTCTTGCAGAATTGAGAATCGGTTTGTGTTTGTGATTGTTGTTGAAGTTTCATTCTCATCCTTTGTCCCAGTAATTAGCGGGATCTATGTCTTTTCGGCGGCGCCTGCCAGTCCGAATTGTTGGAAGAAATCGACGGTTCAATTGCGTGTATTGTTGCGTCCGATTGGTCCATTAAGTCCGCTTGGCAGAGGTTGCTTGGGGTGTGGCTCCTCGGATGCTTTAGGGCGAGAAGATCAGGTAGGAAGGTAAAAGTGGTGGTTCAGTGAGAGCCTAATTAGCACTATGTGCCGTTTTAATACCACAGATCTCTTACCTTATTTATGATGTTATTTTGGTGTATTTGAGATATCTCTTAATCCAGCCCGTGGTATTTAAGAAGGACATTAGTTCCTTAATACCATTAGCAGATATCTCATTAATTGAGTTGAAGAAGGGTCCATCAAGCGCCCGTTGTGTAGCTCTAGCAAGAGCCGGACAGTCGCAAAAGAAGTGTGGGATACCTAGCTTAATGGCATGATCTCCAATCGGTCCACTGGTCACTAGCCACTAGTCTAGCAATACCATGACGGGCTCGCTGAAGGAGATCTTTTGTTTTTAATTGTTTGTATTCCTGCCATATTTTCTCTGATGTTGCACAATTTGTAAGTCTGACCCATCTTAGATTTGCTACTTCAAGGAAGTATTAGGATATATTAGCCTTAACTGCTTGTAGTGAGATGAAAACCTCACCTGCAAGCGAGCGCGGAAGGGCAGATTCCTTTCTAGCAAGTTCATCGGCCTTCTCATTACCTGGTATGGCACTGTGGCCGGGAACCCATATAAGGGAAATGAGCTGACCTTCTAACGACGCTTTTTCAGCTCGGCATTCCTGCACTAATTTTGAATGTGAAGTAAAGGAGGCAATAGCTTTGATGGCTGCTTGACTATCAATGCAAGCAACCTTCTGGCTTGGCAGGATATTTGGATGTAATTTGATTTGACGACATGCTTCCCGGATTGCAAATAGTTCGGCTTGGAAAACGCGGGAATTGTCGGGCAGTCCATAGGCTTAGCAGATGTTCAGAGATTCTGAGAACACACCCGCACCGACTCCACCGCCCATCTAAGAGCCGCCAGTGTAGATTGTCCAGTTTAAGTCCTTACATATCTGTCCACTATTTTATTCCGCTCTTTCTGAGATTAGAGCGTCAAAGTTATTTGATGGATAAATTCTAGGGATCGTATAGTCCGTTGGTGAAGATAACAAATCTCTCGGTATAAGATCGAGCATAGCGCTATGCCATAGGGTTTTGACGTTCAGCATCCAGACTCTCTGAGCCTTATGGCGCTGTGAGCAGTAGTGTTTTTAACGTGTAGGCCCTAAGGTAGGAGATGCAGCATTACCGTCAGAGCATCCGACGGAGTCGATCGTCGAGCGCCTGTGGTGCCTATGCATGCAGTTCTCTGTACCTTGTTAAATTTGATGACATTGAATTTTTTCAGGAGGGAAGGCCACCGTACTAGTGATCCGTATGTTAGTATCGGGCGAACCACCGCCGTATACATCCATAGGATCAGCTTTGATTGGAGACCCCATTTTTTGCCAAAGGTTCTACTGCAGGCGTAAAAAGCTATGCACGCCTTTTTAACTCGCTGATCAACGTTTAGCTTCCAGCTGAGTTTAGGGTCTAAGGTAACCCCTAGGCACTTGGCGCTGGTTGTTCGTTGGACAGAGAAAGTGGTTGTTCGTTCAGACGGTGGAGAGGGAAACTGGGTATCTTGGTTTTAGTACTGAAGAGCATCAGTTCTGTTTTGCTTGAGTTGATACCAAAACCGCATTTCGAAGCCCAGGTACAAACTTTCCCCAGTGCGCCCTCCATGATCTCACTGATCACAGCCGGAAACTTTCCTGATACCAAGATCACCATGTCATCCGCGTAGCCTACTACCTTTACCCCATTTCTGTCTAGTTTTGATAGAATGTTGTTCATGACAATAAGCCAGAGAAGAGGAGAGATGAAACCGCCCTGTGGTGTACCTCTGCTAGCGAATTTGATTATATGAATATTACCTAGCGTTGCTTAAGTGCACCGATAGCATGTTAACAATCCATTGACAGAGAAAGTTTTCGATTCCAAGTTCGTTTGAGGATTCAAGTATCACTTCCGTATGAACGTTATTGAAAGCCCATTCTATGTCTAAACAAGTAGCTAGTGTGTACTCTTTATATTCAAGCGATTTCTCAATTGTACGCACTACTTCATGGAGAGCCGCTTCTGTGGATCTCCCTTTCAGGATTGGATAGGGATGTATCCCGTATGTGGTTATCCAGGATTCGTTCGAGAACCTTCAAAATGAATGAAGTCAGACTTATTGGCCTGAAATCTTTTTCGCTTTCATGCCCTCGTCTACCCGTCTTAGGGATGAAGACTACTCGAACTTGCCGCCACGAATCGGGGACGTGGTTGTTAAGGATACAGCTTCTATAGATCGGCAGAAGCCAGGGAATTGCTAAATCTTGCAATTTTAGCAGCATAATGGGTAGTATGCCGTCCAGGCCTAAGGATTTGTAAGGAGCGAAGCTTTTAATGGCCCATAAAATTTTTTCATAAGTAATGAGGGATGTTATATTTTCTCAAGAACCCGGTTGAGGACAAAGTGAGTCGGTGACCTCAGCTATGTTGTCTCGACATCCGGGGAAATGGGTATTCATTAGGAGTTCTAAAGATTCTGAAGCTGATCCTGTCCATACTCCGTCTGATTTCTTCAGGAAACACGGATTGGAGTGTTCTTTTGACAGGATTTTACTTAGCCTGGCAGAATCTTTTAGGGTTTCAATATTTTGGCAGTAATCTACCCAGGATTGCTTCTTAGCCTCTCTGATAGCTAGTTTGTATATTTTCGGGCAAGATTTATATTTTGCCAGTATTTACATTTCTAACAAATGTTGAACGTCTCTCTGGTAAGCTTTCTGAGATTAGAAAGATTTACGTTCCACCAGGGAGGATAGGATTTCTTGCTAAGGTTAACTGGACACGAGGCTTTGTAAGCTGTTTTAATAGCTTTTACAAAAGTACTTATCTTTGTGTCGAGTTCCAAAATTATTTTTGGATTGGGAGTTTTATATAGTTTTGATTTGACAACCTGGCTGAACTTTGCCCAGTCGATTCTTTTAAGGTTTCTGAAGGGAATGGGCTTCTCGGTCTTGAGAGCCATATCGTAAGGTATCCACTTATGGTCGGAGAATGATCTTGAATCGGATACTCTCCAGTTTTCTACTCTAAGAGTGAGATTGTTTGTAGAGAGAGTGATGTCTAAGACATCCTCCCAGCCGTTGAAGCTATTCGTGCTCGGAAAAGTGAAGGTCCGGTTATTGCCCTTGTTCCATAGAACGAGGTTGTTTTTGATTATGAGGTCAAAAAGATACTCACCCAGTTCGTTGATTTCTGAGCTGCCCACTAACGCGTGTCGTGCGTTTGCGTCGCAGCCCATCAGCAGGTAAGTTTTTCTATTAGAGATGTTTGCTATCAGTTCATGGACTTCTTCCGGCGGAGCTGGGCGATTTTGTGCCTATAAACTGATGCGATGAGAAGGTCGGCGATATCTGCACTCTCGATCCTGATCACTGTTAAGTCAGGGGAACTAAAATTGGGACATATAAAAGCTTTAATATGTTTTTTAGCTAGAATGCAGGTTATCGGCTTACCATGGTTGTTGTTGTTCTGGCTGTAGAAAAGGTTGTAGTGTTTGACGGCAAGTCCTTAACTTCGGAGCCGTTGACGC
Source organism: Orthonevra nobilis (assembly GCA_963555765.1). Taxonomy (NCBI): domain Eukaryota; kingdom Metazoa; phylum Arthropoda; class Insecta; order Diptera; family Syrphidae; genus Orthonevra; species Orthonevra nobilis. The sequence goes on along the minus strand of OY743226.1, from coordinate 66,798,988 downwards.
ACGGTTCTTGGACAATGCCGATGTCGATGTCCTCCTCATTGAGGAAGATCACTAGGTTATCTGTAGCACTAATCGAGTGCCGCAGATTGATCTGAATGATCTTCAACATGTTTGAGAGGAGGATGAGGGGGTTAAATCGGGGGAGGTTGTTCCGGCTCAAGGCACAAACCCCCGTGAAGTTTGTTGGCATCGTCGACTTCGTCTAAGTCGTCGGCTGGATTGGACGATCTGAAAATTTTAACCTTGGCATGCCTGATGCCAAAGCGTAACCTGCAATTCGTCTTCTCCAGAGTGCGGGCGCTATCTTCACTGATCTGGAGGAGGAACGTAAGGGTGTTTTTATGCGGTTCCTCTGCTTTGATGACTTTCCAATCATCTATTGGAACCGTTGGGTTGTGGAGCTTTAAACAGCGAAGCATCCTATCGTTTTCGAGGGCTATGTAGGGCAGCCAAATGCGAATACGCGGTCTTCTTGGGATGTCTCTTGCCAGAATGAGCTTGAGTGTCAAGCCATTCCATGCGGCTCGAATCTTGTGAACGCATTCGCAACGGAAATCCTTGGAGAACCAGTCCTCGCATTTGATTACCCGACAGCCCCTGATAACCTCGGAGGAGTCGTAACAGGGGAGCGGCCCAATATTGTTGTTGACGAGGTGGTCCATAACCATCTCAGATAGTTTAGCCTCAACAGCCCCCCAGATCTCAGCAACTTTTTTGCAACAATTGGATAGCTCGTCTATTAGAGCCATCTGGAGGTTACCTCACTTACAGAGCGCATAGCAGGAGCAACTGAAGGGCGCGTTGAGGTGGATGTGGAGGCAACCTTACTTCTTTTCGTTCCTGGAAGGACTTCCTCTAGGGAGCGGTTGCGTTTTGAAGACAAAGGTTGTTCAGCGGTTGGTTTCGGCACGTCACGGGACTTGATGTACTCATCAACTACTCGTTGGTACTTTAACTTGTCAGCCACATCTCGCAAGGAAAGCGTCCCTGCCTCCTCATTCTTAGCAAGTGTCCTGCAGAGCATTATTCAAGGACGTGGAAGGGATGGGGTGCGCAGTCGTGCACAGCGTGTTCACTCCCACCTCACCTTTGCAAGTTTCCTGGCTCGAGGCCCGCAGTTCGTCCTCTGATAGGGAGACCTCTACCCGAACCCGGTTCTAACCAGCTTGGGGTTCTCATCAACGTTTGCCAACTTTTGGATATTGTCCATCGTGAGGTTTATGAACTACAAGAAACATTTTCATAGTAAATCATATTAAATGGATTGAGCAAACTTGAAAAATTTCTTTGCCTACCACCGGTATTTTTTAAGTGCCACGAGAGTGAAAGCAAAGAGAAAGTTAGATTTGCTGAAGAGTACAAAGTCTAACTCTTTGTACGCCGGAGCACTAACCAATAGTCTATAGATGTATATATATATTTATATGTAAGTCAAAGCAAGACTTACCGACTTACGAATGTAAAGCTTGACTGATGTCTTATGTGTTTTATGTTTTTTTATTATTTTAAACAATCACTACACTGTAAAACAAAAGTATTTACAGAAAAAAAGAAAAAAAGGAAAGAAAAAAAAAAGAAAATAATAGAGCGCAAAAAAGACGACTTGTCACTTCGACAGCTCTGTTCGTTTTACGCGAGAAGATCAAGTGCTGCCTCTTTGCTCCTAGGACTCCTGTATCCAGCAGTATTTGAGTAATTGAGGCTGTTTTTAACTCTCATCGCGGTTAGGTGTCGCATTATCACCAATCGAGTGTTCGACTCGGCGCTGGCAAAATGGGGTTAACTTTAGATAATTACCAATAAACCTTTTATAAATTAGAGAATTGTCTCTCGAGTGAAAGTCTTAAACTTAAGCCTTTTGAGAGTTAGTTCTAGTTAATTTTTTTTTACCAAATAAAAGTGCTATCAACGAAAAATTTACAACCTTTCGATATCGCTACCTGATGTCCGCGATGTCCGATGATGTTCCGTGAACGGAAAAAAGGAGTGAGAAATTTTGTTAAATGCAGTTAAAAAGATAGTTGGAGATAAACAAATTAAGGCGGAAGCAAGTGTCATACTCTGACATTGTCAAAAGTGGGAAAGACAGAAGCCAAGGGTTGCCAATACCAGACATTCGCAAGGAGCTGCCACTTTTAGTTAGGAGAAGCAGAAGTGTGTTAAAACGCGAGAAGATCTTACTAAAAAAGTAGATCCGAAAAATCTAAAAATAGCAAATATAGAGAACTCGAGAAACGGAGTTCTATTTAAAGAGTGAACAATATGAAATTTAAATTCCAACTAATGTTAACCCACAAATTTTAGTTGCAAATATGAATTTTCAGCATGGTGACGCAGAACTTTTAGAAAAATTAATTTTTAATGATGATTAATTAAAATGATGTGATTAGTCACAATGAACTTAAATTAATAAAACAAAACGAAATCAAGTGAAGCAATCAAGATACTGTGAATGCAATCGAAGTAATTGACGCTGAATCTTTCCCAAAAGTATTAGAAGCATAACATCGGATGGGAGCGATGCAACATTTTCGATGGAATGGAAGTGTCCCGATGCTTTAAATATAATGGATTCTATCACCAAGCAAAGGATTGGAAAAATACCAAAACCAATGAATGCAACAAGGAAACAATTAATAATTGCGTAAATTGTATGCGTGTAAATAAAAGACTCAACCTGGGACTTTTGGTAAAATTTATCCAGTGTACCTAAACAAATTAGAATTGAAAAAGAATAGAATTGGATACTAGCAATTAAACAGTATCAAATGCTTATACGCAAATATTCAATGTCTAATAAACAATGTTGAGGAAATGGAATTAATAGCGAACTCTCATAAATATTATTTTATTATCACACACATAACAGATGATATCCAAACAAATGACTTAAATTTAGATGGTTACAACATAAAATCATGTTTATCAAACTCAAAGAGAACAGCTGATGCAACTATGTACATTCGTAATAAATGGAGAATCTCGGGTTGTAAATATAAGCAAATCAATACCATTTGAAATGTGGCTGCTTGCTTGCATCGTAAAATGCAAGGGAGTAGAATTAGCTATGGTTGCTGTCTATAGATCGCCAGCTACTCTGAATAAGAGTTCTGCAATTTTTTTTAAAGAAACTGTAGAAATTATAATAGAATCAAACCAAAATGTAATAATAGCTGGAGATTTTAACATCAATTGGTGCAAAAATTACACATAAAAAGGAAATTGAAAGGATACTCAATGACAACTGCTTAGTACAAAAAATAGAAGATTTTTCACGAGTAACAAGTACATCAATAACAATTGTCGATTATGTCATAACGAACATTCAAAATGTGACTGTTCAATCGAAAGAGGAAGAAAGAAGAATATACGATTTAATAGGATGAGTTCCATGCACGAAGTTGCCAAAAATTTTGATACTACGTGTTCCACCTCGCGTGGGCCTCCAAAATCAACAAAATTAACAAACGCCAATTTATAAAAGTTGAATTGCGGGTGGGTTTATTAATCTATAAAAATTAAGTACAATTAAATGTAAAATGAATAGGAATAAACTTACTTTTTGGTTCCTGAATGGCGGCCTCACGAGAATGGAATGAAATACGCTGAAAGGGCTTTTTGACAGCAAACAAAAGGGTTAGTTCCAAAACTTCAAACACCACATGTGTCACAAATACGTGAGGTTGGTTTGAATTCCATACAAATGTGGTGTTGAGTGACTTTCATCCATTCTCGCGCAGCTAATCGCTCTCAGAATTTATACATATTTCAATTCAATTTCAATTCAATACAATTCAAAGCAGTAATAGTTAAGGAAAGTTTTTATAATTCTAGTAACAGGGACTAAGCGTAGGTCATTCGCTAACATCCCGCCCCCCGTGAATCGATGGGGGAGATTCACCATTCACGTCAAGCTTGGCTAATTTCGATGTAGGCCTTTTTACGATACCAGTGGGTGTCTTTACTAACGCTGCTCGAATCTGACCATCGGGCGCAGGAAAAACCTCCACTATTCTACCACGCCTCACCACGTCCCCTACTTGTAGCGGTTTAACATTTTGAAACCATTTGGATCGCCTCGTAAGAGTCGGGAGGTATTCCAGTACCCACCTCTTCCAGAATGTTTATTTAAGTTGCTGCAGAATTTGCCATTGCTAACGTGGACGTATCCCTTCATCAATAGCCGGGGTCTGTACTGAATTAGGACAACCTTATTAAAATGGTTAGGAGTTAGTGGTTCTTCTGCCTAATGTTCAACGGGTAAATGAGTTAGCGGTCTCGAATTTACTAAAATTTCGGCTTCGATGAGCAAACTTTGAAGCGTGTCTATTTGCGGTGCTTTTTCTTTCAATGTAAACATAAGAACCCTCTTGATACATCTTTCCATCCTTTCCCATAACCCACCAGCGGATGGGTTGGCAGGCACATTGAAAACCCATTCCACATTGCGTCGTGCACACTCGCTACCTTAACCCTTATGTAAAGCCAGCCACTCTTCTTTGCTGGCCCCAACAAAATTCGTTGCACAATAACTTCGTAATCGCACAGGCACTCCTCGACGGTTAATAAAGTTCCTTTAACATAGAATGACTGCATCTGCTGAATAATCCCCAGCCAGTTCCAAATGAACCGCTCGTATAGTCATACACGTAAACAAAGCTGCCCATCTTTTCTCTCGTCGACGCCCAATAGCTACTCCGAGTGGCCCAAAATAGTCAAGTCCCGTGTAGGAGAAGGGGCGAACAAACAGAGTCACCCGTTCAATAGGCAGCAGGCCCATTTGCGGAGTCTCTGGAATCGTTGCGAAGTTCTTAAAGACTTGTCACTTTGATCTTACTGTACCTACTGGCATCCTGGTTATGATGGCGAAATTGTTCGGTAATATTGCGTGATCAACATCGTAACGGTGTGATTCTTGGGTAATACGAATGGCCTCCTTGTTGCCAATGGCACACATGTCGCATTGTCAATTCTTCCACCCAGTCTTCGGTATTGCTGCTTCTGCAAAAGGTGCTGCATTTCCGTTTGAAATGCCTCCTCTTGAGCTAGTCTATACACTCAAGCCTACATCATTGATGGCTTTATACTCAGCTCATGGTTTCTTCTAAATTTGCATTGAACTTTAAGACGGCTCGACAAATCCAAGAAACACTCCTCAACAGCTTGTAATAGTTTCCGAATCTTTCAAATGAAAAAAGTTTGTCTTTACGACATTATATACTTTTCACGCTTTTCCTTTTCCTGATCATGAACAGCGAAATCGGCAGGCTCTATGGGCCATTCCGCTTCGGGAAGTTTAAGAAACTGCGGACCTTGAATCCGGGCAGAATCATTCGGACTTGTCCTCGATTTTCGAGGCCTCCTTGCATCGTCAGCTGAATTTAGGGTACCAGGAGCCCATCTCCATTCTTTTGGCTCTGATCCTTCTAGGATTTCTGCTACTCGATGAGCGACAAACTGCTTATACTTTCGGCTATCTGATCTGATCCAGTTGATGGTGGTTTTTGAGTCTGACCACAATACCACTCTACTCGGCTTTACTTCGCGACCGTTCAAAATTACATCTTTTAATTTCACTCCGAGACCGGCGGCTTGAAGCTCCAGTCTCGATATGGAGAGGGCCTTAATAGGACTGCGTCTTGATTTTCCCACTTCAAAAATCAAACTGATTTTATTATTGTAGCTTATGCGCCAATAACCAACTGCGGCGTAAGCCACTTCGCTGGCATCTATGAATATACTATATGCAACTGAATATTTGTATACAACTCAGTGAAGTCCGGGTGGTAGCACCTTGGGCTACTAAATTTTCTAACATTGTCAAGCTTTTGATACCAGTCGACCACTTTCCATAAATGTTTTCGGGAATAGGTCCGTTCCATCCCGTATTAGTTCTCCAAAGTTCTTGCAGCAACAATTTCGACTGTATAATTATATCGGCAAGAAACCCTTAGGGGTCAAATATTGACATAGTTATACTTAACACTTGTCGCTGCGTGGGTACTACACATCCGTTAAGAACGGATGTCGGTACTTTTCCAAACTTGAGCACGAAACAGAAAAAGTTGGCTTCCGAGTTGCAATACATCCCCAAAATTTTGTCCGTCGTCAGTTTACTATGACACATACTTGGCAGATTTAGCTGGGTCTCAGCACCACCTGTTTCTTGGAGGAGTTCTAATGAATTTGACACAAAACCTCGCAATTCGAACCCAGCGTCCCTATGTATATCTATAACATTTTTTGATGTCTCAGCTGCTTCACTTACGGAATCGAAACTATCTACATATTCATCCACATAATGGCGGTCTACTATGGCCTTAGATAGATAGATTTATTTTATTCGAAATAAATATTACAAAAAGCTGGAGTTACCGCACATTTTACAATTCAGAGATACAATACAATTATATATTCCTACTGAAACATTATCTTGGTGTTACGGAAAATTTTAATTTAGAATATAAATATTATGTTACGTTAGGAAGGGAAATTCGTGAAAACCCTTCGCAAATAAAAAAAAATTATATAAAAAAAAAATAAAAAAAAAACTTGACTTGATTGGAAGTAAACATCCGTTTGTATAAACGAATAAGAAAAAATAAATATATGGACATAAACGAAAACAAAACAACAAACTGATAAATAAACAATTGTATATATTAACACAGAATCAAAGAATTAACAAACGAATAATTAAATATATATATATATATATATATATAAATAAATAAAGTAAAAAATAAATAAATAAATAAATAAATATATAAATAAATAAATAAATATATAAATAAATAAATAAATATATAAATGAATAAATAAATAGATATTTGAATTAGTAAATAAATTTGTAAACAATTAAATAAATAAATTAATAAATAAATGCATAAATAAATAAATAAGTTATGAATAAATTAATTAATTGCTTAATAAATAAATAATTAGATAAATAAATGTATAAATAAGTGTGTAATTGAATACAACGATTTTTTTTTTTTTTTGCTATGTAATTTAACTGCTCAATTGGTTTACGAGGATATTATCAGCAAAGATACAGCTCGACAGAAATTTCAGTATTTAGCGCTATTACCCCAAACTGAACAACCATATAGAAGTAATGCTTGGAAGATCACCTTCAGAATTATTATTTTATTTTCCTTCGTTAGTTTCGACTTTCTGTTAATAAAGGGGTACATTATGTTAGTTGCTAATTTAACTTTGTTCAGCGTTCTTGTAATATGTTCTTTGAATGTCAGTCTTGTGTCTAGATAAATGCCGAGATACTTAACAGATTGTTCCCAAACTATATTTTTTCCATTTAGCTGGAGATACGTTTGCGTGCTGGGTAGAAAACAAGCTTTTCTTTTTCGGGTGAAATAGATAGCTTGCTTTTTATCCCCATTTAGCTTAATTTTCCATTTATTGAAATATTTTCCCAATATTTGAATCGCATGGTTTAGATTCGTCTCAATGTTGGGAGCGAATTTATGAGAAGCAAATATTGCTATGTCATCAGCAAAGATGGCGGCCTGACACTGAGGCAAGTTTGGGCAATCTGACGTGTACAAATTGTTCAAAATTGGTGAGAGTACTGCACCTTGAGGAGTACCCATTGGGACGGGCATATCATCCGAGATACCATTGTTAACGTGGACTTGAAAAAGACGGGACGAAAAAAAGCTCTGGACTATTTTACACAAATATTTGGGGAAATTGAAGTTGATCATTTTAAAGATCAAACCGTTGTGCCATACAGAGTCGAAAGCCTTCTCTATATCGAGCAATATCATACCGGTGGATTTACCTTGAGAACGTGAAGTTTTAATATGCTTACAAATTCTGAGCACCTGGTGGGAAGTACTGTGCCATTTTCTAAAGCCGAACTGTTCGTCGGGAAATATGTTGTGCTCATCTATAAATCTTAGTAGTTTCTCCTTTAGTATTTTTTCATAGATTTTACTTAAACTACTGAGCAAACTAACAGGCCTATAGCTGTCCACATTATTACGTGGTTTTCCAGCTTTAAGAATTGGCACTACTTTTGCGAGTTTCCAGGCGTCAGGGAAATATTTCAATTTCAAAAATCCGTTTATAATATACGTTAAGTATTTTACTGCCGACCTCGGCAAACGTTTAATGTATAAATTTCTTATTAGATCTAATCCACCGGCTTTTCGTGTCTTTAGGTTCCTGATAATGTTTCTTATTCGTTCCACAGATGCATACGCACTTGCAGGTGTTTCAACAACATCTGTATTTAGACATTGAACTTCACAGTTTACTAATATATTTGTTGCTGCGTCGCCCAAGTTTGAAGATACTGTGTGATTTTTGGCAAAGTTTAACGCCAGCGCATTTGCTTTTTCCTCATCAGTAAAGAACGTGTTACTAGTGTTTTTGAGGAAAGGCAATTGTCTGTTCTTACATTTGACTAATTTGACCATGTTCCAGAAAGGCTTAGCGTTCTTATCAAGATCTTTAAGTTTATTGTTCCACCTTTCATTGCGTTGCCGTACGAGATGCTTCGAAATTAGTTTGTTGAGATACTTCATTTGTATGCGGTAATCAATGATTCGATACCTTTGCCAATTTCTTTTAGCTATATTTCGCATTCGAATAAGCTCTTGTACAATTGGTGGAAGTTTCATCACAGATTTTTTCACAGGTATTTTGGGAACACACACTTCGATAGCATCAAGGATGGTCTTGGTGATATTATGTATGTGACTATCAACGTCGCCCTTCGTTACTATGTTATTTAGGTTGACGTTTATTGCACGAAGTTTCGCATTTATCTCCGATCTAAAATTTGACCAGTTCGCTAGCTGAAATTTATAGGAATATTGCACTTTTTGTATACCAGACCGGAGAAGTCGGCATAAAACTGGGTTGTGATCCGAAGGTAGACCATTAATAGATTCTGGTTGTGATATCAGTCCGGGACAATTAGTTACAAAGAAATCAAGAGTAGACGCACGAAAACGGGAGCAAGATGGGACATATGTGGGACTAGTATGATACAAGACAGAAACGTTCAACATTAAGGCTAGATTCGCTAGAAGGTTTCCCCAAGCGTTTGCTCTTAAGCAACCCCAATCCCTGTGACGACAGTTAAGATCACCCCCAATTAGAAGGTCTGCATTAATAGTAAAGAGTCGGCGTAAATCATTATTCATGCCTATTCTTCTATCGTTAGAAGCTAAACCTCCGGGGAAATAAACACAGTAAATTTGAATCTCTCTTTGGTTTCTTAGCTCTACTTTTGTACCTAAGTTTTCCACGAAGCGCGTGTTTATAACAGGTAAGAGCGAATATTGAAGTGACCTTTTTATCACAATCGCAACACCTACACCCAATCGCTCGGTTCTATCAACACGGTAACACTCATAGTTGGGCGTGGATAGTTTAAAATTATGATTGAGCCAGGTCTCAGTGAGAAGCACAATATCAACATTATGAACAGTTAAAAAATTAATAAGCTCTAAACTTTTGTGGCGTATGCCTCTCGCATTCCAAGTAACAATTTTTAAGTAGCTAACATACTTAGCAGCTAAATGCGCGATAACATTGAATTGATCTAATTTGGATTTACAATTGGCTAGTTGCGAAACCATTTCCATTGTTAATGCGCTTAGCTCATCCAATGTGAAAAGTGTGCTGGTGTCATTGCCGGCAGTGATGTTGCTCGCATGCAAACCGGTTTGAGTGCAATCTTTCCAAGCATTAGGAGGGATGCTTACATTCCCATTCGAACGGCTATTGTTGTCCACTGTGACAGGTACACGACTTCGTGGAGGTAGTGACGTTAAGTCGATCTTGGACGAGGGCGACAAATGTTTTGTAGCGGAAGCGGGGAAATTAGAAACATGCGCAGAGTTAAAAGCTTTTGCAGCTGAATTAGAGAGATTTTTGCGCTTTTCAAATTTTTCTCTGATCTCCAGATATTTGACACGGCTCACACAAGTCCGATCAGTGGCTTTATGGTTACCGCTGCAGTTCATTTGTTTACGGACACATTGTTGCATTCGTTAGTCTTATGTGGACCGCCACAGACACCACAATATGTCCTAACGTGACAGTTCTTTTCGCTGTAGCCGAACATTTGGCAATTGTGACACTGTCAACTTGCCTTTTAGCTTCCTATGAAAGCTCCACTTTACTTGAGTGTGCAGAATTGCGCGATAGCGCTTCTTCAACTCCGCCAATTTCACTGACCCGTTTTCAAACGAAATGAGATAGAAGGTGTCACTGTAGTGTTCGAACTTTTTCACTATTTTTTTAATATTTTCGCACTTCAAACCCATTTCGATAAGCTCATTTTTAAGTGTATTCACGTCCATATCTTCGATCCCGTACATGACTACTTTAAACAGCCGCACGTTTCCAGCATCATGAGAGAAAAATTGACAGTTTAGTGTTTTTAATTCACCAATTACGGCATTCTAAGAATCCAACGATTCGCAAATAATTTTTATGCCAATTGAAAGTTTTTTTATGCAATAATTGCTCACATTGAGTGCTTTCATCAAGCCGTGTACAAAATCTGCTGATTTATGCAACAGCTTGATAGGTGGTACATACACTTTTTTGTCTGCCTCTTTGGGCACGATCACTTCGTCGATATCTTCGATGTCACTGTCCGGAAGGGTTTGTACTATGGCCTTAACTCCTCGCGGATACTTGTCGCGGTACTTATTAGCATTCAAATTTGTCACGTACTGGGCCGAGCATGGTGAAGATGCTGAACCAAAAATCATTGCTTTCAAAATGTATGTATCAGGCGCTCTAGACTTTTCACCGTCTCTCCACAGGAAACGCTGTGCGTTCTGGTCTTCCTTCCTTATGTTAATTCTATGGAGCATTTCACGAATGTCCGCACATACCCCTATCTTTCTTTCTCGAAACCCGAAGAGCACAGACAACAATGATCTCGGTTGGCACTTATCTGGCCCTTTCATCAACATACCGTCCATTGATGCAGCAGCATCAAACAACAGATGCAATTTTCTGTCTTTGTTAAAATTACAAACTGCAAAATGCGGCAAGTACCAGGTACGTTCAGTTCTAACGGCAGACTCTTCCACAGAAAGTCTCCTGCAATACCCCTTTGTTTTATATTCCTCTATTTTCGATTTGTACCAGTCAAACAATTCGTAATCTCTTTCAAATTTCCTTTCTAGTGTCTCTAGTCTCTTCGAAGCCATATGGTAATTCTCCTTCATCTTAAACAAATTCTCCCTCCACAAAAGACCGGTTTCGTATGTATACCTTTCGTGTATTCTCTTCGAGGATTTTATCAGCTCTTTTGTCGTAATCGGAAATTATCAATTTGCGTGGTTGAAACGGAAGGCTGTCAATTTCAAAGTAGTCGGAAATCTGTTTTTAAAGATCAAACAACATGTTGTTTTCATACTCAACGTGCAACACCGCTGCATCTGATGCTCTTTCTTCGTTCGAGCCAAAGAGATTGCAGCCCAGCTTTGTAAAGTGCACTGCAAGCCCGGATTCAAAATTGACTATCGCTGTTGGTCGTACAAGGCTCGTATGAGGTATGCCGATTAGAAGTTGAAGAACAACATCCACATAGTCTTCCAGTGGAACTCCATCTAAAGCTTTATGGCTTTTCGTAAATTCAGCTAAGTTCAAGGTTTGCTTAGGTAAAAGAAGTCTTTGGACTGTCCGGATTTTTCGCATTTGAAAACGTGCAGCGTTATTATAAGAGAAATCTCAAATTCTACTTGCTGGGATAATTCACTGGTTTTGTGATCCCCTATCCATTTGCGGGACAAAACATCTGAGCGGCCTTTCAATCCTTAGCTACATTGTCTTCTAATAAGGAGATATTAGCACCATCATCGATAAAAGCTTTTATGTCAACAGAACCTTTGGGGTCACATAAGCGATCCGGCAGAAACTTAAACAATGTTTTTTCTACATTGTTTACTAATAACCGCACTTACTGTTTTTTCCTCTTTCCCTTCGAGCACATTGACCGATAATGACTCCGAGGCGGGGAGGTTATTGCTCACTATTTTCTCTTTGGTGGCGGTTCAAATCATGCAACAAACTGTTGTGATACTCTTACACAACGATATTCCGCATTCACGGTGATATGGACATTGTGTTAGCACATGACTTGTGCGTAGGCAGCAGAAGCAAATACGATTTGTTTTTACAAAACTCCACCGTTCACGCGCGGTTATACTTTTGAACTTAGTACACCGGTATAATAAGTTATTGTCTTGACAATAGATGCATTTCGGCCTTTCTCGTTGCTCTTCTGGTGCATGGTCAACAGCATTAACAAACTTCGGCTCTGTCAGGTTCTGATTCCTTGGCTATCGAGATGTAAATTGCAACTTGTCGTAGCCAGTCGCTAAATAGGCGTATGTCGGAGTAATGCGACATAGTTGTGAATCTGTTTGATCCAGTTCTCTCTTTTATTAAGGGTAAGCTTACCCACAAGCTCATCCAGCAATGTTGGATCAGAGAGATATGCTAAGACGCCGGCATTTTCCAAGAAAGCCGTTAGGTTCGAAACTGTCGCACTGAAATTAACTATTTCCTTCTAACGTTTTCATAACCTATTCAATTTCCTCAATTCTGGATTCGGTTATTGATGGAAATAATATAACCTTAACCATTTGGCTCTTAACTAAAAGTTCCGGCCTGCCGAAACGAAATTCTAACGTTTTCATAACCTATTCAACACTGTTGGGATGTATGAGTTGTGACTGGACTAGACTCTTGGCAGTACCCTTGAGTGCCTTTTGTAGACGAGATAGATTCTCCACAGGTGTGTATCCGTAAGTAGCTGTCGTTTCCTTATAAGCAACTACGAACATTGGCCATTCTTCTGGCAACCCAGATAATTCCGAAAAATCCGCGAGTTTACGAAGAACTTGCTGCGTTCGCGTTGGGGAGTACGCAAACTGTTCTGAGTTCGACGTCACGTTCGGCGGACGAACTTGTTTGGAACTGCGCTGTTTGCTATGGTGCTGAAGGTATGGATGTGGGCGCTTGACTACCAGCTGAGAAGGTTGATCGACAATAAGGGTAACCGAGTGCTTGTGCGTGATTGTACGGTAATTGAGCATTTGGCAATGTATTTGGCTTAGTAGGTACGACATGCGGCATGCAGTAAGGATTATGTAAGTACAAACCTGTAGTGTTGTCTGGAAGCTTACCGGGACCAGCGACGTTCGCAAGTGGCAATACGAAGAGGTCGCGTGGTGCGTTGTTGATGTTACATGTGACAGTGCGGCGTTGGTGAATAGTGGCAGCTTCCCTTGCGAATGATCAAGAACGGTGGTAAAAGGTGCAGCATACTCGATATTGTTATCCATTGGCAACGAGGCAGTTGCGTTCAATTGTTGCGAAAGTAAAGTTGAGGCGGCGGGTTTCAACGTGGCATTTGCATTTTCTGTTGCATAAGGGTGTCTTTGCAGAAGCACACGTGGCAGTGGCATTCGTTGACACGACTAACCCCTGCAGATTCGACTTTTCCTATTCGGCTGCAGCAAGACCTGTGCTTAGCGCTTCTAGTTGGCTGCGCAGGTCAGCGACGTCTTCACCTTCGCCCTTTTCAGATGGAGGCGGCGATGGTGACTCGTCGTAAACCTTTTTCCTTTTCGTACGTCTCGCCATGGTAACGATGTCACTCTGTCACTTTATTTAGCAAATTTGATTTCGGTGTGGCATTAATTGTCACGTGGAATTCGTTGTGGATTCCCTGGCGATGTGGCGATGACTCTAAATAAATGTTCCTTGGCGTGGCGGCGTCGACACAAGCAAATAGGTATGGTGAAAATGCCCAAATTGATGGCGTCGAAAAGAAACGTGGCTGCGACAACTTGGACGCAAACTGTTGCGTACGTGGCGGTGGCGACTGGACAAAATTAAAACTTGCAATGAAACTTCGTGACAGCAGTGATGAAAATGTGGCGACACGAGCTAAACAACTCCGTTCTGCAATTTAATTGTCTCACTGTCAATGGAGACGTTGTCGGCAAAATATTAATAAAAATGTTCAAACTCGCGTGGGCCTCCAAAATTAACAAACTCCAATTTATAATAGTTGAATTGTGGGTGGGTTTATTAATCTATAAAAATTAAGTACAATTAAATGTAAAATGAATAGCAATAAACTTACATTTTGGTTCCTGAATGGCGGCCTCACGAGAATGAAGGGAAGGAAGGGCTTTTTGAAAGCAAACAAAACATCAAACACCACATGTGTCACAAAGACGTGGGGTTGGTTTGGATTCCATACAAATGGTGTGTTCAGTGACTTTCATCCATTCTCGCTTAGCTAATCGCTCTCAGAATTTATACATATTTGAATTCAATTTCAATTAAATACAATCCAAAGCAGTAATAGTTAAGGAAAGTTATTATAATTCTAGTAACAAAGATTGAGCGTAGGTTATTCGCTAACACTACGGTAAGAGAAGTAGCTTCAACATTTATTTAAAAAAAATTCGTATTGAAAATTAACAAAATTAAAAAATACCAAATCGCAAAAATAACAAATGATGAACAAAAATGGAATGATTATAAAACTATTAGAAATCTCTTTGAGGTCAAAATAAATGAGGCAAAAAATGAATACATTAATAGAAAAATAAGTGGCTCCAAAGGACAAAAAAAGGTGTGGAAGGAAATTAAAACTCATGTTTTGAAACAAAACAAAAATAAAAAAAAATCTATGTTTGAAAACAAAGAATATAAGAACGAAGAGGAAATAGCTAACAAGTTTAATAAGTATTTTAGAAATCTGCAGTTCGTTAAAAAATAAACCAGATTATGAAAAAATTAGTCCACAAATGTAATTGGACAACTGGGAACTTATAGGAGATATTTCGTTGAAAATTTTCCTCAGACCTAGAAGAGTCAGTAATAATTCCAATTGAAAAAAATTGCTAATTGCTACTACATGTAAAAAATCGCTAAAAAAAATTGGCTTTATCAAACACATAAGGAGAAGAGTATTATTAGCTATTATTATTTATAGCACAATCACACTTTGAACACTGCGTTACAATTTAATATGCATGCTGCAATCAGGCACACATAGAAAGACTGCAAAAACTACAAAACAGAAAGATGCGGAGTATTCTAAAATGCCACAGGTATACACCAATAAGAGTGATGTTGATGGCAAAAACTAGAGCTTAATGCCTTAAATGCTGTCTACAAAATCAAATGGAGTGGGAGAAAATAGTGAAATCAGAAGAGTTCGAAACGTACAACCATACCAGCTACGTAATGAGGAAGATTTTAGAGTTGGTCTACAGAGGACAACAAGGGGCCAAAACTAAACTTGAAACAATTGTGAAAAAATATCCATCTATGTTTTAAAGTTCTTTTTAATAACTCGCATAAGACACCGAAGATATGGATATAATTGGGAATGTAGCTTGATGTCAAAAGTGCGCTTATGAGTGTTCAGACAAAACTCAAATGTATATTAAGGCAAAAACTAACATATGCTATCAACGAGAAAGGACACCCTAATCCGAAGTCTGGGTCAGAACGTTAACATAAATAATAAAACAGATAAAAACACTAGCGTTGACATCAAACGAAAAATACCTGTGCCTAAAAAAGCAATAATGTAAAGCCCTTTCACGAAGAACTTAAGTGTCGCTCTATAAGACCTCTATCATCCCCATCCAACTATATAGTGCAGAAGCATTGACACTTTCAAAAGCGGATGAAGGCGACTTAGGTAGTTTCGGGGGAAGAGTGTGAAAAATTAATATAAAGTTTTAAATAATTCTACGCTGAAAAATAGCTCTAGCGAATTAGCCAGCTGCATACCACCCCCTTATCACTTTCACCGTAACACTCGTCTCACCAGGAATGCTCATCAGTTCACCCTCAAACCCCAACTTAGGTCGCACAGTCAAGTATAGAAACTCATTTATTAGCCGCACAACACGAATGTGGAACGCTCTACCACGCTCGGTATTTCCCACTCATTACAATCTGCAGAAATTCATGAAACTATGAAACTAATAAAAGGGAAAATTAAGAATATAAATACTTATTATTTTGAAAAAACTTAGTGAAAGTATTATGAAAATTGAACTTAATCTAGACCTAAATATATTACTAAACTGAAAACTATTCTAATCCCTTAAATCTAAACCAAGCTAAAAATTAAATTAAAACTACTTCCTTTCCCTACTAACTACTTACACTACCTTAAAAATATGTAAGCCGGCCAAGGCTGACAGGACATGCTATTATAATTTTTTGACTTAAGGGCACCCAAGATATGATGGACGACAGTGTTCTTCTTTCGTCCAGCCGCCCAAAGTGCCGATGTTATCTTGCGACATCAGCTCTATCGCGGTCTGATACCGCCCTAAAAAACCTGAGAGTCCCTGTTATGCTACTTGCGATGTCTTGGTCGAAGTTGAATCGCCGGTACCGCTAATCTATCCTGGACCAGACCTTTTCTAAATAAAGAAACGCTTCCGGGGAAATAAGGCCGTTAAGGCGCACAGTCTTGTGGTGTAATAATTGGGGTAAAAAGCCCCGGAGATCAAGTTGTTGTTCAAAGTTTTGGTCTTGCAATGTGACTTCGAATAAGCCTTATCAGGAAGCTATCCACTCTGATCAGGTTGGCCCCATTGTACAGGACCTCATTACTATAGAATTTTGTGTACTCAGACTCTGGAGTTCTATATAAATGGAGACAAGCCCTAAGACATCGTCTCTCAAAAACCCGAATCTTTTCCATTAAGCTTGTTCCGACGTTGAACCAAACGGGACATCCATAGGCAAGGACAGGCCGAATAAGGGCCGTGTAGCAGATCACCTTTACCTTGGCATCGAGTTGACTGCTTTGAAACAGTCTCTTTGTCAAGGCAAAGGCCGCTTTGGCTCTGGCCAGAGCAGTATCTATATGTTTGTTAAAATATAGATACTGATCCAGCCAGATCCCAAGGTATCTGACAACACTTCGATTCGCCAGTGGCTGCCCGTTCTGTCCAACGATTGCGATTGCGAACATTCGCCAAATTCTTTCTAGTATTTCTAGAAGTCCTAGACAACGGAGTCCTGAACAGAATGGTCTCGTACTTTTGGAATTTGATCTTCAACTTCCAATCGTCGCAATATTCCTTTTCCAATCAACCAGTACCAGTTAAACGCGGCATGTATGCAATCATGCCCCGCTCTGAAACCGATTTGGTTCTCCGGAATAATATTTTTGTCCTCAAGGAGACTTATTGATCGGAGATTTGCCGGATTGGATGTGCCCTTGTTCAGTTTAGGAATTGGTTGTACCACCGATGTCTTCCAATGACCTGGATAAAGTGTATAACCGCCACTAGAGGAGGGCGTTTAAGAGCAACGTTTGGGATTTCGTCGATTCCCACAGATTTCTTACTTCTCAGTGAACCGAAGATAACCAGGACATCTTCCTTTGAAATGAACGGAGGATGAACTCCTTCATTGGCGATGACATCATTTGCCAGATTATCGTCATTGAACATGGTAAAACCAGTGTTCTCCAGTTCTCAATACCTTTTTGAAGGTCGGAGTTGTGTACGAGGATGCGATCTTCCAAGACATGGTTCGGGCGAATGCTAACTCTCACCTTATACACATCTTGAAAGGTCGCACCTATTACTTCAACTTTCTCCTGAGGATCTTCGATCACAAAAAAGTTGTCATCTTCGATCGCTTCTAATGGATCTATGCCTGCTGTCACAAGTATTTGTTCGTTGTCTGAAGTTCGGGATAGCTTAAGACACGGAAGCCCGTTTAGATTTTTCCTTCGAAAGATTTTATTAATTTCCGGGAACATACTAGGATTGCTAGCTTTAACAGCCCGGATTTTGTTATTCGAATGCGAATTAATTGCAGCACGATAATTTTGCTGAATTAATTGCTGTAGGTTTTTTAACTGTGATTTCAGTGTCCTAACCTCCGAATTTTTTGGATCAGTAAAACGTCTGTACAGTAATTTGAGCCTTGTCAGTAGCCTACTCTTTTGTCGGTGTAGAGCGTCAATCGTAGCATTGCGGTATATATTGACATTGTCAGTCAGTTGGTACTTGGGAATTGTTTTGTCCATTGTTTGTTTTATTGTGTCGTCCATCCTTTTAATGTAAGTGTCGATCTCCTCGTTCGACAAATTCCTATTGGATGGTGGGTTGAGCGAGTTCGAAGAGAGTGCTCTTGTCATCGTTCGGGAGAAGCGTGTCCACCGCGTCCTACTGTAATTGTAAGAATGCGTTTGAACATACATACATAAATTAAAAATAAAATGTCTTTTAACAAACATTCTATTAAAAAAAACTGGAGGTGGTCCCTTTGAAGAAAAACTTCTGAGTCAGCTGGATATGCAAATTTCTTCAGCATGCGGATTGGAAGTTGCGGTGGAAGGGATACCTGTAAAAACATTCGGTGCAAGAGAATACACCAAACAAGCAATGCCATCAACGTCGCAAGGAATTGAAACCGGGTATTTCTTTTGCTTCACTCCAACAGAGGAGCCGCCCGAAGCAGACATTGCAGCATCATTTTCGGACGATTTCGATGATGTGGATGATTTTTCGGAGCATAATTCGAATGTATTCCGCACAGTGGGAAAAAAGGCGGGAAAAATTTGGATTCAACTAATAACCAAAAATTAAAACTCATTAAGACTTTGGTGACTTTCAAAACGGACGGTTGCATGTCAGTTAACTCCGAAAAATATCAGTCGTGTTTCGAGATAAATCTCAAAATAAATATATTAAGTGAAGGCAAGCACTTCGGCCTGTATTATTCATCATAATTGGTAGAACATTTTATACCTAAAATCAAATTGGATTGAAATATAAAATAAATAAAGTTTTCAACCGGTACGGGTCTACGCGCGCGTATGAGTGTGTGAAAAATGAGTTGTGCTTTGTGTACAAAACCCACTTGAGCAACGGACTCGGTGACTTGGAGTGTTGGTTGCTGCAGAGTTCTTCACTCGAAATGCATACAGTTGTCTGATTACGACATCAAAACAGTAGCAACAAAGAAGCATTTAAGGATATTGTGGGAGTCATGTCAAGATAGGTTACAGTCGGTGCAAAAAGTATTGAATAAAATTGGTGAAATTAAGGAATCTTTAATAATGTATGGAATGAAGTGGATCAAGTGTTGGAAAATTTTAAAAGTGGTTTAAATGAAAATAGGGTAATAAGTGAAATAAAAAAGGCAATTGGAGAAGATTCGTTGAAGAAGGATTCATATGCGAATACTGTTAAAAATCAATCAGCGATCCTGCCAAAACCGAAGACTAAACAAAGTGCGGAAGTGACAAAGACCGAAGTGAAGTCGAATTTGAAACCTGAAAATACGGATTCAGGTATCGGGCATAAAAAAGTTAAATAGTGGGGCTATAATTGTTTCATGTGATAATGAGCAGTCGGTTGAGAAATTAAAGGGGGATGTCGAAAGTAAATTGGGCAAATCATACAGTGTTGACAAGATTAGTGCAAGGCCCAGAATTCGCATCGATAATATAAGTGAAGAAGTAAGTGAAAGCAATATTATCAATTGCTTAAAAAAGCAAAACGAGGTTTTGAAGCACGCTAATTTGCAGGTGAAGGCAAATTGGAAAAATTAGAATAAAAGATAAAACGCGTATACAGTAGTTGTGGAACTTGACTGTGACAAATTTAATGGAATAATGAAAAGGGGTACTGTCAATATAGGATGGGACAAATGTGTTGTTCGAGATGCAGTGTATGTGAAGTGTTACGAAAGTTTAAATGTTAACTTAGATGTGAATCATCAGTGTGAATCATCAGGCGTTTGATAAAAGTTGTGAAGCGTACAAAAGAAAGCTATCAATTGAGAAGAAAAGGTGGCTGTAGCAATTGGTAAATGTAACTCAAATAAGAAAGCAGGTGTAGTTTTATCTTAATATCCAAGGATTGTTGACAAATAAACCTGACCTAGAGCTACTTGTAAAATCACAAACCTGAATTGATAATAATGAGTGAAACGCACATAACTAAGGATGTATTGGATTCTGAGATTAAAATTAACAATTATGTGTATGCAATGTGTGAATCGCAGTCGAGACACACTGGTACTGATCTATGCCAGGAAGCATTTACAATTTAGTGTGGTAAACGTTTCGAAAATAGAAGGAACGGTTTGGGTAATTAAAGTGTATGTATGGTTGCAAGGAAAAAAGTGGACTATAGTAGCCTTGTATAGATCCCCGAGCACTCCGACAAGCGTTTTCAAATCTTTTTTCACTGACTGGTGGGTAGAAGATATGGAAGAGGAGAATAATATAAAAGTGGTTCGTGACTTTAACGTAGATATGCTGAAGACTGATTCAAATGAGACTTCAATGAGAAATATTATTTCGGACCAAGGTTTAAAACTACTTATTAATCAGCCAACAAGAATGTTCAAAGAAGCGAGAACATTGGTAGATTATGTTTTGACAGCATAAGATAACAATAACGTAAGGGATAGAATTGACAGTGATGACAAAATAACGGATCATGAGACAGTACGAATAGAGATAGATGAAAAAAAAAGGAATAATTACAGTGAAAAAAGAAGAATAAAGTTTGTTAAATTTAAGAAGGAATCTATGGATTCACTGTTAAACTTGGCAAGTTTTACCAATATGTACTATTATATTGAAGACTTGGAAACCTTATGCAGATTATTTCCGAGTAAATTATTGTTGTGTTTGAATAAAATGAAAGTGGAAAAGGTGGTGACAAATGATGCTTCTGTGGATTGGTACACAAGTGATTTAGAAATAAAAAGAAAAGAAAAAGTGACAGCTTATAAGAAGACAACGAATTCGGATGACCAATTCTGGTGGGAGCGCTACAAACAGCTTCGGAACGATTTCAACATGGAAGGTTATTAAGAAAATAATTTTGAAACAAGACAAAGGAAAGGAATGCACGTATATTACATTCAGTAACGAGAATGTTTCCTGTTTAAGGACAGCAGTAAATAGATTGAATGCCTTTTTTGTAAAAAGCGTAGATGACATTAATCAGTCAATTTCAAAAGTGCAATATAGAGGGAGCGCAATAGAAACACATGTACCTGTTAGGTTTAAGTTTCATTACTGTAGTGAGAGAATGATTTGTGATATGTTAACAGAGTGCAATAAAAAGAAAGACTTTAATGGACTAAGCTGTGATATAATTTATAACTCTGTTGAAATAATCGGCCCAATTCTTATGAAAATAATAAACACATCCTTGCAAACGGGAATTTTTCCAAATATTTGGAAAGAATCTGTGATAATACCAATAGAAAAACTGTGCAATACAAATAAATGTGATGAATTGAGACCTGAAGATGAAAAAATTTTCGAACGCTTCGTTGCTAACCAAATCGTTAATTTCCTGGAATCAAATAGGATATTGATAGAAGAACAATCTGGGTTTCGAAGAGGACATTCATGCGAAACGGCAATGAATAAACTGGGTTTCGACTGGAAAAAAGAGATTGATGCTGGAAACACTGTAAAAGCAGTCTTCTTAGATTTTAAAAGAGTATTTGAAACCATTGACAGACACATTTTGCTAAAGAAGCTTTATATGCACGGAGTCAGGGGGACGGAGCTTAAATGGATTGAATCTTACCTGAGCGGAAGGACACAGCGAACGAAATTAAATAATATGCTATCTGACCCACTCGAAGTCCTATTGGGAGTTCCCCAAGGATCAGTTTTGGGAGTGATACTGTTTCTGATTTATATAGATGACGTCAAAAGCGGGCTTAAGTACTGCAACGTGGCTTTATTTGCTGATGACACCCTTTTATACATAAGTGGCAAAAATGTCACTGAGATATAAAAGCAATTGAATGAGGATCTTGAATCATTAGGACTTTGGTTAAAAGAGAATAGACTTAAGATTAATGTTGACAAAACTAAATGTATGAATTTTAACTACGGCGAATGTAGGACTATGTATGGACAACGAAAGGATAGAATCTGTGAAAAGTTTTTAATATCTTGGTGTTATTTTGGAAAGTCAGTTAAATTTTAAGGAGCATGCAGAATATATATGTAGCAAAATTGAAAAAAAGATTTATTATCTAAGCAAGATACGAAAAATGTTAAATATAAAAACAGCGTTACTCCTCTACAACACACTTGTTTCACCGCATTTTTCTTATTGTTCCACGCTGCTTTATACTTGCTCAGAAGAGATTAAGGAAAATAAGGCGATGAGGATGATCTTAAAGTGCAATTTATTTACTTAAATACAAGCTATGCAGCAAGCAATGAAGTGGATGAATATCCGACAAAGACTAACGTATAACGTGATGGTTTTCATCTTTAAAATAAAACAAAGTATGTTACCTGAATACTTGCGAGGAAATTTGGTGCAGGTTGCGACTGCACAGCCCTATAATCTGAGGAACAACCTAAACTTTAGACTGGGAAGATGGAAAAGAAGCAGCACGCAAAATTCGTTGATGTACAAGGGTCTTTGATTTTTCAATAATATGCCTCCTGATATCAAAAATGGATGTAGATTTAAAAGGAAATAGTCATTACTTGTAATAAACAATGTGTAGCAAAACTGTTTAAATGTAACAGTAATATAATGTAGTAATAATATTTATGTAAAACGAGAATTTGTTAAAGATTTCTATTTGAAACTAATAGATACTACTATTACTATTACTATTACTAAAACTAAAATGACAGAAGAGACAAAATTTTACTCTGCAATTTCCGAAAAACTCGACAAACATTTTGAAATAAGAGAATGTAAACCTTTCATACAAGAGCGCATACTTAAAATGAGGGGAAGAACACAACATATTCATGAAAATTGTAACATTGAAGCAGAGAATCAAAGAAGTTGAATTGCAGATTCTGCAAAAGCAGTAATGTGAAATGAATTGAATCACGTTTTCCAAATAACTTGAATGATTGAATTCCATTTATGATTTTATTTAAAGTATATGAATGTTATAAGATTGAAACAGAAAATCAAACAGATTGATTCTGCAAAGCAGAAATTTGAAATGCTAACTCGTGTCGTTCATTGAATCAATCCTTTTAAAGAAGGTGCCAATGTATATTTTTTATTTTTTTTAATGACTGAATTCCATTTGTGATTTTAAAATAAAAAAATACAAAATAAATAAAGCAGAATTAAGCTTTGTTAGAATAAACATTTAATGTAGTTTCTTCTTTTTTCCCCTACTTTATACATACAAAGCTTCATTTTCTACTTCGATCAGTGGTTCTGAAACCCTTTCAGGCTCTGAGTTCGGAAAATTGAATGGAACATTAAAATCAATGCAAATATTATGCAGTGCAGAACACACATTTACAAATCGTGCGTGTTTTTCGGGAGTGTATCGCCCACGCTTATTGTAAGAAGAATCCTCCAACGTCCTTTTTAAATACCAATAGTCGTCTCTATAATACATGGTACCTTGGAGTGAATATCACTAAAATTTGACTCCAAAGAGCCCTCCTGTGGACTTCGATAGGGAGTAATCTATAGAGTCACCTAAAAAATGAGAGTATTATTCATACCAAAATATTAAACTATTTACACTCGTAATATCCTTACCCAGTAGCCAAAAGTTTTCGCTTGGGGTCTCAAGGTATAACTGTTCGACGAAATGCTTCCACACAAACGAATCATGAGCGGCTCCTCCATATTTCGAATTAATAGCAAAGATTCTGCACTCATGATTACAAATCTTTGTAAATAACTTAATTTGTAGTACAATCGATTTATGTGTGTATGTAAAAAACTACGATCGTTGAACTGATGCTTTTGTTCAAATACATTGAACAACTCGGATAAGAAACGAATATGATAAGATAAGTAAATCTAAATTGTGTTTGCTTAGGATATCTTATCTAGCAAATGTGAGCACATATACAAATTACGATAACAAACAATCGATTGCCTGAGCGTGGGTTCGGAATTTATGTGTGTGTTTTTTTGTATCTCTTATCTTTATCAATATTGAATTTAGTTAGTTATTATAAAGACATTAACGAGCATACAACTCTGTTTTTATTCTATACTCATTGTTTATAAATTTCCCCCCACCAGCGGTAAGGGATTTATGAACATTTGGTCCTTCGAGCCATTTTCTTATTATTGCTTCTCAATCGTCATTGAGGCGAAGAAAATTTAAATAAGCAAATAATATCAAATAAAGATTGGTGAAATTTTCTCAATAGCTATAGAGCAAAGAAAAATTAGTTAATCACCTTTCAATATTAAAGCGTACTTTACGGCTGACAGTGAAGTAAGTGTTATCGGGACTTAGACACCGATATAAGTGCAGTGTAGTTTGTAAAAAAAAAAAATATATAAAAAGTGCAGTCCAAAAATTAATAAAATGGAAAATAAAGATAAACTGTACAAATCCCAAAAACAAATAGGGGATGAAATTTCGCTTATTCATAGTAAGCTGAAAAATAAAACCACTAGAAAATCAGAATTGGAAATAAAAAATAGATTAAGTTCTATATGGAGTGAATTCCAGATAAACCATTCGAAAATTGTGGAAATTGGAATCAGCACAGAGAAATATTTTGAAATGAATTATTTCCAGTGCATTGAAAAGGAAGTAATGAAAATAAATGCTTTGCTTAATGCAGTGGATGAAGAAAATCAATCCGCATCAGATACGAAGAAAGAATCTGACGCAGAAGATACAGCAAACAAAATAATAGCTGCTTGATACCGATTGTATCAAGAGATGATGCAGACAAAGTGTTAGCTGCAAAATCAGTAACGAATCACCCAGAAGATGATGCAACTATCACGACCTTTACACCAACATTGGGAATATTAGAACGAAACCTCATTAAGAAGTTTTACCGACTGAATGAAAACTTCAAATGTAGACTAGATGAGGCGTTCAGAGCAGACAGAATCTCATCCCGAGATGGAAAAGTGATAATGGGCAAATTCAGTGCGCTCAAATTAATTTACGATAAGCTCACGATAGATCTCGGATATTATGATGAAAATATCGAAGACACCTACGAAGAATCGGAAAAGAGCGCTTGTAATGTCCAAAAAATAATTGAAGATGGAGCAACAAATCCCGAAATCCAGAACAAGTCATCTCATCTGAAGCTGGAAGAAATTCGAATTCCAGTTTTCAATGGCGATATGAGTGAATGGTTGTCGCTTCGTGATTTATTCGTAAAATTGGTTCATGAAGCACAGCACATCTCGAAGGTAGAAAAGATGTTTAGACTTAAATCTTTAGTCAAAGGTGAAGCAGGAAAACTCATCATGCATTATAGCGTAACAGATGCGAACTATGAAGCGGCATGGAGTATGCTTGAGCAGAGATTCGAAAATCGAAGATTACTGTTCACGACTCTGGTTCACAGACTTCTGGATCAGCCAACAGTTAATAGCGAGTCGGCAGCCTCAGTAAAAAGACTATTAGACACAACAAATGAGTGCATATTTGCACTAAAGAATCTAAACATACTACAACAAAATGATGAATGTCCATTTATAGCAAGAGTGATTATAAGGAAACTGGACAAAGATACCCTCCGACAGTACGAGCAAAGTGTGAAGAAAACGAAAGAAATCCAGAGCTTGGATGACGTTCTACAATTCCTGGAGGTAGAAAAGATGTTTAGACTTAAATCTTTAGTCAAAGGTGAAGCAGGAAAACTCATCATGCATTATAGCGTAACAGATGCGAACTATGAAGCGGCATGGAGTATGCTTGAGCAGAGATTCGAAAATCGAAGATTACTGTTCACGACTCTGGTTGACAGACTTCTTGATCAGCCAACAGTTAATAGCGAGTCGGCAGCCTCAGTAAAAAGACTATTAGACACAACAAATGAGTGCATATTTGCACTAAAGAATCTAAACATACTACAACAAAATGATGAATGTCCATTTATAGCAAGAGTGATTATAAGGAAACTGGACAAAGATACCCTCCGACAGTACGAGCAAAGTGTGAAGAAAACGAAAGAAATCCAGAGCTTGGATGACGTTCTACAATTCCTGGAGCAGCAATATCAAACACTTGAGGCAGTAAGATGAAAGGCCAGTGGAAGCAACAATGCTCAGAAAAATTAGCCAAAACAACACAACGCATTTTTTACAGAACAAAAAAAATGTTTTCACTCAAATTTCTGGCCACCACACAAAAAATTGTCGAAAGTTTTTACAATTAAAAGTGGCGGAACGACGAATTTGGGCTCGAAAATCAAAACTATGCTATATGTGTTTAGATCATACAATACACACTAAATGCACAAGTAAAACTGAAAAGTGCCAAATTTTTAATCGCAACCACAATACGATTCTTTACGATGAGAACATTTCTGCGGAGAACAAAGGGGAACAAGTAACACCAATAGTAACGAAGGAAGGCACTTCATCGGCAATTTTGCTGGCAACGGCACAAATACAAGTGAAATCACAAACCGGTGAATTCGTGCTTATGCGGGCATTAATAGACCAAGGATCCCAAAAAACGATGATATCTGAAGAAGCCGCACAAATATTAGCCCCGCACTAAAGAGAGAACCGAACTTCAAGGAATTGGAAATACTACAGTGGGGATATCTAAGAACAAAGTTTTGTTGGAATTTAAGCCTCGTTTTTCGAGTAAACATGTGATAAAAACTGAGGCATTGGTGTTACCAACATTAGCTAAAGCTCAACCGAGTAAAAGCTTTGATTTTGATTTTACCCAATGGAATAATTGTATGTATTCTCGCAGATCCATTATTCAACAAATCGGATAGAATAGACGTGCTAATAGGAGGTGATTTATACGGCAAGATTCTGGAAGATAAAATAGTAAAAATTGAAGGCGTATTGGGACAATCCACGAAATTTGGTTGGATATTATCAGGAATAATTAAAAATCATAAAACAATCAATAAAAAACTAATAACTGCCGTTACAAATCTGGAGCAGTTCTGGGAAATTGAAGAGGTATCACAGAATGATTCCTGTTCAAAAACGGAAGATCATCTATGTCTGGAAGCAAGAAATAAAGAAGTGGACATCGATGGAAGGTATATAGTGACGCTCCCATTCAAAGAAGACAAGGAACTTGGAGACTCTAAAGAACAGGCCATAGCCCGTTTTCTTAATATGGAGAAGAAATTGGAAGCAGACAAATTTCTTAAAGAAGAATATTCGAAGTTTATGAATGAATATTTAGAGCTAGGTCATATGTTAGAAGTAAAGGAAGCTAACACGGGAAAATACTATTTACCTCATCAAGCAATAACAAGAGCAAACAGTCTAACTACAAAGCTGCGGGTGGTCTTTGATGCGTCTGCTAAAACAACAAATGGTAGGACCTAGACTGCAAAAAGATTTATTTGATATCATCTTAAAGTGGAGGTTATGGAGATATGCCATAACGGGAGATATTGAAAAGATGTACCGGCAAATCAGAATAGCAAAAGATGACCAAGAATACCAACACATCCTGTGGAGAGACAACAAAAAATCGGCTTTAAAGGAGTATCGACTTACTACTGTAACTTATGGAATGGCAGCTGCGCCATTCTTAGCTGTGCAGACCTTGATGGATATAGCCGACAATTGCAGTAAAAAAAACGATGATACTGCAAAAATAATCCGAGAAGATTTCTATATGGATGACCTAATGACAGGTGCAGATAATTTGGAAAATGCATGGAAATTCAACAGAATGTATCCAGAGAACTTAACAAGCATGGGTTTCATTTGAGAAAATGGTTGGCAAATGATCCAAAAATAACCAACAGCATTCCTAATTGTGGCAACAATCAACTGATTGAAATTAAATATAACGAATCAGTTAAGACCCTAGGATTAAATTGGGATCCAACACAAGACCAATTTAAATTCTATTTGAATTTACCAGCTGAAGTAAAAATTTCGAAACGAATTGCATTGTCAAACCTTGCCCGAATATTCGATCCATTGGGATGGCTTTCACCTGTCACAATAATTGCAAAGCTTTTTATGCAGAAATTATGGATTCAACAAATTTCATGGGATAGTGAACTGGAAGATAGCTTGAAGAACGAGTGGAATAGTTTCATAAAGCACATATCTAGTCTTAATGAAATTAAAATTCCTCTATGGCTGCAATCATCTATTGGGACAAAAATTGAGCTACATGGCTTTGCTGATGCGTCCGAAAAAGCATACGCAGCGGTGGTATATATGAGTATCAATTCATCAACCACACTGATAAGTGGGAAGAGCAAGGTGAATCCAATAAAGAACAGAAAAACACTCCCGAAATTGGAACTATGTGCAGCCCAACTGTTAGCAAGACTTTTGCACAGAATTATAAGTCATAAACAGAGATTATGAAAAATATGCTTGGAGTGATTCGACAATAACTCTTTGTTGGATACAAAATAATAAATCCAAAGACAAATTTGTACGAACCAGAGTCGATGAGATTAACGCACTAGGTAGCATCAAGACGAATATATGCGAACCAGCTTAGTGAACACACACTTTGGTGGAACGGGCCGGAATGGCTTAAGGAACCTAGAGAAAATTGGCCCAAACAGTGTGAAGAAAAACATCGACCAATTATTTTAATGATGGCTGCAGACAAAAACGATAAGCACTTTTTAGATGATTTCATGACCAGATACTCAAGTTTCACAAAGCTACAAAGAATTGTGGCATTTATCATACGCTTCATCCGGAA
Organism: Orthonevra nobilis; assembly: GCA_963555765.1. Classification (NCBI taxonomy): domain Eukaryota; kingdom Metazoa; phylum Arthropoda; class Insecta; order Diptera; family Syrphidae; genus Orthonevra; species Orthonevra nobilis. Next base: position 66,770,296 of record OY743226.1, on the reverse strand, counting down.
AAAGTTGCGTGTAAGTGCATTTTTAAACTATTCTCCAGTAGACGAAGTAGAATACGCTTGGAAACTAATAATGAAACATCATCAAAAGAGTGAATTTGGAACAGAAATAAAATGTTTGCAAAAAAAGAAATATATTAGTCCAAACAACAGAATTATCGATTTGAATCCGTTCTTGGATAAGGATGGTATTCTAAGAGTAGGTGGCAGGTTGCATAACTCAAACTTACAATAAAATCAAAGGCATCCAGTGATTTTAAACAAATCAAATCTAACTACAGCAATAATTGATGATACACATCGAGCAACATTACACGGATCCATTCGAGTCATGGAAACCATAATAAGGCGAAGATACTGGATGGTTGGATTGAAAAATGCTATTAAAAAATTCATCAGACTATGTCCAAAATGCATAAGATATCGACAATGTGCGGCAGGACAGGTAATGGGAAATCTACCAGAATATCGAGTTACTGTTTCACATCCTTTTGAACATACTGGAATTGATTATGCTGGACCTGTACTGATGAGATGTTCGAAAGGACGAGGACAGAAATCATTTAAAGGCTATATAAGTGTTTTCGTGTGTATGTCAACAAAAGCAATACACTTGGAAGCAGTGAGCGACATGACAACAGAAGCTTTTATGGCAGCTTTAAAACGTTTTTTCGGCAGAAGAGGAAAAAGTGCTCATCTATATTCTGACAATGGATCCAATTTTGTTGGAGCAAGCAGGCAAATTGATAAGGAATTCTTTCAAGCAATTAAACAAAATTCAGACGTTAGTCAAATACTAGAATCAGAAAGAATTCAATGGCATTTTATTCCGCCGGCAGCCACTCACTTTGGAGGAATTTGAGAAGCTGGGGTAAAGGCAGTGAAACATCATCTAAGGCGGGTAGTAGGAGATTCGAAATTGACCTTCGAAGAAATGTCAACGCTCTTAGCCCAAATTGGAGGAGTTTTGAATTCCCGGCCACTCTGTGCATTTAATAGCAACAATGTTGAGGATTAAGATGTACTGACTCCAGGGCATTTTCTAATTGGAAGGCCCTTGATCGATTGTCCTGAATCAGTAAATGACCTTACAATTAATTCGACCGACAAATGGAAACTTATTCAAAAAATGAAGAGAGATTTTTGGAACCGCTGGAAAAACGAATATTTACATACGCTTCAACAGAGGAGGAAGTGGAAAACACAACAAAATAAAGTTAAAGAGAATGATGTAGTCATCATCAAAGACGAGAATACACCGCCATCCAGATGGCCGTTAGGTAGAATAAAGGAAGTTCATACTGGAAATGATGGAAAAGTACGAGTAGTGACTCTAAAAGTTAAGAATGGTACGTTAAAACGGCCGATACACAAAATTCTTGTATGTCCTCAAGAATCGACGGAGTCAAAGCATACTGAAACACGTAAATCTAATCTTACAATGGAATCGGTAACAAGGCTTCCAAAAATGAGCAAAATGGTCATTATGTTAATGCTAACATAGGCACTAAAGGGACTTATCTTACAATGCTTCAACACAACTCCGCAATATATTTAGACAATATAGGAAAAATGGATGTTGTAAGATCAAATTGGAAATTAATCGTATATTACGATCTGGATCCATTCTTCAAAGAGATGCAAGGAATCAATAATCTGACAACACAGTTAGAGAGTCAGTGCCATAAGTTGACTAACTACAAAAAGTCCTGTGAATCAATGGTTCAATCAATAAGAAGGAAGTATCGCATATTGGCTTCAAATAATGAGCTGTTTATGATGACCAATAGAAAAAGAAGGGCACCATTGGAATTTGTCGGATCTATCTTACATATACTTTTTGGAACGATGGACTCAGATGATAGAAACGAAATGACGGAAAATATGAAGGTCCTATTGGATAATCAACAACAATTAAAACAGCTGAGTGAAAAACAGACGTCTTTAATAGATTCGACAAGCCACATATTAAAGAAAACAACTGATGATGTGAATAGCAACCTCGAAAGGCTAACTCAACAGCTAAACACATTTTACACGCAATCAGTCCAATTCGAGAATGCTGAAAAATCGATTTTACAATTTCAGTCACTCGCAATACAAGTAAATAATATGATGGAAGAATGCGATAGCATCCAATCAGATATAATTACGTTGCTTATTGACATGAATCATGGTCATGTTAATCCACATTTACTTAAACCATCACAACTCATAAAAGAAATAAACTTCATCGAAAGTAATCTGCCAAAAGATCTCACAATGTTGGACAAACAGTACGGGAACATCATAAAAGAAACTTACATCTCCATGGTGGCTAAGGGTACTATTATCGGCACTCGATTAGTAATTAGAGCTGATATACCACTTATAAATAGCATCCCATCAGATGTTTACAATTTGATTCCATTACCAATGGAGTTTAGAGGAAATACAATACTAGCACAACCAACAGCAGAGTACATGGCATACAATCCGGTAGATTTTATGTATGCGCTGATGACGGAACCACAACTAAATACCTACAAAAAGAGCATGGAAGGAAGATTCGTATGTACAAGGAATTGGCCATGGAAAGCAGCTACCGAAAGATCCTGTGAAATATCAGCGTTAAAGAATTCAAAGCATGCTGACTGCCCATTCAAGGAAATTCCATATCACGCTTTTTGGAAAGAGTTGTCCGGAAAAAACCGTTGGCTGTTCAAAATACACAACCAATCAACATTGGATCTGAATTGGGGCGATCATGAACAAGGATTAGTGGATCTGCCTTCGCACGGTATATTGGCTTTGGCACCAGGATGTGAGGCACAATTTGAAGGAATCAAGATAACATCTGGATATCAATTAGGATCAAATATGAAGGCCGACCCTCTTACAATTACATGGACTAAGAATGTAGATCTTCTAACTGAGAACCAACTTATTCTAGCAAATTCGTCGCTGGTAGAGGCTAGGAACAGCATCCAACAATTGACATCACAAGTTCGTACTATGCGTGAATATGAATCAAACAGTAAAATGCTCAAGTTTCATCAAATAAGCGGCCATGTATCCTTATTTATTACTGCTATGGTAATTATCATGTTAATAGCTTTATATTTAAAAAGAAAAAAGAAATTATCTGAAATTGACTTCTCACTACCTGCTGATTGAACATTGAACAACTCGGATAAGAAACGAATATGATAAGATAAGTAAATCTAAATTGTGTTTGCTTAGGATATCTTATCTAGCAAATGTGAGCACATATACAAATTACGATAACAAACAATCGATTACCTGAGCGTGGGTTCGGAATTTATGTGTGTTTTTTTGTATTACTTATCTTTATCAATATTGAATTTAGTTAGTTATAATAAAGACATTAACGAGCATACAACTCTGTTTTTATTCTATACTCATTGTTCATAAATGAACAGCTTTGAAATCCCTTTCTGTAGAAAAACATATGCTCATTTTGAAATATGAAATTGAAATAAACTCACCTCCTGGCATAATGTATTTCTGGAAAAAATATTCTTTGGATTCAATTCAATTCCTTTCGAAGACTATGTTTGGTCTCCAAAACACTGTTAATTTAGACACCGCGCTTTGCGACATACCAATAAGAAAATCATTGCCCTGTGAAATTTAAATACTTGGTTAGTTTCATTTTGAATTAAAAGGCATGGTATGTTGGCATGTTGGTACCCTCCGCTTTCCAGTAAGGACAAAGTTGCAGCTAATTGCAGTGGATCGGGAGCAGCGGTTGTAGTACTTCCTTTAAAGATTGAGTTTTTCATTATGCAAACGCAAGCAAGCTGCAAGCAAATGTATGAGTTCTGAAACATTTTTAGATATTAAAAATTTTATATACATACGCAGAGTTTGGTAAACACAAGGGATCGCTTTTATCCCTTAAACGATTCCGCTCAAGGATTCGTAGCGATCATCCTCTGAGTCCGAGGAAGAAGAATATAGAAAATATTCCATTTTTTATATCAATTAAACAATGATTATTTATAAATAAACAAAAAAAATGCCCACAAATCTATACGTTTGACACTTATCAGATGTGTCTACTGAGAGTAGTAGAATATTTCTAGTACAATTTTCAATGTGCATACGATACGTGTGCATTCTAATGTGATCATCCCAATCTTGTTAGTCAGGTTTAACACACGAAAACATTTGTCGGCCGACTTTCGAACATGAGGGAAAGGGAGGTAAGAAGTAGAGGAGGTAGACCGTGTCGGGCGGGTAGAAAAACCCTTCGCGATTTTTGTCTGTTCTTCTTTACCTGCTTCGTAATTCCATTCAATTGTTTTATTTTTGTGTTCGTATCGTTGAGTACGTATCGTGCGGAAGTATCTTTATTGTGAGTGTGTTCAGTGTAATTTAAATTATGGAAAATTTCAAGTGGACCCGTGATTTAATTGAACATTTAATTGTAAATTTTCAAATGCATGAAAATTTATATAATTTGGGTCATCCAGACTATATTAATAGAATAAAGCGGGCAAAATCAATTAACGAAATATTAATTGAAATGAGGAAATTAAATTCCAGTATAACGGCGGAGCATTTAAAAACAAAATTAAGCAATCTTCGCACTCAATACGTAAGAGAGGAAAGGAAGGTTGCAAATTCTAAGAAAAGCGGTACGGGTGCAGATGAAATTTACCAGCCAACGTTGTGGTGCTACGAGCAATTAATTTTTTTAAAGAATTATTACAATACGAGGAAGTCAGTTTCAAACATTGATAAGGTAATTTATTTACTTTTTAATTAAGTTTATTGATTCATTATAAATAACATCACTTAAATATTACACACAAACGTTTTTTTTCGCCGTAGGATACTACTTGCAGCAGTTTTGATGACCAAGATTGCGATGAAATTATGGAGTCATATGAAAATTTCGATCCTGCACCGAAGAAACGAAAAGTAAGTAATTTATAACTGTGCATCTTGCCAATCTACTCTTCCTTCCGCATTGAAATATCCCATAAACCCTTGGCGGATGTGTTCTGCCGCTCCTTTGCGAGGATTCTCAATATTTTGCAATGCAGAAGGAGCATGAGTAGTGCCCGATATGTTTTCGAGTTGAAGATTTGCTGCAAAATTTCCTTCTTCCATTAAAAAATTATGGAGTGCACAACAAGCAAGAGTAATTATTTCCACTTTTTCTACTCGTAGATTCATAATTGTTTGAAATATTCGAAATCTGTTTGATAAAATACCAAAGGCATGTTCAACCACATGTCTAGCACGAGTAAGGCGAATATTAAAAATGTTTTTCTCCCTCGTATTCGTGTTATACGGATAAGGTTTCAAAATATGTTTTTTCAAAGTACACAACAAGCAAGAGTAATTATTTCCACTTTTTCTACTCGTAGATTCATAATTGTTTGAAATATTCGAAATCTGTTTGATAAAATACCAAAGGCATATTCAACCACATGTCTAGCACGAGTAAGGCGAATATTAAAAATGTTTTTCTCCCTCGTATTCGTGTTATACGGATAAGGTTTCAAAATATGTTTTTTCAAAGGAAAGGCATCATCTCCCACTATGACGAATGGGAGACTTCTTTGTTGTCCAATGACTTTATTCGGTGGAAAGTTCGTGTCTGCATTTTCTATTACAGTGTTTAAAGCACTCTGCCCTAGAGCACCTGCATCATTGGTACGCCCATTACATCCTACATCTATAAAGATGAACCGGCAATTCGCATCAACAAGAGCAAGTAAAATGATGCTGTTTGTTCCTTTATAGTTATGATAGTAGGCCCCGTCTTTGCGCAGGGATCTAAAATTTATGTGCTTTCCATCGAGAGCCCCCAAACAATTAGGAAATTGCCATTTAATGGAAAATTCATCCGCAATCCTTTCGCACTCCGCAGTTGTACTAGGAAACTAGAAACAAATAGATAAATAATTAGACTTTATTTATTTTTCATTTTATTTTTAGGTTGAGAGACCACAACACCTCATGCGACAACAAATTGCTGGCGTTAAGGATCTCATATCGCAAAGAGCTAAAACCAAGTATGACTGGCTTGGACAACAAGTTAATTTTGAGATTAATACAATTCAAGAAGAAGTTCTGCAAGAGGAGACAGCTTGGGCTATCCAAACAATCCTTCGAGAAAACGTTCGGAAAGATAGATTGTTGCGCCAGGAGAGGCAGTCATCAGAATCATCAACATTACCATCAACTTCATCATCATGCGAGTCGTTAAGATGCATAAGGATTCCATCGACTTCAAATATACAAAACCAAATGAGCTCCACGCCACAAAAAGTTGAAATCTTAAATGTGCAAACAATAAAAAAACCATCTATGTACCAAAATGCTGCCCGAAGCATGAGAGATCTTTTGGAGGAGTCCATGCAAGGCATATTTGACGAAACCGATTTTTAGGTTTTCATTTTCATTCAATATAATAATTTCTTTAAATAAAAGAACTATGTTTAGTTTACTTACTTTTAAATATTCTGATTTTAATTTTTTGTATATGGTTCTGCACACTTCCGGTACTGTTTCACTGAGAAAAGAGGTGGATAGCCTTGTCTGATAATTAGTGCTCATATACGATTCACCAGTTGCGAGAATCCTTAATGTTGCTGAGAGTTTTTCCGCAGGAGTAATTGCATCCCTCATCAAAGTATTTTCTCGACTCAAATCATCTTTTACAAATGACAGTAACACTTCAAATTTGCTTTCGTTCATTCGCAAATAGTTATTGAAAGACCGTCGATCATTCATTCTTAATTCTCTAGTTATAAAAGAATACGAGCATATTTTGTTCCTTCCTTCCCTCCAAGGTTTTATCCACAATCTTTGTTTTCTTTTCTTAGGCAAAGATAGTGATGTTTCGCAGCACTCAAGTAAGCCTAAAAGCGATCATATACAGCCTCTTCCCACTACGGAGGGGGATGCATTTAATGCAAGCCTCCAGCACCTGGAATCTACGCACTTCATCACTATACATATCCTTATAACGCAGAATTTTTCTAACGAAGATAGCGACACCACCAGCTCCGTTAGAGTTGGGTCTATATATTATATTGTTTGTGCCTCAATTTGTGCCTCTGACAAAGCTTGGTTTCGCTAACCAGAAGAACATCGGGACTTCGGTCTTTTAACAACTTGAGGAGTACAACTCTTCGTGCGATAGTGCGATATTTATTAGCGAATTTACATTCACTGAAAAGACCTTAAAGGGTTTCTACAACAGCGAACACATTGCGACTGGAGGCGCGTTAGACTCGGCAGCAGAGTCGCCTGTTCTTGTATTTGCTGTTGCAACTGAGTTTAATTTTTCCCAACTTATGCGTTGATAATCTAGGACTTTAATTTTCCGTAGATTATCTAAGTTGCTGTTGGGAGTAAGCTGACGCAGGAAGTACGGTAATTTCCGATTCTACCTTCTGGCCTTTGCTGTTGTGAATAGTTTGACCCCTACAAACTCAAGACCGACACATTCCTTCACTTTAAGCTCCTGAACGAGCTCCTCAGGATCGGTGAACAGATCGAGACCTCGAAGGTGCATTGTCTGCAACCTCTGGCTTTTGGGGGTGAACGAGTAGAACTCGGTCGTTGTTTTTTCTAATAATTCTGTAACTTGTTTATGATGCTCCACTGTGAAGCAGTGTATACCATGCCTATCTTAACTCAATCTTTTAATTATAAAATTGTCGCCAATGGCCGACTTATGTACATATTTGTATAGTGTCCTTCAGCTCCATCTTATAGGTGTTAATTGGTGGAACCTTTGCCATCGCTGTTGTCTGCTGCTGCTGTTGTTTCTGCTGCTGTTGTTTCTGTTGCTGTTTTTTCTGTTGTTGCTGTTTCTGCAACTCTGGTTGATGCTGCTGCTTTGGAAACTCTTGTTTTTGGTGCTGCGTAGGTAGCTGTAGTTGTAGTTGTTTGTCTAATGGTACTGTTTTATGGATGTTAAAAGTCAATTTTTTTTAGTGCATTTTGCGCGCTTATAATTGCTTCTTGCCGCTCTTTTTCACGAAGTGCCATTTCTATATAGTTATATAATAACAGCATTATTTCAAATATCCCGAAGCCAACACCACACGTGTTCCTTACAGCTGTACTTTAATTAAATAAAAGCTCTCTCTCCAACTTCTTCTAAAGAAGACGATGTCGAGCGACGAGCTTATAAATGCTGGTCAGAATTCGCTCGAGGCTTTTTGCTGTTGACCGCGAAAGAACTAAGTTCGGAAATAATCAAGTGAACCAATAAACGAACTTACAAACTAAGAACAAACCAAGTGTGTTTCATTTCGATAAATTTATAATTTAATAAACCCATTTCATGAAACGAAAATAATAAACTACATAAAAACCAAGTCTGTTTTATTACAATTAACTATATGTACTATATATGTGTATTTATTTCGTACAATAATTACAATTTTATAGGTCTGCTACCGCATATTTATAATACAGAATTACGATGATATAGTATATCTTTGAACTGAAGAAATTTAAGACAATAAGTTTTAAGAAAAAATAAGTCTATGAGTCATATGCTAGAGGGAAAGTACGAGTAAAACCCTCCATTTAAAGAAAAAAATTATATATATATCACAACAGTATTTTACTAAGTATCACTGATAAGAAATCATAAAACAAAAAAATAATAATAATATAAATAAATAACTACTTAAATAGATAAATAAAAAATTGGTTTGGGTGCGAGTAGGCCTGCCCATACCATGAACTTCCCATCTCAAGACACAAAAGAAATAGATGCTATTTTATTTGCCTACACCATGAAATTCGATTCGGATTATGAAAACTTCATTCATTCCCTAATCAAATGCATTGAAAACAAAAAGATCAGATGCATATACTTTTAGGTGTCTTTGCGGAATACCATATACTCGTATATGTTTTCGTATTTTTGGATCATTTAAAATACGAATTGCATATTTAACATTGATATATAAACAAATTTCAATTTGGAAATACTTTTTTTCTGACTGAGTTAAATTTCTACCAAAAGAAAATTAGATTTTTAGTTTTACTGCAGAAATAACTTTATATAATTTAAAATAATTTTTAATGTTTGTTTTTTCAAACATGATACCTGGTTGGACTTTTTTTTATAATTAAATATTTAATTACTAACTTGGGGTGGCGTTACAGTCCGCGTGGCATGGTATTTTATTCTTTTGTCTAAGTCGATGTCGCTGTACAACTCCTAGCATACAATTCGTTGTTGAATCTTCTCCTCCACTCACAATCAATCCAGATGGGACAAAAGATTACACTTTTCTCTCGGAACAACCTAAAGAGCCTTCATCCGCTTTCAAAAGTGTACATGCTTCTGCACCATATAGTAGGACGGGGATGATATGGACCTTATAGAGCGATGCTTCAGTTCTTCGAAAGAGGGCTTAGCTTTCTTAACCAGAGGTATTCTTCATTTGATCTCAGCGCTGGTGCTATTATCTATTTTTACAGCGGAGCCAAGATAAACAAAAGTGGGTCGGTGACGTCTTTGCCGACCTCAATTTGTGCAGGATGGCGGTGACCTCCATCGCCATCCTGCACAAAAGTACGAACTTGGCGCTCCTGGGTTTTTTCCAAGATCTGCCGTTATGTTAATATTTGATTTATGGTGGACTTTTCTTGTCGAAAACCGCATTAATACGGACCTATCAGTTTGTTGACGAACTGCTTCAGACGTTCACATCATACGGCGGAAAAGATGTTAAAGGCAATTTTGAGGAGATGGATACCTCTATAATTGGTTTCCTTTCTTCAGGATGAGGCAACCAATACTGAGATTCCATTCATCTCGCGTGCTTTCTTCTGACCATGTGTTGCAGATAAGTTGGTGCATACTCCCAACTAAGTCATCGACGCCGCTTTTAGAAGTTCTATCTTGCTATCTGTACTTCGTCTAGGTCAGGTAAATGGCATTATTGGTTCTTCCATGTCCTCAGCATTGACTGCAATTCTACTATGATATTTCCATTTCGAATTTTGCAGGCTTCGGTTTTTCCTGGCTGGCCGTACATAGCTTGCATTAAACGACTCAATGAAAGCATTTTCGACTGTAATATAGGACCAACGACCCAAAATCTTAGCCAGTCATCCCTCTAAGAGTATCCAACGTGAAGATAAGATATTTTAAATTTAGAGTTGCAAAAACCGATTTCATAACAACAACTTTACATTGGTAGTTGAATTTGTATTTGCTTTTGGCAGTTGTTTTTCAACTTCTTCAAAAAAGTGTTATAAATCAGATAGCTTAGTTGAAAAGTATTACATTTTGTAAGAACTCTGTTTATAAGGATTCATATTTTAAATGTTTGAGGACTTTTGGAATTATTTTTAATCAATCAAATTTGTTTGATTGCTTTTCTTTAGAAGATATTAACCACTGCTCGGAATATTAAGGCGTGATTAACTTTATGTCCTTTTTGAATGGGTTCAAAAGTACAGTAGTTTCAATCCAGAGATTTCCACCTACTCTTCCCTCCGAGCTGGTAACTGCACAGCAAAGGATCTTTTTCTGTCTGGTAAATAAATGGCTTAAAGAGGATCACATTTAGTCCAGTTTTCTTTGCAGATTTTGATAGGATTTTCCACGCCGATTCCGAGAGATTTTTTTTATCTCTGTGTCATTTTCCGGAAAGACCTCTAGGATTGGGTTCATGATTTAAAACCACAACAGTGGAAAACAAACTAAATCGGATGTTTTGGTCTTCCTAGCAATATACGAGAAATGCAGTTTTGTGTGTTTTAACTTTGTCATCTAGGTTTCTCTCGATGCTTCTGCTTTAAATTCAATTGCCTCATGTAATTTGAGCCATGAGCTTCTTATTGCTAATATATTATAACTATAAAAAATCGTCAAGCTACAGCCGAGCTGCTGGCTCCATAATTTTCTAAGGATGTTTTCATGTGTCAGTGTTGCAGACGTCACTTGGAGTCTTGAAAAATGGGAAAGACTTACAGGATGCACATTTCTGAAACAATTTTCAAAGAACTTCCGTGGAAATTTGGATCAGGAAATAGAGAAAAGGGCACATCAATGTATGAAATGGCCTCAACTTCATATTATTTTGGTTTTTTTTGTAGTCTCTATAGTTAGTAACTTACTTAGTTTAGTTAATTGGCTAAACAAACATAATATTGATGAAACTTTTGGCATTAAAATTCAACAAAAAACAAATTTATATGAATTTGTCCGGAAACTTATGAACGGCAGTGTATATATTTATGCATATTTTTTTATCTGATAGGGTAGCTGTAAACTATAAATTTAATTAATTTTGAACTACTTTTGTTGGAAAACTAAATTGGTTTTAATATAAGAAGTGAAAATGCCCCTTTTTTTGACAGTTTTTTCGTCATAAAATTCAAACCACCCTGTGAAATTTAACCAAAAGCTTTTCAGGTGATCTTTATGCACACACGCTTCGAATGAAACCAATTTGGCCTCGATAGCTTGATTTGTTCTCGAGTTAGGCTGTACGAAAGAATCCGCACAAACGTACGTACGTACGTACACACACACACACAGACATCTTTCTAAAAATGATGGAATCCGACTCCTGGGACCGCCAAACGTGGAGAAATGTAAAAATTTTGAATTTCGAAAATCGGACCGATTACAAGAACTTCCTGATGGGAAGTTAATAAATAAATAAATAAGTGAGTAAAAAATTGCTAATTGTTTAGCCTTCACGACCCTTAATAATGCCTCCAGTTGGCAAATTTCATCGTCTTCGTCGTCGGTATCGAAGGCCGTCAAAGACAAGAATGTATTACTATCTCCAGTACAGCGCTCTTTGCCGCTGTCGGCGACATACGGGAATTCGTCTGTTGTTGTTGTCGTCGACTTTTCAGCATCGGCTGAGAATGCCGTTGCAAGTCAAGTCACCAATATTTTGCTCTGTTTAATCTATTTATGTTACTTAAATCTGTTTCAGACACGCTCATGCAGTACGTCCAGTCAGCAGATCCATCTCCCAAGTGCACTGGCACACCTTGAACCCTTTTGTCTGTTGCCCTTCTAGCAGCATGATATATAATAGGAACATTGTTCAAGTCCGATAAGAAGCCATGTGCGTCCAGATCCAGGAATGCTTCCTGTATCCCTATATGAGCTCATTCTCAGTAACATATTCGACCGCGCAAAATGATTCCTCACAAGGTCAAGGTAAACGTCGTCTATCCTAGACACGCCGGAAACATGCAATAGTCTTTTGTTAGAGACGTAATGCCGAAAATCGGAATGTGCACTTGTGTACAACCGTGTGCATGCTCGCAGGCACTTTAGTTCGAATATTCTAAACTTTTTTCAATTTTTTTCAATTTAAATGCATTTTTATTGTTTAATTTTTTAACCTTATATGCTAGACAAAAAACGCTTAAAACTAGCTTAATTAACTTAACTATTTTATGTACTAACTTACTGGCCCTATACGGGCGCTCTAAGCTAAAATTAACAATTAAACCTATGTCTTTCGACTTATCACTAATTACTATATTTAAATTTAAATAACTAATAATAAAACTAAGAAAAAAAAAGAGTAATTTTCAAAAACTTAGTACATGGACTTTTTATGTTTAAACTTAATCTAGACTTAAATAATAAACTAAAAACTAATCTTAATCTAAAAATCTAAACCTAACTTAACAATAATATTAAAAACTACTTACACTACATAAAACATATATAAGCCGGCCACGGCTGACAGTACATGCTATTTTTGCCATAAGGGCACCCAAGATACAAAACAACGACGAAGTTCATCCTCCGTCCAGCCACCAAAAGTGTCGATATTGCCTTACGATATCAGCCCTGTAGCGGTTAGATACCGCCCTACTAAACCTGAGGGTCTCCGGTGAGCTACTTGCGACGTCTTGTTCGTAAGTGACTCGCCCGTCCACAGCTTTTCGACCAACGTGGAAGATTAACGGTACCGCTAATCTATCCTGGACCAGACCTTTTCCATCCAAATAGAGAAAAGCTTCAGGGGGAATAAGGCCGTTAAGGCGCACTGTCTCATGATGCATGTCATTGGGGTAAAAAGCCCCGGAGATCAAGTTGTTGGTCGAAGTCATTGCTCTTGCAATGTGACTTCGAATAAGTTTTATCAGAAAGTTGTCCACTCTGATCAGGTTGGCCCCGTTGTACAGGACCTCATTACTATAGAATTTTTTGTACTCAGACTCTGGAGTTCTATATAAATGGAGACAAGCCCTAAGGCATCGTCTCTCGAAAACCCGTATCTTTTCCATTAAGCTTGTTCCCACGTTAAACCAAACGGGACAGCCATAGGCAAGGACCGGCCGAATAAGGGCCGTGTAGCAGATCACCTTCACCTTGGCATCGAGTTGACTGCTGTGAAACAGTCTCTTTGTCAAGGCAAAGGCCGCTTTGGCTCTGGCCAGAGCAGCATCTATATGTTTGTTAAAATATAGATATTGATCTAGCCAGATCCCAAGGTATCTGACAACACTTCGATTCGCTAATGGCTGCCCGTTTTGTCCAACAATTGAGAACGTTCGCCACTTTTTTCTAGTATTTCTAGAAGCCCCAGACAACGGAGTCCTGAACAGAATGGTCTCGCCCTTTTGAAAATTGATTTTCAACTTCCAATCATCGCAATATCCCTGTACCTTTTCGAAGTCACGCTGCAAGAGACTTACAATGACCTCGATCTTCGAACTTAACCTGTACGCGATCAAGTCATCTGCGTACGCTATGGATTGGCGGAGAGATCCTATAAGATCACTTGTGAAGATCGTAAATAATATCGGCGAAATAACTACACCCTGTTGTAGACCGTTTTTAATTTCGAAAGTCCCAGCAGACACCACACTGCCATTTTTCACAATAAACCGTCTGCTGGTGAGCATATCTAAGATTATGTACAGCAGCGGTTTGCTTATGCCGAGCTGATCAAGCTTGAAAAAGAGCCCCTGCAACCATACAGTGTCAAAGGCCTTTTCCAAGTCAATCAACAAGGCACCCGTGCATTTTTTCTTACCTTATTTCCATTGGATATCCGATACCAGTTTAGACGCGGCATGTATACAATCATGCCCCGCTCTGAAACCGAATTGGTTATCCGGAATAATATTTTTGTCCTCAACCCACTCGGTCAGGGCTCTATTGATTACTTTTTCAAACACTTTGCTGATGTTGGGAGGGAGACTTATCGACCGGAGATTTGCCGGATTGGACGTGTCTTTGTTCCGTTTAGGAATTGGTTGCACCACCGCTGTCTTCCAATGAGCTGGATAATGTGCATTATTCAGCAAATTGTTGAACAGGGTAGTGTAAATGTTTACCGCTTCTAGAGGAAGGTGTTTAAGAACAATGTTTGGTATTTCGTCGATTCCCACAGATTTCTTACTTCTCAGAGAACCGAAAATGACCAGGAGATCTTCCTTTGATATGAATGGAGGGTGAATCCCTTCATTGGCGATGACATCATTTGCCAAATTACCGTCATTGAACATGGTAAACCCAGTGTTCTCCGATCGCCAGTGCTCAATGTCATATCGCAAGTAGAAGTTGTGCAATAGGACACGATTTTCCAAGATATGGTTCGGGCGAGTGCTAACATTCACCTTATACACATCCTGAAACGGCGCACCTATTACTTCAACTTTCTCCTGAGGATCTTCGATCACAAAAAAGTTGTCATCTTCGATCGCTTCTATTGGATCTATTCCTGCTGTCACAAGTACTTGTTCGTTGTCTGTAGTTCGGGGGAGCTTAAGACACGGAAGCTCATTCTGATTTTTTCTTCGAAAGATTTTATTAATTTCCGGGAACATACTAGGATTGCTAGCTTTAACAGCCCGGATTTTGTTATTCCAATGCGAATTAATTGCAGCACGATAATTTTGCTGAATTAATTGCTGTAGGTTTTTTAACTGTGATTTCAGTGTCCTAACCTCCGAGTTTTGTGGTTCGGTGAAACGTCTGTACAGGAGTTTAAGTCTCGTCAGTAGCCTACTCTTTTGTCGGTGTAGAGCGTCGATCGTAGCATTGCGGTATATATTGACATTGTCAGTCAGTTGGTACTTGGGAATTGTTCTGTCCATTGTTTGTTTTATTGTGTCGTCCATCCTTTTAAGGTAAGTGTCGATCTCTTCGTTCGACAAATTCCTATTGGATGGTGGGTTGAGCGAGTCCGAAGAGAGTGCTCTTGTCATTGTTCGGGAGAAGCGTGTCCACCGCGTCCTACTGTAATTGTAAGAATGCATTTGGACATACTCCTCCAGTTCCGCAATTTCGTTGGGAATCGTTATTACGGCACTAAATCCGCAATGGTCACTGTCATACACGAAAGTGTGAAGACAGTTTATTGTCTGTCGGTCCATGTCAGTCAGCTGTATCCGTTCGTCAAACAGCATAAGGTCAATGTAAGAGCCTGATCTGGGATAAGACGGACTATCCGTCGCTTTTAAATCGAGTCGATACTCGACACTATTCTGACCCCACCAATTGAATAGTAGGTTCCCTCTAGTGTTTGGTGATTGATTTCTCCAATTACTATGTTTGGCGTTTAGATCTCCGGCCATGAGGTAATAATTCTCCTCCGAACCCAGACGTAAGTATTGAAAAAGTGTCTCGAGCTCTGCGATAAAACAGGTTTGTTGAGTAGCTTCAGTTGCATAGGCTGCGATCATATACATCCTCTTCCCACTACGGAGGGGGATGCATATGATGCAAGCCTCTAGCACCTGGAATCTACGCACTTCACCGCTGTACACAACCTTAAAACGCAGATTTTTTCTAATGAAGATAGCGACGCCACCAGCCCCATTGGAGTTGGGTCTGTCTCTTCTTATTATTTGATACTGACTGTGCCTCAACTTGTGCCGCTGAGAGAGCTTAGTTTCGCTAACCAGAAGAACATCGGGACTTTGGTCTTGTAACAACTTGAAGAGTACAGCTCTTCGTTCGATATTTATTAGCGAATTTACATTCACTGTAAGGATCTTTAAGGGTTTCTCCACCAGCGAACACATTACGACTGGAGGCGCGTTAGACTCGGCAACAAAGTGTAGATACGATCTACGCGTGTCGCCTGTTCCTGAATTTGCTGTTGCAGCTGACTACGTGACGTGAGGCCTGAGGAGCAACTTTTGGTGCTTGTTGTACCGTACTCCGCTGACCGGCCGCCATTTGGGCATAGGTCACATTGGGAGTTACGGCTGGAGTTTTAGGAACAGGTGGGCGCTTCACCTCTACCTTCTGTTGACGAGCCAGGTTTATTTTCCTAGCATACTGGTACTTAGGACAACCCCGATAGTTAGCGGTGTGTCCCGAGTTACCACATAGAATGCACTTGAGAGTCGTGCTATCAGCAACCCTATCTTTCCCTAGCGGACATTCCTCTGCCTTGTGGTTCAATGCACACTTAACGCACCGAAACTGCATTTGACAGTTCGCAGCGGCGTGCCCGAACCTCTGACAACGAACACATTGTAAAATGTTATCGCTGCGATTTAATTTTTCCCAACTAATGCATTGGTAGTCTAGGACTTTAATTTTCCTCAGACTATCTATTTTGCTGTTGGGAGTCAGCTGGACCAGGAAGAACGGTAATTTCCGGTTCTCCCTTCTTAACACTGACGAACTTAAGATCGTCACATTCCTTCGCTTGAAGCTCCTGAAGGAGCTCCTCGGGATCGGTGGACGAATCTAAACCTCGAGCATTGTCTGCAAACGCTCTCCTTTGGGGGTGAATGAGAAGAACTCCGTCGTCGTTTTCTCTAATAATTGCTTAACTAATTTATGATGCTCCACTGTGAAGCAGTGGATAGCATGCCTGTCTTTACTGAGTCGTTTTATAATAAAATTATCGCCTATGGCCGACTTACATATATTGATGGTGTCCTTAAGCTCCATCTTGTAGGTGTTGATTGGAGGCACCTTCGGCCTCGCTGTCGTCTGCTGCTGCTGTTTTTTCTGCTGCTGTTGTTTCTGCTGCTGTTGTTTCTGCTGCTGATGTTTCTGCTGCTGTTGTTTTTGCTGCTGCTTTTGCTCCTGTTGTTGCTGCTTTGGCAACTCTGGGTATTGCTGCTGTTGCTTTGGCAGCTTTATTTGTTGCTGCTGCTTGGGCAGCTGTGGTTGTTGTTGTTGTTTGTTTGGCGCTGGTATTCGGCTTATTTCTGCCAGTTGCTGTACATTTTTTTGCGCGCTTGTACTTGCTGCTGCTTCTGCCTGCCGCTCCCTTTCACGACGAGCCGTTTGTTTGGCCTTTACGGCTTTTAACAACGACTCGAGTTGGCAGATCTCATCGTCTTCGTCATCAGTTTCGGATGCCGCTAGAGACATGAACGAGTTGCTGTCCCCGGTATAGCGGCCCTCCCCGCCGTCGGAGACATATGGAAACTCGTCTCGATTCATCTCAGTTGATGATGCTGGTTTTACTGCTGCTGCTGTTATTGCAGCTGCTGCTATTGTTGCTGCTGTTACGGTTTGTTCCTTTGGCGCCCGATCCCTCGCTTCCGTCTGCAGCTTTTCAACCGAAGCCGATAGAGTCGGGCGCTTTACGAGGTTTGGAGTTGGTTTTGCCCTTCTCCTCCTCTTTCAAGTCTCCGATGAAGACGACAACGGCGGTGGCGGCTTTGGGTCAGGCAATGCCTTCCCCGCTCCTCCCCCAGGTTGGTGAGGCGACGACTGCCGCTCACTCATTTTGGTAGATGGTTTTGTTGTATTGTGTTATTAATTTCAATGAGAAAAATTAATCACGAAATTATTAAATAATTATTTGTCCCGGCTGGGATTCGAACCTTTAACGTGCGGATCAAGAGTCCGACACACAACCACTGCACCGGCTGGTTAGTTATCAGCGCAGTAGCAAACTAAACACTTGAAAATAAACTCACTGGTTTCGCTTTCAAAGTCGAAACACTTGTTGGTCCAGTAAAGGTCTGTGAACGACTCAACACGTCTTAACACCGCGAGGTTCTGTGAACAACTCGAATATTCTTAACTTTTCCATATTAGATGGACTTATGTTCGACCATACTGGACTCGCATAAGTCAGAATTGGACGCACAAAGGCTTGGGAGCAAATAACCTTCACATCGGATCTAAGATAGTTGGAGTAAAAACGTCATTTGAGCGAAACAAATGCTGCTTTTGTTTTTTTTAACTGAGTATTAACGTGTTCATTGTAGTGCAAAAAATTGTCTAAATGAACACCTTAAAACTTCACAACAGTCTTTGACTCAATGCAAGTCCATTTGAAGATTTTATAACCATGTTTTTCCAAATGCGTCGTAAATCTGAATTACCCGGTCCTACTGGGGTACGGAACAGTATAGTTTCACACTTGGAGCTGTTTATTTTAAGTTTCCAGTCTCGACAGAATACCTGAAGATGGTCGAACTTAGTTTGGAGATAAGCATAAAGGATGACATCGTCGGCAAATGCTATTAAGTTATCCAAGTCCCTAATCATTTCAGAAACGTGAATGTTAAAGAGTATTGGTGCCAATACTGTGCCCAGCAACACTTTCAGTGACATCAAAAACCATAGTCGTCATATACTTTCCATTTGTTACCACCAATTTCTTCCCGCGAATCATTGATATAACGATCTTTATTAGGTTACAAGGAAACTCATATCTGATTAATTTATAAATATAGTAAGCTCGTCAATCCAGACCGTGTAAAAGGCTTTCTCGATGTCCACCAGACAGGCACCTGAGCTTCTTTTGGCGTGTAGGTACCAATTGATATCGGAAACCAAATTTGTAACTGCGTGAACTGCCGAATGGTTTCTGCTGAATCCAAATTGATTTCGCGATATGTTCCCATTTTTTCGCACTCGGACAAGATTGAATTGCTTGTAACTACCTCAAAAACCTTCCCATTATTAGGCAGGAGACTTATTGGGCTATAATTTGAAGGATCTGAAGGATCTTTGTGTTTTTTTTACTATTAAAAATACCTTCGAATTTTTCCAAAAGCCTGGGAAGTGGCAGTTAGTAAGCAAATTGTTAAATATTACGCTGTATTGCTTTATGATTTCGATCGGGATATGTTTAAGTACGATATTAGGAATGCCATCTAAACAGGAAGTCTTTTTGTTATTCAGAGTCCTGAATACGTAAGTAATTTCGTCGAATGTTGTGCAATAGTTGTTTACCTGATCTGTTTTAAGTTCATCGGCTTTTACTCTCTCAGAAAAAATTGTATGTGAGTGCCTGAGTCGTTATTTTGGTTGCTGAACCTTAGCAGCTCTTCAGCCACCTCATCAGATTTGGGACTTGGATGTTGTGTCGCATGGACTGACTCAAAATGAGAACCAATAAGATTAATTTTACTCGTCCATCCATCGATCACATAATGGTTACCGGTTTTTTGACAATGACTGCGATCAATCCCTACGCAGGTGAGGAGGCGATCAGAAACGATTGGGACTTTCAGGCTCGAAATTTTGACAACAGTACGAGGCTTAAAAATCTGTTTTATCTGAGGAAACATATTTCTCGAATCGGATTTTATCTACTTTTCGGCTCTATGTCTCCAATAGTCATTGATAGAATTCCGAAACTGTTATTTCAAGAGTGATCTCACATTCCTTAGGAGGGATTTCAATCTTATGAGCTCCATGTTAGTCGAGTTGTCCTGAAATTGTCGGCGTATCTGATTTATCTGAGAAAGAAGAAAGCTTTTGTGTGTCTGTAATGTCCGTATGTCTCGGTGGAGATAACATTCAATGCTATTTTTGTTCTTGATTTTCAGAACTGACGACTCTATTTGCTTCACGTGTCACGGTATTTAGTTTCTCATTATAAGCGTCACACTCATCGTTCGTGAGGTTCCTGTCATAAGGAACTTTGGACAATGAGGCTTGACTTATATATTTTCTCGTCGCACAAAGAGAGAACTTACTCCAGTCAGTGTTCCTAAAATTGAATTTAGGAAACACGCTCTGCGTTGAAAAAGTAAACGTGGAGTCATCAATAAAGGATGTTTCGATAACAATGGCGTTATGGTCGCTATCATAAGGCATAAGCGGTATTTTATTATCGCGTATTCTTTTGATATGCAACCGCGCGTCTGCGATGCACCGATCCAGATATGAGTTTTCTGATGGAAAACTTGGTGTGATTGGACGGAACAATTTAAGTTTATATTCAATTTTGGTCTATAAATCGTCGCAAGCGGTAACCTTTAGTATTGGCGCGTGAATCTGACCAAGAGGGATGTTTCGCATTCAAGTCTCCCGTTAGGACGAAATAGTTATATAAACTACTAAGCCCTAGAATATCAAACAATTTCTTGAACTCGATATCAAATTCAGCAGCGGTATGTATGCCGATATTAAGTATAGACATCTATTACCCCTCAAAGGCAGCGAAATAATAGTTGTTTCAAGACGACTAAAGTTTTTTATTTCACCGCTTTCAATCGTTTGAAATCGAAGCGGTTTTTTGACGAGAATCGCCGTGCAGCCGACATTCGAGTGTTTTCTGTCAGTTCGTATTGGATTGTAAACCTTGAATTCCAAGTAATGTCTATTGTAAGATTTGTTTCGCTTAATAGAAGCACGTCAGGTCTATGAACTGAGGCAAAACGCAGCAGGTCACCTCTTCTACCATTAGAGACTATAGAATGAACATTTAGAGCAGCTATCTTGAGTCTGACGTTGGAAATAGGCAAGGAAAGTATTATTATTATTATGTTCCAATCCGAGTAACTTTGGTCTCGTCAGACCAAATAATCTTCTTCCATTGGCCAATGGTCCACTTTTTATGGTGTTTAGCAAATGCTACCCTGGCCTTAACATTTTTTCCCGAGAGAAAGGGCTTCTTAGATTTTTCATTAGCTTGCAGGTTTATTTTTCGAAGAGCGCGACGGGCGGTCCATTCGCTCACTGGCTTACCAATGACTTGTACTGCATCATTAGGTATCCTACAGCTGCAACTTCTCAAACTTTGCTCCATTCTTCTTGCGTCCAAGTCCGTCAATAGCCGAATAGGTCCTGCTTTGGGTGTTGAAACGTCAATTTTATTCTTTTTTTATACTTACTACCGAACTCTTCGATATTTTGAGAACAGCAGCAATATGTCGAGTTGATTCACCACTTTTAAGCAAAAAAATAGCTCTTTGCACAATTGTTTGTTTTACCGAGTTTTTTCATTTTCAACGTTCTTACGTTTTCGTGAGCGAGCGCATAAAACATACTGTAAAACAATAAACTCTCAAGTAAACTTATTAACTGTTAATTTTCTGAAAACCAAGAAAAAAATGCTTTTCTGTCAAACTGTTACAGATTTAACCGTACCCAAACTAAAACGTGCAAAATTGGACAAGCAGGCTATTTCCGTTTTTTTTTAATTTTTTCCGTTGTGTCAATATCCTTTCTTTCTAGTTCCTCTAGAATATGTTCCTTGGCTGCCAATAAAAATTTTAAAAATCCAAAGTAATTGCCTTTTATTTAAATTTGTTAGTTTTCAGTCATTTCCCTAAATAAATAAAACCATTTGACCAGTTCTGCTCATCACTGTAGGTGCTCCTAAGATGCATCTTCTTTCACCTGGCAATTACCGGGCTCATGTTGCTCTTTACACTTTACGCACCTATATAACATACTGCAATTCGAAGCAGCGTGGCCAAATCGTTGGCATCGACGACATTGAGGGACGTCGCTCCTTTGAATTGGTTTAAAGGATACTATAGTATATGTCCCAAAATGTGCTTAATTTCTCGAAGCTTCTAAACCTTACTGTCTGGTGATAACTGAACCCCTATAATGGGCAGGTTTCTGTTTAACAACTTGGAACGCCACGTGGCGTACCTGAAAGATTTTTCAAAATTGATCCCTTCGATTTTTTTATTTTGAAGTTCCTCGAGCACTTCGTCTGGGTTGAAGCTTTCGCTAAGGCCCTTCAACAAAAAAGTATGCATCTTATCTTCCTTGTCCGTATAAGTGAAAAATTCTGACTTTGATTCCTTTAAAATTGCTTTGTTGCTGCGCCAATATTTTATTATGTTCGTTCAAAAGTTTACTTATATTTTTGCTGTCTTCCCTATAAACGTTGATGGGCGGTGGTCTCCTTTTAGGAACTTCTATTTTAAAGATGTCCTGATTTTCGTTATTGTTATTGTTTTTTGCTTGAAGTAGATTTTTGTTTTCCTTCTTTTGTTCATTTGCCGTTTTCATTTTGTCCATTAAAGCTTTTGATGTCGTCGGTTGTTAATCTTTGTTGTTGCTGTTGTCGTCGTCGAGTATTGAGAATCTGTTACCGCATGTTTTTTTATTTCTGTCGTCTTTTTAGGGATTCTTTCTCTTTTTCCTGGTACGGTTAAGGAACCGTCACTATCAGTCGCTGTTTGCTGATTTTGTTTCTGTAATTCCTCTACTTGCTTTTTGTATTTGTTCATAAACGCACGTGTGCTTTTTTTTTTTTTGTTATATTGTCACAATGTTTATAATTTTTTATTTTTTTTTTCGAATCTTTTGTTCAATTGTTTTTGTATAAGTTCTTCTCTTCTTCTCTCACCGATTTGTCCGCACTAATGGCAGACTGTAACCATCTATCAGGAAGAGGTACTCGTGGGAAACTTTTGTTTGCAATGCATTTGTCTAGGGAGCGTTCAAGTATTACATAACGCAATTTAAGATTTTTTTTTTAATCTTGAGATGGGAAGTTTATGGTATTGGCAGACTAACTCGCACACAAACCATTTTTTTCTTTTTTTTAATACATTCTTTAAATTTCATTCATCATATCTTTGTACAGGTAATTTTTTGATTTCTTTGTTAATTTATTTACTCTGTTCCAATTTCAATATATATTTTTCTCGATTACGCGTGAATTATATTTATTTTTTCGCATTAATTGTTCAAAAATAAACACCAAAAACACTTTTTCACAATTTCTTTTATTGCGTTGAATATAATTAATTAATCTTAGTTGTAGTCTGACCACGGTCCAAAACGAAAGTGAATGCACATAATGCCACGCTCTCTGCACAACAGCTTTGTCGATGTGATCACAACATGCTCCAACTCCAAGATCTATGGAGGCTTTCTTCTTAAGTTGGTTATGCACAATCTTAGTTCAACCCGCCAATGTTTGAACTGAAGACGTACAGGATGAATGTTCAAGAGTGAGCATGGTGCTAATTTATTCAATGTGGATGGTGTTCAAGTAAATATAGGCTTATGCATATGTACATACATTAAAGCTTTAGGTATTAATTATTATATCTTTTTGTTGTTTTGTAACAAGCTTGTTACATATGTCTAAATATATGTGATTTATGTAGGATTTCACTTCAAATCCTTGATAAATAAAACCAAACACTTCAATTAAATCACAATAGCTTTTATTAAATTAATTCGGCTTGATGGCTGTTGATCGTGTGATTCATGATCAGTATCAGTTTCAAGACTGTTTGTTACAAATGGCATAAAACTAGAAAGGGGAAAGGGTTGCTCTTGTTCGTCAGTCCGTTGCTGTCGGTGATATGTGTACGGATGTGCCTGTGTATTTCGGTCTTGTAGGGTACGATGTCATTGAATTGGCATCATCCTACATTTGGCTATCCTGATGATCATTCGTCCCCAATGAAAAGCTTAATGACTCCACCTTTTCATAAACTCTGCCACTGTCGTCGTAGTGCGAAGTCCTTCAGTGTTACCTACCTTTTCGACCCTATCGTTGCTCATTTTACTGACGATCTTGTATGGCCCAAGGAACTTAGGTCTCGGCTTCATGCCCGTGTGCGCTTGATGGCTCCTGTACTCTTGCTTTGTCACATGTCCTTTTGTTTTCGCTTTGGACTTTCAGGATATTCTTGCGAGCTTCGTCTCGCATCTCTTCTCTCGCTGCTCAGTTCTTCTATGGCGGACTTCTCTACCATCTCACGGAGTTCAGGGTAATCTGGAACTCGCAGCTCTGGTCCACTAAGTATTCTGAAAGGAGTGAACTTAGTGCTTCTTGAAGGTGTATAATTAAGAACTGCTGGACCTTCTCCACATATTTGTACCAATTTTAAGCACTTCCAGGGCATGCTTTTCCCAGCATCGGAACGACGATTTTATTGATTCTCTCCACCTGTCCATTTCTTCTAGGGACTCCTGTGGCAATCAATAGATGCTGTATATCTTCACTTTCGCAATATTCGTTGAACGCGGTTTAGGTAAAAGCCGATCCCCTGTTCGTGATGATCCTTTTCGGGTTCCCGAATGTTATAGACTGCCTTTTCAACCTATCGATGACTTCTTCCGATCCGGTACTTTTGACTGGATACAGCCACGTTAACTTTGAGAACGCATCCATGACAACAAGTATATGATTGTATCGTTTATGTGTCGGCTCCATAGGCCCAATATGATCCACGTGATACATTCATAGAGGTATGTCTTCCTTGTCAATATGTACTAGTAATCCTTCCTTCCTTCCGGCTTTCGGCTGAGTTATGATGCACTGAACACAGCTTTTGACGATATTTGTTGCCTTCTTCGTCAAACTAGGGATATAAAATGTCTTTTCTATCAAAACCTTGGAATTTTTGACGGAAAAATGACCATGTTGATGGGCCATAGTGATGATTTCGCTTTCCGTCGAAGACGGAACTACAATGAGTTCTTGTACACGTTCGTTAAATACCATTCTGAATTTAAGAAAGTAGTATTCAAATGGGTCTTTCTCCAGAATCATTCTAACGGCTCTTATCCATGTGTGCCAACTGTGTTTCTTTGATACGGTGGTTTAGTGACTCACCGATCATCAAGCATGACACTCTGCTTAACGCATCCACATGTTTCATCTTAGATGTTAAACGATGTTCGATAACATAGTCGAACTCTTGTAAAAAAATAGCCCATCTCGACACTTTTAGTGGAACGTCCCTTTTTTCAATGGTCATCGTTAAAGCATTGCAATCAGTTACTTTCTTGAATTTTGTTCGCATTACATAAACTCTCCATTTTTTCAAAGCCTCTATTATTGGTAACACTTCAAGCTCATACGAGTGGTATTTCTCTTCTTCCTGTGAGGTCTTCATAAACTGTATAGGATGATATTGTTGGTCTTCCTCATCCTTTTGTAGTAAAATCGCCCCATACCCATACATGCTGGCATCTGTATGAACCTCGGTTGGTGCGTGAGGATTGAACAGTTTCAGTACTGGTGCCCTTTAATCGCAATATCCTTGAAGACGCAGTTGGAACTCGTAGCTAAAGTTACTCGGGTTTCTGGAATTCCTGCTGTGCCATCTGATGAAGCAGTATGTATACGGCTAACTTCCTCCTTCGGTTTCACACGTTCCATTTGACCACGGACTCTACATTCTGCTGACTTATGACCTGGCTGTCCGCAGCAATAGCACCTAAATATTCGTACTCTACAATCTCTCGCGATGTGCGATGTCTCTCCACACTTGAAGCACTTCCTCTCATATTTTTCTGAAAAAAAAAGTTCAAAGCTAAGTAAATCAATTTTAAAAAAGTTAACGTTAAATTTAATTTGCCAAACAGTCATGCAATACCCTTTTTGAATCTTCTGCCAATTCCAACTTCCGTTGTTCTTCTCCTCACACAATCGTACGATATCTATCGTTTCCTTCTTTTTTCTCCGTTGGGGCAAACAACCACGGACGACTTTTCACCGCGCACATTCTTATACTTTTCGCACGACGACGACGAAGAATGTGATTGATTTCGCCGTTTCTTCTGTCGTACATAAACTATTTTTCTTTCGCACTATTTCATTTTTCTTAAAATTTCTTGCTCAATTTTTTCCCACTTCTTTCAATCTCGGTTGAGTCCCCATGTAGGATATCACTTCAAATTCTTGATAAATAAAACCAAACAGTTCAATTAAATCACAATAACTTTTATTATATTAATTCGGCTTGATGGCTGTTGATCGTGTGTTTCACGATCGGTATCAGTTTAAAGACTGTTTGTTACAAATGGCATAAAACTAGAAAGGGAAAAAAGGGTTGCTCTTGTTCAGTCAGTCCGTTGCTGTCGGTGTTATGTGTACCTATGTGTCTGTGTATTTCGGTCTTGTAGGGTAGAATGTTGTTGGATTGGCATCATCCTACATATATGTATATGTAAATATGTGAGTCTCATACATTTATATATGATGAATTTTAATTTACGGAGGATCGTCCTAATTTTAAGTTTAGCCTCGTATTGGTTTTACATTTTTTTTTCTTTTTTTTAAATAAAGAAAAGAAATAGAATGCTTTTATGTAAAGCTGAGCTGTAAGCTTAATTTAATTATTTGTTAATAAATTTTTATTTTACTTAGTTTTTTTTTTTGCCTATGAACTTTTCTTTTGTTGGTTTCTATCGTTATTTTATCATTTTTTGTCACAATGTGTTTATTAAACTTAGGTGCTAATATATTATGCCTATCATCTGCTTCGAAAATTGATTCACCTTCATTGTAATTCGAAGGATCTTTTCGCAATTGATTACACTTGTTAATATAGTTTTGTTTTTGGTTCAGACTTTGTAAGAAATGAGAAAGGGGGCAATTGTTTGGTAAAGTGGATAGAGTTGTCGTACGTCAAAACGGCTTCATCAACAATTTCGTCAATGGGCATATCTTTCATCTGTGATTTAAAGATGCGTATGAGTGCAGTAAGCGTAGAATGAAACCGCTCGACAGGTGCGCTTCCATTTGAACTCTTAGCACAAATAAAGTGAAATGTGAGGGAGACATCGACCAATGCTACATGAAGAAAATTAAATTGGACAAACCAACATCCAAAGGCAACACGACCTACAAAAATATTCTCCATGTAAAACTAGTGTCCCATCTATATAAAGAGAGAATAATAAAAGCAAAGAAGGAGAAGCGAGTGCAACTAACTACGAACCTACTCAATGCCGACGCAAAGCTGGAGAAGATGTACGTTAATGAGTGCTTAACCTATGAAAGAAGAAAATTATTAAAGACTGCAACAAAAATGAAAACAACAAAGGGGTATAAATATGTATGGACGAGAAATGGGACTATTTGCATGCGGAAAAAAGAGGGTGACAACTGTGTAAGAATAAATTGTGCTGCTGATCTTCTAAAATTATGAATGTTTCAATCTCTTATGCATGTGAATACCCTATTCATCCTATTACTCCTGTAGATTGTTGTTTTTGCCTACATCGAAATATTCGGAGCTTAAGAAAAAATTTCTCAATTTTCTTAGCTCATCTTTATTCGTTGTTCAATGTTATGATAGTCTTGAGTGAAATATGGATATATGAAAATGAACTAGATATGTATAACTTCCCACTCTCTTTGGGAATTGTTAAGAGTCTTATTTTGCTAAAAGTGTTGCCGTTTATATTAAAAATGGATATACGTGAGATTGTTCTTGCATTAAAATGAATCATATTTTAATAAGTGGAATATTAAATTAAATGCATCCAAGACTCAGGTTATCCTTTTACACGGTTTGATTCTTGCCAAGTTGTTACGTTCGATTTTCCTCGCTCCAAGATAATAAGGGCCGACTGACCTAGTGGAAACGGTCGTGGGAGTATTGATATAAAAATGGGCGCCACGCGATTAGCCTTATTATCCCGAAATGCCTTCCCGGTGGAACCGCGACCGCCAAGGAAGGTTCCGCGAACCGTCAATTGAAACTCCACCGTTCAAATTCAAAATCTTACAAGTTTTATTTCACTCTTCCTCAACTTAAGCTTCATATACTATAAATGAAACAAAAACAAAGGGGAAAAAAAATCAGAAAGTCCCAGAAGGGGATAAGAAGAAAAAAAGAAGAAAAATAATAAAAATAAAATTTGAGAAAATACAAAAAAAAATTATAGAAGAAACAAAATTGACTGGTACCTCTGGATTTGAACCCACCCCCAAAAAAGCCGCAACGTTGCCACCCTTCTATTCACACCTGGGCCCCCCCACGGCCAATGAGGTAACTTACAGAAGGCTTACTTTGTCTTACTTTTTAGTTTAATTCAATCTTGTAAGTTAAAATAAAAATGTTTTAGAAAAAAAAAGCAACTAATAATAATAAGAATAGTGATAATCCAAGTGCAATAAAAACAAAATAAAAGAAAATAATAATAAGGGAGAGTGAAAGAAAAAATGAAAATATAATAAAAAAAATAAATAAATAAAAAAAAATAAAATAAACAACTCAGCCTCGGTCTCGAACCCGGGTCTCCTGAACGTCGTCCAGTATATCACGCTCCAGGCCACCGCTCACTTCGCGGACGGTCAACCAAGTTCAAATGGGGCTTGGCGTATCCTTTATACGTGGTTCGGTAACCACGCTCACGCCACCTAGACTCACTTGATACCGTCAATCACGCCACTTTGATGGTTGCTGTTTTGTTTTTTTTTTGTATTTTCTTTCGCGGACCGGAAAAAAAAGAAAAGGAAAACCTCAGGTCTTATGGATACCTTGGATGCCTAGATTAACCTCCACGGCTGTATTTTTTTCCTTTTATGGATTTTTGGGGTTTTCTGCACACTCTATACACTACGCACACTATTCACACCCTTATTCTCAAATTCAATTTTAATTCAATTTGTGTTCCCCTTTTTTTTGTTTTTTAAATGATACTTCCGATCAATAAAAAAAATATAAAATTCAAACACTGGTTAAAATTTAAAAACTCGCACTTCACGCATCCGCACTCGACCAGAACTCTCAACCGACTCCCCCTACACGATCACGGGTTTTTCCTCCTGCCACAACTGGGTTTTCTGTCTTTTTGCCCTCTACGTACCTTCTCAAGTTCATTCAGAAGGAGCGTAAAGGTTAAAAGAAATAAAAATCCAGCCGCCCTTACCGAGATTCGATATCACGACCCCTACCTCAAAATGTTATATGGTCGGCGCGTGAACTAATTCAATTTCAATTCAATTTCAATGCATTTTTATTATTTCAATTCATTTACTTACATGCTAGACAAAAACGCTTAAAGCTAGCTTAATTAACTTAACTATGTCTATACTAACTTACTGGCCCTCTGCGGGCGCTCTAAGCTAAAACTAACAATTTAATCTATGTCTTTCGACTTACTAATAATTATTTTATTTAAATTAAAAAAAAAACTAATATTAATATTTTAATTACTTTAAACTTTTATTTTTTAACAAAACAATGACAATGATGATCTTTGATTTTTTCTGCCGACTCCCTGGTCTGTTCCTCGCAAGTCTCCTTTTTCCACAATGGCCGCCTTCTTTCCGTTTTTCTCTCTTTAGGTTGGCAATTTGTTTTTTTTAATAGCTCTTTTCGCTACAAGGTGGCGCATAATGTTAAGGGCGAGTGACTCGTTATTAGTTTATTACAGTTCGGCCAGCCTGATAAAATGATCGCCCTCGATCATTATTTCAACAAAACATATTATCTCGATTTCTACATTTATAATATTTTGTATTACCTTTCGTGAGTAAAGTTCTAGTGCGAGCTTAATTAGTAACTGGGTTCTTCCACTTCCGAAGGTGGCGCGACTCAATAATGCCATCGTAGGGAACTTGAGTTAGTTGACAATTTTCAATATCTCTTACAATATAGCGATCATGAGGCAATTTTTTAAAAATGACATATGGTCCTTTTAATTTCGGTATAAATTTTTTATTACCTGGTGAAACGTCTATATTTTTAATTACGACGTAATCACCACATTCAAAGCTCTGAGCTGGTTTGTGTCGGTCATTAAAGTAACATTGGTTGTATCGCTGAGAGTTTTGTATTTCCTTAGAAGCTGATAACCTGAAGGAGTCTAGGTCACGATCAGTAGTATCATTTTCCTGCAGATACTCAGTTAACCAATCTACAATCACACCTCTCTGTTGAATTCCAAACAAGAGTTTGGATGGACTCTGATGAGTTGTGCTATGAACCGAATTATTAAGAGCGAATTCGACTTCGTTTAATTTACTTACCCAATCGGAATGCTCGATTGGTTCAGAGAGTTTACTAAGCATTGGGGTAAGCACTCGGTTAGTTCTTTCAACTTGTCCGTTAGCTTGTGGAGATCCTACAGCTATCTTTATATGGTCAATGTTTCGGTTCAATAAAAACTCACTAAATTCAAACGATGTGAAACACGTCCCTCTGTCAGAAACTATTCTCGCCGGTCTACTATAATACTCAAAATATTTTTTCAGTGAGGAGATAACTTCTTTTGAACTTGTAGAGTTAACAGGGTAGAGCTTTACAAACTTAGTAAAGGCGTCGATTACTACAAGAAGATGCTTGCGTTTAGATTTAAGGGCTGGTAGAGGGCCTAAATGATCAACGTGTATGGTGTCGAATGGCACCGGTTTTTTTGGGATGCTATGTAGATTCCTCTGGTTCGACCTAGCAGGTGCTGAGTACATTATGCACTTCAAACAGTTCCGAATGTGTTTTTCGATCTTTGCTTTCATTCCTGGAAACCAATATCGACTCCTTATTTGATCGTAGCACTTAGTAACTCCTAAGTGACCAATTGTCTCATGAGTAAATCTAATAATATTCTCTTCCATCTCATTTGGGACGTAAAAGCATAGGTTATTTAGCATATCTTTTTTGTAAACGAGACCATTCTTTAACACGAAAAACCCACAGTTTCCATTTTCTAATTTATCACGTATCTTCAAAATATTGGGGTCCCTACTCTGTGTTGCTTCCAATTGAAATTCAATATTTTCCTCATTAATGACTGAAACAATTTCACTGCGACTCAATGCATCAACGTGGCCCATATTTCCACCACCTCTGTGCTGAATGGTATAGTTGAAGTTCTGGAGCTCTAATGCCCACCGAGCAATCCGCGGATTCAAGTTTTTCTTATTTAAAGTAAGTGTGAGAGAATTGCAATCAGTGATAATTTTGAAATTAATTCCCTCTAGGTAAACACGGAATCGCTTGAGAGCATATATAATTGCAAGTGTTTCGAGTTCAAAACTATGGTATCTACTTTCGGGGGGAGTTGTCCTTTTAGAAAAGTAAAACACTGGGTGAAACTTGTTATCCGTTTGCCTTTGTAGTAGGACGGCACCGAAACCAGTAGCACTTGCGTCGCAGTGCAGTTCCGTTTCCTTGTGCGGGTCATATATTGCTAGAACAGGGGGTTTCGTCAGTCGATTCTTCAATTCTTCATAAGCCCGTCTGCAATTTTCATCGAATATAAACTGACGATCCTTCTTAAGCAGATCGTATAAAGGTTTTGCGGTGCGAGCGAATTGAGGAACGAATTTTCTGAAGTATGCGCAAAGCCCTATGAATGAGTGCAACTGTTTTACGGTCTTTGGTTCTGGGTATTTGAGGATCGCTTCTTTATGATTTTCATTTGGCCGTATTCCTTGACCACTTATGCTGTAACCTAAGACTTTTTTTAAAATTTCAAGTTGCTCTGCAAGGGTGCGTGTAGCAATCAATATATCATCGATATAGACTATGATGAGCCCTGTCTCAATAAGATCTTTCAAGATTAAGGAGATAAACCGCTGGAAGACAGCAGGACTGTTCCTCAACCCAAATGGCATCTTAACGAACTCAAATTGTCCACTGGGAGTTACAAACGACGTTAATTTGATCGAGTCCTCTGCGACATTGACTTGATAGAAACTGCTTTTTAAATCTAAAAGACTAAATAATTCCTTATTCCCCAGGTATTCTAGGCAGTCCTCAACTAAAGGAAGCGGGTAATTATCTCGTATAGTTATCTTATTTAGTTCCCTATAATCCACGCACATACGAGTCTCGCCACTTTTTTTACTAACTAGGACTATAGGGGATGCATAAGGAGAGTCACTAGGCCTGATAATGTCTTTTTCCAATAATTCTTTAGTTATTTTTTGAACTTCAAGTTTGTCTTTAAAGGATAATCTTCTTGGGTGGCTAAATACCGGATTTTCCGAAGTCAACCTTATTCTCATCTCTAGGGGGTGTTTGCAATATGGTCTCTTAAAAGATTCGGTTTTATAGTCTAAGATCATGAGCCGAATGGAACGCTGGGCTTCCTTCTTCAATTCAGGATCGATATTAAGTTCATCTAATTGTTCAGAGCACCGTTCCCTAATATCAATGTAAAAGACATCGGGAATACACACATTAGGATAAGCTAAAGGATCCAAAAGTAGTTCACTAGAAGGACAACTCTCTTTTACTTCGTTTCTTATAATCTTAATCTCATGATTACTCTGAGCACTGCTTGCAATACAATATTTACTATTCACTATACCAAGGCTATTATTAGAGGTATTTTCTACGGGATTTACCAAAAGAAATTCGCTTTCAGGATAATCGCTCTTCACAGCTATTTCTATTTTGTCACTATTCTTGCAATCACTTAGTTCACTCTTATCAACGTCAGGATCAATCTCAGCAATACAACCGTTGACCACTCGATAACAATCAACACAATTAGGTTTCTCTTCAATAAATTCACTTGTCTCATCATCGCTACATTTATCGTTTAAGCAATCGACATCATTTTTGTCGCTATCAATTTTATTTTCTTTCCTCACATTAATTTCCATATTTTCGCTACTAATTATTCTCGCATGATACTTTGCATTTTGAGTGACACCACTTGACAAGAGAAAACAAGAATTAAAGTCCATACTTGATTCAGACATTTCAGTATTTTTATTTGTATGAGCAGTGGGGTTTACAATGAAGTCCACATTAAAAATTTCTAGAAAATCGCGTCCAAGTAGAAGCGGTTTCGGTAAGATATTCGATTCAGCAATGAATAAAGTTATTTTGTTTGTTCTGTTGGATATTGAAATGTAGCTATCAATTTTCCCGTATGTTTTTATTTCGGTACCAGTGATACTACTAAGGTTGGAGTGGACTAATTCTTCATTGTAGACGTCAAACGGAAGTACTTCTTTGGACACAAAGCTAACCGGACTCCCACTGTCAATTAATGAATTATATTCGAACAAAGGCTCACTCAAAATACGTTCACAAAAGGTAATACTTACATTTTGGAACGGCTGCAATCTATGTTGATTAAGCTCGTTGTTTGTCTTCTCCTTGGTGTCGTCTTCTTCGCTGACTAGATGTATTGCTGCTTTCTTCGGCTGTTGACATTCCTTCAATACATGTTGGGTGCTGCCGCAACGGAAACAGGCGCCTACTCGTCGTCTAGGTTTTCGGCACTGTGACGAAAAGTGTCCATGCTCAGAGCAATTGAAGCACCGGACTGTTGATAACGTCGACTCCTGTGTGCTGGCTGTATTTTGCACTTTAGCCACTTGATCGCTCAAGCGCTTCTTATCGTATTTAACTAGAAGCTCCTTCAATTGCCCCAGTGTTGATGCAGTGTACAACATAGAAGTATATGCGGTACGGTCACGCAGTCCCTCGATGGTAAAGTTTATTATTTCTTGTTCG
The DNA here is from genome assembly GCA_963555765.1 of Orthonevra nobilis. Classification (NCBI taxonomy): domain Eukaryota; kingdom Metazoa; phylum Arthropoda; class Insecta; order Diptera; family Syrphidae; genus Orthonevra; species Orthonevra nobilis. Next base: position 66,736,960 of record OY743226.1, on the reverse strand, counting down.
CTTACATCTGATTGGGAAGCGATTTCCTGCATAGCCAACATGTAGGCGATAACGTTTTCCCCTTTGTGTCTCCAACGCCCCTGGAGCTGCCTATATACATCGCTCATCGAAATGGTGTGCTTGAATTGTTTGAGCAGGCCTGCTTTGAGCTCTGTATAACTAGATGCGCTGGAAGTACGCAGGTATACCGCTGCGGTTCCTTTAAGTAACCGACGCATGGCCATGAATTTGACGTGCTCACTACAGTTTCCATTTCCCGTGACACTTTCGAAGTCACCGACCCATTTTTCTACGCCATAAGCGTCGTCCCCGTTGAATGTTGGGACAAGTCCATCGATGTCAGTAATGGCGAGTCGTTGAAGTTGGGTACTGAGGCTCTGCTCCTCAGTTTCAGCTCTTGTCGTAACGCCAATATCTTTTTTTTCTTTTCAAGTTTTTCTTATCCGGTCGTAGTCTTCTGGTTCAACGAATGCTGGAACGTCTACTGGGTCTGTGACTTCGGCAAGTGACTCTTCGAATGGTGGGTTTTCCGCTAAAACGTTTCCTGCTTGCGCGTCGTCGATTCCCGATTCGTCTAGTAGTTTTCGTAGCTGGGCTACTGTTGCACTCGCTGGGAAATCAATACCATGCTCTTCAAGTACACGAACAATTTCTGCACGTGTGCGCACCATTTTTAAATCAGTGTTTCGCGTACAATATACAATATAATTTCGTGGTAACCCCACACCTGAGATTTAATTACTTTAAACTTTTATTTTTTAACAAAACAATGACAATGATGATCTTTGATTTTTTCTGCCGACTCCCTGGTCTGTTCCTCGCAAGTCTCCTTTTTCCACAATGGCCGCCTTCTTTCCGTTTTTCTCTCTTTAGGTTGGCAATTTGTTTTTTTTAATAGCTCTTTTCGCTACAAGGTGGCGCATAATGTTAAGGGCGAGTGACTCGTTATTAGTTTATTACAATATTAAAACTAAGAAAAAAGATTAATTTTTACAAAAAACTTAGTATATGGACTTTTATGTTTAATTAAAATAAGACTTAAATACTAACTACAAACTACAAACTACAAACTAAACTAAAAAGTAAAATATTAACCTAACTTATATTACAATAAAATTAAAACTACTTAAACTACATTAAACATAAGTAAGCCGGCCAGGGCTGACAGGTCATGCTATGTTTGCCTTAAGGGCACTCAAGATAAATATAGACGACCGAGTTCTACTCTTCGTCCAACCACCAATAGTGAGAATATTGCCTTACGACATCAGCTCTGTCGCGGTCTGATACCGCCCTACTAAACCTGAGGGTCTCCGGTGAGCTACTTGCGACGTCTTGTTCGTAAGTGACTCGCCCGTCCACAGCTTTTCGACCAACGTGGAAGATTAACGGCACCGCTAATCTATTCTGGACCAGACCTTTTCTATCTAAATAGAGAAAAGCTTCAGGGGGAATAAGGCCGTTGAGGCGCACTGTCTCATGATGCAAATCATTGGGGTAAAAAGCCTCGGAGATCAAGTTGTTGGTCGAAGTCATTGCTCTTGCAATGTGACTTCGAATAAGTTTTATCAGAAAGTTGTCCACTCTGATCAGGTTGGCCCCGTTGTACAGGACCTCATTACTATAGAATTTTTTGTACTCAGACTCTGGAGTTCTATATAAATGGAGACAAGCCCTAAGGCATCGTCTCTCGAAAACCCGTATCTTTTCCATTAAGCTTGTTCCCACGTTAAACCAAACGGGACAGCCATAGGCAAGGACAGGCCGAATAAGGGCCGTGTAGCAGATCACCTTTACCTTGGCATCGAGTTGACTGCTGTGAAACAGTCTCTTTGTCAAGGCAAGGGCCGCTTTGGCTCTGGCCAGAGCAGCATCTATATGTTTGTTAAAATATAGATATTGATCTAGCCAGATCCCAAGGTATCTGACAACACTTCGATTCGCTAATGGCTGTCCGTTTTGTCCAACAATAGAGAACATTCGCCACTTCTTTCTAGTATTTCTAGAAGCCCCAGACAACGGAGTCCTGAACAGAATGGTTGCAGACCATTTTTAATTTCGAAAGTCCCAGCAGACACCACAATGCCATTTTTCACAATAAACTGTCTGCTGGTGAGCATATCTAAGATTATGTACAGCGGCGGTTTGCTTATGCCGAGCTGATCAAGCTTGAAAAAGAGTCCCTGCAACCATACAGTGTCAAAGGCCTTATCCAAGTCAATCAACAAGGCACCCGTGCATTGTTTCTTACCTTTGTTCCATTGGATATCCGATACCAGTTTAGACGCTGCATGTATACAATCATGGCCCACTCTGAAACCGAATTGGTTATCCGGAATAATATTTTTGTCCTCAACCCACTCGGTCAGGGCTCTATTGATTACTTTTTCAAATACTTTGCTGATGTTGGGAAGGAGACTTATCGACCGGAGATTTGCCGGATTGGATGTGTCTTTGTTCCGTTTAGGAATTGGTTGCACTACCGCTGTCTTCCAATGAGCTGGATAATGTGCATTATTCAGCAAATTGTTAAACAGCGTAGTGTAAATGTTTACCGCTTCTAGAGGAAGGTGTTTAAGAACAATGTTCGGTATTTCGTCGATTCCCACAGATTTCTTACTTCTCAGTGAACCGAAAATGACCAGGAGATCTTCCTTTGATATGAATGGAGGGTGAATCCCTTCATTGGCGATGACATCATTTGTCAAATTATCGTCACTGAACCTGGTGAAACCAGTGTTCTCCGATCGCCGGTGCTCAATGTCATATCGCAAGTAGAAGTTGTGCAATAGGACACGATTTTCCAAGATATGGTTCGGGCGAGTGCTAACATTCACCTTATACACATCTTGAAACGCCGCACCTATGACTTCAACTTTCTCCTGAGGATCTTCGATCACAAAAAAGTTGTCATCTTCGATCGCTTCTATTGGATCTATTCCTGCTGTCACAAGTACTTGTTCGTTGTCTGTAGTTCGGGGGAGCTTAAGACACGGAAGCTCATTTTGATTTTTTCTTCGAAAGATTTTATTAATTTCCGGGAACATACTAGGATTGCTAGCTTTAACAGCCCGGATTTTGTTATTCCAATGCGAATTAATTACAGCACGGTAATTTTGCTGAATTAATTGCTGTAGGTTTTTAAGCTCTGATTTCAGTGTCCTAACCTCCGAGTTTTGTGGGTCGGTGAAACGTCTGTACAGGAGTTTAAGTCTCGTCAGTAGCCTACTCTTTTGTCGGTGTAGAGCGTCAATCGTAGCATTGCGGTATATATTGACATTGTCAGTCAGTTGGTACTTGGGAATTGTTCTGTCCATTGTTTGTTTTATTGTGTCGTCCATCCTTTTAAGGTAAGTGTCGATCTCTTCGTTCGACAAATTCCTATTGGATGGTGGGTTGAGCAAGTTCGAAGAGAGTGCTCTTGTCAATGTTCGGGAGAAGCGCGTCCACCGCGTCCTACTGTAATTGTAAGAATGCGTTTGAACATACTCCTCCAACTCCGCAATTTCGTTGGGAATTGTTAATACGGCACTAAATCCGCAATGGTCACTGTCGTACACGAATGTGTGAAGACAGTTTATTGCTTGTCGGTCCATGTTAGTTAGCTGTATCCGTTCGTCAAACAGCATAAGATCTATATAGGAGCCTGATCTGGGATAAGACGGACTATCCGTCGCTTTTAAATCGAGTCGATACTCGACACTATTCTGACCCCACCAATTGAATAGTAGGCTCCCTCTAGTGTTTGGTGATTGATTTCTCCAATTACTATGTTTGGCGTTTAGATCTCCGGCCATGAGGTAATAATTCTCCTCCGAACCCAGACGTAAGTATTGAAAAAGTGTCTCGAGCTCTGAGATAAAACAGGTTTGTTGAGTAGCTTCGGTTGCATAGGCTGCGATCATATGCAGCCTCTTCCCACTACGGAGGGGGATGCATATGATGCAAGCCTCTAGCACCTGGAATCTACGCACTTCACCGCTGTACATAACCTTAAAACGCAGATTTTTTCTAACGAAGATAGCGACGCCACCAGCTCCATTGGAGTTGGGTCTGTCTCTTCTTATAATATGATACTGACTGTGCCTCAACTTGTGCCTCTGAGAGAGCTTAGTTTCGCTAACCAGAAGAACATCGGGACTTTGGTCTTCTAACAACTTGAAGAGTACAGCTCTTCGTTCGATATTTATTAGCGAATTTACATTCACTGAAAGGATCTTTAAGGGTTTCTCCACCAGCGAACACATTAGGACTGGAGGCGCGTTAGACTCGGCAACAGAGTGTAGATACGATCTACGCGTGTCGCCTGTTCCTGAATTTGCTGTTGCAGCTGACTAATTTGCCCCTGGATAGAAAGCAAAATAGCCAGCAGATCAGCATCACCACTAGGTGCTCCAGGTCGTGAGGCCTGAGGAGCAACCTTTGGTGCTTGTTGTACCGTACTCCTCTGACCGGCCGCCATTTGAGCGTAGGTCACATTGGGAGTTACGGCTGGAGTTTTAGGAACAGGTGGGCGCTTCACCTCCACCTTCTGTTGACGAGCCAGGTTTAATTTCCTAACATATTGGTAACTGGAACAACCCCGATAGTTAGCGGTGTGTCCCGAGTTACCACAAAGAATGCACTTGAGAGTCGTGCTATCAGCAACCCTATCTTTCCCTAGCGGACATTCCTCCGCCTTGTGGTTCAATGCACACTTAACGCACCGAAACTGCATTTGACAGTTCGCAGCGGCGTGCCCGAACCTCTGACAGCGAACACATTGTAAAATGTTATCGCTGCGATTTAATTTTTCCCAACTTATGCATTGATAGTCTAGGACTTTAATTTTCCTTAGACTATCTATTTTGCTGTTGGGAGTCAGCTGGACCAGGAAGAACGGTAATTTCCGTTTCTCCCTTCGGGCCTTTGCTGTAGTGAAAGGCTTAACACTGACGAACTTTAGATCGTCACATTCCTTCGCTTGAAGCTCCTGAAGGAGCTCCTCGGGATCGGTGGACGAATCTAAACCTCGAAGGAGCATTGTCTGCAAACGCTCTCCTTTGGGGGTGAATGAGAAGAACTCAGTCGTTGTTTTCTCTAATATATTTTTAATTATTTTGTGATGCTCCACTGTGAAGCAGTGGATAGCATGCCTGTCATTACTTAAACGTTTAATTATAAAATTATCGCCTATGGCCGACTTACACAGTTTGATGGTGTCTTGTAGCCCCATCTTGTAGGTGTTTATTGGAGGCACCTTTGGCCTCACTGTCGTCTGCTGCTGCTGTTGTTTCTGCTGCTGTTGTTTCTGTTGTTGTTGTGGTTTCTGCTGCTGCTGCTGTTGTTTTTGCTGCTGCTGTTTTTGCTGCTGCTGTTGTTTTTGCTGCTGCTGCTTCTTCTGCTCCATTTGCTGTTGCTGTTTTGCAACTCTGTTTGTTGCTGCTGCATCGGCAACTTTGGTTTTTGCTGCTGCTTATGCAGCTGCGGCTGCTGTTGTTGTATTTTAACAGGTGCCGGCTTTTCGCTGGCTGCTGTCAGGCGCTCTTGCTCGCGCCGAGCCATTTGTTTGGCCTTCACAGCCCGTATTATCGCCTCTAATTGGCAAATTTCGTCTTCTTCATCGTCGGTCTCTGAGGCCGCCAAAGACACGAAGGTATTGCTGTCTCCAGTGTAGCGGCCCTCGCCGCCGTCGGAGACATATGGGAATTCTTCTCGGTCCGTTGTTGTTTTTGTTGTCATTGCTGCTGCCGCTATTGTTGCTGCTGTTACTGCAGCTACCGTTGGCGCCCGTTTCCCCGCTTCAGTCGGCAGCTTTTCCACCGAAGCCGATAGAGACGGGCGCTTAACGAGGTTTGGAGTTGGTTTGACCCTCCTCCTCCTCTTCCCTGCCACCGATGATGATGATGACAACGGTGGTGGTTTTGGGTCAGGCAATGCCTTCCCCGCTCCTCCTCCTGATTGGTGAGGCGACGGCTGTCGCTCACTCATATTATTATTCGTTTATTTAATTTAATTGATATAAATTAAAAATTAAAATTTATTTGCCCTGGCTGGGATTCGAACGCCTAACGTGCGGATCAAGAGTCCGACACACAACCACTGCACCGGCTGGTTAGTTATCAGTGCAGTAGCAAAGTTAACACTTGAAAAAAATACTTGTACTTGTTTCACTCTTAAAGTCGAAACACGTCTTTCTCCACTGAAGGTCTGTGAACGACTGGTTCCCATCTAGCCCTTGGAGTTCGTATGTCCAACCTGACACTTTACGAAGGACCCTGAATGGTCCTATAAAACTAGGCGCTAACTTTGCCGTAAAATATTTGGAAGCATCCGATAACACGTAATTTTTCCTCAGAACTAAATCATGCGGGAAAAATTGAATGTCCCGACGTCGCAGGTTATACTGCCTCGCTGAGGTTTCAGCAGCTTTTTGCAACCTAGACCGCACATCGTTAATCACAACACCTAAGGACTTATGCCACTCAAGCTCTTCCGCCCGTTCTTCCAGAAAACCTTCGGATGGAACTTGTGAATTTCTTCCCTTGACCGGCATATCACGCCCAAACAAAACAAAATAGGGACTTGTGCGAATAGCACAAGCAACCTTCGGAAGAAGTGCATCCCAACTTCTATGGTTATCGGCTACATATGCCCTCAGTTTGGTTTTAAGTGTCTGATTCACTCTTTCGGCCGGGTTTGCTTGTGGGTAGTAAAAAGCTGTAAAATTGAGGGTCACTCTATACGTTTGTGCTAGTTTCCTGAACTCTCGACTTTTGAATTGTACTCCATTAGCACAGACTACCCATCGAGGTACTCCAAAAACTAAGAATACCTGCTCTTCCAATATTGTAGCCACTGCTTTAGCCGTAGCCGCGCGCATCGGGAAGAAAAGAGGGAACTTTGAAAAGTAGTCCACCACCGTAAGGATAAAGCAATAGCCCTTAGTGGACCGAGGAAGTGGTCCTATCAGGTCGATGCACACATCTCCCATGGCTTGGTTATATTTCCCCTCGAGAGCATCAGACCTGCAGGTTTTTGCAGATCCGGCTTAACCATTTGGCATACCGTACATTTCCGCACGTAAAAGGCTATATCCCTATTCATTTTAGGCCAATAGTAACATTGTGACACTTTATCTATGGTCTTTTGTACCCCGCCGTGGCCACCTAGTATATCATCATGGTATTCCTTTAAAAGGCTAGCTCGTTGGTCTCTGGCTACCACAATTTTCCAGGTCTCCTCATCCGATTTTGTATTCGGTAACCGGGGTCGCACATATTTATAAAGTACCGTTCCATTCTCTAGTCGCCAATTAGGGTACTTATCCGGATTGTCCGACACAGACTTTACCATTTTAAGATACCATGGATCTTGTATCGATATCGACTCAATACCATATTCTGGTACTGCCCGTGATAATGCGTCGGGGACCAAATGTTCCTTTCCTTTGCGGTGTATAATTCTAAAATTATACTGTTGCAGTTTAACTGCCCACCTGGCTAATCTACCCTGCGGGTCCTTCAGGTTATTGAGCCATACTAGAGAGTGATGATCCGTCACTACTGTAAAGGGACTCCCCTCTAGATACGGCCTAAGTTTGTCTACTGCCCATATCACCGTTAAGCATTCCCGTTCGGTGGTGGAAAAGTTTCGCTCTGACCTAGACAAAGTTCTTCTCAGATAACAAATTACAACTTCCCCCCCAACCTCATCTTCTTGTGTTAGCACTGCCCCAATTCCATACCCTGACGCATCAGTATGGACAACAAAAGGCTTTTCAAAATTTGGACAAGCAAAAATCGGAGCACAAACTAGCTTCTCTTTTATGGCCCGGAAGGAATCTTCGCAAGCATCGCTCCAAACGAACTTCTTATTCTTCCTCAAAAGAGCAGTTATGGGGACAAGCTAGTCGGAAAAACTCGGCACGAAGCGGCGATACCAGGACACCATTCCAATAAAACGCCGTACGCTTGATACAGATGTCGGACGCGGAAAAGCGACCATGCTCTGTACCTTTTCTGGGTCTACCAGAAGTCCTTTATGGTTAACAATGTACCCTAAGTACCTCAGCTCGGGTTTGCAAAATTCGCATTTCTCCTGACTAAGTACTAAACCAGCCCCTTTCAGCCTACATAACACCTCCCTCAGTACTGACAGATGCGCTGCGAATGTATCCGTTACGATGATAACGTCATCCGAATAAACGACTACATGAGGTTCGAGGTCTGCTCCAAGCACCCGGTCTATAAAGCGCTGCCACGTTGCTGGCGCATTATGCAGACCAAATGGCATGCGAGTAAATTGGAAAAGTCCCTTGCCTGGTATGGTAAAGGCCGTCAACTGCTTGGACGACTCAGCTAAGGGTATTTGCCAATAAGCGGATTTAATATCGAGTGACGACAAATATTTCGCATTGCGCAGTTTATCCAATGTGGCTGACACGTAAGGAATAGGGTATGCGTCCCGTTCTGTTACCCTGTTTAGTTTTCTAAAATCCACACAAAACCGAAACGTCCCATCTTTCTTCTTTATCAATAGGATCGGGGATGACCAAGCACTGGTCGACGGTTCTATTACCCCAGCAGCCAACATAGCTTCTACTTCACGGTTGATACTTGCTTGTACTATCGGTGATACTGGGTAGTATCTTTGTTTTATTGGCTCTGAATTGGTTTTAATCGTGTGCTCGACCAAATCAGTACGGCCTAAGACCGTACCCATGTCTGCGAATACCGTTTGGACCAGCTCATTTAGCGCCGATTTATCGGATGTTGATAGCTGGTCATGGTCTGCAATAGCACAAACAACATCACCAAAGTTCCAAATTCGGTTCTTCAGGTCGGGGATGATTGAGAACGACTCCCAGAAATCGGCACCTAGAATAAGATTGTGGGGCAATTTGGGAATTACCAACAGCTCGATTATTTTTATCTGGTTCTCAACATTGATAGGGACCTGAACTACCCCGGACACCTCAACCCTCTCTCCATTCGCAACTGTCACCGCCCCCTTAAACATTTGCAACTCTAGATTAAAAGTACTTAGTTGGTCCCACCCTGGACCACCTAGTATAGATCTACATGCTCCGGAGTCGAGCAGCCCCAACATTATTCATCAGCAGGTAATCAGCTGAGAAAATTCTGTCTACCTCTATCACCCCTTTCTTCCCCTCGGTCCCTCCTCTCCTTCCTCTTACCCCTAAATAATTTTTTAAATTTGCGTGCACTTCGGTCGTGCAACTCAACGCCTTATAACTCCCTCACGGTTACAGCCGTAACATCGAAGAGGTTGAGGACACGTAGCCGCTATATGACCTTGCTTACGGCAACGGAAACAGGTGAGGGGCCTTTGAGAGGTTTGAGGACTGCTAGCGATCGTTGACAAACTCAACTCGTCGCCGGCCTCTACGTAGGAAAGGTCTGGTTCTAAGAGGTGCACGTGACTTCTAGATGGTGGAGGAATATAGCTTTCAACCAAATATCGGGTAGCCTCAAGTTTTCTGCCTACCTCAACAAGGTGATTTAACGACGTAATGTCGACTAAAGCGAGTTGTGTTTGGTAAAATGGAGATAAATTTTTCCGAATCATCTTCAATTTCAAGCTTTCGGTGCATCCTTCACTAAGACGAGAAAACAACCCAATCATCACACTAACATACATCCCTATAGTTTCGCTACGTCCCTGTGTGCGATGACGAATTTCCTCCCACAATCGGTCATCATATCCTGGCGGTAGGAATTCAGCTCTAAGCTTCTCCACTAAATCCTTCCAATTTCGAAACGACGGTTTGTTTGCTCTAAACCAAACGGTAGCTTTCCCCTCAAACAGATCGAATGCGGAATTGAAAAGCTCTGCTTCGGTGCAATTCCTTGCATCTCTAAGCTCCGCTACCTTTTCTAAGAAACAAGTGACCGATTGACTAGGTTCCCCATTGAATTTAAGCCCCCATTTCATAACAGGTACACATTTTGCGTGGAACAAAAGTGGGGACGAACTCGCCTGTGGCTGGAGCGGAATATCTGATGAATTTTGTGCGGCGGCGTTTCCAAGTCGTATGTGATTATCATCTGTATTCAGATGTAAATCAGCAAAATTTAACTGCGAAACGTTAGGTAGGTGCGCCTGACTATCTGTTTCCTGACCTTCCTGTCCAGGAGCTAGGGTCTCTTGTGCTTTATCAGTGACTTCCCAGTCAACCGCGTTGGCTTTTAGATCAACCTCAGCTAGAAGCTCCACAACTTTATTCCTGCTATCAGAAACGAATTCGTGTTCATCCATTTCCATAGCTAACATTCTACCCAATCGTCTTATCACCCACTCTGACTTCGCTCCTATCTTCCTATAGTCCCCACATCGGTCGTCACCCGAGAAGGACCGGACTAATGATTCTATTTCTGCTATGGTTGAAACAACCGCAGACTTATCTTCCTCGAAAGTGTATGGGTAATCCGGCAAGAGGAAGCTAGTGTCTCTCTTAAGAGCTGCCCTTAACATTTTCCTCATATCTAGAACATTAGAGGCACTTAACCCTCTAATCTTCAACTCATAACGCAATTCATCTATGTTAAGCATATTAATTTCCATGACCGATATCTGAGGTTTTCCTTTTTTTTTTTTAACAAAATTATAACACTAATTGTAAGAACAAAATTAATACGTGTGGTATTCTCTTTTATTTTATTCTATTTCTTTGCTTTGCTTCAATATTCGGTGGATCGAACGTGAACGATGGCTAGGATTTAGTTAGTATAATAAACGTACGTTTTAGAGTTAATTATAGTTTAGGGCCCCACGTTGGGCGCCAAAATGTTACGTTCGATTTTCCTCGCTCCAAGATAATAAGGGCCGACTGACCTAGTGGAAACGGTCGTGGGAGAATTGATATAAAAATGGGCGCCACGCGATTAGCCTTATTATCCCGAAATGCCTTCCCGGTGGAACCGCGACCGCCAAGGAAGGTTCCGCGAACCGTCAATTGAAACTCCACCGTTCAAATTCAAAATCTTACAAGTTTTATTTCACTCTTCCTCAACTTAAGCTACATATACTATAAATGAAACAAAAACAAAGGGGAAAAAAATCAGAAAGTCCCAGAAGGGGATAAGAAGAAAAAAAGAAGAAAAATAATAAAAATAAAATTTGAGAAAATACAAAAAAAAAATTATAGAAGAAAAAAAATTGACTGGTACCTCTGGATTTGAACCCACCCCCAAAAAAGCCGCAACGTTGCCACCCTTCTGTTCACACCTGGGCCCCCCCACGGCCAATGAGGTAACTTACAGAAGGCTTACTTTGTCTTACTTTTTAGTTTAATTCAATCTTGTAAGTTAAAATAAAAATGTTTTAGAAAAAAAAACCAACTAATAATAATAAGAATAGTGATAATCCAAGTGCAATAAAAACAAAATAAAAGAAAATAATAATAAGGGAGAGTGAAAGAAAAAATGAAAATATAATAAATAAAATAAATAAATAAAAAAAATAAAATAAACAACTCGGCCTCGGTCTCGAACCCGGGTCTCCTGCACGTCGTCCAGTATATCACGCTCCAGGCCACCGCTCACTTCGCGGACGGTCAACCAAGTTCAAATCGGGCTTGGCGTATCCTTTATACGTGGTTACCGGCTCACGCCACCTAGACTCAATTTTTTTTTCAATTTTAATGCATTTTTATTCATTCATTTAATAACCTTACATGCTAGACAGAAAAATGCTTAAAACTAGCTTAATTAACTTAACTATGTATAAACTAACTTACTGGCCCTATACGGGCGCTCTAAGCTAAAATTAACAATTAAATCTATGTCTTTCGACTTATAAATAACTACTATATTTAAATTTAAATAACTAATAATAAAACTAAGAAAAAAGATTAATTTTAAGAAAAACTTAGTATATGGATTTTATTTTTATGTTTTTTACTAAAATTAGACTTAAATACTAAACTAAAAACTAATCTTAATCTAAAAAATCTAAACCTAACTTAACAATAATATTAAAAACTACTTACACTACATAAAACATATATAAGCCGGCCACGGCTGACAGTACATGCTATTTTTGCCATAAGGGCACCCAAGATATAAAACAACGACGAAGTTCATCCTCCGTCCAGCCACAAAAAGTGTCGATGTTGTCTTACGACATCATCTCTGTCGCGGTCTGATACCGCCCTACTGAACATGAGGGTCTCCGGTGAGCTACTTGCGACGTCTTGTTCGTAAGTGACTCGCCCGTCCACAGCTTTTCGACCAACGTGGAAGATTAACGGTACCGCTAATCTATCCTGGACCAGACCTTTTCTATCTAAATAGAGAAAAGCTTCAGGGGGAATAAGGCCGTTGAGGCGCACTGTCTCATGATGCAAATCATTGGGGTAAAAAGCCCCGGAGATCAAGTTGTTGGTCGAAGTCATTGCTCTTGCAATGTGACTTCGAATAAGTTTTATCAGAAAGTTGTCCACTCTGATCAGGTTGGCCCCGTTGTACAGGACCTCATTACTATAGAATTTTTTGTACTCAGACTCTGGAGTTCTATATAAATGGAGACAAGCCCTAAGACATCGTCTCTCGAAAACCCGTATCTTTTCCATTAAGCTTGTTCCCACGTTAAACCAAACGGGACAGCCATAGGCAAGGACAGGCCGAATAAGGGCCGTGTAGCAGATCACCTTTACCTTGGCATCGAGTTGACTGCTGTGAAACAGTCTCTTTGTCAAGGCAAAGGCCGCTTTGGCTCTGGCCAGAGCAGCATCTATATGTTTGTTAAAATATAGGTATTGATCCAGCCAGATCCCAAGGTATCTGACAACACTTCGATTCGCTAATGGCTGTTTTGTTTTGTCCAACAATAGAGAACATTCGCCACTTCTTTCTAGTATTTCTAGAAGCCCCAGACAACGGAGTCCTGAACAGAATGGTCTCGCACTTTTGAAAATTGATTTTCAACTTCCAATCATCGCAATATCCCTGTACCTTTTCGAAGTCACGCTGCAAGAGACGAGATGAAGAGAAGAGAAGATCGTAAATAATATCGGCGAAATAACTACACCCTGTTGTAGACCGTTTTTAATTTCAAAAGACCCAGCAGACACCACACTGCCATTTTTCACAATAAACTGTCTGCTGGTGAGCATATCTAAAATTATGTACAGCAGCGGTTTGCTTATGCCGAGCTGGTCAAGCTTGAAAAAGAGCCCCTGCAACCATACGGTGTCAAAGGCCTTTTCCAAGTCAATCAACAAGGCACCCGTGCATTGTTTCTTACCTTTGTACCATTGGATATCCGATACCAGTTTAGACGCGGCATGTATACAATCATGCCCCGCTCTGAAACCGAATTGGTTATCCGGAATAATATTTTTGTCCTCAACCCACTCGGTCAGGGCTCTATTGATTACTTTTTCAAACACTTTGCTGATGTTGGGAAGGAGACTTATCGACCGGAGATTTGCCGGATTGGACGTGTCTTTGTTCCGTTTAGGAATTGGTTGCACCACCGCTGTCTTCCAATGAGCTGGATAATGTGCATTATTCAGCAAATTGTTAAACAAGGTAGTATAAATGTTTACCGCTTCTAGAGGAAGGTGTTTAAGAACAATGTTTGGTATTTCGTCGATTCCCACAGATTTCTTACTTCTCAGTGAACCGAAAATGACCAGGAGATCTTCCTTTGATATGAATGGAGGGTGAATCCCTTCATTGGCGATGACATCATTTGCCAAATTATCGTCATTAAACATGGTAAAACCAGTGTTCTCCGATCGCCAGTGCTCAATGTCATATCGCAAGTAAATGTTGTGCAATAGGACACGATTTTCCAAGATATGGTTCGGGCAAGTGCTAACATTCACCTTATACACATCTTGAAACGCCGCACCTATTACTTCAACTTTCTCCTGAGGATCTTCGATCACAAAAAAGTTGTTATCTTCGATCGCTTCTGTTGGATCTACGCCTGCTGTTACAAGTACTTGTTCGTTGTCTGTAGTTCGGGGGAGCTTAAGACACGGAAGCTCATTCTGATTTTTTCTTCGAAAGATTTTATTAATTTCCGGGAACATACTAGGATTGCTAGCTTTAACAGCCCGGATTTTGTTATTCCAATGCGAATTAATTGCAGCACGGTAATTTTGCTGAATTAATTGCTGTAGGTTTTTTAACTGTGATTTCAGTGTCCTAACCTCCGAGTTTTGTGGGTCGGTGAAACGTCTGTACAGGAGTTTAAGTCTCGTCAGTAGTCTACTCTTTTGTCGGTGAAGAGCGTCAATCGTTGCATTGCGGTATATATTGACATTGTCAGTCAGTAGGTATTTGGGAATTGTTCTGTCCATTGTTTGTTTTATTGTGTCGTCCATCCTTTTAAGGTAAGTGTCGATCTCTTCGTTCGACAAATTCCTATTGGATGGTGGGTTGAGCGAGTTCGAAGAGAGTGCTCTTGTCATTGTTCGGGAGAAGCGTGTCCACCGCGTCCTACTGTAATTGTAAGAATGCGTTTGGACATACTCCTCCAGTTCCGCAATTTCGTTGGGAATCGTTATTACGGCACTAAATCCGCAATGGTCACTGTCGTACACGAATCTGTGAAGACAGTTTATTGTCTGTCGGTCCATGTCAGTCAGCTGTATCCGTTCGTCAAACAGCATAAGATCTTTATAGGAGCCTGATCTGGGATAAGACGGACTATCCGTCGCTTTTAAATCGAGTCGATACTCGACACTATTCTGACCCCACCAATTGAATAGTAGGTTCCCTCTAGTGTTTGGTGATTGATTTCTCCAATTACTATGTTTGGCGTTTAGATCTCCGGCCATGAGGTAATAATTCTCCTCCGAACCCAGACGTAAGTATTGAAAAAGTGTCTCGAGCTCTGAGATAAAACAGGTTTGTTGAGTAGCTTCAGTTGCATAGGCTGCGATCATATACAGCCTCTTCCCACTACGGAGGGGGATGCATATGATGCAAGCCTCTAGCACCTGGAATCTACGCACTTCACCGCTGTACATAACTTTAAAACGCAGATTTTTTCTAATAAATATAGCGACGCCACCAGCTCCGTTGGAGTTGGGTCTGTCTCTTCTTATGATTTGATACTGACTGTGCCTCAACTTGTGCCTCTGAGAGAGCTTAGTTTCGCTAACCAGAAGAACATCGGGACTTTGGTCTTCTAACAACTTGAAGAGTACAGCTCTTCGTTCGATATTTATTAGCGAATTTACATTCACTGAAAGAATCTTTAAGGGTTTCTCCACCAGCGAACACATTACGACTGGAGTCGCGTTAGACTCGGCAACAGAGTGTAGATACGATCTACGCGTGTCGCCTGTTCCTGTATTTGCTGTTGCAGCTGACTAATTTGCCCCTGAATAGAAAGCAAAATAGCCAGCAGATCAGCATCACCACTAGGTGCTCCAGGTCGTGAGGCCTGAGGAGCAACCTTTGGTGCTTGTTGTACCGTACTCCTCTGACCGGCCGCCATTTGGGCATAGGTCACATTGGGAGTTACGGCTGGAGTTTTGGGAACAGGTGGGCGCTTGACCTCCACCTTCTGTTGGCGAGCCAGATTTATCTTCCTAATAAATTGGTACCTGGAACAACCCCGATAGTTAGCGGTGTGTCCCGAGTTACCACATAGAATGCACTTGAGAGTCGTGCTATCAGCAACCCTATCTTTCCCTAGCGGACATTCCTCTGCTTTGTGGTTCAATGCACACTTAACGCACCGAAACTGCATTTGACAGTTCGCAGCGGCGTGCCCGAACCTCTGACAGCGAACACATTGTAAAATGTTATCGCTGCGTTTTAATTTTTCCCAACTAATGCATTGATAGTCTAGGACTTTAATTTTCCTCAGACTATCTATTTTGCTGTTGGGGGTCAGCTGGACCAGGAAGAACTGTAATTTCCGATTCTCCCTTCGGGCCTTTGCTGTAGTGAAAGGCTTAACACTGACGAACTTAAGATCGTCACATTCCTTCGCTTGAAGCTCTTGAAGGAGCTCCTCGGGATCGGTGGACGAATCTAAACCACGAAGGAGCATTGTCTGCAAACGCTCACTTTTGGGAGTGAATGAGAAGAACTCCGTCGTCGTTTTCTCTAATAATTGTTTAATTAACTTATGGTGCTCCACTGTGAAGCAGTGGATAGCATGCCTGTCATTACTCAATCTTTTTATTATAAAATTTTCGCCAATGGCCGACTTACATATCTAGATCGTGTCCTTCAGCTCCATCTTATATGTGTTGATCGGAGGCACCTTCGGCCTCGCTGTCTTCTGCTGCTGCTGTTGTTTTTGCTGCTGCTGTTTTTGCTGCTGCTGGTTTTGCTGCTGCTGATTTTGCTGTTTCGGCATCTCTAATTGTTGCTGCTGCTTTGGCAACTCTTGTTTGTTTTGCTGCTTTGGCAGTTTTGGTTGTTGTTGTTGCTGCTTAGGCAGCTGTGTTTGTTGTTGTTGCTGAGCTGGTGCCGTATTTCGGCTGGTATTTGCCAGCTGCTGTTGTATTTGGCGTTCTTTGGCGCGCCGTGCTAACTGTTTTGCCTTCACGGCCTTAAGCAATGCTTCAAGTTGGCAAATTTCGTCATCCTCGTCGTCGGTCTCCGAGGCCGCCAGAGACATGAAACTGTTACTGTCTCCAGTGTAGCGGCTTTCGCCACCGTCGGAGACATACGGGAATTCGTCAGTTGTTGTCGTCGCTTGCTGTTCCGCTGCGACTTTAAGTATTGCTGCTGATATTGTTGCTGCTGTTGTTGTTGTTGTTGCTGCTGCTGCCGTTGTTGTTGTTGTTGGCGCCCGTTCCCCAGCTCCAGTCGGCAGCTTTTCAGCTGAAGCCGATAGGGACGGGCGCTTTACGAGGTTTGGAGTCGGTCTTACCCTCCTCCTCCTCTTCCCAGTCATCGATGATGATGACGACAACGGTGGTGGTGGTGGCTTTGGGTCAGGCAATGCCTTCCCCGCTCTTCCCCCAGATTGGTGAGGCGACGACTGTCGCTCACTCATTTCGATCTAACTGAGTTTGTGCTATTAATTTCAGTTATGAAAATTAACAACGAATGAAATTTAATTTTATTGCCCCGGCAGGGATTCGAACGCCTAACGTGCGGATCAAGAGTCCGACACACAACCACTGCACCGGCTGGTTAGTTATCAGTGCAGTAGCAAAGTTAACACTTGAAAAAAACACTTTCACTGGTTTCACTCTAAAAGTCGAAACACGTCTTTCTCCACTGAAGGTCTGTGAACGACTGCCACCAAGACTCACTTGATACCGTCAATCACGCCACTTTGATGGTTGCTGTTTTGTTTTTTTTTTGTATTTTCTTTCGCGGACCGGAAAAAAAAAGAAAAGGAAAACCTCAGGTCTTATGGATACTTGGATGCCTAGATTAACCTCCACGGCTGTATTTTTTTTCCTTTTATGGATTTTTGGGGTTTTCTGCACACTCTATACACTACGCACACTATTCACACCCTTATTCTCAAATTCAATTTTAATTCAATTTGTGTTCTCCTTTTTTTGTTCTTTAAATGATACTTCCGATCAATAAAAAAAAATATAAAATTCAAACACTGGTTAAAATTTCATTCGCTTGTTAAAAATTCAATCAGTTTGTTTCAACTTTAAAAACTCGCACTTTACGCATCCGCACTCGACCAGAACTCTCAACCGACTCCCCCTACACGATCACTGGTTTTTCCTCCTGCCACAACTGGTTTTTCTGTCTTTTTGCCCTCTACGTACCTTCTCAAGTTCATTCAGAAGGAGCGTAAAGGTTAAAAGAAATAAAAATCCAGCCGCCGTTACCGAGATTCGATATCACGACCCCTACCTCAAAATGTTATATGGTCGGCGCGTGAACTACTTCGGCTGAATCTGACTTACAATCCGCCGGTAAAAATATTGTCAATTTTTTTCAATTTTAATGCATTTTTATTTTTCAATTCATGATCTTACTTGCTAGACAAAAAATGCTTAAATCTAGCTTAATTAACTTAACTATTTATTAACTAACTTACTGGCCCTATACGGGCGCTCTAAGCTAAACTAAACAACTAAGAATATGTCTTTCGACTTAATACTATTAATTATATTTAAAATTATTCTAACTTATGAAAAAACTAAGAAAAAATTTTACATTTTGAAAAAACTTAGTATAAGGACTTTTATTTTTACTAAACCTAAAACTAAACTAAAAGACTAATCCTAATCATAAAATCTTAATCTAACTTAAAATAAAATTAAATCTACTTACTGACTAATTACTAACTACTTACACTACCTTATATATATATAAGCCGGCCAGGGCTGACAGGGCATGCTATGATTTGCCTTAAGGGCACACAAGATACACACATACGACGAAGTTCATTCTTCGCCCAGCCACCAAAAGTGTCGATGTTGACTTACGACGTCAGCTCTGTCGCGGTCTGATACCGCCCTACTGAACCTGAGGGTCTCCGGTGAGCTACTTGCGACGTCTTGTTCGTAAGTGACTCGCCCGTCCACAGCTTTTCGACCAACGTGGAAGATTAACGGTACCGCTAATCTATCCTGGAACAGACCTTTTCTATCTAAATAGAGAAAAGCTTCAGGGGGAATAAGGCCGTTAAGGCGCACTGTCTCATGATGCATGTCATTGGGGTAAAAAGCCCCGGAGATCAGGTTGTTGGTCGAAGTCATTGCTCTTGCAATGTGACTTCGAATAAGTTTTATCAGAAAGTTGTCCACTCTGATCAGGTTGGCTCCGTTGTACAGGACCTCATTACTGTAGAATTTTTTGTACTCAGACTCTGGAGTTCTATATAAATGGAGACAGGCCCTAAGACACCGTCTCTCGAAAACCCGTATCTTTTCCATTAAGCTTGTTCCCACGTTAAACCAAACGGGACAGCCATAGGCAAGGACAGGCCGAATAAGGGCCGTGATCACCTTCACCTTGGCATCGAGTTGACTGCTGTGAAACAGCCTCTTTGTCAAGGCAAAGGCCGCTTTGGCTCTGGCCAGAGCAGCATCTATATGTTTGTTAAAATATAGATATTGATCTAGCCAGATCCCAAGGTATCTGACAACACTTCGGTTCGCTAATGGCTGTCCGTTTTGTCCAACAATAGAGAACATTCGCCACTTCTTTCTACTATTTCTAGAAGCCCCAGACAACGGAGTCCTAAACAGAATGGTCTCGCGCTTTTGAAAATTGATTTTCAACTTCC
This sequence comes from Orthonevra nobilis, assembly GCA_963555765.1. Classification (NCBI taxonomy): domain Eukaryota; kingdom Metazoa; phylum Arthropoda; class Insecta; order Diptera; family Syrphidae; genus Orthonevra; species Orthonevra nobilis. The sequence continues at coordinate 66,717,772 of OY743226.1, read as the reverse complement.
AATCATCGCAATATCCCTGAACTTTTTCGAAGTCACGTTGCAAAAGACTTACAATGACCTCGATCTTCGGACTTGACCTGTACGCGATCAAGTCATCTGCGTACGCTATGGATTGGCGGAGAGATCCTACAAGATCACTTGTGAAGATCGTAAATAATATCGGCGAAATAACTACACCCCGTTGTAGACCGTTTTTAATTTCAAAAGACCCAGCAGACACCACACTGCCATTTTTCACAATAAACTGTCTGCTGGTGAGCATATCTAAAATTATGTACAGCAGCGGTTTGCTTATGCCGAGCTGGTCAAGCTTGAAAAAGAGCCCCTGCAACCATACGGTGTCAAAGGCCTTTTCCAAGTCAATCAACAAGGCACCCGTGCATTGTTTCTTGCCTTTATTCCACTGGATATCCGATACCAGTTTAGACGCGGCATGTATACAATCATGCCCCGCTCTGAAACCGAATTGGTTATCCGGAATAATATTTTTGTCCTCAACCCACTCGGTCAGGGCTCTATTGATTACTTTTTCAAACACTTTGCTGATGTTGGGAAGGAGACTTATCGACCGGAGATTTGCCGGATTGGATGTGTCTTTGTTCCGTTTAGGAATTGGTTGCACCACTGCTGTCTTCCAATGAGCTGGATAATGTGCATTATTCAGCAAATTGTTAAACAGGGTAGTGTAAATGTTTACCGCTTCTAGAGGAAAGTGTTTAAGAACAATGTTTGGTATTTCGTCGATTCCCACAGATTTCTTACTTCTCAGAGAACCGAAAATGACCAGGAGATCTTCCTTTGATATGAATGGAGGGTGAATCCCTTCATTGGCGATGACATCATTTGCCAAATTATCGTCATTGAACATGGTAAAACCAGTGTTCTCCGATCGCCAGTGCTCAATGTCATATCGCAAGTAAAAGTTGTGCAATAGGACACGATTTTCCAAGATATGGTTCGGGCGAGTGCTAACATTCACCTTATACACATCCTGAAACGTCGCACCTATCACTTCAACTTTCTCCTGAGGATCTTCGATCACAAAAAAGTTGTCATCTTCGATCGCTTCTATTGGATCTATTCCTGCTGTCATAAGTACTTGTTCGTTGTCTGTAGTTCGGGGGAGTTTAAGACACGGAAGCTCATTCTGATTTTTTCTTCGAAAGATTTTATTGATTTCCGGGAACATACTAGGATTGCTAGCTTTAACAGCCCGGATTTTGTTATTCCAATGCGAATTGATTGCAGCACGGTAATTTTGCTGAATTAATTGCTGTAGGTTTTTAAGCTGTGATTTCAGTGCCCTAACCTCCGAGTTTTGTGGGTCAGTAAAACGTCTGTATAGTAATTTGAGCCTTGTCAGTAGCCTACTCTTTTGTCGGTGTAGAGCGTCGATTGTAGCATTGCGGTATATATTGACATTGTCAGTCAGTTGGTATTTTGGAATTGTTCTGTCCATTGTTTGTTTAATTGTGTCGTCCATCCTTTTAAGGTAAGTGTCGATCTCTTCGTTCGACAAATTCCTATTGGATGGTGGGTTGAGCGAGTTCGAAGAGAGTGCTCTTGTCATTGTTCGGGAGAAGCGTGTCCACCGCGTCCTACTGTAATTGTAAGAATGCGTTTGGACATACTCCTCCAGTTCCGCAATTTCGTTGGGAATCGTTATTACGGCACTAAATCCGCAATGGTCACTGTCATACACGAAAGTGTGAAGACAGTTTATTGTCTGTCGGTCCATGTCAGTCAGCTGTATCCGTTCGTCAAACAGCATAAGATCTATATGGGAGCCTGATCTGGGATAAGACGGACTATCCGTCGCTTTTAAATCGAGTCGATACTCAACACTATTCTGACCTCACCAATTGAATAGTAGGTTCCCTCTAGTGTTTGGTGAATGATTGCTCCAATTACTATGTTTGGCGTTTAGATCTCCGGCCATGAGGTAATAACTCTCCTCCGAACCCAGACGTAAGTATTGAAAAAGTGTCTCGAGCTCTGAGATAAAACAGGTTTGTTGAGTAGCTTCAGTTGCATAGGCTGCGATCATATACATCCTCTTCCCACTACGGAGGGGGATGCATATGATGCAAGCCTCTAGCACCTGGAATCTACGCACTTCACCGCTGTACATAACCTTAAAACGCAGATTTTTTCTAACAAATATAGCGACGCCACCAGTCCCATTGGAGTTGGGTCTGTCTCTTCTTATAATATGGTACTGACTGTGCCTCAACTTGTGCCTCTGAGAGAACTTGGTTTCGCTAACCAGAAGAACATCGGGACTTCGGTCTTCTAACAACTTGAAGAGTACAGCTCTTCGTTCGATATTTATTAGCGAATTTACATTCACTGAAAGGATCTTTAAGGGTTTCTCCACCAGCGAACACATTACGACTGGAGGCGCGTTAGACTCGGCAACAAAGTGTAGATACGATCTACGCGTGTCGCCTGTTCCTGAATTTGCTGTTGCAGCTGACTAATTTGCCCCTGAATAGAAAGCAAAATAGCCAGCAGATCAGCATCACCACTAGGTGCTCCAGGTCGTGAGGCCTGAGGAGCAACCTTTGGTGCTTGTTGTACCGTACTCCTCTGACCGGCCGCCATTTGGGCATAGGTCACATTGGGAGTTACGGCTGGAGTTTTAGGAACAGGTGGGCGCTTCACCTCCACCTTCTGTTGACGAGCCAGGTTTAATTTCCTAACATATTGGTAACTGGAACAACCCCGATAGTTAGCGGTGTGTCCCGAGTTACCACATTTTGCTGTTGGGAGTCAGCTGGACCAGGAAGAACGGTAATTTCCGGTTCTCCCTTCGGGCCTTTGCTGTAGTGAAAGGCTTAACACTGACGAACTTAAGATCGTCACATTCCTTCGCTTGAAGCTCCTGAAGGAGCTCCTCGGGATCGGTGGACGAATCTAAACCTCGAAGGAGCATTGTCTGCAAACGCTCTCCTTTGGGGGGAATGAGAAGAACTCCGTCGTCGTTTTCTCTAATAATTGCTTAACTAACTTATGGTGCTCCACTGTGAAGCAGTGGATAGCATGCCTGTCATTACTCAATCTTTTAATAATAAAATTTTCGCCAATGGCCGACTTACATATCTTTATCGTGTCCTTCAGCTCCATCTTATATGTGTTGATCGGAGGCACCTTCGGCCTCGCTGTCTTCTGCTGCTGCTGTTGTTTCTGCTGTTGCTGTTGTTTCTGCTGCTGCTGTTGTTTCTGCTGCTGCTGTTGTTTTTGCTGCTGCTGTTTTTGCTGCTGCTGTTGTTTTTGCTGCTGCTGGTTTTGCTGCTTCGGCAGCTCCGATTGTTGCTGCTGCTTTGGCAACACTTGTTGTGTCTGCTGCTTTGGCAGCTTTGGTTGTTGTTGTTGCTGCTTAGGCAGCTGTACTTGTTGTTGCTGAGCTGGTCCGGTATTTTGACCGATATTTGCCGCCAGCTGCTGTTGTTGTTGGCGTTCTTTGGCGCGCCGTGCCAACTCTTTTGCCTTCACGGCCTTTAACAATGCCTCTAGTTGGCATATTTCGTCGTCTTCGTCGTCGGTCTCTGAGGCCGCCAACGACATGAAGGAGGTTGCTGTCTCCAGTATAGCGGTCTTCGCCGCCGTCGGAGACGTACGGGAACTCGTCACGTTCGCCAGATGTTGTTGCTGCCGTTGAAGCTGCTGCTGTGATAGCTGCTGCTGCTATTGTTGCTGCCGTTATTGTTGCTGTTGGCGCCCGTTCCCCTGCTTCAGTTGGCAGCTTTTCTACCGAAGCCGATAAGGACGGGCGCTTTACGAGGTTCGGAGTCGGTCTGACCCTCCTCCTCCTCTTCGCAGGCATCAATGATGAAGAAGACAATGGTGGTGGCGGCTGTGGGTCCGGCAATGCCTTCCCCGCTCCTCCCCCAGGTTGGTGAGGCGACGACTGTCGCTCACTCATTTTGATATGAGATTTTTGGTGTTATTAATTTCAGTTGTAGAAATTGATAACGAAAGAAATTAAATTTATTGCCCCGGCTGGGATTCGATCACCTAACGTGCGGATCAAGAGCCCGACACACAACCACTGCACCGGCTGGTTTGTTATCAGCGCAGTAGCGAAATGACCACTTGAAAATATACTCTGTACTTGTTTTCACTATTAAAATAAAAACACTTGTTCTTCCTATGGAGGTTCGTGAACGAATGGTAAAAATATTGTCTTAGGGAAGTCATGATGAAGTTCCTCACTGTGAAGTGAAAACTTCTCAACTTGTAACAAAGTAACACATTACAAATAAATGGTGAACAGATCAATTAGGGGTCAAAGGCTAAGTATCTTGGGGTACACCTGGACAAAACTCTTACTTACTCTACACATTAGCGAAGTTATAAACAAAATCAATGTTACAATTAAAACGCTGTACCCATTTATCAATCGCAAATCAAAAATGAGTGAGGAAAATAAATTAGTAATTTTTAAAGTGATCTTCCAAGCCATTATGTTCTACGGCTCTCCAGTCTGGCGAAACTGTGCTTACAGCCATATCCGCAAATTACAAGATTCTCAAAATAAACTGCTCAAAATGATTTTCAATCTTCCTTGGCATTTCTCAACCAACGAGCTACATACATTGGCAAATATTGAAACTGTCCAAATTTGACTGCAGAAATTATTCGAACGCTACAACTTGGCCTGCAGTACTTCTGAAAACCAGTTGATATCAGGCTATTTGAATTTTTTTCATTATTATTAACTTATATGTCTATTTATTTATATGGTATACATATATGCTTATAAACATTGTCCTTATTTTATTGTTTATTTATTTATTTATTTATTTATATATTTACTTATTTATAATAAATAAATCTGTTTATTTATTTATTTATTTATATATTTAAATATTTATTTATTTATTTATTTATATATTTTTTTTATATATTTATTTATTTATTTAACTATTTATTCATATATATTCTCTTGTTATTTATTTATATGATTATTATTTATTCAACTTGTATTTATTTATATGTTTATTTATTAACATTGTGTTTAATTAGTTGTATATTCAAATGTTATTAGTCCACATTTGTAAAGTCGGTCTGATTGTGTTAGTACTGCTACCTCCTCTTCTCTCTAATCAAAACCACTGGAAGAACAACTCATGAAGGTTTTTACTAGTAGTTTTTCCTTCCATTCTCTATTTTTGAACTGTGATATACTTATTTAAAATCTAAACCTTTTTGAGTTGTAAGGTAGCGTTATACCAAACCAAAGTGCAATAATTTATAAAACACGACTGTATATTTACTACTACTATAAATAAAGAAATATTATTAAAATATCTAGCGCTGATATATTAAAAATATCGTACTCTTTATTGTGCATTTATCGACTTCACAGTTTTGCTAAGTGTTTTTATTGATGAACTTAACAACATTCTTAGCAATATTTTAGCTAAAAATTTAATTGTTTTGGGTGATATCAATATTGATGTACTCAATGAATTTAACATTGATACTGATCGTTACATGAATACTATGGCTTCTAATGGTCTTAAAAGTTTTAAAAATGAACCTATCCGTTTGACTGGTTCTTCTAAGAGTTGTACTGATCACATTTTTTTTTAATGGTCAAATACATGATTTAAAGCTGACAGACCATAAAATGGTCACTCTTAATTACTCTTCTGCTTATAATCGTTCTGGAAATTCTAAAACCGCTTCCAAAACCGTAAAAGATTATGTAGATTTTACGAAACCAAAAGAATTTTTAACCTTCGAATGTTGGGGTCCAGTTTATTGTGAGAGTAAGCCTTCTGTTGCTTTTGACTTGTTTATTGATACTATCACTAAACACGTTCAATCAAGTTATTTCCAAAGAACTCTGTCGGGTAGCAAGAAACATTTAAGACCCTGGATAACTAAGAACCTTCTTAATAAGATTAGGAAAAAGAAGAAATTGAGCTTAAAATGCAAAAATAATAAGAAACTTTATAAACATTACAAAAGTTTCTGTAAATCGGTGAACAAAGAAATAAAAGATACACGTAATAGCTTCTACGGTGAAATGTTTGCACGAGCTGAAGGCAATGTACGTGAAGAGTGGCGAGTGGTTGATAATATCTTAGAAAAGGACAGAAAATCTGAAAAATTGATAGTTTTGAAGTTGAGGGCATAATGGAGTCCGATTTCAAATAAATTTAGCGAGTACTTTACTGAAATCTCTGAAAAATTGAAACCTGTTGTGAGCTAGGTCAGGAGGACGGCGGCACGCTTGTGGTTGCTCGGCTGAGCTCGTCGGACGGGGTAGTCCTTGTCCTCCTTTCCGTACATCTCCTGCTCAACAGCAAAGAAAAGGTCGTGCCAAAGAGAGAGGGAGAGAGAGAAGAGAGAAAGATCTTAGAGCGAAAGCGGAAAAGGCGGTGTTCAGGGTTACCTTCTGAATGGGGATCTAATGAAAAGAACAGAGGACCAACTTACCCTAGCTATCCTAAAACTATCCCTAAGCTAGACTAAAAACAAAAATAATAAAACTACCCTAATCCTAATCTACCTTAATTCTATTCTAACTACTTAACTAACTAGCCTATCTAACCTAAATAACCAAAAAAATTATAACCTTAAGCTATACCTTATCTTACTTAACACTACCTAAGGAGTCCTAGTTAAGTTGATCTCTACCCTCTGCCAGTAGATGGTGATTCTGGCTTGGCCTTTGCTATCTCCCTGGCCAGAGATTTCGGGAGATAACTTCCAAAGGCGGCATAGTCCAACAAAAGGTCTCAGTCCGTTTGGGCCTCGTTGTTGCCCTGTAGAAATATCCTAGTCTACGAAATGGACGGCCTTCCCATTAATGCACACACACACACACTCAAACAAAAGAACTCACTCGTACATCATGTTGCGAAGTCTTCAAAAAAAAAAAAACAATTTTTGTGGGTAAATGCACCAAAAAACTTCTTCTATTTACTCCACACTTTTTTTTTTGTTAAAATACAGAAAAAAAATAGAAAAAAGAGGAAAATAAAAATCTTAAACTTAACCCTAACCTAAGAAAATGAATTAATACTTTTATATTTTGTAGACTAATATATGAAAAAAAAAAAAAAAACGGAAAATAAAATTTTTGTGTGACTCACTCTTTACATCCGGATCCCTCGATGTCCTGCCGGCAGCACGATTCGGGAACAGTCACTGCACTTAACATTAATTACAACTATAATTGACTTCCTTTTACATTAATTCTTTAAAACTAAATCTACAATAATTATTAAAGTTCAACAAAAAAACTCTTAAACTACTTTTATACTTCTAAATTTCACAAAAAAATTATTCAAAAAAAGGAAAACCAAAAAAAATGCAAAAAAATTTAAAACACTCAAAAAAAATTTTTTTCACTATCCCCGGATTCTCCGACCGCCTAAGGATTTTTCTTCCAAGGGCTTTTGTTCGTCCTTTGTCTAGTTGTGGTCTTCTTTGTGGTTTGTAATTTTCTTTGTTATAAATATAGTATGTTAGGTCTTGGATGTTAAGTATTTACGCCTCCCTCACCCTGTAGTTAAAATTAACATTACACGCTCGTTACATTTAAAATGTGTAACCTACCTCCGCTAAGTTTGCGGCTCTTCCAAATCTATCCCAGTCCTTGGGGAATAAACGTATATATATATTTATTTTTTTTTCTGGCCACGTCCACCGCTTAAATTTTTGTATATTTAGTTTTTCCTTAATATTTTTTTTTTCATTTATTTCATTCTAAATACCTGTTTTCCTTTTTTCCGGTTTTTTTTTTCTTTTTGTTGGGGCAATCCCAATATGTTGCCCTTAATCCCTTAAACACCTTTTTTTTTTTTTTTTTGAATATATGTTGTTTGCCACTGTCTACCGCGCACTTCTTTGTCTATCTCTTAAATGACCTACTTTTCTTGGGTGGTCATTGTTCTTGGGCCTAACTGTGCTATCGAGTTTTGGGGGCCCGTTCCATAGGGGAAAGTTTCGTCTACGTCATAATTTATCCGAGCGTTGATAGGGGAAAAGTAGTCATTCTCTTTCCCATTCTCAAGCTCTTCGTCAAGTCTTGGTGCGGTCACCATGAGTTTTTCGGCTTATACTATTTGGAGGCCTCAAGAACCATTTTTGTCTTTCCGTCCTGTCAGTCTTTGCACTAAGTTTTATTTATTTTTTTTGTTTTTCATTCACTTAATAATAATTTTTTTCTGTCCTACTTATACTAACTTCTATCCTAATATCACAGTCTTATCCTTATTATAACTATATCACATATTACAAAAAAACAAGGTTTCAAGAAATTATTAACTTCCCATCAGGAAGTTCTTGTTTTCTTTTGTCCACCACCGTGACCTACTTTCGGCAATTCGCTAAATCGGTTCCGCTCTTTTTTTGCCAGCGAGAACAAGCGAGATCGCTATTGCGATCTTCACGTTGTTTTCATCTGTCATCTTAGATTAATCAAATTGCCTCTAACTATCGCTGTATCCCGATTTTTGTTTGATGATTTTATTTTTGTAATTAGAGTGAAACAATTACCGATCCTGAAGCTAACTTCTCGCTGCTGCCTATGGAATCTCGCTTGCCTAGGATAAGTATCGTAGTTTCGCCTGGATGGGGGGATGAATCCTGTGGCAGCAATGTAAACACGACATGTTGTGTTTACATTTCTGCCTTAGAATCATTCCTCTGTCCAAGCAATTATTTCCTATGATTAATCCCTAACTTTTTTTTTATTTATTTTTTTTTCCGGTGGACGATCCCTCCACGTAACACTATCGATGGCAGTGGCCGAGTGGTCGTGAGGCCACTGACATCATCACAGCGTGGAGCTCCATCCGTCTGCTCCGTGGCCTTCATCTCATCGTTATCGTGTGGCAAGAGCCTGCGCCCTGAGATATTTCCTGTTAATTAATTTTTCTCTTCGGCTCGTCTTACCTCCTCAACTAACTACTAAAACAACTATTTCTACTTACTAAATAAACCTAAATAAATAACTATAAGTAAATAAATAAACACTATAAATAAATATGTGTGCTATGTGTAAATTAATATCTCTATATATAAATAAATAGACTCTGAAATACGTCAAGTATGTAAATAAATAATTAAAATAACTCTGAAATACGTCAAGTATGTAAATAAATAAATAATTAAATAAGCTTTGTAACTAAACTATATCTCTACATACTTGAAGTGTTAAAGTAGCGACATCCGAAGTGATCTTTAAGTTCACAAAGTGTTCATAGAGAGAGCTGCCAATCGTCTTAAGCACTATCGACTTTATGAACTTATGTCCTAGTTTTGCATTGTAACCCTCCGGTTGGCTACTTTGTTTAAAATTACGTCTATATACTACTTGTCCTACTTTATATTTGATTTCCCTACTCCTAGTATTGTATACTTTGGTGGCCTTGCAGTGTGCTAACCGCAAGTTGTCAAATATTTTTTTCCTAAATAATTCTAACCTATCAGTCTTATTTTGAACGCTAATTCGAGTGTCCTTGAGCATATCCAAGCGCCTTAGCACTTGGTATGCACTCGCATGTTGGATCATGGGTGATCCGAATACCGCGTAGTACGGTTCGAAGGATGTCGCATCGTGTACTACACTCCTCAAAGCAAATGCCGCATTGCTTACGTGTTTTTTTTTCTTCTTTTCCCCTTGTAAGTACGACTTTAGTTTGGCCAGTAAGGAACGATTAACCCTCTCAGAAGCATTTGCCTGGGGAGAGTAATACGCGGTGCGAACATGTTTGACTCCGTAATTGTTTAGAAAGCTGGAGAAGCATTCTGAAACGAATTGTTTCCCATTGTCAGAATTAATGAACTCGGGGACACCAAATACGTGAAAAACATTTTCTTCTAAACACTAGTCACCTCGGCTGCCGTTGCTTTACGAATAGGCCTTAACATAACGAATTTGCTAAAATGGTTCAAAACTATAAATATGTGCGTATTTCCTGTCTTTGTCCTTGGGTATGGTTCAATTTCAATTTTAATTTCAATGCATTTTTATTATTTCAGTTCATTTACTTACATGCTAGACAAAAACGCTTAAAGCTAGCTTAATTAACTTAACTATGTCTGTACTAACTTACTGGCCCTCTGCGGGCGCTCTAAGCTAAAACTAACAATTTAATCTATGTCTTTCGACTTACTAATAATTATTTTATTTAAATTCAAAAAAAACTAATATTAATATTAAAACTAAGAAAAAAGATTAATTTTTACAAAAAACTTAGTTTATGGACTTTTATGTTTAATTAAAATAAGACTTAAATACTAACTACAAACTACAAACTACAAACTAATCTAAAAAGTAAAATATTAACCTAACTTATATTACAATAAAATTAAAACTACTTAAACTACATTAAACATTAGTAAGCCGGCCAGGGCTGACAGGTCATGCTATGTTTGCCTTAAGGGCACTCAAGATAAATATAGACGACCAAGTTCTATTCTTCGTCCAACCACCAATAGTGAGAATATTGCCTTACGACATCAGCTCTGTCGCGTTCTGATACCGCCCTACTAAACCTGAGGGTCTCCGGTGAGCTACTTGCGACGTCTTGTTCGTAAGTGACTCGCCCGTCCACAGCTTTTCGACCAACGTGGAAGATTAACGGCACCGCTAATCTATTCTGGACCAGACCTTTTCTATCTAAATAGAGGAAAGCTTCAGGGGGAATAAGGCCGTTAAGGCGCACTGTCTCATGGTGCATGTCATTGGGGTAAAAAGCCCCGGAGATCAAGTTGTTGTTCGAAGTCATTGCTCTTGCAATGTGACCTCGAATAAGTTTTATCAGAAAGTTGTCCACTCTGATCAGGTTGGCCCCGTTGTACAGGACCTCATTTCTATAGAATTTTTTGTACTCAGACTCTGGAGTTCTATATAAATGGAGACAAGCCCTAAGGCATCGTCTCTCGAAAGCCCGTATCTTTTCCATTAAGCTTGTTCCCACGTTAAACCAAACGGGACAGCCATAGGCAAGGACAGGCCGAATAAGGGCCGTGTAGCAGATCACCTTCACCTTGGCATCGAGTTGACTGCTGTGAAACAGTCTCTTTGTCAAGGCAAAGGCCGCTTTGGCTCTGGCCAGAGCAGCATCTATATGTTTGTTAAAATATAGATATTGATCTAGCCAGATCCCAAGGTATCTGACAACACTTCGATTCGCTAATGGCTGCCCGTTTTGTCCAACAATTGAGAACGTTCGCCACTTCTTTCTAGTATTTCTAGAAGCCCCAGACAACGGAGTCCTGAACAGAATGGTCTCGCACTTTTGAAAATTGATTTTCAACTTCCAATCATCGCAATATCCCTGAACTTTTTCGAAGTCACGTTACAAAAACTTACAATGACCTCGATCTTCGGACTTGACCTGTACGCGATCAAGTCATCTGCGTACGCTATGGATTGGCGGAGAGATCCTACAAGATCACTTGTGAAGATCGTAAATAATATCGGCGAAATAACTACACCCTGTTGTAGACCGTTTTTAATTTCAAAACACCCAGCAGACACCACACTGCCATTTTCACAATAAACTGTCTGCTGGTGAGCATATCTAAAATTATGTACAGCAGCGGTTTGCTTATGCCGAGCTGGTCAAGCTTGAAAAAGAGCCCCTGCAACCATACGGTGTCAAAGGCCTTTTCCAAGTCAATCAGCAAGGCACCCGTGCATTGTTTCTTACCTTTGTTCCATTGGATATCCGATACCAGTTTAGACGCGGCATGTATACAATCATGCCCCGCTCTGAAACCGAATTGGTTATCCGGAATAATATTTTTGTCCTCAACCCACTCGGTCAGGGCTCTATTGATTACTTTTTCAAACACTTTGCTGATGTTGGGAAGGAGACTTATCGACCGGAGATTTGCCGGATTGGACGTGTCTTTGTTCCGTTTAGGAATTAGTTGCACCACCGCTGTCTTCCAATGAGCTGGATAATGTGCATTATTCAGCAAATTGTTGAACAGGGTAGTGTAAATGTTTACCGCTTCTAGAGGAAGGTGTTTAAGAACAATGTTTGGTATTTCGTCGATTCCCACAGATTTCTTACTTCTCAGAGAACCGAAAATGACCAGGAGATCTTCCTTTGATATGAATGGAGGGTGAATCCCTTCATTGGCGATGACATCATATGCCAAATTATCGTCATTGAACCTGGTGAAACCAGTGTTCTCCGATCGCCAGTGCTCAATGTCATATCGCAAGTAGAAGTTGTGCAATAGGACACGATTTTCCAAGATATGGTTCGGGCGAGTGCTAACATTCACCTTATACACATCCTGAAACGCCGCACCTATTACTTCAACTTTCTCCTGAGGATCTTCGATCACAAAAAAGTTGTCATCTTCGATCGCTTCTATTGGATCTATGCCTGCTGTCACAAGTACTTGTTCGTTGTCTGTAGTTCGGGGGAGCTTAAGACACGGAAGCTCATTTTGATTTTTTCTTCGAAAGATTTTATTAATTTCCGGGAACATACTAGGATTGCTAGCTTTAACAGCCCGGATTTTGTTATTCCAATGCGAATTAATTGCAGCACGGTAATTTCGCTGCATTAATTGCTGTAGTTTTTTTAACTGTGATTTCAGTGTCCTAACCTCCGAGTTTTGTGGGTCGGTGAAACGTCTGTACAGGAGTTTAAGTCTCGTCAGTAGCCTACCCTTTTGTCGGTGTAGAGCGTCGATCGTAGCATTGCGGTATATATTGACATTATCAGTCAGTTGGTATTTGGGAAGTGTTCTGTCCATTGTTTGTTTTATTGTGTCGTCCATCCGTTTGAGGTAAGTGTCGATCTCTTCGTTCGACAAATTCCTGTTGGATGGTGGGTTGAGCGAGTTCGAAGAGAGTGCTCTTGTCATTGTTCGGGAGAAGCGTGTTCTCCGCGTCCTACTGTAATTGTAAGAATGCATTTGGACATACTCCTCCAGTTCCGCAATTTCGTTGGGAATCGTTATTACGGCACTAAATCCGCAATGGTCACTGTCATCCACGAAAGTGTGAAGACAGTTTATTGTCTGTCGGTCTATGTCAGTCAGCTGTATCCGTTCGTCAAACAGCATAAGATCTATATAGGAGCCTGATCTGGGATAAGACGGACTATCCGTCGCTTTTAAATCGAGTCGATACTCGACACTATTCTGACCCCACCAATTGAATAGTAGGTTCCCTCTAGTGTTTGGTGATTGATTTCTCCAATTACTATGTTTGGCGTTTAGATCTCCGGCCATGAGGTAATAATTCTCCTCCGAACCCAGACGTAAGTATTGAAAAAGTGTCTCGAGCTCTGAGATAAAACAGGTTTATTGAGTAGCTTCAGTTGCATAGGCTGCGATCATATACAGCCTCTTCCCACTACGGAGGGGGATGCATATGATGCAAGCCTCTAGCACCTGGAATCTACGCCCTTCACCGCTGTACATAACCTTAAAACGCAGATTTTTCCTAATAAAGATAGCGACGCCACCAGCTCCGTTGGAGTTGGGTCTGTCTCTTCTTATGATTTGATACTGACTGTGCCTCAACTTGTGCCTCTGAGAGAGCTTAGTTTCGCTAACCAGAAGAACATCGGGACTTTGGTCTTCTAACAACTTGAAGAGTACAGCTCTTCGTTCGATATTTATTAGCGAATTTACATTCACTGAAAGGATCTTTAAGGGTTTCTCCACCAGCGAACACATTACGACTGGAGGCGCGTTAGACTCGGCAACAGAGTGTAGATACGATCTACGCGTGTCGCCTGTTCCTGTATTTGCTGTTGCAGCTGACTAATTTGCCCCTGAATAGAAATCAAAATAGCCAGCAGATCAGCATCACCACTAGGTGCTCCAGGTCGTGAGGGCTGAGGAGCAGCCTTTGGTGCTTGTTGTACCGTACTCCTCTGACCGGACGCCATTTGGGCATAGGTCACATTGGGAGTTACGGCTGGAGTTTTAGGAACAGGTGGGCGCTTCACCTCCACCTTCTGCTGACGAGCCAGGTTTACTTTCCTAGCATATTGGTACTTGGAACAACCCCGATAGTTAGCGGTGTCGGTGAGAGTCGTGCTATCAGCAACCCTATCTTTCCCTAGCGGACATTTTGTATTTTGTATTTTGTATTTTGTATTTATTCATGATTCCCATTACAATTGTTATTTAGCTTATATTTATTCGTATCAGTAATTCCAAATTAAGGGAATAGTTTGTGACATTTTTATCTTATAAAGACAGAGACAATGCTACATTTCTGGAAAAATAATTTACTTCATTGTGGGGTGCACATAAATAAACTCAAAATTTGCAATTAAATCATACAATTCAAAATTATGTTAAAGTTATACAAAGGAAAAACAAGAAGCCAAAAATAAAAAATTAAAAAAATATTAAAATATTAAATATTAAAATATTAAATCTATGAAATCAAACAATGTAGTGCAGTAACATTTCGATTTCATTTGTATTGAATAAAAGTAGCCACGATTTAATTTCCTTTAAGAAAACGGATGGATTTCTTACGTTACGAATTTCCTCAGGAAGTTTAAAAAAAAGCTTTCGAGATACGACAGAGTAGGAGTTTCTGAAAAGTGTAGTCCGGAAAGGTAGGCTGTGAACAGTGCGGTAGCTGTTTCTCAAGTTATATGATCCAACAATAGGACTTTGCATATAACCGCTTCTTATGAAAAATATTTTCAAAACCTTATAGTAAAATAAGTGTCGTACTGGCAAAATCCTTGTATTTCTAAATAATACCATTGAGTGGGCTAGACGGGTGGAATTGCATATTTTTCTAATGGCACATTTTTGGAGGACAATCAGTTGTAGCAATTTGTTGTGGTAGGCACCCCCCCAACAACAAATCCCGTATTCTAGCCTTGAGTGAAATATACCATAGTACACCGTTTTTAACAGAGTGTTAGAGCACATTTTTCTTAGATTATACAAACACCGAATGGCTGAAAGGAAGAACTGCTTTAAATTTAAAAAGTGGTCGGTCCATTTTAACTGTTGATCAAATGTAACTCCTAAATACTTGAAATTACTAACAACTTTAATATTGAAGCAATTTCCTATGCAGGTGGCATGAGAGTTAAAATGGGATTGTGAGTTGAGTCTCAGGCAGTTGCTATTGAAAAGAATAAATCTCAAGCAATCACGTGAATGAAAAGTAACCTCAATATCAGTCAATGCTTTCGAGGTAACATTAAAAAACATCAATTTAGTCTTATTGCTAACAATAAGTTTATGTTCCACGAACCATGCTCTTAATAAATGAACATCAAAGTTAAGGCTTGCAATTAAATTTAAAAGACTTACTGCATCGTATGCTCAAATAAGGAATTGATGTATATTAGAAATAGAATAGGACCCAACACAGATCCTTGAGGGACACCTAAATTAACATATTTCCAGTCGCTATACACATTGCTTATTTTCACTTTTTGACAACGATTACTTAAATATGATGCAAACCAGTCGTAAATACATCCACGAAAACCAGCATTATAAAGTTTTTTTAAAAGAATTCTGTGGTTAACCATATCGAAGGCTTTGGTTATGTCAACGAAGAGCGAACCACAAAATTTTTTGTCATCGATACCTTTTTGTATGAATGAACAAAAGTCCAAAAGAGCATCTTCTGTTGACAACCCTGACCTGAAACCAAACTGCGAAGAACTTAAAAAGTTATGTTTAGAAAGAAAACGCAAAAGTCTAGTTTTCATGATCATGATTCAAAAACTTTCGATATCGAGGATAACAATGAGATTGGTCTGTAATTGTTTCTATCTTTTTTGTTGCCTTTCTTAAATATAGGTACCACAAGAGCATTCTTCAAAGCATCGGGAAAGGTACCAGAGAGAACACTCAAATTAAAAATATGGGCCAAAACGTCAACTAAGTTAAAGGCTGTTTTTTTTAATACTAAGTTTGAAATACCATCCATGCCGCAAGAGTTAGAGTTTTTAAGGGACTTAATTGTTTTTAGGACCTCCAAGGCAGATATTGATTCAAAAAAATAACTATTCCTACTGAAAGCCCCGTTAAAAGCTCCAACACTGGTACAGCAGGTGCAAGGTAAAGAAAAGTCTCCGGGAAAAGCGCCTTGGCCAACAGTAACAAAATAATCGTTCAGTAAATTAGCGACTTCTTTGGGATCAGTCACATCCAGATTATCTTTTCGAATTGTCAGCGGACTAGACTGGTGTTGTACTTTTCTATTCGTAATACTGTTAATAACTTTCCACTCGTTTTTCGGATTGCCTTTCGAGTTTCGTATTTTGTTCAGATAATAATTTTCACGACTTAAACGTATTTCTATATTAACTTTTTTGCAAGTTTTTTTGTAACGACGTGTTAAGTTTGTATTGAATGGGTGTTTTTGACATTTACTTCCCAATTTATTCTTTAATTTAATTCTTTTCAATAGCGAATTATTTATCCATGGTTTCAATTTTATATTCGACCTTTTAATAAGGACATTGTAGGTTGCGCAAGTGATATAATTTTTTAGTCTTCTCAAAAATAAATCATAAGCCTTGGAAGGGTTAGCCTCAACATATACTTCTTCCCAATCAGCATGTAAAAGCTCATAGTTCAGTTGATTAAAATCAATTTTATTCATCCGTCGTTCAGCTGTCGGTTTGGGTTGCATTTTATTTTCAAAACATTTAAGAACAAAGCCCGTCATACAATGATCTGTAATACCCAGATCGAACACAATGCCAGCACAATCATTCGGAGAAATCTTTGAAAAACGACCAAAAACGTGATCAATACAGGTACCAGCGGCAGGTCTTGTAGGCTCGTTAACGTAGGGTATAAAACCATGTTGAGATAACAGAACATTATAAGAGTCTAATGAAGGGCTTGCTGTTAATAAATCCAAATTTATATCTCCCAGTATGAAAAGGTTTGAATCGCGCTCATTATCAAGAAACGTGGAAAATTCCTCAATAAACACTTGAACTGGTTTCTTATGTAGTCTCTACACGCAAATGAAACTAAACTTTTCACCGTCCAAACAAATAGAAATCTTTATAATATCTGCAGTTGACAAACAATATTTGTTAGTCTCACATTTATATAAGTCACGAACAAAAACTCCAACTCCACCAGAAGCATACGAATCATTAGGATTAGCAAAGAAATTATAGTTTGGCAAATTATATTCATCAGTTTCATAAGAAAATATCCAAATTTCAGAAAGAAAAATAATATCGGGCAAATTATTAAAAGATTCAAGATTACAGGTTAATAAATCGAAATTGCTACGCAGGCTACGAATATTTTGATGTACTACATATATGGATTTGAGGGCATCAGGATAAGATTTAAAAATAATATCTGCGTTATTACGTATGGTTGTTGTGGTGAGATCGTTATTTGTAAGATAATGATTGATATTTGAATTCAACATAAAATTAAATTAGTATATTACTTAAATCTTCAAAACATCTTATAGCAAAAATCTCACCATTTTCAACCTTTCTAAGGAGTATTCGAGAATTTTTTATCCATAGAAATCTAAATTTATGTTCTATTTGAAACTTTTTCGCCGCCATAAATAAAGCTCGATTGTAACTAGTCAATGAATGATTAATATAAATAGCATTGTTTTTGTTACCATTAAATAAGGAAGCATTTAGCTTCTCCTTCACTGATTTTTTCTTAGACATTATTTTCTCTTTGACTGCTTGTGAAGAAAGTTGGACATAAACGATATTTCCTTCCTGATTAAATTTGTTTTTTTTTGTTAATTTGACATAAACTTTTTGAATCGCGTCATTCGGCACATCTGCATTCAACACATCATTGAAAAGTGTGTGCATAGACGCAGCCGCATTGCTGTTGTTGACGTTTGGAATCCCCATAATCTCGACGGCATTCTCCTTGAGCTTTTGTTCTCTCCAATTTAATTTGCTCTCAAGACCAATTACCTTTTGCCTAAGTTCAGCATTTTCTTCTTTTAACTCCTGAAGGGAGGAAAGAAATTGACTGTTTATTTTCTTGAGACTAATAATCTCCTCGTAGAGTAGCTGAAGAGTAATGGTATCGCTTTGCTGCGCCGGCGTTGACTGTTGAATTTTCTCCTCATTCAAATTTTCCGTTCGAGGTGTTGTTGTTGGTTGATGGTGGCTAGTAGAAGAGTGAGATTTCGATGTGCCTGCCTTCTGAGGAATTACTGCTCGCTGTTGTTGGTGTTGCTCAGCTTCTTTGTGCATGTCTTTTGTTGGTAGGTGTAGCGGATGCTTCGTTGGCTTTTGTAGTTTTTGTTGCTTGGATGATTTTTGGCGTTCTGTGGATTGAAGTTGCTGACTAGTAGTTTGCATTTGGTCATCTTCAAATACCCGCTTTTCGCTTAAATCATTTAACATCGTACTGAGCGGTGCAAGAGGCTGTTGTTGTAGCGATTTACGTCGAAGAACACTGCACTTGTCACAACGATATTTTGCATTACTTGCGTTCATATATTCAAGGTCGGAAGGCTCAATATTTACACAAGCACAATGAAAATTGTTAAAACAGTCAGCACAAGCAATATTGTGTTTAAATTTCCGCTCTATTGTTTCCTCGCAAATTAAGCACTTCATGATGATTTTGAATTTATATTAAAAACTTTTAAGAGAGGGAACGTTAATTAAAACAAAGCTCGCACCCCACGACTTTATAGAAAAACACGTCCGCTCACGTCAAAGTTCAAGCGTTGTCTCCTCATTCCTCTGCCTTGTGGTTCAATGCACACTTGACGCACCGAAACTGCATCTGACAGTTCGCAGCGGCGTGCCCGAACCTCTGACAACGAACACATTGTAAAATGTTATCGCTGCGATTTAATTTTTCCCAACTAATGCATTGGTAGTCTAGGACTTTAATTTTCCTCAGACTATCTATTTTGCTGTTGGGAGTCAGCTGGACCAGGAAGAACGGTAATTTCCGATTCTCCCTTCGGGCCTTTGCTGTAGTGAAAGGCTTAACACTGACGAACTTAAGATCGTCACATTCCTTCGCTTGAAGCTCCTGAAGGAGCTCCTCGGGATCGGTGGACGAATCTAAACCTCGAAGGAGCATTGTCTGCAAACGCTCTCCTTTGGGGGTGAATGAGAAGAACTCAGTCGTTGTTTTCTCTAATATATTTTTAATTAATTTGTGATGCTCCACTGTGAAGCAGTGGATAGCATGCCTGTCATTACTTAAACGTTTAATTATAAAATTATCGCCTATGGTCGACTTACACAGTTTGATGGTGTCTTGTAGCTCCATCTTGTAGGTGTTTATTGGAGGCACCTTTGGCCTCACTGTCGTCTGCTGCTGCTGTTGTTTCTGCTGCTGTTGTTTCTGTTGTTGTTGTTGTTCCTGCTGCTGCTGCTGTTGTTTTTGCTGCTGCTGTTTTTGCTGCTGCTGTTGTTTTTGCTGCTGCTGCTTCTTCTGCTCCATTTGCTGTTGCTGTTTTGGCAACTCTGTTTGTTGCTGCTGCATCGGCAACTTTGGTTTTTGCTGCTGCTTATGCAGCTGCGGCTGCTGTTGTTGTATTTTAACAGGTGCCGGCTTTTCGCTGGCTGCTGTCAGGCGCTCTTGCTCGCGCCGAGCCATTTGTTTGGCCTTCACAGCCCGTATTATCGCCTCTAATTGGCAAATTTCGTCTTCTTCATCGTCGGTCTCTGAGGCCGCTAAAGACACGAAGGTATTGCTGTCTCCAGTGTAGCGGCCCTCGCCGCCGTCGGAGACATATGGGAATTCTTCTATTGTTGTTGTCGATTTTTCTGCTGCGACATTTACGAATTCCGATGCTGTTTTTGTTGCTGCTGCTGTTGTTGTTGTTGTTGGCGCCCGTTCCCCGGCTCCAGTCGGCAGCTTTTCAGCTGAAGCCGATAGGGACGGGCGCTTTACTAGATTTGGAGTCGGTCGCACCCTCCTCCTCCTCTTTCCAATCGCTGATGAAGCCAATGGTTGCGGTGGCTGTGGGTCCGGCAATGCCTTCCCCGCTCCTACCACAGGTTGGTGAGGCGACGACTGCCGCTCACTCATATTTTTCTTATTGAATGTTGTTTGTGTTATTAATTTCGTTTATAAAAATTAATAACAACTGAATTAAATTTATGATTGCCCCGGTGGGAATCGAACCCTAACGTGCGGATCAATGAGTCCAGCACAATTTCAATTTTTTTTTTCAATTTTAATGCATTTTTATTCATTCATTTAATAACCTTACATGCTAGACAGAAAAATGCTTAAAACTAGCTTAATTAACTTAACTATGTATAAACTAACTTACTGGCCCTATACGGGCGCTCTAAGCTAAAATTAATAAATTGAAAGTGTGTCTTTCGACTTAATACTAATTTTATATATTAAATTTATCGACTAATAAGATACTAAGAAAAATATTTGAAGAGAGAAGAACTTAGTAAATGGATTTTATGTTTAAATTAAAACTAGACTTAAATACTAAACTACAAACTACAAACTACAAACTAATCTAAAAAGTAAAATCTTAACCTAACTTACAATAAAATTAAAACTACTTACACTAATTAAACATAAATAAGCCGGCCAAGGCTGACAGAGCATGCTATTTTTGCCATAAGGGCACCCAAGATACAAAAACGACGACGAAGTTCATCCTTCGTCCAGCCACCAAAAGTGTCGATGTTGTCTTACGACATCAGCTCTGTCGCGGTCTGATACCGCCCTACTGAACCTGGGGGTCTCCGGTGAGCTACTTGCGACGTCTTGTTCGTAAGTGATTCGCCCGTCCACAGCTTTTCGACCAACGTGGAAGATTAACGGTACCGCTAATCTATCCTGGACCAGACCTTTTCTATCTAAATAGAGAAAAGCTTCAGGGGGAATAAGGCCGTTGAGGCGCACTGTCTCATGATGCAAATCATTGGGGTAAAAAGCCCCGGAGATCAAGTTGTTGGTCGAAGTCATTGCTCTTGCAACGTGACCTCGAATAAGTTTTATCAGAAAGTTGTCCACTCTGATCAGGTTGGCCCCGTTGTACAGGACCTCATTACTATAGAATTTTTTGTACTCAGACTCTGGAGTTCTATATAAATGGAGACAAGCCCTAAGGCATCGTCTCTCGAAAACCCGTATCTTTTCCATTAAGCTTGTTCCCACGTTAAACCAAACGGGACACCCATAAGCAAGGATAGGCCGAATAAGGGCCGTGTAGCAGATCACCTTCACCTTGGCATCGAGTTGACTGCTGTGAAACAGCCTCTTTGTCAAGGCAAAGGCCGCTTTGGCTCTGGCCAGAGCAGCATCTATATGTTTGTTAAAATATAGATATTGATCTAGCCAGATCCCAAGGTATCTGACAACACTTCGATTCGCTAATGGCTGTCCGTTTTGTCCAACAATAGAGAACATTCGCCACTTCTTTCTAGTATTTCTGGAAGCCCCAGACAACGGAGTCCTGAACAGAATGGTTTCGCACTTTTGAAAATTGATTTTCAACTTCCAATCATCGCAATAACCCTGAACCTTTTCGAAGTCACGTTGCAAAAGACTTACAATGACCTCGATCTTCGGACTCGACCTGTACGCGATCAAGTCATCTGCGTACGCTATGGATTGGCGGAGAGATCCTACAAGATCACTTGTGAAGATCGTAAATAAAATCGGCGAATTAACTACACCCTGTTGTAGACCGTTTTTGATTTCAAAAGTCCCAGCAGACACCACACTGCCATTTTTCACAATAAACTGTCTGCTGGTGAGCATATCTAAGATTATGTACAGCAGCGGTTTGCTTATGCCGAGCTGGTCTAATTTGAAAAAGAGCCCCTGCAACCATACAGTGTCAAAGGCCTTTTCCAAGTCAATCAACAAGGCACCCGTGCATTGTTTCTTACCTTTGTTCCATTGAATATCCGATACCAGTTTAGACGCGGCATGTATACAATCATGCCCCGCTCTGAAACCGAATTGGTTATCCGGAATAATATTCTTGTCCTCAACCCACTCGGTCAGGGCTCTATTGATTACTTTTTCAAACACTTTGCTGATGTTGGGAAGGAGACTTATCGACCGGAGATTTGCCGGATTGGATGTGTCTTTGTTCCGTTTAGGAATTGGTTGCACCACCGCTGTCTTCCAATGAGCTGGATAATGTGCATTATTCAGCAAATTGTTAAACAGGGTAGTGTAAATGTTTACCGCTTCTAGAGGAAGGTGTTTAAGAACAATGTTTGGTATTTCGTCGATTCCCACAGATTTCTTACTTCTCAGAGAACCGAAAATGACCAGGAGATCTTCCTTTGATATGAATGGAGGGTGAATCCCTTCATTGGCGATGACATCATTTGCCAAATTATCGTCATTGAACATGGTAAAACCAGTGTTCTCCGATCGCCAGTGTTCAATGTCATATCGCAAGTAAAAGTTGTGCAATAGGACACGATTTTCCAAGATATGGTTCGGGCGAGTGCTAACATTCACCTTATACACATCCTGAAACGCCGCACCTATTACTTCAACTTTCTCCTGAGGATCTTCGATCACAAAAAAGTTGTCATCTTCGATCGCTTCTATTGGATCAATGCCTGCTGTCATAAGTACTTGTTCGTTGTCTGTAGTTCGGGGGAGCTTAAGACACGGAAGCTCATTCTGATTTTTTCTTCGAAAGATTTTATTAATTTCCGGGAACATACTAGGATTGCTAGCTTTAACAGCCCGGATTTTGTTATTCCAATGCGAATTAATTACAGCACGGTAATTTTGCTGAATTAATAGCTGTAGGTTTTTAAGCTCTGATTTCAGTGTCCTAACCTCCGAGTTTTGTGGGTCGGTGAAACGTCTGTACAGGAGTTTAAGTCTCGTCAGTAGCCTACTCTTTTGTCGGTGTAGAGCGTCAATCGTAGCATTGCGGTATATATTGACATTGTCAGTTTGTTGGTACTTAGGAATTGTTCTGTCCATTGTTTGTTTTATTGTGTCGTCCATCCTTTTAAGGTAAGTGTCGATCTCTTCGTTCGACAAATTCCTGTTGGATGGTGGGTTGAGCGAATCCGAAGAGAGTGCTCTTGTCATTGTTCGGGAGAAGCGTGTCCACCGCGTCCTACTATAATTGTAAGAATGCGTTTGAACATACTCCTCCAACTCCGCAATTTCGTTGGGAATCGTTATTACGGCACTAAATCCGCAATGGTCACTGTCATACACAAATGTGTGAAGACAGTTTATTGTCTGTCGGTCCATGTCAATGAGCTGTATCCGTTCGTCAAACAGCATAAGATCAATGTAAGAGCCTGATCTGGGATAAGACGGACTATCCGTCGCTTTTAAATCGAGTCGATACTCGACACTATTCTGACCCCACCAATTGAATAGTAGGTGCCCTCTAGTGTTTGGTGATTGATTTCTCCAATTACTATGTTTGGCGTTTAGATCTCCGGCCATGAGGTAATAATTCTCCTCCGAACCCAGACGTAAGTATTGAAAAAGTGTCTCGAGCTCTGAGATAAAACAGGTTTGTTGAGTAGCTTCAGTTGCATAGGATGCGATCATATACAGCCTCTTCCCACTACGGAGGGGGATGCATATGATGCAAGCCTCTAGCACCTGGAATCTACGCACTTCACCGCTGTACATAACCTTATAACTTAGACGCCACCAGCTCCATTGGAGTTGGGTCTGTCTCTTCTTATAATATGGTACTGACTGTGCCTCAACTTGTGCCTCTGAGAGAGCTTGGTTTCGCTAACCAGAAGAGCATCGGGACTTCGGTCCTCTAACAACTTGAAGAGTACAGCTCTTCGTTCGATATTTATTAGCGAATTTACATTCACCGAAAGGATCTTTAAGGGTTTCTCCACCAGCGAACACATTACGACTGGAGGCGCGTTAGACTCGGCAACAAAGTGTAGATACGATCTACGCGTGTCGCCTGTTCCTGAATTTGCTGTTGCAGCTGACTAATTTGCCCCTGAATAGAAAGCAAAATAGCCAGCAGATCAGCATCACCACTAGGTGCTCCAGGCCGTGAGGCCTGAGGAGCAACCTTTGGTGCTTGTTGTACCGTACTCCTCTCACCGGCTGCCATTTGGGCGTAGGTCACATTGGGAGTTACGGCTGGAGTTTTAGGAACAGGTGGGCGCTTCACCTCCACCTTCTGCTGACGAGCCAGGTTTACTTTCCTAGCATATTGGTACTTGGAACAACCCCGATAGTTAGCGGTGTGTCCCGAGTTACCACATAGAATACACTTTAGAGACGTGGTATCATCAACCCTATCCTTACCTAGAGGACATTCCTCCGCTTTGTGGTTCAATGCACACTTAACGCACCGAAACTGCATTTGACAGTTCGCAGCGGCGTGCCCGAACCTCTGACAGCGAACACATTGTAAAATGTTATCGCTGCGATTTAATTTTTCCCAACTTATGCATTGATAATCTAGGACTTTTATTTTCCTCAGACTATCTATTTTGCTGTTGGGAGTCAGCTGGACCAGGAAGAACGGTAATTTCCGATTCTCCCTTCGGGCCTTTGCTGTAGTGAAAGGCTGTGTTTGTTGTTGCTGAGCTGGTGCCGTATTTGTTCTTGGCGCTCTTTCTCGCGCCTAGCCAATTGTTTAGCCTTCACGGCCCTTAACAATGCCTCTAGTGTGCAAATCTCGTCATCCTCGTCATCTGTTTCCGAGGCCGCCAAAGACAGAAACGAGTTACTGTCTCCAGTGTAGCGGCCCTCGCCGCCGTCGGAGACGTACGGGAACTCGTCACGTTCGCCAGATGTTGTTGCCGTTGAAGCTGCTGCTGTGATAGCTGCTGCTGCTATTGTTGCTGCCGTTATTGTTGCTGTTGGCGCCCGTTCCCCTGCTTCAGTTGGCAGCTTTTCTACCGAAGCCGATAGGGACGGGCGCTTTACAAGGTTCGGAGTCGGTTTTAGAAACCTCCTCCTCCTCTTTCCGCTCTCCTTCTTTGAGGTATAAGCACTTGTTTTTGGGTCAGGCGATGCCCTTCCCGTAACTCCTCCACGTGGGGACCCCTCCTGTCTCCCACTCATCTCGTAACACTTTTTCTTTTCTCAATGTAATTAATTTCCAAAGAAAAAAAGAACTACTCTTTGTGTTCCCCGGCTGGGGCTCGAACCGCGAACTCTCGATCACCAGGTCCGCGACACAACCACTGTACTGGCTGGCTATTTATCAGTCCAGTGGCAAAACGAACACTTGAAAAAATACTTGTTATTGTTTTCGCTAGCAAAGTCGAAACACATGTGGCTCCACTGAAGGTCTGTGAACTCGTAGTCGTTCACAGACCTTAACTGGAGCAACAAGTGTTTCGACTTTAATAGCGAAACCAGTGAGTATATTTTCAAGTGTGCATTTTGCTACTGCGCTGATAAATAACCAGCCGGTGCAGTGGTTGTGTGTCGGACTCTTGATCCGCACGTTAGTGGTTCGAATCCCAGCGGGGGCAAACAAATTTTCAATTTGATAATTATCAATTATATTCAATCCAACTCAAATAATATAATTAAATGAGTGAGCGGCATTCGTCGCCTCACCGACTTGGGGGAGGAGAGGGGAAGGCATTGCCGGACCCACAGCCACCACCACCATTGGCTTCATCAGCTACCGGGAAGAGGAGGAGGAGGGTGCGACCGACTCCAAACCTCGTAAAGCGCCCGTCCCTGTCGGCTTCAGCTGAAAAGCTGCCGACTGGAGCCGGGGAACGGGCGCCAACAACAACAGCAGCAGTAACAACAACAACAACATCTACAGCAACAACATCAGCAGTAGCAATGAAAGTCGCAGCAGCACAGCATGCGACATCAGAAGATTTCCCGTACGTCTCCGACGGTGGCGAAGGCCGCTACACGGGACATAGTAACAGTTTCGTGTCTCTGGCGGCCTCGGAGACCGACGACGAGGATGACGAAATCAGCGAACTAGAGGCATTGTTAAAGGCCGTGAAGGCAAAACAATTGGCACGGCGCGCCAAAGAACGCCAAGAAAAACAACAGCAGCTGGCAAATATCGGTCAAAGTACGGGACCAGCTCAGCAGCAACAAGCAAAGCTGCCTAAGCAGCAACAACAACAACCAAAACTGCCAACGCAGCAGCAGCACCAACAAGAGTTGCCAAAGCAGCAGCAACTATCAGGGTTGCCAAAGCAGCAAAATCAGCAGCAGCAAAAACAGCAGCAGCAAAAACAACAGCAGCAGCAAAAACAGCAGCAGCAGCAGAAACAACAACAACAACAGAAACAACAGCAGCAGAAACAACAGCAGCAGCAGACGACAGTGAGGCCAAAGGTGCCTCCAATAAATACATATAAGATGGAGCTGAAGGAGACGATTAAAATATGTAAGTCGGCCATTGGCGAAAATTTTATAATAAAAAGATTGAGTAAAGACAGGCATGCTATCCACTGCTTCACAGTGGAACATCATAAATTAGTTAAGCAATTACTTGAAAAAACAACGACTGAGTTCTTCTCATTCACCCCCAAAGGAGAGCGTTTGCAGACAATGCTCCTTCGAGGTTTAGATTCGTCCACCGATCCCGAGGAGCTCCTTCAGGAGCTTCAAGCGAAGGAATGTGACGATCTTAAGTTCGTCAGTGTTAAGCCTTTCACTACAGCAAAGGCCCGAAGGGAGAATCGGAAATTACCGTTCTTCCTGGTCCAGCTGACTCCCAACAGCAAAATAGATAGTCTGAGGAAGATTAAAGTCCTAGACTATCAATGCATTAGTTGGGAAAAATTAAATCGCAGCGATAACATTTTACAATGTGTTCGCTGTCAGAGGTTCGGGCACGCCGCTGCGAACTGTCAAATGCAGTTTCGGTGCGTTAAGTGTGCATTGAACCACAGTGCAGAGGAATGTCCTCTAGGTAAGGATAGGGTTGATGATACCACGTCTCTGAAGTGTATTCTTTGTGGTAACTCGGGACACACCGCTAACTATCGGGGTTGTTCCAGTTACCAATATGTTAGGAAATTAAACCTGGCTCGTCAACAGAAGGTGGAGGTGAAGCGCCCACCTGTTCCTAAAACTCCAGCCGTAACTCCCAATGTGACCTATGCCCAAATGGCGGCCGGTCAGAGGAGTACGGTACAACAAGCACCAAAGGTTGCTCCTCAGGCCTCACGACCTGGAGCACCTAGTGGTGATGCTGATCTGCTGGCTATTTTGCTTTCTATTCAGGGGCAAATTAGTCAGCTGCAACAGCAAATTCAGGAACAGGCGACACGCGTAGATCGTATCTACACTTTGTTGCCGAGTCTAACGCGCCTCCAGTCGTAATGTGTTCGCTGGTGGAGAAACCCTTAAAGATCCTTTCAGTGAATGTAAATTCGCTAATAAATATCGAACGAAGAGCTGTACTCTTCAAGTTGTTAGAAGACCGAAGTCCCGATGTTCTTCTGGTTAGCGAAACCAAGCTCTCTCAGAGGCACAAGTCGAGGCACAGTCAGTATCATATCATAAGAAGAGACAGACCCAACTCCAATGGAGCTGGTGGCGTCGCTATCTTTATTAGAAAAAATCTGCGTTTTAAGGTTGTGTACAGCGGTGAAGTGCGTAGATTCCAGGTGCTAGAGGCTTGCATCATATGCATCCCCCTCCGTAGTGGGAAGAGGCTGTATATGATCGCAGCCTATGCAACTGAAGCTACTCAACAAACCTGTTTTATCTCAGAGCTCGAGACACTTTTTCAATACTTACGTCTGGGTTCGGAGGAGAATTATTACCTCATGGCCGGAGATCTAAACGCCAAACATAGTAATTGGAGAAATCAATTACCAAACACTAGAGGGAACCTACTATTCAATTGGTGGGGTCAGAATAGTGTCGAGTATCGACTCGATTTAAAAGCGACGGATAGTCCGTCTTATCCCAGATCAGGCTCCTATATAGATCTTATGCTGTTTGACGAACGGATACAGTTGACTGACATGGACCGACAGACAATAAACTGTCTTCACATATTCGTGTACGACAGTGACCATTGCGGATTTAGTGCCGAAATAACGATTCCCAACGAAATTGCGGAACTGGAGGAGTATGTTCAAACGCATTCTTACAATTACAGTAGGACGCGGTGGACACGCTTCTCCCGAACAATGACAAGAGCACTCTCTTCGGACTCGCTCAACCCACCATCCAACAGGAATTTGTCGAACGAAGAGATCGACACTTACCTCAAACGGATGGACGACACAATAAAACAAACAATGGACAGAACAATTCCCAAATACCAACTGACTGACAATGTCAATATATACCGTAATGCTACGATCGACGCTCTACACCGACAAAAGAGTAGGCTACTGACGAGACTTAAACTCCTGTACAGACGTTTCACCGACCCACAAAACTCGGAGGTTAGGACACTGAAATCAGAGCTTAAAAACCTACAGCAATTAATTCAGCAAAATTACCGTGCTGTAATTAATTCGCATTGGAATAACAAAATCCGGGCTGTTAAAGCTAGCAATCCTAGTATGTTCCCGGAAATTAATAAAATCTTTCGAAGAAAAAATCAGAATGAGCTTCCGTGTCTTAAGCTCCTCCGAACAACAGACAACGAACAAGTTCTTGTGACAGCAGGCATAGATCCAACAGAAGCGATCGAAGATGACAACTTTTTTGTGATCGAAGATCCTCAGGAGAAAGTTGAAGTGATAGGTGCGACGTTTCAGGATGTGTATAAGGTGAATGTTAGCACTCGCCCGAACCATATCCTGGAAAATCGTGTCCTATTGCACAACTTCTACTTGCGATATGACATTGAGCACTGGCGATCGGAGAACAATGGTTTCACCAGGTTCAATGACGAGAATTTGGCAAATGATGTCATCGCCAATGAAGGGATTCACCCTCCATTCATATCAAAGGAAGATCTCCTGGTCATTTTCGGTTCACTGAGAAGTAAGAAATCTGTGGGAATCGACGAAATACCAAACATTGTTCTTAAACACCTTCCTCTAGAAGCGGTAAACATTTACACTACCCTGTTTAACAATTTGCTGAATAATGCACATTATCCAGCTCATTGGAAGACAGCGGTGGTGCAACCAATTCCTAAACGGAACAAAGACACATCCAATCCGGCAAATCTCCGGTCGATAAGTCTCCTTCCCAACATCAGCAAAGTGTTTGAAAAAGTGGTCAATAGAGCCCTGACCGAGTGGGTTGAGGACAAAAATATTATTCCGGATAACCAATTCGGTTTCAGAGCGGGGCATGATTGTATACATGCCGCGTCTAAACTGGTATCGGATATCCAATGGAACAAAGGTAAGAAACAATGCACGGGTGCCTTGTTGATTGACTTGGAAAAGGCCTTTGACACTGTATGGTTGCAGGGGCTCTTTTTCAAGCTTGATCAGCTCGGCATAAGCAAACCGCTGCTGTACATAATTTTAGATATGCTCACCAGCAGACAGTTTATTGTGAAAAATGGCAGTGTGGTGTCTGCTGGGACTTTTGAAATTAAAAACGGTCTACAACAGGGTGTAGTTATTTCGCCGATTTTATTTACGATCTTCACAAGTGATCTTGTAGGATCTCTCCGCCAATCCATAGCGTACGCAGATGACTTGATCGCGTACAGGTCAAGTCCGAAGATCGAAGTCATTGTAAGTCTTTTGCAGCGTGACTTCGAAAAAGTTCAGGGATATTGCGATGATTGGAAGTTGAAAATCAATTTTCAAAAGTGCGAGACCATTCTGTTTAGGACTCCGTTGTCTGGGGCTTCTAGAAATACTAGAAAGAAGTGGCGAATGTTCTCAATCGTTGGACAAAACGGACAGCCATTAGCGAATCGAAGTGTTGTAAGATACCTTGGGATCTGGCTAGATCAATATCTATATTTTAACAAACATATAGATGCTGCTCTGACCAGAGCCAAAGCGGCCTTTGCCTTGACAAAGAGACTGTTTCACAGCAGTCAACTCGATGCCAAGGTGAAGGTGATCTGCTACACGGCCCTTATTCGGCCTGTCCTTGCTTATGGCTGTCCCGTTTGGTTTAACGTGGGAACAAGCTTAATGGAAAAGATACGGGTTTTCGAGAGACGTTGCCTTAGGGCTTGTCTCCATTTATATAGAACTCCAGAGTCTGAGTACAAAAAATTCTATAGTAATGAGGTCCTGTACAACGGGGCCAACCTGATCAGAGTGGACAACTTTCTGATAAAACTTATTCGAAGTCACATTGCAAGAGCAATGACTTCGACCAACAACTTGATCTCCGGGGCTTTTTACCCCAATGATTTGCATCATGAGACAGTGCGCCTTAACGGCCTTATTCCCCCTGAAGCTTTTCTCTATTTGGATAGAAAAGGTCTGGTCCAGGATAGATTAGCGGTACCGTTAATCTTCCACGTTGGTCGAAAAGCTGTGGACGGGCGAGTCACTTACG
Organism: Orthonevra nobilis; assembly: GCA_963555765.1. NCBI lineage: Eukaryota > Metazoa > Arthropoda > Insecta > Diptera > Syrphidae > Orthonevra > Orthonevra nobilis. The sequence continues at coordinate 66,687,418 of OY743226.1, read as the reverse complement.
AACAAGACGTCGCAAGTAGCTCACCGGAGACCCTCAGGTTCAGTAGGGCGGTATCAGACCGCGACAGAGCTGATGTCGCAAGACAACATCGACACTTTTGGTGGCTGGACGAAGGATGAACTTCGTCGTCGTTTTATATCTTGGGTGCCCTTATGGCAAAAATAGCATGTCCTGTCAGCCTTGGCCGGCTTATTTATGTTTAATTAGTGTAAGTAGTTTTAGTTTTATTGTAAGTTAGGTTAAGATTTTACTTTTTAGATTAGTTTGTAGTTTTTAGTTTGTAGGTTAGTATTTAAGTCTAGTTTTAATTTAAACATAAAATCCATTTACTAAGTTTTTCTCTCTTTAAATATTTTTCTTAGTTTCTTATTAGTCGTTAAAGTTAATATATAAAATTATTATTAAGTCGAAAGACACACTTTCTATTTGTTTAGTTTATCTTAGAGCGCCCGCATAGGGCCAGTAAGTTATTTAAGACATAGTTAAGTTAATTAAGCTAGTTTTAAGCATTTTTTGTCTAGCACGTAAGGTCATGAATTTATTTAATAAAAATGCATAAAAATTGAAATTGAATTGAAGGTCTGTGAACGACTAACACTTGTTGTTCCTCCAGAGGTTCGTGAACGAATGAGAGTCCAGCACACAACTACTGCACCGGCTGGTTTGTTAACAGTGCAGTAGCAAAAAGACCACTTGAAAAAAGACTATGAACTGGTTTCACTATTTAAATAAAACACTTGTTCTCCCTATGAAGGTTCATGAACGAATGACCTTGGGTATGGTCCTAGGAAGGGTATGGTCGAGATATCACATTAAGTGGCTTACAGCACTTACATATTTCGCAAGATCTTACAATTTCTTGCACGTCCGTGGTCATTCCTGGCCAGAAGTATTTTTGCCTCAGCCTAGCCAAGGTTTTATGGATTCCTCCATGTCCTGCCGCGGGAGAGTAGTGAGCCGCCTTTGCAAGACTCCCCCTCAACTCCGTCGGTACCCAGAGTTTCCAGGCTCTATCCTCCTGAACTTCGTCTCCAGTCCGTACGTCTGTTCGTTTGTAGACATATCCGCCCGATATGCATACGTCTGGCAGTCTGTCTTTGTTCTCGTTAATCGTCTTTCTTAGTTCCTCATACTCCTCTGACGAAAAGTATGGAGAACTAAGATCGATTTCAAGCGGCTCTTGTTGGACATTGAGCTCTTCCATATGGACTCGCGAGAGAGTATCAAGGACGACGTTTTGGATGCCTTTCCTATGTTTGATCACGAAGTCGAACGCTTGAAGCTTGAGGCTCCACCGCGCTAATCGGCCGGATAAATCTTTTTGCATCATCAGCCACATCAGACTAGCGTGATCAGTGATTATAGTGAACGGCATTCCTTCCACGTAGGCCCTGAACTTCTTCACTGACAGAACGGCCGCATAGCATTCAAGCTCGGTGACACTGTAGTTCCGCTGCGCGGCATTCAGTTTCTGAGACATGAAAGCTATCGGTCGCTCGTTCTTCTCGTCGTCCAGCTGGAAGAGCACACTTCCTACACCCGAAGTCGAAGCGTCGCATTGTATGTAAAACCGTCTGTTAAAGTTCGGGTTCGTCAGTTTTGGTGCCGTTGTTAGTGAGTTCTTCAGTTGATCAAATGCCTTAAGAGCGTCGTCCGTCATGTTGAATGTTTTTCCCTTCTTAAGGCAGTCGGTCATTGGGACTGTAATGGAGGCGAAATTCGGGATGAAACGCCTGTACCAACCTCTTATCCCTAGGAATCGGCGAAGTTGCTTGGGAGTCTTGGGTACTGGGAAGTTTTCGACTGCAGAAACTTTGTCCTTGTCCATTCTTAAGCACCCATCACCGACGATGTATCCGAGGTACTTTATTTCCTTATAGCAGAACTTACTTTTCTCCACATTAATTGTTAAACCGGGCTACTGTGAGACATCTGGCCACCTCTTTTAGCAGTTCCAGGTGTGTGTCGAAGTCTGGAGAGCAAACCAACAGATCATCTAGATACATTTAAACGTTATCCTTAAGTTTTGCCGGGATCGCTTTATCCATCAGCCGACACATTCTCTGAGCGGCGTTACACAACCCGAACGGCATCACCGTGAATTGGTATAACGGCCTCCCAGGGACTGTGAAAGCTGTCTTCTCCCTTGATTTGACCTCCAGTGGAATCTGCCAAAACGCATCCTTAAGGTCGATGCCTGAGATAAACCTTGTCTCCTGTAGTCTGCTCAGGAGACCTTCAATGTGAGGAAGAGGGTAAGCATCCTTCTTTGTGACAGCATTAACCTTTCGTGAATCGAGGCACACCCAGTTCTTGCCAGGTTTTCTGACCAAGACTACCGGAGAGCTCCATGGGCTGTTGCTTTCCTCGATCACTCCCAGTTCGAGCATACGGTCTAGTTCGTCAAACAGTAGTTTCTGTACCGCCGGCGAGATCGGGTAGTGCCTTTGTTTGATGGGAATTTTGTCGTCTTCCACCTCTATAACGTGTTCTTCTAAGCACGTTTTTCCCAACCCTCGCATTGCGAATGACGGAAACATCTGTTTGACTCCCTCTAGCCGTCGGGTTTGCTCTGCTGTCAATTCCTGGAATTGCGTGTTTTCTATCGCCGGTGTGGGTACTTCAAGTTCATCTATCACGTTCGGGGCTACCTTGAATGTCTTCCAGAAGTCCACACCTAAATAGAGCTGTTGTTGAAGATTTGGGACAATATACAACTCCATTTCGTGTGACTTCTGACCCCATGAAACCATCGTGCGAAAACGTCCCTGAATACGTTGTTGGTTTCCGTTTGCAGTCTTTATGTCTGTCTTCATTTTTGTTACCTCAAGTTTGTGTCGTTCTATAAAATCAAGTCCCCCCTTGCCTAAACAGCTGATCGAAGCTCCACTATCTAACAGGCCTACTATCTCTTCGTCCTCTATCCTTACTTTTGCATATGGCCTGTTATCGTCAGTTGTATTTATTATCGTCGATTCTATTTTACTCCTAAGTCGTCTATTTATTGCACACTTTTCCCTTAGCCTAGATATTTTATTATAGTTTCTCCTATTCTTAGTCGTCAATTCTTCTCCGAAAATTCGTCGTCTAGCTTCTTCGTACTCTTGCAGTCGTCTGTGTAAACTTTTTCTTTTGGGCGTCTTCGTATTTGTCGTTGGTATTTCGTCAGTGGTCTGTCGTTTTAGTATTTGGATCTGTTCGGATCCTGAGGAGCCGGGATGAACTTTGTTGTCGACGGTTCGTTCCCGGTCTCTCCATCGACTTTGTAGTTTTCCTCGTCTCTTTTAGTCGATGCTACAGTACCCTTTCCACAGTTGAAACACGTCATGTGGTGGAACGTGGAAGGGCATGTATGTTGTCGTTCGTCCGTGCTTTGTAAATGTCGGAAGTCAGTTTGCGTCGACGTCCCTTGGTCTCTTTTGGTGTATGGTGGCCTTTTTATCTGTGGCCTTGCCCGGAATTCGGCCACCTCTAGGTCTACTTCGTCGTGGTAGTCATAGTCATTCGTTCTGCTTCTCGTCCTGTATAATTCGTTCGGTTCTCCTACTACTTTCGTCTAGCCCTAGCGTCTCTAATCCCTAATGTTTCTCAGCCTACCTACATATGTCCCTAAGTTCCTGTATCGTTCTTGTCTTGACCCCAAATATCAAGGAAGACTCTGTCCTTGATGTTTCGTTTTATGATCGTGACTAGGTCACTCTCACTGGGTCTCATTCTCATTTGTTACATGAGTGTCCGTATGTCCTCGTAAAATTCGTCAAAGATTTCATGGGGCAGTTGTCTTCGATTCATTATTCGTCGCAGTATATCTGGGTCAGGCTGGTCATTTGCGAAGCGGTCTGCCAGCTCGGTCTTGAGGTCAAAAGGGTAATGAGTTCACAAAACCTATTCTCCTCCCTGAATTCCCAGTACCATTTCTCGGCCGGGCCGTGCAGCAAGTGGTGGAAATTAGCCAACATTTGCCTGTCGGTTAAGCCGTTTTCCTTTTGAAGCAAGTCGACTCTAAACAGGAAGCTCTCCACCGACATGGATTTGGGTGACCCATTAAATTTGACCCCCCACTTGTGCACGTCTACTCTCCTTGCGTAGCGTGGGGTAAGTTGTTCTTGTGCTGCTACAGGTCTCGGGTTGGGCGTCTATCGGTATAGTTGTGGCGTCGATTGGTTGGCCAAGTCTGATAAGTCCAGTTCTCGTGGTTGTCGTACGTACTCGTCTGAGAATCTTAATGCGTATCGTGCGTCCTGTAGTTCTTGTCTTGTTGGGTGTGTCGGGGCCTGTCGTGAGAATGTTTGTCCTTGGCGTTCAGGTTCATGTTCTTGTTGAGTGTTGACCGTCTTCTTTAAGTCGCGTAGATCGTCTCGCATCGTTTGTAACTCCTTCTCTAAGGAAGCGATGCTCTCTGTCAACATTGTCATCAGTCGCGTCTCCTTATCGTCCTTTGCCGTATAGGCTTCTTTATTGAAGGTCTGTGACGGCTGTCCATGGTATTGTCCGCCGTACTGTAAATGTCAGTTACCCTATGGTTCTCGTTTACCTGTATGTTCAAGTCGCGTATGCCTCCACTCTTTCGTCTTATTTCGTTGGTTTCCCTATGTCACGTACTAGTTGAAGGTTCGTCCGTCCACACGTCTTGTACTCTGTTTGTGTTACATGTCGGAGTGGACGTCTTCGTTTGTTGTATCGTGCCTTCAATTGCTTCACGCAGAGTCGGTCCTACATCCCTTGACTCCTCTCTTATAGGGGTCAACGGATGAGGACGAATTCGTTTCGTCTTCTCTATGTCTACGTCGTCTGAGTACGTTCTATTCTCGTTATTACGTTCTGTCATTATGTCCGCGTCCCGGTATGATAGTTCGTTTCCCGTCATACTCAAGTCTAATATGCCGTCTCTCCGTCCTGTGTCGAGTCTTTCGTCCTGTTCCCCGTAAACGTCTCGTTGGAATTGTACAGATTGTCTTGTTACCCGTCTCGTTAATTCCGTAGAGGTCGAGGAACCCTTGGGGATTGCGCCTAAATTTTTCTTTTGCATTCTTGCCTTTTGGATTGTTTTTTTTTTTTTTTTTTTTTTTTTTTCAGGTTCAAACAATTATGAAATTATACAGGATGATCCACCAAAAAAAATTTATATATAATTCAAAAAAATTAAAAAAAAATTAAAATTTTGAGTTCAACACAAAATTCAATATGTAAAAAGATAAAAAAAATAAAAATAGGTATTAAAAAGTTTTAAAATTAAAATAAAGCAAAGTATTTAAAAAAACGAAGATCAATATTTATGAAACGTGAGGTGGTGTGTGTGCAGAATGAAAAGGTTTTCCAGTCAACATTTGGTAAACTTAGTAGAATATGGTTTGTGTACGTAGTCGTCAAAGTCGAAGTCTTCTCTTTGGACTGTGCCCGAGATCCAAGGAACTTAGCGAGTGTTGCGATGCATCTTTTCCACTTTACCACAACTTGATGCCTGGTAATTTAACCTGTGCACCAAGGCTGGCCAAGTTTCTGAGATGTATCTCAACACGAACATGATGTTTTAGTCGACGCTAACGCCTCACGATAACTTAGGAATATGTCATTAAGCAAATCGGACGGCAGCTAGCTATTCGACTCATCCACCACGTTCCGCTCTCCGTGGCAGAATACCCCTCGAACTATCTCACAGGATCCTCTGGTAATTAACCTGAGGATTGGACAGCTGTCTTTGAAGCATTGTGTGACAGAGAGCATAGGCGACCTTTGAACAACAGAAGAAGAGACAGAAAAGTTAAAATTCGAAAAATGAAAGGTGAAATTTTGAAAAAGAAATTACTGGTAATTAAAAGTTCAAGGCGATGACCTTCAAATATGGAAAATCATCCCCTTGTAGTTTTAATTGCCCTAAAACGAATCGAAATGTATAAAAATTAGAGTTAAATTAAATTGCTTTGCCATTTAGAGAAGCTAAATGACCTAAAATTTTAAGCGTTGGGCGCCATTTGTTGTGAGCTAAGGAAGGCCACGGAGGCATCTTTGATGTAGGTCAGTAGGACGGCGGCACGCTTGTGGTTGCTCGGCTGAGCTCGTCGGACGGGGTAGTCCTTGTCCTCCTTTCCGTATATCTCCTGCTCAACAGCAAAGAAAAGGTCGTGCCAAAGAGAGAGGGAGAGAGAGAAAAGAGAAAAATCTTAGAGCGAAAGCGGAAAAGGCGGTGTTCAGGGTTACCTTCTGAATGGGGATCTAATGAAAAGAACAGAGGACCAACTTACCCTAGCTATCCTAAAACTATCCCTAAGCTAGACTAAAAACAAAAATAATAAAACTACCCTAATCCTAATCTACCTTAATTCTATTCTAACTAATTAACTAACTAGCCTATCTAACCTAAATAACCAAAAAAATTATAACCTTAAGCTATACCTTAACTAACTTAACAATACCTAAGGAGTCCTAGTTAAGTTGATCTCCACCCCTCCACTACAGACCCGTCATCCAGGGTCGCACCGTTCCATGGATCTGCCAGTAAATGGTGATTCTGGCTTGGCCTTTGCTATCTCCCTGGCCAGAGATTTCGGGAGATAACTTCCAAAGGCGGCATAGTCCAACAAAAGGTCTCAGTCCGTTTGGTCCTCGTTGTTGTCCTGTGGAAATATCCTAGTCTACGAAATGGACGGCCTTCCCATTAATGCACACACACACACACTCAAACAAAAGAACTCACTCGCACATCATGTTGCGAAGTCTTCAAAAAAACAATTTTTGTGGGTAAATGCACCAAAAAACTTCTTCTATTTACTCCACACTTTTTTTTTTGTTAAAACAGAAAAAAAAAATAGAAAAAAGAGGAAAATAAAAATCTTAAACTTAACCCTAACCTAAGAAAATGAATTAATACTTTTATATTTTGTAGACTAATATATGAAAATAAAAAAAAAAAAAAAAGGAAAATAAAATTTTTGTGTGACTCATTCTTTACATCCGGATCCCTCGATGTCCTGCCGGCAGCACGATTCGGGAACAGACACTGCACTTAACATTAATTACAACTATAATTCACTTCCTTTTACATTAATTCTTTAAAACTAAATCTACAATAATTATTAAAGTTCAACAAAAAAACTCTTAAACTACTTTTATACTTCTAAATTTCACAAAAAAATTATTCAAAAAAAAGGAAAACCAAAAAAAAAGCAAAAAAATTTAAAACACTCAAAAAAAATTTTTTTCACTATCCCCGGATTCTCCGACCGCCTAAGGATTTTTCTTCCAAGGGCTTTTGTTCGTCCTTTGTCTAGTTGTGGTCTTCTTTGTGGTTTGTAATTTTCTTTGTTATAAATATAGTATGTTAGGTCTTGGATGTTAAGTATTTACGCCTCCCTCACCCTGTAGTTAAAATTAACATTACACGCTCGTTACATTTAAAATGTGTAACCTACCTCCGCTAAGTTTGCGGCTCTTCCAAATCTATCCCAGTCCTTGGGGAATAAACGTATATATATATTTATTTTTTATTCTGGCCACGTCCACCGCTTAAATTTTTGTATATTTAGTTTTTCCTTAATATTTTTTTTTTCATTTATTTCATTCTAAATACCTGTTTTCCTTTTTTCCGGTTTTTTTTTTTCTTTTTGTTGGGGCAATCCCAATATGTTGCCCTTAATCCCTTAAACACCTTTTTTTTTTTTTGAATATATGTTGTTTGCCACTGTCTACCGCGCACTTCTTTGTCTATCTCTTAAATGACCTACTTTTCTTGGGTGGTCATTGTTCTTGGGCCTAACTGTGCTATCGAGTTTTGGGGGCCCGTTCCATAGGGGAAAGTTTCGTCTACGTCATAATTTATCGTTGATAGGGGAAAAGTAGTCATTCTCTTTCCCATTCTTCGTCAAGTCTTGGTGCGGTCACCATGAGTTTTTCGGCTTATGCTATTTGGAGGCCTCAAGAACCATTTTTGTCTTTCCGTCCTGTCAGTCTTTGCACTAAGTTTTATTTATTTTTTTTGTTTTTCATTTACTTAAAAATAATTTTTTTTTGTCCTACTTATACTAACTTATATCCTAATATCACAGTCTTATCCTTATTATAACTATATCACAGATTACAAAAAAACAAGGTTTCAAGAAATTATTAACCTCCCATCAGGAAGTTCTTGTTTTCTTTTGTCCACCACCGTGACCTACTTTCGGCAATTCGCTAAATCGGTTCCGCTCTTTTTTTGCCAGCGAGAGCAAGCGAGAGCAAGCGAGATCGCTATTGCGATCTTCACGTTGTTTTCATCTGTCATCTGAGATTAATCAAATTGCCTCTAACTATCGCTGTATCCCGATTTTTGTTTGATGATTTTATTATTGTAATTAGAGTGAAACAATTACCGATCCTAAAGCTAACTTCTCGCTGCTGCCTATGGAATATCGCTTGCCTAGGATAAGTATCGTAGTTTCGCCTGGATGGGGGGATGAATTCTGTGGCAGCAATGTAAACACGACATGTTGTGTTTACATTTCTGCCTTAGAATCATTCCTCTGTCCAAGCAATTATTTCCTATGATTAATCCCTAACTTTTTTTTATTTATTTTTTTTTTCCGGTGGACGATCCCTCCACGTAACAAACCTACTATCGAACCTTGTACAAATTGTAATTGTAATACTCCTTTAGCAATTTTTACTGATGATCTGCAATGTAATTGTTTTGTGTAAAATGAAATTACGCCAATAGAAATTTACAATGTAATCTTGTCTTAAAAAATAAAACTTCTTGCACAAGTGATGGTGTTTCAAGCAATCTATTAAAAAATGTTGCCTGGTATGTCGTAGATGTATTGTGCTTCTTATATAATAAAAGTGTTGAAATGGGTTGCTTTCCTGACCATTTAAAATGTGCTGAAATTATACCTCTTTTTAAAAAAAAAACATTTTTGAAAAGTTAATTAAGGTTCGAACTGTTTCATTTCTTGACAAGTCTAACTTTTTAGCAAAAATCAGTTTGGTTTCAGAGCAGGTTTATCTACGGAGGATACCATTTGAAGGGTGTGTAGTCAGATCTATGGAAGTTTAAACAACAACAAATCAACTATTGGGCTGTTTATAGATATGACAAAAGCTTTCAATCTTGTCAACCACGATCTTCTGTTAACTAAACTATTCAATGTTAGTTTTCGAGGCAACATTTTCAATTGGTTAAATTCTAACCTTAATTAAAGAACACAAAATGTTAATGTCAAGTGAACCCAGGCTATTAAAAAACGGTGTTCCTCACGGATCTGTATTTGGCCCTTTATTTTTCTAAATTCTATTTTTAAACTTAAGTTAAATGGAACTTCAACTGCCTTTGCGGACGACATATTTTTAACGTACGAATCTCGAACTACTTTCGAAAGCATTGTGATTATAAATGAAGATCTTGAAGTCTTACGGCTGTGGTTCACCTATCACAAATTGATTATAAGCGAAAAAATAAAATTGATGTATTTTAAGGTAGCTGGAAACAGCCTACAGGATTTTAATATTTCAAAATCGAGTCAGTGCAAAACTTTAAGTATTTAGGTGTAGTAATTGATTACAACATAAACTGGAAAGATCACATTCAAATGATTAAAACTTATTTGTTATTATAAATTGTACTTAATAACCCTTTTTGCTCTCAAAAAGTTTTAACAAATATTTATAATGGTCTTGCACACTCAAAGTTGCAATACGGCATAACAAGCTGGGGAGGTTCATATTCTCAAACTTTCAGACCCTTATCAGCCGCACAGAAGCATTTATTACGAATTATTTTAAAGAAAAATCGTTTTGCTAGAAGTTGGCCTTTATTTAAAAAATTAGGTTTTTTACCAATCAGTCATTTATATGTTTTTAAAGTTTTAAGAGAGTTCTACAAGTAAGCGGTAATATTCCTAATAGGAATATACAAATGTACAATCTACGAGTAACCAATTCTAAATTTCTATTTTAAATTTCTACTCAACTCAACAAGAATAATACAGAACTTTTATCTCTTTCTCTTCTTTAACTTTTTCTCACTCCGCCTATTTTTCCTCTATCTATCTTTTTCTCCTTAACCATAATTTAAATATTTTGATATAAAATTAAATTATATTATTTGTTAGATTTTAATATTTAAGTTTTTGTTCCTGGTTGTTTTTATTATATACTTATGTAAGTTAAGCTTTGTACGTAAAAAGACTACGTCTTACTGTACTTATTAATCCAAAATAAATAAATAAAGATAAAGGCGAACAAAAAAAACAATATCAGCTTAGTATATGTACCTTTTGCTCAAAGAACACATTTTTCACATTTTTATACATCGCTCCAAGTATTTTTAATAAATTGCCCCTACTTATAAGAGAAACTTTCCGTTTTTCATGTTTCACAAAAAAGGTTAAAGACTGATTATTCAATTTTTTTTTTTTCAATTTTAATGCATTTTTATTTTTCAATTCATGATCTTACTTGCTAGACAAAAAATGCTTAAATCTAGCTTAATTAACTTAACTATCTATTAACTAACTTACTGGCCCTATAAGGGCGCTCTAAGCTAAACTAAACAACTAAGAATATGTCTTTCGACCTAATACTATTAATTATATTTAAAATTATATTATTATATTATTATTAAACTTATAAAAAAAAACTAAGAAAAAATTTTACATTTTGAAAAAACTTAGTATAAGGACTTTTATTTTTGTAACTAAACCTAAAACTAAACTAAAAGACTTATCCTATTCATAAAATCTTAATCTAACTTAAAATAAAATTAAATCTACTTACTGACTAATTACTAACTACTTACACTACCTTAAATATATGTAAGCCGGCCAGGGCTGACAGGACATGCTATGATTTGCCTTAAGGGCACACAAGATACACACAAACGACGAAGTTCATTCTCCGCCCAACCACCAAAAATGTTTGTATTGCCTTTCGACATCCACTCTGTCGCGGTCTGATACCGCCCTACTAAACCTGAGGGTCTCCGGTGAGCTACTTGCGACGTCTTGGTCGTAAGTGACTCGCCCGTCTACAGCTTTTCGACCAACGTGGAAGATTAACGGCACCGCTAATCTATTCTGGACCAGACCTTTTCTATCTAAGTAGAGAAAAGCTTCAGGGGGAATAAGGCCGTTGAGGCGCACTGTCTCATGGTGCATATCATTGGGGTAAAAAGCCCCGGAGATAAAGTTGTTGGTCGAAGTCATTGCTCTTGCAATGTGACTTCGAATAAGTTTTATCAGGAAGTTGTCCACTCTAATCAGGTTGGCCCCGTTGTACAGGACCTCATTACTATAGAATTTTTTGTACTCAGACTCTGGAGTTCTATATAAATGGAGACAAGCCCTAAGACATCGTCTCTCGAAAACCCGTATCTTTTCCATTAAGCTTGTTCCCACGTTAAACCAAACGGGACACCCATAAGCAAGGACAGGCCGAATAAGGGCCGTGTAGCAGATCACCTTCACCTTGGCATCGAGTTGATTGCTGTGAAACAGCCTCTTTGTCAAGGCAAAGGCCGCTTTGGCTCTGGCCAGAGCAGCATCTATATGTTTGTTAAAATATAGATATTGATCTAGCCAGATCCCAAGGTATCTGACAACACTTCGATTTGCTAATGGCTGTCCGTTTTGTCCAACAATAGAGAACATTCGCCACTTCTTTCTAGTATTTCTAGAAGCCCCAGACAACGGAGTCCTGAACAGAATGGTCTCGCACTTTTGAAAATTGATTTTCAACTTCCAATCATCGCAATATCCCTGAACTTTTTCGAAGTCACGCTGCAAGAGACTTACAATGACCTCGATCTTCGGACTTGACCTGTACGCGATCAAGTCATCTGCGTACGCTATGGATTGGAGGAGAGATTCTACAAGATCACTTGTGAAGATCGTAAATAAAATCGGCGAAATAACTACACCCTGTTGTAGACCGTTTTTAATTTCAAAAGTCCCAGCAGACACCACACTGCCATTTTTCACAATAAACTGTCTGCTGGTGAGCATATCTAAGATTATGTACAGCAGCGGTTTGCTTATACCGAGCTGGTCAAGCTTGTAAAAGAGCCCCTGCAACCAAACAGTGTCAAAATCCTTCTCCAAGTCAATCAACAAGGCACCCGTGCATTGTTTCTTACCTTTATTCCATTGGATATCCGATACCAGTTTAGACGCGGCATGTACACAATCATGCCCCGCTCTGAAACCGAATTGGTTATCCGGTATGATATTTTTGTCCTCAACCCACTCGGTCAGGGCTCTACTGATTACTTTTTCAAATACTTTGCTGATGTTGGGAAGGAGACTTATCGACCGGAGATTTGCCGGATTGGATGTGTCTTTGTTCCGTTTAGGAATTGGTTGCACCACCGCTGTCTTCCAATGAGCTGGATAATGTGCATTATTCAGCAAATTGTTAAACAGGGTAGTGTAAATGTTTACCGCTTCTAGAGGAAGGTGCTTAAGAACAATGTTTGGTATTTCGTCGATTCCCACAGATTTCTTACTTCTCAGTGAACCGAAACTTACCAGGAGATCTTCCTTTGATATGAATGGAGGGTGAATCCCTTCATTGGCGATGACATCATTTGCCAAATTATCGTCATTGAACATGGTAAAACCCGTGTTCTCCGATCGCCAGTGCTCAATGTCATATCGCAAGTAGAAGTTGTGCAATAGGACACGATTTTCCAAGATATGGTTCGGGCGAGTGCTAACATTCACCTTATACACATCCTGAAACGTCGCACCTATTACTTCAACCTTCTCCTGAGGATCTTCGATCACAAAAAAGTTGTCATCTTCGATCGCTTCTATTGGATCTATACCTGCTGTCACAAGTACTTGTTTGTTGTCTGTAGTTCGGGGGAGCTTAAGACACGGAATCTCATTCTGATTTTTTCTTCGAAAGATTTTATTAATTTCCGGGAACATACTAGGATTGCTAGCTTTAACAGCCCGGATTTTGTTATTCCAATGCGAATTGATTGCAGCACGGTAATTTCGCTGCATTAATTGCTGTAGTTTTTTTAACTGTGATTTCAGTGTCCTAACCTCCGAGTTTTGTGGGTCGGTGAAACGTCTGTACAGGAGTTTAAGTCTCGTCAGTAGCCTACTCTTTTGTCGGTGTAGAGCGTCGATCGTAGCATTGAAGTATATATTGACATTATCAGTCAGTTGGTATTTGGGAAGTGTTCTGTCCATTGTTTGTTTTATTGTGTCGTCCATCCGTTTGAGGTAAGTGTCGATCTCTTCGTTCGACAAATTCCTGTTGGATGGTGGGTTGAGCGAGTTCGAAGAGAGTGCTCTTGTCATTGTTCGGGAGAAGCGTGTTCTCCGCGTCCTACTGTAATTGTAAGAATGCGTTTGGACATACTCCTCCAGTTCCGCAATTTCGTTGGGAATCGTTATTACGGCACTAAATCCGCAATGGTCACTGTCATCCACGAAAGTGTGAAGACAGTTTATTGTCTGTCGGTCTATGTCAGTCAGCTGTATCCGTTCGTCAAACAAGCGACTATCCGTCGCTTTTAAATCGAGTCGATACTCGACACTATTCTGACCCCACCAATTGAATAGTAGGTGCCCTCTAGTGTTTGGTGATTGATTTCTCCAATTACTATGTTTGGCGTTTAGATCTCCGGCCATGAGGTAATAATTCTCCTCCGAACCCAGACGTAAGTATTGAAAAAGTGTCTCGAGCTCTGAGATAAAACAGGTTTGTTGAGTAGCTTCAGTTGCATAGGATGCGATCATATACAGCCTCTTCCCACTACGGAGGGGGATGCATATGATGCAAGCCTCTAGCACCTGGAATCTACGCACTTCACCGCTGTACATAACCTTATAACTTAGATTTTTTCTAACAAAGATAGCGACGCCACCAGCTCCATTGGAGTTGGGTCTGTCTCTTCTTATAATATGGTACTGACTGTGCCTCAACTTGTGCCTCTGAGAGAGCTTGGTTTCGCTAACCAGAAGAACATCGGGACTTCGGTCCTCTAACAACTTGAAGAGTACAGCTCTTCGTTCGATATTTATTAGCGAATTTACATTCACCGAAAGGATCTTTAAGGGTTTCTCCACCAGCGCACACATTACGACTGGAGGCGCGTTAGACTCGGCAACAAAGTGTAGATACGATCTACGCGTGTCGCCTGTTCCTGAATTTGCTGTTGCAGCTGACTAATTTGCCCCTGAATAGAAAGCAAAATAGCCAGCAGATCAGCATCACCACTAGGTGCTCCAGGCCGTGAGGCCTGAGGAGCAACCTTTGGTGCTTGTTGTACCGTACTCCTCTCACCGGCTGCCATTTGGGCGTAGGTCACATTGGGAGTTACGGCTGGAGTTTTAGGAACAGGTGGGCGCTTCACCTCCACCTTCTGCTGACGAGCCAGGTTTACTTTCCTAGCATATTGGTACTTGGAACAACCCCGATAGTTAGCGGTGTGTCCCGAGTTACCACATAGAATACACTTTAGAGACGTGGTATCATCAACCCTATCCTTACCTAGAGGACATTCCTCCGCTTTGTGGTTCAATGCACACTTAACGCACCGAAACTGCATTTGACAGTTCGCAGCGGCGTGCCCGAACCTCTGACAGCGAACACATTGTAAAATGTTATCGCTGCGATTTAATTTTTCCCAACTTATGCATTGATAATCTAGGACTTTTATTTTCCTCAGACTATCTATTTTGCTGTTGGGAGTCAGCTGGACCAGGAAGAACGGTAATTTCCGATTCTCCCTTCGGGCCTTTGCTGTAGTGAAAGGCTTAACACTGACGAACTTAAGATCGTCACATTCCTTCGCTTGAAGCTCCTGAAGGAGATCCTCGGGATCGGTGGACGAATCTAAACCACGAAGGAGCATTGTCTGCATACGCTCACTTTTGGGAGTGAATGAGAAGAACTCCGTCGTCGTTTTCTCTAATAATTTTTTAACTAACTTATGGTGCTCCACTGTGAAGCAGTGGATAGCATGCCTGTCTTTACTGAGTCGTTTTATAATAAAATTATCGCCTATGGCCGACTTACATATATTGATGGTGTCCTTAAGCTCCATCTTGTAGGTGTTGATTGGAGGCACCTTCGGCCTCGCTGTTGTCTGCTGCTGCTGCTGTTTTTGCTGCTGCTGTTGTTTTTGCTGCTGCTGTTTTTGCTGCTGCTGTTGTTTTTGCTGCTGCTGTTTTTGCTGCTTCGGCAGCTCCAATTGTTGCTGCTGCTTTGGCAACACTTGTTGGTGCTGCTGCTTTGGCAGCTTTGGTTGTTGTTGTTGCTTAGGCAGATGTGCTTGTTTTTTAGTTTGAGTTTGAACTGGTGCCGTATTTTGGCTGTTACTTGCCAGCTGTTGTTGTTCCACAATTTTGTGTGCGCTTTGTATGGCTGCTTTCCGCTCTTTCTCGCGCCGAGCCAATTGTTTAGCCTTCACGGCCCTTAATAATGCCTCTAGTGTGCAAATCTCGTCATCCTCGTCATCTATTTCCGAGGCCGCCAAAGACAGAAACGAGTTACTGTCTCCAGTGTAGCGGCCCTCGCCGCCGTCGGAGACGTATGGGAACTCGTCACGTTCGCCAGATGTTGTTGCTGTTGAAGCTGTTGCTGTGATAGCTGCTGCTGCTATTGTTGCTGCCGTTATTGTTGCTGTTGGCGCCCGTTCCCCTGCTTCAGTTGGCAGCTTTTCTACCGAAGCCGATAGGGACGGGCGCTTTACAAGATTCGGAGTCGGTTTTAGCCCCCTCCTCCTCCTCTTTCCGCTCTCATACTTTGACGAAGCCAACGGTGGCTGTGGATCAGGCGATGCCTTCCCCTCTTCTACTCCAGGTTGACGTGTGGACTTTTGTCGCCCACTCATTTTGACCAACACTCTCGTTTGTTTAATTTAAATTATTGAATTTATTTTTTAGTTTGAAAAAATATTTTTTTTTTTCCCCGCTGGGAATCGAACCACGGACTCTCGAATCGACAGGTCCGCAACGCACCCACTGCACCGGCTGGTTAGTTATCAGTCCAGTGGCGAAGAGACGATTCAAATTGAACTTGTACTTTGACTTTCACTATAAAAAAAATCGATACACGTATTACTCCCGCGAAGGTTTGTGAACGACTGACTGATTATTCAATTAAAACTATGAATGTATTGAGTCACTTTTTTAAATTGTTTTTTGCATTTTATTTTTTTCTTTATGCACAACATAAATACATGTATATTAACTAAATTAAAATATAAATTTTGAAATATTATTAATGAATTTTTACGTTATATTGTATAATATCACTTAAATTTTCCGTTTTCTCTGTATGCTAAGCAAGTTTTATTTTCTAATTCTCTTTTCTTTCACTTAACTTCAAAAATCTTATTTAAATTAACACTGACTGTCACCCCACATCAGATGTCATTTATTATGTTAAGCTTGATGTGTCATTCACCACTAACACATTAGTGATACTAATATTAAATTCAATTTATTATTATTAAATAGTTTTAAGATTATGAACTGAATAAATAAATAAACTAAACTAAAATTCGATGTTGTATAATTTTAAAAAAATCCCTGAACAACGTTGAAGCAAACTCACTGCCGTTGTCAGAAACCACCTTTTTAGCTATGTTATGTTGTTGTTCTATCTATAATAGTCAAAAAGTTCGCTTTATGTATGGCATATATGTCAATATGAACTATTTAAAGGGGTTTTGATGGTGTTTCCGTCAACTCGAATTTAAGTTTCTCCCTACTACGGTCATATTAGTATCTATTGCACGTATCACGGTTATATCTTATTTTTGAAAATATGTGCTTCATATTGTGAAAATATGAATCTCTCTTTAAGTGTTCTAGGGTTTCAGTATGATAGTCTCTAACTAATTTCTCTTGTTCGTCTCTTTCTGTAATATCAGTTGGTAGAATAGTAGATCTAACTAATTTAATACTTGATCTATGGCAAAAACTTCTGTAAACGTATTATAATGTTCGAAATGTTTAACCGTCAGTTAATATAGCCGTGATCCTTGTAGTGTTAGCGTAATCTTTTATTATTGAAATTAAAATAGTTTCGTTGTTAGGATTTCTGTGTTTTAAAATGTGCTTTATTTTCATTTGAAATATTATTTGCATTTTGGAGGATATTTCTTTTTTAGAAGGATTGGTCCAATAAGTAATTGAAGTGTTCATTTAATCAAAAGAAATAAAAACATTCTCAAGTTCATACTGAAAAGAAGTATACAGTGCAACAAAATTGAGTTTTTAAGTTTTCTTTAAAATATTCCTGAGAAAAAATTAAATGAAAATGTCATCTTCCAATTTGAGCGAACAACAAAGAAAGCTGCGGTCGGCGGAAAAGAACTCAAACACACCGAAATTAATCACATGCACGACAATATCTCACAACGAACTAACAACATCGAACTTTATTTGGAAACAAAAATAAAATCACTTGTGACAGCATTTAATGACAGAATCAGCTCTTTTAATCACTCACTGTTCACTCAAAACACAAGAGTTGACACATTCTAACACCAATGCTGCAATGGATGCACTGGAAGAAGAACTCGCTTATGTGAAGGCACAATTATTGGAGAATGACAACTGAAAACTTCAACTTCAAATTGATGCACTCGCGCGGAACAATATATCTGGTGATCTCGTGATTCATGGCATACCAATATATAAAAATGAAAATCTTGATAGCTCTTTTCAATGATTTCGTACGTTGATAAACACCTCAACAATTAAGCCGGTTCACATTCTTTGCACTGCACCGACAAACAAATCAACCACCAGCGCGATTATTGTCAAACTCCCGCACGCACAATATAAAAATAATGTTTTGAAATATGCATCGGCATTCTAAAAAAAGGTTTCAGAGCTGTTGCTTTGAGGTACCTTGGCTTTCAAGGAAATAAATAAGTTTGTGCGTGTGTACGAATGCCTTACTAAAAGCAACCACGAAATTTTTTGCAAAGCGAACGACCTCAGAAGAAACGGGTTTTTATATTCTGTCTTTAAAAGACGTGGACGAGTCTACGTCAGAGAAACTACAGATGTAAACAAAAAACCCATCGTAACTACTGGCATGCATACTCTCGATGCCTTTTGCTGCTTCTAATAAAGAATCGGTCATGACGCATCCATCTGATGTATTGAGCGATAAAGGTGCGGTTATGATTGCAACCTCTGGTATACCTGTGCTGGACTATGTTTTCTTTTATTGATATACATATTTTATTTAACTATTGTTATTTACTTAGTTTAATGTATGCTTATGCCTGTTTCTTGCAGGAACAAATTACTAAAGCAGAGCCTTACGCTCCTCACAGTGAATATAAAATGCTTTATTTACTATTATTTTTCTTATCAAGATGTGCCCTAGTTATAGCCAGCTTATTTGCCAATCCAAGCACACTTGAATTTGATTCAGTAGTCTTTGAATTTCAAAAGTTTTCTCCTCTACAAGGTGGGTGGTGATGGTGGTATTGTGTGAATCGTTTGATGGACTCAATATTTGTTGTTTGAATGCGGAGAGTGTTCGAGCTAAATTTAGTCTTTTGTGCCAAATGCTTAGCACCTCTAAGATGGATGTCATTATGATTTCTGAATCGTGGTTGCAAACAAGTATTTGTGATGCGGTAGTTGTTTTGCCAGGCCTTAAAATTCACAGAAGCGACCGTGAGAATAGGATTGGAGGTGGTGTATATGAACGATTATCAGCAACTACTATTTTTTTTATTATATTATTTTGTCAACTGCACAGAATATAGATTTTTTATTTTGCTCATTCCAGTTCAATGTTGTTAAAGCAAATAGTTCGAGGACAATCTGTTTCAAGTCGTATCGCGGATGTCTAGCTGGATTCTGCTGGCCTAGAATGGGATGAAATCTCTCTCTCTCCTGATGTTAACACCACCTACCTCATAGTCATATTCTTCGAGCCATCGGATAAGTTTCGAGTTGGGCTCTTTTAGAGAAAAAAAACACGTGAGAGGTTTGTGGTCTGTAACTATTTTGAAGCGTCTTCCAAAGATGTAGGGTCGGAAGTATTTTGTTGCCCTCGCTATTGCAAAGAGTTCTTTTTCAATAGCGCTGTAGTTTTGTTCGCTTCCTGATAAAGTTCTACTTGCGAAGCAAATCGGTTTATCGGAGCCTATAGGACCTTGGGAAAGCAGTGCACCTATAGCAAAATTACTAGCGTCGATAGTAACGTTGAAAAGCTTGTAGTGTATCTTACACACTTGTGTTTGCACGATTAAAAAATAGATGTCGGGCTCGAAGGCAAAAATGTGGCGGACAGAGGCAAATGCCTCAAATAGACAGAGAAAACTATATTCTCATTTCTTAACTAAAAGAAACCATTTTCTTTTTAATTCGTTTTTCTGTTTGAACTGTTGCATCGTTCAGTTGTGTTTTTGCCTTTGTGCGTTCTACTTTTCTTTGTTGAATAAATTCATCTAATAGTTTTTCGTATGAAGAGGATTTCTTTTATTTGCCGGAAAAAATTATCTTTGCCACGCCGGGGGAGACAACATTGCGGCACTCGCTAATTTTAAACTTCCTCCCTTCTGGAAAGCCGATCCAGAACTTTGGTTCATACAAATCGACGCCTAATTCCGCATAAGACACATTCGGCAAGACACGAGCAAGTATTACGCAGTTGTTGCAGCTCTCGACGCTGATGTCCTTCAAGAGGTATCCGACATTGTTCGCAGTCCGCCTGAAAAGGACAAATTCATCTGCCTACGAGATAATCTTATTAAAAGATTTTCTGAGTCAGTCGAACGCCAGCTACACAAGCTTCTCACCGAATTGGAACTTGGAGACAAGAAGCCCTCGCAACTCCTGCGCACCATGAGGTCTCTGGGTGGAAATCGAGCACCCGAGGACCTTCTCCGCACCAAATGGCTTGGACTCCTGCCAGAAATAGTTTGCAAGATTTTGAAGGCTGTTCGTGGAGCCACTCTCGACCAACTTGCAGACGTCGCCGATAGTTTAATGGAGAACAACAGCACGTCCTACGTCATGGCCACTTCCACAGATGACAGCCGCAAGCCACATCAAAGCTGCCACTCGAAGATCTTGGAACAAAGAGTAACCAGCGTTGAGAACTCGCTAGCACAGCTGTCAATCTCATTTCGTGAGCTCGCCGCTAAATTACGAGACAGAAAGCCAACAAACTCTCGCTCACGTTCACGGTCGCAATCGCAAAGTTCTAACAAGGCGTGCTACTACCACCACAGGTTTGGTGACAAGGCTCAGCGTTGTTTGCAGCTATGCAACTACAAGCCCGCAGCCACCAATCCGGGAAACTAAATGAGCTGTCGCCTGTGGAGGCTGTTGGCGGCAGCGATCACAAAACTTCCACATCAGAATTCCGCCTACACCTTTACGATAACGCTTCGCATCTGAAGTTCCTCATTGACTCTGGCTCTGTTATTTCAGTGCTTTCACGAACAGCTTTCAAACAAGCACTTCAACCAACGTCCTTTAAATTATTCGCAGCAAACTCATCGCCAATCAGAACATACGGTCACAAAATTCTAACAATCAGCCTGGATCTACGCCGTGCATTCAAATGGTCTTTCACCATTGCCGATGTTAAATCGCCAATAATTGGAGCCGACTTTATAGTGCACTTTGGGTTGCTCATCGACCTTAAACGGAATCGCCTCTCACTGCCATTGCTGCTAACGGCAAAGTTGTATCAACGATCGAATACAACATTGCCACTCTCGACAAGCAGTCGTTTGCTAACCTTCAGCCACAAATTGCGAAACTGTTGCATGAGTTTATTGACGTCACCATGCCACCCATCACACCAACTGCTGACGCCAAAGCGACTGTCTCCCACCACATTTTAACTACTGGTCCACCCGTTGTGGAAAGCGTGCGCCGGTTAGCTGGTGAAAAACTTCAGGTGGCTAAAGACGACATCAACTTTTTGCTGCATCACAACGTCATCCGACCTTCTGGCGATTACAGGCGACTCAACTCTCAAACAATTCCTGATCGATACGCAGTGCCCTTCATCGAAGACATTTTCCAACGGCTGCACGGAAAAAAGATATTTTCAACAATAGACTTGGTGCGTGCTTAGCATCAGATGCCCATGGCTACTAAGGACATACCCAAGACTGCAATAACTACACCATTCGGTCTTTTTGAATTTCTTGGTATGCCCCCAGGCTTACGCAATGCCACGCAAACTTTCCAGCGGCACATGGATACCATATTCAGGAACTTGGACTTCGTAGGAACATTTATCGATGATCTCATAATCGCGTCTGACTCGTTTGAGGAACACATCGAACACCTGCAACAAGTTCTCATCCTACTTCGTGAACACAAACTCGCCATCAACGTCAGCAAGTGTCAGTTCGCCCAAGAACAACTTACGTATCTGGGTTACACCATCAACAAGGACGGGTATCAGCCACCAGCAGAACGGATCGAGACAATTCTCTCCTACCCAAAACCAGAAACTATCACCGACCTTCGTCGCTTCTTGGGTATAGTAAACTATTACCGCAAGTGCATTCCAAAAGCAGCTGAACTACAGGCGCCGCTCAACACCTACCAAAAGGATGCCCAAAAGAATGATAAGCGCAAGGTAAACTGGACTCCTGAAAGTGAACAAGCCTTGACTAACTGCGAACTAAGCGTAGCTTCAGCAGTTCGAACAGCTTTCCTGTGACCGAACGCAGCACTCTCGCTGTCAACAGGTGCCTCCGCCTCAGCAATTGGTGGAACTTTGGAGCAACTTGAAGGTGACACCTGGAGACCTGTTGGTTTTTTCTCCTGGAAGCTTAGCCCTACTGAAATAAAATATAGTACCTACGACAGAGAGCTTCTGGCTATCTTTGCAGCCGTCAAGTTCTTCCGGCACATATTGGATGGACGTAAGTTCGTAATCAAGACTGACCACAAGCCGTTATCGTATACATTTGCACAAAAGGCCGAAAAAGCTTCACCAAGGCAACTTAGACAGCTCGACCTCATATCGCAGTTTTGTACCGAGATCACATGCACTAGGGCAGCAGATAATGTCGTCGCTGACGCTCTATCACGCATCTGCGCAATCGTAGTGCCAACGATCCTGTCAGCTGAAAACATACAAAATCAGCAACAAAAAGATGATGAGCTTCAACAACTACTAAGCAACTCCAACACCAACTCACTTAAGCTGCAGCGTTTGTCAATCGATGGACAGAACGTCATTTACTGCGACATCTCTTCTGGAATGGGTTGGCCATACTTGCCAGCCACTCTCCGACAACAAGCATTCAACACTGTTCATGGTCTGTGTCATCCAAGCGGACGAGTTACAAGTCGCCAGCTGAAACTAAAGTACGTCTGGCCAGGCATCAAAAGAGACGCTCTCGAATGGTCTCGGAACTGCCTCAATTGCCAACGTTCAAAGATCCAACGGCACAACCAGTTGACGCCAAACAAAATCGAAGTGCCCAACAGTCGATTCAACCACATACATATGGATCTCATCGAACTGCCAACTGTCAAAGATTTAAGGCATTGTCTAACAATTATTGATAGATTTTCCAGGTGGCCAGTAGCAGTGCCATTGAAGGACATGACAGCCAACACCGTTTGCGACGCCTTCTATGCTAATTGGATAGCTCAGTTTGGTAAACCTCTAACCATCACAACCGACCAGGGAGCCCAATTCGAGAGCGCTCTTTTCAATGCCTTAACACGAATGATTAGAGCAGACCGCATACGTACAACTGCATACCATCCGCAGGCTAATGGCATTATTGAACGATGGCACCGCTCACTCAAGGCAGCCCTTATGTGCAACTCACATGTTCCATGGCCAGAAGCACTGCCAACCGTTCTTCTTGGACTGCGCACCTCATACAAAGAAGACCTAAATGCTTCGCCAGCTGACTTGGCTTACGGCACAGGGTTGCGTGTACCTGGAGAATTTTTCATCACCGAGGATATGCCCAGTAATCCACATGTGTTCCTTGAGAAGTTCCGCGAACACATAAGAGGATTAAGACCAACTCCAACCGCACATCACACAAAATCGCGTATGTTTATCTTAAAAAACATTTACACTTGTTCCCATGTATTCCTCAGAGTTGATGCAGTCAGAAGGCCTCTCGAACCACCTTATTCCGGCCCTCATGAAGTCCGTGAACGCATCTCTGAAAGCCTATTCAAAATTAAAATCGATGGTCTGGAGAATGTGGTAAACATAAACAGACTTAAACCAGCACATTTTGCTAAAGATGATTTTGACAACCAACTGGAAATACCACTGAAAACATATTCGAAGACTTCGAAGACATCAAGTTCCGTCACATTCCCTTCGCAATCGAAGGTCATTGGGGGGAGAGTACCTGTGGCGGACAAAGGCAAATGCCTCAAATAGACAGAGAAAACTATATTCTCATTTCTTAACTAAAAGAAACCATTTTCTTTTTAATTCGTTTTTCTGTTTGAACTGTTGCACCGTTCAGTTGTGTTTTTGCCTTTGTGCGTTTTATTTTTCTTTGTTGAATAAATTCATATAATAGTTTTTCGTATGAAGAGGATTTCTTTTATTTGCCGAAAAAAATTACCTTTGCCACGATAAGTCGAATAAATAGACGTAGCACTCTTTCCCCCACAACGGAAAGCTACAAAAAGAACAGACACAGAAATATTATTTCGTAATTAAAATTTGAAAGAAGTCATTCCAGAAAGAACTGTGATACAAAGCACACGCTAATATCAACACTGAATTCTAAATAAATAAAAATCTAGTATGTAAATAAAAGTGACAAACTGCATTTTATTTATTTATTATAAATATTAATTTATTGTGAAATAAGTTGAACGCAATAACTGGTGACCCCGACGTGATACAACACGCCACCTTCGACAACAATTGGAGCACAACGCCAGCAGTTACATTACATCACTCATATAAAAAAAAATAAAAAAACATCAGAGTTCGGAGCACCACCCTGCAGTCGGAGCCCATTAACCCCTAAAATAATCATAAAAACAAATAAACAACGCCATAAGTACTGAAAGCAGCACATCTGAATCGTCATACGAAAAGACGCCACCAGTACTACCGTTACCCTGGAATCAACCTCATCAACCCAAAGTCAATTGTGTTTCTAAATTACAATTAAATTAAGTAAATTTAAGCTAACATAATTTATAGTTACACATGCATGCCTACTTTTTATGTTAAAGAAAAAAAAATTGTGTTTTGGTGTTGTTCTTAAAATTAACACGCAATTCTGTGAGCCATCAAGTCCGAACACAATTCAATTGTGCGCGTTTAATTTGATTACACATCTCGGTTTTCCATTTCTTTCATTCGCGTTTTTCTCTCGGTTTACATAAATAACATGGCTAACGAAGAACGATCAGAAGTCAATGACAATACCATACACGCCGTATCGGTTAAACTTCCTGAGTTCTGGACGAGCATGCCTGCGGCGTGGTTCGCTCAAATCGTATCGCAGTTTGTCATTCGAGGCATTACTGTTGAGCAAACTAAGTTCCATTTTGTCGTTCAAGCTTTACCGCAGGGCGTGGTCGCAAGTGTTATCGATATTTTAACACAAGAACCTCAACCTCCCAATCCATCTACTAATTTGAAAAAAGCGCTCATAGACCGAAATTCGATGAGCGAAAGTAAACGTATCGAAGCTCTTTTGTCGGGCGAGGAGATGGGAGATCGAAAACCATCCGATTTTTACCGGCGGTTAAAGTTAATCGCGGGACAGTCAGCGATGGCATCAGAAAGTTTAGTTTTGTAACTGTGGAAGAGACGTCTTCCAACATTAGTTCAAGTCTCAATCAAATCAAGTTCCAAAGCTGAAACCAATGATTTGCTGAAGATAGCCGATGATATCTATGAGGTATATCAACAACAAAGCGGGTCATCCTTCTCCATCTCCTCCACCTCAAAATCAACGATTGAAGAGCTCACTAGCACCAATCAAACACTTCAATCCGAAATCCTTGAAATAAAGTCGATGCTAAACCGTTTAAACATAAATCGCTCTCGAAGTCGCTCTATTCCCAATAGAAATAGAAACCGGTCGCGCTCTAGGAACAATAGAATTTATTGGTTCCATGCTTAGTTTAAAGACATGGCAAGGAAATGCGAAAAACCTTGCAAATACACACCCCAACACCCAAACTAAAACAGACTGTCAGCGTAGCGTCGGGTGACAGATCCCCAAAAAGTTCACAATGCCGCCTTTTTATAAAAGATCCCATTTCATCCCTAAAATTCTTAATTGACTCTGGTTCCGATGTTTAAGCCATACCCTCATCCATTTTTAAAAAAGAAAGTTATAAAGCTGATCATATGATATCAGCAGCCAACGGTTCAACCATACAAGTTTTCGGCACTAAACTGTTTAGAATTAGCCTTGGTTTTCGTCGAATTTTTACCCAAACTTTCCTTATAGCATCAGTTACCAAGCCAATAATAGGCGCAGATTTCTTAAAGAAAACCGGCCCGCTAATTGACATAAAGAATTTAAAATTAATAGATCCACTTACAAAAATTAGCGTTCATGGTACACCTTGCACCCAAGCAATTTTAAGCCCTCGATTTTTCTCCATAGAACATACGTTCTCTCACATTCTTAACGAATTTCCAATTCTCATGGAAACAGCCAACTTTAACTTTTCCGTCAACCATTCCATTACACATCACATTTTAACAACAGGACCCCCTTCCAAGCTCACGGCCTAGGCGATTAAATGCTATCAAATTAAAAGCAGCAAAAGAAGAATTTGAACACATAATCCAATTGAGAATTTGTCGGCCGTCTTCTTCACCTCTTCACATGGCAACAAAACGTGAATCCAATTGGAGACCATGCGGTGACTATAGAAGACTTAATTCAATCACCGTTCCCGACAGATACCCTTTACCGCATATTCATGACTTTGTCACAAATCTTCACGGCTGTTCCATTTTCACCAAAATCGATTTGATTCGGGCATATCACAACATTCCAGTTGCACAAGAAGACATACCAAAAACTGCACTAACCACACCATTCGGACTCTTCGAGTTCACACGAATGCCTTTCGGGTTACGAAATGCAGGACAAACATTCCAAAGATTCATGCATCAGGTTAAGCAAGGACTTAATTTCGTATACGTCTACGTAGATGACATCCTGGTTGCTAGTAAATCAACCGATGAACACGAAACTCATTTAAGGACCTTGTTTCAAGGACTATCCGATTACGGCCTCCGCATCAAAGCGTCAAAGTGCATAATTGGAATGCCAAAACTGTCATTTCTAGGTTTCGAAGTCTCCAAAGAAGGAATTCAACCATCCCCAGATCGAATCAAAGCCATTTTTGTTATTGCTGACCCAAATCAATAAAAGATGTCCAGAGGCTCGTTGGAATGTTGAACTATTTTCATCGTTTTATCCCTCATTTAGCTCGAATCCTAATCCCCATACATATTCACATAGCAATGTTAAACAAATTAAAGAAGAAATCCCTATTCACATGGCCTAAAGATTGTCAACAAGCTTTCACCGAAGCGAAACAAGCTCTTGCAAATGCAACCCTGCTTAATCACCCGTACGCATACGCAAAACTAAGCATTACTATTGATGCCTCTAATAGTGACGTAGGAGCGGTGATACAACAGCAGGCCGGAGAAGAATGGGAACCAATCGCATTCTTCAGCCTCTTCCTCGCCCTTCCTTTGGTGTGAAGTTTCCACCCACATAAAACGACCTTTTGTTCCTCAAAGTAAACGCCTAGAGTTATTTAAAGCTATTCACGCACTTTCCCATCCAGGAATATGCACTACTAGGAAGAAAATAGCAAAAATGTATTTTTGGCCAAACATGAATCGTGACATTAACACCTGGTCACGAAATTGTGTTACATGCCAGAAAGAAAAAATACATTGGCACACAAAATCAGCATTTGAACAAATCTATATTCCTCCAGGTCGTTTTCAACATATACATATGGATATAGTAGGTCCCCTCCCTCCTTCAGAGAATTTCAAATATATCTTGACAGTTGTAGATAGACTTTCCCGATGGCCTGAAGCGTATCCCATTCATGACATAACTGCTGAAACAATAGCAAAAACATATGTGCATGAACATGTTTCTCGATACGGGGTTCCAAACAAAATAACAACCGACCAAGGTTCTCAATTCGAATCAAAACTTTTTACCGAATTGACTAAATTGCTTGGAACCTCGCGTATAAGAACTTCAGCCTACCACCCACAAGCAAATGGAATGGTAGAAGGATCTCACCGTCAACTTAAAGTAGCTATTCGTTCATCAGGAAATGCAGTCAACTGGACGCAAGTTCTTCCACATATAATGCTAGGGATACGCACCAGCATTAAAGATGACACAAAACACCCTCCAGCTGAATTGTTATGAGGTGAAAACATTCGTCTTCCATTTGACTTATCCATCACATCCTCTGACGAACAGCCAGACCCTACAAATTTCGTTGAAAAATTACAAACATATTTCAAAACCTACTCCTACTTCCTACTCTTCAAACTAGGAAAGCAGAAACAAATACTCATCATCCAAATCATTTAAACACTTGCGATCAGGTTCTGGTGCGAAACGACCGAGGTAAGAGAGCGTTCGAATCTCCCTATGATAGTATGATGGACCATTCAATGTAATACGAATATTACGAAAACAATTTGTTGTTGAAAGGGATGGCAAACCGATAAGTGTATCAATAGACCGTATAAAGCCTGTCATAAGAGTCAACGCAAATGTGATTGATAAAAATGTCACATTTTCTGAAAGGGGGTAATGAAGTGTATCTTACACACTTGTGTTTGCACGATTGAAAAATAGATGTCGGGCTCGAAGGCAAAAAGAACAGACACAGAAATATTAATTCGTAATTAAAATTTGGAAAGTCATTCCAGAAAGAACTGTGTTACAAAGCACACGCTAATATCAACACTGAATTCTAAAAAAAGAAAAATCTATTATGTAAATAAAAGTGACAAACTGAATTTTATATATTTATTAAAAATATTAATTTCTCTTGGTGGAGTGATTTTTTAGCTTCGATTACATCTATCTAACATGATTCATAATAGTCGAAAAAATATCAATTATCTTGACGTAAAATTCTTCTACATTTCCCTGGTCCTGCCTTAGTTGATGTAGTTCGCGGATTAGGCTAGTTTCACTTTTGCTGTCAGCGTAATGAGCCACTTAATTATTTTTTATTTTATCCCAATCTAAAAGAGTACCATACATATTTAGAACCTCATTCGCCCGACCAACAATTTTATTCCTAATTGCACGTAATACTATATAAGGTTACAGTATGTAGTACCTCTTATCTGGGGCATGAGACTTAAAATTTCTTCAACATTATTAACTTCCCATCAGGAAGTTCTTGTAATCGGTCCGATTTTCGAAATTCAAAATTTTTACATTTCTCAACGTTTCGCGGTCCCAGTAGTCAGATTCCATTGTTTTCAGAAAGATGTCTGTGTGTGTATGTGTACGTACGTATGTGCGGATTCTTTTCTCGTTTTCGATTTCGGATAAATTCATAGAAATTTTAATTTGATCTATCTTAATTCCAAAAGTCTCATCAAGTCAGCCAATTGACTAAATTTAGTTAGTTATAAACGATAAAAACTAACTTACAATCAGTTTTGTTAATTAAAGTTCATATTTTTAAAGACATGAACTTTGACGAAAATCTTGTTGATCACATTTCCACCTCCAAGCCTATTAATTCTAATTGTGAAAAAGTATTCGATACACAGTCCTATTGTGTTGATAAACTATTTCTTGTTCACCAGAATGTGAGAAGTTTAAGAGAAAACTTTGCATCTATCGTGTCTCACCTGGACACTTTTGTCTGCATTCCTGATTTTATTTTTATATCCGAAATTGGGATTTATAACTTTGAAAAAGACGATTATTACTTACCAGGCTTTAATTTCTTCCTTAATACAAATGAAAATTACGCGGCAGGAGAATATTAGTGCGTGGCGACTGAAATTGAGTTTTTAAGTGCTGATGTCCTTAAGCTATGTTTTGAAAAGAATAATGAGTATTATGTTATAATGTGTTTATAGACTGCATAGTTTTAGCTTTGCTGTATTTGAAGAAGAATTTTCAAATTTGTTGGATAAAGAAAAATAAAAAAATCTTATCATTCTGGGAGATTTTAATATTAATATCCTTGATAACAGTAGTACTGTTTCTAATTATAAGGCCTTACTTTCTTCACACGGGTTAGACTCTTTTATTGATGAACCCACCAGGATAGTTTCGGGAAAGTGTTTAGACCACATCTATGGGCGTTTTTCTAACTCTTCTCTTAATTCATGGGAAAAGTGTGTATTTGACCTCAGGATTACTGATCATTCGATGACAGGCTTATTAGTTGGGGCAGCCAAAGTGAATAAGCATGATAACTGTGGATCGTGTAACTTTAAAACTAAAATTGATTTAAACAAACTAAGAACATATCTTTGTCTCGAGTCTTGGAAGGAATGTTACCTAGAAAAGAAAATGCTTCGAAATCTTGTGACTATTTCATAGAAATCCTTAACAGGCATATTTTACGAAGAACTTATACGGTAAGAGTTAAAAGATCATGTAAGAGGCTGAAACCGTGGATAAACATGTGTTTACTTCGCAAAATAAAAAAGTAAAATAAGATAAGAGTTCTCTGCTCAAAGCACCCTCAAAACAAAAAGCTTAAACGAAAATATAAAAGGATTTGCTCTCAACTGAAAATTGAAATTCCTGAGTGCAAAGATAGGTACTACAAAAATCAATTTTTCTCATCAAAAGGTAATGTGAAACGGGAGTGGCAAGTTATAACATACTGAATAAGTCAACTACCTCGAAAAAGACAATTTCTCTTCGCCGGGGTAATACAGTTGTGTCTAACGAAAGTGAAACCACTGACTATTTTAATAGCTACTTTTCTTCGATAGCAGAAACGCTCGAGCCACAGTCAAACCTTTTGCGATGCACGCTTTGTAATCGCGGTAACAGCGACCCATTAAAAGAAAGAACATTTTTCTATGAGCCTGTAACTGGTCTGGAGATCCTAAAAATTATTGGCACTTTAAATAAGTGCAATTCATGTGGAATAGATGGTGTATCTAACCGAAACCCTAAAAACCATCGCATTTTTCATTGTTGATCTACTAGCTGATATTTTCAATAAAAGTGTTCTGTCTGGTGATTTTCCTGATGCACTGAAATGTGCGGATGTTGTTCCCATATTCAAAAAAGGTGAAGCAGATAGCGTTTCGAACTACAGACCTATTTCCCTTCTTACATCGGTAAGCAAAATTTTTGAAAAAGCTATACAAAATAGGGTAACAAAATTTTTAGATAAAATTGGATTCATTAATTCTGCACAATTTGGCTTCCAAAAAAGGAAGTCTACCGAAGATGCTCTGTTAGAGTTTTGCTCTCAAATCTTTTCAATTTTAGACAACAAACAGAATACAGCGGGCCTATTTGTTGACATTACGAAAGCTGTTGACATGGTCGATCACAAGATATTATTAAAAAAAACTTGAAAAGGCAGGCTTTCGTGGTCTTTCTTTATCTTTGGTTATCTTTAAGTGGTTCAAATCTTTTTTGGCAAATAGATCTCAGAGAGTGAAAGTAGGAACAACCAGGAGTGGACTTAAATATATTGGTAAAGGCGTATTACAAGGCTCGGTTTTAGGACCGCTTCTCTTCCTCATCTATATTAATTCTATATTTGAATTAAGTTTTAAGGGTAAACTAAAGGCATTTGCTGATGATATAGGCTGTGCGTAAGGTGCAGATAGCCCTTTGAATCTTATCTCAGATATAAACTGGGATCTTAGCTTACTGAGAGTATGGTTTGCTGAGCACAAGTTAGTTTTAAGTGCCAAAACTAAGGTTATGTTTTTCAGTTTATCCGCCCAAAACTCGAACAAGTCAAATTTACACTACCATGCACCGGAGTGTCCTAAATTCATGTTTCCTTCATGTACTTGCACTGCCTCGACCACTTATTTCAACAGTTCGAATTGTAGCGATAATTGTTTCCCTATTGAGGAGGTCAATGAGTACAAATACTTGGGGTTGATAATTGATTCCAAAGTGTCCTTTTTCAACCACACCGATGCATTGAGAAAATATTTCGGTTCACACTCCGTAAATTCTTTTATTTAAGAGCTGTCTGTTCCACAACACTATTAAAAGCCATATACTATGCACTTTTCCATTCAAAGTTGCAATATGGTATAAGCTGCTGGGGAGAGGCATATTTCAATAAATTACAGCCCCTACTGATACTGCAAAAATATATGTTGAGGAAAATTTCCTATGAACATCATCTACATCCAAGTTTTCCATTGTTCTCTCATTTGAAAATTCTCCCTATACGCCATCCTTATTGCTTTAAAGTACTGAAGACATTTTTTGTTAGATCTGGCAATCTCAACTTCAGGATCCTTGACAACTATAATCTGCGTGGAAACATCCAACATTTAGTTTCTGTGCCTTATTTTCGCACCACTGCCCTTCGTAATTTTTATACAGTAATATCCTGCCGTCTCTTCAATGAGTTACCTTTATCTATAAGGTCCGTGAGGACAGCGAGCATGTTTACAACACAATTAAGAAATTGGCTCTTCAACTTTAAATATAAGGATTTGGAAAAACTTTTATATAGTTAGACCTAAATGAATGCAAAGTCTAGTCCTAACATTCTGGTGATCTTGAGTATTTTGTCTCTCTGTTCAATATCGACGTTAAACTTTCTATTGGCTTCTTCCATAAAAATTCTATATAATTATTGCTTTTATTTGGTTTAATTTCTTTGAATTTAAAAAAATGTAAGAATAATTTTTAATTTTTTGGGTCACCTCACCCATATTTTGAATTTAAGTTTCGTTTGCTTTGAAGTGACAATCGACACTATTTAATTCCTAATAAAGATGTCACTAATGTTTCTCATTTAATCCGCTTTTGAAGATAATATGTATATTAATTAAATTTAACTGTATGAGAAATGATGAATAAAAAGAATGAAATTTACTTCCTTTAAAGCATGAGGAGAGGGTCTTATTTTCTTCAACCCTGCTTTCAACTCCTTATCAGTGTCTGCGTGTATTCTCTCCCTTATGATATTGTTGAGGCATTGAATCATGGAATTGAGTTGATGATATCTTTGTTTATTATTTATTTGATGCCCGGGGTATACCCCGGACTTTACTTAATACTAGCAATACTTAAATTCTAACTTATAACTAGGGATTTGTTGGATGAGAGAGGTGAGACGAGAGGATATTTTAAAGGGTGGATCTGTTTAGGTGGAAATTAAAGATGTCCTGCTTGGTATTGGCCTTACGCAACATTCTGGACATAGGTTCATGAGAACCGTAATTGGTGCGGTGTGGGTCTAAGCGGAATAGATGAACTGATCTGAGTTTACGGGTGTTTGTTAATAAAGAGATCGATTGAAGCAACGTTGGACAGTCAATGATACCGGATAAGAGCTGGTGAATGAAAAAATGTCGGCAATGTCACGGCGTTGCTCCAGGGACTGGAGATTGATAAGTTGCAAACGATGTGTATAGGGCGGTAGGTTAAAGCTGCCTGTTCAATGGAGACCACGCAGCGCGAAGCGTAGAAAACGGCGATGAACAGCCTCGATTCACCGGATGTGGGTTTCATAGTAAGGGAAACCCAGACTTGGGAAGCATATTCAAGTAAGTCTTGGAAGGAATGTTACCTAGAAAAGAAAATGCTTCGAAATCTTGTGACTATTTCATAGAAATCCTTAACAGGCATATTTTACGAAGAACTTATACGGTAAGAGTTAAAAGATCATGTAAGAGGCTGAAACCGTGGATAAACATGTGTTTACTTCGCAAAATAAAAAAGTAAAATAAGATAAGAGTTCTCTGCTCAAAGCACCCTCAAAACAAAAAGCTTAAACGAAAATATAAAAGGATTTGCTCTCAACTGAAAATTGAAATTCCTGAGTGCAAAGATAGGTACTACAAAAATCAATTTTTCTCATCAAAAGGTAATGTGAAACGGGAGTGGCAAGTTATAACATACTGAATAAGTCAACTACCTCGAAAAAGACAATTTCTCTTCGCCGGGGTAATACAGTTGTGTCTAACGAAAGTGAAACCACTGACTATTTTAATAGCTACTTTTCTTCGATAGCAGAAACGCTCGAGCCACAGTCAAACCTTTTGCGATGCACGCTTTGTAATCGCGGTAACAGCGACCCATTAAAAGAAAGAACATTTTTCTATGAGCCTGTAACTGGTCTGGAGATCCTAAAAATTATTGGCACTTTAAATAAGTGCAATTCATGTGGAATAGATGGTGTATCTAACCGAAACCCTAAAAACCATCGCATTTTTCATTGTTGATCTACTAGCTGATATTTTCAATAAAAGTGTTCTGTCTGGTGATTTTCCTGATGCACTGAAATGTGCGGATGTTGTTCCCATATTCAAAAAAGGTGAAGCAGATAGCGTTTCGAACTACAGACCTATTTCCCTTCTTACATCGGTAAGCAAAATTTTTGAAAAAGCTATACAAAATAGGGTAACAAAATTTTTAGATAAAATTGGATTCATTAATTCTGCACAATTTGGCTTCCAAAAAAGGAAGTCTACCGAAGATGCTCTGTTAGAGTTTTGCTCTCAAATCTTTTCAATTTTAGACAACAAACAGAATACAGCGGGCCTATTTGTTGACATTACGAAAGCTGTTGACATGGTCGATCACAAGATATTATTAAAAAAAACTTGAAAAGGCAGGCTTTCGTGGTCTTTCTTTATCTTTGGTTATCTTTAAGTGGTTCAAATCTTTTTTGGCAAATAGATCTCAGAGAGTGAAAGTAGGAACAACCAGGAGTGGACTTAAATATATTGGTAAAGGCGTATTACAAGGCTCGGTTTTAGGACCGCTTCTCTTCCTCATCTATATTAATTCTATATTTGAATTAAGTTTTAAGGGTAAACTAAAGGCATTTGCTGATGATATAGGCTGTGCGTAAGGTGCAGATAGCCCTTTGAATCTTATCTCAGATATAAACTGGGATCTTAGCTTACTGAGAGTATGGTTTGCTGAGCACAAGTTAGTTTTAAGTGCCAAAACTAAGGTTATGTTTTTCAGTTTATCCGCCCAAAACTCGAACAAGTCAAATTTACACTACCATGCACCGGAGTGTCCTAAATTCATGTTTCCTTCATGTACTTGCACTGCCTCGACCACTTATTTCAACAGTTCGAATTGTAGCGATAATTGTTTCCCTATTGAGGAGGTCAATGAGTACAAATACTTGGGGTTGATAATTGATTCCAAAGTGTCCTTTTTCAACCACACCGATGCATTGAGAAAATATTTCGGTTCACACTCCGTAAATTCTTTTATTTAAGAGCTGTCTGTTCCACAACACTATTAAAAGCCATATACTATGCACTTTTCCATTCAAAGTTGCAATATGGTATAAGCTGCTGGGGAGAGGCATATTTCAATAAATTACAGCCCCTACTGATACTGCAAAAATATATGTTGAGGAAAATTTCCTATGAACATCATCTACATCCAAGTTTTCCATTGTTCTCTCATTTGAAAATTCTCCCTATACGCCATCCTTATTGCTTTAAAGTACTGAAGACATTTTTTGTTAGATCTGGCAATCTCAACTTCAGGATCCTTGACAACTATAATCTGCGTGGAAACATCCAACATTTAGTTTCTGTGCCTTATTTTCGCACCACTGCCCTTCGTAATTTTTATACAGTAATATCCTGCCGTCTCTTCAATGAGTTACCTTTATCTATAAGGTCCGTGAGGACAGCGAGCATGTTTACAACACAATTAAGAAATTGGCTCTTCAACTTTAAATTTAAGGATTTGGAAAAACTTTTATATAGTTAGACCTAAATGAATGCAAAGTCTAGTCCTAACATTCTGGTGATCTTGAGTATTTTGTCTCTCTGTTCAATATCGACGTTAAACTTTCTATTGGCTTCTTCCATAAAAATTCTATATAATTATTGCTTTTATTTGGTTTAATTTCTTTGAATTTAAAAAAATGTAAGAATAATTTTTAATTTTTTGGGTCACCTCACCCATATTTTGAATTTAAGTTTCGTTTGCTTTGAAGTGACAATCGACACTATTTAATTCCTAATAAAGATGTCACTAATGTTTCTCATTTAATCCGCTTTTGAAGATAATATGTATATTAATTAAATTTAACTGTATGAGAAATGATGAATAAAAAGAATGAA
Source organism: Orthonevra nobilis (assembly GCA_963555765.1). Taxonomy (NCBI): domain Eukaryota; kingdom Metazoa; phylum Arthropoda; class Insecta; order Diptera; family Syrphidae; genus Orthonevra; species Orthonevra nobilis. The sequence goes on along the minus strand of OY743226.1, from coordinate 66,652,171 downwards.
ATTTACTTCCTTTAAAGCATGAGGAGAGGGTCTTATTTTCTTCAACCCTGCTTTCAACTCCTTATCAGTGTCTGCGTGTATTCTCTCCCTTATGATATTGTTGAGGCATTGAATCATGGAATTGAGTTGATGATATCTTTGTTTATTATTTATTTGATGCCCGGGGTATACCCCGGACTTTACTTAATACTAGCAATACTTAAATTCTAACTTATAACTAGGGATTTGTTGGATGAGAGAGGTGAGACGAGAGGATATTTTAAAGGGTGGATCTGTTTAGGTGGAAATTAAAGATGTCCTGCTTGGTATTGGCCTTACGCAACATTCTGGACATAGGTTCATGAGAACCGTAATTGGTGCGGTGTGGGTCTAAGCGGAATAGATGAACTGATCTGAGTTTACGGGTGTTTGTTAATAAAGAGATCGATTGAAGCAACGTTGGACAGTCAATGATACCGGATAAGAGCTGGTGAATGAAAAAATGTCGGCAATGTCACGGCGTTGCTCCAGGGACTGGAGATTGATAAGTTGCAAACGATGTGTATAGGGCGGTAGGTTAAAGCTGCCTGTTCAATGGAGACCACGCAGCGCGAAGCGTAGAAAACGGCGATGAACAGCCTCGATTCACCGGATGTGGGTTTCATAGTAAGGGAAACCCAGACTTGGGAAGCATATTCAAGTAATGGTGTAACAAAAGTAATATAAAGTGCTTTGGTGACATAGGGGTTTGAGAATTCTTCGAACCATCGCTTAACGTAGCCAAGGGCGGAGTTAGCTCGACTAATGATTGAGTCCATGTGTGTGCGAAAATTGAGTTCTTTATCGCAGATAATACCCAAATCGCGGAGCAAAGAGTCTAGCGGAACAAGTTGATTAAAGATGAAATAGGTCCTGGAAGGCTGTGGAAAACGCTTACGTGTGTATGTTATGGATTGGCATTTGCTGATGTTGAGATCTAGAAAGTTTTTTTGGCACCAAATTGAAAACTTGCTCAGATCATCTTGAAGAAGGAGCTGGTCGGCGGCAAACGAAATGGGCGAATATAATTTTGTGTCGTCGGCGTATATAGATATGTACGAGTTGTGGATAATAAGGTCGACATCGTGGATTGAGCGACACCTGAGGTGGCCATAAATAGATTAGATTTGGAGGATCTGAAAATAACAACGTATTGACGGTTTCCAAGGTAGGACTTAATCCATTCAGTAAAAGTATCTTGTGCGATATTTTGTCGAAGGCTTTACTGAAGTCGGTGGCGAAAACATCAACTTCTTTGCCTTCCTCCAAGGTACATAGAGTTCGAGAGACAAATTCTACTAGGTTTGTGGTTGTCGATCTTCCTCTGAGAAATCCGGGTTGGTTAGGAGATATGATGGATTTGCAGTGGAAAAGCATAACGTAGTAGATTAAGCTCTCAAAAAGTTTAGGAACGGACGAAAGTTTCGCGATTGGTCTTTAGTTTGCGACATCATTCTTTGGACCATTCTTATGAATTGGGATTATGTAAGAGTTTTTCCAGATAATAGGGAAAATACCTTGTGAGATTGAGAGTTGGAACATTGAAGTTAGGGGCTGAACGAGGAGATTGGTGCATTTTTGGAGCACTATAGCGGGCAAATCGTCAGGGCCCGGGGAAGCTTTTCAATTCTTTTCTTAGCCATATATTTCGAATTTTTAAAAGCTTTATGGCGAAAAAAGGTTTCCATTAGTATTGCTTGTACTATCACCCCAATAAGGACGTCGCGCATTAAAATCTCCTCCGATTATAACATCGTTTTACGGCCAGCGTTTGTTGGAATGTATATACTTCCAAGTGTCTCATATTTCCTGTTAGATCTCGGTAAAGTAATGAGCGGAAAATGAATGACTATAGAAGGAGATCTTTTTAAATTTAAGCCTTTGTTCAACGAGAATGGCAGTACCCCAGCCATCATCGTTTCGTATCATATTGTATCTTTTTAGATTCGTTTATCTAAATCTAGTTGTTTTTTTTTCAACTTAGCACATAAACTAATTGGATTCGATGTATTGGGTTTGTGTGTTTTAATCAAGCACTTGAACTTGCTTAAAACTCGTTGTAACTACCAAGCACTTTAACTTGTTAGTTGCTGAGGATCAATTTCTATAAAACACTGTTGTGGCTTATCAATTAATTATTGAAAGTCTTTATTAATGGTTTTCTGTTATACCTTATCTTAAAAAAAATTGCTGTATTTACAAATTAATAAATGCAATTAACACCAATTATGCTTAATGCCGAGCCTACATAAATGTGCTGAATGCACAGATCATAAATTTCGTTTAATTCATAAAAAGCATTTTTAAATTCATCGAAAATTTCTGTTAAATTACTAACCTTAATGTTAGGCAATAGTTAAAAATCTCCGAGTACGTCTTTTTTGGTCGGAAGTGCTGCTTAAGTTGATTTTTTGCTGCATTCCATGTCACACCATCACCCAATCGTCAGATGCAACTTTCTGGTCCTCCCCGGATCGTTTCCGTTAAAACAATGTGAGAAGCAAAGTTTAATTTGTGATTTTCCCCGCAGAGTCCCAATGATGCTTCCACCAACCTGATGAATCATGTTAAGTTTATGAACGTCTCGATCACTTTAGTCAGGCTTTCCCAATTGCTTTATGATTTGCTCTTGAGCCTGAATAAAAGCTTGAAGAGCTACAATATGGGATGTGTGTATTTATTCTCTGTAATACAGCAATAAAACACAAATGGGCAACACCAAAAAAAAGCTTAAGTTTCTGATTTTGATTTTTTTTTTCGGATAGTCACGGAACGGTTATCATTTGTTTTTAGTCCGACTGCGTCACCGCGTCGGTTAAAAATTTATATTTCAACAAGAATAACAAATCCTTATATAATAAAGCGCTTTGTATGTAAGTATGTTAGTATGTCACACCTATACCGAGTGCGAACGAAAGAGATACATTGAATTTATCAAATTCCTTGGCGTAATCGGTTGATGCGTTGCGGACGTTTTTTGCAGTTTGCAGGGTTCGAATCTAGAAGCTGGCATTTCTTCTCCTTTTTTTTGTTCTTTTTATGCTCAATACTCCTCTTTTTTTTGTTTTCTTTTCCATTAATACACATTTCATATTCTGTATTCGAAAGTATTCAATGTGCAATGCATAAAATGAAATTTGGGATAACAATGAATTCGATCGTTGGATATTCTTCGAAAGCTATAGATTATAGTGCCGTATTCAAAAAATGGGAAAAATGTCTTTTTGACAGGATTCGTTTCCCATATCTGTAAAAGTCCGCTTAATGAATTTACCAGAATATGTTTATCCTTAAATTTTCCATTATAATTGTTTAATTCTATATACATATAAACATATACATGTGCAATCGAGCATGTGCAAAAGTTTGCCGTAATCGTAGCTCAAGCAAGTTTAGTTTTAGTGGGTAGAAATATCCTAATAAGAATTTCCAATGTTTCGTTGTCAATGTCAATTGAACAACATTTTGTCACAAATACTGATCTGAGTTTCTAACTGGAGTCTGTGAATATATACTCTAACGAAGGGTTTTCCTCTTAGTTGGTTCTTTCAATTGTTCAATTGTTCATTCAAGAGGAGCTCTGATGTTAAAAAACATACTTTGAAATAAGGTGCAGGGCTATGGCTGAATATTTTAAATTTATCCAAATTTTGTTACATTAAAGGTAAGTCGAAAAACTGTTTGCCATCAGGTATCCTGCTCACCACAGCATACTGCTGCTTTTAGGGAAAATTAAGAAAGAAACCACAGATAATTTTAATTACTATAGGATAGTTAAAATTAAGACTAATCTGATGTACCTGATGTGGGTAAGTTTAACCAAAACAACATTAAGCGGGCCCGACTGAAAGCTTAAAACCAAATCCAATCAAGGTAGTTTTATGCAAGAAGAAGAATGTATTCCAGGTAGTTGGTTAAAAAGAGTTATGCCGTAATTGGAAAGTTCTTGAAAATACTTTTTCCGTCACTTTCCTTAAGTGACTCAATCAGACGTGCATTGGTGCTGTTATTTATTTTTAAATTTTTACCCCATCATACGTGTTTCATTTAAAAAAAATCGCAACAGAATTACAACAACGAAGCTGCCAATCAGAGTATGAGTTTAATTGGAAATAGTACTTACTGATGCGGGAATAAAGGCTTTTCATGACACTAAATTTTGATTAAAAATGCTATAATGCACTCAGAGTTAATGAAGTAGCTGTCGTTTTACAAAACACTCATGATGAACAATTAAAAATACTTTTTTAGTTCACTGCAGATCTGATCCAAATAACTCAAGTCAGAGACAAACTAAAAAATATTTTTTTTTATTCAAATTTAAGTCCATTGGTTTATGCACTACTTTTTCATTAAGGAAACCAAATTTGGGTTATAATTATTATGAATAAAAAATTGGTTTGGGTGCGAGTAGACCTGCCCATACCATGAACTTCCCATCTCATGATAAAAAAAAAAACATTAAGGTGCTATTTAATTTGTTCCCAACTTCAACTTTAAGATACTCACTTTTTTAGTTTATTTTTGTTTTCGCATCTTTGAATCATATAAAATACGATTTGCGTCTAAAGTATTGATTAAAGGGTATACTTATTATGTACATGCTAACACAGTAAGAAATACTTATAAATCTGTGAAAAACAAGTGATGTAAAGAATACATTCGTTAAATTGAATTAAAACATATCAGACTAATAAATTAAAAATATAAACATAAAGATTAAAACTAAATTAAAACAAATTCATGATGAAATATTTGGTTTGAGATAATAATAATTAAGTTGAATCATTAGCAAATTTATTTAGTTCAGTTAAAATTCTGTAAAATTAATATCACATTTATTACTTGAAATGGGGATAAGTAGGGGAATGGTAAGCTGCTATGAAGGTAAAGTTGAGTATTCAACATTAGTTTTAATTCAACATTTCGGTAATTACTTACTTACGAAAGTATTCTTTTAAGTGATCAGGACAACAATTTTGAAATAATCGTTTTTGATTTAGTAACATTTATCTAATGTTGTGCACAAGATTGAAAATATTGTGAGCTCGTTGTAAGAAGTTTCGTGTTGGTTGTAAAAGCGTCTTGGAGAAAGCTTCACATTGAAGATGATTCTAATAGAGCGACACTTTAGTTCTTCGGAAGAGGGCTTAACTTTGATAGCCAGAGGTATTCTTCGTTTGATCTCAGCGCTGATGTTATTATCTGTATTTATAGCGCAGCCAAGATAGACAAAGACCCAACTACCTCACAGTTATAGCTGTTTATGGTAACGTTTTGACCAGGGTTTGGTCTTTCTCTATGACAGCATATGCCTCTTTTTGCCTTCTGCCGTTGACAAGGTTCTTTTGCACCATTGTCCCAAGTATGATGTTGAAGAAATTGCATGACAGTGCATCACCTTGTCTAAAATATTGTTTGACATCAAGGGGGCGATGACGTCTTTGCCGACCACAATGGATCAGCTTGATTTCTCCATCACCATTTTGCACAAAAGTACGAGCACAAAATGCCAAACCTAGGTATGACTTCATAAATCTCGTCTCTGTGGACGAAACAGACACCAAAACCAACCTTGGAATTGATGAAAAGGTGGTGCGTACTGACTTGGCGCTCCTGGTTTTTTTCCAAGATCTGCCGTTATGTTAATATTTGGTTTCTGGTGGACTTTTCTGGTCGAAAACCACATAAATACGGACCTATCAGGCTGTTGACGAATTGCTTCAGACGTTCACATCATACGGCGGAAAAGATGTTAAAGACAATTTTGAGGAGATTGATACTTCTATAATTGGCTTCCTTCCTTGAGGATTGGGCATCCAATACTGAGATTCCATTCATCTCGCATGCTTTCTTCTGACCATGTATTGCAGATCAGTTGGTGCATACTCCCAACTAAGTCATCGCCGCCGCTTTTAGAAGTTCTATCTTGCTATCAGTTCTTCGTCTAGGTCAGGTAGATAGCATTGTTGGTTCTTCCATGTCCTCAACATTGAGTGCAATTCTACTATGATATTTCCATTTCGAATTTGGGGGCTTCGGTTTGGGGTGTGTAACCTTGAGTTAATTGTTTTTGCTGGCTGGCTGTCCATGGCTTGCATTAAACGACTCAATGAAAGCATTTTCGATTGTAATATAGGACCTACGACCCAAAATCTTAACCTGTCATCCCTCTAAGAAGTGAAGTGAAGATAAGATATTTAAAATTTAGAGTTGCGAAAATCGATTTCACAATAACAACTTTAACATCGGAAGTTGTATTTGTATTTGCTTTAAGCAGTTGTTTTTCAACTTTTTCAGTAAAGTGTTATAAATCAGACAGCCAGAATTATCAAATATTATTTAACTTACAATAGTTTCAAAAAAAAAATAACAATTTGTAAGAACTCTGTTTATATGGATTCATATTTTAAAAGTTTGAGGACCAACTTCTTTTCTCACTTCATGTATTTTTGGAATTATTTTTAATCAATCAAATTTGTTTGATTGCTTTTCTTTGGAAGATATAAACCAGCTGGTAACTGGTCAGCAAAGGACCTTTTTCTGTCTGGTAAATATATGGCTTAAAGAGGTTCACATTCAGTCCAGTTTTCTTTTCATATTTAGATAGTTGTTTCCAGGCCGATTTCGAGAGAGTTTTTTTCCGTGTATCATTTTCTGGAAAGACCGCTAGGATTGGTTGGATGATAAGAAACCACAACAGGGGAAAACAAACTAAATCGAATGTTATGATCTTATGATCTATGCTATGATCAAAATACGAGTAATGCAGTTTTATCCACGTATTTTAATTTTGTCATTTAGGTTTCTCTCGATGCTTTTGCTTTAAATTCAATTGCCTCATGTAATTTGCGCCATGAGCTTCTCTTTGCTAATATATTATAACTATAAAAAAGCGTCAAGCTACAGCCGAGCAGGTTTTGAACAAAAAAACTAGTGGCTCCATAATTTTCAAAGGATGTTTTCATGTGTCAGTGTTGCAGACGTCAATCTGAGTCTTGAAAAATGGGAAAGACTTTCAGGATTCACAATTCTGAAACAATTTTCAAAGAACTTCCGTGGAAATTTGGATCAGGAAATATAGAAAGGGGCACATCAATGTATGAAATGGCCCCAACTAAATACTGTTTTAGTCTTTTTGGTACTCTCTATAGTTAGTAACTTACTTAGTTTAGTTAATTGGCTAAATAAACATAATATGGTTGAAACTTTTGGCATTAAAACTGAACAAAAAAAAAATTTATATGAATTTGTCCGGAAACTAATGAACGGCAGTGTATATATTTATGCATATTTTTTTATCTGATAAGGTAGCTGAAAGCTATAAATTTAATTAATTTTGAACTTTTTTTAATGGAAAACTAAATTGGTCTTAATTGAAAAAGTGAAAATGTCCCTTTTTTTGACAGTTTTTTTGTCATAAAATTCAAACCACCACGTGAAATTTAACCAAAAGCTTTTCAGGTGATCTTTATGCACACACGCTTCGAATGAAACCAATTTGGCTTCGATAGCTTGATTTGTTCTCGAGTTAGGCTGTATGAAAGAATCCGCACAAACGTACGTACGCACACACACACAGACATCTTTCTAAAAATGATGGAATCCGACTCCTGGGACCGCCAAACGTGGAGAAATGTAAAAATTTTGAATTTCGAAAATCGGACCGATTACAAGAACTTCCTGATGGGAAGTTAATAAAACAAGCATTTGCTATGAAAATCAATCGAATCAAGCCACAAGGGCAAACATTTGGTTGGTATTTATTTACATTGGCAACTCAACGTTACAATGTCCAGAGTTCGTCGTACACCTGTACTTAAAAATTAAAATTTATACAGGGTCCACATCAAAGAAAATTGCCATGAGCTTAAGAAATCTAGTTTCAAAAGATAAAAAAAAAACAATATAATAATAATTAGCAGGCCACGGAAGAGGGCCCAGGTCCCTTTTCCCTGGATTTATATAATTTTACGCATTCAGCGAACGTTTCCGCCGTATATCTGTTACATCAGTTTTAATCTTACTAAAAAAGATTAAAGGAATTTCCACAATTTATTTGCAAAGTTTATTTAATAAAATTCAATACATAAATGTGTATGACATTCTTCCTGTCTTACGACAAAGTTTCTTCTAGTAACAAATAAAACAAAACTTCAGTTGCTGCTAGTGGTCTTAAGGCTACTTTTTTATGATCAAAAATCTAAGCCTTCCTTAAAAAAATAACTCCATAGTCAGTATACGAAATTCAATAGTCATTGCGAAACGCGACAACGGCAAGGTGAGCAAATTAAAATCAAATACAAACAGAATGACTTAATTACATTTTGTTGTTAATGCAATGAACTTCGTATGCTGACCGATGGAAAATTGTTTAGTCAGGTGAATGCACGATGTTACTTGCGCGGCTTTGCACAACAATATGGTGTCGATTATCATGAATTTTTTAGCCCTGTGTTAAAGTACACATCAACACGAACTAAACTTGCGAAAGCAGCTTCGAAACGCATGTTTTTAAAGCAGTTTCATGCAGCAGTGAAAAGGTTGCTGGAACAAAAGATTTACCGCTTTTACATTAAAGTCTGATTTTATAACAAGTGCTTCAGATCCTTGATGTATTGTATTTGCAAAACGAGATTGAGATCAAATTTTCCGAGGTAAAGTGTTTGAAATTGATCAGGCTATTGCTGGTTCAATTCATATCAATCAGTGAGCACATGCAAACAACATAATTCACCGTTTTAAAATCCAGAATTGCAATCCCGTCGCAACTCCATTGGACAACTCACAGAAATTGAATGATTTTGAAGTAAACAATTACAAGATTGGTTTTCCGCATCGCGAAGCAGAAGCAAGCTTGTAGTACCTGGCCGTGAGTATCCGTCCAGATATGAGTTTTGCAGTTTTGCAGTTGGAACCACATGTCAACGCGTTAAATCCAATTTCCAGATATGTCAAAGGATCACCTGACATGGGCTTGCATTTCAAAAGTGGGAATAACTTGATACTTTAATGCTTCAGCGATGCAGACTTTGCGGGTTGCAGAAAAACGATGATATGTTTTCTTATTTACAGGCTCTATCATTTACTGGGATTCAGAGCATCAGTGATCCGTTGCATTATTAACAACGGAGTCTGAATACATAGTAGTTTTTAGATATACCAACTTCGCAACAAGTGAAAGCTGTTAAGCGATAATTCATATATGTGAAACATTAAAAACTTTGGAATAGTTTTCTATCCAAACACTAATTTTTCCTTCTCTATTTATAGTCATTCTGACTATGCATGTGACATCTCAACCAGTGGATACATTTTTTTTTTCAATTTTAATGCATTTTTATTCATTCATTTAATAACCTTACATGCTAGACAGAAAAATGCTTAAAACTAGCTTAATTAACTTAACTATGTATAAACTAACTTACTGGCCCTATACGGGCGCTCTAAGCTACAATTAACAATTAAACCTATGTCTTTCGACTTATCAATAATACCTATATTTAAATTTAAATAACTAATAATTAAACTAAGAAAAAATATTAATTTTAAGAAAAACTAAGTATATGGATTGGATTTTATTTATGTTTTTTACTAAAACTAGACTTAAATACTAAACTAAAAACTAATCTTAATCTAAAAAATCTTAACCTAACTTAACAATAATATTAAAAACTACTTACACTACATAAAACATATATAAGCCGGCCACGGCTGACAGTACATGCTATTTTTGCCATAAGGGCACCCGAGATATATAAAACGACAACGAAGTTCATTCTCCGTCCAGCCACCAAAAGTGTCGGTATTGCCTTACGACATCAGCCCTGTCGCGGTTAGATACCGCCCTACTAAACCTGAGGGTCTCCAGTGAGCTACTTGCGACGTCTTGTTCGTAAGTGACTCGCCCGTCCACAGCTTTTCGACCAACGTGGAAGATTAACGGTACCGCTAATCTATCCTGGACCAGACCTTTTCTATCTAAATAGAGAAAAGCTTCAGGGGGAATAAGGCCGTTGAGGCGCACTGTCTCATGATGCAAATCATTGGGGTAAAAAGCCCCGGAGATCAAGTTGTTGGTCGAAGTCATTGCTCTTGCAATGTGACCTCGAATAAGTTTAATCAGAAAGTTATCCACTCTCATCAGGTTGGCCCCGTTGTACAGGACCTGATTACTATAGAATTTTTTGTACTCAGACTCTTGAGTTCTATATAAATGGAGACAAGCCCTAAGACATCGTCTCTCGAAAACCCGTATCTTTTCCATTAAGCTTGTTCCCACGTTAAACCAAACGGGACAGCCATAGGCAAGGACAGGCCGAATGAGGGCCGTGTAGCAGATCACCTTTACCTTGGCATCGAGTTGACTGCTGTGAAACAGCCTCTATGTTAAGGCAAAGGCCGCTTTGGCTCTGGCTAGAGCAGCATCTATATGTTTGTTAAAATATAGATATTGATCTAGCCAGATCCCAAGGTATCTGACAACACTTCGATTTGCTAATGGCTGTCCGTTTTGTCCGACAATGGAGAACATTCGCCACTTCTTTCTAGTATTTTTAAAAGCCCCAGACAACGGAGTCCTAAACAGAATGGTCTCGCACTTTTGAAAATTGATTTTCAACTTCCAATTATCGCAATATCCCTGAACTTTTTCGAAGTCACGTTGCAAAAGACTTACAATGACCTCGATCTTCGGACTTGACCTGTACGCGATCAAGTCATCTGCGTACGCTATGGATTGGCGGAGAGATCCTACAAGATCACTTGTGAAGATCGTAAATAATATCGGCGAAATAGCTACACCCTGTTGTAGACCGTTTTTAATTTCAAAAGACCCAGCAGACACCACACTGCCATTTTTCACAATAAACTGTCTGCTGGTAAGCATATCTAAAATTATGTATAGCAGCGGTTTGCTTATGCCGAGCTGGTCAAGCTTGAAAAAGAGCCCCTGCACCCATACGATGTCAAAGGCCTTTTCCAAGTCAATCAACAAGGCACCCGTGCATTGTTTCGTACCTTTGTTCCATTGGATATCCGATACCAGTTTAGACGCGGCATGTACACAATCATGCCCCGCTCTGAAACCGAATTGGTTATCCGGAATAATATTTTTGTCCTCAACCCACTCGGTCAGGGCTCTATTGATTACTTTTTCAAACACTTTGCTGATGTTGGGAAGGAGACTTATCGACCGGAGATTTGCCGGATTGGACGTGTCTTTGTTCCGTTTTGGAATTGGTTGCACCACCGCTGTCTTCCAATGAGCTGGATAATGTGCATTATTCAGCAAATTATTAAACAGGGTAGTGTAAATGTTTACCGCTTCTAGAGGAAGGTGTTTAAGAACAATGTTTGGTATTTCGTCGATTCCCACAGATTTCTTACTTCTCAGTGAACCGAAAATGACCAGGACATCTTCCTTTGATGTGAATGGAGGGTGAATCCCTTCATTGGCGATGACATCATTTGCCAAATTATCGTCATTGAACATGGTAAAACCAGTGTTCGCCAGTGTTCAATGTCATATCGCAAGTAAAAGTTGTGCAATAGGACACGATTTTCCAAGATATGGTTCGGGCGAGTGCTAACATTCACCTTATACACATCCTGAAACGCCGCACCTATTACTTCAACTTTCTCCTGAGGATCTTCGATCACAAAAAAGTTGTCATCTTCGATCGCTTCTATTGGATCAATGCCTGCTGTCATAAGTACTTGTTCGTTGTCTGTAGTTCGGGGGAGCTTAAGACACGGAAGCTCATTCTGATTTTTTCTTCGAAAGATTTTATTAATTTCCGGGAACATACTAGGATTGCTAGCTTTAACAGCCCGGATTTTGTTATTCCAATGCGAATTGATTGCAGCACGGTAATTTCGCTGCATTAATTGCTGTAGTTTTTTTAACTGTGATTTCAGTGTCCTAACCTCCGAGTTTTGTGGGTCGGTGAAACGTCTGTACAGGAATTTAAGTCTCGTCAGTAGCCTACCCTTTTGTCGGTGTAGAGCGTCGATCGTAGCATTGCGGTATATATTGACATTATCAGTCAGTTGGTATTTGGGAAGTGTTCTGTCCATTGTTTGTTTTATTGTGTCGTCCATCCTTTTAAGGTAAGTGTCGATCTCTTCGTTCGACAAATTCCTATTGGATGGTGGGTTGAGCGAGTCCGAAGAGAGTGCTCTTGTCATTGTTCGGGAGAAGCGTGTCCACCGCGTCCTACTGTAATTGTAAGAATGCATTTGGACATACTCCTCCAGTTCCGCAATTTCGTTGGGAATCGTTATTACGGCACTAAATCCGCAATGGTCACTGTCATCCACGAAAGTGTGAAGACAGTTTATTGTCTGTCGGTCTATGTCAGTCAGCTGTATCCGTTCGTCAAACAGCATAAGATCTATATAGGAGCCTGATCTGGGATAAGACGGACTATCCGTCGCTTTTAAATCGAGTCGATACTCGACACTATTCTGACCCCACCAATTGAATAGTAGGTTCCCTCTAGTGTTTGGTGATTGATTTCTCCAATTACTATGTTTGGCGTTTAGATCTCCGGCCATGAGGTAATAATTCTCCTCCGAACCCAGACGTAAGTATTGAAAAAGTGTCTCGAGCTCTGAGATAAAACAGGTTTATTGAGTAGCTTCAGTTGCATAGGCTGCGATCATATACAGCCTCTTCCCACTACGGAGGGGGATGCATATGATGCAAGCCTCTAGCACCTGGAATCTACGCCCTTCACCGCTGTACATAACCTTAAAACGCAGATTTTTCCTAATAAAGATAGCGACGCCACCAGCTCCGTTGGAGTTGGGTCTGTCTCTTCTTATGATTTGATACTGACTGTGCCTCAACTTGTGCCTCTGAGAGAGCTTAGTTTCGCTAACCAGAAGAACATCGGGACTTTGGTCTTCTAACAACTTGAAGAGTACAGCTCTTCGTTCGATATTTATTAGCGAATTTACATTCACTGAAAGGATCTTTAAGGGTTTCTCCACCAGCGAACACATTACGACTGGAGGCGCGTTAGACTCGGCAACAGAGTGTAGATACGATCTACGCGTGTCGCCTGTTCCTGTATTTGCTGTTGCAGCTGACTAATTTGCCCCTGAATAGAAATCAAAATAGCCAGCAGATCAGCATCACCACTAGGTGCTCCAGGTCGTGAGGGCTGAGGAGCAGCCTTTGGTGCTTGTTGTACCGTACTCCTCTGACCGGACGCCATTTGGGCATAGGTCACATTGGGAGTTATGGCTGGAGTTTTAGGAACAAGTGGGCGCTTCACCTCCACCTTCTGCTGACGAGACAGGTTTACTTTCCTAGCATATTGGTACTTGGAACAACCCCGATAGTTAGCGGTGTCGGTGAGAGTCGTGCTATCAGCAACCCTATCTTTCCCTAGCGGACATTTTGTATTTTGTATTTTGTATTTATTCATGATTCCCATTACAATTGTTATTTAGCTTATATTTATTCGTATCAGTAATTCCAAATTAAGGGAATAGTTTGTAACATTTTTATCTTATAAAGACAGAGACAATGCTACATTTCTGGAAAAATAATTTACTTCATTGTGGGGTGCACATAAATAAACTCAAAATTTGCAATTAAATCATACAATTCAAAATTATGTTAAAGTTATACAAAGGAAAAACAAGAAGCCAAAAATAAAAAATTAAAAAAATATTAAAATATTAAATATTTAAATATTAAATCTATGAAATCAAACAATGTAGTGCAGTAACATTTCGATTTCATTTGTATTGAATAAAAGTAGCCACGATTTAATTTCCTTTAAGAAAACGGATGGATTTCTTACGTTACGAATTTCCTCAGGAAGTTTAAAAAAAAGCTTTCGAGATACGACAGAGTAGGAGTTTCTGAAAAGTGTAGTCCGGAAAGGTAGGCTGTGAACAGTGCGGTAGCTGTTTCTCAAGTTATATGATCCAACAATAGGACTTTGCATATAACCGCTTCTTATGAAAAATATTTTCAAAACCTTATAGTAAAATAAGTGTCGTACTGGCAAAATCCTTGTATTTCTAAATAATACCATTGAGTGGGCTAGACGGGTGGAATTGCATATTTTTCTAATGGCACATTTTTGGAGGACAATCAGTTGTAGCAATTTGTTGTGGTAGGCACCCGTATCTAGCCTTGAGTGAAATATACCATAGTACACCGTTTTTAACAGAGTGTTAGAGCACATTTTTCTTAGATTATACAAACACCGAATGGCTGAAAGGAAGAACTGCTTTAAATTTAAAAAGTGGTCGGTCCATTTTAACTGTTGATCAAATGTAACTCCTAAATACTTGAAATTACTAACAACTTTAATATTGAAGCAATTTCCTATGCAGGTGGCATGAGAGTTAAAATGGGATTGTGAGTTGAGTCTCAGGCAGTTGCTATTGAAAAGAATAAATCTCAAGCAATCAGGTGAATGAAAAGTAACCTCAATATCAGTCAATGCTTTCGAGGTAACATTAAAAAACATCAATTTAGTCTTATTGCTAACAATAAGTTTATGTTCCGCGAACCATGCTCTTAATAAATGAACATCAAAGTTAAGGCTTGCAATTAAATTTAAAAGACTTACTGCATCGTATGCAATAGCGAGATCATCCGCGAATGCTTTAACCTTCCCAACAAAAGGTTGCTCAAATAAGGAATTGATGTATATTAGAAATAGAATAGGACCCAACACAGATCCTTGAGGGACATCTAAATTAACATATTTCCAGTCGCTATACACATTGCTTATTTTCACTTTTTGACAACGATTACTTAAATATGATGCAAACCAGTCGTAAATACATCCACGAAAACCAGCATTATAAAGTTTTTTTAAAAGAATTCTGTGGTTAACCATATCGAAGGCTTTGGTTATGTCAACGAAGAGCGAACCACAAAATTTTTTGTCATCGATACCTTTTTGTATGAATGAGCAAAAGTCCAAAAGAGCATCTTCTGTTGACAACCCTGACCTGAAACCAAACTGCGAAGAACTTAAAAAGTTATGTTTAGAAAGAAAACGCAAAATTCTAGTTTTCATGATCTTTTCAAAAACTTTCGATATCGAGGATAACAATGAGATTGGTCTGTAATTGTTTCTATCTTTTTTGTTGCCTTTCTTAAATATAGGTACCACAAGAGCATTCTTCAAAGCATCGGGAAAGGTACCAGAGAGAACACTCAAATTAAAAATATGGGCCAAAACGTCAACTAAGTTAAAGGCTGTTTTTTTTAATACTAAGTTTGAAATACCATCCATGCCGCAAGAGTTAGAGCTTTTAAGGGACTTAATTGTTTTTAGGACCTCCAAGGCAGATATTGATTCAAAAAAATAACTATTCCTACTGAAAGCCCCGTTAAAAGCTCCAACACTGGTACAGCAGGTGCAAGGTAAAGAAAAGTCTCCGGGAAAAGCGCCTTGGCCAACAGTAACAAAATAATCGTTCAGTAAATTAGCGACTTCTTTGGGATCAGTCACATCCAGATTATCTTTTCGAATTGTCAGCGGACTAGACTGGTGTTGTACTTTTCTATTCGTAATACTGTTAATAACTTTCCACTCGTTTTTCGGATTGCCTTTCGAGTTTCGTATTTTGTTCAGATAATAATTTTCACGACTTAAACGTATTTCTATATTAACTTTTTTGCAAGTTTTTTTGTAACGACGTGTTAAGTTTGTATTGAATGGGTGTTTTTGACATTTACTTCCCAATTTATTGTTTAATTTAATTCTTTTCAATAGCGAATTATTTATACATGGTTTCAATTTTATATTCGACCTTTTAATAAGGACATTGTAGGTTGCGCAAGTGATATAATTTTTTAGTCTTCTCAAAAATAAATCATAAGCCTTGGAAGGGTTAGCCTCAACATATACTTCTTCCCAATCAGCATGTAAAAGCTCATAGTTCAGTTGATTAAAATCAATTTTATTCATCCGTCGTTCAGCTGTCGGTTTGGGTTGCATTTTATTTTCAAAACATACAATGATCTGTAATACCCAGATCGAACACAATGCCAGCACAATCATTCGGAGAAATCTTTGAAAAACGACCAAAAACGTGATCAATACAGGTACCAGCGGCAGGTCTTGTAGGCTCGTTAACGTAGGGTATAAAACCATGTTGAGATAACAGAACATTATAAGAGTCTAATGAAGGGCTTGCTGTTAATAAATCCAAATTTATATCTCCCAGTATGAAAAGGTTTGAATCGCGCTCATTATCAAGAAACGTGGAAAATTCCTCAATGAACACTTGAACTGGTTTCTTATGTAGTCTGTACACGCAAATGAAACTAAACTTTTCACCGTCCAAACAAATAGAAATCTTTATAATATCTGCAGTTGACAAACAATATTTGTTAGTCTCACATTTATATAAGTCACGAACAAAAACTCCAACTCCACCAGCAGCATACGAATCATTAGGATTAGCAAAGAAATTATAGTTTGGCAAATTATATTCATCAGTTTCATAAGAAAATATCCAAATTTCAGAAAGAAAAATAATATCGGGCAAATTATTAAAAGATTCAAGATTACAGGTTAATAAATCGAAATTGCTACGCAGGCTACGAATATTTTGATGTACTACATATATGGATTTGAGGGCATCAGGATAAGATTTAAAAATAATATCTGCGTTATTACGTATGATTGTTGTGGTGAGATCGTTATTTGTAAGATAATGATTGATATTTGAATTCAACATAAAATTAAATTAGTATATTACTTAAATCTTCAAAACATCTTATAGCAAAAATCTCACCATTTTCAACCTTTCTAAGGAGTATTCGAGAATTTTTTATCCATAGAAATCTAAATTTATGTTCTATTTGAAACTTTTTCGCCGCCATAAATAAAGCTCGATTGTAACTAGTCAATGAATGATTAATATAAATAGCATTGTTTTTGTTACCATTAAATAAGGAAGCATTTAGCTTCTCCTTCACTGATTTTTTCTTAGACATTATTTTCTCTTTGACTGCTTGTGAAGAAAGTTGGACATAAACGATATTTCCTTCCTGATTAAATTTGTTTTTTTTTGTTAATTTAACATAAACTTTTTGAATCGCGTCATTCGGCACATCTGCATTCAACACATCATTGAAAAGTGTGTGCATAGACGCAGCCGCATTGCTGTTGTTGACGTTTGGAATCCCCATAATCTCGACGGCATTCTCCTTGAGCTTTTGCTCTCTCCAATTTAATTTGCTCTCAAGACCAATTACCTTTTGCCTAAGTTCAGCATTTTCTTCTTTTAACTCCTGAAGGGAGGAAAGAAATTGACTGTTTATTTTCTTGAGACTAATAATCTCCTCGTAGAGTAGCTGAAGAGTAATGGTATCGCTGTGCTGCGCCGGCGTTGACTGTTGAATTTTCTCCTCATTCAAATTTTCCGTTCGAGGTGTTGTTGTTGGTTGATGGTGGCTAGTAGAAGAGTGAGATTTCGATGTGCCTGCCTTCTGAGGAATTACTGCTCGCTGTTGTTGGTGTTGCTCAGCTTCTTTGTGCATGTCTTTTGTTGGTAGGTGTAGCGGATGCTTCGTTGGCTTTTGTAGTTTTTGTTGCTTGGATGATTTTTGGCGTTCTGTGGATTGAAGTTGCTGACTAGTAGTTTGCATTTGGTCATCTTCAAATACCCGCTTTTCGCTTAAATCATTTAACATCGTACTGAGCGGTGCAAGAGGCTGTTGTTGTAGCGATTTACGTCGAAGAACACTGCACTTGTCACAACGATATTTTGCATTACTTGCGTTCATATATTCAAGGTCGGAAGGCTCAATATTTACACAAGCACAATGAAAATTGTTAAAACAGTCAGCACAAGCAATATTGTGTTTAAATTTCCGCTCTATTGTTTCCTCGCAAATTAAGCACTTCATGATGATTTTGAATTAATATTAAAAACTTTTAAGAGAGGGAACGTTAATTAAAACAAAGCTCGCACCCCACGACTTTATAGAAAAACACGTCCGCTCACGTCAAAGTTCAAGCGTTGTCTCCTCATTCCTCTGCCTTGTGGTTCAATGCACACTTGACGCTCCGAAACTGCATTTGACAGTTCGCAGCGGCGTGCCCGAACCTCTGACAACGAACACATTGTAAAATGTTTGTTAACGATTGGATTCCTTTATCCAAACGATCGCTGTTGGCCGTAGGTACATAAACCTAGACCTATTGTAGAGTGTAGACACAAGTACTTGAACTTGGACTACTATAGTGGATATGTTAGAGATGGATCCCTTACCTCTGGTGGGGGGTGATCTATCTTGGTTAAGAGCAACGAAACACGTCTTGACTTTCGATCAATAATGACAATTTATTTTCCTTAACTTACCCTATTTATACTTAATTTACAATCAATAAATGCTTAGTTGGTACATAAATTCTAACAATAAAAAAAATATGCTTACATAAACTGAAAGTACAAAATACAGAACAAGACAAACAAGAAAAAGAAGCAATACGAAAGGTGAGCGATTGCGAATTGAGTCTTGAACTCGTTGGAATGCATTATTTTGCTGATTGTGGTGTTTCTGTTCGTGAACATACTCCCCCTCGTTGAATGGAACATTCAACATCTTCTTCGTTAGGTAGGCTGAATCGTTTGCGTATTCGTGGAACGGGATTCGGTTTCGAGGGTTCCGTAAGGTTCACGCAGTTTGATGAGGTCCTCGACTTCCAGATCCAGAAGATGATGATCGATGCTGCTAATAGAAGTCCTATATATCCCACGGAATACTGGTGAAGGTCATGTTTACTGAACTTGTGTGGCATCTCGGCTAGGATTTGGTTTTTGTTTTGCTGTCTCAATTCTTCGATTTGCTCTAGTCCAAATTGATCCAGTGGTGAAGATTTGTTGGCTGGAATCGAGTTGGCTGATATTACAATGTCTGTCAGGTTGCCCAATTTGGTATACGATATTTTTGTGTCACTTCTGTAGACCTTATGCCCTTGAAACGTTAAGTCATCTTGCTTGATAACGCAGTTTGGCTGGATTTTTAGGATTCCTGATGCCTCCAAGGTGATTGATGAAATATCGTTGCCGCATACAGTATTAATGATCGATTTGTTCTTGAGTGCGTAAATCCACTCATTTGGATGGGTAAGCCGGATCCATATTTGACTTTTGGCGATTTGAGATGTCTTGCATTGTGTTGATAATGGCAAGTTGTTTAGAAGAGAAACTTCACATTCACATACACTGGCTCCCTTACGGTACAATGGTCTTGTCTGCTCGCACAGATAAGTGGATGGTCCTGTGGTTAAGCATGTTGCTAGTTCCTGTTCCATTAACGGATAATATTGGTCTCGGTGTTGACTAATAATCAAATACGATGAATCCGGGCTTATTGCCGTGAATGAGCCGTTGTTATATACTGGGATGGGTAGTATTCTGAATATGTCAAATGCCTCTATGTTGACAAGAGGAAATTTGATTTGAAATATAACGTGTTTGTTCGTGACCTTGCTTTTTACGGACATTAGTTTATATAATTGCAACAATTCCCTTGACTCAACCGGTAGGCGAAGTGAAGAGGGGATGTGTCCTCTTATTACGATCATTTCCTTGTTTAATTGTTGAGGGGATAGCAGTAATGGGCTGATCTTTCCGTGATTGGTATCGATAAGAACGTTGATTAAGGACGCCTGTATTCGTTGCGTATTGGAGATGATTAGCGTTAGTTCGAGAGATAGTGACAGAAATAAATTGTCAAGTTTCTCCTGATTGGCGTGATTGATTATTCGATTAACCTGCTCGTTCAATGTCCTAAATTTCTCTCGAATTGTTAACTGGTTTCCTTTAATAAGGTTTAAAGTTGAGTCTATTATGGACGTATGATTCTTCAGGAGTCGTAGAACGTAATCTTCATTTGCCTTAATGTCGCTTATTGATTCCGAGAACTCTTGTGCATACTCGGCATCAAGAACTCCAAATAACGAGTTGGCTACGGTCCCCACTATATTTAAAGCACCCCGCTTCCTTCTTGCCGTTTGGATATTATTCGCGAAGAGCTCATTACCATCCCTTAGTTCGTCCTGGACATGAATAAACTGGTTGATTATTGATTGACAAGTACTGTTGTGCGTCATCAACTTGCAGAGCTGCCGCAGGGGCTGGATTGCCTTAATAATTTCTGCGTACTCAATCCAGTATGGTTCTAAATCGTAATATACCATTAAGTTCCAATCGTTGGATGCCAAATTTACTCTTCCCAGAGCTTCGAAATGAAGTCCCAGTTGAGTTGGGAACTGGGTGATTTCAATAGGCTGGGTGCTCGTGACTGGTAGAGCCAAGCAAACTAACAGGAATGACACTATTGCTGAGCC
The DNA here is from genome assembly GCA_963555765.1 of Orthonevra nobilis. Classification (NCBI taxonomy): domain Eukaryota; kingdom Metazoa; phylum Arthropoda; class Insecta; order Diptera; family Syrphidae; genus Orthonevra; species Orthonevra nobilis. Next base: position 66,631,805 of record OY743226.1, on the reverse strand, counting down.
GTATGTTTTTCGACTTTTTCTTAGTGGGGGTTCGTCGTTATTCAAAGCATCCCTCGTGACTCGTTTTGCTGAGTCTGTCGCCTTTCGTTTGGTTTGACTATCTTTTGTCAGTAGCGCGACTTCTTCCTTAGGGTTTTCATCGTTGATTGTAAGGGGCGCAAGTTTGTGGATTGCTCTTCGTAGAATGCCTGTTGCTGTCTTCACGTCTACGACTCGGATTTGACCGTCTTCTCCTTTATGGGTTCTGATGACTCGGCCTAGTGGCCACCTCAGTGGTGGAGTATTATCTTCCTTGAGTATGACTATAGCCCCAGGTTGCAGGTTCCGATCGTGCTGTTTCCATTTGAAGCGCTGTTGTAATTCATTTAAATATTCTCTCGACCATCTCCTCCAGAATTCGTTCTTTAAGTGCGTAACCAGTTTCCATCGTGTGAGTAAGCTGATCTTAGTTGTCTCAGCATTTGGATCAATCGTAGCGGTCAATGGTTCGCCGATTAAAAAGTGGCCGGGTGTCAGGGCTGTGAGGTCGTTTGGATCGGTAGATAGAGGTGTAAGGGGACGAGAGTTAAGGATTGCTTCAATTCCAATAACGAGAGTCTCAAGTTCCTCATACGTCAGGGATGCTGATGTCATACTTCGGTACAACAGGTGTTTCGCCGACTTCACTGCAGCTTCCCAGAGCCCGCCGAAGTGAGGAGATCGGGGTGGTATGAAATGGAAATCGATGCCCTTTGTGCTGCAGGAGGAGATAATAGAGTCCATTCCTTGACTGGAATGTATAGTTTGATTCAAGTCCTGAAGTTGGTTTCTGGCTCCCACAAAATTTGTTGCGTTGTCACAATATAAGTTTCTTACGTAGCCTCGCCTTCCCGTAAAGCGTTTTAGAGCTCCAATGAATGCCTCCGTTGTTAAGTCGCTTACCACCTCTAAGTGGACTGCCTTCGTAGCAAAGCAGCAAAAAACTGCAATGTATCCCTTTTGTGGTCGACTTCCCCTACCACGATAGTGGATCTTTATTGGGCCGCAGAAATCCAAACCTGAGTTTACGAATGGACTGGCCGGTTGCACTCGGTTGGGTGGCAAATTTCCCATCATTTGGGAGAGCAGTTTGGGCTTGGCCTTTGTGCATCGCACGCAGTTTTGCACTATAGATCGTGCGATGGTTTTACCTTTGATCGGCCAGAAACGTTGTCTGGTTATGGCCAGAAGTGTTTGTGGTCCAACATGTTTATTGTCGTAGTGGATGTCCCTCATTATCATTTTTACGAATGGATGATCATAGGGTAGTAAGATAGGATGTTTTGCGTTGTATGGTAAAGCTGATGCTTCTAATCTTCCTCCCACGCGCATGAGACCAGTTTTGTCCAAAAATGGGGTGAGACTGCTTATGGGCGTCTTTTTGCATTAGTTGGATTATGCTATAAAGAGCATCTTCTAATTCTTGGCTGGAGAGAATTATACTTTGGGTCATCTTCTCATCTCTTCTTTTAACATGTCGGATGAATCTAAGTACGTATGCAGTAATCCGCTGGATCCTTTTGAATGAATTTCCATGAGGGATCTTGTAAATGAAGTGTGATGAATCGATGCTCTTGGTCGTTACCGCTGATGTGCCTTGATTAATTTCTTGCTCACATGGTGCCGTCTTTTCGTATGGGTGTGGCCAAGAAGATTCCTGGCCATGAAGAAATACGGGCCCAAAGAACCAAAGATTACATTCCTTCAATTTTTCGGGAGATAGTCCCCTTGTTAATAAATCAGCTGGGTTCTCCTTGGATCTTACGTGACGCCATTGGTGTGGTATAGTATTCGATTGGATGGAGGCCACTCTGTCGAATTGATCCAGGCTAGTACAATTTCCGAATCACTCCAAAAATACGTTGCAGTTTCTTCGTACTCGATGTCCTTTTTTATCCGCTTAGCGAGATCTGCTGCTAACTTTTCTGCGCACAACTCTAGTCGTGGTATTGTTGGTTTCTTAATTTTGTTCTTTTCAAGTGGAGCTACACGAGACTTGGCACACAATAAGCGCACGACCACTATACCAGGTTTAATGACTGATCTAAGGTAGGCGCAAGCTCCATACGCCTTTTCGGAAGCATCGGCAAAGACATGTATTTGTATTTTTTCTGGGGTTTTGTGCGCAAATACGTGTCTTGGCATTCGGATCTGATTTATTGTTTTAAGGTCGTCCCGGAATCTTGCCCATTTCGAATGGAGTTCCTGTGGAAGAGCTGCATCCCAGTCCAATTTTAGTTGCCACAGTTGTTGGAGGAGGATTTTTGCGGTGATTGTCACTGGCGCTACTAGCCCAAGTGGGTCGAATAGTCGGGCTATTTCTGATGACACTATTCTTTTCGTTATTTTAGTGCCATGATGACAAAAGGTTTTGATGCAAAAGTCGTCCACCTTTGGAAGCCAAGTTAAACCCAAAGTTTTTATGGTATCCTCGGAGTCGAGTTTAAAGTCTAGTTCCACTTCTTGGTCTTCAGTCGGGAAATCTTGTAGCAGCCGCGGATGATTAGCGCACCATTTACGTAGCTTAAATCCTGCTTGCTGGAGTATATCTATCAATTGCCTTTGTGTCTCTATTACAGCGGGGAGGCTATCTGCACCAGTCATGACGTCGTCTACATAAAAGTCGTGTTGAAGCGCCTTACTACCTGCTGGATGAGTTTTTCGAGATGATTGGGATAGTTGTCGTAAGCTTTTGATGGCTAAGTATGGAGCGGCTGAGGTGCCGTAGGTCACTGTATTTAGCTGGTAGCACTTAACTGGTGTTAATACGTCTTTCCTCCATAGAATCAACTGATATTTTCGGTCTTCTTCGTGCATGAGCACTTGCCTGTACATTTTTTGAATATCAGCTGTAAACACAAACCGTGGTAGTCGGAACCTCAACAAAATCGTGAATAGGTCGTCTTGGATTTTTGGACCGGTATGTAAAATATCGTTGAGGGACAGATTGGATGATGTCTTGCACGAAGCGTCGAATACTACTCTCAACTTGGTAGTGCTACTATCAGGTTTCTGTACACAATGGTGAGGTAGAAAGTAGTGTGGTGAATTGCTTGAGGGGGCAGCTACCTCCATCATGTGTCCTAGTGTAATATATTCGTCCATGAATTGATGATATTGCTGTTTGAGCTCCATATTATTTGCCAAACGTTTTTCTAATGCGTATAGCCTACGTAGAGCTATGGTCTTCGATTCTCCTAGCCTTGATGGTTCGTCAGAGAACGGTAACCTCACGACGAAACGGCCATTTGTGTCTCGCTTTGTTGTCTGATGAAAATGTGTCTCACACCGTCTTTCCCCTGTCGTCATTGCTTCTGATGATTCCTCAGGATCTTCTATTATCCAAAATTTTTCGATGAGTGTGTTGAGATTTGCGTCTTCGAGACACATGCCGCAAGTTATTGGAGCGGCTGGACACTGTCCAATCCTTCCTGCTGCGATCCACCCGAAAACTGTATTTTGCAAGGTGGGCATCTCCTCGTCGGATTTTATTTGCCCTACGGAGAGGAGTTCGTGATAAAGCTCTGCACCGATCAGCACATCAATTTGCCCTGGACAGTGGAAGGTTGGATCGGCCATCTTGATGTTCTTTGGGATGTTCCATCGTGAGATGTCAAGTAATTGTGTCGGTTGAGGTGAGAGTATTTTCGGAAGGACCGTGGCCTCGATTCTTGTTGAAAACCCATTCAATCTAGATTGTAAATGAATGTTTACTCTGTTATGTGTTTTTTGAGTAGTGCGACCGATTCCCTGGATGCGCATGGAATCGTGTCTTGTTGAGAGCCCTAGTCTTGTGACTAATTTCTCCGTTATGAAGTTCACTTGAGATCCTGAATCTAGAAGTGCTCTGCATTCAACAAAGTCGCCATTCCCAGATTCCAATTTGATTCTGGCAGTCCCCAATAGAATATATGTCTGACGCCTGCTTGATATGGGCATTTGGTCGCACCCCTGTTCCGCGGTTCGATGATCGCTATTTATTGAAGCTGAATTGCAGTGTTGGTTTGGTATCGCCACTTCTAAGTGTACTAATGTGTTATGCTTCTTGGAGCATTTTGTACATCCTCGTCTGGTGCACTTCTCTGCATGATGGCCTGGTCGGAAGCAATTAACGCAAGCATGATGTTTCTTCAGCAGGTTCAGTCGATGGTTGGGTGTCATTTTCAGGAACTCCTGGCATGCGTACAACTCATGGCTCCGCTTACAAACTATACATGATAGCGTTGTTGGTGCTGAGGGAGCTGCCACTGACCGGACTGGATGTAATCGTCGCTGTTCATCCAGTGACCTCCCCTTATAACCCAGAGCCTCTAGGGATTGGAACCGCCTTTCCAAGAACTCCAACAGTTGCTTGACAGTCTGCACGGTTCTCGGATTTTCAAGCGACTGTTCGTACAGGGTATGCGTATCCTTATCTAACTTCTTTATTACAATGTGCGTGACTATTGGATCCCATTGATCAGTATCTATGCCAATATTGTTGAGCCCCATTAGACTCTCTTGTGTGGTGTCATGGAGATTCTTTATCTTTACCTAGACCTATTGTAGAGTGTAGACACAAGTACTTGAACTTGGACTACTATAGTGGATATGTTAGAGATGGATCCCTTACCTCTGGTGGGGGGTGATCTATCTTGGTTAGGAGCAACGAAACACGTCTTGACTTTCGATCAATAATGACAATTTATTTTCCTTAACTCACCCTATTTATACTTAATTTACAATCAATAAATGCTTAGTTGGTACATAAATTCTAACAATAAAAAAAATATGCTTACATAAACTGAAAGTACAAAATACAGAACAAGACAAACAAGAAAAAGAAGCAATACGAAAGGTGAGCGATTGCGAATTGAGTCTTGAACTCGTTGGAATGCATTATTTTGCTGATTGTGGTGTTTCTGTTCGTGAACAATGTTATCGCTGCGATTTAATTTTTCCCAACTAATGCATTGGTAGTCTAGAACTTTAATTTTCCTCAGACTATCTATTTTGCTGTTGGGAGTCAGCTGGACCAGGAAGAACGGTAATTTCCGATTCTCCCTTCGGGCCTTTGCTGTAGTGAAAGGCTTAACACTGACGAACTTAAGATCGTCACATTCCTTCGCTTGAAGCTCCTGAAGGAGCTCCTCGGGATCGGTGGACGAATCTAAACCACGAAGGAGCATTGTCTGCAAACGCTCGCTTTTGGGAGTGAATGAGAAGAACTCCGTCGTCGTTTTCTCTAATAATTGTTTAATTAACTTATGGTGCTCCACTGTGAAGCAGTGGATAGCATGCCTGTCTTTACTTAGTCGTTTAATAATAAAATTATCGCCTATGGCCGACTTACATATTTTGATGGTGTCTTGTAGCTCCAACTTGTAGGTATTGATTGGAGGCACCTTCGGCCTCGCTGTCGTCTGCTGCTGCTGTTGTTTCTGCTGCTGTTGTTTTTGCTGCTACTGCTTTTGCTCCTGCTGTTGCTGCTTTGGCAACAATGGATATTGCTGCTTTTGCTTTGGCAGCTTTGTTTGTTGCTGCTGCTTGGGTAGCTGTGGTTGTTGTTGTTGTTTGGCTGGCGCTGGTATTTGGCTTATTTCTGCCAGTTGCTGTACATTTTTTTGGGCGCTTGTACTTGCTGCCTGCCGGTCCCTTTCACGCCGAGCCGTTTGTTTGGCCTTTACGGCTTTCAACAACAACTCGAGTTGGCATATCTCGTCGTCTTCGTCATAGGTTTCCGATGCCGCTAGAGACATGAAGGAATTGCTGTCTCCCTTGTAGCGGCCCTCGCCGCCGTCGGAGACATACGGAAAATCTTCAGTTGTTGTTGTCGATTTTTCTGCTGCGACTTTTAATTCTGCTGCTGCTTTAGCTGCTGCTGCTGTTGTTGTTGTTGTTACTGCTGCTGCTGTTGTTGATGACGCCCGATCGCCGGCTCCAGTCGGCAGCTTTTCAGCTGAAGCCGATAGGGACGGGCGCTCTTTCCGGTCGCCGTTGAAGCCAATGGTGGCGGTGGCTGTGGGTCCGGCAATGCCTTCCCCGCTCCACTCCCGGGCTTGTGAGGCGACGACTGCCGCTCACTCATATTAATGGTTTTGTTGTGATTAATTTAGCTTATACAAATTGATCACGAAAGAAATTAAATTAATGATTGCCCCTGCTAGGAATCGAACCCTAACGTGCGGATCAGTGAGTCCGACACACAACTACTGCACCGGCTGGTTGATTATCAGCGCAGTAGCAAAGAGAACACTTGAAAAAAAAACTTGGGATTTGCTTTCACTATAAAATCAAAAGCACTTGTTGTTCCTCGGAAGGTTCGTGAACGAAATGACCAGTGGATACATTTGTCTTTTCGTTGGACAACACGAGCAACCATTGGAGAACAGAAGTTTAGTGAGATACCTAGGGATCTGGCTAGACCAATATCTTTATTTTAACAAACATATTGATGTAGCTCTAACCAGAGCCAAAGCGACTTTTGCCAGGACAAAGAGACTGTTTTATAGCAGCCAACTCGATGCCAGGGTGAAAGTCATCTGCTACATGGCTCTTGTCAGACCAATACTTACTTATGGCTGTCCAGTGTGGTTCAACGTGACAGCAAGTTCGATGGGAAAGTTTCGGGTTTTTGAAAGACAATGTCTCACGGCTTGTCTTCGTTTATATAGAACTCCAGAGTCCCAATACAAAAAATTCTATCGCAATGAGGTCCTTTACAATGGAGCAAACCTGGTAAGGGTGGATAATTTCCTAATAAAACTTATCCGAAGGCACACTGCAAGAGCAATGATTTCGATCAACAGCCTGATCTCTGGGGATTTTTACCCCAACTTGTTGTACCACGAGAGTGTGCGCCTTAACGGTTTTATCCCTCCAGAGGCGTTTCTCTACCTCGATTCTAAAGGTTTGATCCAGAGTAGTCTGGCGGTGCCGCTATCTACCACGTCGCCCGTTTCAGTGTAGACAGGCGACTCACCTACGATCGAGACATCGCACAAAATACCGAAGAGTCTCTCCGTTTCAGCAGGGCGGTATCAACCCGCGATAAGGCAGATTCGCAAAAGCTGCACCATCAATTTTGGTGGCTCTTAGAAAAGGGGTAGAGATCTCTGTCATTAATATCCTTCGAAGCCAGGTCTCCTTACGGGGAAAAGTTGGCCTCTTTTTATTTAGAAAAGCCTTGCCGACTAACATAGATTTAGTTTTTCTTAAACTTAAGTAGGATTAGTCGGGGGAAATATATAAAATGATATTATATGTATATATGGGTAGTACATATATTTATTGTGTATATATTTTCGTGAATTTTAGGGTACATATATAATAGGTTTATATATATACGTAGGCTTAAGTTAAATTTAAGTTTATATTTTTAAGTTATTTTAATATAGATTTAAGCTTTATATCTTAAAAAAAACGTACTTTTACTAAGTTTTTGCCATTTTCTTAGTTTATAATTGTTATCTTTAAGACATATATTAAATAATAACTTTAAGTCGAAAGACATTAAATAAGTACTAGGTTCAGCTTAGAGCGTCTGCACAGGACCAGTAAGCTAGTTAAGTTGAGTAAAATTAAAGTACATATATAATCTAGTTAAAGCGTTTTTGTCTAGTGTCTAAGTAGTCCTTTGAAATAAAAAATGCATTGAAAAACAAAAAAAAAACACGTTTGTCTTCTTTATTCATGTTCAATATCATGGTCATCTAAAAGACAACACTGCACAGCATTAAGTACAATGGAAACAGAGTATGTAGCTGCGTCGGAAGCAGTCAAGAATTTGATGTGGCTTGATGCGCTCATACAGGATCTGCTTGTTGACGAATATCAGAAACCGACACTTCACATGGACAACAAGACTGCCCTTAATTAATGCAATTGCAAGCAACGTAAGTCAAATTATAATATTTACCATCGAACAACAGTGATGTTCTTACGAATGCAGAAGTAAAAGAGGGAGATTTTGAATCGGAATTAAAAAAAACCTCGGGACCGAATATTGCAATACGTCTTCTCACAATTATCTTTAACAACTCCATGGAAAATAGCTTAAATTGTTCCAGTGCCAAAGAATATAAACAGGACAAACATTGACAGCTACCGGCCTATATCGCTACTCTGTTGTGTGGCAGAAATATTGGAATCATTTATGCTGGAACAAATACTTTGTACTTGTCGACGAAAGCATTCAAACATTCATCCACTGATAAAACTTCACAGCGATATTTTTAAAGTTCTTTAACAAGTAGTATTTTTTGGACCAATATTCAAAGCAATATCATCAATGAGACCACTCGTTGGAGGAGTCCAACAAGGAGGAAGAATATCGCCTATAATTTTCATTATTCATGCATCGGATAAACCAAGAAACTATACACAGACGAAGACGCTGTTATATGCTGATGACTCAGTAACAAAGGCTACATCGCTTTTTCCCAAAACTGCAGTTAAAAAAGTACAAGACCATATAACACAACTTTGGGAGTACTAGTTAGGAAACCGACAACTGCAGCGAGAGGAAGATGCGACCCGTTGTCGGAACAGTCAGATTACCCTCCCAGACGGAACACTTATTGCGCCTGATCCAATAATCCAGTACTTGGGAATAATTTTCAGTGAGCACAGGCCTAACACAATGAGAAAGATCTCAAAGTTTGAGAGAAGAATACTTCCTTCATGTACAGGATTGTGGCAACGTGGCAAGTATTACCCTAGCACCATGTTATACGAAAACGCCGGGTTAGTCCCAACAGAGAGGTACATGTTACAACTTAACCGTAAAATCAAACAAGGACTTCAAAACCATCACACAGATATCTCAGCACCTGGGTGATCATCGACCAAAGATTCGATTACGTGATCAATTCTGAACAGACACAATTCTACGAAAAATCAAAAAACCGATATTACAGAGGGTAGTACCATGTTATTAGTTTTAATATATTTTTCATTACTTTCACCATCAATTACAATTTTCAAAATGTTAGGAAAATTTATGAAAGTCAAAAATTTGATTAAGTCGCCATTATAATAATACTGTTAAAGGAATTATTTTGTAAATTCAAGAATAGAAAACCGTCGGACCCATTTTTTTGTACCACTTTATACGAAAACTTTTCGATATGGTTTTTTCAGTCTTATATATATTTATATACTACTGTGTCCAAAAAATAAGGTGACATATGAATTTAAACTGCGCGCGTCGATGGATTTGGAAATTTTTCTTTCTTTTTAGGTTGGTAGTATTGTCAGTGATATCTATGTGAAATTTCATGTCAAAATATATTCATAGTGTTTGAGATACGCGTCGTTTTGTGAGCTGCTAAAAGCGAGTTTTTCGTTTTTTGCGATGTCGAAGTTTATTGAGCAAAGAATTTGCATTAAATTTTGTTTGCGGAATCAATTTTCTGCTGCGGATACGTTGAGGATGGTGCAGAAAGCCTTTGATGATGAGGCTATGTCTAAAAAAAATGTTTACAAGTGGTATAGTGATTTCCAAGCCGGCCGTGAACGTGTCGAAGACGAAGAGCGTTCTGGGCGACCATCAACCTCAACCGATGAAGCTCACGTCCAACAAATCAAAGATTTGGTGTTGAAAAACCATCGATTAACGATAAGAGACCTTGCTGATGAAGTTGACTTATCGAAAGGCTCAGTCAATACCATTTTGAAGGATGCTTTGGGCCTCAAGCGCGTCAAATCTCGACTGGTACCGAAAACAATTTTTTAGAAAAAAGGCGTCGCGTTGAAGTGTGTGAAACAATGCTTTCCGACTACCAGGATGTCATGAAACGCATTATAACTGGCGATGAGACTTGGATCTATGCTTACGACCCCGAAACAACCGATCAATCGAGCGAATATCGTGCCAAAGGAGAGCCCAGACCAACAAAACAGTGGCAAAGTCGCTCAAAAATCAAGGTCATGTTGAGTGTTTTCTTCGATTATCGTGGTGTTGTGCTTTATGAATTCCTTCCAACCGGCCAAACAGTCAACAAGGAATATTATTTGAACGTTATGCGTCGTTTGCGTAACGCTATCCGCCTAAAAAGGCCGGAATTGTGAAAAGACAATTCCTGGTTTTTACACCACGATAATGCACCATCCCATACCGCACTCGTAATTCGTGATCATTTCGCCAAAAACTCAACCCATATCGTTCCGCAACCACCGTATTCACCTGATCTGGCGCCGTGCGACTTCTGGCTGTTCAACAAGCTCAAAAGACCGCTCCGGGGACACCGTTTTGATACGATAGAGGAGATTCAAGCCGCAGCGAAGACGGAACTGAAAGCCATCCCGGAAAGTAACTACAACCAGTGTTTCAAAGATTGGAAAATCCGTTGGCATAAGTGCATTGCATCGGGAGGGGATTACTTTGAAGGGGATGAAATTGATTTGGAAGAATAAATAAAGAATTTTCAAAATAAATACAATGTCACCTTATTTTTTGGACACAGTAGTATATCTTGCCGAAGCCTTTGGTAACGGTTAAAGTAGTGTTTACTTTTGTACAGAGATGAACATACACCTTTATAAAAATCAGTCAGCAATTTGACTAGAATTTGTTTTGTATAGAAGTGTGTTTTTTGAAATTATGAGTTATGCATGCGCCCTTGTATTTTTTATACTAGTTGAAGTGTTCAAGGCGCTTGTGAATCTAATGTGATGTTTGAATTAACGACGCATTGCTTTTCCTCTGCACCATTGCTGCATTCGTATGGAATAGACCAGTTTTGTTTTGCTTAATAAAATGAATTATAAAATATTAAAACGTGTGCAGACCTCCTTTGTTTTCTGTTACAACACGTAATCTTTCCATTGTATTTTCGTTACGGTTTTTTATCAAAAATAAAATCAAAATAAGCATCCATGTTTAAAACAAAGTCTTTAACTAACAAAGCAAAAAGCTTTAATAGCCAATTTTAATATTTTAATCCAAAATCCAGACACTGGCCACGTTATGAGTTCTAAGGACTAAAATAATAGTCAAAACCTATCTTTTATATATTTCAAACATAATAATGAATAAACTACAAGGGTTTTCAAATGTTTGTTAATATTGCAACTAGTTATATAACTAACGAGCAGTCTGTTTTTCATAATAAAAAGGGGTAAGTAGGCGGCTGACAGTCTACTATTTTTCAGAAAATTCAGATAATTTTAATTGTGAAATGATAGTAACGGGAGCATATATAGGATTTTATCTATCCAAAGCGTTCGAGGTTAAATTCATTACGAGCGCCTCTCTTCTCGTTGTTGAGATGCTCCTGACGTATTTTCTTCTATGCTTTGGCCATAGAGTTTATTCCTCAAGAACAATAGGTACCTTCAGGTCCCGGTGGAGGTCGCTGTTTCTGATGTAGCATGGAGCATTCACAATACTTCTGAGGACTTTATTCTGGAAACGTTGGATAACTGCGATGTTGGTGTCGTTAGCACATCCCCAGAGTTTAGCGCCATAGTTCCAAACTGGTTTTAGGATCTGGCGGAGAAAATGATTTGATTCCCACAGTCTATGAATGCAATCCGCACCTAGCTTAATTTTTAATTGTGGATCAATAAAAAATTTCGAAGGAAGTTGGACGTGTTCTTTGCATTTAAATTTTGAAATAAACATTGTGTTCTTTGCATTTAAATTTTGAAACAAACATTGTGTTCTTTGCGTTTAAATTTTGAATTAAACAGGGAACATCCCCCATTTATTTCATATTCCTCCCTTTAGAAGGGGTAGACTTTTACACAATTATAACAATTTACTGAATAATGCACATTATACAGCTCATTGGATAATAGCGGTGGTGCAACCCATTGTTAAACGGAATTAATACACATCCATTCCGGTGAATCTCTGGTCCAAAAGTCTCCTCTCAAGCCGAGTCTTTCACAAGAAACCGAGTAAATAACTATCCAGACGTTAAAGCTGCCAGCCCAACCCACGTATACATTTGTGCAAGGAGTTGGGTTTGTTTTAAATAACCCCGAGGGAGGGGTACATCAGAGTTACACAAACAACCCACCATAGAAGACGCAGCCGCGCCAGAATGCTCAAAACCAGACAACCGATGCACTTTTGCACGCTATAGCGAAACTCACGCTGGATCGAGAGCACGCGTCGCAGGGCGTTGGGCCGGCATATTATGGTATCAAAATCCCGGAAGTTAGCCTTCGTGAGTTTAGTGGCGACATCACTAAGTATCGTGAATTTAAGGAACAATTTCTCGCGTAATTAAGAAAAACCAAAAAACCCTTTTCCAGACAAAACACACGTCGTTTTCTTTATTCGTAATTCTCGAATCCCTCAAGTATTTCATCACCACGCGAAAATACTTTCTTCTCGCCTTTTGGTTTCTTTTCCATGTTGCTACCCCTGGAATGAAACCATACAGGCCGCGCAATCTCACTCGTGCAAAACGGCTGTGTTCGGATGACACCTCGGCCCTTCCTGACTAGGAGTCGTCCTCGGCTTATCAGCCTCGCTCTCATCCGCAGCACTATCATCGCTTTCTTTCTCTGTCTCAGTGTCGAGTTCAGGTTCCAGAAGACACCATGGTTTTAATTTGTCGCTCGCCATAACAGTGCTGAATTTACGACGTCTGCGACCAGATTCGACTTCCTCCACTATGTAACGATCATGACGGAGAATCTTCACGATGACAAACGGGCCTCTGAACTTAGGCTCTTACTTATGAGAATCTTCACTTGGTATAGGTACAGACTCTACAACAGCTAAATCTCCTCTCGTGGTACTTAACAGGCGGCTTGTGCTTTGCATCAAATCTCAACTTCCATTTCTCTTTTTCCTCCCTTATTCGTCGAATGACCTCCGCTCGTCGTCGTTCATATCAATAAATTCTTGGTCGCCGGCCCCGTCGTGCACCGCTCGTATAAAATGATTCACCGATATATCCTTCAGCTTGAAGTCAAAAATGATTTGGTTAGGACTGTATCCTGTTGTGGAGTTCTGTTGAGTATTCAGCGACCATTGTAGCTGTCGCAAATCCAAGTCCCAGTCTAATGTATCGTTGTTTGATGTTCGTATGTATTGCAGTATAGATTGGTTGAAACGCTCTATTTGTCCATTTGCTCTCGGGGTATGAACAGTTGTCTTTATGTGTTATATTGCGTTATCAGAACAATAGGTCTCAAATTCCTTCGCCGTAAATGCTGTCCCACGATCGCTAATGATGGTGTCTGGTAAGCCAAAATAAGTGGTGATCTCCTTGGTCATTTCGATAGCTGGTCGTGCTTTCGTATTTTTGACTGCTTTAACGATCACGTATTTGCTAAACGCGTCGGCTACACCAATAACGTATAATTTCCCACGTCGGCTTCGCGGAAAAGGTCCCAAATGATCTATATGTAACCTTCGAAATGAAATCGGCGTAACATCAACAATGTGCATTCTTCCTTCTTTAGCACCCTGTGTTCGTTTGTAAAAACAGCATTGGATACAGGAAGCGATGTATGATTTGACGTAATTTCGCATTCTTCTGAACCATAAAACTTCTTTAATACGCTGAATAACCTTATCGACTCCAAAATGTCGCATATCGTCGTGATACAATTTTACGATACGCCATGGGATACTAGATGGTACAACCAGTTTCAACGTTCCCTCCTCTTTCCTATACAGTCGACCATCTTTAATACAAAAATCTCGTTTAAACTGTTTGCTTTCTTCAGATGTTTGACTCCCTAGAAGCGCGCTCATGATAGCAAGGAGTCTGGCATTTTGACATTGCATGCTAGAAATCCAATCAGTCTGAGTCATTGTAATCTTTAAAATTTGAGCTGCAACTGTGTCAGTCTCCTTCCCAACTTCGGCAGGCGATCTACTGAGTCCATCAACTTGTGCAATACGGCTCGCACTTCAGTGGATAATCGAGAAGTCGAATTCTTGGAGACGAAGCCACCATCGGGCTACACGTGGAATGAGTGCTGACGTTGCCTTGATCGCGCTTACAGCAGAACAATCGGTCACTTCCCAAGCAAATACATGCGAAAACGATCCAAACTTTCTACAACAGCGAGCACTTCAAGTATATTCAAGTTCGGTTTTCATTTTCGTTGTCGTTCTTGGCAGATATTGCTAAAACATTGCCGGCCGTTGCGTTTTGTGAATTTATTCTCCGTTCTGGGCACTCGCTCGTTTTCCAACACCTGGAGCAGCGTAAGCGTCTTTGCATTTTCGTGCAATTTATTGAAATGTGTTCTACCTCGGAACAGTTGTAACACACAACGGGGATGATGTATTTTGAGGGATGTTTGTTGATCGGACTTCCTTTGCGGTACTTCCATTCATCGGTGGCGTCTTTTCGTAGACTCTAGGTGATACCATTCGTGTTCTGTTCATTGAAGTTGACTATGGACGTTTTGCGAAAAAACAGTCTATAGCGCGGCGAAGGTCGTTCAATTGGTTGAAGTGCGTACTTGCCAATGCCGTTTGCAATTCATTATGGTTTACACCGTGACGAATGTACGTGATTGTTGCCGCGCCACTTAGTGCATATCGTTGACCGAGAGCTCTGACTCTATGGAAGTAATCTATAATTTGTTCGCCTGGCTTTCGCGTATTGGCTACCATTTTGAAACGTTGCTCAAATCCAAGCCGGTTGGAAAAGCTTTGGACGCAATAAGTGATCTTGATCTGACTGGAGATAACTACCATACAGCCTGGCCACTTTTGGATCGAACGTTCGATAACCCAAGGCAACTTGCAAAAGTAGAATTAGAGGCTTTGTTAGCTCAAACTCAACGCCCAACGGTCCCTGGAGATGAAGAGTCCACCATTGCATACTTACACCATACTAAAGGACGGCTTTCCAACCTGAGAAAAAATAAGATAACTGAAGAACAGATCATGGCCTACCTCATTCTTCGTTGTTTAGGCCCAATTACCCGAGGAAGATTAGAAGATTCTGTCATCTCTAATATTAGACTTCCCACCTTCGAAGAAATTGAAGTTTTTTTTTAAAAGGAACATCAGCATAATTTAATTTAGTATCACATAAAGCCTGATTACGTCGAAAGACAAAACATAAGAATAAGGTTAAGCTTAGAGCGCCCGTAAAGGGTAAGTAAGTAAATAAAGTAATTAAAATAAGTACAGTTATTTAAGCTAGTTTTAAACATTTTTCTCTAGCAATTAAGGTATGCTGACATACAAATAAAAGAGCACTACAAAACAAGGAAGCGAACTTTTTAACCACATCTTTCGCTTTCGTTTTTAACGATTTTCAGAGACCATGAATTTTTCAAAATTCAGCAATTTTTGCGTTTAGATTTTAATTTTCTTTTTCAATTATCGCTGTTGAACTAGAGGTCCTAAGGTTTGAACCTGTTTCATTAATCTTACGACAATCCTGCTGACTTTTGTCATTTAGTTAATTAATGCAAAAGCAGTCAAATATGTTTAGCTACAAATTCAGTTCACTGCCTTACGCAATATCAACTAGTTTTGAAAATAAATTCATTGGCTCTCGATCTATCAGGGTCGGTTGAAAAGCTATTGAATTCTAGTAAAGCCAAAATTCTGAATGGAGCCACTGTTAAATTATTTTAAATCAACATTGATTTTGATATTTTGAAAAAGAATTCGAATAAAGAAAACCCGGGATTACAGAACACTTAGTACAATACTTTTTTATATTTATAGTTTAATTAAATGGAAGGTTAGAAAGATATAAAACATAGTATATTAAATCTCTGTATGTAAAATATACGGTTACAGACCACCTGCATATTTTGTATGCCAAATAAAAAAAATTGGTTTGGGTGCGAGTAGGTCTGCCCATACCATGAACTTCACATCTCGACAAAAAATTTTATTTCCCACCACCATCTAATTTAATTTTCGTTATGATAACATCATTCATTCCATAGACAAATTCATTGCAAAAAAAAAGATATAGTACATACTATATACTATACTATATATGTTCTTTACTGCCCCTTAGGAAAATCTTTCTTTTAGATTTTTTTAATCATTTAAAAAACGATTTGCGTATTTATCATTAATAGATTATTCGAATATATTATTTCGAGTGATAAGGACAACAATTTGGAAATACATTTTTTTTTAATTAACTAACATTTCTACTAGAAATTAGTTCCATTTTTAGTTTAATAATATTACTAAAAAAATAGCTTAATATAATTTCAAATTATGTTCTGCGTTTTTGTTTAATATTGATAGCTTATTGCACTTTTTTCGTCATTTGCTTTTTAATTAATAACTTGAGGACTGTAGCGCCAGTCCGCGTGGCATTGGAATTTTATCCTTTTGGTAAAGTCGATTTCGCTGTACAACTCGTACCGTACAGTTCGTTGTCGAATCTTCTCCTCCAATCACCGTCAATGCAGATCACACTTTTCTCTCGGAACAACCTAAGGCGCCTTCATCCGCATTTGAAACTGTCCATGCTTCTGATGGGACTGATGAGAGTCTTATAGAGCGACACTTTAGTTCTATGAGAGACGACTTTACACAATTGTTTTCTTAGCCCAGAGAACCAGCGATTAACAAGAGGTATTCTTCATTTGATCTCAGCGCTAGTGTTATTATCTTTGTTTACAGGAGAGCACAGGTAGATAAAGTCCCTAACTACCTCAAATTTATAGCTGTGACCATGGCATAGCTTGAATATGTTGTGCACGAGATTAAAACTTTTGTCACCTCGTATTATGAGTTGCGTCTTGGCTGTAAGAAATTACTATGGCTTGCAAAAACATTTTGGAGAAAGTACGAGTTCTATCTTGTCGAGCTTCATGTTGAAGCTGGCTGGCTGTCCATGGCTTGCATTACACATTACTACTCAAAGAAAGCATCTCTTCCTGTTTAAGACAAAAAAATATAGGACCAACGACCCAAAATCTTAGCCAGTCTTCTGTAGGCACATAGTAGCACACGGCCATCCCTCTAATAGTATCCAACTCGAAGTGAAGATATTTTTTTTATAATTTGCTCGCTCTCAAGAGGTTATGAATACTCTTTAAATGCAAGTCGCACAGAAAGAGTGGAAGAATTAGGAGAAGAACGAAAGATGTATTTGGTTTTGATTGAATTCCGTGGGTGGAGCTCGAATTGGGACGGATGATTTTTTTTTGTTTATGTTTATTGTAGAGAAAATATTTACATTATTGATACTTAAATATATTACACATTAGAGATTTGGTATGTATGACCTTACTACTAACAATTTTTTCAATATTTTGCCAAATATATCACAAAATTTATCAAGAGACTTAGGGCGAAGGAAAAGCTACAGAAAAAACCTTCGTAAAAATTTTAAGCAAAAGCTTGAAAGAGAGAAGGGAAGTGGTTTAAAATATATGAGGGGGGAAAAAAATATAAGAGAAAAATAAATAAATAAGGAGCATAAATCAGTCCTTCAATCCAAATAATATATACAAATAACAATAAAATAATTGTTTATAAAATTCAAATGTATTAAACGTATGAAAAATAAATACATGAATAATAAATACATATATGAATATGTAAATCAATAAATAAATAAATAAATAAATAAATAAATAAATAAATAAATAAATAAATAAATAAATAAATAAATAAATAAATAAATAAATAAATAAATAAATAAATAAATAAATAAATAAATAAATAAATAAATAAATAAATAAATAAATAAATAAATAAATAAATAAATAAATAAATAAATAAATAAATAAATAAATAAATAAATAAATAAATAAATAAATAAATAAATAAATAAATAAATAAATAAATAAATAAATAAATTAATAAATAAATAAATAAATAAATAAATAAATAAATAAATAAATTAATAAATAAATAAATAAATAAATATATAATATAGATGGATAAATAAGTGTTAATATTTTGAGTAGGCAAAAAAAAAAGTGTGACCTTATAGGAACAACTAGGCCAGGCTCAGTTAGCTAAGTTAGCGACCAGTACATTATGCGACGCACTGCATCTTGCCTTATATCTGTCAATGAGCTTATTTATCCTCGGAGCAAATGGCATGAAAAATTGCTTTAAATATCGTGAGTTTATTTTCATTACTCAATTTTCGATTTTCGGTTTATAAAAGGATACAAACTCTGTATTGTAAGGTTCACTTTATTTAAAATATCCTGCACATGGTGTCCAAATGTCAGATGTTTATCGAGGTGCACCCCAAGATATTTACCACTAGACTTACACTCAAATAAGATATAGTCGTATTCAAAGCAGATTGCAGATTGGTTTCAATATTGAAAGCAATTGCATCTGAAGAAAATATGCATGTATCGTCGGCAAATATTGCGTGATAGCAGTTATTCAGATGAGGAAAGTCAAATGTGTAAATATTGTAAAGAGTTGGCGATAGAACAGCACCTTGGGGTGCTCCAACAGTAACTGGAAAGGAGTTAGACTGACAACCATTTACAGAAACTTGAAAACTTCTTCCTGTTAGGAAGGATTTTATCATCTTAATGGTGTAGTTTGGGAACTTGAGGATGTAGATCTTATGAAGCAATCCATTGTGCCATACTGTGTCAAATGCCTTTTCGACATCAAGAAAAATAACACTAGTGCTCAACTTCAAGTTAAAATTAGTTTTAATATGCCTTGTGATACGGTGAATTTGGTTGACGGTATTATGTTGAGATCTAAAACCAAATTGTTCAGCGGGTAATATGTTTTTATCGTTTTAATGGACTTCAATCTTAATTTTTATTTATTTTTCGCGACATTTGCTGAGTGAATTAAGTAGACTAATTGGTCTATAACTGCTAGGTAAACTGGGGTTTTTTCCTGGTTTTGGTAACCGTATGACCTTTGCTAACTTCCAAGCAGCTGAAAAGTAACCTAGCTTAAAGCAGCTATTGAAAATCCACTGGAGAGTTTCTATGCTGGATCTTGGGAGATTTTTGAAATAAAGGTTACGAATACCGTCCACACCTCCAGATTTATATGGCTTAAGAGAATTAATCATAGTTTTAATATCGTCTACTGTTACATATATATTGTCTTCATCGATCGTGAGTGAATTAATTGATTCAATTGAGTTTGCAACTGCAGATTCGATTATAGTATTGCTCCTTAGATTGTTGGTTGACGTATGGTTAGCAACAAATGTACGAGCAAATGTGTTGGCCTTATCCTCGTTTGTGGACATAATAGAATTCCTGTCTTTTAGTGTCGGTATATGCGTTTTCTCCTTCCTGACAACTTTAACTATATTCCCGAAAGCCCTAGAACCTTTGTCAAGTTTTTGCAATTT
This sequence comes from Orthonevra nobilis, assembly GCA_963555765.1. NCBI lineage: Eukaryota > Metazoa > Arthropoda > Insecta > Diptera > Syrphidae > Orthonevra > Orthonevra nobilis. The sequence goes on along the minus strand of OY743226.1, from coordinate 66,612,546 downwards.
AAAATTCCACTGACGATCTGTTGGAAATTTGTTACTTTATTGTTTGATGATCAGCGAGAGACTGATCAGTAAAAAATACAATAGTGAATAAGAGTACACCAAAAAGTATCAAATAATGGCAGGGTTACCACTTTGTAGTATAAGTATACAATATTTCAACACCCCCACTTATTGAAGCATTAAATATTGACATTACATATTGAAAATATTACTTGAAAAATTTCAGATCAAAGTATTTAAACAAATAAAATCAAGAAATGCGAGTATAATCCAAACATCGATTAGAAACTATAAAGGAAATTTTTTACAAATATTATAACATCTGATCATAACAGAAATATGGTTACAATTTAATCTTCAATACTTATCAAACCCATTCCTCGGGCACAAAATATACTTTTGTTATTTGGTACTGCTTTTGTTAAACTATCAGCAACCATTTCTTCAGTTGCGACGTAGCGAATGCTGACAGTTTGATCGCTAATACGGTCACGAACATAATGGTGACGGACATCAATGTGTTTTGACCGAGCTCTGAAACAGTCCGTTTCAGCTACCGTGATCGCACTTTGGTTGTCGCATGCAATCGTTACAGGTTGTTTTCCAATTGAAGGATCGAAATCTTTCCCAAATGATTTAAGCCAAATTGCCTCTTGAACTGCTGAAGACATCGCCATGTACTCTGCCTCCATGCTAGACAATGCAACAGTTGCTTGCCTCTTGCTTCCCCAAGAAATCGCCCCACCGCACAAAGTGAATACGAAGCCTGTACAGGAGCGTCGTTTGTCAACGTCTGATGCCCAGTCAGCATCTGTGAAACCTTGTAGTCCTTGGGAACTGCCAAAGAAAAGTTTATAATTAATTGTACCCTTTAAATACCTGAAGATTCGCTTCACTGCCGCCCAATGTGCTTTTCCATAGTTGTTGTTAAAGCGGCTGACGTCATTGACAGCGAATGCAATATCGGGCCTAGTTCCTTGAGCCAGATACAAGAGACTGCCTACTGCTTCCTGATATGGTACATTCTCCAATAGCTCCCCGTCTTTGCACATCGTTGATGACAACTTTTGGTTGATATCACTCGGAGTCGAGACTGGCTTTGAGTCGCTCATACCAAATCTTGCAAGAATTTCACGAACATATTTTGCTTGATCTAGCCCAATTCCATTTGTTTTCGAATCATAGGTGATGTTGAAACCCACACAACTTTTTGCCGCACCAAGGTCCTTCATCTTAAATGCACTGCTTAACGCTTTCTTTAATTTTTCACGAACACCAGGATCACGCCAAAAAATCAATATATCATCTACATATATTGCCACGATAAGTTGGGAATCACTTTTGAAGAATACACATGGATCAGCTTTAGACTTCAGGAGACCGAACGATTTTAAAGTTTTTTCAAGTTTGATGTTCCATTGCCGTCCGCTTTGCTTCAAACCGTAAATAGCTTTCTCCAACTTACATATCTTACCATCGTCCTCCCCACAGCCTTCCGGAAGTTCCATATAAATTTCTTCCTGCAAATCGCTCTGAAGAAAAGCAGTCACTGCGTCCATCTGGTCGATCTTAAGGTTGAGTTTAACAGATAGAGCAATAAGGTATCTGATCGATGTATAGCGGACTACAGGAGAAAAAACTTCATTGTAATCGATGCCGTAACGCTGTGAACACCCCTTTCCAACTAAACGAGCCTTGTAGCGTAATATTTTGCCATCGTCATCTCGTTTTGTATTAAATACCCATTTCGATTTAATTGCCTTACGACCAAATGGCAACGAAGATAGGGTCCACGTTTTGTTTTCGATGAGAGAATCCAACTCGCACTGCATGCGCCGTATTCACCTGATCTGGCGCCGTGCGACTTCTGGCTGTTCAACAAGCTCAAAAGACCGCTCCGGGGACACCGTTTTGATACGATAGAGGAGATTCAAGCCGCAGCGAAGACGGAACTGAAAGCCATCCCGGAAAGTAACTACAACCAGTGTTTCAAAGATTGGAAAATCCGTTGGCATAAGTGCATTGCATCGGGAGGGGATTACTTTGAAGGGGATGAAATTGATTTGGAAGAATAAATAAAGAATTTTCAAAATAAATACAATGTCACCTTATTTTTTGGACACAGTAGTATATCTTGCCGAAGCCTTTGGTAACGGTTAAAGTAGTGTTTACTTTTGTACAGAGATGAACATACACCTTTATAAAAATCAGTCAGCAATTTGACTAGAATTTGTTTTGTATAGAAGTGTGTTTTTTGAAATTATGAGTTATGCATGCGCCCTTGTATTTTATATACTAGTTGAAGTGTTCAAGGCGCTTGTGAATCTAATGTGATGTTTGAATTAACGACGCATTGCTTTTCCTCTGCACCATTGCTGCATTCGTATGGAATAGACCAGTTTTGTTTTGCTTAATAAAATGAATTATAAAATATTAAAACGTGTGCAGACCTCCTTTGTTTTCTGTTACAACACGTAATCTTTCCATTGTATTTTCGTTACGGTTTTTTATCAAAAATAAAATCAAAATAAGCATCCATGTTTAAAACAAAGTCTTTAACTAACAAAGCAAAAAGCTTTAATAGCCAATTTTAATATTTTAATCCAAAATCCAGACACTGGCCACGTTATGAGTTCTAAGGACTAAAATAATAGTCAAAACATAATAATGAATAAACTACAAGGGTTTTCAAATGTTTGTTAATATTGCAACTAGTTATATAACTAACGAGCAGTCTGTTTTTCATAATAAAAAGGGGTAAGTAGGCGGCTGACAGTCTACTATTTTTCAGAAAATTCAGATAATTTTAATTGTGAAATGATAGTAACGGGAGCATATATAGGATTTTATCTATCCAAAGCGTTCGAGGTTAAATTCATTACGAGCGCCTCTCTTCTCGTTGTTGAGATGCTCCTGACGTATTTTCTTCTATGCTTTGGCCATAGAGTTTATTCCTCAAGAACAATAGGTACCTTCAGGTCCCGGTGGAGGTCGCTGTTTCTGATGTAGCATGGAGCATTCACAATACTTCTGAGGACTTTATTCTGGAAACGTTGGATAACTGCGATGTTGGTGTGGTTAGCACATCCCCAGAGTTTAGCGCCATAGTTCCAAACTGGTTTTAGGATCTGGCGGAGAAAATGATTTGATTCCCACAGTCTATGAATGCAATCCGCACCTAGCTTAATTTTTAATTGTGGATCAATAAAAAATTTCGAAGGAAGTTGGACGTGTTCTTTGCATTTAAATTTTGAAATAAACATTGTGTTCTTTGCATTTAAATTTTGAAACAAACATTGTGTTCTTTGCATTTAAATTTTGAATTAAACAGGGAACATCCCCCATTTATTTCATATTCCTCCCTTTAGAAGGGGTAGACTTTTACACAATTATAACAATTTACTGAATAATGCACATTATACAGCTCATTGGATAATAGCGGTGGTGCAACCCATTGTTAAACGGAATTAATACACATCCATTCCGGTGAATCTCTGGTCCAAAAGTCTCCTCTCAAGCCGAGTCTTTCACAAGAAACCGAGTAAATAACTATCCAGACGTTAAAGCTGCCAGCCCAACCCACGTATACATTTGTGCAAGGAGTTGGGTTTGTTTTAAATAACCCCGAGGGAGGGGTACATCAGAGTTACACAAACAACCCACCATAGAAGACGCAGCCGCGCCAGAATGCTCAAAACCAGACAACCGATGCACTTTTGCACGCTATAGCGAAACTCACGCTGGATCGAGAGCACGCGTCGCAGGGCGTTGGGCCGGCATATTATGGTATCAAAATCCCGGAAGTTAGCCTTCGTGAGTTTAGTGGCGACATCACTAAGTATCGCGAATTTAAGGAACAATTTCTCGCGTAATTAAGAAAAACCAAAAAACCCTTTTCCAGACAAAACACACGTCGTTTTCTTTATTCGTAATTCTCGAATCCCTCAAGTATTTCATCACCACGCGAAAATACTTTCTTCTCGCCTTTTGGTTTCTTTTCCATGTTGCTACCCCTGGAATGAAACCATACAGGCCGCGCAATCTCACTCGTGCAAAACGGCTGTGTTCGGATGACACCTCGGCCCTTCCTGACTAGGAGTCGTCCTCGGCTTATCAGCCTCGCTCTCATCCGCAGCACTATCATCGCTTTCTTTCTCTGTCTCAGTGTCGAGTTCAGGTTCCAGAAGACACCATGGTTTTAATTTGTCGCTCGCCATAACAGTGCTGAATTTACGACGTCTGCGACCAGATTCGACTTCCTCCACTATGTAACGATCATGACGGAGAATCTTCACGATGACAAACGGGCCTCTGAACTTAGGCTCTTACTTATGAGAATCTTCACTTGGTATAGGTACAGACTCTACAACAGCTAAATCTCCTCTCGTGGTACTTAACAGGCGGCTTGTGCTTTGCATCAAATCTCAACTTCCATTTCTCTTTTTCCTCCCTTATTCGTCGAATGACCTCCGCTCGTCGTCGTTCATATCAATAAATTCTTGGTCGCCGGCCCCGTCGTGCACCGCTCGTATAAAATGATTCACCGATATATCCTTCAGCTTGAAGTCAAAAATGATTTGGTTAGGACTGTATCCTGTTGTGGAGTTCTGTTGAGTATTCAGCGACCATTGTAGCTGTCGCAAATCCAAGTCCCAGTCTAATGTATCGTTGTTTGATGTTCGTATGTATTGCAGTATAGATTGGTTGAAACGCTCTATTTGTCCATTTGCTCTCGGGGTATGAACAGTTGTCTTTATGTGTTATATTGCGTTATCAGAACAATAGGTCTCAAATTCCTTCGCCGTAAATGCTGTCCCACAATCGCTAATGATGGTGTCTGGTAAGCCAAAATAAGTGGTGATCTCCTTGGTCATTTCGATAGCTGGTCGTGCTTTCGTATTTTTGACTGCTTTAACGATCACGTATTTGCTAAACGCGTCGGCTACACCAATAACGTATAATTTCCCACGTCGGCTTCGCGGAAAAGGTCCCAAATGATCTATATGTAACCTTCGAAATGAAATCGGCGTAACATCAACAATGTGCATTCTTCCTTCTTTAGCACCCTGTGTTCGTTTGTAAAAACAGCATTGGATACAGGAAGCGATATATGATTTGACGTAATTTCGCATTCTTCTGAACCATAAAACTTCTTTAATACGCTGAATAACCTTATCGACTCCAAAATGTCGCATATCGTCGTGATACAATTTTACGATACGCCATGGGATACTAGATGGTACAACCAGTTTCAACGTTCCCTCCTCTTTCCTATACAGTCGACCATCTTTAATACAAAAATCTCGTTTAAACTGTTTGCTTTCTTCAGATGTTTGACTCCCTAGAAGCGCGCTCATGATAGCAAGGAGTCTGGCATTTTGACATTGCATGCTAGAAATCCAATCAGTCTGAGTCATTGTAATCTTTAAAATTTGAGCTGCAACTGTGTCAGTCTCCTTCCCAACTTCGGCAGGCGATCTACTGAGTCCATCAACTTGTGCAATACGGCTCGCACTTCAGTGGATAATCGAGAAGTCGAATTCTTGGAGACGAAGCCACCATCGGGCTACACGTGGAGTGAGTGCTGACGTTGCCTTGATCGCGCTTACAGCAGAACAATCGGTCACTTCCCAAGCAAATACATGCGAAAACGATCCAAACTTTCTACAACAGCGAGCACTTCAAGTATATTCAAGTTCGGTTTTCATTTTCGTTGTCGTTCTTGGCAGATATTGCTAAAACATTGCCGGCCGTTGCGTTTTGTGAATTTATTCTCCGTTCTGGGCACTCGCTCGTTTTCCAACACCTGGAGCAGCGTAAGCGTCTTTGCATTTTCGTGCAATTTATTGAAATGTGTTCTACCTCGGAATAGTTGTAACACACAACGGGGATGATGTATTTTGAGGGATGTTTGTTGATCGGACTTCCTTTGCGGTACTTCCATTCATCGGTGGCGTCTTTTCGTAGACTCTAGGTGATACCATTCGTGTTCTGTTCATTGAAGTTGACTATGGACGTTTTGCGAAAAAACAGTCTATAGCGCGGCGAAGGTCGTTCAATTGGTTGAAGTGCGTACTTGCCAATGCCGTTTGCAATTCATTATGGTTTACACCGTGACGAATGTACGTGATTGTTGCCGCGCCACTTAGTGCATATCGTTGACCGAGAGCTCTGACTCTATGGAAGTAATCTATAATTTTTTCGCCTGGCTTTCGCGTATTGGCTACCATTTTGAAACGTTGCTCAAATCCAAGCCGGTTGGAAAAGCTTTGGACGCAATAAGTGATCTTGATCTGACTGGAGATAACTACCATACAGCCTGGCCACTTTTGGATCGAACGTTCGATAACCCAAGGCAACTTGCAAAAGTAGAATTAGAGGCTTTGTTAGCTCAAACTCAACGCCCAACGGTCCCTGGAGATGAAGAGTCCACCATTGCATACTTACACCATACTAAAGGACGGCTTTCCAACCTGAGAAAAAATAAGATAACTGAAGAACAGATCATGGCCTACCTCATTCTTCGTTGTTTAGGCCCAATTACCCGAGGAAGATTAGAAGATTCTGTCATCTCTAATATTAGACTTCCCACCTTCGAAGAAATTGAAGTTTTTTTTTAAAAGGAACATCAGCATAATTTAATTTAGTATCACATAAAGCCTGATTACGTCGAAAGACAAAACATAAGAATAAGGTTAAGCTTAGAGCGCCCGTAAAGGGTAAGTAAGTAAATAAAGTAATTAAAATAAGTACAGTTATTTAAGCTAGTTTTAAACATTTTTCTCTAGCAATTAAGGTATGCTGACATACAAATAAAAGAGCACTACAAAACAAGGAAGCGAACTTTTTAACCACATCTTTCGCTTTCGTTTTTAACGATTTTCAGAGACCATGAATTTTTCAAAATTCAGCAATTTTTGCGTTTAGATTTTAATTTTCTTTTTCAATTATCGCTGTTGAACTAGAGGTCCTAAGGTTTGAACCTGTTTCATTAATCTTACGACAATCCTGCTGACTTTTGTCATTTAGTTAATTAATGCAAAAGCAGTCAAATATGTTTAGCTACAAATTCAGTTCACTGCCTTACGCAATATCAACTAGTTTTGAAAATAAATTCATTGGCAAAATGGCCAAAATTCTGAATGGAGCCACTGTTAAATTATTTTAAATCAACATTGATTTTGATATTTTGAAAAAGAATTCGAATAAAGAAAACCCGGGATTACAGAACACTTAGTACAATACTTTTTTATATTTATAGTTTAATTAAATGGAAGGTTAGAAAGATATAAAACATAGTATATTAAATCTCTGTATGTAAAATATACGGTTACAGACCACCTGCATATTTTGTATGCCAAATAAAAAAAATTGGTTTGGGTGCGAGTAGGTCTGCCCATACCATGAACTTCACATCTCGACAAAAAATTTTATTTCCCACCACCATCTAATTCCATTTTCGTTATGATAACATCATTCATTCCATAGACAAATTCATTGCAAAAAAAAAAGATATAGTACATACTATATACTATACTATATATGTTCTTTACTGCCCCTTAGGAAAATCTTTCTTTTAGATTTTTTTAATCATTTAAAAAACGATTTGCGTATTTATCATTAATAGATTATTCGAATATATTATTTCGAGTGATAAGGACAACAATTTGGAAATACATTTTTTTTTAATTAACTAACATTTCTACTAGAAATTAGTTCCATTTTTAGTTTAATAATATTACTAAAAAAATAGCTTAATATAATTTCAAATTATGTTCTGCGTTTTTGTTTAATATTGATAGCTTATTGCACTTTTTTCGTCATTTGCTTTTTAATTAATAACTTGAGGACTGTAGCGCCAGTCCGCGTGGCATTGGAATTTTATCCTTTTGGTAAAGTCGATTTCGCTGTACAACTCGTACCGTACAGTTCGTTGTTGAATCTTCTCCTCCAATCACCGTCAATGCAGATCACACTTTTCTCTCGGAACAACCTAAGGCGCCTTCATCCGCATTTGAAACTGTCCATGCTTCTGATGGGACTGATGAGAGTCTTATAGAGCGACACTTTAGTTCTATGAGAGACGACTTTACACAATTGTTTTCTTAGCCCAGAGAACCAGCGATTAACAAGAGGTATTCTTCATTTGATCTCAGCGCTAGTGTTATTATCTTTGTTTACAGGAGAGCACAGGTAGATAAAGTCCCTAACTACCTCAAATTTATAGCTGTGACCATGGCATAGCTTGAATATGTTGTGCACGAGATTAAAACTTTTGTCACCTCGTATTATGAGTTGCGTCTTGGCTGTAAGAAATTACTATGGCTTGCAAAAACATTTTGGAGAAAGTACGAGTTCTATCTTGTCGAGCTTCATGTTGAAGCTGGCTGGCTGTCCATGGCTTGCATTACACATTACTACTCAAAGAAAGCATCTCTTCCTGTTTAAGACAAAAAAATATAGGACCAACGACCCAAAATCTTAGCCAGTCTTCTGTAGGCACATAGTAGCACACGGCCATCCCTCTAATAGTATCCAACTCGAAGTGAAGATATTTTTTTTTATAATTTGCTCGCTCTCAAGAGGTTATGAATACTCTTTAAATGCAAGTCGCACAGAAAGAGTGGAAGAATTAGGAGAAGAACGAAAGATGTATTTGGTTTTGATTGAATTCCGTGGGTGGAGCTCGAATTGGGACGGATGATTTTTTTTTGTTTATGTTTATTGTAGAGAAAATATTTACATTATTGATACTTAAATATATTACACATTAGAGATTTGGTATGTATGACCTTACTACTAACAATTTTTTCAATATTTTGCCAAATATATCACAAAATTTATCAAGAGACTTAGGGCGAAGGAAAAGCTACAGAAAAAACCTTCGTAAAAATTTTAAGCAAAAGCTTGAAAGAGAGAAGGGAAGTGGTTTAAAATATATGAGGGGGAAAAAAAATATTAGAGAAAAATAAATAAATAAGGAGCATAAATCAGTCCTTCAATCCAAATAATATATACAAATAACAATAAAATAATTGTTTATAAAATTCAAATGTATTAAACGTATGAAAAATAAATACATGAATAATAAATACATATATGAATATGTAAATAAATAAATAAATAAATAAATAAATAAATAAATAAATAAATAAATAAATAAATAAATAAATAAATAAATAAATAAATAAATAAATAAATAAATAAATAAATAAATAAATAAATAAATAAATAAATAAATAAATAAATAAATAAATAAATAAATAAATAAATAAATAAATAAATAAATAAATAAATAAATAAATAAATAAATAAATTAATAAATAAATAAATAAATAAATAAATAAATAAATAAATAAATTAATAAATAAATAAATATATAATATAGATGGATAAATAAGTGTTAATATTTTGAGTAGGCAAAAAAAAAAGTGTGACCTTATAGGAACAACTAGGCCAGGCTCAGTTAGCTAAGTTAGCGACCAGTACATTATGCGACGCACTGCATCTTGCCTTATATCTGTCAATGAGCTTATTTATCCTCGGAGCAAATGGCATGAAAAATTGCTTTAAATATCGTGAGTTTATTTTCATTACTCAATTTTCGATTTTCGGTTTATAAAAGGATACAAACTCTGTATTGTAAGGTTCACTTTATTTAAAGTATCCTGCACATGGTGTCCAAATGTCAGATGTTTATCGAGGTGCACCCCAAGATATTTACCACTAGACTTACACTCAAATAAGATATAGTCGTATTCAAAGCAGATTGCAGATTGGTTTCAATATTGAAAGCAATTGCATCTGAAGAAAATATGCATGTATCGTCGGCAAATATTGCGTGATAGCAGTTATTCAGATGAGGAAAGTCAAATGTGTAAATATTGTAAAGAGTTGGCGATAGAACAGCACCTTGGGGTGCTCCAACAGTAACTGGAAAGGAGTTAGACTGACAACCATTTACAGAAACTTGAAAACTTCTTCCTGTTAGGAAGGATTTTATCATCTTAATGGTGTAGTTTGGGAACTTGAGGATGTAGATCTTATGAAGCAATCCATTGTGCCATACTGTGTCAAATGCCTTTTCGACATCAAGAAAAATAACACTAGTGCTCAACTTCAAGTTAAAATTAGTTTTAATATGCCTTGTGATACGGTGAATTTGGTTGACGGTATTATGTTGGGATCTAAAACCAAATTGTTCAGCGGGTAATATGTTTTTATCGTTTAAATGGACTTCAATCTTAATTTTTATTTATTTTTCGCGACATTTGCTGAGTGAATTAAGTAGACTAATTGGTCTATAACTGCTAGGTAAACTGGGGTTTTTTCCTGGTTTTGGTAACCGTATGACCTTTGCTAACTTCCAAGCAGCTGAAAAGTAACCTAGCTTAAAGCAGCTATTGAAAATCCACTGGAGAGTTTCTATGCTGGATCTTGGGAGATTTTTGAAATAAAGGTTACGAATACCGTCCACACCTCCAGATTTATATGGCTTAAGAGAATTAATCATAGTTTTAATATCGTCTACTGTTACATATATATTGTCTTCATCGATCGTGAGTGAATTAATTGATTCAATTGAGTTTGCAACTGCAGATTCGATTATAGTATTGCTCCTTAGATTGTTGGTTGACGTATGGTTAGCAACAAATGTACGAGCAAATGTGTTGGCCTTATCCTCGTTTGTGGACATAATAGAATTCCTGTCTTTTAGTGTCGGTATATGCGTTTTCTCCTTCCTGACAACTTTAACTATATTCCCGAAAGCCCTAGAACCTTTGTCAAGTTTTTGCAATTTAAAATTCCACTGACGATCTGTTGGAAATTTGTTACTTTATTGTTTGATGATCAGCGAGAGACTGATCAGTAAAAAATACAATAGTGAATAAGAGTACACCAAAAAGTATCAAATAATGGCAGGGTTACCACTTTGTAGTATAAGTATACAATATTTCAACACCCCCACTTATTGAAGCATTAAATATTGACATTACATATTGAAAATATTACTTGAAAAATTTCAGATCAAAGTATTTAAACAAATAAAATCAAGAAATGCGAGTATAATCCAAACATCGATTAGAAACTATAAAGGAAATTTTTTACAAATATTATAACATCTGATCATAACAGAAATATGGTTACAATTTAATCTTCAATACTTATCAAACCCATTCCTCGGGCACAAAATATACTTTTGTTATTTGGTACTGCTTTTGTTAAACTATCAGCAACCATTTCTTCAGTTGCGACGTAGCGAATGCTGACAGTTTGATCGCTAATACGGTCACGAACATAATGGTGACGGACATCAATGTGTTTTGACCGAGCTCTGAAACAGTCCGTTTCAGCTACCGTGATCGCACTTTGGTTGTCGCATGCAATCGTTACAGGTTGTTTTCCAATTGAAGGATCGAAATCTTTCCCAAATGATTTAAGCCAAATTGCCTCTTGAACTGCTGAAGACATCGCCATGTACTCTGCCTCCATGCTAGACAATGCAACAGTTGCTTGCCTCTTGCTTCCCCAAGAAATCGCCCCACCGCACAAAGTGAATACGAAGCCTGTACAGGAGCGTCGTTTGTCAACGTCTGATGCCCAGTCAGCATCTGTGAAACCTTGTAGTCCTTGGGAACTGCCAAAGAAAAGTTTATAATTAATTGTACCCTTTAAATACCTGAAGATTCGCTTCACTGCCGCCCAATGTGCTTTTCCATAGTTGTTGTTAAAGCGGCTGACGTCATTGACAGCGAATGCAATATCGGGCCTAGTTCCTTGAGCCAGATACAAGAGACTGCCTACTGCTTCCTGATATGGTACATTCTCCAATAGCTCCCCGTCTTTGCACATCGTTGATGACAACTTTTGGTTGATATCACTCGGAGTCGAGACTGGCTTTGAGTCGCTCATACCAAATCTTGCAAGAATTTCACGAACATATTTTGCTTGATCTAGCCCAATTCCATTTGTTTTCGAATCATAGGTGATGTTGAAACCCACACAACTTTTTGCCGCACCAAGGTCTTTCATCTTAAATGCACTGCTTAACGCTTTCTTTAATTTTTCACGAACACCAGGATCACGCCAAAAAATCAATATATCATCTACATATATTGCCACGATAAGTTGGGAATCACTTTTGAAGAATACACATGGATCAGCTTTAGACTTCAGGAGACCGAACGATTTTAAAGTTTTTTCAAGTTTGATGTTCCATTGCCGTCCGCTTTGCTTCAAACCGTAAATAGCTTTCTCCAACTTACATATCTTACCATCGTCCTCCCCACAGCCTTCCGGAAGTTCCATATAAATTTCTTCCTGCAAATCGCTCTGAAGAAAAGCAGTCACTGCGTCCATCTGGTCGATCTTAAGGTTGAGTTTAACAGATAGAGCAATAAGGTATCTGATCGATGTATAGCGGACTACAGGAGAAAAAACTTCATTGTAATCGATGCCGTAACGCTGTGAACACCCCTTTGCAACTAAACGAGCCTTGTAGCGTAATATTTTGCCATCGTCATCTCGTTTTGTATTAAATACCCATTTCGATTTAATTGCCTTACGACCAAATGGCAACGAAGATAGAGTCCACGTTTTGTTTTCGATGAGAGAATCCAACTCGCACTGCATAGCTACTTTCCATTTTTCGCTATCGTCACGACTAAGTACATCTTTGACCGTTACAGGATCGGGATCTAAGCTGTTAATCGCTGCTAAGTGGGACACATAACCTTGACTCCTGAAATCGCGGGGAACGGGTGCTCTTTCAGATCTTCGGACAGTTTCAGGTAGTGACACCTCAGCCTCAGGAATATACGTATCATCTGAATCATCATGAAAGGTATTCTCACCCGTCTCACCAAAAATTGTGTCATTTTCGGGCTTAACATCGACATTATCAGGATCGACCATTGGCTTGGGTTCTTGATCCCCCACTGAAATTGTGTCTTCGTTAATATTAAGTGTGCCACAGTCAATTACCTTAGCTTGGGCTTCCATGAACACGACATCTCGACTTGTAATAATCTTCTTCGTTAATGGATTCATGCACCGATACCCTTTGGATGACTCACTGTATCCGACGAAAATCATTTTTGTTGACTTAGCATCCCACTTTTGGCGTCGTTGCTTTGGTATATGTACCATAACTGGAGATCCAAAAATACGCATTCCATTTAAATCGATATCTTTCCCAGTCCAGATCTTTTCAGGAATATTTCCTTCCAGCGACGAAGAAACGGAACGATTGATGATGTGAACGGCCGTATTTACCGCCTCTGCCCAATATGACTTGTCTAAATTAGCATCGAACAGCATACATTTGGCACGTTCAACAATAGTCCTATTCATCCTTTCCGCAACCCCGTTCTGTTCGGGTGTATAGGTGTTTGACGTTTGATGCAAAATGCCTGACTTGCGGCAAAAGTCTTTGAAATGCTGATTGACGTATTCAGTTCCATTGTCTGTGCGTATTGCTTTTATTTTTCTATCCAATTGGTTTTCGACAAATTGCTTAAGATCTTTAAATCGATCGATTACTTCAGCCTTAGATCTGAGAAAATAAACAAAAACTTTTCGTGAATAGTCGTCAATAAATGTAAGGAAATACTTAGCGCCACCAATGGATTTGTTCTCCATTGGTCCACATAAATCCGAATGCAGCAGATCAAGTAATCCTGTTGTGCGCGTACCCCAGTGTTTGAATGGATTCCTCGCATGTTTACCTTTATAACATGCCTCACAATTTTCTAGTTCAGTTGAGTCGCCATTGAACACTATCCCCTTTGCAGAACACTTCATCATCTTGCATAAGTCAGCATAATTCATGTGTCCAAGGCGACGGTGCCAGGTCATAACGCTAATTTCCTCCTTTGATAATAAGCACGAGAAAGTATGATCTTTAAATTTGTAAACACCAGAAGAACTCTTTGTTTCCGCGAGTAGTTCACCAGTATCCTTCACTATACGACATCCCCCTTTGTCAAAGATAACACTATTGCCTTTTTCTACTACCTGAGCAACTGATAGTAAATTTGTCGCTAAATTCGGAACATATAAAATGTCTTTCACATCAATGTCTTTTTCACAAATGCGCAACGTAGCATTTCCGACACCAATTACCGACATTCGTTCATTGTTCGCGGCCACTATTTCTTCAATCGTCGTACAGCTCAAATTCTTAAAAATATTTTTGTTCGGCGTCATGTGACTCGATGCACCACTGTCTACATACCACTCATTTTGATGTTGTTCGTTTTCGCTCCGAGAAAAATACACACTAAATGCGTTTCGATTGTTGGAATTAGCCACGATTTTCCTTTTTTCGGTACACTCTTTGCTAAAATGTCCTTTGCGACCACAATTGTAGCATTTATATTTGGATTTTTTTCCGCTATTTCCCAATTTTTTTTACTAAAGAACGCACTTTCACCCGTTTTTCCATAATCCCCATCTAACAACTTCATTTTAATATTCTCGCCGGTAATGAGTGTGCCACTGCTTTCAATACCCATTATAAATGGTTTAAATTCCTCACCGAGTCCAGCCAACATTATGGCACCAATCCACTCACTACTTAATTTAAATCCGATACCACTTAGTTTATTCGCGGCGTTGATAATCTGATTGACATAGTCCGACATCGAATCACAGTTATCCAGCCGAACCGTTATAAGCTGGCGCAAGAGGCCGATCTTTCGAGTTAGTCCCGTATCTTCAAACAACTGTTTGAGAATTTTCCAAATACCTGCAGCACTAGTTTGGTCTTGAATATGCACATAGATTGCTTCATTAATGCAAAGAATAATTTTGGCCTTAGCTTTTCTTAATTTTCCGTCGTCAGTTTCTTTAACCGGATCCGAAATACAGTTATGCAAATCATTTAACTCGAGCAAACTTTCCATCGCGAATTTCCATGTATGATAATTTTCACTTCCGCGAAGCTTCTCGATGCAAGAATTATTTTGTTGCGACATAACTAATTAGTTTGCCTATCTTAGATGGACAACACATGTACCAATCGAAGTTAAAAAAAAAAACAATTTTTTTTTTACTGATCTCGGCAAACGTGACCGTTCAATTTCTTTTACACGCAGTAAAACAAAAAAAATAAAACCCGGTACCCGTAAAAAAAAACAAGACTCAATTACCGCCTGGGCCCATAACCTGTTGGGAATTTGTTACTTTATTGTTTGATGATCAGCGAGAGACTGATCAGTAAAAAATACAATAGTGAATAAGAGTACAGCAAAAAGTATCAAATAATGGCAGGGTTACCACTTTGTAGTATAAGTATACAATATTTCAACACGATCCCTAAACTCTAAAATAAGATTTTTTACAGAAACAGTCAGCAGTTTGAACATAAGTATATCTATATTCTTGGCTTCTAGTCCTTGTCCACAAGTTTCTGAATTTGTTTCTTTGCTTAATTAGAGTAGTTATGTAAGAGGGAAGTTTGTTGTAACTGTAATTTTGCTTGACCTTTTTGGGCACGGAATGGTTAATGCTATCAGTCACTGCTGCTGAAAAGAATGAATTGTTCGCTTATAGTTGCCGGATTGACTACATTGTGTAATCTTAATGTCATTTGCATAGACCGTTTGAAGTGTTTTTAAAATCGTATACCATATTACTGTTGGTTCTTGGAGCACACATAATATTACATATCACAGGCAAATGATCCGAGCTAAGCTCGTTTAATGTTTCAGAATGCGAAATTATTTGGGGAGCGTTTGTTAAGAAGATATCCAGGGTTGAAGGGTTTGACCGAGAATTCGCTGGAAAATATGTAGGGAGGGGAGGGGATTAGGTTTCGAAAGGGTACCTCGAGCTTAAGTCGGAAAGAATGTTACCCCAAGTGTTTGCCCTAAGACAACCCCAGTTCCGGTGTCTACAATTAAGATCACCACCGACGAGGAAGGGTTTATTTAAGCTTATTAATTTTCGTATATCATTACGAACGTCGCTTCGTGGCGTACATCGGCCTGGAAAATATGCTGTAAAAATGGGGACGGATGATTTGATATCGACCTATCCAAAGTTTGGAAGATTTAGCTCAAATTTAGAGTTGCGAAAAACGATTTCATTTCAACAACTTTAACATTGGAAGTTGAATTTGTATTCGCTTTTGGCAGTTGTTTTTCAACTTCTTCAATAAAGTGTTTTAAATCAGATAGTCAGTCATCAAATATTATTATATAGCCTTGTTTCAAAAGTATTACATTTTGTGAGAACTCTGTTTATAGGGATTCATATTTTAAAAGCTTGAGGACCAGTTGCATGGTGACACAAACTAAATTTCAAGCATGATCAAAGGCTCGGTCGCCTGGAACTGTTTTTTCTTTTTTTTTTTTGGGGAATTCAAATTTGTCTGATTCGGTTGAACTCTGCAATTTCTTTGCAAACTTTCCATTCATCAGAAATCTTTTTATTAAAACTGTCAACTGACTTCATTGTGTGTACACACACATATTTTGGCTCGTAAAAATTAAGCAATTTAAATATTAAATCTGAGACTTAAAAGTTTATTGCAATTGCAAATAAAATATAAAGTGATTTCCAAATACCTGATCCTGTTGGAGGCGGCTGTCAGATATTTATTTATCGTGATAATAAAGTTTAAAATTCTTTCCTTTGTTCGCAAAGTTTTAAATTTTATATAAACGTTTGAGTGGCTTGACAATTGAGTGGGGAAATTTTCGTGGCGGAGTGAAATTATATCTTTGTCTTCGTCCATCATTAGGCAAGTTGATAAGAGATTATTGGAAAATTCTATCTCCTCTTTACTTTTATTTTGTGTTCTTTTCATCTTTCTCTAACGATCTACGGGACATTGAGCTTAACCTTGGAACTTTCAACTGAGTGGAGAAGCGGCATCTAGTGGTTCCGGCTACGTCAACATCGGGTTTAGGCCTTAACTGAACGCGCAGAAGGGTACATGGAATTGGTTAAGCATTTGGTAAATGAGCTTTTATAACGACTCACTGTGCCGGATGCATGTACGCAGTGTAAAACTGCGATTCGTGGTGAATCAGGCATAAGGTGTGAAGGGGTATGTGGAAAAGTTTTCCATGCAACAATAAAGTGTGCTGGTTTGGACCAATATGCATATGGCGTCATAGGAAACAAAAATATGGTGCGATTTATGTGCGATGCCTGTTTGCAATACATTCAGAATGTGGATGATGTGTTGAAAGATATGCAGCAAAATGTGGTGAAGAATAACCAATATCTAAAGGAGTATAAGGATGGTTTTGAAAAAGTGCTCAACCAAAATGAAAACGAAATAAAAATGCTTTTAGTCAATAATAATATTTGTATTGAACATAATATATATAGTACAATTGTTCTTAAACCTAATTTACAATGTTTTTCTTAAAAAAACTGCTGGCTCAACAAAAGGGGCCCAGCGAAATACATTGGTTTTTCTTAAAATAAATACATTTGTGAAAAAAATTAAAAATTGTTGATGGTTGAACCTCGGGTTGTTCAAATCCGGGTGATGTTGATTTCTTGAGTGTTGTTATGCGGCCTCATCCGCGGTGGTGGATAGTGTCTACTTCATCGTAGAATGCTGCTGGTCCTTCTTCGACGTCGAGAGGGAAGAGGGCCTCTTGCAATATCGCCATTGCATTGAGGTATTTGTGCTCCTCTGGTATTTCATCATTGGCCATGTTGCTCATGTTGTTGTTGTCGTGGGTCCTTGCTGCCTCGAGGAATTTTTTGAAGATCCGCGGCATGTAGACGCTGAGCGGAGTTATCCGGGCAGCCGCATAGAGCTCGCTGTTCTTCACGTGTCTCATGGTGTCTTTGTCCAGGTGCAGTCCGGTGCATACACGGAGAATCTTACGTTCGAATGCTTCCAGCTTCAGCATGTATGTTTTTGATGCGGTGAACCATACCGGGAACCCGTATGTGATTACGGGTCGGATGAGTTGCTTGTACAACAGTAGCTTGGTCCGTTGGCTGAGCCCGTTTTGTTTCCGCATTAGTGGATGGATCCGGTGGAATGCAAAGTTGGCTTTCTTCAGAATGGACTTGACGTGTCCGTTAAATTTCATCCGCTCATGGAATAGTATTCCAAGATAGCGGGCATTCAGGGACGTCTTTATGATGGTGCCATTCTGGAGTCCAATTTTGATGCCTCGACAGTTGGCGGCTGATCGCCTTGTTGCTCGTCTGGCTATTGCTATCGGCCTCCTGATGCAGAGCAGCTCACTTTTGCTGTGGTTTATTTGTATACCCCACTTGTTGTAATACTCGTAGAGACGGCGGATGTGTGCCTCTACTCTCCTTGCGGCGATGGTTGGTGACATCGAGCTGGCGTATGTCAGCGAGTCATCGGCATACAAGCAGCATTTGGTGGTATTGTCCAGCGGTGGTTGGTCGCATGTCATGATGTTGAACAGCTTCGGGCCAACTTTGGATCATTGGGCTACGCTGGCTTCCATTATTTTTAAGCTGGACGTAGAATTTCCTGTGGATGAGAAAGGAGTAAATGATTTTCATTAGTGACGTAGGAAAGTTGAGTGTTGTGAGTTTGTGAACGAGTCCTTGAATCCATACTATGTCGAATGCTTTCTGGATATCCAAGAAGCATGCCACAGTGACTTGGTGGTTGTTCAAGGCTCTCGTCACATCATGATGAAAAATCATGAGAGGATGCAGGGTTGAATGTTTTTCCCGGAATCCATATTGGATGTCCGGGATCGTCCTGTTGGCGGTGCAGAAGCGATTGAGCTTTCGAACGATAAGTTCTTCCAGCACTTTGCTTATTGAAGAAAGGAGGGAAATCGGTCGATACCCATCCACATTTCCTCTGCTTTCCTTCTTGGGGATTGCAACAATTTTAGCTACTTTCCATTTTGAGGGAAAATAGCTATTATTGATGCAATTGTTCAGCAACACCGTTAGGAGGGTGAACATTGCCTGAGATAGCTTTTTCAGGACGAAGCTGGGGATTTTGTCGGGTCCGGTCGATTTTTTGGAGTGGCTGCTCATGATGATCTCCTCGATTTCTCCGGGCGTGCTGAATTCTTCCGTGTTGCTGGTGGGGTCTTCCGCTGGGTTGGTCTCGTTGAAGATTGTTATTGTTGTTGATTCTTCCGCCTTCGCTACCGACCGTTGAACCTCTTCGATGATCGTTGTGTCGTTGGGGAGGGGTGGTTTGAAGTTTCCTTCAAAGTGGCTTGCAAAGGCTTCTGCCTTTTCAGCAGGTGTTGATGCCTCGCCTTATGGAGTACTAATTATTTGGGGCATCTTCACTCCCTTCCCAATAATTTTATTGATGTTCCTGAATGTATCGGATCCTGGCTTGATGGCTTGAAGTTTGCTCTTGAGTTTGGTGTTGTTGTTATGCTGCACGGCGTTGCGGAACATTATATTTGTGCAGTTTAGTTCGCTGCGCAGACTTTGATATTCCGCGTTTTCCGTGTTCCATTCCCGGCGGAGAACTCGCTGGAGCCGCTTCCTGATCCGCTGCCTATGGTGGTAAACATTCTGGATGTAGACAGGTAGAAGTTGCCTGTTATGTGTAGAAGTTAGCGAACCTGTCCTTCGAAGATTGTGGTCGCTTTTGGTTGTCCTGCGCTGTGTTGATTGCAGATTCGAAGCCATCTATGGCAGCGTCTATCTCCGTGTTCGTCAAGTTCCTTGTCCTTGCACATGGGATTAGTAATCCTTCGGTGTCCCTCTGGAATCGCTCGACGTCAAGGTGGCTGGGATTGATGTAGTGTCCTTCGGGGCGCTGCTGGGTGAAGATCGGCTGGCTAGCTTGAATTGTGAGCTGCACCGCTTCGTGGTCTGAGTCGCTGGGGATGATCTTGCATGTGTAGTTCTGCAGTTCGGGGAGAACATGGACAAGGTCGCTATAAAGAAGTCCAGATAGGACGATGACCTTGTAAATGTTGGCCTTGGTTGCGAGATGATGGCCAGTGACTGCTGTGATGATGTCTCCTCGAGCCAATCTACAATGGCGTTCCCTTGAAGAGTGATAGTGGCATCTCGTCAAACTCTAGCTCCTAAGCAGTTCGGACGTGTTTTCAAATCGCTCCCTCCAATTTATTTTCACAGTTCCAACCAACCACCATTCTGCCTACCGTTGTAGTTTTTAAGCTTGTGCAATAACTCACAGCTAATCAATCGCAACAAGTGTTTCATTTCCCTGTGCAAACTTCTTACCAATTCGCCCATTGACCCGATAATTATTAATTGCTTCCCATTTTGAATTGTCAGCAGACTTGTGTTTTCTGTGCCATACTCTGTCCAAACTTTACTGACCCCTGTGTTGTGCATCTCCAATCAACAAACAAAATCGCAAATAGTAGAAAATATATGTATATGCAGTTTTCCGCCCCTCTCGACCTAATTAACTTTTCGCGTAATTTTTCAGTTTGAATTGTCAGCAGATTTGTGTTTTCTGTGTCATACTCTGTCCCAAATTTTACTGACCCCTGTGTTGTGCAATTAAAATCTAACACTGAAAAAAAAAAAATATTATGTCCAATTAATAAAATAATAAAAAAGAATTATATCTTCTTGTGGATCCAACACTTGCTCCATCACATCCAGCTCCGCGGAAATGATTTCATGCAATGGCATATGTGACAATCGCTTCCACCCCATTTGCTAAAGTCCATATCGCAGAAATTAGGAGCATCTTCTTCTTTTTCTGTGACGAATGTAAGAAAATCTCCCTCCCTCACATTTTGAGGGCAGTTCAGTGCAACAATGACAAACTCAATGGGTTCGCTGAGTCAAAGGCCGCATTAAAATCAGAACTTCGCTTCAATTTCAAAAAAGTGTTCGATCTACTAAATGAAAATTGTGCGACTACTAATAATGTGCTTGAAAATAACCTCAGTGAACAAAACTTGTCATTTAAGAAACTCTTAGACATTGCCCTAAAAATCACAAACGACTGCCAGGACGTACTCGCGCTGCTTAATCAGGCAACGGCTCTACTCGATGATATAAAGAATCGGAAATCCGTTCCTGATCACCCGAAGTGCCTTTCACTTGAACCTTGCCTCGATGCCATTCAAGCTACCTTACCCACCATCACAAAAGCCCTTTCTGGTCTCTCCTCATCTCTGAAATCGCTTGACTTAAAGGTCTTAGACCATGCTGAGCGAGTAAGTGATGTTCAAAACTCGGTACACAACCTATGTACTGATTCCACTTCACTGAGGCTCGGCCTTAAACTGATCAGCGATGAATTGAACGTACTATCCAGTAGTCACGAAGATCGCAATCGACTTTGCCACCCCAGCCGCACTGATAACAACAACTCTCTCATGGAAGAGCTTCTCAACGCCCCCGAAGACATCAAAGCTCTTGACTCCTCAATCCTCACTTCCCTAGCTGAGTCTACTAATCCCACACTGCCGCCCGAGCCTAATCAGGAGAAGGAACCTTCAAAATCCGAGCCCAAAAAAATTCTAATGCTTGGCACCCTATGGACTCAAGCTGAATGGGCCAACCGCCTAAAAAAGATAAGAGAAATCAACAAATCACCCAACCTCGAGTCAACGAAGTTCACCATAATAGCCCCTCGGAGTACTAATGCCGCAAACATAAGCACATTCTTGCGCCAGCGATTTGCCATCAACGATCTCCTATGCCGTAAAACGAGAAACAGAGTTTTTAAATTGATTGTCCCAACCAAATACGCGTGGCTGTTCACCAACCCATCCAACCACACAGTTACAATTGGAAACCTGAGGATAACGAAGTGGACACCAAAAGCAACTCCTAACAATAGCAATAAGCCAACTTCTAACACCTTACCAAATATTAACCGCAACAAAATATCTCACTGACCTACACGCACTTCACCCACTCCCCCCTCACCGAGAACTGATCCCAACTGGAGTTTTAAAACAGGAATCTTTTCTAATTTTTCACCCTTATACATAAACTCATTCCCTCTCCCTCACAAACCTCAACCTTCTGCCCCAAGACTGCCTCCTCCCAAAACCCCCACATCTATAAACCTCCCCCTCAAACTGCAAAACCGGTACCTAGTAGCCAATACCCAAATTTTATTAGGTCCCATATTCTCAACCCTTCTTCTCCGATCAACACTCCCGAACCGTCATCACCTTCTTTCCTTGACCCGATGCTTCCTCCGCAGGCAAAAATAATAATAATATAATAAAAATAAATAATAAGCAAACGTACGACCAAAATGAAGATGGGCGATACATTCTATCACGCCTGCGTGACCGTCGTATCTACGATAACGTGCGCCTATACCTTGCTTATCTGCACGACCGACATGATTCTTGTATCGACGGCAAAACAAGAACAAACGTTATGGTCTCCATTCAAAAGGAAGGCCTGCCTATCGACCCCAAAGAATTAAGGCAAATTTTCATTAGATACCATGAAGATTTTAATATCTCGCCCACTGAGGTTGCAAATGATCTTTCAACATTTGCATCCCACTTAATGTCAAGACCTTACTCGCAGCTTCAAAGAACTCGAACTCAAGCCAAAGATTACTTTCGTCCCTAACTCACCCTCTCCCAAATCAATATCCCTAAACTCTAAGCCTGCTACCTCAACCTCTAACTCTCCCAAATTCTTATCGATCTATTATCAGAATGTTAGAGGATTTCGCACTAAAACCTCCTATGTCTTCCTTAACTCTCAAAGTCTCCCTTACGACATTTACGCGTTATCAGAAACAAATCTTACGCCCAGTTTCAGAAATAACGAGTTATTTACGTCTGACGGTCGTTTACGGTCGCGGTGTCCTCTTAGCAATTCACAATCGATTCAACTCAACTCTCTTCAAGTCCTCGCACACTGCAGATTTCGAATTCATATGTGTCAAAATAACAATTTCTAAACAGAACACATACATTATCTGCTGCTACATCCGACCTTCTCAACCAATCCATGGGTTTGCCGTTAATGCTATTGACTCCCTTTTCGATGCTACGGACCCTTGCGATGAAATCTTAATCATGGGCGACTTCAATCTCCCACATTTGCAATGGACTAAGTTAGATAACGAGTCTCACTTTATCGCAATTAATCCCACATCGGAGAATGAGATCCTCTTTACCGATTGTCTTACCAACTCTGGCCTTTTTCAGATCAGTGGTGTGACAAACAACTTAAATAGACAACTCGACCTTATTTTCTCAACTGATTGTTTCCGAAACTGTATTGTTTCCGAAAGCACTCACCTCTTGTCTACACTAGATCGTTTTCACCCTCCTCTCTCCCCCACTTTCTCATACGAGAATGCACTGAAACCTATACACTCCGAGCATATTCACAGCTTTTATTTTCGTAAGGCAGATTTCCGCAAATTAAACTGCCTCTTAAGAAACGTCAATTTTAGCATTCTTAATGCCGTAAATAGTCGCATCGTTATCGATGACGCACTCTCGACTTTCTACTACGAAGTTCTCGAATGCATCATCCAATCAGTCCCATGCTTGCCCCAGAAGATCGTCCCTCACCGCACCAACTACGCCATGAACGAACCGATGTCCAGAATGCTCCGAAAGGCCAATGCCGTGCAGAACATTTTTAATTTCCACTACAATAGATACAGCCTCAAAAATGCCCTCCATTTGTATCTAATCCAAAACCGTTCATTACCACCCTTTAGTTAAGCATAGCATTAAGTTTTAGTTCTTAAGCATTGCTACTCAGCAAACCCTCCCTTAAATTTGCCCTCTCCATTTATCTACCTTCACCCTACCAAGTCAATCACGTAGCTATAGTTCTAGTTTTTAAGTTCTAGATTTAAGTTATTGCTTGTATTAAGCGGAAATTAAAGAAGTCCGGGGTTGACCCCCGGGCGACAAAATCAAATTCTCCCCAGAGTGGGTGTCTGGCATTGAAGTCTCCTCCCATCAGCCCGTACGTGTGTTGCTGAAGCGCGCTGTTCAACTTGTTGAGGTCTGCTTTCATATCAGCGTGGCTGGCGTTGCACCTGTTCTAGGTGCTGATGACCATCAGTGATTCTCCTGGAGCGATCTTAATGATGATTGCTGTTGCTTCAAATGTCTTCAGATTGTTGATGGTGGTCTGCGAGGCTTCGATGTTTTCTCTAATAAATGCTGCTGTTTCTCTCTTTCCATCGGCCTTGTCAGTCCTGAATGTTTGGTAATTCCTGAAATAGACGGAATTGCGTTGTGTTAGTAAAGTCTCACTAACAAGAGCAATATCAGGTCTGTTTTTTTTAAGGAACAGATCAAATGCTGTCCTTTTGGCGATGCTGTACAACGAGTTGACGTTGTACGCTATTATGCGAAGTCTATTTAGACTAGGCATAGTTGAAAGATGAATGTGGCCAGAGCCACGGCTTTATTTTCCTCGCTAAGTTGCGAGTAGTTGGACGGGACTGCTTGCCGAGCTTTAGCCATCACCGACAGTACGTCGCTGTTTTTGTCGTCTTCTGGATCTTTTTTTGAGTTTTCTTGGCTCGCTTCCCACCTTGGGCTTGAGCCGAGCTGCTGCTGTCTTCAGATCCGGCGTTGTTGTCCTTCTCAGCCTTTTCCATGTCGCTGAGGAATTCCTCATCGCTGGAGAGACTTACGTTTTTTTGCTGTTGGTTGGTTTCGGTGGAGACATCCTTAGAACCTCTCCGACGATGGCTTGAAATGATGGACCCAGATTGGTTTTAATTTCCCGCAGCAGTTGGGCTAGTGCTTCAACAGCGGCGTGGGCATTAAAATTCTTGGCCATCTTTGCTTGAAACTGAAAAAAATATTCCACAAGTAATATTTTCAAAAAAACTTTACTTGCAGTGTTGTCTAGAAAATTATTATTATTTAAGTTAGATTATTTTTAAATTATTTTTTTTATGTTTTGAAAAAAAAAACAGAAAAAATTTAAAAAATAATCCGTATTTTGCCTTATTATGCCTTCACAGTCTGAATGTCTGTATGACTGACCACACTGACTGACGAACTGACCAAAAAAATGCTTTTAGTTGCAGTGGAAGAAAGATATATGGAAAGACTGAATAGTATGAAAAAAGCACACGAAATGCAGATAAATAAAATGAGTGTTCACATAGAGAATTTTAAAGTTGAGAGTGGTAAAATTATCAGTGAACTTAAAAAATCAAATATACAAGGCGACAAAATTAGTGGAGACTTGGGAAAAATTGAGCAGTTGTGCAAGAACATGAGCAAGAAGGAAGACCATGAGCGAGATCATATTTCGAATATGAATGCTAGTACAAAGCAAAAAGAAACATGCGAGAACGACTCGAAGAGGGAAAGCTGATAGAGAAAATTAAGAGACAAAATGAGGTTTTTAAAAATAGCCCCTTACGATTAGTAACATGGAGGGAAGTTAAAAAGCCAAATTATAAAGGCTTCAATGCAATTTTAGAATTAGATTTTAGCGGCTTCAAATCTATAATGGAGCTGGGTAAAATAAACAACGGGTGGAACCGGTATTTAGTCTTTGACGGTGCTGATGTCACTAGATGCTACAAATGCAAAGGTTTCAACCATAAAGCATCTGAATGCCGTAATAGAGAAGTTTGTGCGAGATGCGGCGAAGAACACAGTACAAAGGAATGTCAAAAAGAAGTTTGTAAAAAATGCGTGAATTGTTTGAATGCAAATGATAAACTTAACCTTGGATTAAATACCTTCCACAACATAATGAGTAGGGAGTGCCCAGTGGTTATTAGCAATCAAATGCTCTTAATGGATTTTACACAAACATTCAAGGATTGGAAAATAACTTCACAGAACTGGAAATTATGTTGCAAAAATCATCGTACGATTTTGTTATGCTCAGTGAAACACACGTAATAGAGGATCTTGATGATTGGGAAATAGAATTAAAAGGCTATGGCATGAAGAGATGAAACATAAGCTCTAAAAGAACGGGAGGGGTAATTATATACGTAAAAGAAGGTTGGGATATGACACTTCTTCGCAAGATTAATATCGAAAAAGACATATGGTGGTTGGTAGTACGCTGTACTCAGCAAAATTTAACTTTTATAATTGCACTTGTGTACAGATCCCCAAGTAGCAGGGAAAATATATTTTGCGACCACATAGCAGAATGGATAAAAGAGCTTGAAGATTTTGGAGCTAATAATTTAATAGTAGGCGATTTTAACATAGACTGGAAGAAAAATTCAACGCACAAACGAAGGTTAAGAAGCTTATTCGCGCAATATGGATATACGCAGAAAGTTAATGATTATACGAGGATAACAAAAGAAACTGCAACCACTATAGATTATATAGTATAGTACCGAATATGCAGGGAGTACATGTGCAAATAAATCATGGAAAAAAAATCGCAGATCATGCAACACTGGAGCTAACATTTAATTATAAGGGAGAGAAACATCAACCACGTAGAGAAATAATAGATTGCTTTGATTATAATAGGGAGAAATTTGAAAGCGAATTTTGAAACAAAGTGTGCAACGCATAATAGACACAGATGTAAATAATTTTACATCAAGATTTTGCAATAAGATCAATGACGTAGTAAGAAGCTTTATATCTCGAAAGCATAGCAGAGTTTACAAGAATAACTGGTATAACAGGACGCTACGAGAATTGCAAAAAATTAAGATAGAGTTATACCGGAAGGGCTGCGGGTCAGACGCCGATGAGGACTGGAACGCTTACAAGGTTATGCGGAACAAATATAAGACGGAAATTAATAAAGCAAAAAACAAGTCAATTGAGAACAGAATAAATAGATCACCATCACAAAAGCAAATGTGAAAAGAGATAAAAAGTCACGTACTCAAAACGGAAAGAAAAACGCCTAATTTAATAAGATTCGAAGGGAATGTTACAACTAATCAGCAAGATATAGCAAATGAATTTAATAATTTTTTTATAAAGAGCATTGAAGATATAAATCTATCAATTAAAAAAACTCAATACGTGAATACTATTCCCAATTTCAACTGCTCGTTTCGTTTCAAACAAACAGAGGCTGAGATAAAAAATTAATGTAAAAAAATGAATAAAAAGAGGGATCCGTTGTTCATGAATACAGATATTATATTAAATCACTGGCACATAATAGGGCAAGCGCTAGTGAACATTATTAATATGTCACTTACTCAAGGAGTATTCCTAGAGTGCTGGAAGGAGGCAACAGTGGTTCCAGTGCCTAAAATAGCTGGGACTGTTAAATGTGAAGAATATAGACCAGTAAATATGCTACCAGTATTCGAAAAAATATTGGAAAGGATAGTCAGCAAACAGCTTACAAATTATTTGGTATCCAATGGACTTTTATCGGATGAACAATCAGGTTTTAGAAGAGATCATTCATGCGAAACTGCTTTGAATTGGCTGATTATAAAATGGAAACAAGAAATCGAAAAAGGGAAAGGAATAATTTCTGTGTTTTTAGACTTTAAACGAGCATTCGAAACAGTAGACAGGAGTATATTCATCAAAAAGTTACAAAAATATGGGATACGTGACAACGAGCTTCTTTGGTTTAAAAGCTACTTTAAGGATAGAAAACAAAGAGTAAAGTTTGGTAGTAAATTCTCAGAAAATAGAGATGTTAACTTAGGAGTACCTCAGGGGTCAGTTCTTGGAACAATACTATTCCTGTTGTACATAAATGAAATAAAAAAATGTACTTAAACATAGCCGAGTGATGCTGTTTGCAGACGATACGTTGATTTATATTACGGGAAGAAACAGTGAGGAGTGTTACTTAAAATTACAAGAGGACTTAGGACGAATAGAAAATTGGCTGGCACAAAATAAATTAAAACTAAATATAAGCAAAACTACAGCCATGGTAATGAGATTTCCAAGCTTAGACATTCGGATCGAAGGCCGTAATATTGAAATAGTAGACCAAATAAAATACCTAGGAGTAATAATCGACAACAAATTGAGCTTTAAATACCACTGTGAATATGTGTGTAAAAAAGTGGGAAAAAAGATCGGATTTCTGAGACGAATACGGAATAAAGTCTCGATAATCACGTTGATAAATATCTATAATATAATAGTAAAGCCACATTTTGAATATTGCTCTACCATACTATTCATGTGTCGACAGAGTGAACTAGAAGATCTACAAAAATTGCAAAACAGAGCAATGCGTATTATCCGTCGCTGCAACCGGTTCGCGCCAATAGCCTTAATGCTCGGAACACTTAAATGGATGAATATAAAACAAAGAATAGCTAGGATGACGTTATCTCAGAGTCCGGCATCCTCGTGGACTACGTCACAAACACGTCTGTGGTAGCCGCTACTTCCGATACCCCTCCGACTTCCATAATTTCCGGAAAACTTACGACTTCAGCAAACGTAGTGAACCTCATCGCTTCTGTAACTTCTGGGACTCCAGCAAATGCATCTTCCGCTATCGAGCACACAAACGCCGCTACGACTTACGAAACCTCCGCTAACAGTGGCGTGCTTGGCACTGGCACGACGACCAACTCCGACATAGAAGAGGAACAAGAGCTGATCCGCCTAGAACGACGCAAGCGTATCGCTGACCTTCGGCGAGAACTTGCTGAATCCGAACCTGAAACGCGGCCGGAGAGAAGAGTCAACTTCACAGACATCGAAAACGTAGTTCAACCCTTTTCTGGCGATGACTCTTACGGGGTGCGCAAATGGATCGCAGACTACGAAGAGGTAACGCAGTCTCTGGGGTGTGATGACAAGTGCAAATGCATCTGTGCACGTCGGCTGCTTCAAGGAACGGCCAAGTTATTACTACGAACTGTCCGCGTAGACACGTGGAACGCATTAAAGTTTCTTCTGACACAGGAATTTGGTAAACAGCTGACCCGTCAGGAAATCTATCGGCAGTTGAGCCGTCGAACACGAAATCAAGATGAGACACTCTTGCATTATGTGTTATCTATGCAGGAAATCGCTGCACATGCTGATGTCGAAGAAGCCGATCCCCTGGAATACATCATCGATGGACTCTCAGATGTTTCAGCGAATGTGTCTATCCTATACTCAGCGAAGACCCTTTCGGAACTTAAAAGTTTACTACCACGTTATGAAAAAAGGTCGTCATCAGTACTTTCACGGCCCATACCTAAGATCAACGTTCCTCGGTCTTCGGCAGCCCAGACTTCGGGAAAAAATATATCAGGCACTGCTGGTACCGAGAACCAAATAAGGTGCTTTAATTGCTCGACTTCCGCTTCCAATTCTATTAGGCAGAGATACTTTACGTTTATTAAATGTCCGGTTATGTGTTAAGATAAATACAGTGACGTCACAGACCGATGTTTTTAAGAATATAAATAAACAAATGTTATTAAAAATGAATAAGATTTGCACTTTCGACACCGTTTCAGATATCTCACCTATTGTAAGCGACGATATTGTCTCCGACCATCAACTTAAAGAAGTTTGTTCAGCCGAAATGTGTCAGTTGCCTTTTATATTTGCTATTGAAACGATACATGCATCGGATGAAGTCGATTTTTGGGGTGGGTTGGATTTAAAAGACAGCGAAACGTTGGGTCGCATGATAAGAGACAATTATATTAATAACAAGCATACTACTGTGTCCAAAAAATAAGGTGACATATGAATTTAAACTGCGCGCGTCGAAGGATTTGGAAATTTTTCTTTCCTTTTAGGTTGGTAGTACTGTCAGTGACATCTATGAAATGAAATTTCATGTCAAAATATATTCATAGTGTTTGAGATACGCGTCGTTTTGTGAGCTGCTAAAAGTGAGTTTTTCGTTTTTTGGGATGTCGAAATTTATTGAGCAAAGAATTTGCATTAAATTTTGTTTGCGGAATCAATTTTCTGCTGCGGATACGTTGAGGATGGTGCAGATAGCCTTTGATGATGAGGCTATGTCTAAAAAAAATGTTTACAAGTGGTATAGTGATTTCCAAGCCGGCCGTGAACGTGTCGAAGACGAAGAGCGTTCTGGGCGACCATCAACCTCAACCGATGAAGCTCACGTCCAACAAATCAAAGATTTGGTGTTGAAAAACCATCGATTAACGATTAGAGACCTTGCTGATGAAGTTGGCTTATCGAAAGGCTCAGTCAATACCATTTTGAAGGATGCTTTGGGCCTCAAGCCTGTCAAATCTCGACTGGTACCGAAAACATTGAATTTTTTGGAAAAAAGGCGTCGCGTTGAAGTGTGTGAAATAATGCTTTCCGACTACCAGGATGTCATGAAACGCATTATAACTGGCGATGAGACTTGGATCTATGCTTACGACCCCGAAACAACTGATCAATCGAGCGAATATCGTGCCAAAGGAGAGCCGAGACCAAAAAAACCGCGCCAAAATCGCTCAAAAATCAAGGTCATGTTGACTGTTTTCTTCGATTATCGTGGTGTTGTGCTTTATGAATTCCTTCCAACCGGCCAAACAGTCAACAAGGAATATTATTTGGACGTTATGCGTCGTTTGCGTAACGCTATCCGCCTAAAAAGGCCGGAATTGTGGAAAGACAATTCTTGGTTTTTACACCACGATAATGCACCATCCCATACCGCACTCGTAATTCGTGATCATTTCGCCAAAAACTCAACCCATATCGTTCAGCAACCACCGTATTCACCTGATCTGGCGCCGTGCGACTTCTGGCTGTTCAACAAGCTCAAAAGACCGCTCCGGGGACACTGTTTTGATACGATAGAGGAGATTCAAGCCGCAGCGAAGACGAAACTGAAGGCCATCCCGGAAAGTGACTACAACCAGTGTTTCAAAGATTGGAAAATCCGTTGGCATAAGTGCATTGCATCGGGAGGGGATTACTTTGAAGGGGATGAAATTGATTTGGAAGAATAAATAAAGAATTTTCAAAATAAATACAATGTCACCTTATTTTTTGGACACAGTAGTATTCCGAGAGTTAGTCATAAGTATAAAATGATGATTAGACTTAGCTCTGATGTTCCATTCTTTTGTCCGCCGAGACGATTGTCCTATCATGATAAGGGTGAGGTAAACAAAATCATTTCCGATTTACTTGAGAAGAGGATCATTAGGCCCAGTAGTTCACCTTACGCATCGCCCATAGTGCTTGTGAAAAAAAGCGGAGAACTTCGGATGTGTGTTGATTATAGGCCCCTTAATAAGATAACCGTGCGCAATAATTTTCCATTGTCTAGAATATCTAGAGGGTAAACGAATTTTTAGTGTTCTCGATTTGAAGGACGGTTATTATCATGTGGAAATGGACGAGGAATCCATTAGCTAAATTTATTTGATTTATTTGATGCCCGGGGTATACCCCGGACTTTACTTAATACAAGCAATACTTAAAATCTAACTTATAACTAGGGATTTGGTGGATGAGAGAGGTGAGACGAGAGGATATTTTTAAGGGTGGATCTGTTTAGGTGGAAATTAAAGATATCCTGCGTGGCATTGGCCTTACGCAACATTCTGGACATAGGTTCATGAGAACCGTAATTGGTGCGGTGTGGGTCTAAGCGGAATAGATGAACTGATCTGAGGTTGCGGGGGTTTGTAAATAAAGAGATCGATTGAAGCAACGTTGGACAATCAATGATACCGAATAAGAGCTGGTGAATGAAAGGAATGTCGGCAATGTCACGGCGTTGCTCCAGGGACTGGAGATTGATGAGTTGCAAACGATGTGTATAAGGCGGAAGGTTAAAGCTGTCTGTCCAGTGGAGACCACGCAGTGCGAAGCGTAGAAAACGGCGCTGAACAGCCTCTATTCGCCGGATGTGGGTTTCATAGTAAGGGGACCAGACTTGGGAAGCATATTCTAGTAATGGTCTAACAAAAGTGATGTAAAGGGGTTTGGTGACATAGGGGTTTGAGATTTCTTTGGACCATCGCTTGACATAGCCAAGGGCGGAGTTAGCTCGACTAATGATTGAGTCCATGTATGTACGAAAATTGAGTTCTTTATCGCAGATAATACCCAAATCGCGGAGAGAAGAGACTAGCGGAACAGGCTGATTAAAGATGAAGTAGGTCCTGGAGGGCTGTGGAAGACGCTTACGTGTGTATGTTATGGCTTGGCATTTGCTGATGTTGAGATTTAGAAAGTTTTTTTGGCACCAAATGGAAAACTTGCTCAGATCATCTGGAAGAAGGAGGTGGTCGGCGGCAGACGAAATGGGCGGATATAATTTTATGTCGTCGGCATAAATAGATATGCACGAGTTGCGGATAATAAGGTCGACATCATTTATAGTTAGGATGAAAATAATAGGACCAACGTGGCTCCCTTGAGCTACACCTGAGTTGGCCATAAATGGATTAGATTTGGAGGATCTGAAAACAACAACGTATTGACGGCTTTCAAGGTAGGACTTAATCCATTCAATAAAAGTAACTGGGAAACCAAGAGCATTGAGCTTGAGCAGAATTATCCTGTGCGATATTTTGTCGAAGGCTTTACTGAAGTCGGTGGCGATAACATCAACTTCTTTGCCTTCCTCCAAGGCACATAGAGTTCGAGAGACAAATTCTACTAGGTTGGTGGTTGTCGATCTTCCTCTGAGAAATCCGTGTTGGTTAGGGGATATGATGGATTTGCAGTGGAAAAGCATAGCGTCGTAGATTATGCTCTCAAAAGGTTTAGGAATAGACGAAAGTTTCGCGATTGGTCTGTAGTTTGCAATATCATTTTTTGGACCTTTCTTGTGAATTGGGATTATGTAAGAGTTTTTCCAGATAATAGGGAAGGTGCCTTGTGAGATGGAGAGTTGGAACAGTGAAGTAAGGGGCTGAACGAGGAGATTGGTGCATTTTTTGAGCACTATAGCGGGCAAACCGTCAGGGCCCGGGGAAAAATCATCTTTAAGCTTTGAGATCTTCTCTGCTACCAGTTCCGGTGTAATTTCGACAGACACCATGGTTGTATGGGTACTATTTTTTAGGTATTGGAAATAATTCTGGTCGGGATCTTCTTCATGCACCGCGAATGATTGGCTGAAGAAATTACCAGAGAGATTAGCAATTGTATTAGGGTCTGATGAGGAAAAATCGAGATAATTGAGAGTTGAGGGATAGCCGTCTGATTTACTTTTTACTTTGATGAATTGGTAAAATCGCTTGGGGTCAGATATTAAGCTCGATTCCATATGGTGCACGTAGTCCAGGTAAAGAGAGTTGCAGAGGTAGGAGAATTCGGTGTATGCGTTTTGATAGAGCATATAGATGGAGTTAGATCGAGTTTTAATATAAGACCTCCGTTGTTTATTTCTTTTATTTCGAAGTGAACGAAGCTCTTTGGTGTACCAAGGAGGAGACGAGGTTGCGTTTTTTTGGGGCAAGTAGGGGACTGAGTGAATGAAGCATTCGATGATTTCGTTATAGAAAATAGTAAGAGCTTCGTCGATAGACATATGATGGTTGGGGTTGTTAAGAAAGCTGAAGTTGACGACTCTAAGAAGGCTGTTCAGTTTGTCGAAATCTGTCTTACGGAAGTCAAAATCGTACAGATATTCGTGATCGTTAGTATTAATTCTGTTCTCGTAAGAAAAAGTGAGTGAAAGAGGCGGATGAAAAGAATCGAGTGTGGACAAGAGATGAGTTGACTTAGATGTTGCGCAGTTGAAGGGATCAGAGGTGAAAATAAGGTCGAGTTGTCTATTTAGATTATTAGTTACACTACTGATTTGGAAAAGACCAGCGTTCGAGAGAGAATCAGTAATCAGGATCTCCTTCTCTGATGTTGCATTAGATGCGTTGAAGTGAGTGTCATCATCGGATTTGGTCCATTGAAGATGTGGTAGATTGAAGTCTCCCATTACTATTACTTTATCGCAGGGATCTGTGGTTGTCAAAGACAGAGTCGATTGCGTCTACCGCTAGTTGGTATCCCTCGATTGGTTGAGATGGGCGAATATAGCAGCAAAGAGAGTAGATATTGTGCTTAGGGGGTGTTATTTTGACACAAATATATTCAAAGTCGACGGTGTCTGAGGATTTGGAGAGACTCGAGTGTAAACGATTATGCATTGCCAAAAGGATGCCACGACCACGTAAGTTATCTTCTATGTTAACCCCGTCATTGCGAAAGACATTATAGTCCGACGTGAATAACTCGTTGTTCTTGTAGCTGGAGGTGAGATTGGTCTCGGATAATGCGAAAATATCATAGGGGAGAGTTTGAGAATTAAGGAAAACGTGGGAGGTTTTAGTACGCAGTCCTCTGACATTCTGATAATAAACGGAGATGAATTGGTGTGGGGTTGAAATCGAAGAAACAGATTGATTAGGGACGAAAGTAGTTTTTAATATGGGAACGCGTTCTTTGGAGGTGTGAAATGCGTTTAGAAGAGATATGGGATGCATATGTGGACAGATCTTTCTCGACGTCATTGGGTGAGATGTTGAAGTTCTCGTGGTAGCGCAAAAAAATTTTCCTTTGATCTATTGGGTCAGTAGGGAGGCCTTCTTGCTGAATGGAAACCATGACGTTAGTTCTGGTTTTACCATCAATGCAGGATTCAGACTGATTATGAAGATAGGCAAGGTAGAGACGCACATTTTCGTATATTCTGTGGTCCCGAAGGCGTGACAAAATGTAACGGCCATCATCGTTGAGAAGAGCAGATTGTTTAGTAAGTTTGGCCGTAGGGGGGAGTAGAGGATCTAAAAACGAGGGTGTATTAACATCAGAAACTTTGAGAGCATCAGGGTTGAGAGTGTGCGATTGAACAAAGTTTGGGTAGTCAATCGAAGGAGGGGTTTTAGGCGGAGTACAGCACACGTCGGGGGTTAGCTTCAATGATACTTGATTGTTTGGGGATTTCGAGGGACCATAAGTGGATTTAGGAGGATTGGAATGGGTATGTTGGTTGGGCAAGCTATGACTTGGGTTAGCACCGTGAGCAGGTGGTTTTGAAGGAATCGGTAGACGTTTGGTAGGATGGAGTACGTTTCGTAAAGTAGATGGAGTGAAATTCGGGAAAATACCTACTTTGAAACTCCAGTTCGGGTCAGAGTTGGGCTGGGCGGGGGAGGGCGTTTCATGTGAGGGTTGATTTAACTTGGGATTTAAAAGATGTCTCTGGTTAGTGGGAAGCTTAAGATTATTATTAGATTTTTTGGTGTTCGGTTTAGTGGCGGTTTTTTGTTTTTTATTCATCGATATGGCAATTGTTAAGTTGCCCACACGTAAGATGTCGTTATTGGCATTGGTGAACAGCCATCCATATCTCATATCTAGAAGGTATGTTAACGTTGAAGGAGATGGTGTCTTTAATTACGTTCCGCGAAATCTTCTGGCAATGGATAGCGTAGCTACGGCGAAAGAAATTCCTGATCCAAGAGGCATCTGCATGATGAGGGGTGCCTTTGATAATCAGCGTTATTTCCTTTTCATCATTGGCACGCTTGTTGACGGACTCTAATTTGGCGAGACGCTCATTCCATTCGGAGACTGTCCAGTGGGTGTTGAAGCGCTCGATGAGGTTCGGGGGATGATAACCAGACGCAGTTGAGGTGTTAGCTGTCGACGAGGAAGTCGCCAGGATAGTAGGTGAATCGGCACATGGAGGAGAATTGGCTGCGGTTAATTCGGCGAGGATTGATGTGTTGTAGGAGTTATGTGTTGAGTGCGATTGAAGATTTATACACTCCAATTTCTGTGTAATGTTTTTTAATTCATGGAAAACTTCGGCGGTATCTATGTGGGACGTGATAAGTTCTTCACTAATCACCCCGACTTTGTGTGAGAGTTCTATTAACAGTCGGTCAGATTCAGGCCGGTGGGGGAGGTGCACTTGTTTGGAGGAGGTTTGAAAGTAAATATCGAGGTCGGACCGCAAGGAATCCAGAGATTGTTGAATTAAATGTGGACTGTGTGATTTAAAGGAATGTTCGATGTTCGATTTAATGGTCGGTTTAATGTCGCGTTTAAGTTCTTCGCAGTCATTTCTTATCAAATTTACGGGAGTGCTTAGTGGTTGGGTGAGAGTAAGGAGGTATTTTTCGATATTCCGGAATCTAGAGTTGTTGAAGTTATTGCTCGATTCGATAAAGGTGCTAAGATCGTCGACAGCCTTTATTAAGTCTTCGAACTTAGAAGTTTTGTCACCAAATTTTTTTAAGAGGAGTTTATTTTCAGCTAGTGCGTGATTGGTTGCTTCGCCTAGTAACTTAATCGCTTTCAGCACATCTGAGAGCGAGAGTACTTTACAGGCATCACAAAAGAAAAGATAGTTGGCTGCGAATTCCCTTAGACAAGTCACGGCTCTCCTGCCTAATCCAGTGCAGGGGGCGTGATAAGATTTGCCACAAAGACCGTTGCAGAGAATCCAGTCAGCGTTGGAGTTTTCGGTACAATTTGGGTTACCGCACATTTCCATGTTTTATGTTTACGTTTACGCAGAGGGAGATTTGAGAATCAGCTAATTTGCGATTTTTTTTTTTTTTTTTTTTATTGTATTCACAGAGGCTATTGCACGGAAAGAGATATAAATGTAGAACACCGAAACTGGGTCACTAAGGGCGTTGGTCGTTGATGAGTCAGCGGGAAATTGTAATATAGATTGGGGGAACGGGCGTTTTTTTTAACTATGACTGAACGATTCGCGAAATTGGCAGAAATTGGGTAAAGAAAAATTCGGGGAGTGAAAAAAACACACGTCCGAACTGTTTGGAAGCTATGCGATACTTAACGTCATTTGTTACACCCCAAGGACAGTAATACAGTGAATACTTGTGTCTCCCGTTTGGGTAAAAAAATGCACCGAGTGTTTTTATGCGGTTTATTTTGAATGTTCTAAGGGATTTTGTGGAAGCCAGGGAAATTATTGTTTATATGGATGATATTTGTTGGCAACCAAAACCCTTGAAGAGCACTTCGGACTTCTTAAGCGGGTGTTAGAGAGATTAAGCGAATATCGACTAAAACTGAAGTTATCGAAATGCAGGTTCTGTTATCCGGAGATTGATTATTTGGGATATTTAATCGACAAAAGGGGTGTACGGCCAAGCACTAGTCATTTGGAGGCGATTCAGCATTATCCTGTGCCAATGAATGCTAAGCAGCTCCATTCGTGTCTCGGATTATTCTCCTATTTCCGTCGATTCATTCCATCTTTCTCACGCATTGCCCAACCGTTGCTTAAGTTATTGAAGAAGGATGCTCCTTTTAATTTTAATGATGGATGTATGAATGCCTTCACGGTACTGCGGGACCAATTAGGACAAGCTCCTGTCTTGGCAATTTATAGTCCTAAGAGGGAAACCGAGCTTCATTGTGATGCTAGTTCCCATGGTTTTGGGAGTGTCCTGCTACAACGACAAAACGATGGCAAATTGCATCCGGTGGCTTATTTTTCAAAGAGCAGTGCAGCTCTGGATTCAAAATATCATAGCTATGAGCTTGAGACTCTAGCAATAATTTATTCATTGCGGCGGTTCCGTGTCTACTTGGAGGGTATTCCATTCTGTATTGTGATGGATTGTAACTCCTTAACTATGACGCTCAATCGAAAGAGTGTCAGTCCGCGTATATCGCGTTGGGCTCTGGAACTAGAAAACTACGACTATTCAATCGAACATAGAAGCGGTTTAAGGATGGGGCATGCGGACGCTCTCAGCCGGTGTCACCTTATTGCGGCGGTCAGTGCGGATGATATCGATTTGCGGCTACAGGCCATACAAAGCCGGGAAGTAGAAATAGTAGAGATTAGGAAAAAGTTAGAGAGGGGTTCGAGCTAAGTGATGGGTTAGTGTATAGGGTGCATTCAAGTGCTAGGTTGATGTTGTATAGTACTATATGTGCCAGATGAAATGGTAAATAACAGAATTCGGATAGTACATGAGAAAATTGGGCATCTCGGCATAAGCAAATGTATGGACCAGCTACAGTGCCAATATTGGTTTCCTCGTATGCGCGAGCGTAAGGAAAGATTCATTCAGAATTGCCTTAGGTGTCTTGTGTAGTCAGCGCCGGCGCAGGTCAGCGCACGTAATCTGCATATGATTCCGAAGAAACCCGTGCCCTTTGATACAATCCACCTTGACCACTTGGGACCATTGCCGTCACTTGCTTCGAAACGGAAACATTTATTGGTCGTGGTGGACGCATTCACCAAATTTGTAAAACTATATCCTGTTAATTCGACGAGCACGATAGAGGTGTGTGCTTCGCTCAATCGGTATTTTGAATATTATAGTCGGCCGCGGCGAATTATCAGCGATCGTGGATCTTGCTTTACGTCTTCCGAATTTGCATCTCTTCTACAAGATCGTAACGTTGACCACGTTAAGGTAGCCGTAGCTTCACCGCAAGCAAACGGTCAAGTTGAACGGGTAAATCAGGTGGTCATTGAGGTGACATCAAATTGAGGTTAGGCAAATTGAGTGAATCTATTCAGCATTCAGATTGGACTAAGGTGTTGTCGCGGGTTGAGTATGGGTTGAATAATTCGGTACATCGTACCACAAAGCAAACACCCAGTATGCTGCTGTTTGGGGTGAACCAAAGCGGTAAGGAAGTAGATTGGATATCAGAGTACTTGGATGAAAAATTGGGCTCTTGTGAATGCACTGACTTAGAAATGTTGCGCCAAGAGGCTGTATCGGCCATCGAGAAGTCGCAGCGATATAACGAGCAGTACGATGCGCTTAAGCACAAGCCCGCGAGACAGTTTAAGGTCGGTGATTTTGTTATGCTACCCAACGTGTATACTACGGTTGGAACGAATAAAAAACTCATCCCTAAATATCGAGGGCCTTACCAGGTATGGAAGGTTTTGCCAAATGATAGATATGTTATACGAGATATCGAAAATTGTCAAATAACGCGGACACCCTATGAAGGCATAATAGAGGCGTCTAGGTTGAAACTTTGGGTTGATGAAAGAGATGGAGACAAAGGCTGTCGCAAGGGGCGATCGAAGAGCAACACTTTTAGGTAGTTAAGCAATATACATACTATCAGTTATAATTTTCTATTTATAAATTTGTTAATGTTTTCTAAGTTGTCGAGGCCGACAATTGTTGTTGGCCGAGCTGTAATAAGTTACGAATCTGGCAATGCTGTTGCCCTGGCAATGCCATTTTTGTCATAGAGAGCTCTCAGATGGCGCACGAGTCGTCTTGAGGCAATTTTTGACAGTTGACATTGTGATTTTGGCGGCGAAAGGAGCAGAGCAAAAAAAAATAAAATAAGTTAAGTCTATAATAAATGTTCAAAGAAAAAAAGAATAAAAAATAAATATTTTTATTTAAACATACAACAAATTGAAGAAGTGAAAATGTCCCTTTTTTTGAAAGTTTTTTCGTCATAAAATTCAAGCCACCCTGTGAATTTAACCAAAAGCTTTTCAGGTGACCTTTATGCACACACGCTTCGAATGAAACCAATTTGGCTTCGATTGCTTTATTCTTTATCTTTCTAAAAACAATGGAATCCGACTACTGCGACCGCCAAACGTGGAGAAATGTAAAAATTTTGAATTTCGAAAGTCGGACCGATTACAAGAACTTCCTGATGGGAAGTTAATAATATTTAATATATTTAGATTTATTGTACATAAGAACCGTAGAGGAAGAAATTGCGGATATATAATTCTCTGTCT
Organism: Orthonevra nobilis; assembly: GCA_963555765.1. Lineage (NCBI taxonomy): Eukaryota > Metazoa > Arthropoda > Insecta > Diptera > Syrphidae > Orthonevra > Orthonevra nobilis. The sequence continues at coordinate 66,573,021 of OY743226.1, read as the reverse complement.
ATGACATCATTTAATATGAGGGTGGTCGGAAAAGTTTCCGACCTAACAATGATTTAAGACATTTTTTCTTAATTTTGTTTATTTTTTCTACATAGTCTCCTTGTAACTTTACAGATTTCTTCTAGCTATGCTCCAATCCCTGCGTTTTTCTCTGCAAAATGACTGTTCACGAAGGTAATTGCCTCCATTTTTTCCTATTTTTTTTCTACACAGTCCCCTTGTTACTATACTATATATTTCTTCCAGCGATGCTGCCATTTATGTATGCCGCCCATATAGTACTCGGCGTTTTTCTTCTCGTTTGACGAACATTTCTGCGCTCCGAGCGTTATCTTGTTGAGACAGGACTTTCTTTTTCTGCAAATGTGGCGATGTTATTTTCAGTAGTTGCAGTTTTTGGACGTCTCGAACGTTCATCGTCTCCCAAGCTTATAGGGCCAAGTTTAATACCAGATGCCCAAAATTTCACTGTGGTAAATAATGGTGCAGAGTTCCCATATGTAAAGTCTATCTCATCTTTGATTTGCGTGCGTGTGTTGCCTTTCAAGAACAAAAATATAATGACACCTTGATACTCAATTTTTTAGGATACAAACTGCTGGGGTAACGATGAAAGATACTACAAACAGATAAGTTAAATGATTGAGTTTGCATACAAATCCAGAATATTTCGCAACAGCATTGTCGTCGCTCTGTTATTATAACTAAATAATAAGTTCTGCTTTTGACAATATTCGAATACTTACTTATTGGTGAATCTTGGCAGGCGGCGAAACAAAATTCGAAGGCAAGTAAGTTCATAGGCGCACGCTGTCATTTTGACAAGTCGTGTTTAATGTCAATGAATCTCGTTCTGTTCTCTTTCGTCTTCTAAGAGTCATCAATATTACATACACACTTTTCATTTCCCGTCATCCTCCACCCCGTGAGAACCCCGTGAGAAGCACGAGTCGAGACTCCAGTCTCACTTACATCTAAGACGGCGAACTTCACCACCGCTGTCCTTCCCTTCTGAGGCAGCCTTCACGTCGGCGGAACGGATCTGCCCGTCTGGTCCTGGGAACACATGATGAAACTTCTACTTCTCTTTTTGGTGACGTCTCAATCAGGCACTACGTAGGTGTGTATCGGCGTCCCTTCTTCCTCTCGCCAGAGGAAACGCTGCGAGTGTTCGTCTTCTGGGCGTATCAGTACTTGGTGGAACATTTCTCTAATGTCTCCCGTAACGGCGAAGGGTTCGAATCCGGAAATTGAAAAGCACCTTTACTAATTGTTACGTAATTGGCACGTAATTGTCCGGTCCCTTCAGCAAAGCGAAGTTTAGAGATACTCCTAAAACCTCAGCAGCTGCGTCGAAAACCAACCGCACCTTACCCGGCTTGTTGGGGTTTTTAACTCTAAAATGTGGAAGATACCAAGTTCTGAGACTAAATGTACCTGATTCAGACGACGTCAACTTCACTGAGTATCTTTTTTTCACATAACTGGCGATATTTTTTTGTACTTTGGCACTGAAATCGGGATCCCTTCGCATTCTTGCTTCTAGGTTGAAAAGTCTTTTCTTTGGGCAGTTTATAGCTGTTTTTAACTGGACTCCATTTTGTCTCCACATCAGGCTGTTTCATGGTGTTGCTTAAGAAATGCGAAGCACTTTTGTCACTCTCTGATGCTAGTTTCTCCGTTGATTTTCTTACACCGAAGCTTTCGGTGCAAAAGTATTTTCAGACTTCACAATTTGTGGAATCACGAGTAAAAATCCTTGGATTAGTTACTAAAATTAAAGTTGTTGAATTGCAGAAAAATCATTGGGATAGTTCTGCGCTGTGGAAAAAGAAAGATTTACTCCGTCTGGGTTTCGGTTTCAATTCCTTTATTCGTATTCATCATACCTTATTTATACAAAAACTTAACTCTGTTAATTGCCTACGTTAACATTACTTTATGATAATAATTGTATGTCAATCGCTCAATTCGATGTTGACGACTGGCGGTTATTGCTCTTCGCGCTGCGTCAGCACCTTTACCTTTCGTTGCATCTAGGTCATTTATTCGTTGGCTAGGTCATGCGTTTGCTTATTTTTATATTTATTCGATTTCGATGCTATTGGCCTCTGGGTGTGTCATAATTTATGTTATGTATTTATACATTCCGCCCACCAAGAACTTACTGGTTCTTCACGGAGTTGACTTGTCGCTTGTGACGTTCTTAGGGGTGGTATTTTGGCTCGATCTTAGGTAGTGTTCTTTCAAGTTTGATGGTAAATGTCTCTCTGTTTTGTTAAGCACCCCGCTTAAGTCGATTAGGTGCGGACAGTTCCAGCTTCTCATTCGGATACGATTTGCCACAAACAATCATATTTTTCAGCAACTTCTTCCAAATAATTTTTTGCTTGTTGAAAAGTGCTGAGATAACGAATCTGTATGCCGTGGTGATCAGCCGCTAAAATCCATCTTGCTGCGAATTGGTTCATTTTCTCGATTGATTCGTTTAGTTGGAGGTTGAAATTTCTTAGCTGGGTTTGAATTCTAGTGTTTGTGTCGCTGAGTGTCTTGGTTGCCTTGAGCATAAGTTGTCCCTGATGTGGCACCGTCTTTATCACTATTTGCTGGTTTTTTGATAAGTTCTCTATGTCCTGATATACTTCGTCGTTGACTCCGAATATTGATGTGAGAAATGCTCCTAGTATACCTCTTCGTGCTCGTGTTCTCAAGAATTGTATTGAGTCGAGGCGATGCGTAATGGCTGCGCTTATTGTTTGAAGGTGGTGGTTCAGTACATCGCATCTAATTTCTTCACTTACTCCTTTCTCTTTGTTGCAGGGACTCGTCATACTATCGATTGTGGCCTTTACTTGCTCTTGGTCTCGTGAGAAGTCGGTGGCTGGGATGCTTATACCGATCCTTAATGTTCCTTTGCTCAAGAGGCCATGTCCCAATTCCTCCATATAAAGTCCCCCGTCGACCTTTGTACATTTGGAATGATGGCCAAACAAGTGATCATAACACTCAGTACTGTTGCAAGGCCGGTCTTATTTGTGATCATTTTACGAGATTTTGGTCGCGCTTGACTCTCACTTTCACCGTCTGTTGGTTGATCCTTTCGTTTTTGCGCTACCTTCGTCAATGCTGCGTCCGCTTCTTCAATTGGCAGCAGTCATAGTTTAACTATAGGCCGTTAAGTGATATTTCCGTTCAGCTTAATGGTTGCCACTCGCACAAGTCCATCTTCTCCAGGGTGTACGTCTACAATACGCGCCAATGGCCATTTGGTTTGTGGTGTGGTTTTTTGCTTGACGAGAACAAGTTGCCGAGATTGTAGGTTTCTCTTTATTCCTAACCTTCTTGAAGCCTCGTCAAATATTCTTCCTTCCATCTATTCCAGAATTCGTTCGCAAGTTTCTGTACCAATTGCCATCTTTTGACAATTGTTAAGTTGTCTGGAACTGCATCTGGGACTGCAAACATGGAATTTCCAATAAGAAAGTGTCCTGGTGTTAGTGGTTGAACGTCATTTATGCCATTGCTGATCGGGGCCAAAGGTCGACTGTTCAGACAAGCTTCAATCTGCGCTAGCACAGTGTACGTCTCTTCAATATTTAAGAGACTTTCTCCGAGAATCTTTATCAAATGCCTTTTCGTTGATTTTACTCCTGCCTCCCAAAGACCTCCAAAATGCGGGCTACTGGGAGGTATGTGGTGCCAAGTAATGTCGTCATTTGCTATCCAGGCTTGCGTTTCGTATGTCATCCTTTCCAATGTTTGCTGGAGTTCCTTGCTTGCTCCAACGAAATTCGCCCCACAATCGCTGTAGATCGCCTTGCATTTGCCTCTCCGAGATACAAAGCATATGAAGACGGCTATATACGATATCGCAGTTTTTGCTCCTCGTCCGTTGGACCATTTGATCCGGTAGACCAAAACACGCTGAACTGGAAGACTTCCCATCAGCTGCTGACTTGTCTTGGCATTCAGCTTAAAGCACGTGGTGTATTTATGAATGCAGGTTGACGTCATTCTTTGTGCATTTAATATCCAAAATTTCTTCCTTAGCGTGCTGAGTGTTAGCTGTTGCGACCCGTGGGGGGTTCTTAAGTGAGCATGACGCACTATTAGTTTCGTTAATGAGCATTTATTGCCTAGTATCACAGGATGTTTTTCTGCATAAGTTAACTCTGCCTTTTGAAACCTTCCGCCCACCCTCAGGACCCCATCAGCATCCAAATACGGGCATAATTGCGCCACCCTTGATTTACTGTCGACTGGTTTTCCCGCTGAGAGTGATCGAATTTCTAATGGAAAAGTCCTTTTCTGCGACATCTTGATGCAGACGACCCTTGCACGTTGTACTTCCTCCGTCGTTAGAAATTGTTGGTTGTTTCTTTTGTGGCGTATTTGGTTTGGCCGCATTCTCAAACAATAAGCAACCACTCGCACTAGTTTTGAGTAATTTGAGAATCGGTCGAGGATTGACTCGTCGGTTCTTATTGTGAGATGAGTCGTGGTTTTTCTTTCTACGTCTGTACCCATGGTGCGTGATTGTCTTGGGTACTCATGGGATTGACGCAAAATGATGTTGGGCCCGTTCCACAATAAGCTATGATCGTTGAGAGCCTGTGGGGGAAGACCTCGGGTCGCACAATCCGCAGGATTATCATGAGTTGATATATAGTGCCACTGAGTGGTGTTGCTCCTTTCGTGAATTTGGCTTACTCTGTTGGCTACATACGTGTTCCATCGTGCTGGATGGTCATTCAGCCAAGCAAGCACAATTGTTGCGTCGGTCCAATAGAAGCTTTGATTTTCGGCTGGGGTTTTGAGGGCTGTTTTTATCTGATCCATTAGCTTGACTAGTAGAACAGCGCTTGTCAGTTCCAATCGCGGGATGGTTTGAACGGCCACGGGCGCTACCCTTGTTTTCGAGCTTAGTAGTTTTGCGGTTGGTGGTTGTATACAACCGCTGCCATGGCGAGCTGGGGTGCATCACAAAATCCATGCAGCTCATAAATAGTCCCTTGGGTTGTCCTTAATCATCATGGTAATTTGATTTGTTTGACATCTTTGATTTCCGTTGCATAGTTCATTTATTCGCGTTTTAATTCCGTGGAAAGTTCCTCATCCCAAGCGAGTTTTTTTCGCCACAACTTCTGCAAAAATATTTTGTTGCGAATAACAATAGGTTGTAGCCACCCCAGTGGATCGAAGAGTTTTGCCACGAACGAAGCGATACTGCGTTTTGTTATTTTTTTCTCCTCGACTCCAAATTTGGTTGAGTTAAAAAAGAACTGATCCTCTTGAGGGAGCCACTGAAGTCCCAATGTTTTCATCGAGTCTTCTTCTTCTTGTTCGAAGGTGTGAATTACTCCTCTATGGCTCTCTTGGATGCCTTCTAGCACTTCTCTGTGGTTGCTATTCCACTTGCGAAGATTAAAGCCTCCCTTGTCTAACAGTTGTGAGAGTTCGAAGTACAATTTTTTAGCGTCTTCTACCGTATCTACTCCAGTCAGCAGATCATCTACATAGAAATTGTTTATGAGATGGTTTGCCGCGGAAGGAAATACCTTGCCCTCCTCCATCGCAAGTGCTATCCAAGGGTCTTCCTTCCAAGGCAACCTGACTTGATACTTTCCATCCTTAAGTATTTTGGCATTCCCAACTTACTGGCTTTCGGCCATCTCTTGTTCTTTGGACAGGAATTTCTTTATTTCCACCTCTTCTTGTTCCCAGAATCTGTTAAGATGATGATCCAGTTCAGTTGTGGTGATCATGCTGGTTGATGTTGTCGTTGATCTTCCTACTATAGGACCTGATAAAATCCAGCCAAGTTTAGTTTTCTGTGCGGTTGGAGTCCCTTGTTTTATTCCGTCCATTAAGATCTCGCCATAGACGTCCGCACCTAGTAAAACGTCGATTTTTGCTCGGGTGCGAAACTCCGGATCAGCCAGTTCAGATGTTTTGACTGTTACTTTAACTACAGAGTTAATGTTAGTTGATGGTAGACAGTGCGTAATTCGACCGAGAATAAGAGCGGTGGTTTGTATTTCTCTGTTAGCCCATTTCTCCTTGATGACCAGCTGGATTTGTCCTCCACTTCGTTTGGTGGAATTTCCTATGCCGTTTATTGTAACGTTTGTTGATTCACGTTTAAGCCCTAACAACTGAGCACACCTTTTTGTAATGAATGAATTTTGTGATCCTTGGTCTATCAATGCTCGCAACTGGATTTATTGACCAGAGACATTTTTAACATTTATGTTGGCCGTTGCTAATAGTATTTCCTCCTTTACGTTGGAGACTTCGGTGTTGAGGCTCTTCGTATTGTCATGTGCTTCTCTCATCTCCGGTTGGCTTCCGTTCATGGGTTCATGCAGCAGAGTGTTGTGCTTCTTGGAACATATTCTACCCGTTGCTTTGCTTTTGCACTCATAAACTCTATGATCGCCTAGACATTTGAAACATAAGTGGTTGGTTTTTACTAGTTCACATCTAGTTTGTATAGTGGCTCGTTGGAATTGCGCACATTTCATAGATCTATGGTTGCCCTTGCATAGCGTACATTTTATCTCTGGTTGAGTGACCAAGCTAGTTTTATGAAGCTTCCTTGGAGCTTCGTTGGATATGGCTTCTAACGACCTTAATCTCTTCGATAGAAACTCGGAGAAATCCTTCCAGGACGGCAATTCTTGTTTTGTTCCTAAAGAAAGCTCCCATTCCTTTCTTGCCTCCAGGTCTAGTTTTTGTGAGGCCATATACACAAACAACGGGTCCCAAGACCTTGTATCCACATCGAGTGCTGAGATTCCGATTAGTGTCTCGTTTGTTACATCTAACAGTTTTTTGTAGTTACTGGCAGATTCCTGTTTTGATACAGTTATGTTGAGAAATGTTTGCAGGTGTGTTGAAAGCAGTATTCTCTTGTTGTTATATCGGTCGAATAACAATTCCGTTGCCTTCTGGTAGTTGCTGCCGGTCACTCCAAGATACTCGATTACGCATCTAGCTTCTCCTCCGGTCGACGTTATTATATATTGAATTTTTTGAATATCCTGTATCTGGGTGTTTTCATGCACCAACGTCTTGAACATCTCATAGAACGTGGTCCATTTCAAGTCCGTTCGAGACGCAGGAATTCTTCCTTTGTTGGTGCTTGGGATTTCTGGGTAGTTTGTTCCTGCTTCGGCAGCGGCTGCTGGGGTTGGTATTCATCGATGGCTCGCTTAAACTGCTATACGTTAGCATTACTTTGTGATAATAATTGTGTGTCAATCGTTCATTTCGATGTTGACGACTGGCGGTTATTGCTCTTCGCGCTGCGTCAGCACCTTTACCTTTCGTTGCATCTAGGTCATTTATTCGTTGGCTAGGTCATGCGTTTGCTTATTTTTATATTTATTCGATTTCGATGCTATTGGCCTCTGGGTGTGTCATAATTTATGTAATGTATTTGTACAAGTATTCTTCTACGAGTTTATCTTATCGTTCATCACGTTCACGAGCCGTCCCGGCGGCAGTGCACCTTACGCGACCCATCCGAACTGAGTACGCACAGTTATCGATCCCCTCTTCAGAAGAGACTACTTCAACTGCCGCTCCGAGATGGCTTCTGTCTTGTCCTAGGGGTTATTGAAGATGGGTAGAGAGATATCTGGATGGCTATGCAGAACAATGCTAAGGCGGCGAACGTTTTAGTGCGTAAGCAAAGTTCCTAGACAGTCTGAACTTCGCTCAATTTGAACCTTTTGGCATCTTCCAGGTTCGCACTTACCTCCAGAGCAAAGGAATCTCTTTTTTTCTGTCTTCATGATTGTGACGGATGACCCCTCATCGAGTTGGGCAAATTTTCGAGTTTTTTACTTCTTTATTATAGATCCTGAAAGGCAAATAGATGTGTGGGGGTTACGATGCATACCAGTCTAGATGCACCTTTCTAGCAAATGGCACTATCAAGTCTAATTTGTTATCCTTTTAAACTTTCGCCTCCCGCGAAACTCCGGGATATCGTCCAGCTTTCGTTGTGGTACATATGAGGCCGACGACAAAGATGAGACTCGAGGGCGATGTGGCTGCTCGGCTGCTGACGAAGGAATTTGGTTTTGGTGTTGTATTGTCTGGAGACCATTCAGAGATGGTAAGAAAGTCAGCGTAGTGCTTTGTTGACGATGAGCTGAACTTGCTGATAAGATCTGCGGAGACGGCGGCGAACTCACTGATAGCCGCGAATATGTACCGTGACAAGTATATGGCAAGTGCCCCTTCGTGGCGGTTTGTTGAAGATTGAATTTGTCTCGACTAGCGGTTGTTGCAGTCGAAATAGACAATACACGCGTGAAAGCAGCAAACGTAACTGCGGTGAATTCAGGAGCACCAGGCATAACTAACCTATTTGGGATTGAAGCGCTTGATATTGTTATATAATAGAATGTGCCTATGTTTTCACTAATTGTTATTTCGCAAACCCACCAAGCTAGTTCTTTAAATAACGTCACCACACTTATCGTTTGCAGAGCAAAGTGTGAGTTATACTTTGTTTAGGAGACATAACTCTCTCTACAACTTTATCTCTTCTAGAAGATAAAGGTGGAGAGATCGTCAGTATCAGGTCTCGTAAGCTAGTTTATACGTATTGCTTGCAAGAAAGTCATTCGGACAACTCGTGTTATGTTTGTTCTTTCTTTGAAGAAAATAAAGTAAATTCAATAAACATAAATGTGACGTGTTTTCAATCCCATAAATATATCATCTTCTGCTGTAGTAGTTGTTCATACCGCAAGCGTTCCTGATTTTCCTCGCTTGCGGCGGCTGTAGCTGCTTCTAGCGTTTTTCGAAGCTGCAGCAATTCTTCCTCCATTGTGGGATCCTGGGCTTCGCTTTCCCGTAATGTTCTGTTATCTTCTCCTCATGACTCCTGCCTCTTCTTAGACGCTTGTCTCGTTGTTCTCTTTTCCGTTGGCATTGGCTTATACAGATAGTTCCGCTCTTTGTCCGTTCAAAAAAAAAAACCCGCTTTTTTTTCAAGTCCACGGTTTATTTCAAGTGGGAGTGTATTTTCTAAAGGGAACTTAATAATGTAGTATTTAAAGAGAAATTTAAAATTCATTATTCATAGTGTACCATCTCCTTGAACGCACCCCAAAAATGACAAGTGTCAGAAGTCAAAGTGACATTTTTAGGCTCTTGTTCTAGCTCTCTTGAATTCTGACTTTGGACCCATCCGGTCGAAAATAAAACTGCAACAAAAAGTGTATAAAAGTAACTAAATTATTAAATAAATACAAAAATACAGTAAAAAATATAATAAATTCTGTTTTTGACAATATTCAAATACTTAATTCTTGGTGACTCTTGGCAGGCGGCGGCGGCTGACGATGATAAAGGCAAAATGGCGAAACTAAATTCGACGACAAGGTAATTCATTTTGACAAGCCGTGATAAATGTCAATGAAATTTGTTCTGTTCGCTTTCGTCTTCCAAAAGCCACCAATATAACATGTTCTCCCTATTCATTTTTCGACAATCATAATAACAAACACTCCATAATATACCAAATGCAGATATTTGGTTAAAATAGGTTTGCAAATGTAACAAACCTCAATTGTGCTTGAGAAACTGTAGTCGAAGACTTCAAAAGAAACAATGCTAAGGATTTGACATATCAATACGTAATGTTACGTTTTCCTGGACATTTGGCGACTGAGTGACAGCAAATTTATCCGCGGCATAGTTTAATAATTTCTTTCGAAGGAGTTGCAGATTTTTACGGAGTTAATTATGAAGGTGACGTTGTTGATATTTTCAGATAAATTAAATGAAAGAGTTAAAAATACTGAATAGTTTCAATTAAAAACAATTTTGACGTGTCATGTAATACAGTGCTTATTTTTACGTTTTGAAATGTCTTTTGTTAAATTTCAGTGTGTGTTGCTTATATCCACATTGTTTTTAAAATGTATACAAGCCTTTTATGTCCCCGGAGTTGCACCAGTGGAATTCGTCAAGGGACAAAAAATCGATGTGAAAGCAGTCAAAATGACTAGCAGTAGAACTCAACTGCCTTATCAATATTATTCGCTTCAGTTCTGTCTTCCGAAGAATGGAACTCTGATTTATAAATCTGAAAATCTCGGAGAAGTCCTTCGTGGTGACAGAATAGTCAATACCCCGTACGATGTTCGGATGGCAGAAAATGTCAATTGTAAATTACTTTGTAATAAAAAGGATCAGCCTATGAACTGGGATAAGTATCAATCCGCAAAAGTCGCAGAAAGAATTGAACACGAATATTTTGTACATCTGTGCGAATTTTCAAATCCTATGTTTTAAATATATTATCAACAAAACATTTTCAGGTTAGTTGACAACTTGCCGGTGGCAACAAGGATTGTAAACCCTTCAACTGGAGAGGTAACCTTTGAACATGGCTATCGACTTGGTCAGGTCGAAAGCAATAACATGTACATTAACAATCATTTGAAGTTCATATTATCGTATCACATGCATACTAAGTATTAATACTACAAACTATTCCTTTTTTTCAAATTTAATAATTGTCATATTTTTTGATTGCAGAAATAAATACCGAGTGGTGGGCTTTGAGGTGCAGACGGCTTCCATAAGTTACAAAGATGTCAAATTTGAAGGCGACACCTGTAATTTTCCTGATAACCTCCGCCCTCAACAGGTAGTTATAAGATCTTTGTCTTTTAAAATATCTGAACTCAGCACGGTACAGACATATCTGAATTTGACACTGTTAAAAACTGGTATTCTCTAGTAAAACATCGGAGCAACCTGCACGGTACGAACCACTCGCTCAAGTTTGAACCACGTTTTTGCTTAATCCCTCATTAAATTGGGTCCCCTCGTTTATATTCGATATATTCATTGAGGCTCGGTGAGTTAATATCTCACTGACGTTTAATCCACTAGTTGAGGTTCGAAGAGTTCATTCCTCTCTCTAAGGTTTGAGCCTTTCGCTGAGTCCACTCGTTCAGATTTGGCCTGCTAACTTATGCCACTTATTTGGGTTTGAAAATATTAATTCGCTTATTCCTATCGCTATAAACAGAACAACTCGCAGAAACACTTGCTGAGGTTGGGACAACTGGCTCGTTTTCATGCACTCGCTTATGTTCATGAGATGCGATTCATTAAGATATGATCCTCTCGCAAGGTTTGGTCTGTCTCTGAGATTAGAATAACTTGACACGGAGAAAAATCGGACTTGATGTTATATTATACAAGTGGAAAAGCCTGTCGTACGACAGGAAGAATGTCATACACATTTATGTAATCAGCATATATTATGGTAAACACCTAAAACTAAATAAACTTTGAAACTATATTTTTCCTTGATATGGACACTGCAACATAATGTTGCCCGCGTCGAAATATTGTTTCTGGTAACTAAATACCGGGCTTTTCAAATGTGTGCCCTTGCTTATTTGAATTAATTATATTTATACCCCAACTTCGATCTCCTTAAGGAAAAAGTAGTGGATAATCCATTTGATCTTAATTTGTGTCAAGAGCATTTATCTTTCTTTGATTTGGGTTATTTGGATCAGATCAGCATGGAACTTCATCATGAGGGATTTATAAAACGACAGTTTGGTAACTTCTGGTACATTATAGTATCTGAAATCAGAATTTATATCTTTAAATTGTGATATTCAGTGCTTCTATTCCATGCATTGTGCACCTGTTCAATTTCATGCCTCATTTTATATGCGGTTGCAAATGGATGGCTGTTTGTCTTGAAAAGCTTAATTCTCGCATCAGTGAAGCATCTCAACTATATTTTTCATTCAAACTCATTCTTTGATAGGCAACTGCAGCAGTATCAAGAAAATACAACTGTCCAGAAATTCTTTGTTCACCAATGTTTTCGTGAGTTCTTAAACAGAGGGGGCCCATTTATAGTTGCCGTAGTTCCATAGTTTCGTTCGGTTCGAAGTTTCTGGACCGTCATTTCCATACATTATTAGTGAATTACGAACTACTCTACTTCTACTTAACTGTGAAGGTAAAAAGCTTCAGTCAGCTGTCAGTAACAAATTGGTTGTGGAATTTGAGCAAGACAATAACTCTTTTATCGACCAATGAGTCCAATAATTTTTTTGTTGTGCAGCAGGCAAACTTGAAACATTAATAGCAACAAAGGAATGTGTGTACGTATCGTACGTTAGCGAGCAGAACTACGAAACATTACGTATCGTGCGTTCATTTCAATGCACTACGCTACGCACACCCCACACATACATATTCACCGCCTAGTTGACAAAATGGTGTCTTATCGATACTGACAACGAAGCATTGGAAAATTTGATCAGAATATTTTTATTCAGTAAAACTGAACCTGCTACGATTAGATTGTATGACATAATGACAAACATTTGCATGTTTGCAATTGCACATAAGTATATATGTATGCATGTAGAACCAAACAATATACCTAATTGGAAAACTATTTTAATTAAACTGTAAAGAAATTATAATACGTCATATTTGATTTGTGGTAATTTCATAAAGGCGGACATTTGCCTGAAAGTAACATGATCGAATCATTACTTTACACTGGGACACAAAACCTGCCGAAAAAAAAACATTATTACCCCTATTGACTTTATTGTTGCAAAAAAGTGATATTTTAGTGGCCTTTGGTCTCATTTTAGTCACTACCATCCATCGCATTACAAGAAAATTCCATTTACCTCCACACGATCGAATTTTGTAATCCGGTGGCAAAAATCACGGGTAAATCAATTATCACTGTGTAAATATGTTTGGGCTCTTCCCTTGTCTTTCAATCATGAAGCTCGCTTCATGTCACCTCGTCGTAAATCTTATTGTAATCATTCGCCGAAGGTCTAAAAAACCCGTCCCAGCCAGATTCGAACGTAGAACCTCGCACCAACCAACGCCAAGGAAACCAATAATTTGAATGTTTTTCGTTGACGTTTGGTATAGGTGTGACATACTTACAAACATAGCACTTTATCGAAACCAAAAAAATTTTAAAAGTTAAGTTTAGTGGTGTCCTTCAAAATGCATTCTAGCGTTAATTAGTTTCTACAAAACCAAAGGCAATGCTTGGCAGCCATTTATGCTTTTCGTTACTCTTAATTGTAAAAGACACAAATAAAGAAACAAAATAGCAACACTCTCTTTTTTATACGCATACAAGAATATTTTGATAAGAAGCAACTGCAGTAAATATCCATGATATATATTTCACCCATTGGCTTTAAGCTTTTTTTGTCGTAAACTAAAAAACTCACACAAAATGAGCATTACATTATTTCCAGATGTCCTAGTAACTTGAGCGAGAGTTATATATATATATTCATAAATATATATGAAGCTAAATTGTGTTAACTTATTATAGCCGAATATATTGTGTGTTCAAATCTTAACCATATAATTATTCTAGAGCTGCCTTAAAATAATTTAGGAAAAAATCTAGAAAAAAGTAAATCGCTGGAAAAATAATGTCAAATACAAAAAGTGCTTTTAGTGATTTTATTTTTATTCATACATAAACTACAAAGTAAATACATTTTCGCTTATTTGCTAAGGTTTTAACAAATACAAACACACAATTATACTTTACTTACTCTGTGGAATGGAAAGAATCTGCCGTTAGTTGGGCATCTCGTTGGGATATATATCTTGGAATGAACGACGTTCAAATTCACTGGTTTAGCATAATAAACTCTTTAGTGGTAGTATTTTTCCTCTCCGGTAATATGCAAATAAAAACTGCAAAGTTGCATAGCTAATTGGTTTTCCATTCGTTTCAAGGTATATTGACAATGATTATGATCCGCACTCTACGACGGGATATCGCACGATATAATACTGACGATAATATCGAGGAAACTCTAGAGGAAACTGGTTGGAAGCTTGTACATGGCGATGTATTCCGCCCACCGAGAAACACCAGGTTATTTTCTGCCGTCATCGGCAGCGGAATTCAGATTTTCTTCATGGCACTAATTACCATATGTAAGTATTGTTTCATATTCTTACATGTTTTTTATTTTTTTAACATGATCCAAAATAAGATTGCAGAGTCAAAACAATTTTCGAAAGTTTTCAAAAGTGGTAGAGAATAATAGGAAAATTAATTAAGATAATAGAAAAATAGAAACTGGTGTCATATGTCGAACGTTGACGGATTGTCTCTGTTGAAAAAACTAAATTCAAGTGTTTTAATAATAGCGTAAATGTTGTGTCAGGTTATTGCACTTCACGAATACACCTATCATTATATTCAGATTAAGTCAAGCCGAAGTTTTAAGTTCGTAACGTGAATGTTATGGTTTGTGCGGTCATTGATTATCCAATACATTATTTGAATACTAAATGATTCAACAAATCCTTGTATTAATGGAACAGGCTAATATTTAAAATATTGAGAATTCGAAATGTCTTCGCGTCTTTTGTGAGGAAGTGGTCGGGATTTGCATTAAAAATCCTTTGATTATATTTACATTGAAAGGATATGAATTCAAATTTTGAGTGCATTGAGATTTTTAGTTGGAATTCATTCCAAATATTGTTGAATTTTGCAAAATGCATGATTGGCATAATACGATGTTTAACACAAATAGTGAAAGTTGAGCTACAGACGTGGATAAAATATTCACTTTCTTGGCAAGCACAATATTAAACTGACATAAAAGTCAATTTTCTCTGTTGCCTATATTGTCTGTTTATCTCAGAGTTGAATTTAATTAACAATCTTATGTGCAAATATTCAATAATGACATACATTTGTGATATTTGCAGTCAGCTTCTCGTTCAGAATTTTAGGTTTTAACTGTTATCTGATCTTGAATTCTGAACATGGCCAATTTCTCAATAATAGGCTGGCAGTATTTATATCAGCAGCTTAATTCAAGGCAATTCCGAGATCATCTGCAAAGGCCGTTACTAGGTTTTAGGGCCTTAAGGTACACCCAGATTTACGATTGCTTAGACCTTTGCCTAAATTGTTCTTGGCTTAAAAATTGTGTTTTTCTAAGATATGCCAAAACCCTATTCTTAACTGCTTTTTCGAATACCTTTGAGATTGAATACAGCAAATTAATTGGTCTATAATTACTTTGTTGTTTTCTGTTTCCTTTTTTTGTAAATGAGGTATCACAATGCCACCCTTGAGGGAAGGTACCCGAAATAATGCCAAGTCAAGAGATTTGTTTAAGAAAAAAAGCTGTTTCTACTAAATTGTTGTCGGCAACCCGAACTTAGAAACAGCGACTGCACGGGGTGGAAGTGTCGGCTGGTTATGAATTATTTTCAACTGAAATAAGTATTATAATCATAAAAGCATTTGCTTCGGGAGAAGGACACATCCACTCCACCACCACCTCCACTTTTTAGTACTATTGAACTCCTTTGGTAAGTAGCCTTTCTATTGATAATGCTCTTTACAATTATTTTTTTATATTATCTTGTGAGACGACTTATTGTCTACTTGTTTCCAAAGGCCCAGACAAAAAAATTAAACAAATTTTTCGCTTAGTTGACAAGGTCTTCAGCGACAAATATGTAGCTTTCAGAAAAAAAGCAATGCAGAAAAACTTTTTCTTTCTCCTCGCACGACACCTTCTCCATTCATTCCTCTTTCATTTTTTGCCTTGTCTCCCAGCAAAAGCAAAATGAATGAGGAGTATGAAAAATAAAATAGAAAAGTGAATGAAACTGGGCGTATGTTGACATAATTTAATTGACATAATTGACTGTTTAATTTTCATATAATACTGCAGCACAGAATATGGTCCATATGAAGGGTAGTTTTAAACGTAAGCATGCCGCATACAACTTCGTTTAATATTTTTGTGGGAGTACATACGTGTGTGTGCGAGGAAAGGGAGTGTTTTTCACAGGCAAGGGCGCGAGAATTGATCATATCTTTGCATTCTGTGGTGAAATTGGAAGGAAATACGTCTTGATAAATTAATAAGAACATGGAATACAACAAATTTAGGCAAAAATTAGACCATCTGGATGCAACGGCTTTTGTGAGCGAGCGAGAATTAATTGAAATACTATTGGTTTATTCGGATAATCTCGGAATATGGGCGACACGATGGAAGAATTCGGGCAGTGTAATGGACACCGTTTCACCGTTCATGTTGCGCACATTCTTTGTCCCAGTATGAGGTCAGGATGTTGCAGAAGAACCGACATCTTAGCTACCACTGCTTCAACTGTTTTGATTTATTACTTAAAATAAGCAAACAATATGAAGTTTTATTTGAATCGCAAAAATCCAAATACGATAGAATTATCGATGTGTTCTTTTGAGGAACGAATTATTTAACATAAGAGTAGTAGAGAGTGAATTTATTAAGCGAATTGACCAACAAGGAAGCATAATTAAATTACATGAGGGTGTTTATATTTCGGCAGTAGTTTCAAATCTCAAAGCGGAATTATTTTTTAAACCAAATGGAAGAGCGAGTGAGAAAAACAATATGACAGCAAGCGTAAAAAATATTTCAAAATCAATAGTTGAGAGAAAAAAATCATTTAAAGAACAGTAATAATCAATCAGTAAGTATAGGAAATTGAGAAAAGAGACAAAAAACCAATCTCTATTCAGAAGTTCTGAAGAAGTCAGAACCATCTATCCTTGTGTGTCCGAAAAATAAACAGGTATCGTAAGAAACGAGAAATGTAAAAGAAGATTATAGATCCTACTAGCATCAACATAAACAGGGTGATCAACAAAAACGACGGATCTGTTGCAATTATATGTGCTGATATCCGTTCAGGAAAATCAAGCGAAGATGCAATTCTAAGGCTTTGCAGTCAGCTTTACGGCTGCTTAAACAAAAATAAATCTACAATGGCTCTCTTTATCGATATGACAAAGGCATTTGATATGGTTGACCACGACTTAATACTTAGTTAGCTGTACAATGCAGGATTTAGAGGAGATATTTTTAAATGGTTGCAGTCATATTTAAAAGGAAGAGTTCAAAAGGTTATTGTAAATAGTACACACAGTGAACCTCGCTTTTTAAAAAGAGGAGTGCCACAAGGATCCATACTCGGTGCTTTGTTCTTCTTGGTGTACATAAACTCGATTTTTAAGCTGCAGTTAAATGGCCTTTCAACGGCTTTTGCGGATGATATTGCATTTACTTACGAGTCATATTCTGTTTTTGACTGTATCTTACAAATTGAAGAGGACCTTGAAGTTCTAAGAACTTGGTTTTCTAACCACAAATTAATTGTAAGTCAAAAACTAAGTTCACTTTTAAACGTTTGGTAATCCAATTTGTAGTTACAATCTTTTTTTCCATGATTCAAAGTGTGAAAAATTCAGTTTTCCAGTACACAATTGTGGTAAACCAAATTTCCAAGATGAAAACTCATGTTCCGATTCTTGCTTCAAAATTGATTCTGTAAAAAATTTCAAATATTTAGGTGTTACAATTGATGCTAATCTTAATTGGAAAGACCATAGCCAAAATCTGAAAAATTATTTGATGATTATTACGCGAAAAATGTACCTTTGAAAACCATTCTGCTCAAAAACGATTTTAACTTCGGTATATTATGGCCTTGCACACTCTAAATTGCAATACGGGTTGTCTAGCTGGGGTGGTTCCTATGCAAATACTTTAAGACCTTTATTGATTGCTCAAAAACATCTCATTCGAACAATTTGCAACAAAAATCGTTTTAGCGAAAGTTGGCCACTATACAAAGAATTGCTTATTCTTCCAATGAGGCATCTTCATATTTTTAAAGTATTAAAAGAATTTTTCAAGCAAAGTGGTAACATTCCTAGTAGAAACTCGCAGATATATAATCTTAGAACTAACAACATGCACCTTGTCAATGTACCTACTGCTCACAAAACTCATTTCTCTAACTTTTATACTGCTGCAGCATCAAAGTGCTTTAATAAATTACCCTTGGCTATTGAAAGAGTGGCTATTCACAATTGAATTAAACTGCATTGATAATTATTTTTTGTGATAACTTTCAGATGTCCTTATTTTTATTTTTATTTTTATGAAAAATTATCTTTATCTTGCTTCTTCTTGTTCTATTTCATGAATTTTTATATTTATTTTTATATCGTAGTTAAATTATCTTTCTATTTATTGCTGATTGTCACCCCACATCAGTTTCTTATCAACTAATATCTCTAATGAATCATTCAATACTAACTCACGAGTTAAAGAATGGTAGCTATTATTTGTTCCTTGTGTGAAAGTACCATTATGGTTAAACCAAAAGTATGTGTTATAAATATAGAAAATGATGAAGAAATAGATCAAATTGTATATAAAATTTAGAAACAAAATTTAGAGCTTTAAGATAGTGAAATGAAGTGAAGTGGTTAAAACTTACACGAAAAAAAAAAACAAATATAATAATAATA
The DNA here is from genome assembly GCA_963555765.1 of Orthonevra nobilis. Taxonomy (NCBI): domain Eukaryota; kingdom Metazoa; phylum Arthropoda; class Insecta; order Diptera; family Syrphidae; genus Orthonevra; species Orthonevra nobilis. Next base: position 66,554,618 of record OY743226.1, on the reverse strand, counting down.
ATAGTTTCAGTTTTCACGGACAAAATTAAATTAGGATGGGTGAAGTGTGTCGTAAGGGAGTTTTATAACTTTACGCGGTGTTTCAATTGCTAGTGCAACCACGATATTCATGCCTTACTTCAGAACGTCAATTTTTTGTTCAGACAACTCGACAGTGGAACTCTCTGCCCCGCCACCTAAGGAGAATAGGAAACACGAATAGTTTTAAAATATCTCTTTTTGAGCACTTGGCCTGTGAATCGAGCTGATTATCCCTTGTTCAATGAATTCCATTAAGAATGAATTGAGTAATTTTATTTTCATTTAATATTAAAGCAACCTTTTATTTGTTTTTTGCTTTTCTATTTATTTATTCATTTATTTTTATTTATTTATTTTTGCTTTTCCTTTGTATTTTTAATTCTTGCTTGCCTCTTCCATTATTGCAATTTAATTATTATAACCATATTTTAAATTAATTATTACCATATTTTATTACCATATTTTAAATTAATACAAGTAGTACCTTGCTAAAAGTTGTTAACGACTTACATAATTTATAAGATTGTTTAACCTTACATTGTAAGAATTCTTTTGTGAAATAAACTTAAACTTAAACTTAATTGTCGAGGCTTTAACCGCAAAGCTTGTGCTTGTAAAAATAAAAAGGCTTGCATAAAATGCGGTGACGACCATGAAAAGAAAGACTGCAATAGTAGCGTAAAAAAGTGCATTAACTCCGCAAAGGTGAACGAATTCTGAAAGACTGAAGCTACTGACAAAAAATGTCCAGTGTGTATAAGGAAGTTAAAAGTGATGAAAGAACGAATTGAATACTTGCAGTTAAACTGTTGGTATTTTAATGCGCATGGTCTTGAAAATAATCAAATTGAAGCCGTGTTGCAGGACTGTTATTTTGAAATCATCGTTGTTTCGGAAACTCATTTAACGGAAGATGTTGATGATAGTGAAGTAAGCTTACAAAACTATTTTAGAATTTGTTGTGATAGTACTAGTACCCATACAGGTGGGGTGGTATTTTATATTAAAAAAGGATTTGAGTTTAAGGTGATGTATCGGATTCATTTACTAATGAAAATATGAACATGTTTTGCACAATGGATAGATGCAACCATGCGATCACGAGTCTATTGATCTTTAAATCCCTTTCCATAAAACAGAAAGAAGAAATTATAAAACAACCATGGATGTGTTTATATATAATAAAACTAAATTTATCTCTTTAATGAGAGAAAAAATTGACAGTTTGTAAAAGGGAAGGCCAATTGCACCTGCTAACAATTGATGTAAGAGGAGTATATCGGCAACTTCTCTTCGTTTTTCAAGGGTTTGCAGATCGACCAATTTAAGTCGATTTTCATGCGGAAGCAAGTTGTACATATCAACCCAGGGTAAGCCTTGAATAACAAAACGGATAAATCTGCGTTGGACTGCTTCGATTCAAACTTGGCATATTCCAGAAGTGGTTGGACAAAGGTTACATAAAGAGACCAAGAGACATTAGGATTAGAGAACTCTTTCGACCAACGTTTTATAAAACCAAGAGTGAAATTCGTTCTACAAATGACTGCATCGATGTGTGACCGGAAATTGAGTTCTGTGTCGCAGAGGATACCAAGGTCAAAAATCGACTCAACTAGAGGAACAGGGGTTCCGTTAAAAGAGTATTTACGAGGAGGCTGAGGAAGACGCTTGCGAGAATAGGAAAAAGATTTACATTTGCCGACAGAGAGCTCAAGTTGGTTTTTGTTACACCAAAGGAGGAACCGATTCAAATCATTTTGGAGTACACTATGATCGATTGGGGATGATATGTGTTTAGAGTTTCTCATATCGTCAGCATAAATTGACAAGTCAGTGTCTTTAAGAATGCATTCAATATCGTTGATAGTGAGAATTAAGATAATGGGTCCTAAATGACTACCTTGAGGTACTCCAAGGGTAGGGACTATAGGCTCGGACTCTGATGATCTGAAAAGAACCTTATACTGCCGATTTTCCAGGAGATGGAAAATGGAAGAGACCCAAGGGCATTAAGTTTCAGGTAAATGATTTGATAAGAGATTTTATCAAAAGCCTTGCTGAAGAATCCGATAAGATTTGTTCAAGAAGACTTACCTTTTCGAATCCGTGTTGATTTGAGGGAAGTATGGATTTATTGTGAAAGCAAAAAAAGTCGTAGACAATTCTTTCGAAGAGCTTAGGTATGGAAGAGAGTTTGGCTATGGGACGGTAATAAGATATATCGTCTCGGTGGCCTTTTTTGTGGATAGGGATGACAAATGTGTGCTTCCAAATTCTAGCGAAGATAGATTGCTTAAGGGACATCTGAAATGAGGTTGTGAGCGGTAAGGATAAGGATAACGCACGCGAATTATTGCACTTAGTCCATCTGGACCTGGCAAAAAGTTATTCTTTAGGCTTTAAGTCTTTTCAATCACGTCAGAAATGAATATATCGACTGATACCAAGGAAATATATTCATTTTATTTTTTTTTTCTCTCAATTCATTTCAATTTTTTATATCAAACTACCGTTCACCTTCACGCGCAGTTTTAATTTTATTTCCCTTTTATGTCCAATTCGTATTATTTTGTCACATAAGCTGTTTTAAGTATTAAAGCAAGTGCAATCAAAATAAAGTTTAAGTTATTCATATTGACTTCAGGTGTTTGACAAATTTGTAGACTTCCCCCCACTAGTGGTAAGGGGTCTAAAAAATATAAATCATCAAACATATAAACCATCATTAATGGTCCTTCAAGAAGTACAAAATAAAGAACAGCAGACCTATTTATATCTAGCGTTACCAGGTAACATTGGTAAAATTCAAGTCTAGTATTTGAATATTGTTATCAGCGTTGCCAGGGCTAAGACACTGGTAGTGAAGTGAAAATTGAGGTGAAAAGTTAATTAGAACCAACAAAAAAAATTCATAGCATAAGAGAATGGTTGAAGAAGCGGACGTTTTTGTTAACGGATCACAGAACGGAACAGAAAATGCTTGCGATGAGTTGGAGCAGGCGATGAGAAACTTTTCGAAAGAAAGTGCATCCCGAAAAGGGTATCCTGAGCTTGGGAAACTTTAGAGTAACGTTACGATAATGAAAGAAAGATTGTTTCAATGCATATTGATAAAATGCTTAAAGCTGGTCACCAAAAAAATCAGTCTTCATGAAACTCAATTAAAGCAATCCTTGATGCAACAAAAGAAGGATTGGCAGCCATCAAAAACATGGGTTTCAACACTTCATCATGGGATTCAATAATAGTTCATTTAATAGCAAACTAGCTAGTTTCCTCCAAAACAAAGCATTCTAACGCACGAAGCGCAACAAAAACAAATTGTCTTAGGTTTCGTCATTTGGAAACAAAGTTTACTTCAGGCATTCAGTTAAGGACGAATTCCTAAAACTAGGACATATGTTTGAAGTAACTCCCACTAGTAAAACTAAGAAACCAATATATTATATGCCAAACCATGCTGTTCATACTGTCCGATGCATCAGCCAAAACCATCTGGCGTTAGTTTAAACCAGTTAATCTTAGTGGGTTCCAGGCTTCAAGAATATATCACAACCATGATAATGCGTTGGCGGAGGCACAAATATGCAGACGTCGAGAAGATGTACAGACAGATATTAATCAACTCGGATGTTAAGGACCATCGACGCATATTATGGCGCAGCTCAACAAACCAGCCTATAAAGGGATACAAGATGACAACAGTAGCGTATGGCACAGCTTTAGCACCACATTAAGCAGTGAGGACCTTACAGCAACCAGCTTGCGATGAACAACACAACTATCCTCTTGCATCCGATATGGAAAAAAAAATTATTTCTACGTCGACGATGTGATTTCCGGGGATGATACTTTACATAAATGTCATATTGCTCAATCACAACTAACAAGAATGCTTGCCGAAGCTGGTTTCAACCTGCGGAAACGGGCAACAAACAACAGTACATCGTTGGACAATATTCCATTCGAAGCAACAATCGATTCCAGGAAGAAACGGTTAAAACACTAGAAATACATTGGAATCCAACTATCGATATTTTCCAATTTAAGGTCAACATCGACCTTACTCCTGCTAGCGAACCAAAGCTGACAAAACGCAAAACTTTATTAGACATTTCAAAGCTATATGACCCATTAGGAAGGTTCGCACCAGTCACAGTCAGTGCAAAAATCCCTATTCAACACCTTTGGAAGGCAACTACACGGGTTTTGTGACGCATCCGAAGCAGCTTATGCCGCTTAGTTTACTCCAGGATATTCATACAACATTGAACCCCCAACATCACACTATTAACAGCTAAAACAAGGGTGGCGCCAATTAAAAGGAAACTCCCTCTCCCTGAGCTAGAATTATGTGGCGCACACTTGCTTTCGAAATTGGTGAGGGAAACTTTGCGTACATATGGGTCACAAGTAGGAGAAGTATTTGCTTCGACTTATTCTTGGAAGACATTTGTGGCGAAAAGAGTGTCCGGCATTGACCAAGTAATTGATTCCTTCGATTGGAGGCACGTGAGTTCCACCGACAATACCGCTGACTGTGCATCAAGAGGCCTTGCACCTGATCATCTTAAGGATAACTCTTTGTGGTAGAATGGCCCCATGTGGTCAACAAACGACGAATCAACCTAGCTAAGGCAACCAAATCAAGGAATCCCTGAAGGAGACATACCTGACAGTAGAAATGTAGTGATAACAACACTGATCACCGAGCCAAATTTCAAAATGTTCGGAAGATTTTCCTGTTATAACAAACTGCTTCGAGTAACTGCATACTGTAGGAGATCTGTTCATAACTACAGGAAGTCAGAGAAGCCCAAAGCAGTATAATCCTTACTGTCCAACGTAGAGCTTTTCAAGACGAAATCGTATGCCTTCAGAATGGAAAGCAGATCGACCGCTTTGAGCCATCAAACTTACTGGACCATTTACACATTTCGGAATCGAATACTAATTTCAAAGGGGCGAGGAAACCGGACAACAAATACATAGCTATCTTCGTGTGTTTTGCAACAAAGGCTATTCACATCGAACTAGTGAGTTGCCTTACCTCGGATGCGTTTCTAGAAGCAGTTAGACGGTTTAGATCACATTTTTATAGTGACAATGGAACAACATTCCTCGGAGCTAACAAGGAAATACCAACGCTTATGAATCTAACAATTCATAATTCAGTAGAGTTAGGTCCATAATGCCAGCGACTAATCTCTCACTGCGGCTGACTAATTTCCGATACATTCAGGAGGAACCACCTGTTTCAGAACCTGAGTTATCAAAGAAGATAATGCAACTGGAACACGCTGTAATAATACAAGAACAACAAGAAATGATAACGAAGACAAAAGTCGCACAAAAAATTAATCACTACAGGTTCCGCACTGGTCATAATAGTTATTATGGCTGCTGGCTTCACTATCATAAGGAAGAACTATACTACAGTGGGAGACCAATTTATAAAACCACAAGCAGTAGTAAGAATGCACTGTTCCAAGGATGCCGCAGCGATGAATGAAAGATTCGAAGAATCCAATTGGGTAAATCATATATAAATTTCGGTCTAGAAAAATGCCACTGCATTATCGATACTTGCATTTGGGTTTGTTAGTTTAGCAAAGTTAGCTTTGCGAAGGAGGGTAAAAACGATCTAATGTTCAAAGAAGGTGGGGGCTTGCAGTAACGATCGAGTTTTCCGGCTCTGTAGAAGAGAAAAGATCAAGTTGTCTGCCCAGATTGTAATATCATTAATTTGAAAAAAACCGGAGTCAGAGAAACTGTCATTTAAGAGAATTTCTTTCTCAGATGTAGGGTTTCAAAGAAGGAAGTATAATTTATCATCAGAAGTAGTCCAATGGAGTTGTGGGAGGTTAAAGTCTCCGATAACAATAAATTCATAATTTGGATCTGCATTTTCGATAATGCCATCAACAGCTTCATCCGCAAGTTGGTATGCATTGGCAGGTTTTGACAAGCGGATATATAGCAACGAATATAGATATAGCGCAGAGAAAGTTTTTACTTTTGACAAAATCAAATTCAGCGAAGTTGTTAGTTGTTTTTTTTTTCAATTTCAGTGCATTCTTATTAATTCATATTTTAATCTTACATGCTAGACAAAAAAATGCTTAAAACTAGCTAAATTAACTTAATTATTTTATATACTAACTTACTGGCCCTCTGCGGGGTTTTTTTTTTCAATTTCAGTGCATTCTTATTAATTCATATTTTAATCTTACATGCTAGACAAAAAAATGCTTAAAACTAGCTAAATTAACTTAATTATTTTATATACTAACTTACTGGCCCTCTGCGGGCGCTCTAAGCTAAAATTAACAATTAAACCTATGTCCTTCGACTAACTAATATTTACTTTACTTAAATTTAAATAACTAATAATAATACTCAGAAAAAAAAGATTAATTTTCAAAAACTTAGTACATGGACTTTTTATGTTTAAACTTAAACTAGACTTAAATACTAAACGAAAAAGTAATCTTAATCAAAAATTCTAAACCTAACTTAACAATAACATTAAAAACTACTTACACTACATTAAACATAAATAAGCCGGCCAAGGCTGACAGGACATGCTATATTTGCCATAAGGGCACCCAAGATATAAAACAACGACGAAGTTCATACTCCGCCTAGCCACCAATAGTGTCGAATTTGCCTTACGACATCAGCTCGTAAGGCAATTTCCAATAATAATACCAATAATTGTCGCTATCCGGGACAAATTAATTGGAAGCAATCATACCATCAAACTCTTGTGGATCCCTGGTCACGTAGGGATCGAAGGTAACGAAAAGTCGGTGCAGCCGCTAAGTCTGCGGTACGGGAACCTCTTATAACATCCTACGTGCAAAACTCGAGTGACATCAGAAGAAAAAAAATCAAATTCTGTGAGGAAAAGAAGCCCGAGAGCTGGAAGTTGTATCCACACCACTATGCAACTATGAACCCATAAGCAAAAGAGGTAAAATACCCATTAAATAGTTCAAAAGCAAAAAACAAGTTATTTATTTACAAATATCACGTTTACAAATATGACGCACAACCACCTTCTAAACAAAAAGGACCTATCTCAGTGCCAGCTCTGCAACAGAAGCGATGTTATGACTAAAAAACAGTTTCTTCAAAAATGTGAATCAGTCAATGAAGTGACTAACGACCACCAACTAATGGATTTGCTTAAGACACCACCGGAGGAAAATATAAATAGAGTTCACCAAATTTTTAAAGTCCTCAACCTCGTAAACAATATTTAATTTAACACTTAATAAAACCGTAAACTCCTAATTATTTGTAAATGCTTTTATATTTCGAAATTGTATATACATATGAAAATTTATCTTTAAAAGTCAGCCAAAAGCCCTGGTAGCTAGTTCTGCTTTTAATTATTATTGATAATGTAATTTATTGACATATTTAGAATGTATAATAACAATAATAATAAAATCTTTTCTAAATTTTTTTTAGAGTTGTCTGTGTAACGATGAGCTGAAAAGAAATATGAAATAAAAACCGAGTTTTTTTAGGTTTTCCTTGAAGCTTTTTAAAAGCTTTTTTTGAATCGATTACGTTTCCATATATCACATCTTCTCAAAAGCATGCGTAATTTGTATAATAATTGTCTGTGCTTAAAGCATAATATCCGCATTTTATGTTTTATATTTTTTTTGAGCAGCTATGACTGGACATAGCGCACTTTTTTAAGAGTTAAAAGTAAATTTTAGCCATCTTATCGAGGGAGGTATATTAAGCCTTTTTCAAATTTTTTAAACTGCTAAAAACAATAACAGTTAAAGTCACCCAGAAAAGTTTTATTACTTACTTACACTAATAGTTCTTGTGGTGAGATCGTCGTTTATAAGATCTCTACAGTTATTAAAATAAATCATTACAGAAAGGAAAAATTTAGTTTTGAAATTTAGTGAGATCATCAAATGATTATATAACAACAGCTACTGAAGGTCAGTTCTCCCATCGCTAGCGTAAAAGTCAGCATAAATACAACGACTTCTACTGCTTACATTTCAATATGTAGTAACATCCATTTGCATCATTCAAGCAAACCATTTGATGCGTCATCCTGGGCAATTCCAGACAACATTTGACTTTCAGATCCTACATTTAATAAGCCAAGTACGATTGATATCCTAATTGAGTCGGAGTTCTATCATACTCTTCCCTCAATAGGCCGGATTAAGTTGGGTAACTTGAAATCAGTATATGGTATATGCAGTGTGGACGAAAATCTCGACTATCAAATCGGAAGGCTTTGGCATTTGGATAAACCACTTTCCAATGAAAGGCGTCTAACAGCGCCCGAAAACCAATGTGAGCTTCATTTAATTAGACATTTTCAAGAAGCAGTGACGGACGATTCGTAGTAGGACTTCCATTTAAGAAAGAACCGAGCAGTTTAGGTCAATCAAAGGATGTCGTTTAAAACGGTTCATAGACTTGAACGTTATTTAGGCAGAAAGTACCACAACAAATGCTATTTATTAAATGACATCTTATCAGCGGGTTCTTCTATCCAAGATAAAGTTCTTATAGGATTCTGCGTGCCAAGGTACGCGTTTACCGCAGACATTGAAAAAATGTATCGGCAATTAAAGATGCATGATGAAGACACAACGGACAAACTCATATTGTGGAGAAGAAGTTCAAAAGATGCGCTTAAGGATTTTAAGCTCAAAACAGTCGCATACAGACCAACTTCTGCACCATATAATGCTATAAAATGTCTTCAGCGTCTAGCAGAAGATCATCGTGACCGATTTCCGTTAGCCTCAAGAGCAATCGTTGATGATGCAATACATGATCTGAGTGTCAAACTGAGTCCCTTGACACACAGAAAAAATTATTGAAAAAGGCTTATTGATGACTGCCGGATTAAAGCTTTGTAAGATGTGTATTTATTATCAACCACTTATTAAGAAATTACCATTCAACGGTCGTGAAACAGAATTCCTTTTTTTCAACTGCCTTACAATTCAGACGTGTTTATTTTTCTCTCCCTGCACATATTCTTTCTTAAACGACCTCTGTCTTCGCGAAGCGTTAAATTCCGCTGACACATACCTGTTGCCGCAATTCCGCGATTCCTGCTGTTCAAACCGACGACCAACGCTCTTAGTGACCCAATTTTAGTTCAATATTAATTGATCTAAGTCAGTTGTCAAATGTGCTTACTCCTCAATGTCAACGGCCTCATTTTTAATTGCAAATTAAAAATAATAAAAATATGGAAAAGTGCAGTAACCCACATTGTCACACTAATTTGTGTTAGTGGCGATAAAGTTCTTGTCTCAACCAATCAAGTACTAAGTGAAAATAATCTCGTCTTTAAAAAATATATCGAAAAACATCAAATTTTGATTATCTTATTAAAGCTGTGGGGGACCTCAACAAATCGATAGAATGCTCAAATAGCACCAATTAAACAAGATTCCAAAACATTGAAAAACGACTTCTTACTCTGCTTAATTCAAAAGTATTTCGGACCCTTTAACAATAAAAGACTGTGCAACTTTTGAATCGTGATGTTAAATTGACCATCGAACTTTTAATTGAATTATATAGACCCCATTCAATCCATCAGTCCCTCGATTCATTGCGGTCAGAACTCGAAATCTATTTCCAAAATTTCACTAAAACAATGCATCTCTCCCACCGGCCTGAATCGAAACCGTTGTTGTTTGATCTGATGCGCATGGTCGACGTGATTAGTGAGGAAATTATATCGTCACACATGTAGATCACAGTCCATGACCATGATAAGGAAGAAAAGGAAATGACCTTGATTATCAAAGTTTAACGTCTGCACCTATCCAATCCAATCCTGACTCGAACTGGAGCTTTAAAGTAGGTAAAATCTCGAATTTCACTCCACCTACCTTACGAAACGTTCTCCATCCTACTAAATGTTCCTCAATCATTTCAAACCCGAGTGTTAATGGCCCCAATCCTCATATGAGCACTTCTTCACCACCATTCAACCACCCGATCAATGTTGACCCTCCAAAAACTACTTCATGTCCTTCGAGCCCTCTGTAATGTTTAAGGATCTTCATGTAATGTGTTTAATTGTTTTCCTCTAGAAGAACCATTGTCTTTTCCGTAGCCTACCCCTAAGCTATGTGAAACGTAGCACGTAAAGAATGCAATTTACTGCCGCAATAATATAATGAGTCGAGATGAGTTTCAAGACTGTATTTATTTTTCAAAGACATTTCTATTTATACAAAATTTAAATCCTATGATCCATTTGTTCTAAACCAAAACCATTTGTCAATATGTGATACAACGAGGTAAGATTAAAGAACTATTAATTTAAGAAAAGACAAAAAGTTCACCTATCGGGTTGAAAACACGTTTTATTCTTCTCGAAAATTCTTCGTCGTTGTGACTGATAGCATAATTTTATTACCACATATTTCCACTTAATCTAAAACGTTAGGTGTTGGCATCTTCTAAACATTTCCACCCGCCTCGTCGACGAAACAGTGCCATCCTCCTCTGGCCGCCCACCATGAGTGTCCTTATAGTCAGCGTCCATCGGTAGAGCCACCGATTTAACGCTATCAGTACTGCTTATAAAACAAGCATTGTAAGTGACAGTATTACTCAGAGAGTAATACCCATCTTGTCACAGTCATCATTTAGCGTGGTGTTAGTTGTTAGTAAACATAAACAAATAAAGCCTAACACCATACACAAATACAAAGTTTAACAAATATTAAAAAAAGAATATATATTTTAATTACAATTGTTAATTATAAAATAAATACAAATAAAAACAAGAGTACTGAAGAAATACGTATCATGCACATTAAGAGTTGACACGTCCATAAAGTTTTTGTTTGAGTGCCAGTTTACTGGATGCAAAATCGAACATATGACAGCTTGCATTCGCTTCCATTGACATCCGAGTAACAGGTTCGTTGCATCCGTAATTCGTACGGTGGTATTTTATGTCAAAAATGTGTAAGTTTCTAAAATTGAAAGACTTTACACTAAAATTGACTTGGTTAAGAAGTGGTGGTGCGTCAATATTACCAACAATAAGCTGATGTAAAAACACAATATCACAGACTTCCCGACGTTTTTGTAATGAATCAAGGCCGATAAGTAGAAGACGGTCCTTATAAGGTGGAAGACGCAGAGGATCAGTCCATGATAAATGCCGAAGTGCGAAACGAACAAATTTGCGTTGAACAGACTCGATACGGTCAATTTGTGTTAAGTAATACGGTGACCACACATTGGATGCATACTCAAGCTGTGGCCTTACAAATGTAGTGTACAGGGTACTCGTGATTAATGGACATGAAAATTCTTTACTCCACCGTTTGATGAAGCCGAGAAGGGTGTTGCTTTTGTTGACTATTTGCTCAATATGAATTGAGAAGTCAAGATTTGGAGCGAATTGTACACCTAAGTCCTTTGTCAGTTTTACTTTAGCCAGCGGAGAACTATTTATGGTGTACACAGAGGAGAGAGGATTAAGTCTTCTCGAAAAGGACATGCTAAAACATTTAGATATGTTTAATGATAAGCAATTATTGAAGCACCATTTTGCAAAAGAATTAAGGTCATCCTGTAAAGCGCTGCAGTCGGATAGATTGTGGATACACTTAAATATTTTTATATCGTCGGCATAAATTAGAACATTTGAGTTCCTGATCACACTAACAACATCGTTAATGGCTAGAATGAATAAAAGTGGACCAAGGTGGCTACCTTGAGGCACACCTGAGGTAGCGTTTATTGTTTTAGAGGTCGATCCCCTAAACAAAACTTGATACGTTCTCCCGTCAAGATACGAGCATATCCACTCCACGAAAGATAAAGGGAAACCAAGGGATTTCATTTTAAAAGTAATTAGCTTATGGGAAAGCTTATCAAAGGCCTTACTGAAGTCAGTGTACACGCAGTCGACTTGATTTCCTACTTCTAGGGTTTTATTTGTGAATGAAGTAAACTGTAACAAATTTGTAACTGTGGATTTGTTTTTAACAAAGCCATGCTGTTTATCAGTTAGGAAAGGTTTACAACTAAAATAAACGCTGTCGAAAATGATAGCCTCAAAAAGTTTCGGCAAGCAAGATAGCTTAGCTATGGGCCTGTAATTAGTAACATCTCCCCGGAAGCCCTTTTTGTGCACCGGGATTATGAAACCATTTTTCCAAAATTTCGGAAAAACTTTTTGGTTAATAGAGGCTTGAAATAAAAAAGCTAGAGGAGCTGCAAGAGAGATACAGCAATTCTTAGAGATTATTGGAGGTATCCCATCAGGTCCGCAGGTGGTGTCCGTTCCAAGGCGAGCAAGATGGTATTCCACGTCACTAGGAGTTATTGATAGTTGACCCATTGAACTAGGGCAAAAGGTCTCTAAGTGAGCGAATTCTTTTGGGTCGGGTATAAAACTATCAGAATCATAGGCGGAACTGAAAAAAGAGGAAAAGAAATTACATATATCATCTGGTTTTTTACTTGAGTTATTTAAGTATGAAAGAGTGGAAGGATAACCATCAGATTTTCTCTTGCAGTTGATAAATTTCCAAAACGATTTTGGGTCGTTTAGAAGAGATAATCGCATTCTTCCAATATAGTTGTCATAAAGACGACTTGAAAGTGACTGAAATTCCATATGAATGGAAAAGTAGCGATCATGGTCTTTAGAATTATTACTTGAAAGGTACTTTTTCCATGCCTTATTCCGTCTATTACGTAGACTTCGTAATTCATGATTGTACCATGGGGCAGTTGCTACCGAGCCCATTCGTGTTTGTTTGACGGGAACAGATGAAACGAAGCAGTCGAACATGTTCACATAAAATTTGCCAACCATTTGGTCAACAGTTCCTTTGAAGATACTGTTAAAGTTTATCTTAGAAACTAATTCGTTAAGAAGATTAAAATCAGTATTTTTAAAATCAAACTCAAGATCTTTGTATTCCACGTCATTCTCAAGCCCATTGTCAAAAGATAAAATGAGTTGAAGAGGAGGATGATATGTATCAATTTTTGTCATAGGCAGGGTACTGCGTTCGACAATGCAGTTACTTGCATTAGTGAAAAAGACAAGGTCAAGTAATCTGTCCATGCAGTTTTTTATACAGCTCATTTGCTGTAATCCACACGAGATTAGAGAGTCAAGAAAAATTGACGAATGACGAGATACACTACCAGCTGTAACAAAATAAAGTTCGTCGTCAGAAGGTTTCCATTTTAAATGAGGTAAGTTAAAATCACCTAATAATAAAATTTCGTCAAGAGGATCGCAATTATCAGATACATAATTGATAGCAGCTGAGACTCCTTCATAAACATTGTTAAAGCTTGTGGGTGGAACATAAACATTAATAAGAAAAATCATTTTTGATTTGAGTTTAATTTTAACACATATTACATCCAAGCTTCCAACAAAAGGAATCGGAAAGATAGAGCTTTCCAGAGTATTTCGAACCCCAATGATAACACCACCCCCGACGGGGTCAGCAATGTTTGAAGATCTATCTTTTCGATACACTTCAAACTCCGATGAAAATAGTTCATTATTTAAAAAGCTTGGATTGAGCCACGTTTCAGTTAATGCGATGACGCCATGATCACAGTTATGGGACGATAGAAACATACTACGAGACTTTGTACGTAATCCCCTTACATTTTGATAGTAAAGGGATAAACGCTCTAGTTTTTTGAAAGCTTATTGGAAGGGGTGATTATCTTTCCCGCTTTAGGAACAAATTCGCGGATTGTAGCATCAGCAGGCCAGATCTCATTATTAATAATTTTTGGAAATATGTTTGCTTCAGAAGTGAGTTTGAATGAAGCAAAAGGACTATTTAATTTGTTAATTTTTTGGCATCTTACAGAGGCCACGTCAACACAGTAATTTTTAAGATTCCCAATGACATCTTCACAGGTTGTATTAGGAAGAAGACGGGAGACAAATGCTTCTTTTAATTTTGGCAAAGCAGATAATCCACATTTTTTTGGCGGAATTGCACTCGTAGTAAGTACGGTATAGCTTGGTTCCGCTGCTGGGATAGATAAGCTCGTTATAGTATTCAAACTTATACCGGTATTGGATGAACAGGGTAAACCCTGGTCCGAAGATTTGTTTTTCTGAGGGCGTCTCTTGGCTGGAATTTTTTTTTGAGGACTAGACGAAGTCGACCTTTTCCTTTTTGGAACAGAAACGTCCACAAGTTGAGGGGCCAGAGAATTAGCAACGATTTCCTCTGTATTTGCGGGGGGAACCGGGGTTGAAAAATCAGTGGAGGTTGATGCATCGATCATAATTGGGAGCTTTGACAACGAAGAGAATTGGTTTTTGAGATTGTCGAAACCTTTAAGCAACGAAGAAAAACTAGCCGAGATATTTAGAAAGTCACGTTCCATCGCAACTAGTTTGAATGATAAACTCGAAAGTGAAAGAAGTCGACAGTCTGAGCAGTAAAAATGCAACCCATTTGTTGAATAGTCACTTTCCGGGATGGCCTTCAGTTCCGTCTTCGCTGCGGCTTGAATCTCCTCTATCGTATCAAAACGGTGTCCCCGGAGCGGTCTTTTGTGCTTGTTGAACAGCCAGAAGTCGCACGGCGCCAGATCAGGTGAATACGGTGGTTGCGGAATGATATGGGTTGAGTTTTTGGCGAAATTATCACGAATTACGAGTGCGGTATGGGATGGTGCATTATCTTGGTGTAAAAACCAAGAATTGTCTTTCCGGCCTTTTTAGGCGGATAGCGTTACGCAAACGACGCATAACGTTCAAATACTATTCCTTGTTGACTGTTTGGCCGGTTGGAAAGAATTCATAAAGCACAACACCACGATAATCGAAGAAAACAGTCAACATGACCTTGATTTTTGAGCGACTTTGGCGCGGTTTTTTTGGTCTCGGCTCTCCTTTGGCACGATATTCGCTCGATTGATCGGTTGTTTCGGGGTCGTAAGCATAGATCCAAGTCTCATCGCCAGTTATAATGCGTTTCATGACATCCAGGTAGTCGGAAAGCATTGTTTCACACACTTCAACGCGACGCCTTTTTTCCAAAAAATTCAATGTTTTCGGTAGATTTGACGCGCTTGAGGCCCAAAGCATCCTTCAAAATGGTATTGACTGAGCCTTTCGATAAGCCAACTTCATCAGCAAGGTCTCTAATCGTTAATCGATGGTTTTTCAACACCAAATCTTTGATTTGTTGGACGTGAGCTTCATCGGTTGAGGTTGATGGTCGCCCAGAACGCTCTTTGTCTTCGACACGTTCACGGTCGGCTTGGAAATCACTATACCACTTGTAAACATTTTTTTTAGACATAGCCTCATCATCAACGGCTTTCTGCACCATCCTCAACGTATCCGCAGCAGAAAATTGATTCCGCAAACAAAATTTAATGCAAATTCTTTGCTCAATAAATTTCGACATCGCAAAAAACGAAAAACTCACTTTTAGCAGCTCACAAAACGACGCGTATCTCAAACACTATGAATATATTTTGACATGAAATTTCATATAGATGTCACTGTCAGTACTACCAACCTAAAAAGAAAGAAAATTTTCCAAATTCTTCGACGCGCGCAGTTTAAATTCATATGTCACCTTATTTTTTGGACACAGTAGTATCAGCAGGCGCCGCCGGCATTAAGTGTCACAATTCGCGCGGTCCGGTTCCCTGAGTGAGCTCACGGAAATTTCCACCAGCCCTGTTGATTAGCAATAATTGACCCCCCAGCTTCAGTAACAGGTACAAAGAGCCGGCTGCGGCGGAGATGTAGTTGCTGTACCGCAAACTCATTAATGAATGATGCTTGTGATTCACTATCCAGGAGAGCGCGAAGTTGTAAGTATTATTCACATTACTGGATGTTATGGTCAAGCTATCCTGACGCATCGTGAGATGCTTTTGTCGGCATTTTTGATACGAATATATTGACGGGCAGTCGGAGGGACCATGACCCGTTTGCAAACAAGAGTTTGACTTTTGTGAAAGTCGTAAGTTTCTCCGATGGTGCCTTTTTCCGGAAATCCTCGCAAGATATCAGAAAGTGCTTGCCTGAACAACAAGGACAGCGGCCTAAACCACTGGGTTGTTTGTGAACTGGTGCCTACTCGATGGCTTTGAGATTGATTCCCTTGGCTCCAGACTTGCAGGCGAAGACACTGCTTCCAAACCTTGTAGATGATTCTCTAAAAATTTGTTCAATTCATGGAATGTTGGAATATGGTTCGGAGATGTAAGTGCATTCCTTGACGGTGACTGGATCCAATTTTTCGGTCAACAAAGACACCAACCAGTTCATCCCGATGCGAAGATCAAACGCTCCTTCCACCAATTTTCGCAGCAATGTTGACGACTCAATGCTCATAGAAGGTAGATCGAAAATAGCCTACACTTATTATCGTAGCGCTTCTGTGCCAGCTCGCAGGCAATATGGAAATTACCTTCGCTTATTGTTGTTTTGTTGTACAACACTTCCGTCGCGCTGCCTACCAGACTGCTCTTTAGGAAATGCAAATGTTGTACATCCGAGAGTGATGTGTCGTCGATTACACTACTGTTAAACATGTGTTTGAATGACAACCATTGGACAAACGAGCCATCGTTTGCCGATTGAATACCCTTTCGTTTGGTTTTATTGAGCCGTTTTCAGGGTATTTGATGAGAAATTCAGGATGTATTTTGCAACGGGCTCTTCCTTAGCCAATGCCATCGCTTTTTTTTAATCGAATGACAATGTAAAAGTTTTCCACTTTTTGAGTTGCAATTAAATTAATATGTTCGAGGAAACAGGCGCAAGGGATGCCAAAAAATTATACAACGAAAAAAGACTGAAGAACGCTTAATTAATGAAAAGACTTAAAGTTAACCTATCGGTTTGAAAACACGTTTTATTCTTCTCGACAATTCTTCGTGAAAACATGAAAGCATGAATTACTGTCCATACTGATCGAAATTATAAGACACCTCCTGATATGTGGAGCAATACAAATTAGTGTATTGCTTCCAATCCCAATCAAACGCCATGTGACACTTTCAAGTATGTGGGGCGATACAATGTTGTGTAATGTCTTTGTTCAGTGATCTTGCATTGAGTCACACTACATCCTTCCCCCACAGAAAAATTAAATTTGTTTACATTTCTTAAAATTTAAATGATTGTCATTTATACAAGTTCATGTTCTTACTATTTTGGAGTAGTATTTCTAAATTGTGTATGTTAACGTATAATATTGTTAAGTGTACATACTATACATTGTGTGTATTATGTTAACATTCTTATTCTTTTCTGGAGTTAATTAGATTATTATTATGTGTGATATATCGTATTTGATGTTATTGTTATATTATTATATTATTTCACATGGCCCTTTAAATTATTCATCATTTATTTTTAAAATTTGTTTTATTTACATTATTTCGTTTTTCAATCTTATGTTCTTATCTTCTAATAAACATTTTTTTTTATCAAAATCATACATTTTTTATTTGTTTTTATCTTAATCATAATTTTTTTTTTGCCAGTATTTTGCATGGAAGCGCACTTATTTTGCCAAACGCTTATTAAAATGGTGAATATAGAGTACTACTATGTGGTATTGGAGTATAACCATATGTATAATATGGTAACCATTCATCCCAACTATCCTTATCTCTTAATTTCATTAGATAATAATTCAGAATCCTGTGAATTCTTTCTACAGAGAGTTCCATGATGATATGGTGTCGATACTATCTTTTCTATATTTAGTGTTTTACAAATATTCTCCAATAGTTCGTTCGTGAATTTCGTTCCTTTGTATGTTTTTAATTTTCTAAGACATACATATTTAAGTATGAATTTTTCTACAATTGTCTTGGAAATACTGACGGCATATTTATTTTCTATTGGGAATGCTTCCACAAATTTAGTTACTTTACATTGCATTGTTAGTATGGGCTATGGGATGCTGTTCGATTATGATGCCATGAAAGCCAGCTCCATAAAAATGTTCAAGTGTACTGTAACGCGTGAGGAGGTATGTTTGCAATTGAGATCACGTACACTGCAGCAGTCGGAATCTTGCTTCAGTTGCGTTGTGGCAATTCAATCTATTGCGTTAAAGGCTGTCAGAGATGAACAGGAGTTAGTAAACATATTCATCGATTACATCTCTGACAACACCAATAATGTTGCCTTGCTATACGGGGCTAGCACAGTAGATATGCCGAGTCAAAAGTATCACCAAGCCGAGCGCTAGAACTAGTTATCCGAGACGGAAAACCACCGCTATCACCTTTGCTGTTGGAAAAGAAGAAATAAGGTGCTATAACTGTTCCCAGTTTGGGCATTACCAAAGTGTATGTCCGAAACCACCTAGGCCCCTCGGGTTCTGCTATACTTGCCATCAGATGGGTCATCAACAAAAAGTATGGCCAAAATCGAAGCGGAACCACACAGATGCTGCCCGTGCATCATCTGAGACAACTTCCAAGATCCATGCCAACGAAGATATCACCGATGCCATACGAACAATGCAAATGGTAATAGTGTCTTTTATTAATTGACTCCGGTAGTCCGATCAGCCTTATTCAGCACCCAAGCGTCTGTTGGATTGTCAGATGCGTTATTGCCAACTAAATTTGTCGGACTTGGCAAACAAAAAATATATATGTACGATACGACATCAGGTTTATAGAAATTTCGTAACGAATATAAAATTATTGTTTTTGTTGTTAAACCTGATGAAACAATGACATTGCCAATAATTTTGGGACGCGGCTTTATGCAAATATTCAGAATTCGTTTAAGTCAAACTTAAAATAATAATGTATCACCACATAAATGTGAATTAAATAAACATAAAAGAAATGTATGTTTTAAGAAAAATATTTTAATTGCTAAATTCGTCCTAGACGATAAATTTCAGTTCGGGGTTCATGTTTTACTTCATACGAATTCAGCAATTTCTTACTGGCGAACAATATTGGCCATTTCAAGGTTGCAGTGGCTTCTCCTCAGGCCAATGGTCAAGTGGAACGGGTAAATCGTGTCCCTAGAGCAATGCTTAGAAAATTTATCGAAGCCAGTTCAACATGCAGATTGGGCCTTGAAGTTGGGCCAAGTGGAATATGCAATGAATAATATTGTTCATAGCACAACGCGACAGACACCTATTCAAATGTTGGTCGGAATAAATAAATGATGCAATTATTGATGATTAACAGAATATTCAGAGTCCAATAATGTCAAGTGTCACGACATGACTAAGAATAGGTCAAAGGCATCGAGTGTTACAGAAAGGTGTCAGGAGTATAGCGTACATTATTTAATTACGCGCAGTCGCGCAGCAAGGACATATTCGATTGGTGATCTTTTTGTTATAACGCAACCCCGGGACAAAATAAGAAATTTATACAAAAAAATACCGCGGCCCGTATATAGTTCATAAAGTATTCCCCCATGATCGGTACGTAAGAAGGGACGAAGAAAACTCTGAGTTGACTCAGCTTCCATATGATGCTGTTGTGGAAGATAATAAAATACTTTAATGCTAAGACCCAGGGGATTTGCCGGATGCTGAATTTACTGATGTCGGTCAGCCACCCGAAACAAGGATAATGTAAAGTCAGAGGAGCAATTAAAGTATTTAAAGTCTGTTTTTCTTATCTCTTGATCGAGGTCAATCAAGTGCCAGATTTGCAGAGTTGCGTTTCTATTATGCAACACTTAAAAATAATTGTTATATAGGCAATGTCATTTAAAAAAGGCGAAGAAGAAGAATGTGACCGCTGAAAATGGCGGGTTTCGGGCGTTCTAAAAGTGACTTTGAATAATAAAGGCAGATAAAAGAAAACTATCTCGTGTTTTAATAGCAATCGAGTGCGAGGATTACACATTGTTCAGTGATATACTCCCATATGCTATTGGCTTATCTTTCCCAATTTGTTTGAAGTTTGAAGTGTCTGTTGTCAGGATGTAAGATTTTGAGAAGTACGGATAGCTTAAAACTCGTGGTGACATAAGTTTCTGTTTTAGTGCATTTGGAAACTGTTTGTTGATATTTTTAGTCCAAATGGGAGTCGCTTGAACTGGTGTGTCCCTCATTGGAAGAAAATGCTGTTAATGGTATTGAGTTTTTGTCTAGCGGTATTTTCTGAAATAAACTTGTCAAATCTAATGTTTTTCTACATATTTTTTATATATTTTTTTTTCTACATATATACATATTTTGCATTGCCCAACTTATCTAGTACGTACTCAAGTCTCGTTAGTGGAAATTTGTCATCTACTACTTTTCTATTTAATGCTCGGAAATCTTCCACTTATCTCCATTTTTCTTGCCCATTTTACTTTTCTTTGGTACAATTAGGAGTCGCGAGTTATAAGGACTTGTTGATGCTTCTACTATTTCTTCTTGTACTAGATCTGACACTTGTTTGTTTATCTCTTATAAGTGAGCATTGCTATATGTTGTTCATAGAAGTTGTTCACAGTTAATATTCCTTAAATATCTTGAAATTGTTCACAGATTTTCCAGATCATTTTTGATTCTGCTCAATTTTTATTTCTTCTTTAGTAGTTCTAACCTTTCGGGTTGAGGTTTTTCTTTCATGTATGTTAGTTTATCAAAATTTTTCATCGATTGTACTCCAATGGGGTGTTTTCTATTGTCATTTTCGTGATCGTTATCCTTATGTGCTTTACAATATACTTTCTGCTGGTATTATGGTGTTGACCACAAATATTTTATTTTTTATTTGTTTACCATTGAATTTGAACTTCTTTGATATGTATTACTTCTGACCTTGGTGGTAATGTCAGTTTGCCTTTATGCTTCACATCCATGTTCATTGGTAGTACTATTTCGTCTTCTTCTGCACACGCTGTCAAGACATATGTTTCACAGTCAATTTTGCAGTTTTATTCTTTCAGGAAATCTCTACCTAATATCCCATCTGTTGGTATTATTATTTAATCATCTTCTATGTAGAATTCATGCTTTATAAAATTTAATTCTAATTCTGTTGTACCTCTCGAAAATATTTTTTGAGTACTATACCGCTTGTCTGACATCTTTTGTTGGTATTTATTTCAACTATCATTTTGTTTCTAAATATAACACGTTTGCACCTGTGTCTACCAAAAAGGTGAATATTCCTTTTGGTTTCTTAGTTCCTAAGATAACAAATTTCGTGAAGTAATTTTCCCTGTTTTAATTTAGTATCTTCTGCCGCCAATTGCTTTTCTCAGATTCTGTTGACCGGGTATACCTATGTTTCTCGATCTGTTATTATATTGTTGTTGTTGTCGAAATATGCACGGTATCCGCGTATTCCTACATGTCCTCCTCTCATGTTTATTTCAAAACGCATTACGCTATTTCTTGAAAGTGTGGGCTCTACCTCTGTTGCTAACTGAATTGCTTCACTTATGAAGCTTTGATATGCTCTGGCTAGTTCGTTCTGCACTTTCTGTCGTGGGTCTGTATAATCTGATATGTGGAGCGATACAATGTAGTGCATTTCTCCAATACCAATCGATTGCCATGTGACACTTTCAAGTTTGTGGGACATTGAGTGCATTGAGTCACACTACACATCCACACAATCGTGTGTCATTCAGCCTCACAACGATATGGGTTGTACTCCGACTAAAACTTCTCCGTCGGTTGATTACCCAAAGTTTATTCATTCGCACCCTCTCAACCCCACTGTTCTCAAAGCTTTTGATGAAAACATACCCTCGTTCTTAGATCCTGTGCTCCTACGGCTCACAAAAAATTCTGCCCTTCTCAATGAAGATGGCCACTGTATTTTGCGCGCCGCCATAGAATTTACGAAAATGTGCGTCTTTATCTGGCCTATCTACAATCAATCAATCTTCTTTTCAACTCCACACCAATTCATTTCTGTTTATTATCAGAATGTCATAGGACTGCGTACTAAACCTCACACGTTTTCCTCAAATCTCAAAAGCTCCTCTATGATATTTTCGCATTATCCGAAAACAATCTCACATCTTACTACAAGAATAATGAGCTATAGACGTCTGACTACAGTGTTTTTCGTGATGATGTGCTCAACAATGAAGATAACTCATCTGGCCGACGCTCATAAAATCCTCACACACCGCCGATTTCGAATACATTTGTGTCAAAATTGTCCTCCCTATGATTTATATCTACGTTCCTTGCTGCTACATCCGCCGTTCCAAACCAGGAAATCAGCTCGTGGTAAATGCAATTGACTGTCTTTTCCAAATCAGTGGTGTGATAAATAATCTAAACAGATAACTCGACCTTATCTTCTCCTCCCTCCTACAGCTGTGCAATATCAGAGTCTACTCATCCCTAATCCACACTAGATTGTTACCAGCCTCCTCTTTCTCTCACTTTTTCGTACGAGAACAGATTAAAAGCTGACGATCACAAGTATTTGCATGACTTTAACTATAGTAAGTTAGGTAGGCTGTTTACTACTTAAAAACGCCAGTTGCAGTCTTCTTAATATCTCCAACTAACGCGTTTCTATTGACGAAGTTCTTGCTATTTTCTACAACGATATCATGAAATGCTTCATTCACTCAGTCACCTTGGTACACCAAAGAGCTTCGTTCACTTCGTAATAAACGAAATAAACTATGGCCGGCCTTCCTTAAATCTGGATCCAATTCCGCCTATTCGCTTTACCAAACCGCATATACCCAATTTTCCGACCTCTATGCAGGGACTACATGAACCGAATACAATCAAGCTTAATAATCGACTCCAAGCGATTCTACCAATTCATCAACATTAAAAGTAAATCAGATGGCTATCCCTCTACCCTCAAATATCTCGAATCTTTTCAACAGAACCTAATATAATTGCAAATTTTTTCGGCAATTTCTTCAGCTAATCTTATGCGGTCAACGACGAGGAACCCGATCTTAATGATTTCCAATACCTCAACAATGGCAACTCTTGTGTCTGTTGAAGTAACACCGGAATTGATAGCAGAGAAGATCAGCAAGCTTAAAGATAATTTCTCCCCCGGCCCAGACGGTATGCCGGTAATAGTGCTTAAAAATTGCACCAATTTCCTTCTTCAACCCCTAACCACACTGTGCAACTCTCCATCTCCCAAGGAATTTTCCCTTAAAATGATGTTATAAACTATAGACCAATTGCTAAACATCAGCGATTCCCAAGCTCTTTGAGAGCGTCATCCACGACGCAATGCTTTTCCACTGCAAATCCATCGTATCTCCAAATCAACGTGGATTTCTTAAGGGCAGATCAACAACTAACTCAATAGAAATCGTCTCTTAAACCCTATGTGCCTTGGCCTTCTATTAAATATCGTACAAAAACATCATTCTCAATCAGGCTTTATTAATTGGATAAAGTCCTACCCAGAAGACCGTCAAAATACGTTGTTATCTTCAGATCCTCCAAATCTAATCCATTTATGGCCACTTAGGAGTCGCTTAAGGAAGGTCCCACGATTTTCGTTCTAACTATTATTGATTCTGACCTCATCATCCACAACTCGTATATCTCAATATATGCCGACGACATAAAAGTATATATGTCCATATCATCTCCTGCAAGCACTTTACATTATTTTTGTTAGACCCCTCCTCGAATATGCTTCCCAAGTCTGGTCCCCTTCCTACGTAACCCATATCCGGCGAATTTCAGCTGTTCAATTTCGATTGGTATTCCGGACTTCTGCAAAATATCCAAACAATGTGGTTATAATATCGTGAAGGCTTAAGGATATAATATAATAAAATTCCCATGGATGTTTAATTTTACGTTGCTGCAGATGCATCGGAGGAGGCATATATAGTAGTTACTTACGTTGATAACTGGTAAACAATAGAAATGCCTTCTTTGTTTAAAATATAGGATAGTCCTAGCCAAGAAAACCAAGATATCACGTCTAGAGCTATGTGCAGCTAAGCTGGCAGCGGAATTCATTTACGTCTGCAATCCGATTAAGAGATTCAGAAAAAACAAAATCTATTTATGGACCAACTCAGAGAATAGTAAACAATTCCGCAGCAATGGTGAAACGTTACTCCGAAGGAAAATCCAGCTGACATATTATCACCTGGAATAGCACCAGATTTATTGCAAATTCAGTCTTTGATTTTGCGGACGGAGGTTTTTACATAGAGCAGCCAAATTTTTGAAGAACGCATTTACAGACAAAAAAAAAAACATTTTGGGTCCTCTTAATAATCAAAACTTATTTCAAGGAGCAATACAAATAAACATAATCTTGTACATGCATACGGGAAAACTGTGATTAGATTGATGCAGACGGACGAATTCAAAGATGACATTCATCATCAAAAACACAATGAAGTTTCCAAGAACAGTCCACCAATAATTCTTACCATATCTCGATCAGGAAGGAATGATTGGAGTCCGTGGAAGACTTGAATCATCGGTATTGCAGTATGACCTCAAGCTTCTAGTATTGGTGCCCTACTGCCACCCATATACGAAGCTATTGCTAATGGAAGTTCACTAGGAAAACAAACATGCTGGATCTCAAAGAACTTTGACAATCACTGGCCAATAAAGGGCAAAACGCTCGCTCGCTCTTTTGTTCACAGTTGTGTGTCCTACTCAAGATCGAGAATACGACTTTTAACAAGACTTTTTCAGAAGGAATGCAATATTATTAAAATTTGATACAGTCTCCGTCTAGCTCTCGTAGCGTTAACGTCGTGTTGACTTCTCCTATTTGACAGTTGGTTCTTGACTAGTGTTCTTGATCATATATCCTTCTCGCTCACTCTTCGATTATATTCTTTGATTTCTAAGCCGCGTGTTTTAATTCTCCCGTGCAATCCTAGTTTACATTTCCAAAAAGTATGGCCCCGGGGCCAAATAAAGTAAAACCCGGGAACAGATTTAGCGTGTTGGCAGATGCCGATACGCTAAATTTTGAACCCAAATAAAAAAAAACAGACCCACAATTGTGGACGAATTTCCTTATCTTCCCTCTAACTCCAACCTCAAAAACCCGAGATTCGTTCTGATCTCCGCCAAAGACGAAAAACTACCACTTACATCGGTAAGCATATTTATACTAAAAAAGGCCATAGATGCAATTAGCACAGAGTATGAGAGCATCCCACAGTTAAGAGATGGCAACATACTCATCCTCACTAAATCCCAAAAGATCACTGACAAATTTTTGCGCATTACCAATCTTGCCAACCAATGCCCTGTAATTGCCACACTGCACGCCAACCTCAACTCATCTAAGGGCATTGTGTACGCCCCCTGCCTAATTAACATTGCTGAAGGTGAAATTATAGCTGAAATGAAGCACCAAGGTGTGATCGATGTGTACAAATTTACCAAACTAGTCGAAGGGAACCAACGCGCAACAGGCCTAGTACTCTTCACATTCGATCTCTACCAAACCCCCAATACTGTCGATATAGGCTGGTATAAGGCAAAGGTCCAAGAATATGTTCCTAACCCGATGAGATGCCGTAACTGCCAACTTCTGGGCCACACCATAAAAAGATGTTCTAAAACTAAAACCTGTGCAACTTGCAACCTTCCCCCCCATGATCCTGCTGTATGCACCCGTGTCATGTGTGCTAACTGCTCGGAAGCTCACCCTTCCTCATCTACTTCCTGCCCAAAATATATTCAACACAAAGAAATTTTAAAAATTAAAACAAGAAACAAGTGCAGTATGACTGAGGCCAGACGGGTGTACAATCAATCACACCCCTCAAATTCCTTTTCACTCACTAACGCTGAAAAAACCAAACAAACCCAACAACCAATAACAAAAGTAAACAGCACCCTTCACGCAAATACCCCAGGCACAATAACATCAGCTCCCGAATCTATTGCCATAACCTCAAATCTAACAAACAATCTTAACAAAACGAAAACTACTTTTACAACTAAAGCCTCAGCTACATTAACAATTAACACACCAACGACTCGTTCTCTCTCCCCACCACACACATCTAACCAACAGCCAAGCAATTCTAAACTTAATAATCCTATTCTTTACAACCGCCCTCTCCCCTCTCCACCAAATTTACCAACTATCAACAATCCTCTAAATTCACCTTTGTCTTCGATCACAAAAACACTTATCAACAATAATACATATTTCTTGAACCTATCCGATACGGATGACAACACATAATCGCATTAATAACACACAACAAAAAACCTTTCAATTTAACAACCAATCAATCCAAACAAAAAAGACATGCAAAATCCTGCAATGGAATGTAAAAGGTTTCGTCAACAACTACGACGAATTGAACGTCCTCATTAAAGAACAAGCACCCTGCATTGTATCGCTACAAGAAACACACTGTGCCTATAATTTTTCACCAATGACACCCAAAGCATACACAGGCTATTTCCATAATTTCGTTCACAATACAACATCAAAACAAGGCATTGCTGTTTTAATAAAGAGTAACATACCTCACAAAAGAATTCCCATCAGCTCTAACCTTTTGACCCTAGCTTTCGAAATTTCCTCTCTATCAAATTCACTTTTTTATCGATATACATACTGCCAGATCAATCATTTTCCGTACATGATTTAGTAAATATTCTAAATCAAATACAAACCCCAATTTTCTTTCTGGGCGATCTAAACGCCTGGAGTGTTATGTGGGGCTCACCCAAAACCAACACTAGAGGTAAAGCAATGGAAAAATTCTTATTAGATTCAAACCTAATGGTCCTAAATAATGGTTCTCCCACTCACTATTCCACACACAGTACATTTACTCATGTTGACGTTACTTGCTGCTCCTCTGAACTATTCCCCAAAGTCTCCTGGGAAATTATGGATGATCTCTATAACAGTGATCATTTTCCTATAATATCCACAGTTGCCCTTGGCCCGGTTCACTCTAATACGCCGGTAAATCTCAAATTTAAAACTGACCTGGCTAACTGGGCTTGCTTTAGTAAGCACATATTAGACTTCCTGTCAGATAAAAATACGTCTTGCAACATCAATAAAGAGGCCGCAGTAATACAAAGAGCCATCAGAACAGCTGCAAATAAATCCATACCACAAAATTCACCTTTTCCAAAAAAACACACTGTGCCATGGTGGAGTCCTCTACTAACTATCCTGCGGAATGAAAAACTCAAAGCATGGAAATATTTTAAAAAATACCCAAACAGTATCAATCTAATATTTTACAAAAAGGCTAACGCTAAGTTCCGCAGAGAAGTGAAATTGAGCAAAGCAAAATGCCTTAACAATTTTACCTCAATGCTAAACCCTCAATCGTCGCCCCAAAAAGTCTGGCATGGTATTCGCAAACTCACTGGTAACTCACCACCTTATTCCATTAGGTCTATAGCTACACCCGAAGGTCAGGTAACATCCTCTCAAGACATTAGCAACCTTTTCGCACATACTTGGTCTAACCTTTCAAGGGACGTATGTTTTCCCACAACCTTTAAGACACAAAAGAGGATTGCCCTCGCTTCGTCTCCTTCTCCCAACCTTAACAACATCACAGGCCCTGCACTCCACATTGAAGCCAAAATAACTAAACTAGAACTAGAATGCAATTTAGCCAAACTTAAAGGAAAAACACCAAGCAGAGACAGAATATCATACCCCATGATAAAAAACCTCCCACCCTCCATAAAAACTAGACTTGTTTCCCTCTTCAACAATATCTTGGAGTCAGGCATAATCCCACAGAACTGGAAACTTGCAACAATTCTTCCACTTCCTAAGCCTAAGAAAAATATCAACGTAGTGGAAGGTTACCGTCCTATCTCGCTCATCCCCTGCATATCAAAAGTCCTTAAAAATAGTTGCCCGTCGTTTATTATGGTTCATTGAATCAAATAATCTCTTGAGTCCGAACCAGGTTGCATTCAGGCCAAACAAAGGTTGCGCGGACGCACTTTTACATCTAGACTCCTACATAGCTAACGCAATTTCTGCCCGAAATCATGTAACTGTTCTTTCCTTAGATTTTGAGAAGGCTTTTGACAGAATAGGCATCCACTTGGTTCTAAATAAATTAAAAAAATGGGGCATCGGCCCAAAAATTTTCAACTATGTCAGTTCTTTCTTGACGAACAGGAAAATCTGCGTGAAATCCAACAATTGCTTTTCTCCCAACCTTCCATTCTTTAATGGTATCCCCCAAGGCTCTCCACTGTCAGTGGTATTATTCATAATCGCTTTCGACGATCTTTCCAAATTAATCGCCAAACACAAGTTACTCGATCATTGTGCATATGCGGACGATATATTTATCCTGTGTAAACACAATGACTTAAATAAAACTAAAACCTTACTTTCAACGTTAATCGAGGACATTTTACTGTGGTCCGAATCCTCTGGTGCTAGACTTTCTTTAGACAAATGCAAAACACTGCATATCTGTCGGAAAAAGCTATGCAACAGTTTGACACTCACTATTAATAACGCTAACATTGAAAACGTAACAAACTTGTGTATTTTGGGTCTAGTTTTTAATAATAAATACAATTGGAAGTCCCACTGTACAAAACTTAGAAAAAGCCTAGCTGCAAGGGCAAATATTATAACCTATCTCGCCAATAAAAAATGTAATACGCATATTAACACCTTATGTAACGTTTCAAAACTACTAATACTAAGTAAGATTGACTACGGTTTGTTTATTTACGGCAACACACCTAAATCAACCATCAACTACATCAAAGCTCCCTATCATCATGCTGCCCGCAGAAGTATCAATGCCTTTAGAACAACTCCTATAAAAAATGTACTAGTCGAAGCCGGACTTCCCACGATAGAAGAACGATTTGAAGCTTCACTTGCTAAACTCAACATAAAGCTCATCAACTCGAAGCATTCAATCATCGACAAGAACATCGCCTCATCAAAGTGCAGAGCTACCTCGAAACGTATACCAACAGCCATCGATAATGCACTACTTCTGGCAAAAGACCTGGGCCTGCCTCACAAAATGACAAGACGGAGCATTCCATCACATCCTCCTTGGAACATAAAACAAGAATCATTTATCTTGGACCTGACACACTACGACAAATCCAGTACACCAAAGGAAGTTTTTCAAGCAACATTTCTTCGCACTTCCGTAATACTCAAAGAGGAAGGATGGGCACTTGTCTTCACCGACGGGTCCAAGATACACAACAGCACATCTTTCGCCGTCAGCAAAGAAAATGGCTCCTTGATTATCGCTGGTCTACTTCCATCATATGCGTCCATCTTCACTGCAGAAGCCCTGGTCATTTATAAAGCTGCTGCAATATGCCTAAAAGTGTGTGGCTAGCATGTCATCTGCTCGGATAGCTGGTCGGTGATCAACGCAATAAGAAATCCTAACCAAGACTCAGCAATTATCTGTAACATAAGGAATCTCCTAACCAGAGCTCCAAAAAAAAATTAAAATCATGTGGGTTCCAAGACATGCCGGTATTAAAGGCAACGAACTCGTTGATCTGGAAGCTGGTTTCGCCCACCGCGCCCCAGTTTATCAGTTTGACGACCTCACAAAACTTGACTTTCTGCGGTTGGTTAAGAACAAGCTCCAAACTAAACGTCTATCTAGATGGCGTAATTACGACCATCACTACGCATATTATAACACCGAACGCTCCCATCCACGGTACCCTACAACCACATTCAAACTACAAAACACTACTTTTTCAAGGCTACGCTTGGGACATACAAATTATACACACCAACACCTACTAAATGGTCTACCGCCTCCAACATGTAACCTTTGTCATGCACGCTACGACATCAGTCATATACTAGGTAATGCAAGATGCGCAGCCAACACAAACCCAACAATCAACCATCTACTGAAAACCCCAACACACCAAAATATCTGCACAGTTCACAATCTTATTAAAAAACTAAACATAGACATTTAAGACTTAATCCTAAGTATACCATAGAGCCATAAGCCCTGGCAGCTAGCGCTCATTCAAAGTTAGCACTTGATTTGTAATCATTTGTTAACTCATTATAATAATAATAATAAAATTTGATAAAAAATAGGTTGTAATAATAGAAAAGGAGGTTAAAACAAAAATAATTCAATATGACGTAAAAATACATGAACACAAAAAAAACGTTGTGTTGAGTGTTGATTATTGAAATGCGCGAAGAGATCAACGAATCAGAATTGGTGCAAGTACTGAAATGTCAATATGGTTTGCGTGAAAGTGATATGAAGCGTATCGAGATATATTTACAACAAAAATCAAGGCGATGACATGCAATAATCGAATTGGATAGAGTCGCCAATGTAAAGATTCTAGAATTAGGTAAAATAAATATTTGTTGGGATAAATGACGTGCGGTTCAGAACAGAAAGGTAGTAAGATGTTTGAAGTGCTGCGACTACGACCACATTTCTAATAACTGCGAAAAACAACAAGCATGAATAAAGTATGGAGGGTATCATTATGTAAAGAAATTTGTGAGTGAAAATGTCAAATGTGTTAGTTGTTTCAGTGCCAAAAATCGTTAAAACCTGCAAATAAGTGATGACCATATGTCAACAGATCCAAGTTGACGCATCTTTTTTAGGAAGCTAAAAATTGCTAAAGAGCGAGTAAATTACT
Source organism: Orthonevra nobilis (assembly GCA_963555765.1). Lineage (NCBI taxonomy): Eukaryota > Metazoa > Arthropoda > Insecta > Diptera > Syrphidae > Orthonevra > Orthonevra nobilis. Next base: position 66,523,977 of record OY743226.1, on the reverse strand, counting down.
AGAAAATAAATGCCACAAAATGTGTTAGCCTTAATATTCAAGGCCTGCTAAATAATATAATTTCACGTAGTGTGGTGCAAATGCATGATTTTGATGTGATTGTTATCACTGAAACCCACCAGACAAAAAATCATGATAAAAACAGCATCCAATCAAATGGTTCTAACTTTTTCAATTGTTATGGTGAGTCTGCACATACTGCGGAAATTGCAATATATGTAAAAAAAAATCCTTAAATGTTCTTTTGTAAAAAAAACCTTCTGGCAATGAACTATTGGTGCTTCAAAGTAATAGTGTAAAAGCAAAATAATAATGCGTTTCATCTCTGTACAATATACCGTTCACACCCTTCGCCTTCGTCTAAAGACCAGTTCTGTTTTGTTTTTGTAGATTGCTTAGAATACCTGCAGCAGTGCAAAAGTGAATTTACTTTAACTGGCGACATAAATATAAACTAATTGGATACTACTAACACCTACCAACGTCGTGTGATGTCGATAGTTAACGATAATAATTTAAATATGCTCAAAACTAATCCAATGAGAATAACATCTACATCTATATCACTAACTGACTATGTGTTAACTAACAATAAATATCTGTGTAGTCGGAAGACTAACCATTACCTTTAAATCAGTGATCATGAAACTATTGATATATAAATCAATTGCAAAACAAATAAAAACAAACAAGAGAACTATAAAATACTGTTAGTACAATAAAAATGTCTTTCTTTCTGCCTTAAGGGTAAGTTACTCATAATCTTTAATCAGGTGATGCCATACAACCTAAATAGTTTGAGTGAGTTATTAGCAGATGAATTTAAAATCAACCCAATTCGTTAATTTAGACATTGTAATAATAATATTTTATAGTACAATTGAAAGGTACATATAAATTTACCTGGTTCAAATGTATATAATTAAATTATTTATTAAATGTATATAATTAAATCGAGTTTACAGTGTATAGTCTGGTTGCTGATATTAAACAAAATGCTCTAAAGCGGTTTCTTTGAATTTAATGGGGCCCAATATTTGCCATACAGCCGATCTTCCGAATACGACCGGAACCATGTCTCTGTAACACAAATTATTTCAACTCCCATATTTAGGAACACATGACTTATGCAGTCTAATTTGGCTGAGTTAAGAATTCCTGCATTAAGATAGCATACCTTAAATACCTCTTGTGCATTGGATAATATTTTTATCATCATCTTCACTGAAACTTCATCCACACCAATCAGTACGATTATTATTGAAGTCAAAAATCACAACCAATATTGGGAAACGAACGTTATCAGTGAACTAACGACATCAGGGAAAGGAGAGGGAAAGGAGGAGAAAAGTTAAAGAAGAAAAGATAGAGAGATAAAAATAATAGAACTGATGAAAAAAAAGTTTCTTTGCAAAACATAATTGTAATAGATTAAATGAAAACGTTCATATACATAGTTAAATTACAAAGAGTTACATAGATATCCAAAGAAAATAAGAAATTTGCTCCGGGTGACATCAGTGACGTAAAGAACATCGGGCGGTGTTTTCAAGAGAGTTTCGTTGATGTTAACACCTTTATCTCGGTATCACTTTAAGTTTTTTTACATATAAAAGTTCATTCCGCGTCTTAGCCGAGTAAAAATGACCTCTTTACGTAGGCGGAGTTCATGTCGTAAGTGAGAATTGTTTTAGGGAGTAATACTTTCATTTAGTAAATACGACTGTTGTTGTTGTTGTTGCTGTGAGTGATAGGGCTATTATTAATGCTGCTGCTGCTGGTGGTGGTGTTAGTACTGGTTCAAAAATTGTCGTTGTCGAATTCCAGTTGTAACAAATAGAGCTCTTATTTTTATGGCGGAATGCGGATAAAAATAATTTTTGCTCAGAGTGTGACGTATGCCTGATTAGTAACGGACGAGAGCATCGGTAGTTTTAGTTCCCAAGCGAAAATGTTAATGTTATTGGTCCAGTGCTGCTTCGTATAAAAAACTCGTCGCTAACTGCCGGCATATTTCCAAATTCTTAAAAAGAGTCAAGACTTATGCTAAGAAAAAAGTGCAAATGCGATAAATTGTAGTGAATATCGATCAATAAACATGGTACCAACGTATGAAAAAGTAATAAAGGATGTGGTAATGTTACAACTTCAAGAATATTTATATGATAGCAATATTTTAAGTGTGAATCAGTCCCGACTTCGTTCAAGCCATTGATGTGAAACTTGTATATATTATGTTATTAGTAATTGGAAAAAAGAAATTGTGTGCGTTATAGCTGTATTCCTTGACCTTAAATGTACTTTTACGACTTGATCCCACTATTCTATTAACATATAGTCTTAAAGGAACAGCACTGAACTGGTAAGAAACTGCTAGATTGATCTGTGAATGCTAACTGTGATCTTATTGTTAGTGCAATAAATAGGTGGCTATATATGAATAGACTAATTTAAATTACTGACAAAACCAAATATATGATTTTAAATTTCTCTCCAAATCAGTCCCCATTATTACTAATGGTGCATAATAAACAAAATGAAGAAGAAAAGTAGAAAAAAAAAACAACATTGTTATCTTGTTAGTAGATCGTTATCGTTAATAATACTTTTTGTTTGAGTTTGTTGCTTAATGCAATCCTTAAGTCTAACTATTGTTAATAATTTCTGTTTGTGGTGTTTAGTAAGTCTGCTAATGTTGTTGTACCAAAAGTTTTTATCTTAGTGCAATAAACTTATGAGTTTAATAGATAAGATTTAATTTGTTCTGCACAGGTGACAAGTAGTTGGTTCGGTTTGGTAGTGTTTGTACGTCACAGACGAAGTCGTATGTATGCATTTTATCATATTATTTGGGCAATTCGTTAGAAATATGGACTTTGTCTGCGCTGCGGTTAATTGTGGATGAGCGTTGCACTGCTTCCACGAATCTGCTCTTTCGGAGTGCAGCCATTTTTGTAGCGCCATGTTTAAGTCCTCCGCAATTTGTATATAGACGGTGATGAGCGGCTCTTTTGCTGCAGACTTTTCTCGCTATCAGCTCTCTCTTTGTCGTTTATTACAATATGCCCAGGTATCCATATTAGTTTTATTCTACCCGTGCCTTTAATAAGTCTACCTCGTATTACTTCTATGACAGGAGTCTTGTTGATCATTTTATTGACTGCAGCGATGGAAGGGAAGCTATCTGTTCATATCAGCGTTTTTTTTTCTTGACAGCAAATTGTGTGGCTTGCAGTATTGCTATCGCTTCAACAGATTGCACCCAAGAAAGCTTTGGTACCAATCCTTTTACAAGAATCTTGTCGTTTTTGCGACAACTGCATGTGCATTACCATTCTCGGTTTTGGTTTCATCTGTCAAAATAAGTTCCCAGTTACTTTGTTTATGTTTATCTGTGATTTCTTAAAACATTTGTTCAGAGCTATTGTAGATTTACTGTCTAGAAACAAAGGTGAACGGGCTGTTTACTATTGAAGTCTTAGCTTGGAAATTAACTGAAAAATCCAGGTTTTTGGAATGGGCAAGGGCTTTATAAATGGTTGAAGGGCGGTCTGGTGGGTATGGGCGAGAAAATACCTTTGCAGATATTGGCGAGTTGTTTTATGATAAATTAGAACTTGGAGGTTAGGTGTTCGCATCTTTCTTCAAAAATTAAAGATTTCATAATATTTATAAGACAGTGAACATGTAAACAGCTCTTTATATACTACTGCGTCCAAAATATAAGGTGACATTGTATTTATTTTGAAAATTCTTTATTTATTCTTCCAAATCAATTTCATCCCCTTCAAAGTAATCCCCTCCCGATGCAATACACTTATGCGAACGGATTTTCCAATCTTTGAAACACTGGTTGTAGTCACTTTCCGGGATGGCCTTCAGTTCCGTCTTCGCTGCGGCTTGAATCTCTTCTATCATATCAAAACGGTGTCCCCGGAGCGGTCTTTTGAGCTTGTTGAACAGCCAGAATTCGCACGGCGCCAGATCAGGTGAATACGGTGGTTGCGGAACGATATGGGTTGAGTTTTTGGCGAAATGATCACGAATTACGGGTGCGGTATGGGATGGTGTATTATCGTGGTCTAAAAACCAAGAATTGTCTTTCCACAATTCCGGTCTTTTTAGGCGGATAGCGTTACGCAAACGACGCATAACATTCAAATAATATTCCTTGTTGACTGTTTGGCCGGTTGGAAGGAATTCATAAAGCACAACACCACGATAATCAGAATATTCGCTCGATTGATCGGTTGTTTCGGGGTCGTAAGCATAGATCTAAGTCTCATCGCCAGTTATAATGCGTTTCATGACATCCTGGTAGTCGGAAAGCATTGTTTCACACACTTCAACGCGACGCCTTTTTTCCAGAAAATTCAATGTTTTCGGTACTAGTCGAGATTTGACGCGCTTGAGGCCCAAAGCATCCTTCAAAATGGTATTGACTGAGCCTTTCGATAAGCCAACTTCATCAGCAAGGTCTCTTATCGTTAATCGATGGTTTTTCAACACCAAATCTTTGATTTGTTGGACGTGAGCTTCATCGGTTGAGGTTGATGGTCGCCCAGAACGCTCTTCGTCTTCGACACGTTCACGGCCGGCTTGGAAATCATTATACTACTTGTAAACATTTTTTTTAGACATAGCCTCATCATCAAAGGCTTTCCGCACCATCCTCAACGTATTCGCAGCAGAAAATTGATTCCGCAAACAAAATTTAATGCAAATTCTTTGCTCAATAAATTTCGACATCGCAAAAAACGAAAAACTCACTTTTAGCAGCTCACAAAACGACGCGTATCTCAAACACTATGAATATATTTTGACATGAAATTTCACATAGATATTACTGACAGTACTACCAACCTAAAAAGAAAGAAAAATTTCCAAATCCTTCGACGCGCGCAGTTTAAATTCATATGTCACCTTATTTTTTGGACACAGTAGTATGTTAAAATTTAATCATATTATGTCTGGTAGCTATGCTCTTCCAAATATAAGTACAGTGTTCCTTAAATGTAAATTAACTCTCAAAGATTAAACCAGGTATCCTTAAACTATTAACCTTAGCAATATTTTACAGTCAAAATTAAGTCCTACATGTTTCGAACAGCTTGTTTTTTTCAAATGTGTATATTTTGCTTTTTTCAATCGAGATTTTTGAACCTGATGTTCACCACGAAAGTTTTTTATCCGTTATGATAATTTTGAATGTTTGTGCTGTATTTGTGGGATCACCTTTTGAGAGAACAAACATATCTGCATAAACCGAGTGACCATCCGATTTATATCAGGTTGGCAACTAAGTAATTACGGATTCTTTTTAGAAAATAAAATAAAATTTTTTCATGGAACGAAATAATTTTATCCTGTAATGTATTACCCATTTTGAGCAATGACCATTTGCCATCTTTCAGGCAGAATCATAATTCCACGTTCAAAAAACTTCTGGTTTTTATTAGCAAAAAAACTGAACCAGATACGCTTTGGCATTATCATTATTATTGAAACTTTTACCATTCAAGGAGTTTTGCAAATATCGAAATAAAAAGTAGTCAGATGGTGCAAGGTCAGGACTATATGGTGGATACGGCAAAATATCCCAACAAACCTCTAATAATTTTTGCCGAGTGACTAAAGATGTGTGTGGCCTTGCATAGTCATGATGGACTACAACAATTCGTCAATTCGGGGCGCTTTTCTTCAACTGCATTGTTAAATTTTGCTTGTTGTTCAATGTAGACATCTGAAATTGGTTGGGTGGTAAAAGTTCAAAGTAGACAATTCCTTTGGAATCCCACCAAATTGATAACTGTCAAAAATGTCTAATACATGCGTCATTTACTTACACCAATACATGTACATAAATCTATAACTTCTCTGTCTATTGAGTTCAGTTCCCTTTTAGCAACCGGCGGACTCGGTCAACTTTTGTAAATTTAAAATTAAGAAAATTAAATAAAGTAATCATACTTAGTTTAACGGCTCGTGTTTTGTATTTTTTGAATTCGGGTGAACATTTTTAAAATCTGGTGCCGAAACCCGGGATCTATATCGAGCGTAAATATAAAACACGTGTTTTAATGGAGTTCGCGAGTCGTGCTTCATATCGAGGTCAAGTGACTAAATTAGTCAATAGTGCGACCGAATATTTAAAGTCGGATGACGCGAAAATTGGCGAAAATCTGGATAGCCTCGAAGCTATCGAAGAGGAACTTGAGGTTGCTTTGGATCGTTTAACGGCTGCGCATGATTGCTTACGAAAAGCAAATCAAGAGGTAGTTTCTCTGATAAAAGAGGCCGACATGGCAAGGGAAGCTGATCTCGTGGCGGAGTACGACGATAAGGCTATCGCAGTAATTACGCGCATAAAACATCGGTTGGCTAAAGTTCGCCAACATAAATGCAAGTTAACTGCAGTTGCAGAAAATGTTAACGAGACCGAAAATACTTCGCATAATATCACGGTAGAACTTCCATCAAATCGCCGCCCCACTCAAGGCGCAGTGAAATTGCAAAAATTGCAACCGAAAAAATTCTCTGGTGATTTCAAAGAGTGGGTCCCGTTTTGGGAACAATATAGGGCACTTATACATGAGAATTCGTCTTTGAGCACGATCGACAAATTCAACTACTTAGGGACGGTTCTAACGGGTAAAGCAACGGAGACATTAGTTGGTCTCACTCCCACAGAAGAAAACTATAATGCCGCTATCGCAATGTTAAAAGAGGAGTACGGCAACAACGAAAAAATTATTGACTACATCATGCAACGCTTACTATCAATTCAGCCAGCATCCTCTAAAGTAGATGTCTTCGGCTTGAGACGGCTATATACTTCTGTTCTATCTTCCACTCGCTCTCTCGCAGCATTATGCTGAAGGGAGTTTTGTTGAGATGTCTTCCAAACGAACTGCGCATTGACTTTCATCGCTATTACGGAGATTCAACTGAAAACATTGATTCTCGCACGGATTATGCAGATGATAACGCTAGTATATCGTCAGTCTCGGAACGTTCATCAGCAAACATGATCGGTGACAGGCAAGTAAAATGTTTTCTTAAATTTTTGAAGAGAGAAGTCGAATCGCTCGAAAAGGCGAATGAGGCGAATTCAAACACGAACACACACTCAACCCGGGCGAATGTGCAGAATCAAAGAACTGTCAAAACAGCCGTTGGATTGTTTACATCGGAGACGAAAGTTAGCTGTCTGTTCTGCAAGGAAAAAACCCACGATACCATGGATTGTTGTTGCACCAAAAGTCTCCTGGACAAAAAATCACTTTTAAAAACCGAAGGAAGATGTTATCGCTGCTGCAAGGTTGGACACAATTCTAGAACATGCAGAGTAAAAGGAATCAAATGTAAAATATGTAGTGGAAGGCATGCAACAAGTATGTGTGACCTTCTATTTATCAAAAGTAAAATTGATTCTTCTTCGTCTTTAGGCAACCGGACCGAACAATCAGTAGCAACACAGTCTTCTTTAAATTTGTATGCAGCAGATTCGATGCAGCGAACTAATGTGTATTTACAAACCGCCTGTGCCTTCGCATGCAGTGAATTATCTTCTGTGCCGTTGTATATTCGAGTTGTCATGGATGGGGGAAGTCAACTTTCCTTCGTGAAGTCATCATTGGCACAACGTCTAAATTTGCCAGTAATCGGCGTTAACAACCTCAGTGTGATTCCCTTTGGAAGTGACCAACCTAAACCGAGTAAAATGTGCAACAAAGTGCGTCTATTGCTACGTAGCCAGCATGATGATCAAGCAGTGGTTATTGACGCAATAGAGGTCCCAGAAATATGCTTTGATGTGCTTTCGGTTCCAACGAACGATGCGACACCTTCGTTCCGTGAATTAAAACTGGCCGATGCCAGACTTCATGGACTACGACTCGAAGAAGGAATAAGTATTCTGATTGGATCTGATACATACTGGCAGTTCGCTACAGGTAAGCATAGACGTCTTACGGACCGATTAGTTGCAGTGGAGACTATACTGGGATGGACTATTCAAGGCCCCTTAATAGTGCAATCAACACCTGCTAGTTCGAGTTACACAACTTCCCTTCACGTCTGCGCTTGTGAAGATGTACAGCGATTTTGGAGTCTTGACATCATGGGTATATCGCCGGAGGATAATAAAAGGGTGAGTTACGATTTGTCATTACGCATCCGCAGAAATGGCAGCCGATATGAAGTTTCACTTCCTTGGAGAAATACGTCAACTGTTTTGAATGACAACCGATCTAGTGCTTTGATTCGAATGCAGTCACTTGTTCGAAAACTGTGCTCAGCTGGGAGAATCAACGAATATGGTGCAGCTATGAACGAAATGCTGTCCTCTGGCGTAGCTGAAATTGTTCCGGCTATGACCGGGAGCGAGAACCGTACATATTATTTACCTCACCGCCCAGTCTACCGAGAGGACAAAGAGACTACCAAGCTTCGCATTGTGTTTGAAGCTTCGGCACATGCACCTAACCATTTATCATTGAACGATTGCCTGGAAGTGGGGTCGAATCTATTGCCTGAACTTCTGATTATTTTGTTGAATTTTCGCATTGGTAAAATTGGACTTATTGCTGACATCGAGAAAGCATTTCTGCAAATATTATTAGATAAGTCGGACAGAGACAGTCATCGATTCTTTTGGTTTTCTAACAAAATCAAAGATGAAAAGAACCTACCTACTGTGCAGATCTTTCGAATGACGCGTTTAACCTTTGGCGTCACTAGCAGTCCCTTTCTTCTTGCAGCGACGTTGCTGAAAATTATCGAAGCGGCAGAGGCTAAATACCCTCGAACATGTCGAAAGCTGCGTATGGCGTTTTATATGGACGATTTTGTGATAAGTGTCGACAACGAGGAAACTGCGAAGGAAATTTATCGGGAAGCTAACCTTATCTTGCAGACTGCGTCAATGACGCTACGAAAATGGAACTGCAACAGCGATAGTGTCCGACACTGTTTTCCAATGGAGGATCGAGTTGCGAATACTCAAAAGGTTTTGGGTTTGCGTTGGGTAGTATCAACAGACGAGTTGGAAGTTGATCTGGACCCCGTCGTAGCATTATTTAAGAATGGATCTCTGCAGGCTACAAAACGAGGCATATTAAAGGTGATGGCTAAGGTGTTCGATCCATTTGGTATTCTCACCCCTTGGACTGTACGTTTAAAGATACTCTTTCAAAATATCTGGCGACAAAATTTGGGTTGGGACGCGAAATTGCCCGAGGATCTACAAAGCGTATGGAATGCCTGTTGCAGTGAGATCGAACAACTCGACGAAATTGCCATACCTCGTCATTTTCTAACGGCGAAATATTCGGCTGAGGTACATATTTTTGCGGATGCAAGTCAGTTCGCCTTTGGAGCTGTTGCCTATGCTAGGAACAACGATAACAATGGGCAGGTTTCGGTGCAACTTATATGTGCCAAAAACAGAGTAGCACCTCTTAAAAGTGACAATCAGAGTGAGTTGCACGTCTACTGGCCTTCTTCGAAATAATCTTCACGCACAATTTAGTGCAGCGTACCTTTGGTCTGACTCTCGGATTGCTCTTTTTTGGATCCAGGGACTCCAGAAGCGTTGGAAGCCGTACATCGAGAGTCGAGTCAGAGAGATCAGGGCGTTGACAGATATTTCATCATGGCGACACTGTCCTGGTGCAGATAATCCGGCAGACCTTCTTACCCGTGGGATCAGTGCAGCCTCGCTTGTGAATTCATCGAATTGGTTTAATGGACCTGCATGGCTGCTACAGGAGGAGATTAACTTGGCTACGAAGAACGAAGAGATGGCTACTTCGCTGTGTGCTTTGTCATCTTGTACCGAAGAGGATGAAATAAGCTATCTTGAGGACGATACTTCAGCTATTATTAACACTAAGAACTTCAGTGACTGGAAGTTTATAGTCGAGCGAGCCCCATGGTGGGGTGGTTTCTGGGAACGATTGATTGGGGTAGTTAAGTCAACCCTTAGAGCAGCTATTGGTAAGACAACTTTAAATGCTGATCAGTTTCAAACTTTGTTGACAGAAGTCGAGAGTGTCGTCAACTTGAGACTACTTACCTACACTGGAGATGACCCGCTCGACCTTGCGTCGCTTACCCCGCAACATTTCTTAATTGGTGCAAAGGGAAATTCAGTCGAGTCAACGTGCGAGCAACCATCAGGAAAAGAACTACGACAGCAGTGGAAGGAGCGCTTACGATTTTTGGCAAGTTTCAAGAAGCGGTGGTATAAGGAATATTTACTACAATTGAGATCCTTACACCATACAAAAAATCCATTGAGTTCCAGTATACGAGTCGGAGATGTGGTGCTTTTGGAAGATTCATCGCTGCCAAAAACACTTTGGTAACTAGCAGTCATCGTTAAGTGCTTTCCTGGTAGGGACGGAAATACCCGAGCTTGCGAAGTACGTTTGGCAAGCGGATCGATACTAAGAAGACCAATACAACTCCTGTATCCTTTGGAGATAGCTGAATAATCGAAAATCTTTGCTGGCGGGAGGATGTCAAAAATGTCTAATACATGCGTCATTTACTTACACCAATACATGTACATTAATCTATAACTTCTCTGTCTATTGAGTTCAGTTCCCTTTTAGCAACCGGCGGACTCGGTCAACTTTTGTAAATTTAAAATTAAGAAAATTAAATAAAGTAATCATACTTAGTTTAACGGCTCGTGTTTTGTATTTTTTTAATTCGGGTGAACATTTTTAAAAATAACATAATTTTCTTTTGATGAATATCAGCCTATGATGTTATTTGAGCTGATTCATCTGGCTTGCTCCACGATCTTTTCCGATTGACATTGTTGTAAACAACCCATTTTTCATCACCAGTTATCAATCGTTTTAAAAATGGATCATTTTCATTACGTTTCTTTAACAAAACGCAGCCGTTAATGCTTTGTGTTAAATGATTTTCTTTCAGTTCATTAGGAACCCCATATATCGAGTTTTCGTACACAGCAAAGTTGTTTTAAGCGATTTTCAGTGCATGTATGTGATACATTAAGCTTCTGCAATCTCATGTGTTGTACTGTGACGATCCGAATCGATTATTCCTTTGATTTGGTCGACATCAACTTCAACTGGACGACCAGAGCGTTTTTCATCTTCGAGTGAAAAATTACCAGAACGAAATTTGGTAAACAAATTTTGACACTGCCCATGTTTTAAAGCTTCCTCACCATATACAGTGCATAACTGTTTGTGAGGTTGCGATGTATTTTTTCCTTTGCGGAAATAAAAACGCTAAATATGACGTAAATGTTCGTTTTGATTTCCCATTTTTAAACAGATGCCTAACAAAAACTACACAACCGATAAAAAAAAAATGTTTACTGATTGACAGTTGAAGTACCAACCATCAAATAACAAAATGTGTTTGACATTTCGATTACGTCAGCAAACCTTAAAATTCAACTAAAGCCATCGATGAGAGAAATCACCAATTACTTATTTGCCAACTCAATATTTGCGAATTATTTCACTGAATTCGTTGAAGGCTATGACAAGCTTTATATGAAACTTTCTGTCGATCTAATTGAATTTTTTTTAATCGATTTTCCATTTTTAGATGTATCCCAATTTATTCAAAAGCTTCTTCGAAATCATTTGAAAGAGTTGATTGTGATTTTTTGTCGTTAGCGCAGCTGAAATGAGATAGTATATATGCAGGAGTGAATCGATTGTACAGCGACCATGTTTGAAAGCTACTTGGTTGATTTCTATGTGATTATCATTTTTTAAAAACCAGAACAATCTTTTGGGTTTTATTTTTCCAAGACCTTTCCCGCTCAAGGGAACAGCAATATTGGACGGTACCCGTCAACTTCTGTAGCATTTTGGTTTGGTTTCCGAATCGGGAACACATTGGCTAGTTTCCAAATTTACGGAATATTTCCTGTTGAAAGGATGTTGTTATACAGGTTCAGAACATGCTGTTTTGAAATTAAGGGGGAATTTTTGATCATAGGGTAAGATATACGATCAAAACCAGGAGTTTTTCATTTTACTGTGCACAGGGAGCTTTCCAGTTTAGCTTAAGTATGAATTCGCTGCTAAGTCTAAGGAGTTTATCTCGCAATAAAATATGTGAGAAATTTTTATCGTGCGGGAGGGATGATTACAACGTGACAGGAGGTTTATACCTATAACAATACGAAAATTGTCACTTCCATGTCAATGAGGGAGTACAGTCCAGGTGGTTCTATTGCAATGTTGAGGAGAGATAACAGTCAAATCTACGTGGGTGAACGAGTTTTGTGTCAAGAAATGTGTGGCTTCGCTGTCATTTAGGATAGTTAAGTTACTGTCGACTAAGAATTCTTCCATCTGTTTTCCAATACGGCTAGTTCGTGGTGAATTAAAGTCGGCGGCTAGCAGTATTGGGGTGTTATAGTTATATACTATATTTTCTTTATCGATGGAAGAGAATGTTTGTTCCGGGTGAATATGTAGAGAAATAATAGTTATTTTGAATTTAGGTTCAATTTCGAAAATTATAAATTGTTTTGGGGACTTAGGTATAAAGTTGGGTTTAACATGAGTTTCTTGAAGGAAAATAACTGAAAGTCTTATATCATTTATTAGCAAATACAATTCATGATAGTTATTTAATTATTCAATCCGGTTCCATTGAAGTACCTTAAAGGTCATCAAAACAAAGCCGATAATATCTTGGAAATTGTGTAGTGTTTATGCTGTGCAAAGGCGAGAACTGCAAATGATGATATTGTCAAACACCTGGAGCTAGCGGGCGACTCGCCAAACGTTGAAAGCACCGGGTTAATAGAAAATGGTTATTCTTTATGTTGATATGTCATCATTTTCACTAATATTAGCGAATTGATTGTTTGTATTTAGTAGCGCGTTACTAATCGAAGAAATGGGTGAATTGATTGTCGGTTTTGGAATGGAGTCTACTGTTGGCAGATTAATATTTTTTTTAGTTGTATTTTTTATATATTTTGGATTTCACTATGTTTGGAGTGTAATTAGCATTTTGTATTTAGTATTTAGTTTTCTGAAGCATTTGAGTTGCATATTTCGTAAGTTGTTAATCCTTTTGATTGTATCTCCAAGCAATTGGCAATTGCGGCACCTCATGGCTTTGGAGACATATTCGCTTACTTTGGCTTTGTACCAACCAATTTCCACAGAACTTGGAGGTTGAGAAAAGTCGAAGAGGAAAAGTATTAAGCCAGTTGCGCGTTGCTATCCCTCGTGATTTTCTGTGAATCTGTACACTTCGCACACACACCTTGCTCTTTTATTCCGGAAACAATCTTTTTTTTCCATATATGGGGGAATTAAGCAGATCTTGCAATATTACCACTACAGGACATAAATTGGAGAGGTTATAAGTCGCTAGAAATCTATCAGCTATTTTTTAAGTTGTTAATCAAAATTAATATATTACCATCTCAAAGCTGAGAGATTTGTATATATTCTGTGCTTATGGCTTCGATTGCTTTTCTCAAAGCGAAGGTACTTACCGATGTTAGGGTTTGTTTTCGTATCCCGGACAAATATTTGATTTTTGGCATCAGATTTAGTTGGTATTTTGGGAAATTGGTCAAAGGGATTAGCACTGGGTTCATTTTTTTTGGGCGGGGTTCGAGAAGCGAAACCTCTGAGAGATCCGCAAAACGGTTGCGGTTCATTTTCGTCCCCGAGGACATAGGTATGTTCTTCAATACTATAAGAGAAAAACTTAGAATTTTAGATACCGAAAAATCTGAAATGCCAATACAGGAAAGGAAATTTAAATGCGTAGAGTGGTATAACAAATCTTTTCATTCAGTTATAAGAGCAAAGCCAATAGATGTAGTAGAAGGGAAAGTTGTTAAAAAACAAATAGAAAAGTTTTTGAAGGAATACAAGGAAAAGGTAATTAACAAACAATAAGAAAATCGCGAATTTTACGAACAAAACCAAGAGGAAGTGTATGTTAAAAATTATAGGGCATTACGACATAAGGATGAACCTAAATATAGAAAATTTAAATTAGAAAACATACATCCGACAAACATTAAAAGATTTACAAAATTCGCAGACCACCTGGTCATTTCTAATTTAAACAAGAACATTCAGATTAACAATCATTTTAAGGAAACGTTTAATAAAATTAAAGAAACCGTAGAAGTTGACAGGGACAAGATCTTAGAAAAATACAATGATATTAAGACAAATAACGAGAAAATTTACAAAGAGCTTATCTCCTTAGATACTTTACTTAAAATTAAAATACTCTGAGACAACATAGAACATGTTCAGAATAATATTGCATCAGCAAGAATGAACCTAATGAGCAGTAATGTTTTGACAAGCGAAGAAATTTAAAAAAATGAGATAGACTTATACAAATTACAAAATATTAGATTAGGCACTGCAGAATGTAAAAAAAAAACAAATTATTTTTGCTATAAAGATTCCGAAAGAAATACTTAAAGTCAAACATTCAATTGCTACACCGACAACAAATAACAAATTTGAAGAATACATAAATCAAGAAATTGTAACCATAAATATTATTTCATATGACTCTGATGGAAATGTAAACGAAAGAGAATTAAAAGAATCTAACCTTTGTATTAACAATAATAATTGCCTTAAAATTAGAAATAAACGATTTTTCAATAAGAGCGCTACAAAAGTTTTTTTTTTAAATTAAACAAAAACGGTTTTGGATATCATTGAAATTCTTTATTCCTGTGAAAGTACGTTCGATGCCATTATGTATGGAACTCGATTTCTTTTGCATGGCCACCACGGGCACGCTTGCAGAAGTCCAGACGCTGAACCCAATTTTCGACGGTTTTCAAGCAAAAATCGGCCGATACTGCTGCAATTTCACGTTCGATATTCGTACGAAGTTCATCAATCGTCGCTGGCTTGTTGGAATAGACCATAGACTTGACGTAGCCCGACAGGAAATAGTCTAACGGCATCAAATCGCACGACCGAGGCGGCCAAGCGACTGGACCATTTCGTGAGATAACACGTTCTCCAAACTTGGTTTCCAATAAATTGATTGTGACATTCGCTGTGTGGCTTGTGGCGCCGTCCTGTTGGAACCACATGTCCTCTAATTGGGGCCAAAAGTATTCGGTTATCATTGAACAGTAGCGATCCCCATTCACAGTAACGTGCTGCTCTCACGGAAGAAATACGGCCAAATGACGCCGCCGGCCCATAAACTACACCAAACCGTAATTTTTTCGGGATGCAATGATGACTCATGGAGTACGTGTGGATTGCTGCCTGACTAATACCGCATATTTTGTTTATTGACGGAGCCATTCAGCCACTGGCACGGGAACAACATAGCGCTCTTAACGTTGAGGTCACTGACTCAGAATTTCGGTAGTAAATTTTAATAATTTCGACTCGTTGTTGGCTCGTATATCTTTCCATCATGAAATGGCAAACCTTACTGAAGAGAAATGTCAAAAGAGCGGCAAGAAATATGGCGTCGTTTGCTGTCCCTGTCGCTCTATTTTTGTAGCGTCCCTGTTGAAAACCCCTGTATAAATAGTTTCAATGAATTCGTTTACCGGCACTTGCCAGTGAGGTAGCACTCAAGA
The DNA here is from genome assembly GCA_963555765.1 of Orthonevra nobilis. Classification (NCBI taxonomy): domain Eukaryota; kingdom Metazoa; phylum Arthropoda; class Insecta; order Diptera; family Syrphidae; genus Orthonevra; species Orthonevra nobilis. The sequence goes on along the minus strand of OY743226.1, from coordinate 66,508,367 downwards.
CGCATGCTTTGGTATTTATTTCCAAGTGAGTCTGCTTGGAAGACTGCGCCTTTTTTATATATCTGGTATAAGAACCCTGCAAAATACAATAAAAGAATTGCATTCTACAACTATCTCACCATTACTGACTGTTTTTTAAAAGTATTTTAGAATAACTAAACCATAAATACTTTAACTTTTTGCCTAGTTTAACTCTCAGCGCTTCACGAAACATTTTTTGAACACACTTTCTTTTGCATTATCGTTGCGAACATTTGACACGCTAACAATTTTCGATAGTTTCTGCTCCCTCCAGTTTAACTTGCTGTCAAGACAATTAACTATTTTTTCAGGGTTAAGTTCTACTCCTTCAGTTCTTGGATCTCAGTAAAAAAAAAATCTGTTCATTTGCTTCAAGGTCAGAATTTCTTGATATAACGAGTGAAGAGTAAAGGGTTTGCTAAGCAGTTGCAACTGCGATGTGGTTCCTGGTTGACTTGTTGTTGGTTGTTGGATTTGATTCGACTTAGATTGATGTTTCGATATTATTGCTGTTGGAGTATGTGCTGCATTTTGTTATTATTTGATGCCCTCTTTTTGATCTGTTTTTGGCTGCTGTTGTTGCCTAATGGCTTTTGAATGTGCTCTCAAGGGCTATTGTAGTAACTTGGCTGCTTTTCCTCCTGTTTCTTGAGAAGAATCAGCATTTAGATTTTGTGTTTCTGTTCTTTGGGTCTCTTAGACATGTTGTTGAATTGAGACGTTATTAATTTCATCAGGCCGCTGTTTTTGTGGTTTAGCTGCCGCTATTAGAGATTGAATTGGCACTTTGGGCTGTTGTTATAGCGATTTGCAACACAGCAATTGCCGAAAGAAAACACGTCCGGTCTAAATAAGGTCCCCTTTATGCAAGACTTCATATCTGGATAAATTAATAAATTTCGCAAGTTGTCCATTCCCATTGTTAATTTTTAATACTGTTGTACTCTATATATTTAATTGAAAATTCAAACGTCGAAAAAAGAAATGAGGACATGACTTCATCTGTTGGGACCGGTTTTTATGAATAACCAAAGCTGCAACAAGAACTTTCGTCGTGGTTGAAATTCTAATGAGATCCGATGTTTAATTTGCCACAACTTACACATCTTATGTTAGCTAGTTCTCTAAATATATAAACGTATTTATTTTATAATTAATTATAAATTAATGTTGTAAATAAATATGTTGATTGAAAAAACTTTGATAAATCATAACATTCGCGAAAAAAAAAATTGTTGAACACAAATTATTTTATAGTTTTTGCAATGCTGGGAATGCTATCGCCATCGTCACGTGGAGCACTTATGACTTCTGGAATATTTATGTACGTTTTTATGGGAATTATAGCTGGGTATTTTTCTGCCAGACTGTATAAAACAATGAAGGGACGCGAATGGAAAAAATCGGCGTTTCTTACAGCCACATTGTATCCCGGGATCGTTTTTGGGTAAGATATTATGCTGAATATTACAAAAAAAAATATATGAAAACAAATCATTGATTGGATTATTGGTTTACTGATAAGAATTAAGACTCCTTAAGTTGATGACATGATGAGAAAGTCTCGAGAATCAAGTACGAGAATATAAACGTTTTTTTTTACTAACTACTAAGTGAAGAGACCCATAATTATTGAAACAAATATACATTTATCCTTTAACATTTTACAAAGACCGTCCGGCAATTGGCTAATTCAATATACGAAGTGAAAAATAAGTTTGATGAAACATTTGTCTTCACTCGGCTTGAGACAAAGCAAAACATAGCGTAACTAAGGTGCATGTTTTTATGGTAATTGTAGAAATAAAGGTATTACATCATGCCACAAGTTCATGAATAAAAACTAATATATGAAAACACGCTCCAATTTAGTTTAAATTCGTTATTCTGAAACTCTGAAGTATTTAATATTCGATTCCGAGCTAATTCGTGCGGATATGGACAAAATTCACAGCAAGCGTTTTGAGCATGCAAGAAACGATTCCAATGCAAACATTAAACCCAATCCAATTTAACACACTCGAATCTACTTAGCTCGCTGGCGCTTTAGTCAAGGGCAAAAACTTTATTCTGTTAGTTGCTCTCTTTGTGGGAGCCTGTGGCCCAGTGTTTAGTGCGTCGGCTGTCAGTCGGGTACAGACCTTTGCGGGAGTAAGAAGTGTTTGAGTTTTCACATTGAAACCAAGTCAAACAACGGGAGGGCATCGCTTGACACAAAACCAGCGATGTCTTCGTCAGCATCGGAGGAATGCCCGCTAGCTAAGAAAAGGGTTGCTGGTACCACAAAACCGCAAATTATCGAGGTTGTTCTAAGTAGCAATATGCTAGGAAAATAGACCTGGTTCGTCAGCAGAGGGTGGAAGTGACAATACCATCTGTTCCTAAAACTCCAGCCGTAACTTCCAACTTCACCTACGCCCAAGTGGCGGTGGGCCCGAAAGGATCCTTAGATGTCTAAGGATCCTTTCGGGCCCACCGCCACTTGGGCGTAGGTGAAGTCGAGCGAAGTGCTGTACTCTTCAATTTGTTAAAAGCCTCGGTATTTATTTTGATTAGCAAAACGATTTCTCAGAGGCACAGTTAATATTATATATCTAGAGAAGAATGACCAAAATCCAATGGAGGTGGTAGTTTTGCAATCGTGGTTACGAAAGTTTTGCATTCCCGGTGCTAGAGGCTTCTATCATATGCATTCCCCTCCGTAGTTGGAAGAGGTTGTACGTGGTCGTAATCTACGCAACTGAAGACATTCAACAAATCAGTTCTCTCTCAGAGCTCCAGACACTTTTTCAATACTTACGTCTGGACTCGGAGGAGAACGTCACAGCTTAAAAAACTGCAACATAAATTCCGCAAAACTATCGAGCCGCAATTAATTCGCATTGGAATACTTAAATTCGGGCTGTTAAAGCTAACAACGAAGGAAAAATCAGAATGAACTTCCGTGCCTTAAATCTCTCAACGTCAGAAAACGATCAGGTTCTTGTGACAGCAGGCAAAAATTCAGTAGAAGCGATCGGAGATGACAACGTTTTTGTGATCGAAGATCCTGAGGATAAAGTTATAGAAATAGGTGCGACGTATCAGGATGTGTGCATGTCTTGAAAAATCGCGTCCATTGAGCACTGTCGATTGGCGAACACAGGTTTTACCATGATCAATGACGATAATTTGGCCAATGATGTCAAAGGGTCACATCGCCCATTCATATCTAAATAAGATCTCTTAGTTATTTTTGGTTCACTGAGAAGTAAGAAAGCTGTGGGAATTGAAGAAATAGCAAACATTGTTCTAAAAAACTTTCCTCTTGAAGCGGTTAATCGGATTAAGCGGGAAGCGACAAAATATCAAACATTGTTCTTAAACACCTACCTCTAGAAGCGCTAAGCATTTACAGCTCATCATAAGACAATGGTTGGGCAACCCATTCCTAAACGGAATAAGTACACATCCAATCCGGCAAGTCTTTGGCCGATAAGTCTCCTTTCCAACATCACCAAGCTATTTGAAAAAGTTATCAAGAAAGTGGGTTGAGGACAAAAATAGTATTCCGGATACCAAAATCGGTTTCAGAGCAGGGCATGATACCATACATGCCACGTTTAAACTGATATCGGATATCTGATACCTTTGACACTATAAGGGTTTCTTTTTCAAGTTAGATTAGCTGGGCATAAGCAAACCGCTACTGAACATAATCATAGATATGCTCGCCAACAGAGTTTGTTGTGGAAAATGGCGTGACGTAACGTCTGCTGGAACTTTTGAAGTCAACAACGCTCTACAACAGGGTGAAGTTATTTCGCCGATTTTATTTACGATCTTCACAAGCTATCGTGTGGCTCCGCCACTTAATACCGTAAGCAGATAACGTGATTGCTTACAACTCAAGTCTGAAGATCGATGTCATCGTTAGTCTTATGCAATATGACGTTGAAAAGATTCAGCGATATTGCGACCATTGGAAGTTGAATTTTCAAAAGTGCGAGATCATTATGTTCAGGACTCCGTAGTCTAGGGCTTCTTGAAATACTAAAAAGAAGTGATGAATGTTTTTATCGTTGGATAACATGGGCAGACACTGGCGAAACCAAGTGTTGTTAGATTCCCAAGGTACCCAGTTCTCGCTAATTCAGTATCTATATTTTTACAAACATAGAGGTATAAAGCGGCCTTGACAAAGAGACTGTTCCAAAGCAGCCAACTCGATGCCAAGGTAAAGGTGGTCTGCTACTGCGCCCTCATTCCGCCTGTTCTTAGCTATGGATGTCCAGTGCGGTTCAACGTGGGAACAAGCTTAATGGAAAAGATTCGGGCTTTCGAGAGCCGACGTCTTGAGACTTGTGCATTTATATCGAACTCCAGAGTCTGAGTACAAGAAAATTGTATGTTAATGAAGTCCTGTTTAACGGGGCAAACCTGAACAGAGTGGATAACTTCCTAATAAAAGTTTTTCGAAATCTCATTGCAAGAGCAATGACTTCAGAAATTTAACACGCACAATCAAATGATTTTGTTTTATTTTTTTGTTGTACTCCTTGGAGGATTGTTATTCACTGGCAAAATGTGAGAACGTAACAAAATTCTAGATTTTTCTTCCCTGATGTGAAATTAAGACTGTTCCTGATGCCATAGAATTACAATAATCGATTTTTTCAAGCATTATAAAGAAAGTGACTAAATATCGTTGACCAGGTCAATTCAAACTAGTTTTACCTCAGAGGGAATCCTGTACTTGGGCATCCTTCAAGTTTTGTAGTACAATACCAATACTAACTGCGCAAAAACAATGTTCTTGCTACTATAAAAATTATAAAGCTATAAACCTATTAAGTAATATGAAGGAAAAGGCACACTCCTTAACTTCTATTATAAAGAAATGTGGAGATTTTTCTGACTAAGGCCCTTGTAAAATATCGGGTAAATCCTGTTTATTATTTTTGTTCTTTGATTTAGGGAATGATCGTTTTGATGTTTGAAGTACCATCTAATATCTTCCTAATTATTTTAGGACCGGATTTTTTCTAAACTTCTTTATTTGGGACAAACATTCAAGTGGTGCTGTTCCGTTTAGCACTATGCTGTCGCTTCTATTACTATGGTTTGGCATTTCAGTTCCTCTCGTTTATCTGGGATATTATTTTGGATACCGAAAACAACCATATCAACATCCTGTCAGAACAAACATGATTCCAAGACAAGTTCCATCACAGCAGTGGTATATGAACATTTTTCTAAGGTAAGTTAATACTTAATTCCTCACATTTTAATAAGATCCTTAAATTTGATTTATTTTAGTACTTTGATGGCAGGCATTTTGCCATTCGGTGCAGTCTTCATTGAGCTCTTCTTTGTATTCACGGCAATATGGCAAAATCAATTTTATTATCTATTTGGTTTCCTATTTTTGGTTTTTTGTATTTTGGTTGTCAGCTGTGGACAGATATCAATCGTTATGACATATTTCCAACTCTGTGGCGAGGTATTAAACCTGAAACTTTTCTTTTTAAATATTTTATTTTTTTATATTTTCAGGACTACCGGTGGTGGTGGCGAAGTTTTATTGTTTCCGGTGGCTCAGCGGCATATGTGCTTTTCTATAGTATATTCTACTTTTTTACAAAACTAGAAATAACAGAATTTATACCCACCTTGTTGTACCTCGGATATACGGGTATATTACTTATGCAATGACTAACAAAAGTAGTTATTTAAATAATTATTTCTGTGCATTTCAGGCTTAATGGTGATCACTTTTTGGTTGCTTACTGGTACAATAGGCTTTTTCGCTGCATATAGTTTCATACGAAAAATATACGGGGCTGTGAAGATCGATTGATTTATTTCAACTGCGTTTTTTTTAAATCTCACGATATAATTATTATTTATTGTACTCAAAGCAACTTATATGAATAGATATAAACTTGTGTAATAATTTTAAAGAATTTGCAATTTAGTGACTGTATAAATACTTATTACTTAATTTAAGCTGTTCTTTGTCTACTTGTTGTTAGTATTCAAATTGTTATGATCTTTGAAATTATATAATTGCAAAGCAAAATGACCGAAATGCATCAAAAATAAATATAATACAAAAATGTTCAATCAATTTAAAGTCAGTCATTCCCAGAACCCCGTGGAATAAAGCCGTGTTTCGGTTTCACACAGAAGAACTAAAGAAAAAAAAGTGTTTGTAATTCACGCAAATGTGTTTCAACTGGAAGTGCCGCAGTAGCACATTTTATTTTAGGTGCGCTAGAACAGTGCACACCTAGTCGTTCACAGCAAGTACAGCACAGTAAATCAAAACGGCGGATCGGGACGATTTCCCGTAAGTCTCCGACGGCGGAGAGGGCCGCTACAGCGGAAGCAGCAATTCGTTCTTGTAACGAAACGGACGGTGAAGATCAAGAAATCTGCGAGCTAGGGATTCGTGGGAGTCAAGCCATTCACCACAGCAAAGGGCAGGCGGGAGAACCGAAATTTTCCGTACTTCCTATTCCAGCTGAGTCTCAATAGCACAATAGTAAATAAGATAATCTAAGGAAGATTTAATGCATGAGTTGGGAAAAATCAAACCGCAGCAATAACATTTTGCATTGCGTTTGCTGTCAGAGGTTCGGGCATGCCGCTTCGAACTGCAAAATACAGTACCAAGCGGCGGAGGAATGCCCGCTAGGTACAAGAAGGTAAAGAAAGTAAACATGGTGCGATGGCGGAAGGTTGAAAGGAAACGCCCACACCATCCGTAACTCAAATGGCGGCAGACCCAAGGATTACTGTACAACAACCACCGAAGGATGCTCCACAGGCCTCACAGGCTAGAGCACCTGATGGTGATGCTGATCTTCAGGCTATTTTGCTCTCTATTCAAGGACAAATTGGTCAGTTGCAACCGCGAATTCAAGAACAGGCGAAACGGGTGGATCACATCTACACGCTACTGCCGAGCATAACGCGCCTCCAGTCGTAATGTGTTCGCTGGTGGAGAAAACCATAAAAATCCTTTCAGTGAATGTAAATTCGGTCATAAATATGTAAAGAAGAGCTCTATTCTTCAAGTTGTTAGAAGACCGAAGTACCGATGTTCTTTTGACTAGCGAGATAAAGCTCTCTCAGAGGCAAAAGCTGAGGAACAGCCATTATAATAAAAGAAGAAACGGACCCGAATCCAACGGAGCGGGTTGTGTCGCTATCTATGTTAGAAAAAATCAGCGTTTTAAAGTTATGTACAGTGGTGAAATGCGTAGATTGCAGGTGTAAGAGGCTTGCATCATATGCATCGCCCTCCGTAGTGGAGAGAGGTTGTACGTGGGCGGAGTCTGTGCAACTGAAGCCTGTTTTATCTCAAAGCTCGAGACACTTTTTCAATACTTACGGCTGGGTCTGAAAGTGAATTATTACTTCAAGGCCGGAGATCTTACGCTAAATATAGCAGTCGGAGATATCAGTCACCAAATACTAGAGGGAACCTACTGTTCAGTTGTTGGGAAAAGTGTCGAGTATTGACTTGATTTTTAAGAGACGTATCGTCCATTTGCCAGATCTGTCTCCTTCATAGATCTTATGCTGTTTGGCAAACGGATACAACCGACTGGCATGTACAGGTAGACATTCTTTACACATTCATGTATGACAGCGACAATGGCGGATTTAGTGCCGTAGTAAAAGTTCCGAACGAGATTGCGGGGTTGGAGGAATATCTTCAAAGGCACTCTTACAAATACAGTAGAACGCGTTAACTACACTTACCCCGAAAAATGACAAGACCACTTTCCTTGAACTCGCTCAATCCACCCTTCAATAGGAATCTGTCGATCGATGAGATCGACAGTTATCATAAACGGATGGACGACACTATTAAACAAGCAATGTACAGAACAATTCGAAATACGAACTTACTGACGATAAAAACATTTCCCGCAACATAAGAATCGACCTATTACTAAGTCAAAAAAGTAAGCTACCGTCGTGACTCACGCCTGTATAGACGTTTTACTGACTCATAAAACTCGGTTAGGTCACCAAAGTCTGAACATAAAAACCTATAGCAATTAATTCAGCAAAACTACTGAGCTACAATGAATTGGTATTGGAATACCGAAATTCCAAACCGCGGCAAATCTCCGGTCGATGAGTCAATCCCACACATCACCAAGGTATTTGAAAAAGTTATAAATAGATCCCTGACCAAGTGGGTTCAGGATAAAAATATTATCCCGGATAACCAATTTGTTTGCAGAGCGGGGCATGATACCATACATGCCGCGTCTAAAGTGGTATCGGATATCCAATATAACAAATGTAAGAAATAATGCACGGATACTTCACTGATTGACTGAACAAAGGCCTTTGATACAGTAAAGTTGCATAAGCTCTTCTTCAAGTAAGACCAGCTGTACTTAAGCAAACCGCTGGTGAACATTATTTTAGATATGCTCACTAACCGACAGTTTATTGTGAAAAATGGACTTTTGAAGTTAACAATGGTCTACAACAGGGTGTAGCTTTTTCGACGATTTTATTTACGAACTTCACAAGCGATCTTGTAGAATCTGATGTAGGTCAAGTCCAAGGATCGAGGTTATCGTAAGGCTTGAGCAACGTTACTTCGAAAAGATTCAGTAATATTGCGACGCTTGGAAGTTGAAGATAAATTTCCGAGAGTGCGACAACATTCTGTTCAAGACTCCGTTGTCAAGGGCCTCTAGAAATGTTTGGACAAAATGGGCAGCCACAGGCGAATTGATGTGTTGTTAAATATCTTTAGATCTGGCCAGATTAGTATCTTTACTTTAACAAACATATAGACACTGCTCTGGCCAGAGCCAAAGCGGCCGTTGCCTTGACAAACAGACTTTTTCACAGCAGTCAACTCGACGCAAAGTTAAAGGTGAACTTCTATGGATATCCCGTGGGGTTCAACGTGGGAACAAGCATAATGGAAAGGATTCGGGTTTTCGAGAGACGATGTCTCAGGGCTTGTCACTATTATATAAATATCCAGGGTCGGAGTTCAAACATTTTTATAGTAATGATGTCACGTACAACGGGAAAAACCTGATCAGAGTGGATAACTTTCTGATAAAACTTATTCGAAGTCATATTGCAAGAGTAATGACTTCGAGCAACAACTTTGGGGTTTTTACCCAAATGATATGCAATATGACAGAGAGTGCCTTAACAGCCTTATTCCACCTGAAGTAATCCTCTTATTAAATAGAAAAGGTTTGGTTCAGGAAAGATTAACGGTACTGATAATCCGCCACGTTGACCGAAAAGCTGTGGTCGACGGGCGAGTCAACTACGCCCAGGACGTCGTATGTAGTTCACCGGAGGCTCTTCGGTATTGGGGGAGCTTTGATGCTCTTCTGGAAATGAATCTAGCATATCTTGTGGGCTTGGCCGGCTGTTTAAGTAATTATTAAAACAAATAAAATTTTGTATTAGAAAAAAAAAATGTACTCAACCTTTTTAGCCGCACTATATTACAGTACAATGTTTGATAATACATTATGTATTTGCTAGCGGCTTTTATAGGCAATACTCTCAGTCCATCTGATCAGGTAATCGATCTCAGAAGTGGAATCTGGTCAATGGATCTACTTTACAGTGTAGTGTGCATTTGAAAACAAAGCCGCGTTTTTGTTTAGTCCGAAATTATATTCCGTAAAGTGTAAAGTGCATGGTCCAATATGTCTGAAGAGTGGACTAAGTTTTTAGAGTCTGGGACTGTTTCAAGACTTAAAAACGTTCTAAGGACACTACAATTGCCAACTGCCAGCACTAAAGCGGAACTTAAAATCCGGGTCCAAGAAGCGGTACAAGATTTTTCAAGTGAGGGCTACAACAAATTGATCCAAGAGTTTTCTACGACCAATAGAGAACTAGGTGCTGATGAAACCGCACCACCGGAAAACCTCGTGTTCGACGACGATAGTGATGATGAGAAGCAACTGGACGAAGAAATAGATAAGCTGTGGAGGATATGTAAAAAGAAGGAGGAGATTCTGAAGCTTAAGCAGCAACTTCGTGAAATGCAATTGGATGAAGTGGAATCTGTTCACAGGCCGACCTCTAGCTGCAATTTCAATGACTTCGAAGACTCGATGTCACCTTTCACTGGAGATGACAGTTTTTCTATATAGCGCTGGACCGAACAATATGAAGAATACTCAGAGGTTCTGGAAATAGACAACAGGAATAAATTAATTTTTGGTAAAAGGCTCCTTAAAGGTACGGCGCGGTTATACTATATATAAGAACAGTGAATGTTCGCAATTGGACACAGTTGGAAAATGCGTTAGTAAGTGAATTCCAGAAGGTTGTGACCAAGTCAGATATTTACAATGAACTTCGAAGGCGTAAAAAACGTGGTGACGAAACGCAGATTGCATCACATGGCAGCATTGAGGAAGAAGATCTAATCCAATTCATCATACGTGGAATACCCGATTTGGAAACCAATAAAAGCATTCTGTACAATGCAAATAGTCTTGGAGAATTGAAAACAGCATTGCGGAAGTACGAAAAAGTAAAAAAACAATCATCGAGGCACTAGAACAGAGAGAACAACCAGGTCTTCGGCACTTGCTTCACATTCTCGACGCTTCCTGTCAAATAAATCTAAATCATCTGATAACATTGCTAGTAAACAGACTGCCTCAAATGCAAAATACCAGCTGAGATCAATCACATGGTTTTAAATGAGGAAAAAGTGGCCTCATATCTCCCAATTGTGATCGTAAGAATCCAGCCATCACGTTGCATCAAAGTACCAATGCCAGTGCTCGTGCCCAGTCAGCTGAAGAAGAAAATAACTTAAATAAAGATCGAGTAAACAACACCTCATTACCTGATGCAGAAGATAGTGGTCAAAGCAAAAACGATTTTAAGTGCAATATTCGAAACGAGTGGGTGACAAAACAAATGGAAATTTCGGTTACTTTACTCACTCTTTTGGATTCTGGGAGTCCCGTAAGCTTTCTGCAAGAAAGATTTCTACCAGCTGTTTTATTGTCAACACTAGATAAGCCGAGGCACAGCTACTGTGGAGTCAATAATAGTCCACTTCAGGTGGTCGGGAGTATAAACACACGTATAGGGTTTGAAAATTCAATTATCATTTTAAATATTTTGGTTGTGAAGAACTTTTCAATGATTCATCCTATAATTTTAGGTAGGGTCTTCATTGGAAAAATAGGTTAAGTTTTCCTAAGAGTACCTCATATTATCAGTGGGAACCAAGACTCACTAGTGGTATCCAGCGGCATCGATCATCATGTCTCTTATTTGCCTACAAACTCGGATAAACTTAATGTTGATGTCTTCCAAGAGATTTTGAACATAGACATATCTGATGAAGACGGTGAGTTTCAATAAGATTTAAATAAAAATTTGTGCGAAAGTGTAAAGTAAAAAGTTATAGATTTAGTATGCCCAGTTCGTTTATATTTTAAAGATCAGTTGCAACAAACAGATTTTAAGATGACAATAACGCTTTCAAAAGATGTTCCCTTTCGCTGTGCTCCTAGAAGGCTTCCTTATGTACAAAGACCAAACTCCAAAGCATATTAGATGAATTACTAAGAAAAGGTATAATACGCGAATCTGATTCTCCTTACGCTTCGCCAATTGTGTTGGTCCAAAAGAAGAACAAGGAACTTCGACTTTGTATTGATAACAGAGATCTCAATAAAATCACTTTACGTGATAATTATCCGTTGCCCCTAATAGAAGGCCATCTTGATCGTCTTAGAGGTGAAATATATTTTACCACGTTAGATCTAAAAAACGCTTTTCATCACGTTCAATTGACGGTTGAATCAATGAAATCACCTCATTCATAACTCCATTGGGGCAGTATGAATATACAAGGATGCCATTCGCGTTAAAAAACGCCCCCTCAGTCTTCGATCGCTTCATGAAGCATATTTTTGGAAACATGATTTCAAAGGGTAAAATACTAACTTACTTGGATGATATTCTTATTGCTACACAATCTATTGAAGAACATTTAGACATTTTGCGTGAAGTCATAGATATAATTGTAGAGAACTCACTACAGCTAAGGTTTGATAAATGTAGCTTTTTACAAACCGAAATCATTTATTTGGGATATAAGGTTACAAAAGATGGTATTAGGCCCATAAAATATTTTCCCTTACCGTTTTTATAAAAGATGTGCACAACTTTTTGAGACGTTGCCCCTGTTTTAGAAAATTTATGAAAGGATTTGCTAATGTTGCTAAACCACTTTATGAATTACTTGAAAGGGATACCCCTTTCGTATTTGGAGTAAAAGATATGGAAACATTCGAAGCACTTAAACAAAAACTTATAGCACATCCAGTTCTTGCTATTTATAGTCCGCACAACGTCACAGAACTCCATTGTGACGCAAGTGTTGCAGGTTTCGGAGCGGTTTTCATGCAGAAACAGGTTGATGGAAAATTTCATCCTGTATTCTATTTTTTTAAGCCAGCCACTGAACCAGAGAGTAGATATCATAGCTATGAGCTTGACACCCTTTCAATAATCTACGCTCTTAGGAGATTTAAAGTATATTTAATAGGAATAAATTTCAAAATAATAACGGATTGCCAAGCGTTAGCTCTGACCCGCGGGAAAAAATCTTAAATCCCCGCACATCACGATGGGCATTAGAATTGCAAAGTTACGACTATGTTGTGGAACATAGAAAAGAGAATCTTACTTTCAACGAGTTTGATGAACTGTCCAATTCCATTTTAAGAATTGTATCCCTGTACCCTCATACTGAAATTGTCGTTGCGGGCGATTTCAATATACACAATTCTAACTGACTTCGACATTCTGGTCAAACAACACCCGAAGGAAGGTATGTTGAAATCTTCACTGAGTTAACCAATTTAACCCAGCTTAACATTGCATGTCACAAAGCCAACACTTTGGACTTGTTCCTCACTACTCACCCTGACAAATACTCCATTAATGTATTGGCGCCCCTAGGTTCGTCGGAGCATTGTGTCATATCAGCCAACTTCGCTTCTTCAAACCACCCAGTTAAGGAAAAAACTCTTAAAAGACTTCTTTGGCAATATGAAAAAGCTGATTGGGGCGGCCTTAATAACTTTTTTAGGAGTTTTAACTGGTCACTATGTTTCCTCGATAGTGACGTGGACGCCGCCGCTGATATGGTCACAAATATTATTCACCAAGGCATGAATGACTTCATCCCGAACAAGGTGAAGACAATTAGACCAAAAAAGAATTCATGGTTCGACTTGAGCTGTAAAGAGGCTGTCAGGTTGAGAGAGCTGAGAGCTGAGTTTTCGGTCTTATAAAGCCAACCCTACAGAGGAAAACCGGAAAAAGTTTCGACGAGTCCGTAATGACTGTAATGCTCTTCTATGACGTACGAAGTTCTCCCATGGACAAAAATTAAGGCAAAAAATACTACGTTGTCCCAGTGGTAGTAAACAATTTTGGTCCTTCGTCAAAAATATTAAGAACTCTACTTCGTCATCGATCTGCTTGACGCACAATTCGTGGCCAGTTCCACACTTCCGGATTGGACACATATATTTTCGCACTCGCACAGTCGCAAGAGTACTAAAAGATTTAGACATACACAAATCCGCTGGTCCAGATGGTATTTCGCCTATAGTTCTGAAGAGGTGTTCTTCCACGCTGGCAAAACCACTGCGTAAGCTTTTTCATCTTTCCTACTCCTCAGGTCTCTTTCCGAGCAGATGGAAAACTGCATTTGTCCAGCCTGTCCTTAAAAAAGGCGATTCTTCTTCTCCCTCCAATTACAGACCCATAGCACTTACGTCCCTTCTTTCTAATGTCATGGAAACGCTGATTAATCGTCAGCTTATGAAATATCTTGAATCACGAAAACTTCTTAATGACCGGCAGTACGGTTTTCGTAGCAACAGGTCCACTGGTGATTTGATGACTTGTCTCACTGAAAAGTGGAACCAATAACTTCGGTGAAACAAAGATAGTTGCACTCGATATTTCAAAGGCATTTGACGGAGTCTGGCATCCGGCTCTTTTGCCGAAAGTGCGTGCATATGGGATCATTATATTCTGATATTGACAACATAATCAAATGGGGTCTGGCCAACCGAGTAGAATTTAATGCTTCCAAAACACAATGCTGTCTTATGTCATCAAAGCGAAAGCCTTATACCCAGCCATTGTCCATGAATGGCACTTGCGTCGATGAAACCGAAAAACTTTCAATGCTCGGTATGCGCGTGAATTCTAACTTACGCTGGAATGACCACATATTCGATGTCGCCAAGAATGCAGGGAAATGTTTAGGTTTCCTAAGCCGGTGCAAGAAATACTTTACCCCTTCTGACTTAGCTACAATTTATGAGGCTTTTATTCGGCCAAAAATGGAGTACAACGCTCACATCTGGGCAGGTGCACCTAAAATCAATTTGCACCTGCTAGATAGAATCCAAAAGCGTGCGGTAAAACTTATAAACGACAGCACTATAACAAAAATAATAAACTCGCTGGAACATCGAAATGTTTCCTGCCTGTCGCTCGCTTATCGCTTATCGCTACTTTTACCACCAATGCTCCGAAGAAATAGCTAATTGCATACCGCCCCTCCACCAATTCACTCGCAACACCCGCACATCATTGAATACTCATCAGTTTACCCTTAAGCCTTTTTTCGGGCGTACTGTGAAATTTAGAGAGTCTTTTATAGGCCGAACATCGCGCATGTGAAATGCGTTAACTCGCTCTACTTTTCCTCTGCACTGCAACCTACAGCAATTTAAGACCAATGTGCACCGCTACCTTCTTTCTCTCTCCTCTAACTTTCCTTCTGCTCGTGCTGTGTAAACGCACTATAAGGGTCCAACCAATCCCTTGAGCACGTGCACTATTTGAAAAAAAAAAATATATCGAGGTCCATATGAAATTAAGAAAATTTTGTCGAATGATCGTTATCTGGTAACAGATATCGATGGTCTACAATTAACTAGATTACCATACAAGGGAATATTCTCTCCAGATAATATGAGGCCCTATGCTGCGGAACAGGCAGATTGAGATGTGATGCAAAGGTCGCTGGAAGCCATATGGAGGATCCTGTTTCGCCTTTTGAAACTTGATACACATACAACATTTTGCTTCAAGAAAACAGAAATATTCTAAGCCTTTTTTCTAATGAATTTGTTTGACTTAATGAAGTGAATATTATAATGAATTTTTGTTCGCATTAACTTTAAGAAAAAAAAAAAACACAAAAAAAATTGTCAAAAACATTTTGTAAGCTTAAATAGGAAATATCTAAATATGCCATTATTCAAACATATTGTGATGGGAACAATGATATCGGGACGGCTACTTGATCAGGATGGCCGAACTGTAGTAGAAAAAAAAAATAATGTACTCAATCTTTTTAGCCCCACTGTATTATAGTACAATGTTTGATAATACATTATGTATTTGCTAGCAGCTTTTATATGCAATACTCTCAGTCCATCTGATCAGGTGATCGAACCGAAAATGAGTCTCACTACCTTAAATACCACATGCTAAGTCGAAAAGAAGTCAGTAAAGAAAAGAGCCTTTATACACGCGCAATTATTTTATTTTGTAGCCCAAACTCCACTTGATTTTTCCTACTATTTTTATATTTTAGATTAGTTTTAGTTTAAGCCTAGTTTAAGCTATAAAACAAAAAAGCCCATTAACTAAGTTTTTATTCACCTTATATTTTTCATAGTTTTGATAGCTTCTAAAATTTAAATAGAGTGTATAAACATTCGTCTAAAGACATGTTTTAAGTTGTTGAGTTTGGCCTAGAGCACCTGCAGAGCGCAAGTAAGTAAGGTTATTGATAGTTAAGTTAATTAAGCTTTATTAAAGAATGTTTTTTTTAATTTTTTTGTTTTTGTTTTTATAATTCGCTCGCTCTCATGAGGTTAATACTGCAAGTAGCACAAAGCGAGTGGAAGAATTAGGAGAAGAACGAAAGATTTTTGTAGTGGTTTGAGAAACTCAGATTTATTTGGTTTCAATTCCATTCCGTGGGTGGGGCAGTGGGGTGAGACAGTTGTATTGATATCGACTTGTTGATATCAATGTCAGCGTCATGCCGGCTGTCAGTGTTATGCCTTCACAGCAGTCCCATTTGCACATAAATCTACACAAACCACAACACGAACTTACAGCTTTAGCCGATACAACAACCAAAACAACAACGTCACCCATCAGTCAGACTACTATCGCTTTCCGACCATTCCGGTGATAGTGCCATTTATTTTATCCCAATGACCAAGGAGGGTATTGTATTTTATTCCCGGATGAAGAAGCGAAACAAATCCCTTTTTCTCTGACATAAAAAAAAGTTTATTAATTTATATATTCCTATATAATTTGGAGTTAATAGACCTGACAGGTTGGAGGCTCGTCAAAGAAGAAGGAAGAATCATGAGGTGAATTTGACAGCTCGGGAAGTCCATCTTGTTATGAGACTCGGTAAAATTCTCCCTAGGGTGCGTTGGTGTTATGCCAGTGTTCGCAAATACACAACAGTCCTCCCCTCTAAATCGCTGTATATCCTAGACGTTCCACTGGTTTCTTGATGCGACTGCTTCTACGAACACTAAGTGGTGGTTTAGTTCCATCGTTCTCACTACGTGCTTGCTCAGAAGCCGACGGCTGTCGAGTAACTTCTTCACATGGTAGGTGCGTTTCCACCCCTAGGGTTGATTGTAGCAAATCGGTAGACGGACTACTGCTTCTGTGTTTGTCGGTATGAAAATGATCATCGTTTGTTGCTTCCAACGGATTATTTGTGGCTTGGCTACCACATGCAGGATGAGAGGTAGCAAAATTCGAGAGCGCCTCCACATGAGGCTCCCTTGGTATTTTCGTTGGATCAACTTCGCACTTCAGAATCTGGTCAACATGCCTTCTCCAAAGTCTTCCGTGGACATCGATAAAATAATGAAGAAGCCCGTCTTGGCGCACAATTTTACCGAATTCCCACTTTTTGTCCTAACTGTAGTAGTTCCTTACTTGAACTCTATCGCCTGGATGGTATTGAATTCCTCTTGAAAAGGAACCACTAAGCTTCTCCCTCATGTTTTCGACAGTATTTGACCGTTCCAAATCCAATCTAATGCGAATGTCTCGTTGCAGGAATAATGTGCAAGGGGCTACTCCAGTTGTAGAGTTCGGAGTCTTTCTATAACGCATAAGATAATTAGAAAGTTTAAAAGTAATGTTACCTGTATCCTTTATCATCTTCCGAAGGGCTACTTTCATATTTTGCACGAATCGTTCAGCTTGGCCGTTCGTGGCGGGATGATATGGAGCAGTAAATTTATGTTTGATCCCGTTTTCTCTCATGAAATTCCTAAACTCCCCCGAATTAAAAGTTGGTCCATTGTCGCTGACCAAGGTCAATGGTAGACCATAACGAGCAAAAAGATCCCTTAAGATTTCGATAGTCTTGGCCGCCTTCATGTTGTGCGTTTGAAAAATTTCTGGCCATTTTGAATGCGCATCGACCACTATTAAAAAATATTTTTCGAAAAATGGGCCTGCAAAATCCACATGTACCCTTTGCCATGGAGTGGATGGGTATTCCCATGGATGGTGTATTTTTTTCGATGGCTGATTTTGAACATTTCTGCAAGCCAAACATTTTCGAGCTAAATCTTCGATGTCTGAGTCAATATGCGGCCACCAGATATAACTACGTGCTAGAGCTTTCATTTTCACGATGCCAACATGGGCAGTGTGTAATTCGGCTAGTATGGATTCTCTTAGGGTAGCGGGAATGACCACCCGATTGTTCCTAAGAATTGTACCATTGGTTAAAGAAAATTGATGGTCTTTACCTTCGAAGCCTGGGTTGACTAATTTGTTTCCCACCAGTAGCTTGTGAAACACCTCTTTCAGCAAGGGATCTCTGCTAGTCTCCGTCGCAATTCGTTTTTGGGTAACGGGAAACGTATCAATTTGCTGCATCTGATAGTAGGTGACATCGTCCGCATCTTTTGGTTCGTCCCTCTGCAGGGGTAAGCGGGAAAGTCCATCTGCATTGGCGTGGTCGCTCGTCGCCCGATATACGATATCGTAACTAAAACCTTGCAAGAACTGCGCATAATGCAGCATACGAGTGGCCACCATGCTGGGCAAACTCTTGCTAAGACTGAAAATAGAAACCAATGGTTTATGGTCAGTTATTAGTGTAAACTTACGTCCGTAGCAATATTGAAAGAATCTTTTCAGTGCCCAGAAAATTGAAGTCGCCTCTTTGTCAATTTGACTGTAATTCTTTTCTGATGCTGAAAGCGATCGGGAGGCATAGGCAATCGGACGTTCCTGGCCATCCGGGAAAGTGTGCGATAGAACCGCTCCAAGTCCATAGGGACTTGTTGGACAGTTGCCAAAGAAAGAGGTAGATTTGGATTGTACGCACATAAAACTACGTTCGAAGTTATTTCTGATTTAATGCCTCTAAACGCCTTCTCACATTCTTGATTCCATTTAAACACGACGTCCCTTTTCAGCAAATTATAAAGAGGATGTAATTTTGCGGAGAGATTCTGCATAAATCCTCCGTAATAGTTGACCAGTCCTAACCAGCTTCTGACCTCAGTGATATCTCTCGGAGTCGGTGCATCAGTTATCGCATGTATTTTGTCCTTCGTCTTTTGGAGTCCTTTCTCCGAAATTATGTGACCCAGGTATGTGATCGAACTTTCGAAAAACTTACACTTGTTGAGTTTGACACGAAGCCCTACATTATTCAGACGGCGTAGAACTTCCTCAAGTCGAGAAGTTTGCTGTTCCATCGTAGACCCTTGGATTTTTATGTCGTCCAAGAAAACGCATACTCCAGGAATGTTCTCAAGTGTTTGCATAATATAACGTTGCCAAATCGAGGGGGCCACCTTCGTGCCGAACATCAATCTATTGACCTTGTAGTCACCTTTGATCGTTGATATCGCCTGCATTTCCGCACTACGATTATCCATTGGCATATGTAAGTTAGCCTCCCTTAAGTCCAGCGTTGTGAAAATCTTCCCCCCAAGCATTGTCGTTGCAAAAATATCCTCCACATGAGGGATAGGAAAATGATCTTCTTTGAGCACTTTGTTCAAGGTCATTTTGTAATCAGCGCATAGTCCAATTGACCCATCTTTCTTAACTATAGGAACAACCGGTGTACCCCACTCACTATATTCCATTTTTGAAATTATTCCTTCACTTTCCAGACGGTCGATCTCTTGCTTCATCCTCTCCTGCAGCGCATAAGATACCTTGCGAGCGGGTATGTAGATTGGTTAAGCATTATCATTGACATATAATGTTGCCTCGAAGTTGTTTACTTTCCCCACACCGCACTGAAAGACATCACTAAACTTGGTTTTTAATTCATGCAAGCATTTTTCTTTAGTCATGGGTAAAATCATATCACTCACTTGATTTAAATTCGGTAATTTAATTTTAAATAATCTCAACCACTCTCTCCCAAAAATTGCATTCACATTACCTGGCATAATGTATATGTTTGCCCTTTCCTCCTCGTTGCCGTATCTTACATGCACAGTTGTATACCCCACGGGTTGGATGATTTCTCCAGTGTACGTTCGAAATGGAACCTTTGATTTGTATATCTGTTTTGTGGGCCATGTATTGATGAATTCCTTATATGAGATTGAGGACACTGCCGCTCCCGTGTCTAACTCTAGCTGCTTTGAAACGCCATCCAAAGTTAATGTAAGCATGATTTTTTTTGGCTTCCTCTTCTCTTCAGGTAGAAAAGATTGACTAAGCTGTTTCATGTAATAGTCCCCTTGCTCCTTATCATCCGTTTGTACTGATAGTGAGTGTAGCTGGTTGTGTTTACTAATTTTTTTTATTTTTGAATTCGTGTGCGGGTGCGGGTGGGGACGGTTTAGGTCTGTTTGGCATTGCTCCACTGCTCATACAAACACGCGCCAGATGACCAACTTTTCAACACTTGGAGCACACTGTTCGATTGTGTTTGCACACATTTGCTGAATGCTCTTTATCCCCACATCGGAAACAATAACGCAATCTGTAAAAGTGTTATTAGGTTCTTTCAATTGAATTAATTTTTCTGGCCAATGTGCGTTTCGCAGACCGCTTATAAATTGCTGCCTTAGGTGAGCATCTGCAGTTGATGCATTGCAAGAGGCACAATTAAAATTGCAATTTTTGCACATTTTTTTCAAATCTGCGACAAAGTTAGAAATGCTTCGTGTTGTATGCGCTTCGTGAACCGATTTTGTTCGGCTATAACACTGGGCGCCGGGTGCAAATGGTCTTTTACCAATTTGATAAGTTCATCGTAACTCTTATTCTTCGGATCCTCTGGACTCGTCAACTTGCAGAGTAATTGAAGGGTTTTTGCACCAATTGCATGAATTAATCAATTCCTTATGCTCGCTTTGACCGCGTGTGTTTCTCCTGTTAGGTTTTTCAAGCAGAAAAAATTCTCCAGCCTTTTTACGAAAATTTCCCAGCTTTCATTTTCTTCATTGAAATTTTGTAATTGGATTCCCTCCTGGTGCGATTGACTGGCCTGATTGCCCTGAACCGCATTTGTAATAGCTTCTAAGAGAGACTTTAATTGCGAAGCATCCATTACAAATTAAATACGTAGGTCGTTATTATTTTTTTTTTATTTATATTCTTTTTTCCGCCTCGTCGCCAATATTGTATTTTATTCCCGGATGAAGAAGCGAAACAAATCCCTTTTTCTCTGACATAAAAATAAGTTTATTAATTTATATATTCCTGTGTCCAAAAAAAAGGTGACATTGTATTTATTTTGAAAATTCTTTATTTATTCTTCCAAATCAATTTCATCCCCTTCAAAGTAATCCCCTCCCGATGCAATGCACTTATGCCAACGGATTTTCCAATCTTTGAAACACTGGTTGTAGTTACTTTCCGGGATGGCCTTCAGTTCCGTCTTCGCTGCGGCTTGAATCTCCTCTATCGTATCAAAACGGTGTCCGCGGAGCGGTCTTTTGAGCTTGTTGAACAGCCAGAAGTCGCACGGCGCCAGATCAGGTAAATACGGTGGTTGCGGAACACTATGGGTTGAGTTTTTGGCGAAATGATCACGAATTACGAGTGCGGTATGGGATGGTGCATTATCGTGGTGTAAAAACCAAGAATTATCTTTCCACAATTCCGGCCTTTTTAGGCGGATAGCGTTACGCAAACGACGCATAACGTTCAAATAATATTTCTTGTTGACTGTTTGGCCGGTTGGAAGGAATTCATAAAGCACAACACCACGATAATCAGAATATTCGCTCGATTGATCGGTTGTTTCGAGGTCGTAAGCATAGATCCAAGTCTCATCGCCAGTTATAATGCGTTTCATGACGTCCTGGTAGTCGGAAAGCATTGTTTCACACACTTCAACGCGACGCCTTTTTTCCAAAAAATTCAATGTTTTCGGTACCAGTCGAGATTTGACGCGCCTGAGGCCCAAAGCATCCTTCAAATCCTTTCGATAAGCCAACTTCATCAGCAAGGTCTCTAATCGTTAATCGATGGTTTTTCAACAATAAATCTTTGATTTGTTGGACGTTAGCTGCATCGGTTGAGGTTGATGGTCGCCCAGAACGCTCTTCGTCTTCGACACGTTCACGGCCGGCTTGGAAATCACTATACCACTTGTAAACATTTTTTTTAGACATAGCCTCATCATCAAAGGCTTTCTGCACCATCCTCAACGTATCCGCAGCAGAAAATTGATTCCGCAAACATTTAATGCAAATTCTTTGCTCAATAAATTTCGACATCGCAAAAAACGAAAAACTCACTTTTAGCAGCTCACAAAACGACGCGTATCTCAAACACTATGAATATATTTTGACATGAAATTTCACATAGATGTCACTGACAGTACTACCAACCTAAAAAGAAAGAAACATTTCCAAATCCTTCGACGCGCGCAGTTTAAATTCATATGTCACCTTATTTTTTGGACACAGTAGTATATTTGAATTAGTAAATAAATTTGTAAAAAATTAAATAAATGTGGGATTGTGAACGTACCCACAGTGCTGACAACCATGCAAAACCAAAAAAGGAATGAAAAAACAGACTGAAAAGGAACGGAAACAGCGTGAGAGTAAAAGACGATATAAGACGATATACCACGAAGACGAAAAGACGCGACCCCCGGGCCCTTCCAAAACTATTTCCCTTTTTTTTCTAACATCTAGATTTACTATTGCTTACCTTGACTTTTTTCCTAAAATTAATTACAAAAATAACCTATTGAAATAAATAATTTAATTAAAACTAAAATTAAAAAGGCAGTGTCTGACTTCCCCTCCCGGGATCCTACAAAATTGGGGGCTCAACCGGTATCCCCGTGCAATATTCAGTGAGACAAAAAAAAATATGTGGTTTATTGATTGAGAGCACACTAGAGTTGCATTGTGCAGTGATTTCTGTTTTGTTTAGTTGCCCAAAAATCTGCCCAATAGTGAAAATACATAAAGAAAAAAAAAAACCCTATAGTAAGTGTTAAAAATAGCTAGAAGCTAAAAATAGCTGAAGTGATTTAACCTTTTTATTCAATAATCACGCTATAGGTAGTGGTAAATTTAATATTAAATGAATAAAAAAAAAAAAAAACAGTTTTAACAAAACGCAAAAAAAACACATAATAATAAAAAAAAATAATAATAAGTAAATAGAAGAGATAAACCGTTGAGCGATAAAAGCTGTTAAGATCGTTCTTGTTGTTTCGTCCATGTATTTTTAAGAGAGCTTTGAAAGAAAGTCGACAAGCGAAGAGCTGCTGGAGAACACAGCTTCAGATCAGCGAAAGGTTGGGAAATTTTCAATTCGACCCAGCTTTTTTACTTCCGTTTTAAAGAATAGCTGATACAACAACCCGAACAAAATTATTTGTCGCCATTTTTGTATTTTCTTTTTATATTTTGTTTATTTTTTAATTCACTATTATGGGCAAGGGTAGGAAGGAAAGAGTGACGAATAGCACTGCAATATTGCAAAACGCTGAACATTCTTCGGACATCATGCGGGAATTTATAAGCAGAGAAGCAGATTTAACCCGCCGAGAGGCAGAATTAAAGCGCAGGGAGAGTTTGTCGGAGCAGAAAGGGGCAAATCATATGGGTAGAAGGGCAAAAAATAATAATGATAACGAAGATCGAAACGTCAATATCATCGAGGAACACTTTGAGGAAGGAGAAGACAGGGAAAGAAGAAAAAAATTAGAAGAAAACATGGAGCTGACCCTACTGAGAACGGAAGTTGAACAGCTGAGAAACCGAAGTTCTTCTAGTTTTTAAGATGTGTTAAATGCAGTTCCAGTGTTCGAGGGCAAAGATGATTACAGGTTGGAGATATGGCTGAAAGATTTTGAGGCGGCAGCTAACGTTTTTTCATGGAATGAAGTGCAAAAGTTATTATATGCAAAAAGGCTTGTAGATGGATCGGCAAAGATGGCATTGCGATCAAAACCTGGTTTGATGAAGTGGGACGACTTGAAAGAATTTTTGTTGGAAGAATTTGGGGATGGTATCTCTGCCGCAGATACTCATCGGCGGATGATGCACCGCAGGCAAAAAAAGGATGAGCACCTACAGGAGTACCTACTGGCGATGCGCGAATCGGGAGCAAGAGGGCAGCTCGACGACGAACCGAGAAATAAAGTGCTCCTGTAAGGATCAAGCAACATGAGGGATTTCAAGGAAAAGCTAAATAATTACAGGCGTTTTAGGAAGAGTCTTCCTAGAGAGAATAGGTCCGAACGAAATCGTCGAAGTGAAGTACGAGCGACACCAAGATGCTTTAATTGTGGGAAAGCTAATCACAAAAGCAGAGACTGTAGGGAACAGCGGCCAAAGTGTTTCGCATGTAACGAGTTTGGGCACAAATCTAATACCTGCCCTACTAAAAGCGGATCCAACTTTAGAAAGGTGGACTTTGTCGGACATCGAGAGACAGAGAGGGACTGGAAAAGAGTCATGGTGGAAGGGCAGCCTATTTTCGCCGAAATAGACACTGGCAGCGCAATCACCGTGATACGATATGATGAGTACATCGCCATGAACCTTCCAGATATTCTTGAATGCCCATCGAAGTTCGATGCAGTGGCTAGGGAACCAGCAGAATCTCCAGGCTATTTTGAAGGAATCGTTAGGATCGATGGCAGAGACTAGAAGACTAGAATCTACGTTTTGTCCAGGATTTACATGAAGCAACCCATGATTATTGGAAGGGACATTCTCAAGGGGACAGCAATCAGGATTTCAGAGAATGATATCACCGTTAAAAAAGAGGATAACATTCTACCAGCATGCTGTAATCTTTCACTATCAAACGAGACGCAGTATGGGTCGCAGAATAAAAGAACGAAATTATACAACTGATCGCGAACTACACTCCCAGATTAGAAAAGCATACTAACGTACAGTTGAGAATTCTACTTCAAGACGACACCCCAATTTTTCAACGACCTAGAAGGCTTGCGCCGCTGGAAAAAAATATCGTGGATCAGCAGGTGAGGACCTGGTTGGAAGAAGGTGTGGTTAGGATAAGTAGTTCAGAGTTCGCAAGTCCGGTTGTACTAGCTAACAAAAAGGATGGATCAAAACGGCTTTGCATAGACTACCGAAAATTAAACCGCCAGGTTATAAGAGATAGATACCCGATGCCATTAATTGAGGATCAAATAGATGCCTTGAGCGAAGCGAGGGTTTTCTCAACCTTAGATCTGGAAAATGGATTCTTCCATATGGCGGTCGCAGAGGAGAGTAAAAAATTTACATCGTTCGTCACACCCTCAGGCCAGTACGAATTCAACAAGGTCTCTTTCGGCCTTTGTACATCCCCGGCAGTATTCTAACGGCATGTTAATCAGATTTTCAAGCCGCTATTAAATCAGAAGAAGGTTATGCTCTATATGGACGACTTGGTGGTGCTGGCTAAAGAAGAGGAAGAGGCATTAAGGAACCTGAAAGAGGTGCTGGAAATTGGAAGCAGCTAGGGGGTTCAATTCAAATGGAAGAAATGTCAGTTCCTCTGCAGACGAATAGACTACTAGGGGTTGAATGTCGAAGATGGGTGTGTCACACCAACAGAAGAGAAAACAAAGGCGGTGGTAAAGTTTCCTGAACCAAAAACAAAGCAGAATGTGCAGAGTTTCCTAGGCCTTAGCGGTTACTTCTGAAAGTTTGTGCCATCATATTCGATAGTGGCAAGGTTATTGACCGATCTCCTTAGGAAGGACGTTGAATTTGTGTGGGGTGCTAAGCAGAAGGCATCTTTTCATGAGCTCAAGAACATCCTTGCAACTAAACCTGTACTCTACTGTACTGTACTCTACAGGCAAGACTTGGAAACGGAGCTGCATACCGATGCATCTAAGTGGGGCTATGGCGCTGTACTGCTGCAGAAACATGACAACGAATTCCATCCTGTTTACTACTTTAGCAAAAAGACTTCACCGACAGAGCAGAACTACAGCAGCTATGAACTAGAGGTGTTGGCCATAATATCTGCTGTTAAGAAATTGCGCCACTATTTACTAGGAATTCGCGTGAAAATAGTCACGGACTGCGCTGCATTTAAAGGAAAGATGGAACGGATGGAATTGTCTGCGAGGATTGCAGGATGGGCTCTCCTTTTATAAGAATACGATTATCATCTGGAACACCGAGCTGGAACCAAAATGAAACACGCCGATGCCTTAAGTCGAAATCCGTATTGTTTCCACATCTCAACCGAGTTCTTGGCAAGAATAGAAGAAGCACAAGAAAAGGATGAAGGTCTAAGGCCCATTAAACGGAATCTTCTAACTGAAGGGGGCTACGAGGACTATATTATGGAGCACAACATTATCTATAAACCCGATAGCGAGGGACGGAAGTTGCTCTGTGTACCCAGACGAATGCAAGAAGAAATCATACGAGACGTACACAACGAGGGTCACTTTGGCGTCAGGAAGATGGAGGAAATCATTTGCAGGGAATATTTCATTCCAAAACTGCGGGAAAAATTGGAATCCTATCGCAAAAAATGCATTAGTTGCATATTGGCAGAGCGGAAGGCTGGTAGACAGGAAGGCTTCTTAAACCCGATCGATAAGGAGGACGCACCGTTGAGGACTTACCATATTGACCACTTGGGTCCACTTTCATCAACTGGAAAAGGATACACGTACATCTTTTGCGTTGTAGATGCCTTCTCAAAATTTACTTGGATCTACCCTGTAAAGACGAAAACTACTTCAGAGGTAATTCAAAAATTGGAAATACAGAAGGCGGTCTTTGGAAACCCTGAGCGTATTCTTTCGGATAAAGGTGCCGCTTTGACATGTAACGCATTTAAGGACTACTGCGAGATGGCGAATATTCAGCTTCTAACTATTTCAACCGGTGTGCCCAGAGGCAATGGACAGGTGGAACGCATGAACCGGACGATCATATCAGTGCTTTCTAAACTCAGCGCTGATGATCCTGCAAAGTGGTTCCGTAACACCTCAAAACTTCAGCAGTGCCTCAATTCAACATGGAGTCGGTCTATTAACAGCACGCCATTCCAGTTACTAGTTGGTACTAGGATGCGGATGAACAGCGATTTACGATTGGCGGAAGCGGTGAAGAATGAATTGCTTGGGGCGTTTACAACAGAGCGTGACAGAGCTAGAGAGGATGCAAGGAAGAACATTAAAAGGGTCCAAGATGAGAATCGAGCCGGATACAACAAGCGACGAAAGCCTCCTACAAAATACAACGTCGGCGACTTAGTAGCCAAAAAACGGACTCAATTTGGCACCAGCCTTAAGCTGTACCCAAAGTTTTTATGACCACAAAAGATAACAAAGGTGGCTTCGAACGACCGTTATCATGTTCGAAAGATAGGGAACCAAGAAGGACCACGCACCACTTCCACAAGCGCAGATCATATGAAGCCATGGCGCATTACCCAAGACATTTCTGAAGACGAAGATGCTATGACCTGCAATGCTGAAATCTTAAACAATCCAGACGACGGCGACGATAAAAGAGAAGAAAACGATCATGACGAAGATGAGGAAAATCGATGTACAGCTTAGTCCAAGCTTATCATCAAGGCTGCTTACAAAGACGAAATCAGAGGTTTAACAATATTAACAACGACGTGCATATTACATTGGGTGAAATGACTCGAGGACGATTCATATCACAGAGCTGACAACCATGCAAAACCAAAAAAGGAATGAAAAATCAGACTGAAAAGGAACAGAAACAGCGTAAGAGTAAAAGACGATATAAGACGATATACCACGAAGACGTAAAGACGCGATCCACGAGGCCCTTCCAAAACTATTTCCTTTTTTTTTCTAACATCTAGATTCACTATTGCTTACCTTAACTTTTTTCCTAAAATTAATTATAAAAATAACCTATTGAAATAAATAATTGAATTAAAAAGGCAGTGTCTGACTTCCCCTCCCGGGATCCTACATAAATAAATTAATAAATAAATGCATAAATAAATAAATAAGTTATAAATAAATTAATTAATTACTTAATAAATAAATAATTAGATAAATAAATGTATAAATAAGTGTGTAATTGAATACAACGATTTTTTTTTTTTGCTATGTAATTTAACTGCTCAATTGGTTTATGAGGATATTATCAGCAAAGATATTTCAGCTTTTGAATTCTATCAGAAATCAATTCAACATTCGCTCATTCGTTGAGTGGTGCCATGGTAGATTTAGCATCATTTTAAGTGTATTATTTTGTGACACTTGCAAGCGTTTAATGTGGGATTTTGCGCTATTACCCCAAACTGGACAACCATATAGAAGTAATGCTTGGAAGATCACCTTCAGAATTATTATTTTATTTTCCTTCGTTAGTTTCGACTTTCTGTTAATAAAGGGGTACATTATGTTAGTTGCTAATTTAACTTTGTTCAGCGTTCTTGTTATATTTTCTTTGAATGTCAGTCTTGTGTCTAGATAAATGCCCAGATACTTAACAGATTGTTCCCAAACTATGTTTTTTCCATTTAGCTGGAGTTGCGTTTGCGTGCTGGGTAGAAAACAAGTTTTTCTTTTTCGGGTGAAAAAGATAGCTTGCGTTTTATCCCCATTTAGCTTAATTTTCCATTTATTGAAATACTTTCCCAATATTTGAATCGCATGGTTTAGATTCGTCTCAATGTTGAGAGCGAATTTATGAGAAGCAAATATTGCTGTGTCATCAGTAAAGATGGCGGTCTGACACTGAGGCAAGTTTGGGAAATCTGACGTGTACAAATTGTTCAAAATTGGTGACAGTACTGCACCTTGAGGAGCACCCATTGGGACGGGCATATCATCCGAGATACCATTGTTAACGTGGACTTGAAAAAGACGGGACGACAAAAAGCTCTGGACTATTTGACACAAATATTTGGGGAAATTGAAGTTGATCATTTTAAAGATCAAATCGTCGTGCCATACAGCGTCGAAAGCCTTCTCTATATCGAACAATATCATACCGGTGGATTTACCTTGAGAACGTGAAGTTTTAATATGTTTACAAATCTGAGCACCTGGTGGGAAGTACTGTGCCATTTTCTAAAGCCGAACTGCTCGTCGGAAAATATGTTGTGCTCATCTATAAATCTTAGTAGTTTCTCTTTTAGTATTTTTTCATAGATTTTACTTAAACTACTGAGCAAACTAACAGGCCTATAGTTGTCCACATTATTAGGTGGTTTTCCAGCTTTAAAAATTGACACTACTTTTGCGAATTTCCAGGCGTCAGGGAAATATTTCAATTTCAAACATCCGTACGTTAAGTATTTTACTGCCGACCTCGGCAAATGTTTAACGTATAAATTTCTTATTAGATCTAATCCACCGGCCTTTCGTGTCTTAAGGTTCCTGATAATGTTTCTTATTCCTTCCTCAGATACATACGCACTTGCAGGTGTTTCAACAACATCTGTATTTAGACATTGAACTTCACAGTTTACTAATATATTTGTTGCTGCGTCGCCCAAGTTTGAAGATACTGTGGGATTTTTGGCGAAGTTTAACGCCAGCGCATTTGCTTTTTCCTCATCAGTAAAGAACGTATTACTAGTGTTTTTGAGGAAAGGCAATTGTCTGTTCTTACATTTGACTAATTTGACCATGTCCCAGAAAGGCTTAGCGTTCTTATCAAGATCTTTAAGTTTATTGTTCCACCTTTCATTGCGTTGCCGTACGAGATGCTTCGAAATTAGTTTGTTGAGATACTTCATTTGTATGCGGTAATCAATGATTCGATACCTTTGCAAATTTCTTTTAGCTATATTTCGCATTCGAATAAGCTCTTGTACAATTGGTGGAAGTTTTATCACCGATTTTTTCACAGGAATTTTGGAAACACACACTTGGATAGCATCAAGGATGGTCTTGGTGATATTATGTATGTGACTATCAACGTCGCCCTTCGTTACTATGTTATTAAGGTTGACTTTTATTGCACGAAGTTTCGCATTTAACTCCGATCTTAAATTTGACCTGTTCGCTAGCTGAAATTTAAAGGAATATTGCACTTTGTGTATACCAGACCAGAGAAGTCGGCATATAACTGGGTTGTGATCGGAAGGCAGACCATTAATAGATTCTGGTTGTGATATCAGTCCAGGACAATTAGTTACAAAGAAATCAAGAGTAGACGCACGAAAACGGGAGCAAGATGGGACATATATGGGACTAGTAGGATACAAGACAGAAACGTTCAACATTGAGGTTAGATTCGCTAGCAGGTTTCCCCAAGCGTTTGCTCTTAAGCAACCCCAATCCCTGTGACGACAGTTAAGATCACCCCCAATTAGAAGGTCTGCATTGATAGTAAAGAGTCGGCGTAAATCATTATTCATGCCTATTCTTCTATCCTTAGAAGCCAAACCCCCGGGGAAATAAACACAGTAAATTTGAATCTTTCCTTGGTTTCTTAGCTCTACTTCTATACCTAAGTTTTCCACGAAGCGCGTGTTTATAACAGGTAAGAGCGAATGTTGAATTGACCTTTTTATCAGAATTGCAACACCTCCACCCAATCGCTCGGTTCTATCAACACGGTAACACTTATAATTGGGCGTGGATAGCTTAAAATTATGATTGAGCCAGGTCTCAGTGAGAAGCATAATATCAACATTATGAACAGTTAAAAAATTAGTAAGCTCTAAACTTTTGTGGCGTATGCCTCTCGCATTCCAAGTAACAATTTTTAAGTAGCTATCTGTCATATAATTATTTTGCAATAGAGTAAACATACTTAGCAGCTAAATGCGCGATAACATTGAATTGATCTAATTTGGATTTACAATTGGCTAGTTGCGAAAAGATTTCCATTGTTAACGCGCTTAGCTCATCCAGTGATGTTGCTCGCATGCAAACCGGTTTGAGTGCAATCTTTCCAAGCATTAGGAGGGATGCTTACATTCCCATTCGAATGGCTGTTGTTGTCCACTGTGACAGGTACACGACTCCGTGGAGGTAGTGACGGAAAGTCGATCTTGGACGAGGGCGACAAATGTTTTGTAGCGGAAGCTGGGAAATTACAAGTTTGCGCAGAGTTAAAAGCTTTTGTAGCTGAATTAGAGAGATTTTTGCGCTCTTCAGATTTTTCTCTGATCTCCAGATATTTGACACGACTCACACAAGTACGATCAGTGGCTTTATGGTTACCGCTGCAGTTCGCACATTTGTTTACGGACACATTGTTGCATTCTTTAGTCTTATGTGGACCGGCACAGACACCACAATATGTCCTAACGTGACAGTTCTTTTCGCCGTTGCCGAACATTTGGCAATTGTGACACTGTGTCAACTTGCCTTTTAGCTTCCTATGAAAGCTCCACTTCACTTGAGTGTGAAGAATCGCGCGATAGCGCTTCTTCAACTCCGCCAATTTCACTGACCCGTTTTCAAACGAAATGAGATAGAAGGTGTCACTGTAGTGTTCGAACTTTTTCACTATTTTTTTTAATGTTTTCGCACTTCAAACCCATTTCGATAAGCTCATTTTTAAGCGTATTCACGTCCATATCTTCCATCCCGTACATGATTACTTTAAACAGCCGCACGTTGCCAGCATCATGAGAGAAAAATTGATAGTTTAGTGTTTTTAATTCACCAATTACCGCATTATAAGAATCCAATGATTCGCAAATAATTTTTATGCCAATTGACAGTTTTTTTATGCAATAATTGCTCACATTGAGTGCTTTCATCAAGCCGTGTACAAAATCTGCTAATTTATGCAACAGCTTAATAGGTGGTACATACACTTTTTTTCTGCCTCTTTGGGCACGATCACTTCGTCAATATCTTCGATGTCACTGTCCGGAAGGGTTTGTAAAGGACTCCAGTAGTTTTTCCTGGAATCCTTTTTAGTCACACTACGCGTTGTTTTTTTCATTATAACACGAAATTTTTTATCCGAGGACAAAGGTATGTCCTCCGGATCAGGTGATCTATCGCGTTTGGATATTTTTATGATTAAGTTAAGTTTTCGATCTAAACGAGAGATGTTCACCTTAGCGCACGTTCACGGATGAAAGCTCCGAGTAGAATGATGCCAAGTGATAGAACAGGATATGTTAAGTGCTTTCGTTAATGGATTAAGAGATGATCTTGGAACATACGTTAATAAACCAGGCTTAACGGCAAGAGGGCGGTACAGACTCGTTACAGTTACAATGTACAGACTCGTTATAGTAAAAATGTATCAAGGAATGCTATTCAAAATATTGTAAAATGTTATAGCTGTAATAAAATTGGTCATATTAGTAAGAATTGTTTAGCTCCAAGGAGAACACAGTTCAATGACAACAGACATTACGATTGTTTCCTCAAAATACAAAGCCCTCACATATTCTTAAGATATGATAGGAAGTGCTATAAGTTTTTAATAGATACAGGGGCGTTTATAAGTCTAATGAGGACAGGTGTTATATATGAGGAAGACGTAAATTTCAATAACGTAACACATTTTAATTTTATGGGTATTTGTTAATCCAATAAATATACAATAGGAACTGCGGATATAAAAGTAGAAGCATACAATCAAAATGTATATGTAAAAAATAAACCTAGTTAATGATGCTATAATAAGTTTTTATGATGGCATTTTACGAATAGATTTTCTTATACAATTCAAATTTTGTATCGATTTAATAAAGCAAGTAATGATTATAGACAATATAAAAATGTGCCTTAATTTCGAAAAGAATAATGAAAATCACCCAAGACTATCTTCATTTGAATGCGAAAATCATTTTGCAGATAACACTGTAGAAATACGTCAAGGTTGTAAAATTTCGAATAAATCTGAAAATAGTGAAAGAATACATGAACTTTGGTCAGAATTACGAACAAAAAAAAAGGAAATAGAATCATTAAAAACAATAATAAAAGAAGACGCTTTTGCATTACGCGGTGAAAAGTTTACGCATACTAATGTAAAAATGTAAAAACATCGCATTCGTACTATAAGTAACGTGCCTATAAGCGCAACTCATTAAATTCTGATATTGACAGCATAACCAAATGGCGACAAGCCAATAGAGTAGAATTTAATGCTTCCAAAACCCAATGCTGTCTTATGTCATTAAAGCGAAACCCTAACAACCAGCCATTGTCCATGAATGGCATTTGCGTCGAAGAAACCGAAAAGCTTTCAATGCTCGGTATGTGCGTCAATTCTAGCCTACGTTGGAATGACCACATATTCGATATAGCCAAGAATGCAGCGAAATGCTTAGGTTTTCTAAACCGATGCAAAAAGTTTTTTACCCCCTCTGATTTAGCAATAATTTATAATGCTCCGTCGAAATAGCTAATTGCATTCCGCCCCTCCAGAAATTCACTCGCAACACCCGTACATCATCGAATGCTCATCAGTTTACCCTAAAGCCTACTTTCGGGCGCACTGTGAAATTTAGAAATTCTTTTATAAGCCGCACAATGCGCATGTGGAATGCGTTACCTCGCTCTATTTTTCCTTTGCACTGCAACCTACAACAATTTAAAACCAATGTGCACTGGTACCTCCTTTGTCTCCCTTCCGCTTCTGCTCGTGCTGTGTAAAAAACACTTTAAGGGTACTTCAAATCCCTTGAGCACTTGAGCACTATTTAAAAAAAAAAAAAAAAAAAAACAGACATATAGATGGCCCAAAGTAGTTAGTTAAGTTAAGAAACAAATTGATGAACTTTTGAGAGACGGTATTATTAGAAATAGTGTTTCGCCTTGGACAAGTCCTTTATGGGTAGTACCAAAGAAATTGGACGCTAGCCCGATTCCAAAATGGAGAATGTTGATAGAATTTCGAAAACTAAACGAAATCACCATATTTGACTCTTATCCAATCCCGAATGTTGCGGAAATCTTAGGTCAATCGGGTGGTGCTAAGTATTTCACATGTTTAGACCTTAAATCAGGATTTCATCAAATCCCTCTCAGCACAGACAGTATTGAGAAAACGGCATTCTCAACACCTTATGGCCATTACGAATATACAAGGATGCCATTCGGGTTGAAGAACGCTCCATCATGCTTTTAACGCATGATTAATAATGTTCTTAATGGTTTGCTGGGTAAGGAATGTTTTGGATACATAGATTATATTATTGTTTACGGTAGCAATTGAGAAGAGCATAAGGATAGACTAAGAAATGTACTCAAAAGACTAAAATATGCAAATTTAAAAATTCAAATGAATAAATCAGAGACAATGTTGAATATTTGGGTCATCTTAAAACAAGTAAAGGATTATTGCCTATTAAAGAAAAGGTCAAAGCAATAGATAATCTCCAGAAGCTTATGAACGCCAAAGGACTTAAAAGTAGGATATTATCGCAAATTTATTAGAAACTTCAGTACGATAGCAGCTCCATTATTTAAGCTTTAAAAGAAAAACGCAGATTTTACATGGAATAATGAACATTCCTCATGTTTTGAAGAGTTAAAAAATCTGTTAAGACAATTTAGGCTTTTGCAATATCCTGATTATAATAAAGAATTCGTTATAACAACAGATGCAAGTGATATAGGAATCGATGCGGTGTTATCTCAGGAAATTTCTGGAAGAGAATTACCCATACATTTCATTAGTAGAGTTCTAAACAAAACTGAAGTAAACTACAATACAACAGAAAAGGAATACCTGTGCAATTATTTGGGCAATTCAACAGTTTAGGCCATATATTTTTGGAAAACAATTTAAGATAAAAACAGACCATCGACCACTCACCGGGCTTTTTAATGTCAAAGATCAAGGTTCACGATAAATAAGATGACGATTAAGATTAGAAGAATATGATTATCGCATTGAATATAAGAAAGGTGTTGATGCCATTGTAGCTGATGAGCTTAGCATGAATCTAGTATTCCCTGTCGAAAAATTACAGTTATCCAAAGAGGTTAGAGAAAACATAAGAGATATATTTGGAACGGATGAAGAAGATGAAGATGAGGAAAACGTGTTAAGGAAATTGTACAATTAGGTATATAGGAACGAAATGATCAAAATAAAGAAAATCATATAAGTACTACAGAAAATATAAACGAAATAAGTGAAAATGAGTCAGTAAATGGTGAAAATGAGAATAGAGTTGTTATTTGTAATGTTGATAAACAACAGAAAATTATTAAGGAATATCACGAAAGCCTTATTGGGGACACGGCGGACAGAAAGCGACAATAGCTAAAATAAATGAAAAAGTTTATTGGAAAAATCTTAACGAAGACGTTATTAAATATATTCAAAAATGTTCTACTTGTCAGAAACAGAAGATCAATCGTCACCCATGTAGAAATCCAATGAAGATAGTTACATCTGCTGACTTTAGTTTGAAAAAGGTAGCCTTATATCTTACAGGATCTTACGTAGAAAAAAACAAGACGCTTTATTGCCCAACAATACAAGACGATTTAAGTAAATTTATAAAATACGTTCCCATAGTTGATAAGAAAAGTGAAACAGTAGCTAGAGCTTTCACTGAAGAATGGATTTTTAACTTTGTTATTCCTAAGTTTATTTTAACGGATATTGTCGGTGAATTTGTTAATGACTTAATGAAGGTAATATGTAAATTATTCAAGATAAAACACCTTAAAACGAGTAACTTTTATACTCAATCCAATCGATCTGCTGAAAGATCTCATGCGCGCTTAGGGGAATATATAGTATAAGGTCAGTGATAAAAGACAAAAATAATCCGGAATATTCGAAATTATTTCGTTATGCAGCACTTTGTCACAACACTACCGTACATAATGGTACAGGGTTTTCTCCGTTTGAAATGAGTTTTAGTAGAAAAGCAAATATTCCCAGTGAAATTAATAGTTTAAACAAAAGATTATACACAAAAGTTAAAGTGAAAATTGTTACGTATGGAATCAAAAGTAAAGAAAAATCGTTTGAAAATGAAACACAATGCTAAAGCTAGATATGATAAGAAATTGGGTAGGAAGGTAGTAGACTTTAATATAAACGACTCAGTTCTAAAATGAATAAAGGGATAAACATGGAGATAAATATTGAGGACCCTTTAAAATTATTAAGGTTTTTGATGATTCAGTAGTAATAATACGAAACAGAAAGCCCATGAAATATAATAAAAGTAAAATTAAACTCTTTATACAATAGAAGAAAATGTAATGTATTTCATTATTCAATTTGATACAAAATATTTTTTCCATATAATGGGAAAGTTTGCCATTAAATGATATTTCAAAAACATAGGAGACCTGAGATTAAGAGCTCGACATTTTTCAATCATAACCACCATCAATTTGGATAATGTAGAAGATCAAATTAGTCTAATTTATAACACCGTTTCAAGTGTTCATGAAAGTTGTTAGTTGCATATAGCAGAATGTATAGAATTTGTGAAGAAGAGTAAGACACGAATTAATAATCTTGAACAAAATATGAAATAAGATTACCAGTTAGTAGGTGTGGAAAAACGATTGAGACGTGGTCTCGTGAACATAGTAGGTTCGGGATTAAAATTAATTTTTGGTATTTTAGATAACGAAGATGCAGAAAGATATGAGGAAACTATTAGAATTTCATGAGAAAATTCGGAATATGTTCATACGAGCCAATAAAAAGAGGATAACGGTTTTAGAGGGACTAAATAAACAAAATCAAATTTTAAAAGAAGCTTATCATGAGCTAGGGAATATAACTATAGAACAATTAGAATTAAAAGGACCAGTAAATTTAACTAAACATTTATTTATTGATCTTAACTGACTCGAGTCTTCTGTAAAACAGACTTCTCGATGGCGTGATAATCACCTTATATATTATATGTATGTATATAATCTAGACAACACACATATAATCTAGATATTGTAAGTATATAGAAGAGTGTTGCCGTCGAGTTCTTACAATTCGGCCTTTTCCGATAAATAATCGTCTCGATTATAAAGTACAAGAATGTGAAAACTTCATATACATCTATGCAAATATATCACCTAATGAAGTTTAATATACATTATTAGCTGGAATTTAATTTACGTATGTACAAAACTGTTTTGAAATTTCGAAATAAGTTATGTGGGTTTATAACAAGCAGGTCCAAACTTGTATTTATATATCTGAAAGGTAAGGCTTCATATTGGACGGAGTACAAACACCGGTATATGGAAGCCGAGAAATTTGAATACCATCAATATCTTTTACTATATATCTGTCGTTTGGCAAACTTTTGACAATCTCATACGGACCCCGGAATTTCGCCAAGAACTTTTTGCTCACACCCGGCGTTGTGGCTATATTTTTGAGCATCACAAAGTCACCCACTTTATACACAGTGAGGGGCTTTTATGCTTTTTGTCGTAATATTGTTTGTTATAAATTTGATTTTGGTTTATCTGTTCCGAAGCTTGCTCTCTAATATATCTTAAATCTGTAGGAACACCCTCTTTAACCGACGCCAAATGTTCAAAAACTTTGTCACAAAATTCTCCCTTTTGATTGACCCCAAAAAGTAGTATGCTAGGCGTAAAGCCAGTTCTACGGTTATTCATGTTATTTAATTCAAATTCCACTTTTGCCAAATAGTGGGACCATTTACCAGTAAAATCCTCATTACATTCTTTAGAGAACATGGGAGTGAGAATGCGGTTAATTCTTTCCACTTGGCCGTTAGATTGTGGAGAAAGTGTCGCTATTTTAATGTGTTTAATATTACAACCCACCAAGAAGTCCGCAAAATCTTGAGATGTAAAGTAGGATCCTCGATCAGACATGTAATTGTTTTATGAACTTTTCGTTGTAAGTATGTACATCTCTTATAACAAGTTAATATTTTTAGTTGTGCTCGTGACTGGTAATGGACTATAGTGATCAATATGTATGACGTCAAATGGTACTTTACCATTAGGTATGTTATGCAATATTCCTTCTTCTTTTTTATATTTTGGTGAAAATTGGATGCATTTTAAACAATTCGAAATATTCTTTTTAATTTTGGTTTTCATTTCGGGGAACCAATAAGTCTTACGAAGATAATCAAAGATTTATCCACGCCAAGATGACAAAGGGCATCATGATGTTTCTGAATAACCTGGTGTTCCATTTGTTTCAGGACGTAAAACCTAACTTCGCCATTAACTTTTCTGTTAACTAGACCATTTACTATCTCGAAAAGACTGCTCTCCTTTTGCTCCAGTTCAGACATTATAGTAACTAAGTCTTCATCTCGCTTTTGCGCAATGGATAATGCGAATTCAAATGAACTTTCTTCGACTATCAATATATTTGTACATCTACTTAATGAATCTACATGGGACATTCTGTTTGAAGCTCTGTGCTAAATTGAGTAGTCGTAGTCCTGAACTTCGAGCGCCCAGCGGGAAATTCTTGGATTTAGAAATCGTTTACTCAATGTATGGGTTAATGATTGACAATCTTTTATGATCACAAACAGAATGCCAGTTAAGTAAATTCTGAACCTTCTTAGCGCATAGATAATCGAGAGCGTGTCTAGCTCAAAACTATGGTATCTGAATTCCACATCAGAGACTCTTTTGGAAAAATAGGAATATGGATGGAATCTCCCAGTCTGGTTGACGCTGCAAAAGAATTGAACTACAGTCGATGCTGCTTGCGTCGCAGTGCAATTCTGTCTCATTACTGGGGCTATAGATTGCCAAAATTGGTGCATCTACTAATTTTGTCTTAAGCATTTCGAAACTATGTAATTGTTCGGGCCCAAAACTGTAAGTAGTGTCCTCGCGTTAAAGAAAGTGGTTTCGTTATGATGGAAAAATTCAAAATTAATTTTCTTAAATATGAGCTCTGAACATCTCTTACGCGTTTGGGTATAGGAAATTCGATCACTGCCCGTAGATTTTCTGAATTAGGACGTATACCGTCAAAATTCACAGTACATCCTAAGTACGATATTTCCGCATATGCAGACCGACATTTGTCTAGACGGAGTTCTAACTTTTGTTTTGAAATCAATTCAGCTACACTTTGAAGACACTTCAAATGATCTTCGATATCCACGCTAGCAATAAATTAACAAATTGTCTTTTCAATTGAATTCAATTCAATTCAATTTTTATTTATATGTATATGGCTTGTACCTTGAGTTATGTTCTCTTATAGTACTGAGTATGTGTTATATAATTAGATTTAAGAATTCCATCAGATGTTCTTGTAATTAATATCTATTTACATTTTTGTGTAGATATAGTTATGAAAAGATAGGGAGAGAACAGAGTGAAAATAAAAATGTAGGTTAAATAAAGAAAAGATAAATAAAGGAAAAGGAAGGAAAAGAAGAAAAAAAAATAAAAATTTAGGAAGAGTGAAAAATAGCGTGTCAATGGCGAGCAGTGTAATAATTAAACATCGCAGTTTTGAAACAATCGGTACCTTGAATACCCTTGATTTGTATAGGTAAGGAATTCCACAACCGAACAGCATGAATGGAAAATAGTCGAGCCGAGTTGAGATATTTATATTTATGGGTCTTTATATTGAGAGTTCTTCGACAACGTAAGAAGTCAAGTTTGGAATATAAGTATGGTGGTGATTGGGTTCGAATAATTTTATGGAGGAATATACAATTTCTCAAATTCAGGTATTGCTGCAATGTGCACCCCAGAACTTTTTTGGAATACATCGAAATTCTATCGAATCTTCGAAGGCCGTAAACGTATCTAACAGCATCATTGTATGCTATTTGAAGCCTCTTTAAAGAGAGAGTATCCAGATTGCTGTAAACTACTGTGGCATATGAAATAATAGGCATGATTAATGTTAGAACAAGCCTACGACGGGTTTCGAGAGGAGTGAAGCTAGCTGATATTCACAGTTTTCGCAAGCATCCATAAATGCGCCCTATTAAAGAATAAACATGGTTATAGCACGACAGTTTTCTATTAACGACGAAACCAAGGCTTGTAGCAACTTCTTACTAGTTTCATTCGAGTACCAGACAGCAAAATACTAGGAATAGTAGTAAGTTCACATGTCCTGTTGGATATAGATATAGCTTGGCATTTTTTAGGATTAAGTAATAGTCCGTTATTTACGGCCCATCTATCTATAGCAGCTAGATCCTCGTTTAACCGCAAGACAAGCTCATCTAGCTCATCGTGCGTCTGAGATAAGTAGAGTTATACATCATCTGCATACAGATGAATGGATACATGCTTACAAGCTAATGGCAAATCGTTTATGTATAGGTAGAATAAGATGGGGCCCAATATAGATCCCTGTGGAACGCCACGCTTAAGGAATCTTAGCGCAGAGCATTTGTCTCCAACAACGACTCGTTGTGATCTGTCGCTTAGATAGCTTTTCATAAGTTTAATGGCCCTATCACCAAAACCAAACAAGTTTCGCTTATTGGCCGGTACTCGTTAGTGAGAGACGGATTAGCTTTTTTGCAATTGGTATCACTTTTGCGCATTTCCAGGCCAATGAAAATGTTGAGGTCATTATGCATGAGTTGATGATGTGCGTCAACTGACCTACAATTTGTGGGAGAATAATTCTTATGAAACGAAGTTACAAGCCATCTTCTCCGACAGCATTCGATTTTATTTTATTAACTATACCAATGATCTCATTTTCAGTGACCACCTCGAACTCGGCTTGACCTTCAATGAATCTACTAGACATCGCAATACTATCAGCACGGTCTGTCGTAGAATCATTGGATAAGAAACTTTCATTCATTTTGTCCAAATCAATCACGCAACCCTTATAATTTTTACCTCCAATACCAATTTCACGTAGATTTCTCCACAATGCCTTCGGGGGGGAGGGTAGTGCTTAGCTTAGATGAAAAGTAGTGACGTTAAGATGCACGAACCGTGAAGGTAGCGGCATTGCGTGCTACTTTAAAAGACCAAGTGGCCAGAGTGCGGTTCCGTTTCCATTTGCTATAAAGCTGGTTCCTTTTTTTAAGTGCGGAATTGACCTCTTCAGTATACCAGGGGCAGATATTATTTCGAATATGAACTGTTTTTGTTGGCACATATTCATTGTAAAGATATCCAATGATCATCTGGAAATGGTTAAGTTTTTCGTTGGGGTCCGCCGTTGTGATCAATAGCAGAGAAATCCTTATACTCAAAGGAATAAGAGACCGTATTATGCGAAAAAGAGATATCAAGAGTACAAAATAAAAGGTCATGTTCAGAAATACCTTCTAAAGAGAGCTGGTCGAACAGTAAGATTGAAAGTGGATCAGATACATTTATGAGGTGAAGAATGCTAGGTGTGAAACATGTCAAGTTGCAAGATGATGAAAAACCATCAAGTTGACGAGCGCGAATTAAACAATGATCGATTCCAAGCGATAAAAAAAAAATAAAAACAATATTTCTTTTGATTCAATTTATTTATTAAAAGACGAATGATAACACGACTATCACTACCGGAATACTACTTCGAGTTCGTATTCTCTTTCTCTACTTATAGGCTACATATTTCATGTATTTTAATCGTAGACATAGTGTCAGCGATTTTACAATTTATTTAGATCAAAAGCTTATTCTAAGAATTAACAAACAATTATTGTTTGTTCAGCCCATCGGTTAATGACCGGATAAACGTGTCATATTGATCGTTTGGTGTTTTAACCTTTGCTTGCGCTGGCATATACGTAACTTCTCCCTCCTTATGAGTAGAATTCTCCTGAATTTGATTACTAAATTTTATTTGTATCCTTTTTTGTTGTATACAAATACATGATAATATTGCAAACATAATAAGAATTATTATAACACAAATTATATTTAATTTATAGTGTACATCTTTTGTAAATTTTATTTCTTGTATTTCGTTAATATTTTCAATGGTTTTTAAAATAATTTTGTCAAATTTTATTGTTTCCGTGAAATTTAATTTTTGTTTATAGTTTGGATAATAAAATCTTTGTTTTTGTATATGTTTTTCATTAGAATATTTTTGACCTAAGAAATATAGAGTACAATTATTAAAATTGATCAGATAACTTCCAGTGAGCTTAATGTCTCTATCGTCACAAGTGTGATTCAATTTTATATTTATATTTTTTATAAAAAGTGTTTCATCGTCTAACGGTACAATTTCAGTTTGTTCATTTTTGTTTAATTTACAATTTTGTTTTATTACACAATGTTTGCTTTCAATTAGTTCATTAAGATTTTTATTTTGTTCGTATTTATAAATTTTATTTCCATATTCCAAAATGAATTCTTTTTCCGCATCGATCTCTAGATAATTTTTATTAGGAACTGGAGTTAAAAGTTTAAGTGGTAAAGTTATATAATTTTTGGGAATTTTAATGGCAAAAACTAGCACGTTTTCTTTGTATTTTGTAACTCCTAATCTAATTTGATTTAATTTAAAGAAATCTATTTTATACGTTTCTATTTCACTGCTTGTCAGGATGTTAGGATGTAAAATGTTACTTTTTGCTGATACAATATTATCTTGGATGTGTTCTATTTTTGACTCTATGTATTTAAGTTTAAAAAACTGATCAAGGTATATTTGCTTCATGACTAATTCTCTCTCTACCTTCTTAATTTCTTTCCTTTCGTTTCCTCTATATTCTGTTGAATTCTTTCTAAATCAATCTTATGGGTGTGTGCATCTATAGGAATGCATTTAATAGTGGAATGGAATCTATGATTGTAATTTCTTACTGCTTTTTGCATGAGTCTTTTTACTGAATATTTTTGTTTATTAAATGAAAGGATTCTAAATTTTTCTGCTATTGTGTTATGGAATCGTTCGATATCGGCATTGCCGGTGTGACTATTTGGTTTTGTAAGATGTAGCGAAATTCCTTCTTCTTCTAAAAACTCTTTTATCTGAACTGCTTTAAATTCGTTATCCGCAATAATTTTATTTGGTTTTCCTATTTTTGTAAGATGTTCTTCTAACTGCTCTATTATTGTTAAGTGATTTCTATCTGCAAGATGATAGACTGATCCGAACTTAGAGAACTTGTCTTTTATAGTTAAGAAACTAACCTTTCTTATTACGTATGTATCGATATGAATGATTTGATTGATATCGGAAGGAGTTTCTGTATGATAGAATTTGGCTTTTATAGAGTTGCGGTCATATTTATCGGCTTGACAAATATCACATTGATTAATAACAATATTTATAAATTCCATTAATTTTGGATAATATATTTTGTTTTTTATTTGATTATATGTTTCTTGAATTCCAGAATGCTGGCTTTCTTGTACATGATAAAAAGATATTTGTTTTACGATTTCTACCTCCGTTTTGATGTCTTGTGCCCTAAATGAACACTTGACGAATTTAACTGATTTATCGTTTGAAAACATTTCTCTTATTTTATTTTGAAGAACATTATATATGCTGTCCTCAAGTTCTGAAAATATTGCTATTTTTCCCTTTTTTATAAATCTTCTTAGTATATCTCCTAGTCTTTCGAAATCATGTTCTGCTATATAAATAATTCGTTTACCATGTAAAATCTCAATGTCTTTTATTTTGTTATTTGTCAGAATAAGTTGCGTCTTATATTTATTTACGATGTCTTCTATAATGGGTATATGATCCATTAGTTCTTCGTCTGCTGAATGTACAGTCTCATTAGTCTCATCTTCTTCTAAGTTAAATACAAATTCTGATATTGAATCAATTACGTTACCTTTAAGCGAAAAATTTTCTGTTTGAGTGGGGTTTTCTCCCTCCTTAGGTTTAACGTCCTCGTTAATTTCTATTCTGCTTAAGAAATCTGCCACTCTGTTCTCTTTGCCTTTAAGGTATTCAATTTCAAACTGATATTCTCCTAATTTAAGGAGCCATCGTTGATGTCTAGGTGATAGGTCCTTTCCTCTATATTTAGCATGAAGATACTTTATTGGCTGGTGGTCTGTAAATATTTTAAATTTATTACCGTAAAGGTAGGGTCTAAAGTAATAAGTTGACCACATAGTCGCTAAAAATTCTTTATCTGTAGCGGAGTAATTAATTTCATGATTATTGAGAGTACGAGATGCGTAGCAAATGGGATGTCCTTCTTGCGAGAGAACTGCACCAATCGCATAATTCGATGCATCAGTTGTCAGCGTAAATTGCTTTTGAAAATTAGGGTATCTCAATATTGGGTGACTGCTTATTAGTTCTTTCAGTTTTTCGAATGCTTCAATGTAGTTGGGATCATTTGTATTTATTCTAGCGTTTTTCTTAAGATATTTTGTTATAGGTTGAGCTATCTTGGCGTAATCTCGGATAAACTTTCGGTAATATCCTGTTATTCCTAAGAAACTTTTAATCTGCTTTTGGTTTTTTGGAATTTCTAATTTTTGGATACAAGCTATCTTATCGGGGTTTGGTTTCAATCCTTCTTTCGTAAGGACGTGTCCTAAAAACTCAGTTTCTTTTCTCATAAAGTTACATTTGTCAATTTGAATTTTAAGTTTCTTGGACTCTAGAACTTTGAATATATCAGTTATGGCTTTGATATGTTCTGTTAATGTCGTACTAAAAATTAAGACATCGTCCAGGTAAACTATACATGTTTTATTTATATAATCCCTAAGAACATCATTCATGAGCCTTTGGAATGTCGCTGGGGCATTCTTCAGACCGAATGGCATTCTTATGAATTCATACAATCCATGTGGTGTTACGAAGGCCGTCTTCTTGCGGACTTCTTCTTTTATCAAAATTTGATGATAGCCTTTTGCAAGGTCTATCGTGGTGAAGTATTGTGCTTTCCCGAGTTTGTCCAGGATTGAGTCTATATTAGGCAATGGAAACTTGTCGTCAACGGTGACGTCATTAAGCTTTCTATAATCAATAACGATCCTAAATTTTTTCTTTCCTGAGTTATCTTTCTTTTTAGGAACCACAATTAAAGGACTTGAATATTTTGAATTACTTTTCTTAATGATTCCCTGCTCTTCCATTTCCTTAATCTGTCGTCTAACTTCTTCTTCATGTTGCGGGGGGTATCTGTATAATTTAGCGTTAACTTGTTGATCTGTTGTTGTTATGATCTCATGTTCTATTTCCGGAGTACTGGTAAGTATGTCTCCTTCTTTGAAAAACAGACTATCGAATCTCTTAATTAGTTTTTCTGTTTCAACGCGTTCCTCATTATTAAGGTGGTCTAAATTTATATGTTTCATACTGCTAT
Source organism: Orthonevra nobilis (assembly GCA_963555765.1). Lineage (NCBI taxonomy): Eukaryota > Metazoa > Arthropoda > Insecta > Diptera > Syrphidae > Orthonevra > Orthonevra nobilis. The sequence goes on along the minus strand of OY743226.1, from coordinate 66,463,661 downwards.
CAATGGACTCTAAAGAACATATTTCGTTCAGTGTATATGGTGTATTTATAAATTTTAATGTTTGATTATTTAAGTTAATAATTCCCTCATCTAGAAGAATTGAAGTATTCAAATTCTTTAATAAATCCATACCAATAATAAATTGGTATCCCCTATTAGAAAGTCTTTTTACTTTCCATCTAATTAATGCATTTGGTGGGGCTTTGAATTCTTCCGGTGGTGGTGTATGTATTTCGTATGAAATTGTGTCTTTACCCGTCACTGTTGTAAAATGTATTGGTTCAATGGGTAATTTCTTAAATTCTGTCAACCTATCGTCTACTATACTTAAAGTTGAACCTGTATCAATAAGCGCTATAAAATGTTTTGAACAAATAGTTATTTGAATCATTGGTAAATCGTCCGAGGCTAGTTAATAAAAAACGAATTTTGTTTATTTTGATTTTTACTTTCATCGTTAACTACTTCATAAGTCCTAACCAATCTTTGCTCAGTTGTCTCCTGTTGATGGCTATGTTGGCCTGGAGATAGTCTGAGGTGTCCTGAATTTTGGTTCTGACCCTGAGAATTATTTATTTGTCTACAGCTGTTATTTCTCTGTATGTTATCAACCTCCATGTTTTCAGCTGGCGGATTTGATCTGTCATTTTGCTTATATTGCCCCGAGAAATTTCTCTGCTGTCCTGGGTTATTATGTTGCCTATACTGTCCTGAATAATTTCTTTGTTGTCCTTGATTATTGTTTTGCCTATGATGCCCTGAATAATTTCTTTGGTAATTAAAGTGTCCTGAATGATTTGTGTTTCTATTTCTATTATCTGGATTAAAGTTATTTCCTGTCTGTTTATTGGAACTGGAAGTCGTACTGTCTTTGTTTATGTGTTTGTGTTTTCTAAATTCAAATCTAATACACGTATCTTCAAATCTTCTCTTTCTCATTATTGCGATTATTTTTCCTAATTCTTTTTCCTCATATATCCTATCTAGTAAGGTCCCTTGAGTCATTTCTTTTACAGTATTCACTAATATACTTTCAACGTTACTTAGATCTATAAAATGATCATCTTGATAATAAACAATAAGTTCATCTGTTTTATATTTTATATTTTGTAATTCTATAGCCAGTTCGCTTACCGTATTCACTTTAAGGTTAGTGATCTTCTTGTATATCTCGTGCGGCTCGATGTCCGGCTTGTATCTCAGCTTCAATGTCTCTTTGATGGTAGTCCAGTTGTCCGTCTGAGGTATGTTGATCACTGCATTCTTTGCATCGCCTTGTATCTTTTCATAAAAGACTGTCCGCACTAAGATTTCCCTCTCCTCGTGCTGTTCCCGTTGTTGGAGTTGTACATATGCTGCTCGTACTTGTTCCAACTGTTGTGTTCTGAGTTCCAATTCAGCGACTAGTTGATTATGATTTTCCATGTTTCTATTGTTATCGTGTATCTAGTGTCTTTTCATAAATTACTTTCACTTCACTTTTGTTAACTTTTTATTTCTTTTACTTTTCTTGAACACACTAATCTTTGTCGATTTTCTATATGTTTTTGCAATTTTATTTTATTGAACACACTTATCTTTGTCGATTTTATTGTATGTTTTGTTTTCTTTTCGGGTACGTGTTTATTAATTTAAATGTTTTATTTAGAAACACTTTTATTTATTAATTTCACACGACGTAGGTTTGTTTCACAGGACTCTTATAAAATAAGAATCCTACCGACTGCGCCAATTAAACAATGATCGATTCCAAGCGATAAAAAAAAAATAAAAACAATATTTCTTTTGATTCAATTTATTTATTAAAAGACGAATGATAACACGACTATCACTACCGGAATACTACTTCGAGTTCGTATTCTCTTTCTCTACTTATAGGCTACATATTTCATGTATTTTAATCGTAGACATAGTGTCAGCGATTTTACAATTTATTTAGATCAAAAGCTTATTCTAAGAATTAACAAACAATTATTGTTTGTTCAGCCGATCGGTTAATGACCGGATAAACGTGTCATATTGATCGTTTGGTGTTTTAACCTTTGCTTGCGCTGGCATATACGTAACTCGCGCGAGTCATTTTTTAATAAATTGGTATTAAAATCCCCGCAAATAATAATGTTGCAGTACAACGGTGAGATTTCAGCAAGACTAGAGAAAAAAGGTTTAGTTGTAAACTTACGATCAGGGTTATAGCAACACGCAACAAGACATTTCACACAACCATCAAATATTTCCACTATTAAATACTCTACATCTTTATTACTCGATTTACCAATCACCTTGCAGTTCAACGTATCTTTGCAATGTATAGCTACCCCACCACCAATTGCCCTCAATGCTATACAGATCGTCAGGAACTTCTGGTTTAAACCATGTCTCACCAATACATATAACGTCAATGCAAGAACCATGAAACAAATACCTTAGGTAATCACGTTTATATCGGTTAAGACTGCGTGCATTGATGTGACATACCTTAAATCCACTTTTATGCTTCGACAAAATATCCAATATGGTGCGAGTTGAACTCCCATTCATGCTTCGGCTAGCATTCATTGTAGGAAAATTATCCACAATCAAAGGAAAAAATCTTACACCAAGTACCGTACACTTCCAAAACGATGTGTTTTAACGTCACCAAGAAGCCAACAAAAAAATAGGTGGGAAAAGGCGGACAGTTCATTTCAGTATTAAGTAAGAGAGGAAAGGAAATAGAAAGGAAGAAAAAAAACAGAAGAGAAAAAAAATAGAAAAAATAGAGAAAGCTTTAACTTATATTAATGCTCAATGTTTGAAACTTAATGAATATCCACGGTGAATTCATCCGTCACAGAGGCAGTATGTGCGGCGTTGGTTCGAACCTGGTCGAAGGTTCCAATTGTATGTCCAGCGGCAGCAAGTAAATCGTCATTGCTTTCGATTAAAAAGCTTTTTCCAGTTGCAGACTTTTTAACGTAAACTAAACCAAATTTGGAGTATACTGAGAAGAACAGTTTTTTCCACTTCATACTGATGGCGCTTAGAGAAAGAAGGCGTGATTGCTTGGTTAAGCTTTCGTTAATGTAACAGCTGCTATTGTCAGCCGAGGCAATGCCAAGATCTTCTAGGCTGAGCTCTGCGGTTTAGCTTGCGGTTAGCAGCAGGTGATTTGAGAACTTCATTCCTCTCATTGCAGCTGGAGAATTTAATGATGATTGAAGATGTTGCTCGGTTGTTGGTGGTAGGACTACGCTTTTTCGAGTATAGCATCAGCAGCGACCTCTTTCCTTTCAAGAACATTAAGCTGCCGTCTGATAACGTCAACGTCGATACTTAGTGCAGTGGAAGCAGCAGAACTATCGGTTTCAATTCTGTCAACACGCTCAGTTAAGTCAGATACTATATTTCTTACCGCAACAAATCGTCGCTCCCAACCATCCTTGATCTCCTCCATCCTTTTAACCATTTCATTTTGAGGTTTTGTTATTTCCTCCGCTAGGCGAAGTTGGAGTTCCTCTGTTTGTATAGCTAGACTTTTCTCACGTGCCTTGATAGTGAGAACAGAGCCGTAGCCATGATTGTTGTTTTTGTCATTATTATTTGGCATTAACTGATGGTGAATTTAGCTGGGTAGGCGAAGAGTAAATGCCCTTCTGAGCTTTAGAACGAAGGTTTATTTGACTTGGTAGCGACATATTCGAAGAGAGCAGTTAACTGAAGGTGACGGGTGTGTATTGGTAAGGCAATAGCGTGGTGACAGAAAAACAATGATCTCGTTTTCACTTTTTATTTTTTGTCAAAAATATCAATTGAAGTTTAATAAAACGAAACCGAGCAAACGACCAAGCACTTAATTTAAATTAAACTCGCGCAGTTTGGATTTTTATTTGCCTGGGAGATACTTGATAATTACTCACTGTAACCGGACGAAGATTAAAACACGTCTATTCGCTCATAACAAAAGGCTACACTCTTCATCAATTAATTTCTTAAAAACGTTGTTAATGAATCGTTGAAAGACCGAAGGCGCATTTTTCAAGCCAAATGGCATTTTTAAATATTCATATTGTCCTATCGGTGTTACGAAGGATGTAAATTTGATGGAACTTTCGGCAACTATGACCTTATGAAAACCACTGCGTAGATCTAATACCGAAAAAAACCTTTTCTATCTTAACCTATCAATCAGATCATCGAGTAGAGGAAGGGGATAATTGTCCTTGTAGGTCAAATTATTAAGAGTTCGATAATCTATGCAGAGACGACGCTCGTTATTTCGTTTTCTGACTAAAACAATTGGTGATGAATAAGGTGAATTACTTTCGCGTATGATTTTTCTTTCTAAGAGATCGTCAATTATTTTCTTTTATTCTATTCGGTGAGCATATGGTAGTCTACGCGGTGTACAATAAAATGGTTCATCCTAAATTAAGCGGATTTCCATCCTCACATTATCATGCAAAATTGGTGTTAATTCAGAGTTATCATTCAAGCAAGCTTCGGACACTATTTGTTTAATTTTATATCTTATTGCATGCGGTATATTTTCGTTTATATTAAGATCTAAGTCAGTATTCAAAATTCTTTTATTTAAAATATCGATGTTCATAATTTGCTCTTCAAAATTTTTAAATTACCCGTTTGCACCTTCTCATTTACCACATGATCAGTTTTCATTAGTTCCAATTTGTTCAAGCTTAAGAAATCACGACCTAAAACAACAGAATATTTCATACTTGAGTCACTTACAACTTTTAAATTTAGATTTACAAAATTATTTTCAAAATCGATATGTGAACATACAATACCGAGTACACCTAATGGGCTACCATTTATTCCAGTGAATATATAGTTAGTAGCATCAACGGGTTTTGTTTATATTTGTGGAACACATTGCTGCTGCACGAAACTTATTGGGCTTCCCAAATCCATCAGAGTATGCAGCGTTGTTGAATAATTTGGTGATGTTCTACTTCATTCTTTAAATGTATATCGAAATTGGTATTCAAATTTATTTTCAAAATTGTTGACCTTATTAACTTGTTGGTATCCCACCTGGTGTTGTTGGTGCACATCCACAGAATCAGCGGTGGGTGTTCTCAATGTTAGCACCGATGTCCTCGCACTGCATTCGTATGCCCGGTGATCAAGTTTTCCGTATTTAAAACATGAACCTCTTGCACGCCGTGGCTTAGGGCAATCACTGCTGAAATGTCCGTTCTCACTGCAATAGTAACTGTTTAGCTGAGAGCGCTAAGCTGGTATTGAACGCGGACTGACATGAACTAAATTGGTAACGGGCATTGTTGATCGCATTTTCTCGTACTTTTTTGCGAAAAACTTAAGTTCTTTAACAGTATTTGCCCCATATAATAACATCTTATTTGAGTAAGAGTCTGGTATGCCGTTAATTATATAATGTAATATATCAGCTTCTTCAATTTCTTGCATAAACATATTTCGTTCGCGTGTCCCACTTCATCACTTCTGCACACTCCTCAAATTGATTAATCCACTTCTCCACGGAGAAGTTATCGTCACCAAAAAAACTGTTAATGGATTCTTCAAGGTCTTGAAAGTGGAACAACGAGGCTTTAGATATTGGCGATTCATCAGTACATGCAAGATCCGCCAATTGCTACTTCAACTTCGCAATTTCTTGTTTTTTTTTTAACTGTTCGCGTAATCGTTCGATTTCTTTGTCTAAAAGCCCATCGTCCAGACCTAAACTTTCTGCGGGTGCAAGAGAGGAAGATGATGATTCGTCGTATGCAGCAATCTCGGGAAAATGTTGATTTAATTCGTTTAATTTCTCTTTTAATTGGCACGTTGTCGATTTCTCCATGTTATTAATTCCGTATGAATTTTTATTAAAATGAAAGTTCTTTATTCCACTTCTGAATTTATAGTACAATCAGAATTAAAAGGACCAGTACATTTAATTAAACATTTATTTATTGATTTAAATGACTCGAGTCTTCTGTAAAACTGACTTCTCGATGGCGTGATAATCACCTTATATATTGTATGTACATGACAACATGTATAGTATATAATCTTGATATTGTAAGTATATAGAAGAGTGTTGCCGTCGAGTTCTTACATAACCAAAATAATATTATAATATATAATATATACTACTGTGTCCAAAAAATAAGGTGACATATGAATTTAAACTGCGCGCGTCGAAGAATTTGGAAATTTTTCTTTCTTTTTAGGTTGGTAGGCCTGTCAGTGACATCTATGTGAAATTTCATGTCAAAATATATTCATAGTGTTTGAGATACGCGTCGTTTTGTGAGCTGCTAAAAGTCAGTTTTTCGTTTTTTGCGATGTCGAAATTTATTGAGCAAAGAATTTGCATTAAATTTTGTTTGCGGAATCAATTTTCTGCTGCGGATACGTTGAGGATGGTGTAGAAAGCCTTTGATGATGAGGCTATGTCTAAAAAATATGTTTACAAGTGGTATAGTGATTTCCAAGCCGGCCGTGAACGTGTCGAAGACGAAGAGCATTCTGGGCGACCATCAACCTCAACCGATGAAGCTCACGTCCAACAAATCAAAGATTTGGTGTTGAAAAACCATCGATTAACGATTAGAGGCCTTGCTGATGAAGTTGGCTTATCGAAAGGCTCAGTCAATACCATTTTGAAGGATGCTTTGGGCCTCAAGCGCGTCAAATCTCGACTGTTACCAAAAACATTGAATTTTTAAAAAAAAGGCGTCGCGTTGAAGTGTGTGAAACAATGCTTTCCGACTACCAGGATGTCATGAAACGCATTATAACTGGCGATGAGACTTGGATCTATGCTTACGACCCCGAAACAACCGATCAATCGAGCGAATATCGTGCCAAAGGAGAGCCGAGACCAAAAAAACCGCGCCAAAGTCGCTCAAAAATCAAGGCCATGTTGACTGTTTTCTTCGATTATCGTGGTGTTGTGCTTTATGAATTCCTTCCAACTGGCCAAACAGTCAACAAGGAATATTATTTGAACGTTATGCGTCGTTTGCGTAACGCTATCCGCCTAAAAAGGCCGGAATTGTGGAAAGACAATTCTTGGTTTTTACACCACGATAATGCACCATCCCATACCGCACTCGTAATTCGTGATCATTTCGCCAAAAACTCAACCCATATCGTTCCGCAACCACCGTATTCACCTGATCTGGTGCCGTGCGACTTCTGGCTGTTCAACAAGCTCAAAAGACCGCTCCGGGGACACCGTTTTGATACGATAGAGGAGATTCAAGCCGCAGCGAAGACGGAACTGAAGGCCACCCCGGAAAGTGACTACAACCAGTGTTTCAAAGATTGGAAAATCCGTTGGCATAAGTGCATTGTATCGGGAGGGGATTACTTTGAAGGGGATGAAATTGATTTGGAAGAATAAATAAAGAATTTTCAAAATAAATACAATGTCACCTTATTTTTTGGACACAGTAGTATATGTATATATATAATATACTAATATATAATAATATAATATGTAATGTATATATTGAAATCTTAACGTACAGTATTAGGGCGCCCTCTATTAGCAAGTAAGAAAAACGTTAAAAACAGGCACGGCCAGATTGTATTGGGCACGGCCATTGTTGCATGGACGATTTCCGGTCCTGGATGGAAAGCGAAAAGTTGATAAAATAAAGAGCGCGAGAGAAAAAATTTAAAATCCAGATTATTTTGTTTCATCGGACCTCAAATTAAAAATAATAAGAGGAAATATCCAAAAAAGACCGTGCTCGTATCGTGAATTTGTATAAGATCAACTTACACAATCCATCTTATTTCCTTAAGATAAAGTTATTCATCCAATTATTGTAGAACCTAAGAAATTTATTGAGTTACTTAAGTTAAGCAAACATGAACCTGAAATGTTATTTCCGCCAAGTCTTCAGACATATAATTTAATTATACAGGAATCAAATTTTGTGTTTTATATGAAAAATAACAGATTGTCATATCTGTGCCATTAGTTGAAACTTTTTTGAAATGACTTTTGTGCATTTTAAAAAGAATAACGCATTTTATAACTTTTAGGTGATAATTGTATATTTTAACAATTATTTTACAATTATTCTTTTCGACTTTTTTTGGATTGTCCAGGCTGCTGTTCAGGATCTAATTCTTCCTAATTTCCTTAGCACCTGCAGAAAATTATTTTCATTAGATTGGGTGTACTGGAGGCTTCAAAGTTTGTATTGGTTTCTAAATGTTTCTATGCTTTTTCCAGCCTTAATCTTCTGGATTGCAATATTTTCCGAGCCCCGACTGCACCTGGTGGTAAACTCGGAGACTGTGGAAACGGGCTACATCTTGTGTTGGAGGAAGCGATCACAAACTATATGTGTTCTTGGTTACTGCTTTTGCGAATCGTTTATGTATCATCTTTATAACCGACGTAAATCTACGAAAAAATCTACGTCAACGAGAGTGAGGAAAGATGGATCAACTTTCTCACTGAGGAATAGCGCTAACTCAGGATGTTTCTCCATTATTTTAATAAATTTTTGTTTACCCATGTGACAGGCTGTTGATGTTGTGTCAAATCCTGAGAAAGCATCTAGAAATATGAAATGCTCAGCCCAAATGTCGCCTTATATAAAACTTGAAGGTCTATATAACTAGTCAGATGTACGTCCTTTTGAAGGTTTTAAGAACAGAATGTTGGAATGTTTTCTTCCTAATGTCGTGAGTAAGACTAGAATGTCAATGTCCTCTGCTACGATAGCCACGGTATCATGAGAATGGGACGCAACAAGCCCAGAATAGACAATGACTGTAACTACATCTGATTCAGCTTAGTCGACACGAAAACCCACCTTTGAGAAGTTTGCTTATTTTGTTCATTACCAAGAAATTTTGCTTGGGAAATTGCTGGTACGGTGCTCTAATCAAAATTAATTTCAGTTGATTGATGTTTTCTGTGCAATGCAAGAGTTTCCACGACTTCGTTCCTATATCAGGTTTTTCGGAGTTGCTATCAAATATTATGGTGGCAGTATGTTGTTCAATGAGTATTTTGATCCCAAACGACTTTATGTAACAAAAAACCACCATCTATAACAAAATGACTTCGGCTAATGTTATTCAAGGATTGGTTTAGTAGTGAAAAGGCATAAAGCAGATTTATAATTAATTTTTAATGCGTCTGCAAGTGTGGAAAATTGTAGCACAACTAAAAAGTTAAATAGAAGAAGAAACAGCCCAACCTTCAAGGGCAAACAATAATAATTTCTTTGATGTGCATTTGTCGACTTAGAAATTATTGTGAATTTTGTGATATTTTGAGTTGTATAACAAGATTAAAGGTCAATTATAACTAAGCAATAATATAGGAATGTTACAAAAAAAATAAAATCTATGTATTAAAATAAAAAAATGTTTTGTTTTTACCGGATTCTTGCGAGTAGTAAAAACCTGGTCGACTTAAGAGCGGTTAAAACCCCAGTCAAATATTTAAATCTAAAAAAAATTAGGTAAAAATGTTCGTTAAGAGATGCTCTATAATATTGGTCTGGGCATATTTTGTCCTGAAATAAAAAATTATGAAGTTATATAACCAAAAATAAAATTTGTTGCGAAATTTTCTATTTTTGTTCATAAATTCTTTATTTTTAAATGTATTAAAAATGTTACAAAGACAAAATTGTAGACAATGCGATTTGCAACAAATAATGTCTTCAAAAATTTTTTGTGGGATGTATAGTTCGTGAGATATAGAGAAAAAGGCGTTTGCACCCCTTTTCCCAATATGGTGGCCGCGGGACAAGGGTTGCAACCAAAGAAACTTGGAATAAAGCTTCTAGTGACCCCCCACACGTCCCAACAATAAAATTGCGTCCTCTGAAAAACGCAAGGTCCAATGTAACTTTTCAATGGACTAAAAATACTCTTCCAAAAACTGGTCAGGCATACTATAATATTTGGAAATACGGCAGATCTAATTGAAATATTGCGTGATGTTCTTAATATGGATATATATAATGAAATTTACTGCAGTTTTAAAATTTTAGGCAAAATACAGAATGGATTTATGACCGCGTTTACCAATGTTAAATTGAATCCAACAAAAAAGATTGTTCAAGACGTTTTTAACGCAAATGACCAGGGAGAATCATTGCAAATGAACATAACACAGCACATAGAGGACCACAGGAAAACTATAAGCAAATAATCTCCGAATATTATTTCCCGAACCTAAACAATTTATATAAGGCATTCGCCCCTAAATGTAAAATATGTAGGGAAAATAAATAGCAACGCAGACTAACTCAACACCCAATCGGTGCAGCGCCAATTATCCCGTACGTAGGAGAAATTTTGCACCTAGATATTTACAATACGAAATTACTTGTATCGATAAGTTTTCTAAATTTTCCATTATAAAAAAAGTCCCTTCCAGAAATTCTGTTTTCAATGATGATGTTTCAATTAATTAGGTGCACTCCCAGTCAAGGCAATGGGCAAGTGGAGCGATTTCATTCAAGTCATGCTGAAATAGCTAGGTGCACAAGATATAATTCACAAGATGTTGTTGAGCTCAAGCTTCTATCAAACTATTAATACAATAACTAAAAACACTCTGGTACAGGTTGTAGGCCTTCAGATATTTTTCAGGACATTTTGAAGGAAATGAAACATGACATAGTTTTAAAACAACAAAACTTAACAGACCAATGATCCAAATAACGATATCAAAAGGACCCCACCGAGAGACTTAAAACAAGGCTTAAAATTCAAGGATGAAAAAGACAAAGAAGTACTGCAGCAGAACATACATGAAATTAAATATTCACTCCAATAATTGAAATTTCCCATTAGAACACGATCCGCATAAAGCTTATTGCAGGTATGCCTGATCAACAAGAACTCGAAATTCTTCGAATGCATGAATTTGAGCTGACCAGATCAAATAATAGGCATGTCGATATAAAGAACCAAATCCAATATAAGCTAGACGAAATCACAGATAAAATCAACAACATAAATGTTATCAGTAAACACCAGAAGAAATAGAATTATAATAGAGAATATAAATAATAATATTTACTCCTGAACTTTAGCAAAGAATAATATAGTAAATTAAAATGAGACAAAATATTGACATGTTAAATATCGCTGATTTTAAATTGTATTATCAAAACGAAACCCTAGTATACTTAATTGAAATTCCTAAAGAAAAGTAATATATAATATATAATAAAAATAGCTCTTTCAACAAGATTCTTGACTTGGAATCTAACCTTTCAGCAAATTGCAACAAAAATAATTATCCTTCAAGCAAATGTAGAAAAGCACCACTTTATGCATACTGTGAAACGGATCCTCAAAACTCGTGACTATCCCAACTCCTCAATAATCACACAGCTACAGTCCGACTACGCATGCCCATCATCTGGAAAAAATCGAAAAAACCGATAGATGAAAATTATCAGCACGTTGTACTAAACGGATCATTCCTGATAACATTTGAAACAACAATTCAAATCGACAGAAGGGAATATCTTTCAAACAAACCAGCTGACATTGTTCAGTTACCAGCACCAAAGAAAACGATTGTGAAAGAAATTGCTTTCAACGAAAAAACTTTCGCTGCCTTACATGCACAAGCTACATCTAATCAACAATGAAAAGACTAAGGAATTTAACATCACTCTTAAGACAAAAAAGTGAATGTGGTATGGCATTGCAGGAATATTAGTCTGTTTTACTGTACGTACACCTAAGACCTAGAACATTAAACATCAGAACAACTGCAGACAACGAGGTGACAAAATCTCCATTGGATAGCGAAATAATTAAAATGCGAGCATTAAAAATTATGAACGAGGACGTCCAACGTTAAGAAAGGGAGAAATGTATCGTATTGACCTTATATCCTCTTACTGACTCCCATTCCCACAACGCACTTCCAACATAATTCCTTTTTTACCATTGCTGCATTTCCACCACACGCTTGAGTCGAAGCACACTCACCAATTCATCTTTATCCAATCCAGCTTCGTCAGCTCCCAAAGTGCTTTTCCGTCACACGCTGCACTCGCCATTCACCCAATCCAGGTACAAATTATAAAACCATACATAAGCGTTATTAATTGTTAAAATTATTAATTGTAAAGGTAGAAAAGAAGTACATCTTCTAACTTATATTGCACAAATGTAATTCTTTCTTGATTCATATATCGGTTAACATTCATATGCCTCTGTTTCTATATTCAGTTTTTCATATTTGATATTGCTTTTTAAAAACATAGCATACCTCCCTTTTTGTTAAGTTTTCTGGTTATAAATTCCGCGTTAAGGCCATCTATTATGTAAAATTAATTTTGTTCTTTTTTTGTATGTGTTTCCATCAATACGATAATATCAATATAATATATTGTTTCTCTGATGTTTTACATGAAATAATCCGAATGTTTTTTTATCGATCTTATGTTTAATGTGTGGTCACCGTATTAATTTTTTTTTAATTATTTGCTCGCTCTTCAAGAGGATTTTAAGACTCTTATAATGCGTGTAGCACAGAGCGAGCGGAAGAATTAGGAGAAGAATGAAAGATTGTGTAGTGGTTTGAGAAACTCAGGTGTAATTGGTTTCAACTCACTTCCGTGGGTGGAGCCCGAAACGGGACGGAGGATTTTTATATCGACCTATTGGCTTTAACCTAATTCGCAGGAGTTTATTCGACATTAGTTATGATTTATGAACTTTGAAAGTTTGGAAGATTTAGCTTAGACACCCCGCTGTCAGTGTTATGCCTTCACAGCAGAGCCATCTACACACAATCTACACAAACAGCTATTTTGAAAACACGAATTAGGAACTAAGCCGATACAACAATCACTACAACAACGCCACCCATTAGTCAGACTACTATCGCTGGTCGACCAATCCAGTGATAGTGCCATAAACTTGATCCCAATGGCAAATGGTGACTGGACCAGATTCGAAAAACTAGACCACTAACTCTAGGAATCGAACCTGGGACCTCTCAATTGAATCAATTGAAAGGCAGGCGCTCTACCAACTTCGCCACCCAGCTGTTAACGAATCGAATCGGGTCTGTTCAACGCAAATTTGTTCGTTTCGCACTTCGGCATTAATCATTGACTGATCCTCTTCGTCTTCCACCTTATATGGACCGTCTTCTACTTATCGGTCTTGATTCATTACAAAAACGTCGGGAAGTCTGTGATATTGTGTTTTTACATCAGCTTATTGCTGGTAATATTGACGCACCACCACTTCTTAACCAAGTCAATTTTAACGTAGTCTTTCAATTTTAGAAACTCAAACATTTTTGACATAAAATACCACCGTACGAACTACGGATGCAACGAACCTGTTACTCGGATGTCAATAGAAACGAATGCAAACTGTCATATGTTCGATTTTGTATCCAGTAAACTGGGGCTCAAACAAAAACTTTTTGGACGTGTCAATTCTTAATGTGCATGCTACGTCTTTTTTCAATACTCTTGTTTTTATTTTTATTTATTTTATAACTAACATTTGTTCATACAATATATATTCTTTTTTTAATATTTTTTAGACTTTGTATTTGTGTATGGTGTTAGGCTTTATTTGTTTATGTCTACTAACAACTAACACCACGCTAAATGATGACTGTGACAAGATTGGTATTACTCTATGAGTAACACTGTCACTTACAATGCTTGTTTTATAAGCAGTACTGATAGCGTTTAAACGTAACAGCAAAAATTAAGTTTTTCAATACAGTAATTCCGATGCTGCTAAATTTGACCCATACCCTATTTTCTAATTGTGACTCCACAAAATTGTGCTTTTCTTCTTCTACCATGGTCAAAGCGAGTTGTATTGTTGACATCTTCTATTGTGCTTATATGCCGGCGCTCTCATCTACGAATAACCATCCTTTCTTTCTCACCTGTTGTTTTGCGGCTCAGAAAATATAGCCCTTTTCACAACATCGCTTTGACTCTGTCGCGTTGACAACTCTTACGCGACGCGCTTAAGGCTCTTTGACATATGTTTTGAAAGTCAGCTGTTTGCAACAACTCCAAATAAATATATATATTATTTTCGTGGTTCAGGTAACGAGGCGTAAAAATATGACTTCAAAAAGTATAAAATCAAATTATTCCTAATACGAAATTGCATAAATTAATAAAGAGTTTTTTACGGATAAACTATCCAGAATACCGTTTCGGCTTCTGTATAGTTTCCATTTTGTTTGAAAAGAAAATAGATAAGAGATCGCACAATGTATACTGAAAAATCATCTTTAAATATCTCCTTTTCTGTATATGGATTAAAAAGCTGTGAGGTACCGGCCACAAATGCTTTTAAACCTTAGTTTGCAGTCCGCAACTGACATGAATGTTATTTATATACACGTACAAAAATTAATATGCAATAACAATTCCACTAAGCTGGTCTATTCAATATATCGGCAATTATTTTCCACCGCAAATTCCTTTTCACAATATTTTTATATACAATAAATTCTTACTTGAACGGCCTATTCCGAAAATGATATTTGTAACAAGGAATAAATAGTAATGTTTTCTTGTTTTGCTGATGAAACCAAAAAATCAAACGACCCGGTTGGATATCTGTGTGGAACTAACGCAGTCAAATTGCAAGATCAGCACATCTTGCGCGACGCTGTTGTGCCAGCATCACACATTCAAATTGCATGGTCAGCACTTCTTGCGCGATACTAAGAACGAAATTGAATACGACTGTGTAGAAAATGATTCAAATGTCAGGTGTGCACTTCATAATGTAATTAGATCAACAGGTGCACACCTGCATTTGACGGAATTTGCGGAGAGTGTGGGAATCCAAATTTTCTCATAAGGCCACGTTACTCAAGTTGCATTAGATACGTTGGCGGAGAAAACTTGGATTCCCACAGTCTATGAACGCAATCCGCACCTAGCTTAGTTTTTAATTGTGTGTTTTAATAAAAGATCTCGAACGAAGTCGGATGCTTAAATTTTTGAATTAAACATTGGCGACCGTGACAGGACAATTTAACTAAAAGAGTTTAGTTATCAATTGTCAGTGCGAATCAGTGCGAGCATAGCTTTGTGTTGTTCGTCTTATTTTGTTTTTGTTGTGTAAAAAAAAAAAAAAATTAAAATGTCCGAAAAAGAAAGTGTTGGTGCAAGACTTGGAATTCTATGCGACTAAGCAGGAATTAGTGGTTAAAGAAATTTGTCGGATCAGCCGCAATAATGGAAAGGATCCAGAGAAAAGAAAAACTCTTAATTACCTGTGTGAACGTTGTGATAGTTTGGATCAAAACTGGGAGAAGTTCGATACAACGGACAGCATAATCCGAGATAGCTTCTCCGACCAGTTGGACCATCCGTATTTCAAGAAGGATTTCTTTGAGGCAGAGTGCAAAATTGCAGAGCGCCTGCGAGAGGATCTCGCTCACCGCCTAGAGCTCATCCAAGCGAAAGAGCGAAATAAAGGTTTAAAGGAGGACGCGAAGCAAGATGAAATTGAAGAAGCTGAAGCTGTTACTTACCCAAAGAGCTCTCTACAAACCGGAGCGATTCGGAAAAGTAAAGTTACACCAGCACCACAACGTCGGACGATGCAAGGAGACATTAAACCAAAAGGAGAGACTTTCTTTATTAATCAGTATCCTCCAAAGGTCTTTAATTAAGTGTTCTACAGAATTACTCTAAAGACGAAGCAGTACATTCTGTAGAATTAAAGCCAGAACAATCGAACAAAATTGGGACGAAATAACGGTTCTTTACAAAAAGTTGGAAGAACATGCAACAGTAGAGGAAATACAGAGTTATTTTGAAATGCAAGACCAAACAGTCAACAAGGAATATTATTTGAACGTTATGCGTCGTTTGCGTAACGCTATCCGCCTAAAAAGGCCGGAATTGTGGAAAGACAATTCTTGGTTTTTACACCACGATAATGCACCATCCCATACCGCACTCGTAATTCGTGATCATTTCGCCAAAAACTCAACCCATATCGTTCCGCAACCACCGTATTCACCTGATCTGGTGCCGTGCGACTTCTGGCTGTTCAACAAGCTCAAAAGACCGCTCCGGGGACACCGTTTTGATACGATAGAGGAGATTCAAGCCGCAGCGAAGACGGAACTGAAGGCCACCCCGGAAAGTGACTACAACCAGTGTTTCAAAGATTGGAAAATCCGTTGGCATAAGTGCATTGTATCGGGAGGGGATTACTTTGAAGGGGATGAAATTGATTTGGAAGAATAAATAAAGAATTTTCAAAATAAATACAATGTCACCTTATTTTTTGGACACAGTAGTATATGTATATATATAATATACTAATATATAATAATATAATATGTAATGTATATATTGAAATCTTAACGTACAGTATTAGGGCGCCCTCTATTAGCAAGTAAGAAAAACGTTAAAAACAGGCACGGCCAGATTGTATTGGGCACGGCCATTGTTGCATGGACGATTTCCGGTCCTGGATGGAAAGCGAAAAGTTGATAAAATAAAGAGCGCGAGAGAAAAAATTTAAAATCCAGATTATTTTGTTTCATCGGACCTCAAATTAAAAATAATAAGAGGAAATATCCAAAAAAGACCGTGCTCGTATCGTGAATTTGTATAAGATCAACTTACACAATCCATCTTATTTCCTTAAGATAAAGTTATTCATCCAATTATTGTAGAACCTAAGAAATTTATTGAGTTACTTAAGTTAAGCAAACATGAACCTGAAATGTTATTTCCGCCAAGTCTTCAGACATATAATTTAATTATACAGGAATCAAATTTTGTGTTTTATATGAAAAATAACAGATTGTCATATCTGTGCCATTAGTTGAAACTTTTTTGAAATGACTTTTGTGCATTTTAAAAAGAATAACGCATTTTATAACTTTTAGGTGATAATTGTATATTTTAACAATTATTTTACAATTATTCTTTTCGACTTTTTTTGGATTGTCCAGGCTGCTGTTCAGGATCTAATTCTTCCTAATTTCCTTAGCACCTGCAGAAAATTATTTTCATTAGATTGGGTGTACTGGAGGCTTCAAAGTTTGTATTGGTTTCTAAATGTTTCTATGCTTTTTCCAGCCTTAATCTTCTGGATTGCAATATTTTCCGAGCCCCGACTGCACCTGGTGGTAAACTCGGAGACTGTGGAAACGGGCTACATCTTGTGTTGGAGGAAGCGATCACAAACTATATGTGTTCTTGGTTACTGCTTTTGCGAATCGTTTATGTATCATCTTTATAACCGACGTAAATCTACGAAAAAATCTACGTCAACGAGAGTGAGGAAAGATGGATCAACTTTCTCACTGAGGAATAGCGCTAACTCAGGATGTTTCTCCATTATTTTAATAAATTTTTGTTTACCCATGTGACAGGCTGTTGATGTTGTGTCAAATCCTGAGAAAGCATCTAGAAATATGAAATGCTCAGCCCAAATGTCGCCTTATATAAAACTTGAAGGTCTATATAACTAGTCAGATGTACGTCCTTTTGAAGGTTTTAAGAACAGAATGTTGGAATGTTTTCTTCCTAATGTCGTGAGTAAGACTAGAATGTCAATGTCCTCTGCTACGATAGCCACGGTATCATGAGAATGGGACGCAACAAGCCCAGAATAGACAATGACTGTAACTACATCTGATTCAGCTTAGTCGACACGAAAACCCACCTTTGAGAAGTTTGCTTATTTTGTTCATTACCAAGAAATTTTGCTTGGGAAATTGCTGGTACGGTGCTCTAATCAAAATTAATTTCAGTTGATTGATGTTTTCTGTGCAATGCAAGAGTTTCCACGACTTCGTTCCTATATCAGGTTTTTCGGAGTTGCTATCAAATATTATGGTGGCAGTATGTTGTTCAATGAGTATTTTGATCCCAAACGACTTTATGTAACAAAAAACCACCATCTATAACAAAATGACTTCGGCTAATGTTATTCAAGGATTGGTTTAGTAGTGAAAAGGCATAAAGCAGATTTATAATTAATTTTTAATGCGTCTGCAAGTGTGGAAAATTGTAGCACAACTAAAAAGTTAAATAGAAGAAGAAACAGCCCAACCTTCAAGGGCAAACAATAATAATTTCTTTGATGTGCATTTGTCGACTTAGAAATTATTGTGAATTTTGTGATATTTTGAGTTGTATAACAAGATTAAAGGTCAATTATAACTAAGCAATAATATAGGAATGTTACAAAAAAAATAAAATCTATGTATTAAAATAAAAAAATGTTTTGTTTTTACCGGATTCTTGCGAGTAGTAAAAACCTGGTCGACTTAAGAGCGGTTAAAACCCCAGTCAAATATTTAAATCTAAAAAAAATTAGGTAAAAATGTTCGTTAAGAGATGCTCTATAATATTGGTCTGGGCATATTTTGTCCTGAAATAAAAAATTATGAAGTTATATAACCAAAAATAAAATTTGTTGCGAAATTTTCTATTTTTGTTCATAAATTCTTTATTTTTAAATGTATTAAAAATGTTACAAAGACAAAATTGTAGACAATGCGATTTGCAACAAATAATGTCTTCAAAAATTTTTTGTGGGATGTATAGTTCGTGAGATATAGAGAAAAAGGCGTTTGCACCCCTTTTCCCAATATGGTGGCCGCGGGACAAGGGTTGCAACCAAAGAAACTTGGAATAAAGCTTCTAGTGACCCCCCACACGTCCCAACAATAAAATTGCGTCCTCTGAAAAACGCAAGGTCCAATGTAACTTTTCAATGGACTAAAAATACTCTTCCAAAAACTGGTCAGGCATACTATAATATTTGGAAATACGGCAGATCTAATTGAAATATTGCGTGATGTTCTTAATATGGATATATATAATGAAATTTACTGCAGTTTTAAAATTTTAGGCAAAATACAGAATGGATTTATGACCGCGTTTACCAATGTTAAATTGAATCCAACAAAAAAGATTGTTCAAGACGTTTTTAACGCAAATGACCAGGGAGAATCATTGCAAATGAACATAACACAGCACATAGAGGACCACAGGAAAACTATAAGCAAATAATCTCCGAATATTATTTCCCGAACCTAAACAATTTATATAAGGCATTCGCCCCTAAATGTAAAATATGTAGGGAAAATAAATAGCAACGCAGACTAACTCAACACCCAATCGGTGCAGCGCCAATTATCCCGTACGTAGGAGAAATTTTGCACCTAGATATTTACAATACGAAATTACTTGTATCGATAAGTTTTCTAAATTTTCCATTATAAAAAAAGTCCCTTCCAGAAATTCTGTTTTCAATGATGATGTTTCAATTAATTAGGTGCACTCCCAGTCAAGGCAATGGGCAAGTGGAGCGATTTCATTCAAGTCATGCTGAAATAGCTAGGTGCACAAGATATAATTCACAAGATGTTGTTGAGCTCAAGCTTCTATCAAACTATTAATACAATAACTAAAAACACTCTGGTACAGGTTGTAGGCCTTCAGATATTTTTCAGGACATTTTGAAGGAAATGAAACATGACATAGTTTTAAAACAACAAAACTTAACAGACCAATGATCCAAATAACGATATCAAAAGGACCCCACCGAGAGACTTAAAACAAGGCTTAAAATTCAAGGATGAAAAAGACAAAGAAGTACTGCAGCAGAACATACATGAAATTAAATATTCACTCCAATAATTGAAATTTCCCATTAGAACACGATCCGCATAAAGCTTATTGCAGGTATGCCTGATCAACAAGAACTCGAAATTCTTCGAATGCATGAATTTGAGCTGACCAGATCAAATAATAGGCATGTCGATATAAAGAACCAAATCCAATATAAGCTAGACGAAATCACAGATAAAATCAACAACATAAATGTTATCAGTAAACACCAGAAGAAATAGAATTATAATAGAGAATATAAATAATAATATTTACTCCTGAACTTTAGCAAAGAATAATATAGTAAATTAAAATGAGACAAAATATTGACATGTTAAATATCGCTGATTTTAAATTGTATTATCAAAACGAAACCCTAGTATACTTAATTGAAATTCCTAAAGAAAAGTAATATATAATATATAATAAAAATAGCTCTTTCAACAAGATTCTTGACTTGGAATCTAACCTTTCAGCAAATTGCAACAAAAATAATTATCCTTCAAGCAAATGTAGAAAAGCACCACTTTATGCATACTGTGAAACGGATCCTCAAAACTCGTGACTATCCCAACTCCTCAATAATCACACAGCTACAGTCCGACTACGCATGCCCATCATCTGGAAAAAATCGAAAAAACCGATAGATGAAAATTATCAGCACGTTGTACTAAACGGATCATTCCTGATAACATTTGAAACAACAATTCAAATCGACAGAAGGGAATATCTTTCAAACAAACCAGCTGACATTGTTCAGTTACCAGCACCAAAGAAAACGATTGTGAAAGAAATTGCTTTCAACGAAAAAACTTTCGCTGCCTTACATGCACAAGCTACATCTAATCAACAATGAAAAGACTAAGGAATTTAACATCACTCTTAAGACAAAAAAGTGAATGTGGTATGGCATTGCAGGAATATTAGTCTGTTTTACTGTACGTACACCTAAGACCTAGAACATTAAACATCAGAACAACTGCAGACAACGAGGTGACAAAATCTCCATTGGATAGCGAAATAATTAAAATGCGAGCATTAAAAATTATGAACGAGGACGTCCAACGTTAAGAAAGGGAGAAATGTATCGTATTGACCTTATATCCTCTTACTGACTCCCATTCCCACAACGCACTTCCAACATAATTCCTTTTTTACCATTGCTGCATTTCCACCACACGCTTGAGTCGAAGCACACTCACCAATTCATCTTTATCCAATCCAGCTTCGTCAGCTCCCAAAGTGCTTTTCCGTCACACGCTGCACTCGCCATTCACCCAATCCAGGTACAAATTATAAAACCATACATAAGCGTTATTAATTGTTAAAATTATTAATTGTAAAGGTAGAAAAGAAGTACATCTTCTAACTTATATTGCACAAATGTAATTCTTTCTTGATTCATATATCGGTTAACATTCATATGCCTCTGTTTCTATATTCAGTTTTTCATATTTGATATTGCTTTTTAAAAACATAGCATACCTCCCTTTTTGTTAAGTTTTCTGGTTATAAATTCCGCGTTAAGGCCATCTATTACGTAAAATTAATTTTGTTCTTTTTTTGTATGTGTTTCCATCAATACGATAATATCAATATAATATATTGTTTCTCTGATGTTTTACATGAAATAATCCGAATGTTTTTTTATCGATCTTATGTTTAATGTGTGGTCACCGTATTAATTTTTTTTTAATTATTTGCTCGCTCTTCAAGAGGATTTTAAGACTCTTATAATGCGTGTAGCACAGAGCGAGCGGAAGAATTAGGAGAAGAATGAAAGATTGTGTAGTGGTTTGAGAAACTCAGGTGTAATTGGTTTCAACTCACTTCCGTGGGTGGAGCCCGAAACGGGACGGAGGATTTTTATATCGACCTATTGGCTTTAACCTAATTCGCAGGAGTTTATTCGACATTAGTTATGATTTATGAACTTTGAAAGTTTGGAAGATTTAGCTTAGACACCCCGCTGTCAGTGTTATGCCTTCACAGCAGAGCCATCTACACACAATCTACACAAACAGCTATTTTGAAAACACGAATTAGGAACTAAGCCGATACAACAATCACTACAACAACGCCACCCATTAGTCAGACTACTATCGCTGGTCGACCAATCCAGTGATAGTGCCATAAACTTGATCCCAATGGCAAATGGTGACTGGACCAGATTCGAAAAACTAGACCACTAACTCTAGGAATCGAACCTGGGACCTCTCAATTGAATCAATTGAAAGGCAGGCGCTCTACCAACTTCGCCACCCAGCTGTTAACGAATCGAATCGGGTCTGTTCAACGCAAATTTGTTCGTTTCGCACTTCGGCATTAATCATTGACTGATCCTCTTCGTCTTCCACCTTATATGGACCGTCTTCTACTTATCGGTCTTGATTCATTACAAAAACGTCGGGAAGTCTGTGATATTGTGTTTTTACATCAGCTTATTGCTGGTAATATTGACGCACCACCACTTCTTAACCAAGTCAATTTTAACGTAGTCTTTCAATTTTAGAAACTCAAACATTTTTGACATAAAATACCACCGTACGAACTACGGATGCAACGAACCTGTTACTCGGATGTCAATAGAAACGAATGCAAACTGTCATATGTTCGATTTTGTATCCAGTAAACTGGGGCTCAAACAAAAACTTTTTGGACGTGTCAATTCTTAATGTGCATGCTACGTCTTTTTTCAATACTCTTGTTTTTATTTTTATTTATTTTATAACTAACATTTGTTCATACAATATATATTCTTTTTTTAATATTTTTTAGACTTTGTATTTGTGTATGGTGTTAGGCTTTATTTGTTTATGTCTACTAACAACTAACACCACGCTAAATGATGACTGTGACAAGATTGGTATTACTCTATGAGTAACACTGTCACTTACAATGCTTGTTTTATAAGCAGTACTGATAGCGTTTAAACGTAACAGCAAAAATTAAGTTTTTCAATACAGTAATTCCGATGCTGCTAAATTTGACCCATACCCTATTTTCTAATTGTGACTCCACAAAATTGTGCTTTTCTTCTTCTACCATGGTCAAAGCGAGTTGTATTGTTGACATCTTCTATTGTGCTTATATGCCGGCGCTCTCATCTACGAATAACCATCCTTTCTTTCTCACCTGTTGTTTTGCGGCTCAGAAAATATAGCCCTTTTCACAACATCGCTTTGACTCTGTCGCGTTGACAACTCTTACGCGACGCGCTTAAGGCTCTTTGACATATGTTTTGAAAGTCAGCTGTTTGCAACAACTCCAAATAAATATATATATTATTTTCGTGGTTCAGGTAACGAGGCGTAAAAATATGACTTCAAAAAGTATAAAATCAAATTATTCCTAATACGAAATTGCATAAATTAATAAAGAGTTTTTTACGGATAAACTATCCAGAATACCGTTTCGGCTTCTGTATAGTTTCCATTTTGTTTGAAAAGAAAATAGATAAGAGATCGCACAATGTATACTGAAAAATCATCTTTAAATATCTCCTTTTCTGTATATGGATTAAAAAGCTGTGAGGTACCGGCCACAAATGCTTTTAAACCTTAGTTTGCAGTCCGCAACTGACATGAATGTTATTTATATACACGTACAAAAATTAATATGCAATAACAATTCCACTAAGCTGGTCTATTCAATATATCGGCAATTATTTTCCACCGCAAATTCCTTTTCACAATATTTTTATATACAATAAATTCTTACTTGAACGGCCTATTCCGAAAATGATATTTGTAACAAGGAATAAATAGTAATGTTTTCTTGTTTTGCTGATGAAACCAAAAAATCAAACGACCCGGTTGGATATCTGTGTGGAACTAACGCAGTCAAATTGCAAGATCAGCACATCTTGCGCGACGCTGTTGTGCCAGCATCACACATTCAAATTGCATGGTCAGCACTTCTTGCGCGATACTAAGAACGAAATTGAATACGACTGTGTAGAAAATGATTCAAATGTCAGGTGTGCACTTCATAATGTAATTAGATCAACAGGTGCACACCTGCATTTGACGGAATTTGCGGAGAGTGTGGGAATCCAAATTTTCTCATAAGGCCACGTTACTCAAGTTGCATTAGATACGTTGGCGGAGAAAACTTGGATTCCCACAGTCTATGAACGCAATCCGCACCTAGCTTAGTTTTTAATTGTGTGTTTTAATAAAAGATCTCGAACGAAGTCGGATGCTTAAATTTTTGAATTAAACATTGGCGACCGTGACAGGACAATTTAACTAAAAGAGTTTAGTTATCAATTGTCAGTGCGAATCAGTGCGAGCATAGCTTTGTGTTGTTCGTCTTATTTTGTTTTTGTTGTGTAAAAAAAAAAAAAATTAAAATGTCCGAAAAAGAAAGTGTTGGTGCAAGACTTGGAATTCTATGCGACTAAGCAGGAATTAGTGGTTAAAGAAATTTGTCGGATCAGCCGCAATAATGGAAAGGATCCAGAGAAAAGAAAAACTCTTAATTACCTGTGTGAACGTTGTGATAGTTTGGATCAAAACTGGGAGAAGTTCGATACAACGGACAGCATAATCCGAGATAGCTTCTCCGACCAGTTGGACCATCCGTATTTCAAGAAGGATTTCTTTGAGGCAGAGTGCAAAATTGCAGAGCGCCTGCGAGAGGATCTCGCTCACCGCCTAGAGCTCATCCAAGCGAAAGAGCGAAATAAAGGTTTAAAGGAGGACGCGAAGCAAGATGAAATTGAAGAAGCTGAAGCTGTTACTTACCCAAAGAGCTCTCTACAAACCGGAGCGATTCGGAAAAGTAAAGTTACACCAGCACCACAACGTCGGACGATGCAAGGAGACATTAAACCAAAAGGAGAGACTTTCTTTATTAATCAGTATCCTCCAAAGGTCTTTAATTAAGTGTTCTACAGAATTACTCTAAAGACGAAGCAGTACATTCTGTAGAATTAAAGCCAGAACAATCGAACAAAATTGGGACGAAATAACGGTTCTTTACAAAAAGTTGGAAGAACATGCAACAGTAGAGGAAATACAGAGTTATTTTGAAATGCAAGACCGAGTAGAGGATGCACTGATGGAGTTGTGCGAGGAACTCGAAACACCGAAATCTGCAGGAATTCCAGTAGCTGCAACGAGGCTGTTATTGACAGCTCAACTAAATAAATTGCTGTCTCAATCTCCGGCGGCTGGAACAGCATCAAGTTTAAGAAGGCTGCACGATGCAACGAAGGAAGGAATGGGATTTGAGGTTGAAAATTGGGACCCAATAGTTGTGCATCTCATGCTTCAAAAATTGGATAAGGACAGCAGAGGACTTTTCGAACAGTCATTGGATAGTCCAAGAAACAGCCCCACTTTACAAGAATTTCTGAAGTTTGTGGAATATCGTTTCCAGGCGTTAGAGGCTACAAGCACTCCTGACGAAAGGAAGATGTCTTCTGCGCTGGTTGCGGCGAATAGTATCAATTGCACTATGTGTAACTCTGGTAAGCACAGAATATATAATTGCTCAAAATTTTTAACACTTACAGATTTTGAACGAGAGAATGCGGTCAGAAAACTTCAGATCTGCAGAAACTGTCTGAAGCCAGCTCACTACATCAAGTCATGCCAGTCCAGAGGGTGCCAGAAGTGTGATGGCAAACACAACACATTACTACATCGACAGCATCAACAACAGCCGCGGAACTCTACGTGTCATCAGCAGAAGAAAACCAGCTCCTATCAGCAGCAAGAGCACAAGCAACAACAGTCGATAAACGGTGGTGATCATTTACAGCATGATCAATCCGGTAAGCATTACAAGTGTAAGAATATTATTGTCGATCAACCATCTAGTGCATCCGCTAATTCAGCCATAGGTAGTCAACGCAATAAACGTCATGTCTATCTTGCTCCTGACATTGTCAATGACATTTCTTCCTGTGGCTCACGAATTCCCTATCGTGCGCTATTAGACTCGGGGTCACAATTGAATTTTATTACAAAGAGTCTCTCACATGAGTTAGGTCTTAAAAAACATCGGATAGATATTTCAATTACCGGTATTGGGGGTAATGACTGCAAGGCTGAATTCGTGACCAACGTGACAATTGAATTTAGGACCTCATCATATAGGTCAACAATTGAGGCAACCATCATGCCTAGAATCAGCGAATACCAACCAACTCATCTCTCGGTCATATGACTGTAATTGATGATAAAAGCTTATGCAGCCCCCTATTATGTATTGCCCCATCATCGCGTAATGAAGCCCGAAAGCTCATCAACAAAGCCAAGGGTAGCATTCGATGCTCCAGCTAAAAGCACATCCGGATACTCACTTAATGATATTTTAATGATTGGTCCAACAGTCCAATTAGATTTGTTCTCTATAATAACAAACTTTCGGATGCACAGGTATGTCTTCACGGGAGACATAACAAAGATGTACCGACAAATCTTGGCAGACTCTAATGATAGAATGCTGCAACTTATTTTATGGAGATCACAGCATGATCGTCCATTTGGAATATATCAACGTAATACTGTAACATATGGTACAGCATTAGCGTCATATTTAGCTACAAGGTGTTTGGTAAAGCTCGCAGATGATAACGAAGCTGAATATCCCCGCGCTTCGCGGGCTGTTAAAAATTGTTTCTATGTCGACGACTGTCTAACGAGCGTTGAGAGTATAGAAGATGCTTAGGAATTGTTGGGCAATATTTCCAAGCTTTTGAAATTGGGTAACATGAACTCAGAAAGTTTTGTGCCAACCATCCAAAAATATTAGAAAATATTCCTTCATCAATCAGGAGTGGTTAAAACCCTAGGATTAATATGGGATCCTTACTCTGATGCATTTAAATTCAAGTTTGATTTCGACGAAACGAATAAATCGCCTGAACGAGTGTGCAAACGATCTGTACTTGCCGATCTTGCCAGGCTATTTGATCCGTTAGGACTTCTATGGAAAACCAAGTTATCATGGGATGACCAACTTCCCGAAGAGAAAGTAAATAAGTGGCTTCATTATGTGAAAGGATTTACCAAGCTTAAAGCGGTAAGCATCCCATGATATGTTTCTCAACCTTGTAGCGACATTGAATTGCACGCATTTTCGGATAGTAGTCTAAACACATTTGGATCTTGTGTATACCTAAGATCTATTGATGATAAGGGAAATATTTACTCTCAACTACTGTGCTCTAAGTCGCGAATTGGGCCCCTTAAAGCAACAACCATAGCGTGATTAGAACTTCAAGGTGCTGTCCTTATGGTTGAATAAGTAGCTAGACTGTTGCAACTGTTTACTAGCAAAATAAGCAGAGTAAGTTATTATACTGACTCCACTACTGTATTAGCATGGATGAGATCACCTTCCTACACATGGGAAGCGTACGTTGCAAATAGAGTTTCGAAGATCAACAATGGAATTACATAAAGGGAAATATTAATCCGGCTGATATATTATCTGGAGGCGCGGATTTCCAAACAATTTTCAAAACTCCCACTTGGTTCAATGGTCAACACAGATTTTATAGAACTTTTCAATCATAGAAATTCCTTTTATACATAACAAAAGATATTTGCATATTGTTTCCGATTTTATACGAATTGCAGGAAGCATAAGTTATTCAGAACTGGGGGACCCCTGACTGTGGAAGAACTTCAATGTGGAACTAATTTTATTTTGGTATATGTTCAAAAAAGAGAATTTCCGGATGACTACCATAATCTGCAGAGGGGAAGCAATACCAATAAGGGCTCCAGCATAGCTTCGTTGTCACCATTTTTTGACGAAAGGAATAAGTTACTCAGAGTCGGAGGAAGATTGAAAAATTCATCAATAATGGCTGATGCTAAAAATCAAATTTTGTAACCGAAAACCAATTGCATAACAAAATTGCTTCTCACATACTTGCATCGAACGCATATGCACTCAGCGCCTCGAACTCTGATTGCAATTTCAAGACAAAAATATTGGGGATTAAGTGTTGGCAGATTGGCGCGACAAATAGTGTCCAATTGTGTCGATTGCTTTCGAATAAACCCTAAGCCTATAGATCAAATGATGGGCCATTTAACAAAGGAAAGAGTCAATCCGTCCCGTCCGATTTCAGTACTGCGGAGCCGATTTTTGTGGCCCTGTAAAAAACTCACTATAAGATCAGAGGTAAGAGTCCTACAAAATCATATTTAGCTGTATTTGTATGCTTTTCGACAAAGGCGGTTCACATTGAGGTCGTAAGTGATCTATCTGCAGAGTCATTCATCAACGCGTTGAAAAGATTTATTGGCAGAAAAGGCGTATGTCATACAATATTTTGCGACAATGCCACCAATTTCATATACGCAAAAAACAAATTGTTGGTCCTAAGGAGTGCCTTTGAATCTGAGAAATATCAATTTGCATTTAAATCCCACCTCGTTCACCGCATTTTGGAGGGCTGTGGGAAGCCGCTATTAATTCGGCCAAGAGATTTTTAATTCGCTATATCCGCGAGGCATCGTTAACATACGAAGAATTGCTGACAGAAGTCATACAAATAGAAGCGATCTTAAACTCGCGGCCCCTTACCCCTATGTCATCTGACCCAAATGACCTGGAAGCGTTAACGCCTGGTCATTTTTTAATTGGAGCCCCGCTTACAACTTTACTTGAACCAGATGTCACGGACACTAAATTTAGCAGCCTCAAAAAGTTTCGTCAGATACAACATCTCCAGCAACATTTTTGGAAAAGATGGTCGTGTGAATATCTACATCTTTTACAACAAAGGATGAAATGGACCCATCAATCAGCTAATCTGGTTCCTGATACCATGGTGGTAGTCAAAGAAACAAATATTCCACCAATGAAATGGAAACTTGGGCGTGTAGAAGAAGTAATAAAGGGCAATGATGACTTGGTCCGGGTTGCCACTGTTAAAACCCAGACCGGAACTTTCAAATGAGCAATACACAACTTGTGTCCACTACCTTTATCAGAGGTGACAAATGCAGATGATGTTCAACGAATTTTGAAGAACGAGAACCAGTGCACAGAGGACCTGTGTTAACCTTCAGGCCCAAGAAAGCCAGCACAAAGAAGCAGAAATGTTACAAAATCTCTACTTTCGGTGGCTTTTATTTTATTGTTAATATTTCCTTTGTCACTGGCGCAGACAGCCAACCGAGTCAACATAACGCAACCTGATAAGGCAGTTAGTATATACTTCGAGGATATTGGTAGAATACTGAACCACTAACAGCCACTGGAATATTTATGTATACTACAATCTGACAACTCATATTTTGGAATTTCGCGATATAAAGTCGTATCTCTAACGAATGGAAGAAGTTTGCACGCAAGAAATCATTCAGGAAACATACTGCAAGCCGACGATTGAAGCAATCCGTAATAGACTTGCAACAATAGAGCACAACAACGAGCTCCTTTACAATTACAATATGGGAAGGCATGAGGAAACCCGCGCACGAAGATCTCCGCTTGATATTGTGGGAAAATTAGCCAATAGTCTTTTTGGAGTACTTGATCAAGATGACGCCAAACAAATTTAAGCGCAAATACATAATGTTAATCACAACGAGCACTTCATGATGGAACTGATCCGAAACCAAAGTTCTGTAGCTGATTCTACGACAAATCTTCTTAAACGTAATGCTCTCTAAATAAATCAACAATTTCAAGCTTTGAATGCTTACTTAGCCAAGACCGCAAATGGAATCAAGGCAAAACTGGAGCTAAATGATCTCAAACAAAATATCGTTTCGTTGACTTCGTACATGGTTCTAGTGATTTCAAATTTTGAGAGAGTTCAAGAAATTCTACTCGACGTACTTCTTGATTGAATTCATGCTAGGATAAATCCCCAAATATTAACACTGCATCAACTTGCCGAACAAGTTATGCTCATAAAGGAACATTTGCCGACCACATTAACATTGGTGAAGGGTTCACCTACGGACTTATACAAAAGAAAGAAGGGGCGAATATTACAAGAGACAGTTGTCATTGAAATGCGGCTTCCACTTGCAGACATTGCTGAGTTTCAATTGTTTAATTTACTTCCAATCCCAATTTTACAGCAATCGAATAGTTATCTTATTGAAACATCTTCAAAATTTCTTGCAATTTCACGCACGAGGGATGATTTTTTTCCACTTTCCAAACTGGAATTAAGTTTATGTCATATTCTGCAACCTCAACACTTTCTCTGCACAAAACAACATGTCACGTATAGCAAGCAAGCTACTGCTAGTATCTGTGAAATAGCTCTGTTAAATCATAAGAACAACGCATTGTACGAGTGTAAACTAAGAAAAATATCGACTAAAGATTATTGGATATCATTAATGAGCCCTAACCGATGGATATTTTTTACAAGATCTCAAATAATGGGTCACTCAATATGCAAAGAGTCTGTAGAGAGTCTGGCAGTGGCCGGAAATGGTTTGCTAGAATTTAAGGACCCTTGTATTCTGAAAATGCCAACTTTATCTATAAAAGGGGAACTGGAATACAATAACACTATCACAATTAAGAATTCGTTTATTTCAAAGACAAATATAAGCGCTTGGGTTGTGAAAAGCTCAAGATCAAATCTCATTAGTCCACCTGAAGTAAATGACATTGACAATACAGAATTCATAAAGTAAAAAAATTAAATAGACACGGTAATGCAACAATCGAAGGAATTGCCGAGGGAAATCAGCTTGCATGACTATCACCATTATGGAGTAATATTGTCATCAAAGACGAAAGCCTACGCCGGCACCCCGATCTTCTCGCTTCCAAGTGAATGTTTAGTTTTTTTTTGTTTTTTGTTATCTTCTTGATATTATCCCTTCGTTTATCGTTTTTTTTCATCATTACTGAAGATAAAGTTCTTAAAAAATAAAAAAACATGTTATATAATATATAATAATTTTACTCAATTTATTATTATCATTATTATACATATACATATTGTACATATCTGACTTCGTACATGTTGAACGTACGCTATTCATCCTTATTTGTTACTTACAAAAAAAATATGTACCTTTCGTCATTAAACTCATCTATTTTTTAAAAATAAACGAAATAGAGCAACTAAATTACATGTGAATCATATTAACTCTGATATAATATAAACTGTGTGAATGAATTATACTGTTTTAGACATGGTGAAGTTATACTTACATATAACTTCATAGAGTCTAGTGTGTGAGCCGTGGGGTGCACATCGCATTGAAATCACTGGAGGCCCCAACGTGAACAACAAAACTGCGAAAGGCATTTCACAAAGTATTTCAGATGACAAAATTTAGAAGTGCTACGTTCGGAAGGTACAGAAAAGCAATGATAAAGTAGGCGTCAACTCTTCGTGTGATTCAACGAATTATGAGAGAAAAGTCGATGAACAAGAACAAGTTAAAATCAATTGTACTTGTTGGCAGTGAGAGTGGATGCAGTGGAAGCGGCGGTGACAGTGGAGGAACTAATATTAACATCAATGATGCCCTTACAAAGTATACGCGTACAGCGCACAATGAAGGCGAAAGAGGCAAAAGGGAAGAGGCTGTATATGATTGCAGCTGAAGCTACTCAACAAACCTGTTTTATCTCAGAGCTCGAGACACTTTTTCAAAACTTACGTCTGGGTTCGGAGGAGAATTATTACCTCATGGCCGGAGATCTAAACGCCAAATATAGCAATTAGAGAAATCATTCACCAAACACTAGAGGGAACCTACTATTCAATTGGTGAGGTCAGAATAGTGTCGAGTATCGACTCGATTTAAAAGCGACGGATAGTCCGTCTTATCCCAGATCAGGCTCCTATATAGATCTTATGCTGTTTGACGAACGGATTGACATGGACCGACGAACAATTAACTGTCTTCACACATTCGTGTACGACAGTGACCATTGCGGATTTAGTGCCGTAATAACGATTCCCAACGAAATTGCGGAACTGGAGGAGTATGTTCAAATGCATTCTTAGAATTACAGTAGGACGCGATGGACACGCATCTCCCGAACAATGACAAGAGCACTCTCCTCGAACTCGCTCAACCCACCGTCCAATAGGAATTTGTCGAACGAGGAGACCGACACTTACCTTAAAAGGATGGACGACACAATAAAACAAACAATGGACAGAACAATTCCTAAGCACGAACTAACTGACAATGTCAATATATACCGCAATGCTAAGATTGACGCTCTACACCGACAAAAGAGTAGGCTACTGACGAGACTTAAACTTCTCTACAGACGTTTTACTGATCCACAAAATTTGGAGGTTAAAATACTGAAATCACAGCTTAAGAACATTGTTCCGACAGTATCGGTGAGAAGCAGACGTTTTTTTTGTTTTCTTTTCTCTGTGCGGTGACAAATTCGATTTTCAAAGCATATAAAAAAAAAAAAATGTAAAATTCCGAAGCGTAATCGTTCGCCCTGTGCTGAAGACAATTGGTCTTCCAGCATTAAAAACCCAAAAATGAATTCAAGACAAAGTAATTCTAGAACAAACTACTTCGCGCCACTTCAATGTCTGCCGGATTCAGACAATGAAATCGATAGTGACGAAGTGCTCAATCCGCCTGCTAACCCTATCAAAAAAGTCAAAATTCCACCAATTTGTGTAGTTAAACAAAACAGTGAGAGCGTGCACAAACTATTAAACGATAATAACTTATTTGATTATTGTGTTAAAAAAATTTCAATCGGTATCAAAATAAATTGTGATACAGTTAACACTTATAATAAAATCAATGAGCTGTTTAAACAAAAAAACTGGCAATTCTACACCCATGATGAGCCACTAGCAAAGACTTTTAAAGTTATCCTTTATGGACTCGATGAATATCCAATTGACATCATCAAAAATGAACTCCTTA
Source organism: Orthonevra nobilis (assembly GCA_963555765.1). Taxonomy (NCBI): domain Eukaryota; kingdom Metazoa; phylum Arthropoda; class Insecta; order Diptera; family Syrphidae; genus Orthonevra; species Orthonevra nobilis. The sequence continues at coordinate 66,431,170 of OY743226.1, read as the reverse complement.
AACTTAATTTAAAGTGTCAGAACATAAAACTAATTAAAAAGTCATACGACAAATTCGTGGACGTAATGTACATTGTATTTCTCGAGAGCGGTTCGGTGCGACTGCGAGACTTGCAGAAAAACGTTCGAGCAATTTTCCGGACTCAAGTCAAATGGGATTTTGCGCGGAGGCAACGGAACAAACTGACACAATGTTACAATTGCCAAATGTTCGGACACGGTGAGCGTAACTGCCATATTAAAACTCACTGTGCTATCTGTTCCGAAAACCACAACACCAATGAATGCAATTCAACCACTGTTAAATGTGCAAACTGCAGCGGAGCGCACAGGTCCAGCGATGCAGCATGCATAAGCAGACAAAATTTCCACTCAGTTAGAGAGAGAAGATTTGCCAAAAATAAAAACCGGTCGCCCACATCTACTGTCAAGCAGAATATTACATTCCAACATAACATCAATGACTTCCCACTCCTTAAACCTCAGAGGGGGAGCAACTACATGTCACCAGCATTGCACATTCCGGCAGACAATGTGTGCGGGAATTCTTTACGAAATGCATGGACAAACATCACCAATACAGAACCTGAGCTCAGATCAAATGAAGCAAATGAACTATTTTCCATCGAAGAGATCAACGCGCTAACAGCAGAGATGATTGTTCTTTTAAAAAACTGTCATACGAAGGCGGAGCAGTTTAGTGTTATAACTCAATTAACAATTAAGTATTTATACAATCAAGGTAAAAAATGAATGCTAGTCTTAAAATCATTTCTTGGAATGCTAGGGGCATCCAAGGTAAAACCTTAGAATTTTTCAATTTCTTAAGTAAAAACAACATAGATGTTTGTTTAGTTTGTGAAACATTTTTAAATGGCAACGTCAAACTATCAAATTTACAATATAAATGTTATCGTTTTGATAGGGAAGAGAGAAGAGGAGGTGGTGTTGCTATTTTTATTAAAAGGTCGATTAAACATGATATTTTTCCTATCGTAAAAACTAAGTTCATTGAGAACGTTTGCGTAGAAATACCATTTGCTAACGGACGTTCAATCAAAATATTTTCTGTTTACTTCCCTGGTGGGAATTCTTCTTATCAGAAACGCCTTGATGTACGTCGAGACATACGAAAAATAATAGGTATTAACGATATTTTTCTCGTAGGCGGTGATTTAAATTGTAGACACAGGGACTGGGGTTGCTTAAGCGCCAACACTTGGGGAAACATCCGATTTGAAAGCAAGGCACCCATTTGAAATTCTACATCCTTCCCACCCTACTTTTATCCCATCAAACCCCAGATCTAATCCTTCAACTCTTGACTTGTTCCTTACTAACACTCCAGACATTTTTAGCCAGCCAAGAGTGATAAATGATCTCTGTTCAGATCACCTTCCGGTTGAAACGAACATCCTTATGTCTCCGGTCGAAAGGAACAACACTAAATTAAATTTCCATAACGCTAACTGGAAGAAGTTTGGGAGACTCGTTAGTTCTAAACTCCGAACTTTCCAAGAAATCAGCCCTGACCAAATGACTCCTCAAGAAATAGACGAACTAGTTGAAATGTTTACTTCAAGCGTCATTGAAAGTGTCAATCAAGCTGTGCCACGGAAATCAATTCGATACCAAAACCCATTTAATTTTCCACCTTACATACAGTTTTTAATAAAAACAAGGAATAGTTTCAGAGCCTGGTGGATAAGAACTCGAGATCCATGGTACCTGACAGAATCAAAAACAATAACAAAAATTATAAAAGATTCGCTTAACGCTTGGAAAAACACTGAGTGGAATATTAAATTGCAAGGATTAGAAAAATCTAGTCGTCCTTTTTGGAATATAGCTAAAGCCATCAAACGAAGAAAACAAGAAATTCCTGCCTTGAAGAGAAATAATTCTGTGATATTTGCTAGTCATGAAAAGACCAATGCCTTAGCGGAACAATTTTTTGATAACCATTCGATTTCCAGAAATATTGTGAGTAGTTCTAGCTTAGAATCTACTGTTGAACACACTCTTACTTCAATCAATTGTACCAATATTCCTGAGAATATTGACCCCATCACTATTGAAAATATTAAGAATGTACTGCGTTCTCTTAAGCCTTTCAAATCTGCTGGTTTTGACAACATCAAAAACCTCTACCTCAAACATCTTCCTAAAAAGGGCATAGAGTTTTTGTGTGTATTATTTAATTGTTGTCTCAGATTAGGATACTTCCCCATTACATGGAAAACTGGCAAAGTTATACCTATTCTAAAACCGGGCAAGGACCCCAGCTGTACATCTAGCTACAGACCCATTAGTTTACTGAGTGCAATCAGTAAATGCTTTGAAAAAATTATAAAAAGCAAGATGGTAAATCATATTGAGCGCAACAACATTTTACCTTTACAGCAATTCGGGTTTAGAGCTCACCACAGTGCAGTTAATCAAATTCATCGAATTACAAAGCACATAAAAACTAATTTAAATGTTGGAAAAAGCACTGGTATTGTGTTGCTTGATGTTGAGAAAGCATTCAATACAGTATGGCATAACGGGTTGCTGTATAAACTTACTAATCTGAACTTTCCGATATATTTGGTGAAAATTATCCAGTCCTTTCTTACAGGAAGAACCTTCAAAGTAATTGTCAATAACTGTCTATCAAATAATATTAACGCAGATCATGGTGTAGCCCAGGGAGCAGTAATAAGTCCTATACTATATAACATCTACACCTCGGACTTTCCGCACCTTAGTAACTCTGACTTTGCTATTTTCGCAGACGACACGTGCATTTTTTCTTCAGATGAGATTGGTTTTAATATCGAAACCAATTTACAATCTGCTTTTAATACCATTCAATTGTACTTTAACAAATGGAAAATCAAAATAAATGCTTCAAAGACCCAGGCTGTCTTTTTTACTCGAAAAAGAAGGGCCTGTCTCTTGCCAAGCAACACTCTACAAATAAATGGTTCTAGGATCGATTGGAAGACTTGTGCCAAGTATCTTGGGGTACACCTTGACAAAACCCTTACCTTTTCTCCGCATATAAACGAAATCATTAAAAAGGTAAACGTCACTATCAAAATACTCTACCCATTTATTAATCGAAGGTCGAAAATGAGTCAAGAAAATAAAATAATACTATTTAAGATGATTTTTCAAGCAATCATATTTTACGGTTCACCAGTATGGGGATCCTGCGCCTATAGCCACATTCGTAGATTGCAAACCATACAAAATAAAATTTTAAAGATGATTTATAATTTGCCTTGGCATTTTTCTACGAACGAACTACATCGGTTAGCAAATGTTGACAAAGTGCCTACAAGAATACTTAAACTATTCGAGAAATACAATCGGAATTGTGGTATATCCGACAATGACTTGATATCAGAATTAGCTGTTTAAAAGAACTTATTTATATCAAATATGTATTTATTTATAAATCTCTGTTTTTGTTTTATTTTCTTTTTGTTGGTTATTTTCATTTTATTATTTATTATTACTTATTTATTTACCTATTTATTTATTTATATAGTTATTTATTTATACATTTATTTATTTAAATATTTATTTATTTATTTATATATTTATTTATTTATCTATTTATTTATATATTTATTATTTATTCAGTTATTTATTTATATATTTATATATTTATTTATTTATCTACTTATTTAATTATTTATTATTTATTCAGTTATTTATTTATACACTTAATTATTTTTTTTTTATTTAATTATTTATTTATTTTTTTAAATTTTCTTGTCTACATTGATGTTTCTTAAGGTGATTTTTTAATTTAATGTACACAAAATACTATATTAAGTTGTAAAATATATGCAAGATCTGTAAAGATGTTCTGATATCTATGCAAACCCCTCCTCTCTCTCTTCCTAGAGTATATTAAGGCTAGCTTCATGAAGGTTTTTGATTGTAGTTTTCCTTCAACATTGTTATCATAGTTAAACTTTTCTTATATATCTAAAAACCCGTATATAATAATATTTCAGTTGTAAGGTAGCGTTATACCATATCTCTGTACTTCGTGCAATATATTGTTTCTACTAAGTAATACTTACAAATACAAAAAAAAAAAAAAAAAAAAAACAGCTTAAGAACCTACAGCAATTAAAACAGCAAAATTAACGTGCTGCAATCAATTCGGATTGGAATAACATAATCCGGGCTGTTAAAGCTAGCAATCCTAGTATGTTCCCCGAAATTAATAAAATCTTTCGAAGAAAAAATCAGAATGCGCTTCCGTGTCTTAAGCTCCCCCGAACTACAGACAGCGAACAATTACTTGTGCTCACCAGCAGACAGTTTATTGTGAAAAATGGCAGTGTGGTGTCAGCTGTGACTTTTGAAATTAAAAACGGTCTACAACAGGGTGTAGTAATTTCGCCGCTTTTATTTACGATCTTCACAAGTGATCTTGTAGGATCTCTCTGCCAGTCCATAGCGAACGCAGATGACTTGATCGCGTACAGGTCAAGTCCGAAGATCGAGGTCATTGTAAGTCTTTTGCAGCGTGACTTCGAAAAGGTTCAGGGATATTGCGATGATTGGAAGTTGAAAATCAATTTTCAAAAGTGCGAGACCATTCTGTTCAGGATTCCGTTGTCTAGGGCCTCTTTAAATACTAAAAAGAAGTGGCGAATGTTCTCTAATGTTGGACAAAACGGACAGTCATTAGCGAATCGAAGTGTTGTCAGATACCTTGGGATCTGGCTAGATCAATATCTATATTTTAACAAACATATGGATGCTGCTCTGGCCGGAGTCAAAGCGGCCTTTGCCTTGACAAAGAGGCTGTTTCACAGCAGTCAACTCGATGCCAAGGTAAAGGTGATCTGCTACACGGCCCTTATTCGGCCTGTCCTTGCCTATGGCTGTCCCGTTTGGTTTAACGTGGGAACAAGCTTAATGGAAAAGATACGGGTTCTCGAGAGACGATGTCTTAGGGCTTGTCTCCATTTATTTAGAACTCCAGAGTCTGAGTACAAAAAATTCTATAGTAATGAGGTCCCGTACAACGGGGCCAACCTGATCAGAGTGGACAACTTTCTGATAAAACTTATTCGAGGTCACATTGCAAGAGCAATGACTTCGACCAACAACTTGATCTCCTGGGCTTTTTACCCCAATGATATGCACCATGAGACAGTGCGCCTTAACGGCTTTATTCTCCCTGAAGCTTTTCTCTATTTAGATAGAAAAGGTCTGGTCCAGGATAGATTAGCGGTACCGTTAATCTTCCACGTATGCCGAAAAGCTGTGGACGGGCGAGTCAACTACGAACAAGACGTCGCAAGTGGCTCACCGGGAATTCTTCGGTTTAGTAGGGCGGTATCAGACCGCGACAGAGCTGATGTCGTGAGGCAATTTCGACACTATTGGTGGCTAAGCGGAGTATGAACTTCGTCGTTGTTTTATATCTTGGGTGCCCTTATGGCAAATATAGCATGTCCTATCAGCCTTGGCCGGCTTATTTATGTTTTATGTAGTTTTTAATGTTATTGTTAAGTTAGGGTTAGATTTTTAGATTAAGATTAGTTCTTAGTTTAGTATTTAAGTCTAATTTTAATAAAAAACATAAAAAGTTCATATACTAAATTTTTGCAATTAATCTTTTTTTTTCTTAGTCTTATTATTAGTAAATTTAAATAAAGTAAATATTAGGTAGTCGAAAGACATAGGTTTAATTATTAATTTTAGCTTGGAGCGCCCGCAGAGGGCCAGTAAGTTAGTATAAATTAAACTATTTTAAGTTAAATTTGCTTAAAAAAAATATATTTTATTTCGTGTACGTTCGCCAGCCAGACGACAGGTCAGCATATCCGCTGGTGGATCAGGTATCTGTTCGCTGTCGATGCCTCGTGTTGCCGGTGGGAATGTTTCCCGTGGGAACTGTATCATGCATTATTCGCATGATTAAATGTTTATGGTGTTAACTCCTCCACCCTTAAAATCGAACGTACTCGTGAGATGTTGTCGACGTCACTAGTTGGGATGTCTGCAAGTCCTATGGTTATTGGTGATGGCCTGCTGGTATTGGACCGTTTGTCTTTGGTCATACCTTTATTTCTTGTCATTTTGTATGCGAATGTAGCGATGGCTAAGACTGTGACCATTAAAATGATGTTAACGGTTAGGTTGACCTCGTGCTTTGTTTCAAGCAGCTTGATTTCTTTCCTTTAACTTGAATGGTGGTGTTGAAGTGCTTTATGATGAACGTTCCCTTGAGCATAACAGTATCGTTGTTGATGAGTACTGGACCATTAAACTGATTTAAAAGCAGGATTCCTTGAACTATTTCGTCTACATCTGGTACATGTTCATTGTTGATGATGGGACACAATGCTTTTTGGCTTTTTATCAACATTGGGATGCAAGATGAATTTCTTAAACTAACAATGTTATTTTCGTTACAAATCGAAAGATTATTATAAGTTTTACATTTGTTTGTAATGCCATAAATGTCTGTATCGCATTCAAGTATTGAATCGTATTTAATTTTATTGATAATTTTATTTATTTTAACAGGTTTTATTAACGATAGATTACATAATTCTTTAGTAGTTGTTGGAATGCTTAAAATATAAATTAAGTTATTATCATTTGAAGCAATTTTGATTTCGGCAAATTCTAATGCCTCATCTACATTTACATAGGGGATATTTTCAACTTTCATAATTGTTTCTGTTATATTTATTTCGGTATTTGATAATATAAATGAGTTTATTATATTAACTTTCGCCCAATGAATGGCTACATTAACTATTTCTTCCTTAATTATATCTAATTTATATTTGATTTTCATAATTAATTCGCTATTATTAAGTTCATTTTCTTTGAATGTTTTAATAATCTTGTTTGTAATATTTGTAAGTTCATTGATCTTATCTAATGACATTTTATTGATTATTATTATTTCTTAAAACATTATTCATTTTATTATTAATTATTTCATAGTCGTGGTGGTCCGGGTTACCCGCAATCCACTTCCACGTTGATCCTATAAAATCGAATGATCTCTTACTTTTATTATTTATCTTAAGTCTATTTAAGTAAGTTCGTATACGGGATATTTGAAAGGAAAGGACAGGACTCAGGATATGGTTGCTAGTAATGGATGTCTTGAACGTAGCTTCCAAGTTGTTCAGTGTTGTTTCGTAAGCCTCGATGTCGATCAAGTGTATTATCTTGAATGATCGTTCTGCAATTTTGCGTGGCCCGTATTGATCTTTATTAGCTGAGAATTCGAGTAATCCAGAATTTGTGCCTCGCCATTGCACAGTGGTATCAATGTTCTATTGAAAAAGTTAATTTTTTATAAGATTTTTATGAATTATTCTTCCTGACTGGGTAATAACTGTTGTATTTTTATCCTGTGCTACTATCTCCTTTTTATATCTGGGATCTAACTTATTTCCTATTCTTTTGTTGGTTTTAACATAAATGATTTCGCCAATAGAATATGTTTTAAGTGGACTCTTCCTTGCATTGTGATATTTTAAGTCTGCTTCTTGTTTATCGCGTAGTTTATTCATGTGTTCTTGCCTTTCTCGTATAAGTTGTTCTGGATTGGTTAGTAGCTGTCTACCGAAAAATGTGTCTATAGGTTTTTTGCCTCTAGTGGAGTGAATGGATCGGTTGTATTCATAGATTGATCGATCTAATAATTCTGGAAAGGTAGCATGAACATTATCTGTCTTAAGGCAGCGGATTAGTTCTGAAAGTGTTGAGTGGAATCTCTCCACTTGACCGTTGACAGAACTTGTGTAGGGAGGTGCTTTGAACACTTTAATGTTGAACATATTCTCTAACATGAATGTTATAGAATTAGCGGCTAGTGATTTTTCATTATCCATGACAATTGTTTGGGGTACTCCAAAAGCCAGTATCAGTTCTCTAAGAGGTTGCTTAATATCCTCTGAAGCTCTTGATCTTAGGATTTTGGCTAAGGCGTATTTGGAGAATTTATCAATTGCAGTAAGGATAATTTTTTTGTTAGTGAAGTAAATATCTATATGAATAATTTGGCCGGGATATTCGGGGATAGGTGTAGGTTGTAGTTCGTGTTTGTTAGGGTGCCTATCATATTTATGCTCCTTACAAATTTTACACTGTTTTGTGATTTTCTCTATCTTGGCTCTCAACTGTGGAAAATAAAACTTTTGCAATAATTGTATTTTATTTTCGCGGGAGTTGCGATGTGCACGGTTATGTTCCTTAATAATTTCGGCTTCCTGTCGTGTTTCGTCGATTAAGTCTATGACTTGGTTCCTTGCGAAACGTAATCTGTATTGAATAAAATATGAACGGTAAATTTCCTGAAGTTTGCCTAAAGTTCTTTCATCAGTTTTGATACCATTAATAACGGATGGATTAAGGTATCGTTTAAGAATGTCAATTAAAATTTTATCAGTGAACTCAGTTTCAACTACTACATGACGGTGATAGGTGGGGAAAATAATTTTGAATTCATATGATGGCGTTGTTCCAAGGGAAAGAATAATCTGGTTTTTAAATACGTTGATCGGCTCATTCGCTATAGGTATTAGATATTGACCCGAGCTCTCATCGCTATGTTGGGTTACTGTTAGACTATTTACTTCGCTGGTTCTGGGTGGCCTGGAAAAAGCATCTGCAACAACATTCGATCTACCAGGCTTATATCTTAACTCATAATTATATTCTTCGAGTATAGCCTTCCATCTTTTTAATTTGTTGTTGGAATTTTTATTGCTTAATGCATATGTCAGCGGTTGGTGATCGGTAAATATTTTCAGAACAGTAGGACCGTAAAGGTAATTTCGCAAAGTATTTAGAGCCCATACTATGGCCAACATTTCTTTTTCGTTGGTGGCATAGTGCTCTTCAGCTTTCGAGAGTGTTCGAGAGATGAAGGTTATCGGTTTATTTTCTTGAGCTAGTACCGCACCAATAGCATAGTCCGAAGCGTCAGTAGTCAAATGGAATTCTTTACTAAAATCCGGAAAAGTTAGAACAACGTCTTCTGAAATTAGTGAATTTTTAATTTTGTCAAAAGTATCCATGGCCTCATTGTCCAAATGTATGAGTTTCTTGTTTGACATTTGTTTAGACGTACGCCCATCCTCCCCTCTTAAAAGGGCTGTTAGGGGTTTTGCCAGCTTCGCATAATCTTTAATAAATCTGCGGTAAAATCCCGACAGACCAAGAAATGATCGCAGATCTTTTAAAGTTCGTGGATATGGAAACTTGGTGATTGCTTCCACTTTGGCTAGGTTGGCTTTTATACCGTCCGAAGAAACAATGAATCCGAGGAACTCAACTTCCGGCCTCAAAAATTCGCATTTATCCAGTTGCACTCTAAGGTTGGCTTCCTGAAGAGTTTTGAAAGTGCTGTTCGACGTTCTCACTGAACACACTTATGTCGTCAATGTAGACCTAACATATCTTACCGATGTGTTCTCGTAAGATGTCGTCTAGAGCTCTCTGAAAAATAGATGGTGCATTTTTCAGCCCAAACGGAAGTCTTACGAATTCGTACTTTCCATTATTTACTGAGGATGAAGTTTTCTCGATATCGTCCTCGTGTAGAGGTATTTGATGAAAGCCACTTTTTAAGTCGATCACCGAAAAAAATTTGTTCTTCCCTAATTGCGCTAGTACTTCATTAGTTTCAGGAATTGGATAACGGTCTGGTATTGTTATCGAATTGAGTTTCCGGTAGTCAATTACCATACGGTACTTCTTTTCGCCAGAAGCGTCCGTTTTTTTTGGTACAATCCACACCGGAGAATTGTACGGTGACCGTGAAGGTCGAATGATTCCATCATTTAATAGCTGATTGATTTGCTTATCAATCTCTTCCTTTAGCGCCATAGGATACGGATAATGCTTCGAATAAACGGGATCTCCCGTCGTCGTGCGAATTCTGCCTTTGAAAGTTAGTTTTTCATTTGGTGTTCCAAAAAGCTTGGCGAAATTCATGGTTAAGCGATTAAGTTGTTGTTGTTGTTCTTGCGAATAGTGCTGAGTTCTGAGACTAACATTATGGATTGATTCGGATGCTTGTTGTTTCAATTTAATTTTAATGTTTTTGTTCACAGTCATATAGCTTTCCTTAGCATGGATGACAGCTGATAGTTCTTTAAGGCTGTCATTGCCAAGAATTGCATGAAAAGATCGTAGTGAGGGTAAAAGGAAAAATTTAATATTGGTGCCTGATTCGAATTCGTAATTTCTATAGTACCACAGACTGAATTTGCATGAAATTTCTTTTGATTTGCGATGGGGTTTCGAACTAAATCTGGTTGTATGTAGTTTTTGTTCGACCTTGTGTCTACAAGAAATTTTAGGATTTTATTTTCTCTAGTCCTACACTCGAAATAAGGTAGTGACGAGTTCGTCAGTCTAAAAAATGAACGTCGACAAAATCAGAAAATGTTTCTGTCGGCTCTCCGCTTTCTTGCTGAACTAAGTACTGATTGAGATCTTGATCATCTTCTTTCTGATTGGTCATAGCCGAAATCATAGCATTATAGTTACTTACTTCTTGAGACTCTACGGATGTGTTATCATTGTGGGGGTCAACTTCTGAGGATTGCAAATGGAAATTTCTTTGCATCTTGTTAGGATTAGGATATTCTCGTGAAGGAAGGTGGGAAATTCTTCATCACTGGCCGATTCATATAAGTCACATTATGTGTATGGATAGTTGTAGTATCCATTGGTTCAGGCCTTTGAACAGATTGTGGCAAAGAGTTATTCGGTGGTTGAGGATTCCTTCGGAATTGATGTGGATTTATTTGGGAATTCGATAGTTGGGTAAATTGATTTGGAGGGTATATAGACCGTTGGTTAGTATGAACCGGTTGCTGTTGGTTAACTGGAAATTGATTAAAATGCTGACGCGGTGGAAAATATGATGATTGGGGTACATATGCCAGTTGTGGATAGAATAGTTGCTGATCTTGGGTTCTCCGTGAAGGAATAGGAGGAGGAGGTGGTGGCCTCCTAATTTGATTCATATTATGGTGAGCATAGTTGGCTCTGAACTGCTGATTTTCGAGTTTTAAACAGAGATTAAGAGCTGTAGGAAGGTCTGACGGTTCCCTTATACCTATGAGCCTAGGCAAATCACCCCTGAGACCTCTTATGAAAGTATCTAAAGCCTTAGCTCTGTATGACGATGTAAGGTGGTATAATACATCAGAAGGTAAGTCCATACTCGAAATCTTATTTAGTATCAGCGAAAGGTGATTGTATACCGACTGATAATAATGCTCTAAGCCATTGTTGCCTTGGACAAGAGTCGTCATCTGGTACTCTAAGTTCCCAGATCACGCTTATCAGCATAATGAAGCGTTAAGCATTTCGAAATGCACTCCCAATTTAGTGGGGTGTTGTATGACTCTAAGACAGCATCCGCATTACCCACAATTTTATTGCGGATTACGTTAAGGATACCAAAATATTTTGGAGTTCCTCTAAATTGATTATAGATGCTTAAGCGCCAAGAACTAAATTCACCCCGAGTTCCGGAGAACTCTCTTAAACATCGCACGACGTCTGGTACTTTGTCCAGATCGCTTAAGTTCGTGCGCAGGTGTTCGTGAATGGTTTCCTCAGTTGCTCTATGAAACTGATTATCGGGATTTACTATATATTGAACGAGGTTTCTGCACTCAGTCATGCAGACGCGATTCACAATGCTTGTGATTAGCGACTCCAGTTCTGGAGTTGCATTAACCCTAACATTTGGATTTGAATTCGATGGATTTTGATGTGAAACTGATGGAGTTGGATTCTCGATGTTCAACACCGGTGGACGCAATATTGGATCGGTCATAGTTGCAGGACGTTTAGACATAAAAACTCAAATAAGATACGGGTTTTGAATGGAACGGGATGGATATTTTTACAACTACGGTTTCACTATGGTTTATGTTAACAATAATTATATCTTAAGGCTTTACTCTATTACACTATTAAACTTTCAAAATTAATAAAAAGAAATATAAATCTTAAATCTAGCTTACATTAAGATAAACCAACGCCGGTGAAGGGGCTGCATTCCTTTTTACTCGTCGTTACTTGGGGGCCTTTCTTCACACTCCCTCGCTGGCAGCAGAATCTACAGATGCTGCTTGTCCGGAACCCAGGTTTTTTCACCACACACACGCACACACACGAGCGAGCTTTGATAAAGGTCGTCTTACAGTTATGATGCCCAAAGTACGCGCACTGTACCCGCGGCGAGCTTAATTGAGGTCGACTAATGCGATTATGACGGAGCACTAAACGCGCGAGAAATTAACGCGACTACACTTTGATGCGGTGATTTTTCCTGGGCCCCACGTTGGGCGCCAATTAAACTATTTTAAGTTAAATTTGCTTAAAAAAAATATATTTTATTTCGTGTACGTTCGCCTTCGCGGCTGACTTAGAACTAACTAACAAAATGTTTAATAACTTAAAACTAAGTGCATGTCCCATGCATGCAGCCAGACGACAGGTCAGCATATCCGCTGGTGGATCAGGTGTCTGTTCGCTGTCGATGCCTCGTGTGTCCGGTGGGAATGTTTCCCGTGGGAACTGTATCATGCATTATTCGCATGATTAAATGTTTATGGTGTTATCTTATATAAATTAGTTAAGTTAATTTAGCTAGTTTTAAGCATTTTTTGTATGTAAGTTTAAAGAGGAATTAATAGAAATGCATTGAAATTTTTTTTTATAATATTAATATATAAAATTTAATATAATATTAAATTGCGAAAGAGGCAAAGAAACAGAAGGGATTTAAATATTTATGGTATAGAAACAACCAAATTTTAATGAGAAAGGTTGAAGGTGATTTTTCATAGCTGTTAGATCTTTTAATGATCTTGCACTGATTTAGTGCATTTTCAATCAATTTTATTAAATTTTTATATATATTAAATGAATTCCAATGATTTTTACGATGATTTTTCTACCTACGATCTAAAAAATTCAAATTGTGAAGAAGTATTTGCTAACGAATCATACTGTTTGAACAAACTCTTTTTTATTCATCAATATATTGGAAGCTTAAGAGAGAATTTCACATCTCTAGTATCACATCTAGATTCTTTTATATGTATGCCTGATATTCTTATAGTCTCGGAAATAAGGATTTACGATTTTGAGAAAAGCGATTATGCAATACCTGGATATAACTTTTATACTAAAACGAATGAAATTTACGCGGCGGGAGGTGTTGGTTGCTTTATACAGTATAATCATAATGTGATTGATGTGTCGAAGTTAAATTGCCGG